>CM060686.1:200279260-201675875 GCA_030686995.1 Artemisia argyi | reverse complement strand
TTTGAGCTATAGGCGATCCACAAGGATCAACTAACGCTCAACTAGTAGTGCTTGCTCGTGAATTAAGAACCTAGCTTTTCTTATTAAAACGCTAATAGTACGTGTGTTAAGAATGAAGTGTTGGCATACTTTTGCTAACATTGTGATTGCCTATTCGACTAACCCTTTAGTCGATCCATATTAAACCCTAATTAGGGTTTATAAGTTCTTGTTCAATTGATTTCTTGTTCTTGCTAGAAATCACAAAAGAGGTACGCATTCATTTATATTCGGTATTGCAATTACATGTATTTGATCATATTCCGCTGCGTGCTTGATGTGTTTATATGTTTATATATTAGTTATGATTTACATATTCTAACATTTTCTTTATCAAATTATTATTTGTGATGATGTCATGGATTGAAAACAAGCTATTAGGAAACATAACAATATTGGTTCCGAGTTCATCTTCCCTGCCAACAATTTCCACATTAATTATGTAAAACGCGAGTTCTGAGATTGTAAATGTAGAACAAGTCTTTTCCATAGTACCACGCATAAAACCTCTTTGTTTCGACAGCCTAAAACCTTTAAGTATCCATAAGAAATATAATATTCATCCAAATTACAGTGTAGTAACCATTCTTTCGTGTGGTTCAATACCCAAACCTCCATTGTCCTCTTACAAAAATATCCTCGTTTTTCACATCAAACCATACTACATATCTTTCGCCCTTAGTTGGTGAGTCTTGAAGACTAACCAACAAATGCATGCACCATGGTGCATAGTTTCCACGAGCTTGTGCCAAATACATGCACCATGGTGCATAGTTTCTTAACAGCAGGATCACCTTCGAGCAAAGCACACACCATCTTCACAGCGTTGGTTGACGAATCTAAACCAATGCCACATGACTCACGGATCATAGAAGCATGAAAAGGTAAAGGGAAGGTTGACAGCTTGTAGCATTGTTTCTTAATAAGATGAATCACAGCCAAAGTGGTTACGAATTCAGCATTGTCTTCATATACATAGACTAGAACGGTACCCGCGCAATGCGGCGGCGGGTACCGTGTCATTATATTTTGTGTTATTTTGTTATACATTTAGTTGTCTTCATGCTTTATAAGTAGAGATATTAGAAATGGTTAAGCCAAATAATTTTAGTTTGAACAACCAACCGCTTCCTAACCAACTTGCTTCCTAACAAATTAATTTTAAAATCTTTCCATAATAAGCTAGAAAAGTCTGAATTTTAAGCAAAAAATTTCTAATTAAAAAAAAAAAAAAAAAAAAAAAAAAAAAAAAAAAAAAAAACACTTTTATCTTTTTCTTTAAAAAAAATCTCACAAACGGTTAATCGATACGCGAAAAGAATCAAACTAACACCTAGAACGGTACTTTCATATATTTTTGACGAATTGTTTTTTTTGTAAGGATTGAAATTTACGTATGAAAAAATTGCATATGGTTTGTGATTTTTAAATCACATGTGATTTTATGAAATCACATGTACTTTGTAAAATCACATGTCATTCTTAAAATACAAATCACATATGATTTGTGAAATCACATGTGATTTGCGAAATCCCATGTGATTCATAACATACAAATTACATGTAATTTTTTCAGATGCAAATTTAACATTAGAACTAAAACAAGAAAAAAAAAGTTATCAAAAGTATTTTGAAGTGGCCGTCTACTGAAAGATAAACATATTCTCGTCGTGGTGGTGTACTTTCGCAAGATACTTTATCTATACTACATATAAAGAGTGTATGGTCAAACTTTGTAAAGTGAAATCTTGAAAGTCAAAGATAAGAGAAATGCATAGTGAAATTAATACTTTTATTAAAACAGACCATAACTTAAAAGTACAATAATTTATTCACATTGTACAATCAATTAAAAGCATATCTACCAAATTAAAAACAATCAATTAAAACACCTCTTACTAAAAAGTACAATAAAATATTCACAATTTACAATTTAAACAAGTTACGACGTAATCTAAAATATAAAATAATTAAACAAACTAATTAATGTTATTTTTAAAACACCCTAAAATGAAAGGTATATGTTATTATACAAATTAATAAAACACACAAAGCTTTATACAAGCTAACAAGTTATTGGTACATATAGTTTTGAAAACTGTATCGGACCAACGGGTTCAACCGGGAACCGGTGTCGCCAACGGTTCAGCTAACCATAAAAGTCATCCGAAAACGTATATTTCAAAAGGAAACTATCAATACACATCGAAAATTGGGTTGACCCGGTTTAATTTGACCCGTTTTGACCCAACCCGTCTGGTTGACTCAGTTTAAATCGACCCATTTTCGACCGGAACGGTTCAACTAGTTGAACCACTCGGGTCGAACTGGGTTTCAAAACATTATGTTTAATCACCAAATCTTCAAACTTTTATTATTTTTCGTTTATAACCCGTAAACTTTTTTTTATCACTAAACAGTCTCTCGCTATAAAATCCCGTTGATATGCGCGGGTACTCGTCTAGTTTAAAAAAATGGTGATTTTTTTCCAATGAAAAATATACGATCAAGTTTATTAGGTCTATAAAAAGTATAGGATCTATATTGATATCAACTCTATAATTTAACAATTATTGTATTAGGAATCGAGATTTACTAAAAGAAAAGAAAAAGGAAACATGTATATTTTTCAAGAAAGAAAAAAAAGTTAAATACTAGGGAAATTATTCTTTTCTCACCAAACCAAAAGTTGTGATCGATCTTGTTCAGGTACTCTTTCTCCATCTAAGTTGCTGTAGAATTAGGGTTTATAAAGTATTGAGGGAAAAGACTTTCACTTCTTCGTCGAGTCTCTTTTCATGGTAGTTTAAGATAAAAAGAGATTCTATTTGTAAATCTCCAAATCACCCACAAAGTGGTTAGTACATGAATCTATATATGTTGTTGATTAATTGAATACTGTTGTGTACTCAATAAATTACTTGAGCAAAGCCCGGACATGCTATTCAAAACCTTCCCCCCAACGCAATATATGAAAGAACATGACGAGGAAATGGATACTTATGTAAGGCGGTATCATGATCTTAGCTTTATACTAGTTCATCACTTTGCGTAAAGTTATTTATAATTCTCCTTTTTGTTGTTATGCTTTTAGTATACAAATAGCATTGAAAAATTCAAAAGCGAGTCTCGAGAGTCAGCTGCTCTAGTCTCTAAACTTGAGGAACATCTCACTCAACTGCAAAACAGGTTGTGTGATGAGCAAAAAGAAGAGAATCAAATCAAAGGTATATATGTATACATATATAAGTAGGGGTGAGCATCGGGCCGGTCCCGTCCCGTCCCGACCCGATACCGACAGTCCCGACTCCCGATTTCGCCGAAAAATCAAACCGACTCCCGACCCGAAACCAGTCGGTTCGGTATCGGGACAGTCCCGATTGGTCGGGATCGGTCGGATTTGTCGGTTTTCTTTGTTGTTTTTCGGTTTCCATCTCGTCCCGACCCGATACCGACAGTCCCGACTCCCGATTGGCCGGAAAACGTAAACCGACTCCCGACCCATTTACTAGTCGGAATCAGAATCGGGACGGCGGGATGGTCGGAATCGGGACAGGAGGCGGTAGTCGGTCGGGTATGCTCAGCCCTATATATAAGTGCTTAATGTTATTATCTTATTATTATTAGGGATGATAACAAAATAATGTAAAAATTGTCTTCTTTTTTTTTCCTCTTTTTTGTCAAACTTTTAAATTTCGACATTTGTGTGTATGATGTAACTATTCTATCTTTACGTTTTTTAACCACCCTCATTGACGTGTAAAATGGTCCCTGTACACACAAAAGTCGAACTTTGAAAGAAAAAAGAAGGTTGAACAGAAAAACAAAAATGGACAAATTAGATACATTTTTTTGTTATCATCCCTTATTATTATTATTATTTTCTGTGATATCCATTCGTTTATAAGTTTATATGCTTCCTTCAACAGCTGAAACCGAAGCACTCTCTATAAAGATAAAAAGAGCTCGTGATGCACTCATACCTTTGCGATATCAGCTTCTTGACCATCAACGGGTGCTCGAATGCAAATCCCGTTATAAGTGGATTTTGTCTGTGGAGGTGAGAGACATTCTTTAGACTCGTTGGATTTATTAAGTATATAACCTGCCATATTATTTCTGTAATCTGCCACAGTTATACCCATTTTTCTGTTGGTAATTGCAGATTCCAACTTTGAATTTACCACCTGAGGATGAGACTTCAATACGTCTTTGTTCCATTATAGATAATGTAGATACAACGATATCAAGAGAAGAGGAGGAGATTAAGAACTTTACGGCACTTATCAGCCCCTTGAATGACGAGGTTGGTAATTATTGTCTGAATGATTATTTACAGTACTTTAGCTTATCGGTTGATCTAAACTAAATGCTCGATCAACTACTGTTTGTTTCATTGCAGGTGTCTCAGATTGCAAGCAAACTAGCGAATGCAGTTGATTCACTGAAAATGAAGCACGGTGACATGGAAAAGATTCAAAAGGTAACAAAACTTGCCTCAAAACATCCGCTTAGTACTTTGACCATTAGTTATAATTACTAAAACTTATTTCTGTGATAATGATACCAGTTATATTTATCATTTTGCCTTTAATCAAAAAGATCAGAATAAAGCACCTGAGCTCATTTTAGTATGAGAGTCGAACAAGGTCATGGTTGTAATATACACGTAACTTGTAAAACTAATCCCTTTTTATGTAAATGGGTGCAACCCCACTGATGTTCTTCCCCTCTATAGGACATTGATGATACCAACTCTCAGATCAGGCATAACCAGCTTAGAGTTCGCGTGAGCGAGGAAATGGTGATGTATGTTGAAAGCAGTATAAGAAGTCATTATGTAATTGCAGGATCTGGGGACGAGGATCAGATGACTGCTAGAAAACACTAAAAGGTTAGCAAATATCACTGGTAGTGTACATGTTTATATAAGGTTTATCATTAAGCTAGTTGGTCTTTCTGATTGTGAATTTATTTTTATTTTTGTATTTTCTTTTTCTTTTTTTGTGCTAGCCGAGAGATAGTCAACAACACTTGGATGAGAGCGAAACGTTGAACAAGACTCCGAATGACCGGATTGGGGTGTTTCTTTTGTTGTTTTCTAAAACTGAACACTGTCACTTCCGGATGTTATATTTTGTTGATTTTATACTTTACCATTGAATCAATGGAATGCAATGCAATGCTTTAGTACTCTTTAAACGATTTAAGATTTGATGTTTGGGACTATAGGAATACAAATCATCAAGCTTAAAATGCAACATCCTTGGAAATCAGAAATATGAACCAAGTTTAATTAACTGATAACCACAATAAGCTATAAGCACAAGTTGATAAGTTTACAAGCCATTAAAAACGAGCTTATTGAACAATAAGCTCATAATATGATCAAATAAGCCCAATATCAGCCCGATCTTAAGCCCAAGAATAGTAGACCTTTTTTAATACATCAGTATAATAAAACATCTATAAATTAATATTTGATTAATTAATAAACTCGATAAAATTAATAATTTGTCGAGTCACAACTTGGTACCAGTACAAATTTGGACCGCAATCGATAAAATAATAAGATAATAATTTTTTTGAAACTCTATTGTATATATGTATTGGTCCAACGAAACTATAAATTAATAATTACTAAAAATTACAAAGTTGCCCAAAAAACACAAAAGCTGCCCTAAAAAATGACACTTGTCATCATGCGGGTGGATATACAGTAAAACCTCTATAATTAATAACCTCGATAAAATTCATAATTTGTCCAGTCCCAACTTGGGACCAGTACAAATTTAGACCCCAATCGATAAAATAATAAGATAATATTTTTTTTGAAACCCCAGTGTATATATATTGGTCCCAATGAAATTATTAATTAATAATTACTAAAATATTTCATAATATACATGTGATAATTTATATTTCATCTCTAATTAGTATACATTGTAATTATTTTTCATATCTAACTAGTATACACTGTAACTTGTTTTTCTAATTTATTTTTCATCTATAACTAGTATACATTATAATTTATTTTTAATCTTTAACTAGTGTATAGTGGAACTTGTTTTTTAATTTATTTTTTTAACTCTAACTAGTATATATTGTAACTAGTACATATTGGACTTGAAAATTTAAAAGCCATACGTAAAACCTCTTTAAATTAATAAATTATTAATTTATCGATATAAAAATGTCTCGCTAAATTAATAAAATATTCCGGCCACAACACTATTAATTTATAGAGGTTTTACTGTACGCTTGTTGCCCAGGTCAACCCGGGCTAAAACGGGAATATTTCAAAATCGGGCTAAATATGCTGGGCTATTTTACTATTTATCCCTAATTTAAAAGTCTTACGTAAAACCTCTTTATGTTAATAAATTATCAATTTATTGATATAATAAGGCTAAGCACAGCAGTGAGCATGGGAGACCTTCGTTTTGTCTGCCATATTACCTTTCTCTATCTGGTGACCTATAGACAACTTTTTGGCATAGAAGTGGCGACCTTCATGTTTCTTTCTTTTCTCCATTTTTTTTATTATTTTTTACCTTTTTACTTATAAATACCCATTAATTCACCAATTTTTAAACAGCAACTCACAACACTTTTTCACCATTTTCTACGAAAGTGTCTCAAGAAAACTCTCCACAAAACAATCCCCCAACACCCTAAGGAACGGTTAATCTTGGAAATACTCCCTTTCAAACCCTATTCATCATCACAACAACATATGCACCAATCCATGTATCCCCTTTTTTCATTTCCAACGGTAGAGGAATCAGATGATGAAAATAAGGTAGGTGATGAATATGAAACTAAAAGTTATGAAAATGCCGATGGATTTCTTACTAAGAAACATGAACAACAACTTATTGTAGATGAAGAGACATTAAGAGAAACATTAGAAGAAGAAACAAGGGCTGAAAAAGAGTGGGAGGAAAGAATTAGGGAAGAACAAACTCATGATGAGTTATTCAGGTCAAAATTTGTGGTGTATTTTGATTCGGAATCAGATTAATCTAAAAGTTGAATAATTCCACTATCTCATGAACTTATGTGTTTTAATTTCCGTATCGTAGTTTGTATTTTCATTTCAATGTCGTATTCTGATGTAATGAATAAAAGTTCGTACTCTACTTTGGTTCTTCGTACTCGAAAATAAATTTTCATTCATTTAAATAAAAATAAACATTACGATACGAAATTTAAAAAACAATACAAAAACAAAATGCTCCTATTTATTTTTTACATGCATCCAAACAATTTTATAATTCGTTTGTTGTTCTAATTTTTCCGGCTTTTTAAACAAAGCATTTTGCATCTCTTGATCGAATTCAGATGCTTGATTCAAATAAGCGTAGATCAAAGTACGTTTCTCTTGTGGAGTGACACTGCATTCGGTGTCACTCCACAGATCATCTTTAGTTGCACATATAAAAGTTGATAAAAGTGTATATAAATTGTGTATAAATGATAAGATAAATGGGGTATTTATAAGGTAAAAGGTTTACATTTTTGAAAGCCTTTTTTTTTTTTTTTTTTTTTTTTTTTTTTTTTTTTTTTTTTTTTTTTTTTTTACATTACTAAAAAACCAAATGGTCAAAACATTTAAACCAAAATCAAGCTTGGCAACATCAGTCGAGAACACAACTGATTTCCTTCGCGACCTACACTCGACCGAAATACCACAACAAGGCCGACCGATTGGGGAGTCGGTCGACCTACTACTAGTCGGCCTCCTTGTTGTGCCTAGCCTAATATCTCATTAAATTAATAAAATATCATGGTCCTAATATTATTAATTTATAGAGGTTCTGTACAATTTTTTGAATCTCTTAAATATATTACGACTCAACTGTGTCGTCGTTTGTCAATTGTAGTTATCTTCTAGATTAAAAGATTAAATTGCCACACATATAGCCGTTGTGTAACGGTTACAAAAATTTATAAGTTGGTTCACCAAACGGTCACCATTCATTCTTGAATAATGGTGGTTTAAAATTTGAAAATTATATCAACAAAAATGAACGTTGTGTAACGGTCATAAAAATATACGCTCTCTATATAATGTCTTTCTATTTTTTGCTCATATTTCTATTTATCTCCTTACACATTTCTCTCAATCTTACACCATAAATTATTTCTATTGTTTTACATGGTCTTTTTTTTTTTTTTTTTTTTTTTTCTTCTTCTTCTTTTTCCCTTGATGTTGTAGCATCGTCAACATATTAGTCGAGATCATTATGTACATTACTTATCCTTATTTGAAGGTTTTGATTTTTATTCCATATAAATTTTGGAAATATAGGTCTTACTTAGGATCTGACATTCATTTTTATTCCAGATCAGCTGAAAACCGTAAATACTTATCATCACATACGGAGTGATAATAAGGCAGAGAATGAGGGGTTCCAAATGTGAACGCCCGGAGTGGGACAATCATCTTGGGGTTTGGTAGTTGTGATGGCGGCGGCGGCGGCGGTGGTGCATCTGCAGGGGTCCCATTTTTGATCAGTAGCTCAAGCCTTTCATCAATTTCCTAGAGGTTTTGATCAGCCAGTGAAGAAATAGCCTGCTTTTTTGGTATGTTCAAGTCATCAGCCACCGAGACTTTGCCACTTAAACAGTCAGACATCAGGATGTCCATCTCCAGACCTCGGTTCAGAAACCTCTGCTTCTTGATTTTCTCCTCCACCTTTTTTATCCTATTCTCGAGTTGCCTTGTCTTATTCTCCATGTGCTTGCTTCTATCCATTTCAGACATGGACCAGAACTTGTTCAGCACACTAAGGACACCCTCATCATTAGGCCACACCTCATAACCAGGTTTATACGGGCCATTAATAATGGTGCTGGCTTCGACTCCACATAAAGTGGTTATCTGGTCTAACTTTGTCATTATGCCCTTTTTCCTTTTGTTGTAGGTGGCTTTCCTTGCTCCCTTTTTCTCTATAAACTCATTATTGTTTTCATTGCGCTTTGGCATGTTAAAAATATTTGGGCTTGAGAAGCAAAGAAATATTGGTGGAAGATTTGTGAGGGTTGTGTTTTTTGATTCCAAATGAGCTTTCATACAAAGAAAAGCTCTTTTCTTTATGTTAATAATGCATTACCTTCGGGTTTTAAACCTGTACGTGTATATATATGAAAGCTCATTTGGAATCAAAAAACACAACCCTCACAAATCTTCCACCAATATTTCTTTGCTTCTCAAGCCCAAATATTTTTAACATGCCAAAGCGCAATGAAAACAATAATGAGTTGATAGAGAAAAAGGGAGCAAGGAAAGCCACCTACAACAAAAGGAAAAAGGGCCTAATGACAAAGTTAGACCAGATAACCACTTTATGTGGAGTCGAAGCCAGCACCATTATTAATGGCCCGTATAAACCTGGTTATGAGGTGTGGCCTAATGATGAGGGTGTCCTTAGTGTGCTGAACAAGTTCTGGTCCATGTCTGAAATGGATAGAAGCAAGCACATGGAGAATAAGACAAGGCAACTCGAGAATAGGATAAAAAAGGTGGAGGAGAAAATCAAGAAGCAGAGGTTTCTGAACCGAGGTCTGGAGATGGACATCCTGATGTCTGACTGTTTAAGTGGCAAAGTCTCGGTGGCTGATGACTTGAACATACCAAAAAAGCAGGCTATTTCTTCTCTGGCTGATCAAAACCTCTAGGAAATTGATGAAAGGCTTGAGCTACTGATAAAAAATGGGACCCCTGCAGATGCACCACCACCGCTGCCGCCGCCACCACAACTACCAAACCCCAAGATGATTGTCCCTCTCCGGGCGTTCACATTTGGAACCCCTCATTCTCTGCCTTATTATCACTCCGTATGTGATGATAAGTATGTGCACCAATTTCTTTAGAGACTTTCTGAGCGGGAAATGAATGTCAGATCCTAAGTAAGACCTATATTTCCCAAATTTATATGGAATAAAAACCAAAACCTTGAAATAAGGATAAGTAATGTACATCTCGACTAATATGTTGACGATGCTACAACATCAAAGAAAAAAAAATGGCCATGTAAAACAATAGAGTATAATTTATGGTGTAAGATTGAGAGAAATGGTGTAAGGAGATAAAAAGAAATATGAGCAAAAAAGAATCAGTCATAGAAAGACATTATATAGAGAGCATATATTTTATGACCGTTACACAACGTTCATTTTGGTTGATATAATTTTCAAATTTTAAACCACCATTATTAAAGAATGAACGGTGACCGTTGGTGAACCAACTTATAAATTTTTGTAACCATTACACAACGGCTATATGTGTGGCAATTAAATCTTTTAATCTAGAAGCTTCAAACGGCAAGACCCGATCGGTGCTTAAACTTGAAGCATGCTTAGGCAAGGTTGCCACCCCTATGACTCGGTCAACCAAAGACTATATCAACACTCTTATTCAACAATACAAGGGCCCACATAGATAACACCACCCGTGACCCATAACCCATCAAGATTACCCAACAATATTTAGGAGATTCAAAAAATTGTATAGTAAAACCTCTCTAAATTAATAATATTAGGACCATGATACTTTATTAATTGAGATATTAGGCTAAGCACAACAAGGAGGCCGACTAATAGTAGGTCGACCGACTCCCCAATCGGTCGGCCTTGTTGTGGTATTTCGGTCGTGTGTAGGTCACGAAGGAAATCAGTCGTGTTCTCGACCAATGTTGCCTAGCTTGAATTTTTTATTTTTTTTTACATTAAAGGAATCAAATTTATATTAGAGCAAACTGTTTAAATCATCCTTGTGCTTTTTCAAGTTTGGCACTAATCATCCTGACAGAAATTATTAGCAAGTATCATCCCTAGGAGACCAAATGTCTAGAAAAAAAATCACCTTATTAGGCATGATTTTTGCAAAAATCATCCCTCTAGAGATGTAAAGTTTTAGACATTTGAACTCTCATGGATGATACTTGCCAATAGTTTCTAACAGGGCTGATTAATGCCAAATTTGGCAAACCATAAGGATGGTTTTTGCAGTTTACTATATATATATTATATTGCCAAAGCATAAAATTTCTTACAAATTTTTTGTTACTATTGTGAAATTTGTTAAAGGTCCAATGTATTACAAAGAAGTCTACCATCTATTATACCAATACAACCCATATGGTCCACTATGGGGTAACATTACATGGGGTCATTCCATTTCACATGATCTAGTGAACTGGCTCATTTTGGAACCTGCTCTTAGACCAACCGACCTTTACGACATCCAAGGCTGCTTGTCCGGCTCAGCCACAATCCTACCCGGTCTAAAACCTGTGATCTTATACACCAGACTTGATGTAAACAGCAGCCAGGTTCAAAACATAGCCTTCCCGAAAAACCTCTCTGATCCTCTTTTAAAAGACTGGGTCAAATGGTCCGGTAACCCTTTCCTGACCCCGGACAATGACATAATCCATGACCAGTTCCGAGACCCATCAACGGCTTGGATGGGTCCTGATGGGAACTGGAGGATCGTGATCAGAGCACTGACCAATGGTCAAGGAGCTGCGCTTTTGTATTATAGCACGAATGGTGTAAATTGGACTAGGTTGAAAAAACCGTTGCATTTTTCTAAAGAGATCGGTATGTGGGAGTGTCCTGATTTTTATCTTGTTAGTTCTAGTGGCAAAAATGGTCTCGACACGTCTTATCAAGGGAATAACACAATACATGTCCTTAAAGCGAGTTTTAATGGCCATGAGTATTATGTTCTCGGGATGTATGACACAAAAGTGGATCAATTTGTGGTTGCTGGTAATGATTTCAAGGTTAGTAATACACAATTTCAATATGATTAAGGGCGGTTTTATGCTTCAAAGTCTTTTTATGACATTGCTAAACAAAGAAGGGTGCTATGGGGATGGGTTAATGCATGAGACAGCGAATCAGATGCTAGAATAAAAGGGTGGTCTGGTCTTCAGGTAAGTCGCTTTTTAGATGATCAAAATGGTTAAACCCGAAAATGAAATGCATATGGTTTTTATAATGATTATATATTGTTTCAGTCGTTTCCTAGAAGCATTTGGCTTAGTGATAATAAAAAACAGCTGGTTCAGTGGCCAGTGGAGGAAATTGAGAAACTACGTGGAAAAAAAGTAAATATTGCGAATCACGAACTCAAGGGTGGGACCCGAATCGAAGTACCAAACATCACAGCCTCACAAGTGTGTAAAATTGGCTCCATTCTCTGTTGTTATATAGTTTTTTTAACCATTAAGTAATGGAAGTTGTATTTCAGGCTGATGTAGAAGTGTCGTTTAGTATATTGAGTCTGAAAGAAGCAGAATTGATAGATTCAGAAAATGTTGATCCACAACTTCTTTGTGCACAAAAGAATGCTTCCGTAAGCGGCAGTTTTGGTCCATTTGGCTTCTTGCTTTTGGCATCAAAGAACTTGACAGAACACACTGCGGTTTTCTTTCGAGTGTTCAAAAGTCCTAACAAGTTTGTAGTGCTTATATGTAGTGATCAAAGCAGGTTAGCACATGCTCTTTTCTTTATGATCCATTGATACCATTATACTTATTATTTTGGCATATTAAAATCTTTTGCAGGCCTACATATGCTTTTGAAACAGGTCTTCAATTGCACAAGAAGTAGACAAAAGTATCTATGGAGCTTTGCTTGATTTGGACCCTCTTCATGACAAGATTGACTAAGAAGCTTGGTACGTTACTAAGCGTTATGCGTACTTGGTAGACACGCACAGCACATACACAAGTACATATGCTCGTGTTTTAGATATTTATATTTGGGCATTATATATTTTCTTATGAATTTTCAGATTGATCATTCTATTGTCAAAAGTTTTGGTGGAGAAGGACTGACTTGTATTACTGCTAGAGTACATCCAAAGCTAGCGATTAATGAACAAGCCAAGCTCTATTTATTCAACAATGGCACAAAAAGTGACACTATCTCGAGTCTAAATGCTTGGAGCATTAACAAGGCTGAAATTGTTACTATGGGCTAAGATAATTATATCGGGTTTTACGTATTTTACAGTTCTAGCTAGTTTACATATATGCTTAATTATATGAATTATTGATGGATGCTATAAGTTCTATCTCAACTTCTACCTTTAATCAAAATTTGTTTCCCTCTGAATCCATGATTTCACAGTTAAGATGTCTTGATTTCTTAACACGAATCTTTAATTCAATTACAATTTTTAATTTTTTTAAAGTAGTTACTAATCAACATAAAGTATGTTACAGTAAAAACAATTGCTACAAAGGCTGAAATGTAGCTAATGCATGGTAACTCTCATGTGAAAAGAAATTTCTCGCATAAATTACATACAAAATTAAGCTTGAAAATCCAATAGCTCGTTTTTGTTCTTTGGAGCCTCTCCTCATTGTTGTTGATCCGGTTTCACAGTTCTTCTTTTGATCTTTTGAAAGAATAAGCTGATATAATTGGAATGAACATAGATTTGTACGATAGATATGATATTTGCTTACAGAATTCTTTTCCTAGGATAATAACAATACCCGAAGGTACTATTAAATGACCCAACAATATTAAAACCTGTACGTGATTTGGAATAAAAAAACACAACCCTCACAAATCTTCCACCAATATTTCTTTGCTTCTCTAGCCCAAATATTCTTAACATGCCAAAGCGCAAAGGAAACAATAATGAGTTGATAGAGAAAAAGGGAGCAAGGAAAGCCACCTACAACAAAAGGAAAAAGGGCCTAATGAAAAAGTTAGACCAGATAACCACTTTATGTGGAGTCGAAGCCTGCACCATTATTAATTGCCCGTATAAACCTGGTTATTGTTTAATTATGATATCAAGACATTCATATAAAATAAACCAAGTACATCAAGTGCGCAAAGCGGAAGCAATTATAACAAGATCATATAACATGTAATTAATTAATCAATATTAAATAGTAAACATACCTTTATGATTCTAGCCCGAACAAGAATCAATTTGCAATCTTCAATCAAGAACCCTAATTAGGGTTTATGTGGATTACGAGAATTACCCCTTACCTCTTTTGTAATTCAATCCAAGAATCAAACAATATTGTGTTTGATTCACGTTCTTGTACACACGTACTAATTCAAGAAAAAAGTTTATGCAAGTAAATTAAACACAAAACTTAGTTTGATCAATAAAATCGAATCCCTTAAGGGATTGTTTGTATGGATCGATTATGGGACAAAGAAGAGGAGAGAAAACACCAAGATGTGTGTGTACAAGTTATGAGAAAACAATGCACCTTGGGTTTGCTTATATACTATTCAAAACATGGAGCTCAAGGCACAAAGGAGGTGGGTAACCCTCCTTGGCCGATCGGTTGTGGAGTCCCCAAGGGGATTCCGGAGCCTTCCCTTGTTTCCAAATTTTCATTAGTATTACTTTCCTAATCTTCATTAATAGGTCATTAGTCATTTATCATTAAATACTAATTACTATTACTAGTTTTGTGTTTATTAATAATTACTTATAACATTTATAAATAATTATTTCTTTTTCTCTTCATACGTATTGTGTGCAATCCCGTGATCTAAAGTTCGATCCTAACACATGACTATTATTATAATGTCTATAAAACAAACAGCTCCCACTTAGGCATATCATAATAGTGTGATCACATCGGTTAGCGTCTTGCAACATGCCGATGCCTCTAGTACAACTCGAGTAAGGCTTCTGGAGAACCTTTTAATGATTTCTCATTATTATTATCTCTTTGTTTCTAATACCGTGTTAAATAAGGATATGGATCTAAGTAATTCCTTAATTAACCATTATGTTTCTCGTTGTTAGAAATTGACAAGATTACCAAATCTTCTGAACCTTTCAGGAAAGACCTTGGGCGTGGCCACGCAAACACCTTGACAACCCTACGAGGGGCCCAACAGTATTAAACTCCAAAAATTAATTTGAAGGAACAAATTCTTTATTGATTACAAGCAAAACACACAAACTTTGTAACACTTCCGAAAACAACCCTTATGACTACCAGTTACGTATAGCGTTAAGTTGTTCCACAAAAATGTACTACATTCATGACCGTTATCTTGTATCTCAAGTCTAAGGATAACTTCTTATGATTTACTTAATGACAAGATCCATAAAGTAACATCATATAGTCGGGATAAGTCCTATATTCAATATCATCGAATATCGTCTGAAATAGCATGTCTACACATCAATATACTCCAAGTATATTATACCAACCTTCAGATTTGTCTTAATTTAATAATATTCCCATATTATTAACTGACAACGGACAATTTAGAATAACTCTTATTCATGGATTTAAACATGCAAAAATAGGACAACAATAATTAACAACAGAAATAAACATACCAACATACTTTATTTCATTAAAATAATAATTGTTTACAATATCCTTTATCCAAATACTAATCACAGTTATGCATGAAACTACTAGCTAATTTAAGTCCAATTCCATTGGCTAATTCATTAAGCTTTTCTTTCGCCAAAGCCTTAGTGAATGGATCAGCTAAGTTATCATCTGTGCGAACTTTCAGCAGATTTATTTCACCTTCGTTAACCTTTTCACGAACAAAGTGATACTTCCGTAGAAAATGTCTGGTGCCTCTCATGACTCCAGGTTCATTGGCAAATATGATTGCAGCAAAATTGTCACAATACATATTAATAGGTAATTCAATTGAAGGCATAACACCAAGCCCTGAAACGAATTTCATAATCCAAACAGCCTCCATAGTAGCTTTTGAAGCAGCAATGTATTCAGCTTCTGTTGCAGACATCGCAATTGTACTCTGCTTCTTGCTCCTCCAGTCTACTGCTCCTCCATTAATAACAAAGACATAACCCGTCTGAGACTTCGAATCATCTTTATTACTTTGAAAGGACGCATCACAGAAACCTGTAACACAAAGTTCTGCAGCTGGATCTCTACCATATACCAAAAACATATCTTTTGTATTCCTCAAATACTTAAGAATATGCTTAACAACAATCCAATGTTTTTCACCTGGATTCTGTTGAAATTGACTGGTAATATTTTGAGCAAACGCCACATCTGGCCTTGTGCATTTTACCGCATACATAATAGATCCTACAGCCGAAGCATAAGGAACTTTACTCATGCGAGCCACCTCATCAGGTGTTGAAGCACAAAACTCATCACATAAGCCATGTTTTACTTCCATCGGCAAATATCCTTTCTTGGAATTTTGCATATTGAATCTTTTCAATATTTTGTCAATGTAAGCACTTTGACTTAATCCAATTAACCGCCTTGATCTATCTCTATAGATTTTGATTCCCAGAATGTATGCAGCTTCTCCTAAATCTTTCATAGAAAAGCACTTTCCAAGATATGCCTTAACCTTTTGCAAACTTGGAATGTCTTTTCCCATGATTAATATGTCATCAACATATAAAATTAGAAAAATTACATTATCACTCCCACTAGCTTTGTGATACACACATGGCTCATCAAGATTATGATTAAATCCAAACTTTTTGATTTCAGCATCAAATCTCTTGGTCCATTGTCGTGATGCTTGCTTCAATCCATAAATGGACCTTTTAAGTTTGCATACACGATTTGGAAACTCTGGATTTTCAAACCCTTCTGGTTGTGCCATATAGATGTCTTCATCTAGATGACCATTTAAGAAAGCGGTTTTCACATCCATTTGTCATATCTCATAGTCATAGTACGCTGCTATAGCTATGAGAATCCTTATAGCTCTTATGTCTGCTACAGGAGAAAACGTCTCTTCGTAATCAATTCCAAAAGTTTGAGTAAAACCTTTAGCAACTAGACGAGCCTTATAAGTGTGTGCATTTCCATCCATGTCAGTCTTAATCTTGTAGAGCCACTTTCTCCCGACTACCTTGGCACTAGGAGGTAAGTCTACTTCTTCCCAGACTTCATTATCATGCATGGATTGTATTTCCCCATCCATAGCAGCTTTCCATTTAACCTTTTCAGGACTATTAATGGCAGCTCTATAACTAGTAGGTTCATTAAGATCCCCTAGTAAATGCTCATCAACCTCTACATTAAGACATAGATGGTCAGGAGCTTTCACAGATCTTGAAGATCTGCGAATGGGAACTACTTCAACTTCCGGTGGAGGACCCAGACTTTCAGGTTCTACAGGAAGTGTGCTAGTGTTTTCTGAAGGTAATGCATTATCTAGATCATATTCTAGATCATATACTCTCCCACTGACTTCTTGAGTTACAAAATCACTTTTAAGAAAGTCACCATATCTAGCAACAAACACTTTGTTTTCAGGTGGGTAGTAAAAATAGTAACCCATTGTTTCCTTTGGGTATCCTACAAAAATGCACTTTACATATCTTTGTTGGAGTTTATCTTGTGAGTCACGTTTAACATACGCCTCACAACCCCAGACCTTTAAATAAGACAAGTTCGGAGCTTTTCCAGTCCACATCTCATATGGTGTCTTATCAACCTTCTTTGTGGGAACCATATTCAAAATACGAACAGCTGATTCAAGAGCATAATCCCAAAAAGACAAAGGAAGATTAGTAAGATTATACATTGATCGAACCATGTCCAACAATGTACGATTCCTTCTCTCAGATACACCATTTTGTTGTGGAGTATATGGAGATGTGAGATTCTGGACAATTCCATTCTCAGTTAAGAAATCTTTAAAATCTTGACTAAGGTATTCACCACCTCGATCAGAACGAAGAGCTTTAATCTTCTTTCCTAATTGCAATTCTACTTCTGCTTTGAAAACTTTAAATATTTCAAACACCTCATGTTTATGCTTAAGTAAATAAATATAACCATAACGGCTGAAATCATCTGTAAAAGTTAAGAAGTAAACAGAACCTCTCCTTGACACATGTCTAAGTGGTCCACATACATCAGTATGTATCAAACCAAGTAGATCTGAAGCTCTTTCCATATTGTTATGAAAAGGTTTCTTTGTCATCTTCCCAGAAATACAAGACTCACACTTATCAAATGACTCATCATTGATATTATTCAAAAGCCTTTCTCTTTGCAGCTTTTGCATGCGAGTCTTGCCTATATGGGCAAGTCTACAGTGCCAAAGGTAAGAAGAATTTAAGTCATACTTCATTCTCTTACTAATGCTGTACATCGAATTATTATTATTGTTGTTGGACACACAATCATTATTCATATCAATTTCAAACACACCATTCACAGCAACAACATTAAAATAAAATACACCATTTAAAGAAACAGAAATTTTATTGCCATCAAAAGTATGAGTAAAACCAAGATCCAACAAACATGAAAAGGAAACAACATCTCTAATTATAGAAGGTGCATAATGACAATTGTTTAAAACAAGTACTAAACCCGAAGGTAAAACTAAATTAAACATTCCTATGGCTTCAACTGCTGCTTGTGCTCCATTGCCCACATGCAGAAATTGCTCCCCATAAGCTAGTCTCCTTTCATCTCTAAACCCCTGAAGTGTATTACAAATATTAATACCACATCCACTATCATATACCCAGGAATTTAATTTATGAGATAAAGTAAATAATTCAATGACAAATAAGTTACCTGAAGTATTGGCGCCCATATGCCCAGTCTTCTTAACCTTATTGTTTCGCAAGTCATCGAGATAAAGAGGACAATTCCTCTTCCAGTGACCCATCACCTTGCAGTAATAGCATCCTTGATCCTTCTTTGGATTATTCTTCATAGGAGGGTTCTTCTTAGGTTGAGGTGGTTGATAAGCCATAACTTGCTTATTCTTATCAGCCTTCTTCTTTCCTTTACCCTTCTTCTTGTTCGCATTTGGCTTATTAATTCTACCCCCTTGAATAGCATGTACTTGGGGTGTAGGAGCCTTTTGTGGTAAACCTTTCTCATAATCAATGAGCAGTGCGTGCAATTCACTTACTGTCTTCCCCACGCAATGCATATTGAAGTTCCTCACAAAACCACTAAATTCCTTGTTAAGGGATCTATTGATTAAGTTCACAGCCATATCATTGTCATAGGTTTTCTTAAGTGTTTGTAGTTGATCCATGTAACTTTTCATTTTCAACACATGAGCACTCACAGATTCACCATCACCCTGCTTACAACCATGTAGAGCCTCCATCAAATCGTAAATCTCTACATTTGATGGTTTCTCATATAGTTTATTGAGTTCATCAATCATGTTCATGGGGAAATACTCTTCAAACTGCCTTTGAAGAGCTGGTGACATTGCCCCTAACATCATTGCGGCTACATCAATATGTTCCTTACAAGCAATATTCCATTCAACCTTGGCAGCCTCAGTAGCTTCAGGTTCAGCAGGACAAGGCGATTTCAAGATTTCAAGTTAACCAGTCACTCGCAGGACAATCCTGAGTGCACGAAACCAATCATTGAAATTTTCTGAGCCAGTCAATTTTTCTTGTTCAAAATAAGTTTTGAACACATAACAAAAGTTGGTGTTATCAGTTTGAGCCATTTCTACAGATAAAGAAAGTTCAAAACATTAGTATTTTTGATAATACAATTTTTCAAGAAAATTAAAATACCCAAGGAAATCATATCCATAGAATAATCTTGAAAACTAGGATCATCCATAAACATAGTTTCATCAGATCAGTTGATCTGCTAGTAATGAAAGTATAATATGAGGTAACTTGTTGTACAAGTAATTGGCATAACATTTGTCCAATTCCTAGATTTATGGGATTTACAATCACAAAACATTTGTATTGTAAGCATGTTTAATCCCCATCTTAATGCCTTGAGTCCAAGATCTCACTTACTACTCAATTTAAGTCGTCTAACTTAAAAACTGTAAACTCACAAATCCATCACATCAGTTGATCTGCTAGCAATGAATTTATGAAATTTACCTCTCCATTGCAATCTCACCAAGTTCTCACATGACGTAAATTACAACTTCAAGTGTTCTTAATTAGATGGCATTTGACTTAATTTTATAAGGGTATTAATTTTGATGTGATCAAAATAATGTATGAAGAAGCATGCATACAACTTCATAACATTGGTTTTACAAAACATTTTTATTATCAATTTACTAAGAGTAAAATAGCAAAGTTTTGATTGAGGTATCGGGTTCACCAATTAAAGAATTACTATAAATTATCGTCCACTATATCGTACTTTTGCATAAGCCCGAAAGCTTAGTGTTTCGGATAATCATTGTGGAATTGTGGTTAATTCACCCTTAAGATGACAATGTACGTAATATAGTGATATAGGTAAGTCTAGGGTCGGCAACCAGGCAGTTGTAGAGAACCGGTAGGTGCATGAGCTTTAAAAACCCCTCTCTACAAGTACGTTGGATGGCAACCTTCGGTCCGCCTTTCGCACACTATGTACAAAAACAACAATCAACCAATCCTTTGAAATTTACTCTTAAAAACCAAAACAATTTTGCCATTTATTTAGTCCGTATTATTTTTCTATTCAAAAAATTACCCTTTTCGTTTATAAACATGTCTAACATAATAATAAACAAAAACAAGTAATGTAAAATAAAAAATAAAACAACTAAATAAACATATATACATAATCATAACAATTAAATATGTATAAATCATGTAGCCACATGCAAATCTTATTCAATAGTCCTATTAATAATCAAATCTAGGTATATAACGTATTTATTCAATTAAGGCTTTCTTCTTCTAGGAAAAAGAGCCACATACATCGATAAATTGTTTGCGTAAGCCAAAACCAAATAAATACCACATAGCACATAATTGATTACTTAATATTGGAGTCTCCCACAATAAGACATCTATTAATAAATTTACAAGTTTCGATATAACTTAACCATTAATTAATATAAACAATTTAAACCATTTAAATTATCACACAATTTAAAATCCATGCAAATATGCACTTTTTCATGGATTAAGCTTAACAATTAACTTATTGCACCAAGATCGTTTACTAAAACGCATAACAAATTACATGACATCCTAGGGTTTCTAATCATATTTAAAAAATCAAAAACCATAAACCCTAAAACCCTTTTAAGGTCAATCGACCCATAAAAAATTAGGGTTAGGAATCTAACAAAAAAACCCTAAAAACATGTAACTAAACGAATCAAGATCCAATTTTTATGCGTTTCGATAATTAATTACACATTATAACTGCTCTAGATGCCACTGTTTAATTATGATATCATGACATTCATATAAAATAAACCTAGTACATCGAGTGCGCAAAGCGGAAGCAATTATAACAAGATCATATAACATGTAATTAATTAATCAATATTAAATAGTAAACATATCTTTGTCATTCTAGCCCGAACAAGAATCAATTTGCAATCTTCAATCAAGAACCCTAATTAGGGTTTATGTGGATTACGAGAATTACCCCTTACCTCTTTTGTAATTCAATCCAAGAATCAAACAATAGTGTGTTTGATTCACGTTCTTGTACACACGTACTAATTCAAGAAAAAGTTTATGCAAGTAAATTAAACACAAAACTTAGTTTGATCAATAAAATCGAATCCCTTAAGGGATTGTTTGTATGGATCGATTATGGGACAAAGAAGAGGAGAGAAAACACCAAGATGTGTGTGTACAAGTTAGGAGAAAACAATGCACCTTGGGTTTGCTTATATACTATTCAAAACTTGGAGCTCAACACACAAAGGAGGTGGGTAACCCTCCTTGGCCGATCGGTTGTGGAGTCCCCAAGGGGATTCCGGAACCTTCCCTTGTTTCCAAATTTTCATTAGTATTACTTTCCTAATCTTCGTTAATAGGTCATTAGTCATTTATCATTAAATACTAATTAGTATTACTAGTTTTGTGTTTATTAATAATTACTTATAACATTTATAAATAATTATTTCTTTTTCTCTTCATACGTATTGTGTGCAATCCCGTGATCTCAAGTTCGATCCTAACACACGACTATTATTATAATGTCTATAAAACCAACAGAGGTGTGGCCTAAAGATGAGGGTGTCCTTAGTGTGCTAAACACGTTCTGGTCCATGTCTGAAATGGATAGAAGCAAGCACATGGAGAATAAGACAAGGCAACTCGAGAATAGGATAAAAAAGGTGGAGGAGAAAATCAAGAAGCAGAGATTTCTGAACCGAGGTCTGGAGATGGACATCCTGATGTCTGACTGTTTAAGTGGCAAAGTCTCGGTGGCTGATGACTTGAACATACCAAAAAAGCAGGCTATTTCTTCACTGTGATGTTTGGTACTTCGATTCGGGTCCCACCCTTGAGTTCGTGATTCGCAATATTTACTTTTTTTCCACGTAGTTTCTCAATTTCCTCCACTGGCCACTGAACCAGCTGTTTTTTATTATCACTAAGCCAAATGCTTCTAGGAAACGACTGAAACTATATATAATCATTATAAAAACCATATGCGTTGCATTTTCGGGTTTAACCATTTTGATCATGTAAAAAGCGACTTACCTGAAGACCAGACCACCCTTTTATTCTAGCATCTGATTCGCTGTCTCCTTCATTAACCCATCCCCATAACACCCTTCTTTGTTTAGCGGTGTCATAAAAAGACTTTGAAGCATAAAACCTCCCATAATCATACTGAAATTGTGTATTACTAACCTTGAAATCATTACCAACAGCAACAAATTGATCCATTTTTGTGTCATACATCCCGAGAACATAATACTCATGACTATTAAAACTCGCTTTAAGGACATGCATTGTGTTATTCCCTTGATAAGATGTGTCAAGACCATTTTTGCCACTAGAACTAACAGGATAAAAATCAGGACCACATACTGGTCTCTTTAGAAAAATGTAACGGTTTTTTGGACCTAGTCCAATTTACACCATTCGTGCTATAATACAAAAGCGCATACAAGATCACTGAGCCGAGCCATATTTTCTAGACTAATTCAGTGTTACTACACCAAGAAAGTTTCCGTATTTGACATAAAATTGACTATGCGTATACAAGATTTTTGAACATTATCTTTCTGTCAGTATGTATACTATTCATTTCACTTGACAAATGTGTCATTTGCATAACATTTATTACTCCATACTTTACAAATTTTGTGTGATATTTGGACTGCAGGATGGACCTGGGACGGCGGACCTAGTGACAGACCCACGGCAGCTTGTAGTTTATCAAGAATTGATGAGCAAATACGAGCTTTTGGTAAGTGAAAAGTTACATCCTTAAAATTGTATTAGTTTATCTAGGGTCCATTCAGGGTGAAAGTGTAAAATAATGTGAATATTATGAAACAATATAAGTTTTGCAATGGTAATTGACACTAATTATTTATGAACTTTTTTAAGTTTTGAACCAAAATTGTTTCCGGTGGAGCCTACCTGGCATTTTTAACTCATCCCGAAATTACCTATTTTGACCCTAACCCGTTTTCTGATTATCAAAAGGTCTATATTGTTGCCTTTAAGTTTATGAATGGGTGAGCCTGGCATCCATAAATTAGGTTACTTGTTTGTGACCAGGATTTGGTTTAGGTTGTAGAGTTGTAGACCCTACCTCTACAGATTTTAACGCCATATCAAAACAGATCAGGCGGGTTAGATTGTTTGACCCACCTATATATTTGGTTTCTTATTTTATTTTATTTTTTTCTTTCTGAAGTATGATATTGGTGACTTATAAACCGTTTCATTAACTTTAGCCGAACTCTTGTTTTTGACATTAATGGGTTGGAATTGTCCCGAATACACTGAAGCAGATGTGACACTTTTGACCCATTTACTTTTGTTCGACTCAATATGGATTATGCTATTCTCTAACGTGTCAATGGCCCAAGTTGGATGATGCAACTAAAAAGGACACTGGTAAAATTGGTCAAAGGGGTAAAATGTATAAAATTCGTGTGCGTGTATTCAAATGCACAAAAACCTTCTAAATCGCTTTATTAAAAGCATATTTAGCTTTTTTGTTTGTAATAATTTAATATTTGCAATCTTATTTAGCAGATTATGTATATGTGGTTGGCCAACCAGCCGGACCAGCCGGACCCGCATGTTTTTTTTTTTTTTTTTTTTTTTTTTTGACTTCTAGTCCCAACCCTTTTTTCACAAAATTTACGGAGCTGTGATCGTCACACGTACTGTTGCCTCATTTGCTTATGCATTATTTTTTCTTATACTTATTCCGAACCCATTTGGCTGCAGCAATCAAAAGTGAAGCAAGTGGCCGGTGTGGTGAAGTCATGCATAGATCCCAACTATGAAAGCAATGCATTAGGGGCATTACAAGAACTGGAAGCTCTGGCTGGCGGAGATGCGAATGCACCGTCACATGGTCAAGCCTAGTACCTTTTCCTCAAAATTAGGTCACTTGGCTCCAGAAGTAGATGTTGCAGAATATAATTTGGCTAGTTGGGCAAGTGAATGATATCCCGAAAGGGATATATCAACAGTTTCTCTTTTTTTTTTTTTTTTCCTTTTTTTCCTTTTTTTTTCCCCATGAACCATACTTTCAGTATCAGTGGCGAAGCTAGAAAATTTTCAATGTGGGTCGGGATCTAAATTTTTTTTTTCCTAATTCTATTTTTCAGGTAATATGTTCGGGTCAGTGATTCGATTCGGGTCGGGTTAAAAATTAAATACTATTATTATAAAAAAAAAAAAAAAAAAAAAAAAAAAAAAAAAAGTTTCAATCAGTAAAAAACTAAACATTTGTCCAAGACAACTAAATTGCAAAGAACTTATATTAGTGGTACACGATTGACGATTCCTGCAATGCTGCCATATTGAACTTTCAACCCCAATTTCTAATTTCTACTTAAATCCCTAATTTCTACTAAATCCCTAATTTCTACTAAATCCCTAAATAAAAGACAAGTAGATTTAAAGACAACAAACCAGAAGGGCGGCGGCAGGCGTGGCGGAGGCTGGTCGACCGTCGGCGGTGGCCGGCGGGACTGCAGGAGCCAGGAAGGTTGGAGGACATGAGGGTCAAAGGGGGAGGGTTTGGGATTTGGTTAATTGTTATTGTTCCGTTTTTTTTTTTTTTTTTTAATGGGCTAAGTAATGGATTTTAGTTTGGGATTTGGTTTGTTAATGGATTTTAGTTTGGGTAGATGGGCTTATGTTAAATGTAATGGATCAATTTTATTGCTTAATGTATAAAAAAAAAAATCACAATTAAAATGGGGGTCGAAACCGAATATACCGAAATTTTTTGACACGAAAACTATATACCCCCTACATCGCAAAAAAAATTTCGGGGGGTCGGGCGCCCCCTCCCGCCCCTATATAGCTGCGCCTATGTTCAGTATGTATAAATTTAGCCATGATATGATGCTAACACCAAGTCCTTAAATGGTCTGTATCCTGTTGTGGGTCATTTGTTTTTTCTTAGGGTTTGACACTTGTATGTTCCCCTTTTAAGATTATGATCTGTTTTATGCTCTCGACAGAGGTATTGCCAAGTAAATCTTATCAGTAACTCTAGTATAAATGTAGTCATGGCTCTGAATGGTTCACTGAACACATGAATATTGCGATGGCTCTGACTGATTATAGGCGCGCAGATAAGTTTATGACACAAGGTATCTCCCAAGTTTCTAACTTTGTCCACCCGAATTATGGCGTTGGTTGAAACTCAAGTTTCACAAATACAGAGTAATTCTTTAGGTGTGACATCAAAGCGGGATTGTATGATGGGTTTAGTAGTTGCTCGAAGAAAGTGGTTACATTGGTGATACCGTGATAAACATGACTTGTTTGCCTGGATAAATAACTTTGAATAAAGGATACCATAACATACTGGTGTTAATTTTGACTGTTTTCAACGAGTTTGTGTGGATTTTGGCTTATCATGAACAAGCCACATGTCGTGAATCTAACAAGTTCACCACAAAGAACATCGCGCTCTAGGTGCATTCCAGTGCTAACAAAATTCTGAATAAGGATTGCGTAAGAAATGAATTAATATTGCGACATTATGCTTTACGATATCTAATCACTAATTATTTACAGGGTTAAAAATAGATGATCCACGTTATTTGCAGGTTTGTTCTTTGGTTAAAAATTTATAACAAGATTTTTCTAACTTGTGCCCTAATAGAAAAGAGAAACATAAGAATTCACACAAAAGTACACTTATTTACTTTTGTGTGGGTCCCTGAGTATTTTTCTGTACTTTTTAATGTGCTTAACTTGTGCCCTTATGGCACAAGTTAGAAAAACCCTTTATAAAAAGATAAAAAGTTAAATTTACTTACATACTTCTATCTATCTAATAAAGCATAGAATTTTTATTTAGTGTTACGGTTGGTGAGCTTAAACACAGGGGTGTGATATGGAAAATAATTTTTTGTAAAATGATTTTGTATGAATGGCGCCTCACATATATGCAGTCTTCAGTATAGTAGACGCCCTGAAAATCAACATTAAACTACCATCAAAATCCTTAATATGACTCAAAAAGTCAACACAAGTTTCATATAAACAAATTGAAGGTGGTTGGGTACTTACCATCCTACTTTCTTGCCAGCTTGAAGGCATATCTTAGGCTCATTTCCCTCTTCTGGGAAGGCAAAACTTCCAGAGCTGAGATCAATGTCATTAATCACTATGCCATCCCCCTAATTATCATGCAAAATTAGAAGGGTAATTAGTTTGACTGTTAAGTTCATCAATTAGAAGAATGGTAATCATACTGATAGGGAAACATTGAATACTTCCGGTTGGGTACCATAACTATAACCCGAAACCCGCCCATTTAATGGGTTAATAACCTCCAACAAACCACACCGCCATGTTTAATGTTTAATATTTGGGTTTTTACGAAATGTTTAACAAGGAAGAGTTTCAACTCAAACTCCCAAACAAAACCAAAGGAATAAGTAGTAGTAAAGTACCATGTGTCCTTTCCACAGGTTTATGAACAGGAACCCCAAGGGCTCAACACCATCACACTCAAATTCCATTAAAGGGGGCCAGGCAGCCAGACTTCTTGATTGGGAATCCCTTTCCAGGGATCATTGTGATACTCCCAACTGCACCACGGTCCCGACACTAAAAGGAAACAGAAATGTGTTAGTTTAAACAGGACAACCCAAACAAGAGTATGAGTTCAAAAACAAACAAAACACTGTTGTTATTGTCTTTCATTTGAAATACCTTGGTGGTTTGATTTAAATTTCAAAAAATTTATGCATATGAAATATGTAATTACTCGTAAACTTTATGATTTAATCTTAAACCAGAAAACGCCCGTCTGTAACCAAATTAGTTTTTCAAGAGATCACAGAAACTGCATATAATCATAAGTGAAATCTGTTTTCGACTAAAGTATACATGTAGCAATGATGAATATTATTCTAACTAACAACGCCTTACGTACACTCTCTACATCGTAATAGCAATTCCAAAAACAACTCATATATATCTATTCAACTACTCTCATCAGACATACACACCCACCCGTGGGGTCAAAAATTGGATTTCTTCCAAGTTTGATTTTACTCAAGTTAAAATGCTCTTGCTTGCTGTTGTGTTTAAGAGCTTACCTTTCGCCTGAGATGGCCTGCGTGCCTCCTTGACACATTAGTGGTCTCATCCAAAGAGACGCAGACCTCGGTCTTGCAAAGACCACCACATGCAGTACACCTGACCTGCATTATTTGGTAAAGAAACACACATTAATTGGGATTAAATGCAAGACCACAGGCCCAAAACACCAAACTACAAACAGACTCACCCAACAAAAAGGAAAACAAAAACACTCAAGAAATAAACACTAGTATACAGACCAAAGAAAAAAGAACAATACAGGGAATTATAAAGAAAATAAAAACAAGACAAATTCACTGCGGCATCCCAAATTGAAACAAATATTTAGCTATAATCCACACATCACTTGTACAATACATTAGGAACATAAAATACGTGTGAAAAAACGCATTTGAACCCATTGTCAACAATAAAACCCAAATTTAAAACCACCCTGGCCTCTTTTGCCATCCAAACAACAAACTCCCACATGCATCATCAAAAATTTTAAACCATAAAACACCATGTTAAATCCATAACTTGTTGTTGCTTGTTACAAGGAACCTATGTATTTTTTTCAACAATAAAAATACAATGGTTGACCAACTCTTGAATTCAATGATCTTACACACGTAATGTCCAGGCATATCACAAACACTCTCGTTCATATTCGTTCACTAACATGTCTTATAGCTATAATTAAGTACCAAACTCATAACCTAAATAGCTATAATTAAGTAGCTTAGAAAACGAGATAATAAAAGGTGAGATCGAGATTAAGAAACTTACAACTGCTTTTATGAAAATAGTCAAGACCACATTGCAAACCAAAAACCCCTCCAGTGATATGGTGAGGTGGGTGATGACAGATTATCAACATCATACTTGCTTGCTGTATCTTCACAACATCGGTGACAATGGTGAGTAGGGCTATGGTGAGGCCGTGAGGGGAAAGTACGTTTGGTTGGTGGGGTTTTGTTTCTTTTTTAATGTGTTTTTTTAGTGTGGGTAGGGCAATGTGTGAGGGGAGAGTTTTGTAGGTAGGTAGGGTTTGGTGTGGCTTTTAATATGTGACGTGATGATAAACTCAGGGATACACTATCCTAACCCTCTCTACATGGGGAGTCCCACCTATTTTTTGTCAAATGTACAAGCATTAAAGCAGACAGTACAAACGGCGGCAGCACAAAACTTCCCCAAACCCTCCCTATGGGGGGTCCGGTTAACTCACCCTATAAACTCAACAGGTAAAAAGGTGAATAGATCAGGTGTTGGAAACTCATTTTTTTAGGCCGGTCACAATGGTTTAGATCAGGTGTTGGAAACTCATTTAATGTGTTGACCCAATGTGACCCAAGTTTCTGCTGTCACGTCAGCTTTTTTTCTCTAGTGACTAGACTTGACCCAAGTGACACAGTGGTGATGGATTTTTTTTTTCTTTTTTTTTTCTTTTTTTTACATTTAAACAACAAACTTAAAAATATAAAAACGTAAACGTTTAAATTTAAAACCACAACGCACGAAATTAAAACGTTGCATATATTTTTTGGAACTAAAATAGTACATAGATTAAAAACATTACATAAACATAAACATAAACATTCATCGGTAATCCGATCCCAGGTTTGAGAGTTGTCGGAGCGGTAACCATCTTCGTACGGAGAGTAGTTCACAAACTTCTCTGCTTCCAACCTGCTAAGCTCCCGCTCCTTACTCTCGTTCCAGCACGCATCGTCTTCATAACCTAGCCGAAAATGATCCAGATGAGGTTGATATTGTTGTTGCTCAACAGATCTTGGTGCATCAGATGAAGTTGATGCACCTTACACAAATTGTTGGTTCTGTTGTGATAAAGAACTAGCTGCCACATTTTCCTCAAACCTCCAACGGATCTTGTTGGAGATTTGGGCCTGTATCTGATTCACACAACCTCACAACGTCTCACTAACGCCAGCGTCTTTACGATATTCATCGTACAAAAACTGGTCGATCACAGCTTTTCTTTCTTCATTGATGTCTTTGCACTCCACGTATCGTTGTCTCAAATGTTGTTTGAGTGCCTTTGCGAGCTCAAACTATTTGATAACACCAACAATAGCTTGTTGTCGATCTGTGTCGTCTTTGTCGGTTTGTTTTTTTGATATACTTTTGCATTTGTTCGACGGTATGGGAGAGACGACAAGCCATATGTTTGTGTTAGAATTGTTGTTTGAATTGTATTTGTAAACACAATTCCTGCATTAAATGTTACTAATACAAATAGTAAAGCACATTATACAAATATTCAAAGCCGAACGGGCACGGGTCAAACGGGCACGGGTCAAACGGGCTTATGTTATACGAATGGCTTTAAAAAAACCCCAAAAGCCGAAATAAATTATTTAATTAAGGAGTTGAAATATGTCACATGAAATTTTTGATATCCGTAAATTTATTGTCAAAAATAATATATAATAAACTAAAATACATTATTTACTGTTTCCAATTACATTTTGATCTTTTTACGTTATATGAAAAACTTACCACAATATCACATATCGTTAATTGTCTGTCGCGAGGAACAGCTGCCGCTATGTTATATAATCAATGTCTTCAACATCTTGGATATCCTAACGACCTAGCCTATCTCTCCACCCGTCTATCGCTACTAACAATAACCTTCACATTTTTGGTTTGTATTTCTTCATTATTTTTAAAATCTTTATTTGTATGTTTTTACAAACGTTATATTTTGATAATTTCACATTGTATGCATAAACATTACAACCGCACCAAAAAATAAAAATAAATAAACATTACATGAAACCATGTAACCAATACCTCATAGCTATAGTTATCGTTGCAATAAAATCTCGTTGAAATACAAAAACGTTCGTTTAATATATATACTAATTGAAAGAGATGCAACGACATATTCAAACCTTGACAACTAATTGAAAGAGATGCAACAACATATTCAAACCTTGACAACTTCCTAACTTGATTCCATCCTCAATATATTTGTTATATTATTATCAAACTAAACGTAATAAGATACTAACAAAACCACCCTAGACACGGCACATCAGTGCAACATCAGCTTTCTCTCTCCTCAGACGCTACTCAGACCAAACATAGACAAAATACTCGTAGTAAGGAGACCACACTAACAACAAAAAACATACTTCATAAAATTAATTAAATACAAAATACACACACAAACCATACATTTCATTCGGTCCACTAATAGACCAAACGAATTTGGTGGTGGGAGGGGGGGGGGACTCTTATGAAGTAATAAGGGGGACGCATTTGGTTATGGTGGACAACAAAGTCTTGGGGGTGGGGGGACTCCTATTACATGTCTCATAAATTCTTTTATCAGCAATTTCGCATTGATTTTATACATCGTGTCATACTACCATTGTGGGAAAAGGAATCTTTTTTGTTAGATCTGATTTACCATTTATTAATGAGAAAATTTTTAAACGGGCCATATCCATTACCTATTTACGAAACAAAACGTTGCATAATTTTTTTTTTTACCAAAATGAACTTTTGAATTATATCCATTAGATTCATTTGAGGAAAAATTCTCAACCCTACACGTGTGTCTTTTGCGACGTTCAACGCGATATAATTTTTAAAAAACGCGACTTATTTCCCTTTTAAAAAAGTAAAATGCGACCAAAATTTTATTTATCAAAGTAAATCAGCCTAGTAAATGCGACCCACTGAAATCGCGACCTATTTAGCAAAGTTTGACACAAATTGCGAGCTATTTAGTATACGACAAAAGATTCACATATTTGTCATAAATTCAATTAACCAATCTTAGTTATCTATTTTTTTTTTTATCAAAATTAATAAAAAGAAATATTTTTCACTTTTTCCTTTTTTTTCTTAATATATATATATATATATATATATATATATATATATATATATATATATACTAGATTTCGAAACCCGCCCGATGGGCGGGCATGACTTGTGATTATTTTTTGAGTGCATTACTTTTTGAATAGCAAGATATATGTGTGCGTAGGTATTAGTTATCAATAAACATAAAAGGTGAAGAATTGGAGTAGGAATAAATGTAGAAATAAAAGTCAAATTTGGATATTAGATAGAGTCAGGTGCGGAACTACATATTGTTTAGGGGGTGGCGGTGCCCTCTATGCTTCGCTGAAAAATATCAATTTTTAGTATAAATTTTTTTATTTTAGGACCATTTTATTAAAGTGCACCTCACCACAAAATCATATTGCCCCCAACTTTAAAGTCAAACAATGTAAAAACGTTAGATCTATATTTTAATCTTAAAAAAATATCCATTGTTAGTGTATAAAAAAATATATGACCTGTCGTTTAGGTAATTGATGCTTAACCTACAAATTGAACAAATTAATAACAATCATATATGGATTAGTAGATTGGTCGGGTTTCGTGTACGTTGCTAACCTCTGTACGATTATAGAAATAGTTGTCATAAGAAATAGTTTTCATAAGTAAGTTTACGAATATCAATATATTTAGTGTTTTTTTGAACTAATATTTATTGCTGATTAGAGGGTAAAAAAATAGAGAAGAGCAAGAACTTACCTCACCAAAAGCAACCACAAGAGTTATAGGTATGAATATGGCAGTCCAAAAGGTAGATGAAGCTCTTAGCTGTACATTAACAAAAAATATTGTTACTAATTCACCATTCCATACATAAACTTTCTCAAAATTTGACTCAAAACAAATTCTACCACGTGATATATTGTCATGTCGAAATGCTTATAGCAGGTCAAATTGTCATATTTTAATCTCTACATGAGCGACTATAACTTAAAGAGTACCTAATGAGAGCAGTTCACAAAAAAATAGATAGGAGGCAGTAAGATGAGACATTAAATTGGAAGTCAAATAATTGATATTATAATGTTCAATCTTCATTATTGTTTAGCTTATTTCAGTAGGGTTAGGATCCAGTGAGAAGAAAACTTAAAATGAGAAGAATGAGAAATAACTATAACCACATATTTGAGATGCCTCGACTTGAATTAGATGCATCTCTATTCATTTAGATGCATCTCACTTAGTTTTGAAAATGATTTTGAAGTAAAAATGATGTAAAGTAGTATTAGCAACAAATTTGACTCGCAGAGGGCAAAAAATGTATAGGATTCGTCTAACTTGATGAAATCCATCTAATATATGTATATGCATCTAAGTTTTAGCTAGGAAATATGTTATGGTGCATCTAAAAGATTAGAGATGCACCTAATTCAAGTTGACGCATCTCTAATGTGTATTTATAGTTATTTCTCATCCTTCTCATTTTAAGATTTCTTCTCATTTGATCCTAAGTCTATTTCAGTATCCTCCTTGTTTATTATGAATTAATAAAGTGTTATACACCTGTGGCCAGTATATTTTCGGATATCACTGGGGATATTACTATCACACAAAAGTTCCATTTAGTATAACAAAGTGGAAAGATAAGGAAAATGGTGGCAGAAGCTAAGGATCCGATTGAATCTATCACAGTTGGAGCTCATTAACTATCCAGGTGGACCATAGTAATTCGAACTTGCTGTAAAGTTCTGTTATGGTATGGACTTTGAGATCACGACTGTGAACATATCCCATCTCTAATGTGCTGTAGAGTAGCTGGAAATGATAGATGTTTACTGAGACAAAAACCTTGTCACAAAGTCATGTAGCAGATAGTGTGGGGATCTTAGACAAATGTGTCGATGCTATTGCTGAGAATGCAAGGAGCAATTGGTGGTGGGTTTATCAGAGGGTTATTTTGGTCATGGTAAATAGAGGTATTCGACAAGATAGTGTAATTGCATATATCATGCATTATGCCCACACATCACTTAAGGGTATCGGAAAATCTTAAATTTGGAATCCAGCAAGAACAACTCCTGTTTCAGTGGAAATTGAACGTATGCATAACTATAAAATACAGTCTTTTTATATGACATCTAAAACTGACAACAATTGCATATGTTTAAAATGTTATCTTGTGTTCATATAAATTTTCTAGGTTCACTAACATCTAAATCTAGCGCGGATACACTACTGTTACATACAAAATATCGAGGAATTCATAGTGGTTCCAAATCACAAACACATTATGTGATAACCTTTGATAAAAAGGACCATCAAGGAAATGATGAATGGTCCCAGCCACTCGTTGTCATCTCTAACCCCGCCTCGGATAGCATTCACCTCTTTAAAACAATTTTTACTAAGTTTCCATCCATAATCAAGTTCCTAGCGTTAATACCATATCCAATATTACTTGAAGAAATTTACTAATCAACACCAATACACATTGTGTGCGAGTTACAATCTTTTATTGGGATATTTCTAAACTGCGATCAAAGACCTCATATACGACCAAGGCTTCGAAAGCTTCCGCACCTTCCCTGTATCAGGAAGATTATTCAAAAAGCACTTATTACCATCTTTGTCATAAGAAAAATGAATCTATCATTTACAGTTTCGGTGTTCATATGTACAGAAAAAGCCCAATACTTAAAACGCCCAAGTCAAAAAGTATGGTGCTATTAAAATAACTGTAAAGAAAAGGTTATTGGTCTACAAAAACAAATAGAGATAGTACATGTGAATTAACAATCACACCACATGCTCTGCAATCTTCTTTACCCCTACTGTTGAGAGTCCAAAGGGATAACCCATTTGGGAGTTCTGCATAAACATGGCCCACTTTGACCTGCTTTGGTAAATTACTGAAAGATGGAAAAGAGCAAGCGAGAAATGACCTGAATATAATTCGAGGATTGTATTTTAATTAAATGCTAATGCCAAAATTGAGACAAACCTGATCATCTTGCAACAGCAAAGTCTGAAACTTTAGTTCGTTAGCGCATTTTTTGCACTACCTCTTAATGATTCTTATCTCTAATGGCTGCACCTAAGATCAACATGTTAAAAAGAAACAACGCCCCTGAACCTGAACATGGTGCAGACCTAACATAATATATAAACATAGATATCTGAAAAATAAAGTGAATACCTGATAGGATATGGTGATATAGAAACTTGTGAATACTTGACGATTATACGATTACTCCGACCTGCACCGAAACAGAGACGATTAAATCATGTCAAAGTTAAAGCATGAAAATGGATGAATTTATGGCAAAGAATCCATTTTTAGGAGGAATTTGTAGAGCCTCAAGCCCTCAACCGCCTGCAACCCATCTCCGACCACCACAACTATAGCGCCCATCTTTTCAAGAATTATACTTGCTACTTGTTGGGGTATTGGTGTATCTTATACCAACAAAATACGTACGTCTTCAAGGGACTTGTTTCCAGTTATGCGCTTCTCTGCATATTGTCAATAGTTGAAATATGTCTTTACAGTTCTACCCAATACTATATTGTCAAGGTCTAATGTCATAAAGTAACTTACATACTTATCTTAGTGTTCCATGCCTGATATATCCTTTATTGTACATCAGGTTTAGTCAATATATGCACTCCTTACTACAAATACAGTGCCATTAAAGAAGGGTCTCCAACGATTCTGGTGATTTGTGTCATGGTCACAAAGTAGACCAGTAGACCACTATAGGAACTTCTTTAAAATCTGTTAGATGTTTAAGGGCATCAAGATAACCATTGTTGGAGTAATCTCGCCTGGTTCAAGAAGAAATAACGGCTCAACAATAGTCCGTCTTATCACAATGATACCTGTTAACTGTTAGTCATAGGGTTGCAACATGTTTCACTGAAGTTGTATGTACATAAGCCCAGGTTTTTGCACACTCACTCAGAAACACTGATGTTGCCCATTTGTTTCACATATTGAGTAACTACTGCTGTTTATGAGCCTCTTGATAACGGGGATATGATTTTTAACCCATAGGATTTTTGGTCAGATAGGTATTCATCAAAGGTGGCAAATTGGGCAGCTTGAGTAATGGGTCAAAAGTGGTTGGGTTGACTAATTTCAAGCCCAGTTGTATTCTATACTTGGGTCAAATAATGAATTTTATAAGCTGCAGCAACATTGATTATCATATAACAGATAATACTAATAAACTTACTTAAATACTCGTATCTGATCCCCTAAAATGTAACATCCTAATCTTTTAAGGTACTAACTTTGTAACAATTTTCTTGTACAGGGACTAAAGTTGCCAAGTGTGAAACTTAAAAAATATTAATATGCTATCATACTTCATTCCCAGGAAAACAAATTTCCAGAGAACTCTCCAAACTTGCACCAAATTGACTTGGAATCAAACCCTAGATCAAAAGAGTGATGTGAGTATTTTAGTCGTGAGAAGTTGGTACCTTAAAAGATTAGGATGTTACATAAAATAATCAGAATCTTCAAACGCTTGTCGTTGTTACTTATTAAACACTGCAACCGTGACTTTTTATTGACCAATTACCAAATATTCCTAAAAAAAAAGCCTGAGCCACATATTTTAATAATAGTTATGCAAAAGTATTATCTAGAAATTAACCAAAAGCACCTCAGCGGCGTATTTATGAGCTGTAGCATCTTATAATCTTTAAAATATAAAATATGTGATTAACTTGCAAAGCTCTTGTAAATAAAAAAGAAGAACGATGTTATAACATGAAAGCCTCGAATTAGAACCTGAAGCATGGTATTCTCTTGTTCGGGCCCGTTGCAGGTCAACAACAACTTGCTCTAATTGCTCGACCTATAGTTATACAACCAAAATTAAGTGCATAGGATGGATACTTGGTGACTCACTGTCAACTAAAACATTGACTGTTATACAAAAAAAATTAAGCTTGATGTCAAGTAAATGTGACTTGTACAGTACAAAACGGCTAAGAAGCTCTAGTCCTTATTTGTTAGTTTGATAATAGTATATTATCCACTCCCAAAGTCTCACTTGTTTATATGTTATTGCATCTTAGTTGTATGACCTTAGATATATCAACTTTAATACCAATATAAGAACTAGAAGAAGGAAAGATGGTGACTTGATATGAATAAAGTGTGGCGTATGATTTGTATAAAGAGAGAATAAGATGAAGAGAACTTTTATTAAAAAACACACACAATACACACACAAGCACACACCTCAAATGACTCATTTGAGGTGTTTATATAGTTAGACATATAACACCCTAATGGGCTTGGATGAGCTTGGTCATGGATTGGACTTTTACATTAAATATGGACTAGTTGTAATACATAACTTATAACCTATTAGATTAGTCCAAACCATAAGCCCATTGACTATTCTATTGTAATCTACGACACATTACAAAGTTACATGTATGAGAATGACCATCACTTCATAATACATATTTTTAATGCTAACAATCTCCCCCTAAGGGGTGGTCATTCGAATGATGCTCCACGTGAGTGGGTCTTCCGTGTTCTTTGTCCTTAACTTTGTGTGTCGTTGTAGAATAGTCTTTAGTCTTTGTTCCTTCAAGCTTTGTGATCTTTGATAACTGATTTTTCATCGTTCTTTGTTCCTTAGTGATGTGGAGTTATCTGCCTTTCGTCACTTCTGCGTATGTGGTGGTTGTTTGACATTCCAACATGCTCATACATCTTCAGTCTTTGTGATATATGCATTTGTAGTTCCCGTTCTTTCACATAGATCTTTGTCACTTTACTTCTGTAGATTCTTTCACATTGCGTAGAATCTTTCTTTGAACCTTTCTTTGCTTTGATCTTTGTGAGAACTTTCCTTTGACTTCGAGATGCATGTATGAGCATGTGGAATCTGTCGCCATAGAGATGAAGTGTCCCTGCATATAAACAGTTAGCAATAAAACATCCGGTACTTACAGATAAGAATTAGAGATCGTCAACAGCATAGTGTGAAGACTCCTTCTAACCCTTACCAAGGCCGTTCCCATGTCAGATACTCTCGAGAGAGCTTACGAGACCTACTAAGTAGCTCAATGACTGGGTGAGTCGCTGGGGATCACTCCACGACTGTAGACCGTTTTGAAACCACCGCGAACACTAAGCGTAACCCATAAAGAATTACCGAAGTGACCTGCTGTCAGGGCTGTTTGATGTTGACCCTGGCAGGAATTTCCATTCAATCATTGAGAATCACAAAAGTGAATCCTCTCATAAATGTTCTGGCAGATTGCTAAGATCTGCGTAGGACTCTAAAGTTTACATCTGGCGTCCTTAATGATGAACAACCAGTGTAGAAATATCATGTGTTCCTATGAGATCTTTTGATGAATCTCGAGGCTCTAGACTCGATAAGTGCACATTTGGTTTCCTATGCGGAGATTAGGGAGAGGTCTCCTGCTTCAATATCAACCATCTCTAAGAGATAGGTCGATAGATTATGCCGGTTCCCCGTGAGAATGAAACAAGCTCTTTTAAGAGAACTTGAGTGGTTAAGAAGGTTTAGTGCAGTGCGTCACTGGGTCCATGACGTCTTTGTCTTCAATACCGGTGTCACCTTAGTAACAACCAGTAGCATATGAGTTGAACCCGGTGTCTGCCCTAAGGTTGAACATTTGGAGGGCTATTACTTTTCACCCTTTTTCATAACTTTTCTTTTTAATTCTTCAACCCCTTCTTTCTCCTTTCTCATTTTCTCCTTTTTTCAATCATACCTAAGGACTTCTAATTCTAATCTATTGGAATTGTCCTTAGGTAGATCCCTCCGGCTCTGGCGGATCATAGGACGATTTTCCCTAACCTTAGTCACCTTATAACTCCATGACTATCCTATCCTTGCCATGAAACCATTTATTGAAAATCTCTCAAAGTGTTTATGATAATAAAACACATTGTTGACACTTCGAGAGTTTTGCATTTCTTTTTGAAGGACTCCCCCTTCACATGTGCTCATGAATATTTAAGAAATTTGCACATGCGAGAGGAGTTTGCACTTTTGAATTGATCCACTTTCAGTGAATATGCCCGATTCGAGACACGCTTACATCACTAGTTAGACTAGCTTGAAATTATTACCCGTCCTGGTCAAGTCCAAAGAAAGTCTCTCGATATGGTACACTCTACTCAGACAAGTCCTATTCGAGACACGCTTACATCACTAGTTAGACTAGCTTGAAATTATTACCCGTCCAGGACAAGTCTTTTCGATTACTGACATTTTAAGCTTCGTCAATTCATTGGTACTTACTGAGTTGAGCTCTTCTGAGATTCAGCCACAATCTTTAAACATCTTTGATCACATTTTAATCATGTCTTCTCCCCATCAAAAATAGCATATCGTGATATTTTTTATATCAACAGATTAAGAAAAAGCTTTTGGAGAGAAAGACAGATTCTGCATGAATTTGGAACATTTTTCTTTTTGTACTTCCCCTTAATGATAGCATATTTAAAATTAATTAAGGGTTTTGAGGGAGTTATCTTGAGCACTAATTTTGAGAGATTTTGAGAAATCTTTTGAACAATCTTGAAAAAGTGCTCAAGAATTTTGTTGGAAAACGAGTTTATGCTTGAAATCTTTTTCGTTTGTTTAGACTCGAACTTTTTGAAAAAGAGTTCGTCATTGAACGTACGAGTCCTTGATTTGAAAATAATCAGAAGTCATCATTTTAAGTACGGGTTTCGTACTGATGTATACGAAAGCCATTGTGAAGAAACTTTTGAGAAACGACATGTTTTTAGAAAAACATTAAAAAGAACTCCCGCTCAAGCATCTGTACATGTCCGTATCATTGTTGAATGACATTTCTAGAGACGTACAGAATATTGATTTATACGAGAGACATGTCGTGAGAAGAATATTTTTGGATTTTTTGATTTTATATTGTTTTTGTATTTTTTGAAAATTTTATATTTTTTTGTATTTTGTTTTTGTTGGTTTTTCAAATTTTGTATTTTGTTTTTTTTTCAAAAATATTTACAGCGAAGCGATTTTGAAAACATTTTTCAAGAAGATTCGAGAAGACGTTCTAGCTCCTCAGGAGTTAGGCTTCGCATGCCAATTCGTCGAACTAAATAGTCAAACCTTTCTTTTGGAAGGGCTTTAGTAAATAGATCGGCGAGTTGATAATCAGTCTTAACGAAAAATAATTCAACAGTACCCTCTTCCACGTGTTCTTTGATGAAATGGTAGCGGACTTTGATATGCTTCATCTTAGAGTGGTGTACGGGATTGCACGAGATGGCTATGGCACTTTTTGAGTCACAATACATAGGTATTCTGTCAAAAGTAAAGCCATAATCTGTGAGCTGTGTCCGCATCCATAAAACTTAGGCACAACACGCAGATAGAGACACATACTCGGCTTCGGCGGTTGATAGCGCAGTACAATCCTGTTTCTTTGAAGACCAGCTTACTAGCTTTTCACCCAAAATTTGTGCTCCACCTGATGTACTCTTTGCTGTAACTTGATCACCAGCATGGTCTGCATCTGAAAATGCTGTTAGATTAAACTCCGAATCCTTCGGATACCAAAGTCCCAAGTTAATGGTGCTTCGTAGGTACCGAAAGATCCGTTTAACCTCTTTGAGGTGAAGTTCGGTAGGCTTTGCCTGAAACCGTGCTAACAAACAAACAGCAAATTGAATATCTGGTCGACTAGCAGTCAGGTACATGAGAGAACCGATCATGCTCCGATATTTTTTCGGATCGATGGGTTTCCCAAACAAATCAGCACCTATTTTTGGTGAAGAGACCATTGGTGTACCAACAGAATCACAGTTTTCCATACCATGTTTTTTCAAAATCTCTATTGTATATTTAGCTTAATTGATAAAAAAATTCCACGAAGGGATTGATGTATTTGTAAACCAAGAAAGTATTTTAGTTCCCCCATCATGGACATTTCAAATTTGCTTTTCATGAGATTTTCAAAATGTTTTGAATGATTCGGATTAGTGGACCCAAAGATAATGTCATCCACGTAAATCTGAACAATCAAAATGTCATCTTTTAATTTTTTGATAAACAAGGTGTCATCAACTGTTCCTTTGGTGAAATTGTTATTGAGTAAGAAAGATGATAGTTCGTCATACCACGCTCTTGGAGCTTGTTTTAGACCATAAATGGCTTTCTTAAGCTTGTAGACGTAGTCTGGATGATCTCTGTCGATGAATCCCTCTGGCTGACTCACATACACTTCTTCTTTCAGAGTTCCATTCAAGAAAGCTGTCTTAATATCCATCTGATAGACTGTGATGTTTTTGTGAGCTGCATAGGCTAAGAAAATCCGGACTGCTTCAAGTCTAGCTACAGGCGCGAATGATTCCTCGAAATCTATCCCTTCTTCTTGTGGATAACCTTTAGCCACGAGACGAGCTTTGTTGCGAATAACAGTCATTTCCTCATCCAGTTTGTTCTTCCACAACCACTTGAGATCAAGAACTCGTTTATCAAGTGGTCGTTCAACAAGTTCCCAACTATCATGTAACAGGTATTGAAGAAATTCCTCCTGCATCGCTTCAATCCATGGGTTTTCTGCCATTGCTTCCCGAATGTTCTTAGGTACTTTGGTGCTTATTGAGCAAATGTAAATGCACAATTCGAGATCGGTGGCGAGTTGTCTCCTCGTCTGAACTGGCATTGAAGGATCACCAATAACATGTACTAACGGATGGTCTTTTGTCCATTGAAACGTAGAAGGGTACCTTTGGTTGAACGAATGTGTGTTAGATGGTTCTTGTAACCTTGAAGAAGATTCAGCAGAGTCTGATGCAAACGGGTTTTCAAATACTTCTTCTTCTCCTTCTAACGCAACATCGTTTGAATTAGATGTAGGTTCTTCTTGAAAATTTGTAGTTTGATTTTGCTCATCAACTCTTGGTAGAACAGATTCAATAACTGGAGTTGCTTGAGTAGATGTTGATGATGTTGAGGTCGTTGGTGCTTCAGCTTCAACTGTTGTAGATGCATCTTGAGATGGTGGTGGTTGATGGTTTTGAGCGGGTGCAGTGGAATGTAGATGAGATGCATTTGTCGAAGTTCCACCATAGTATTCATCAAACATTAACTCGAAGAAATTTTCCAGATCTTGTTCTGAAGGTTTATCCGTGTTTGTTGACTGAGCTCCTTGAGGCACGAGTCCTGAACTGATGTGTCCAGAAGTCTGCATGTTTGGTGCGGGTCCTAATCCGTTTTGATTAGAAGCCATTGGATTAAGCGTGGGTTCTAGAGCGTATCTCTCAGAAGCCATTTGTGAAATCTCGTCAAACTTCACATTCATCGTCTCCATTATCTTTTTCGTTCTTCTATTATACACCCTGAATGCCCTCGAGTTTTCTGAATATCCAATGAAGATTCCAATATCACCCTTAGCTTTTAACTTCCCTAGATCTTCTCTGTCATTCGTCGGATAGCACAAAGCGCCAAACACGTGAAGGTAAGAGATGTCAGGTTTTCGATTGTTCACTAGCTCATATGGGGTTTTATTGAATCTCGGATGTACTAGGGATCGGTTTTGAGTAAAACAAGCAGTGGCAACAGCATCAGCCCATAAGAATAGTGGTGCACTAGAATAGATTAGCATTGTGCGAGCAGCTTCCACAAGAGTTCGGTTTCTTCTTTCAACTACCCCATTCTGCTGTGGAGTTCTAACAGCTGATGTTTGGTGTGTTATTCCAACATCTTCAAAGTAGGTTCTTAACTCCTGATTAGTGAATTCTGTGCCATTGTCTGTTCTTATAATCCTTACTGGAGCTTGAAGTAGAACTTGAATACGCTTCAGAAAGGTGATGATGATGCCTGGTGCTTCGTCTTTTGATCTAAAAAACTTTACCCAAGTATATCTTGAATAATCATCAACAATAACAAGAATATACTTCTTCCCATTAAAGCTTTCAACTCTCATTGGGCCACATAAGTCCATGTGCAACATATGTAACCTTGCTTCCGAACTAGGTACGGTTTTGGGTTTGTATGATGCTCTTTTGCTTTTTCCTTGTTCGCATGATGGACATAGGTGTTCCTTGGTGTATTTGAACTTAGGAAGTTCGGTGACGATGTTGTCTTTGGCTAACTTGTTGATCGTGTCGAAATTGAGATGGGATAATCTTCTATGCCACAGCCAGGACTTAGTTTCGGTTGCCCTTGTCATAAGACAAATTGGTGATGTAGAAGCCATTTGGTTGATGTCGATAGCATACAAATTTGTACCACGATTACCAGTTAAGAGATCATCACCAACCAAATTTCAAATAAAAACCGTGTTTCTCCTGAATGCAACTTCTAAATCTGCATCACAAAACTGCCCAACTGAAAACAAATTGTGTCCCAACCCTTCGACGTAGTAAACTCGAGTGATTAAAAAATTCCCAAACTGAAGATCTCCATAACCCTGAATAGCTGCTACATGGTCATTTCCAAAGCGTACAGTTCCCATAAATTTCCAGATGAAATTGATCAGCAGCTTTAAATTCCCGGTCATGTGATTGGAGCAACCCGAGTCGACGATCCAAAGACATATTTCGATAACCTGCCAAGAACAGAAGAGTTTGTATTTGGAAACCGTTTTGAATTTGGTTCCATGAGGTTAGGAGTTAAATCTAAATCACACTCATAGACAGTTGCTACTTGTTTAGCTTGAGCTATTTCTAATTTGCCGTTCTGAAGAGTGAACTCTCTACCCGTTGGAATCCACATACAAAACTTAAGGTAGTTCCTAGGCATTCGACTACTAGTGGTAGACCTAAAGCGTGCAACTAATCTTTCTATAGATCTAGATCTGACACTAGGTCTTTTTGGAACATACTTTTGTTTAGGCGTAACATTCACATTCTTAGAAACACATTCATCATGAACATCATTAATTAAATATTTCTTGCATATTAAACAAACAGTGTCATTACATGCATTAGAACCAGTACTCTCGACATTACATTCAGATGAAATATGTCTCTTATTAGAAAGCGATAAATTCCTAGGGTGTTCTTCTACTTCTTCAACTTTATTCTTGCTATTACTCGTAGAAACAGGCGAGACTCTATTGTTCCTTGTATTGCTCCTAGGCTTTAGTCTGCTGCTCCTAGAGGTGCATTCTAATCATGTAGAAGGTAAGGCACACACATTAGGATTTATATTGTTGTCCTTTTTAGCATCACTAGACTCTTTAGAATTATCCTTTTTGCACGCATTTGTCTTAGAAGTGGAGGCAGACGCATTAGTGGGACTAATCCTAAAAAGGCCAGGTGCTATCACTTTTGGTGTTTCGACAACCGCTTTTCCTTTATCAACAATCTTTTCATTTTCAATTATCTTGGGCAAGGGTGTTGGAGTGACTGGTTTTGTAAAATCCTTTTTCTCATCGACTTTTGGAGCAAACCGTGAAATTGACATTTTTGGTTTTTGAACCGTGTTTGAAACATTTGGTTTCTCCGAAGTCAATGGTTTTGCAAACTTAGTTTCCTCACCCTTCCTTTTTTGACTTTCAAGCTGAGCCCTCAAAAGATCATTTTGCTCTTTCATGTTCTTGAAAGCACGCTCATACGACAGTTTGTCATACTTGCATTCTTCCTTTTTTCGATCAAGTTGTTTAAAACATGACACATTTTCTTTTTCAAGCTTTATAAGAGCATTTTCATATTTTGAAACAATTTCGGAGGTCTCAGCTCTCAGTCTTTCATCGTCTTGAACAGAATATGTTTGTAAGATGATGGACATAATATCAGTGGTCATAACAGCTTCGAAGAGAGAATCATTTAGGTTTTCCAAAACATTCATGTTTTCACGAGATTCATTAGCTTCGTTTACCAGGGATTTGTGGTCCTTGACAAAGTCGGCCGTTTCTTTTAAGAAAGCTTGTTCAAAATGGATTACCCTCGCACTGATGTTATTCAGTGGGATAGTAATTTCGTTTTCAAAAACTTTTTTCTGCTCAATATGAAAACTGGAATGCCAGTTGTTAATATCGATTGTAGTTTTAGAAGCAACAATATTTTGAAGTTCTTGAATTCTCTTTTTAACGTCATCCAAAATTTCTCTAGCCTCACCTGTATTAAAAGTGTTGTTAGAAGAAATTTGTTCCATTTTTGAAAGAGATTTGGAAATAATTACTTTCTTAGAAAACATTTTTGAGAATGGTCGTCTTATGGAAAACACAGATGGTTCTTTTTGTGGAACAAAAGTAATTCCCGAAAGTTTGTTCAATTTGTTGTAATCAATGGGGTTCAAATCCTTTTGTTTCATTTTAGTAATGCTCTCTTCGACATGTTCTATCGTTTGCACAGAATCCCGAACGACGGGAGGATCATGTTTGGTGTAAATCATATTACCATTATACAACACATTCTGTTCTTGCTGAGCTTTCTTGAGATTACTGGGGGTGTTGTAACCAAGAGCCACTTTATGTTTCATATGGTAAACCGGATTAGTTTGATTTGAAATCATTTTCATTGTTTGACTTGACTGACCCGATTTAACCACTAATTCTTCTAAATGAGCAATCATGTGTTCTGACTCTACGATTTCGGCCAAAAGTTTGTCTTCTTTCTTTGCAAAGTCCTTTTTCAGCTCGTCCCTTTCTTTTTCAAGATTGGTATAAGCTGATTTTTGTTTAGAAAGTTGGTTTTGTAAATCAGAAATTTCCGCGTTTAAAGATTTTATCTTTTTGAAAGAGTTAACATCAAGTGTATCAAACTTGAGTTGCAATTGTTTTTCCCTTGAAACGGAATTTTGATAACCAGTTTCTAATTCAGACAATCTTTTGTTATGAAATTCAAAAGCTTTAACGTTTTCTTTGTAACTCTCAAGCTCAGCGGTCAATTTAACATTCGCGGCCTTAACATCGCGATTGACCTTTTTCACATTCTCAATTTCAATACGACAATTATTCAATAATGATTCAAACAAAGCACGTGTTTCCTCATCATTCTCAGCATGCTGTGAAACGAAGCCTCCATTATGATTCACATCTGGAGTTGCTGAATGAGTATTGCTACTACTTGGCGTGTTCAGGTATGTATCATAAGTGGGTGCTTGCTTCTCAAAATGCTGTTCCTCATGAGGAGACATATCAAATATATCATTATTGTGACATGTGTTGAAATTTGATACCTCAGATGGTGCATTGGTGTCATAAACAGGAAGTGTGTCAGAATCCGTGTCATACTTAGCTTCCTGAAGATTCGCCATGAATATGCAGTTCGCATCGATATCTTCTCTATCTTCCATGTCATCCATAAGAGCCATAAAATCATTCTCCTCTGCGTTCAACTGAAACCCTACCTCATTCTTTTGTGCCAACAGTAATGCTTTCTGCAAATACGCTGTGTCTTTCTTGTTCGGCTTAGTAGGACAGTTCCTTGCCATATGACCTACACCCTGACAGTTGAAACACTTTACAGGATTACCCTGATTCACATTTCCCAAATTCCCAACTACTGGAGCTGCAACATTTCTATTCTGATTACCCATTGCCTGATTACCAACATTCTGACCCCTCTGATTTCCAACAAACTGACCCAACTGATTTCCTGCATTCTGATTCCCTGCATTCAGCATATTCTGATTCCCCATGTTAATTCCAGTGGCATATCCTTGCTGATTCCCATAAATTCCAACCATTTGGCCTCCATTGCCCATATTGAAACTCGGCTGAGCAATCTGCTTGTTGCGAGTGTTCGATGAAATCCTTTGGTTGTTGTTAGTTGGTGTAGAATAGCGTCCTTGGAATGCCTTTGACAGAAAAGCAAATGCTTGGGTCAATGCTGCAGTAGCTTCATCATTTTCCGTGAATTCTGGTTCTTGGAATTGTTGGTATTGCTGTTGTGGAATAACATGTTGTTGTTGCTGTGGGTAGAACTGTTGTTGGTAGACCGGTGTTGGTTGTTGAATGTATGATGGTTGCATGTAGTTGTTAGTGGAAGATGATGATGGTTGTTGTGTGTTCACTGGTAGTGGTGTTGGTGTAGTAGCAATTAATGCGAGAGGATCATGATTCTTTGCCAATCTTTCTTTCCTTACTTCATTAGCCTCAGCTTGGTTTTGCTTCAAAAAGTCATAGAGTTGATCATAGTTCACCTTATGTAAATCCTTTGTTTGATTGACAATTGTAACATAACGACCCCATTCTTCTGGAAGGTTATTGATGAATTTGATGTTTGTTGCAATTGTTCGAGGTGTCAACTTGTTTCTGATTAACTCATTCATCAAAGTGCAAAACCTTGTGTAGTACGATTCAATCTGTTCACCTTTAGTGGATGTAAAGTTCTCCCATTCCGTAAGAAGTTTGTTCTCAACGTCCTGTTGTCCAATCTCTGTTCCATGACATATCCTTCTGACACGTTCCCACATAGCATAAGCAGTTTCACAACTGTCGACCGCAGCAAAGATCTCCCGTGGTAATCCAAGTTGGATTAAATGCATTGCCATATCATCAGCGGCGATCTGCTTCTTGTCTTCCTCTGTGTAATCTGCTTCTGTTTGTTCACGCACGAATGGTTGAGTAGGAGGTGTTGCATTTGGATTACCTTCAATTTGAACTTGTCGTGGCTTGAATGGACCATTTGTAATGGAGTTGATCATTAATTTACCATCAGGCTTTGTTTTGATGTAACGAAGCATGCAGCTTGTCCATGGGAGATATCCACCTTTTTCGAGCATCGGAGGTCGGTTTTCCGCACCGGCTGCATGAATATCTTGCTGAGTAGCCATTGATGAAGTGTAGATGGATAAAGTTGATTCTCGGATCATTTCAACGAAGTAGGAGTTATGTTTAGTGTAAGTTGATGCAAGTTTTTATGGTGAAAATTTTGATCTGGAACCTTAAAACCTCAATAACTTCCGTTCAGAGTGGATTTGGGCCTCGAAGCTTGGCTTGAATGATCTTTAGATTATTCAACATGTCCTTCTTCTCGGTCTCGCGGTCGTTTCGACAGCTGATTCGTCGAAAACGGAGTTACGGTTCAAAAGTTATGGCCGTTTGAAGTTTGGTTGTCAAAAAGTCAAAATCTTACGCGTAAAGCTTGATTTTACGCGTAAACCTTGAATAATCTTACGCGTAAGATGTTATGCGTAACCTTTAAGTTATGCGTAAGATCTAAAGTTATGCGTAAACAAGATTGTTTATGCGTAGACTTTGAATTTACGCGTAAACTTAGAGTTTATGCGTAGAATGTTACGCGTAAGGTTTTTTTCAACCAAATTGATCTCTCAAACTTATCCAAGCTTGAAAGATATCCCGTGTCGAAGTATTCCACAAACTTATCCAAGTCAGGGAAGTACTGAGTCACCGTAGCACGAAGAGAAAACCTTTGATGAAACTTATGCGTAGATTCCAGCAACTTACGCGTAAGATTAACTCTTATGCGTAAGATATGAACTTCTGCGTAGAAAAGGCGACTTCTGCGTAGGATTTGATCTTACGCGTAGGAATTAGGCGTAGACTTCCAAGTTAAGCGTAGAAAGAGGGTTTTGACTAAAGTTACGCGTAGGAAAAGGGTTTTGACCTCAAACTTACGCGTAAACAGTACTTTTTATGCGTAGAAAGGACAGAAAGTACTGTAGACAGCTATAGAACTTGTACTATTCCAAAATCTTACGCGTAAGGTTACCAAACAGCTCCAAAATACGATTTTTTCAACCAAAAACACTTTTTCCACTTGTTTCTATTGATCAAATCTTTCCCAAAACACTTAGAATCACTAAAGCTTCAATAAAAACAACAACTTTAACACCAAAACTTGTAAAAAATCAAAACTTTTTGAAGAAAAAGTACACAAATGAATGAAAAGTGTAACTTTTTAACAAAAAACTTGATAAAACCACTCCTAAATCATTGTTAGGCGATTGATACCACTTGTAGGACCTTAGATATATCAACTTTAATACCAATATAAGCACTAAAAGAAGGAAAGATGGTGACTTGATGAATAAGGTGTGGTGTTAATATTGTATAAAAGAGAGAATAAGATGAAGAGAGCTTTTTATTAAAAACACACACAATACACACACAAGCACACACCTCAAATGACTCATTTGAGGTGTTTATATAGTTAGACATATAACACCCTAATGGGCTTGGTCATGGATTGGACTTTTACATTAAATATGGACTAGTTGTAATACATAACTTATAACCTATTAGATTAGTCCAAACCATAAGCCCATTGACTATTCTATTGTAATCTACGACACATTACAAAGTTACATGTATGAGAATGACCATCACTTCATAATACATATTTTTAATGCTAACATTAGTAGACGCACATAGCTTGACATAGATCGAGGGCTACATTTATGAAGAGACTGATAAGAAAAATAATCAACAATCAAACAACGCAAGCCTTTAGATACGATTTCAGATTGCTATTCAAACTCTAAAAGTATGTACTAAGTTTTGCGTAGTGACATATACATGACTGCTCAAAGATGCATAAGCCATAACCAAGAAACTGTTATAAAGGTTACTAATAACCCGAGTATTTGGAGCAAAGAAAAGATGGAGTACAACACATTGTTGGCCTTGAAGATGACCATGATTAACTCCATTCTTATGTCGTTGGCCAACCACGAATAAGCACATGATTTCATCAAATCCTCACAGATGCCTAAATAAATCAAAAGATATTAGGGTATTGAGAATTAGGTCGTATATGAATGATATACCCTGACGAAAGCACATGATATTTCATCAATGCCTCACAGGTCTCCAAATTAAATTTATAATGTGTCTTCCCCGAGATTTTACAAACCCAGAATCCAACTGAATTCAGTTGCCTTAGCTACCTTTTCTCAATAAAATAATCACCTGCAGCAGGCATGGTGGTTGGGGTCTTATGGATACTGCTCTTCTAGGTGCGATTTTTATCATCACAGACGAAACACTCAGTCTGCTAACCTATGACTATGAAATGTGAATATCATGTTTGCAGACACAAAGCTAGAAGAATGAGTTGTATGTACTTATCTCAAAGGTGTAGTACATATAAAATGTGGACCTAAGGTAACAAATGTAAGTCTGAAATTAACGAAAAAAAGAAGGGAATGCAAGTACGATTAGATACAAAGTAGAAAAAGGAAGAATAGTTTTATTTGCAGGAAAGTTGCAGCCCATAGCGGCTGAGAGAAGCTTACATGATCATAAAGGTATGGGAACGGATAATTCAATGCATCCTCTGCCATGAAATTCCATCCTGCAACATTGATAACATGGAGATTCATTAAAAAATTACTACCACTCCAAGTCCTCTCTGCAGCAGATAACAAAGATTCAAGTGGAATGGTCATGAATATTTTGAAAGTCAATAACTGATTTGTAATTATTCGTGTTTGGGATGATTTAACTTTGACGACTAAGAGACTATTGATCCAAATGTGAGACTTAAAACTATCATCTGGCAATTCGAATGGAGTTGTAAATAACACTTGTCAAGACTATTACAGCCCAAATAAGTTCCTTTTAAACTGTGATGAAGTCTCAAATAACAAAAGACTATCCCAACTTACTACTGGAGTGTGAAGTTCTGTTACAAACTTGTAGTAAATTATGCAAGCCGTTTTCTAAGCACAACTTCAGCACGTTGCTCGAATTTTTGTTAGCACCCACTCATGTTGAACTTATTTATTTATTTATTTTACTATTGCATACGGAACGTCATAACCTGTAGTATAACACAAAGATATCCTATTCGCAATAGTAAAAAAAATAAATAAATAAAACACCATATAGAACCTGAACAAATCAAAACCATGACATTTAACAGTGGTATACCTAATGACATCCACATTAAGGATGAGAGATTTGGCATCATCACACACCATTGTATCCTGTAGGAATATTAAAACCATATTTATGTTAAATTAGGACGTATTATAAATTTTTATCCACCGTTTAAACAAAAAAAAAGCAACAGAATAAAACTAAAAATAGCACTTACACAATCTTGAACTTCTTCATGTTAATTTCCTAATTTTCTTAAAATACAACAGCAGTCATGTGGAAAGAAACTTGGCCTGAGCAAGTCCCCAACACAATTAACCAATTTGTGATTAAGTATAAGCTACAACTTTGTAGGGTTTTTAATTTACTTCATACACGTTGGTCACGGTTTGGTGGCAGATCATTGACTCCATAAGACGAATGAGCATAAATAAGTAAATAGACCCAATGAAAGAAAGGGGAAAATATACTTACTCGAATGTAAGGGAGGTCTCTCACCTCTTCGAACCATCGACATGATCTGCAAGCCAAAGAAAAAACAGGCCAAACCAACATCATAAATGAATTGTGACATGTACCTGATATGTTAAGAAAAAGCAATGTAAAATTATTAGTATAGTTTATTAAATTCATGGAGCGTTGAAATTTTTTGATATAGAAAGAGGTGAAAACAGCAGGTTCATTACCTTTAGGAGTTTATCTTCAAAACAGCTTTTAGCAATATCGACAACATGTAGGTCAAAGTCTGCAACCTGAAGTATCAAAAGTTGTCAAGCAAGCGATTTTGAGTCATGTATTTTCAGATATTCATGTCCCTGCCTTTCTTGGAAAATCAATAAAAATAGCAATTTGTGATCTTTATATCCCGAGGAATGCAAATTGAAGTTCCAATCTAACAGAGACTAAAATGCAGAATGATTAAAAAATTGCGTTAAAAAAATAAGCAAAAAATAATCACCCTAAAATCATTTTAAAAAACAATGTATGCTATGTCACACCAATTATTGATTATTAAATCAAATAACCATATACTAATGTTATTCCTTTTGAACTTACTTCCACAACCTTTAAAAAAACTGAAATTAACACAGGTTTATGCTATATATTCGGCTATATATTTGCTTTATACTAATGTTGGATAGAAGGTGTGAACCTTTTTGATGTAGAAAGAACCAAATAATGTGTTCTTCAAATGAATGAGGACTGCAATTGTAAATAAAATGTAAGTTGTTGCAAGAACTAAAGCAGCAGGACCAGTCCACGTGCTAATCATGTGTAAATTGAAGCTGTTGTGGCATCTCCTAGTTGAAGTACCTATATAGGAAATGAATTCCAAATAAGCAATGTAAATTAACTAATACAATCATATATAGAAAATAATGAACTGTATACACATCAGGTCATGCATTAATAAGTCCAAACACGGTTAAATTGTAGCTGTTGTGGCATCTCCCATTTGCAGTACCTATACAGGAAACGAATTCCAAATAAGCAGGGTAATTTAACTAATACAATCAGATATAGAAAATAATGAAATGTATACACATCAACTCATACATTAGTAAGTCCAAACATAGTTATATCTAGGTTAGGCTTATTAACAAATCGTTATTGCTGATCTATGTATACTAAAGTTACATATAAATGACATTACTAAAGTTACGAACAACTATAAACTGATCATAAGCAAAATTTGCGAACAACTATAAACGGTAATACTAAAGTTACATGAAAGTTATCAAGATACTTTATTGATGTATGTTTTAGTAGACAATATATATACAAACCTTCCAAAAGTCAATATATTGTTTGAAAAAGGTGTGAAGATCACCAACATCACTGCAAAAGGCATATGATCAGCTTTTTTATAAAGATTAGTGCCACAAAAATGTTAATATCAAATGAGAATGAAGTTATCAATTCTCTACATTCAACATGAACAATGCTTATTATACCTGCAACATATATTTAATTAGCAATTAAAATTACCTCACATTCTATTAGTATGCGCTATTAAAACGAAGTTGGATGTCGAGGCTTGAATATCGTGTTTTACATACTGTCATACATGATTAATAGGGTTTTCATAAAAAGGAGGGGTATATTTTTTCATACGTGAATTAATAGATGAGATTACACCTTATTGATTTCCACTGATAAAGATGTCAGTCCAATTCTCATTAGTATATACCATTCAAAACCATATATTGGCATGCATGCATAGAGATGAACATGTTTCATAGAAGACGACTAACCTGCAAAGACGACGTCTAACCTACAAAAAGTTGCAAACAAACCAACAAAGTTCCATCATTAGGGTTTTGAGGGAAAATAGTCATACCTTTTTAACGATATTAGGGTTTTGAGAAAGAAGAGAGAAAGTCGACATTAGGCTTATGAGTAAAAAATATATATATAATTCTGTATTGGGTTTTATATATAATTTTGGGATGCAGTAGTTATTAAAGCATGACATAATTGTTTTCAATTATCAAATCACATTAACTTATATGCTTCACTGGTTGACACTCTTGTGTATGGATGCCAAGACCTTGGTTCGAATCCTGCAAGTGTCACTTTTTTTAAAAATAAATCCATTGCTTTAAAAAATAAATCCAGAATTTTAAATAAGATTAAAAAAAATAGTAAATAAATCCGGAATATTAAATCAATTTAAAAAAATGGTAAAATATCAATTTACAAAATTCATTTAAAAATTAAAAAGTTAAAAAATAGTTTACATGTGATGACATGGCTGAAATTGAATTACTGGGCATTGACTGGACAATGACTGGGCAATGACTGGACATATCCTTCAAATGCCTCCTGTTATATATAATGTAGAGATATATATATATATATATATATATATATATATATATATATATATATATATATATATATATATATATATATCTTACAACTGTAAATCTTCAATCTACGAAAAAAATACACCATGGCGATGAGAAATAAATTATCTTATTTATTTATTTATTTTCAAAATTTCTGACGAGAAAAATCACTGTAGTAAAAATCACAAGTGATTTTTTTAGGCGAAACTTTTGAAAAAAAAATTAGTCGAAAGTATATAAAAATGTATATTTATAGAAAGATAATTTAATTCTCGTCGCGATCGTATGTTTTTTTTTTCACGAACGATTAATAGTTTACGAAATATTTACTTTTTATAAAAAGGGTAAAAGTTTACCTTTTTATTTTGATAAAAAAAAAATGATTGTTTTATTGGATATATGTCAAATATAAGATATATGTCAAATATAAGATATATATTGATCTCAACTTTTTAGTAAACTAGGAAAATGAGACCTAAAAAAATCGTGACGTAGCAAAATTTGACGCAAATCGCGACCTTATTTAGTAAATCGCGACACAGTAATACGCAACTTTGGTTTGAGGTTTATGCAGTGTGGAGCCCCCCTTTTTTTTTAACGATTGACTGAGGCTGAGGTGGTGAGATATGAATGGATAAAGTACGGATATTCTTGAGATTTTGTTTGGATCATATAGATAAGAGTAGATTGAGGGGTGGGGTGGGTAGGGTAGGTGGTGGTAGGGCGCCATACAACTACATCACTTTTTGGTCACTTTCGTTGCACAGCTTGGATGTTAAAAAAAGAGTAATGATAGAGGGACCTAATTCATAAGACTAAATTTATGCCTAATCAATTAATCATGTGACATGTGAAATGAACATCTTTTCTTTCATGATCTTCACCACTAATCTTGCCATGTGTCGTCATCATAGAGTTAGGCATATTTTTAGGCATGAATTTTAGTCATGCAAATCATTTTCCTGAAAAAAAATAGGTAAGCAACGACTTTTTAAAAGATGATACAAACAAAATTATCTCTCTTTATTTTTATTATTATTATTATTATTATTATTATTATTTATGTGTAGTCTTTTTTCTTTTTACATTACTCCCTCCGTCCCATATTAAATGTCAAGGTTTAACTTTTCAAGTTTTTCTTTATCAAATTTGATTTCAAATATTTTTGTTTGTGTTATATAGTATTTGATAAAAGTTACACGCAAAGAAAATACATTTAAAATTAAATTCATTCATATATTTTATATTAATTATTATATTATACATACAAAAATATTTAATGTCAAAATTGAGAAAAAATATTTTAAAAAGCCAAACTTGACATTTAATATGAAACGAAGGGAGTATAACATTCTTTTTAAGTTTTGACATTTGTGTTTATTTTGTGATTATTTTATCTTTACTTTTTTTTAACCAACCAAATGACATCAAAAGGTAAAATAATCATTGTACATTAACAAAATACATAAAAAGATTAAAATTTGTGTTTAAAAGTCAAAAAATTAAGAAGATTACACATAAAGACAAAAAATGAACAAGTTAGAAATTTCTTTTTGTTATTTCCCTTTTTAAAATATAGGTTTCCTATTTACATGTCTCTTGCACGTATGCGATTTATACGTGACTCAAATTTGTTTTATACTTTTAGTTTCGGGTAAATTACAACGTTGATCATCAAGGTTTGGGCGATTGCGGATATAGTCCTTTGATCTAGGAAAGTGCACCCGTAGTCTATAACATCGCGTTTTTCACTCCATCACAGTTAAAAACCCTTGCGCTCGTTTAAAGCCTCCTTAAATCTATGACCATTTTTTTCTTTTTAGGTTTCTTGTCCAAACACCCTAATAACACACATTAAAAAACACACACACACACGCTTACTTTTACACATTAACCCAAACACATATCTTTTTCGACCTTTTCACCACCATCACCACCACTATTGCATTTTTTTGGTTGCATCATCAATTCGTTGTGTCGTCAAACTTATTTTATATGATTATTGTTGGGTCTGAAACTGCTGCTGAGTAAAACTCCTGCTAGTGGTAATGATTCTGCTGCTAAGGTCAAAGTGCTGCTGAGGATAAATGCTGCTGACAGAATCTGCTGCTAATGGGATAAGAATGTATACGGTTTAGATAAATATAGAATAGATTGTGTAAATATTATATTTATTTAGAATATACTTATCTTGTAGAGAAAGGTATTGTAAACCTAGTAGGACTCCTTAGTCTATAAAAGGAGGATCCTAGGGTTAGTTTATGTACGTGTTATTATTCACTTCAAGGTTGTAAAACCCTAGCATTGTTGAGTGCTCGTATTAATAATATTGAAGTGTTGAAAGAGAATCATAATTCTTCTTAAGTTAAGCTTTTATATTCTGCATATTAGCTTAAGTACTTATTCAAGTTAACTTCTATATAAGATTGTTTAAGCTCAACTGGGATCAACAAGTGGTATCAGAGCTTGTGATCTAGAAGTTATTATCAAGAAGATTTTGTTTCTTTAAAAGTTTGCTGTTCCAAATCTTTTGCTAAGATGGGTGATGAAACTCATATGGTTACTGCTTCAAGGGTGCCCATGCTAAATCCTGCTGAGTATGAGCTATGGAAGAGAAGGATCAGACAATACATTCGCATGATTGACTTTAACATGTGGAATGTGATTGTTAATGGTGATTCTGTACCTGAGAAGAGTGCTGATGGAAAGGAGATACCAATTAAGTCTGCTGAAGCCAACACAGTAAGGAAGATGGAAATCAAAGCACACAGTATTCTTTTAATGGGAATACCTAATGAATTCCAAATGGACTTTGATGACTGTGAATCTGGAAAAGAATTGATGGATGCAGTTGAATTCAGGTTTGGAGGTAATGATGCTACAAAGAAATCCAGGAAAAACATGCTGAAGCATCAGTTTGAGAATTTTACTTCTGAAAATGGAGAGAAGATAATTGGTACATATAACAGGCTAAACCAACTTGTTAGTCATCTTAAGCTGGTTGGATATGTGGTTCCACAAGAAGATGTTAACCTGAAGTTTCTTAGAAGTCTTGCACCTGAATGGAGTATGCACACAGTTGTATGGAGAAATAAACCTGATTTTGAAACTATGAAGTTGGAGAGTCTCTACAACAATTTAAGAGTGTATGAATCAGAACTAACTACCTCCTCTTCTTCATCTTCTGGTACTCAAAATCTTGCTTTTGTATCCTCTAAAGGAAAAGGATCTCAAGAATCTCACTCTGCTGCTCATTCTACTGCTTATGGAGTATCTGTTGCTGATGGATCTGCTGCTAGTTCAAATGATAAGATTTCTACCAGTGATATTGCCTTGTGTGCATTCTTAGCTGAGCTCACAACTACTATAAGGTCACATGTTATTAATCAGGATTTGGATTACATTGATCCTGATGATCTTGAAGAAATTGATCTTAAATGGCAAATGGCTATGCTAACCTTGAGGGCAAGAAAGTTCTTGAAGAAGACTGGAAAAGAAGTCAAGTATAGAGCTAAGGACAGTCCAGGCTTTGACAAATCAAAGATAGAATGCTACAATTGCAATAGGAAGGGACATTTTGCCAGAGAATGTAGAGCTCCAAAGAAGAATGCTGATGCTGCAAAGAAGGTTACTGAAGAATCAAAGACTGCACTGATATCTTGTGATGGATTGGGAGAATATGATTGGAGTGATATGGCTGAGGAAGAACCAAATTTCTCTTTGGTAGCTGTTACTCAACCCAAGGTTCAGAACTTTGCACTAATGGCCTATGGTTCATCATCAGGCTCTGACTCTGAGGTATCAAATGATTCAGACTTATCTGTGTGTTCTTTTAAATCTTGTGCTGACACTTTAGAAGAACTTAAGTCTAGGAATGAGAGTTTAAATAGAGAAGTTGAACACCTAAAACTTGATAACTTAGGTTACAAAGTAGGTATTCAAAATGTTGAAAGAAGGTTAGAATATCTCAAAGAGTGTGAGAAGGAATATGTAGATCAACTTAATCTCAGAGATATAGAAATTTTTAAGAAAAACAGTGAAGTAGAAGTTCTTAAAAATAAGTTAGAAGAAGCTGAAAAAGAAAAAGAGCAAGCTCTTGCTGAAAAAGATAAACATGTAGTAAGAGTACAAAAACAACAATATGCTTCTGATTTAGTTCATAAATCTATTGAGAATAATTTGATGAGAAAAGGTAGTGGAATTGGGTATAATGAAATGGCTCCTCCAGTCAAAAGTGCTTTTGCTCCACCAGGAAAAGAACTATCCTTCATTAGTGAGCTAAATATTGAAAAACCTGTAGGTGAAAGTAGCACAAGTGTTAATGAGACACCTAAGGTTGAGGCTAGAAAATTTCCTGAAGCTCCTATTATAGAAGATTGGTATTCTGATAGTGATAGTGATGAGGAACAGGTTAAACAAACACAAACTGTGAAAAAGGAAGAAATTCCTACCAAGGTTAAACCTACAATTGAAAAGGTTAAGTTTATCAAACCTGTGTTAGGAAATAACTTCTCTAGGAAAATGGTAGAATACAATGACATACCTAGAGAACAGATGGAAAGGTTCAATAATAGGCCTAGGGGTAACCAGAGAAACTTCAATAACCTAGTTTCAAAAAGATTAGGTGATCAGTTTCAATTACAAAAGAAGGCTTGTTATAAGTGTGGTAGCTTTAACCACTTGATTGTTAGATGCCCTGAACACCAAAAGCCTGTTTGGAATCAATACACTAGGGTGAATCACAAATATGTAACTAAACAAACTCACCCACATCCTAATAGAAACATGGTTCCTAGAGCTGTTTTGTTGAGATCTGGTGCTACTAGATCTATTTATGCTGCTAAATCAAATGGTGTTTTCAAATCAACAACTAGTTCTTCTACTGGCTCTACTGCTAGTAAGCACTCTGCTGCTAGTATGCACTCTTCTGCTAGCAAGCAACCTGCTGCTAGTACAAAACTTTCTACTTCTGGGCCAAAAGTTTTAACAAATACAGTTGTTGGTAATCACTTTTATGCTGTTAAGGCCTCAGCTTGCTGGACTTGGAAACCAAAAACAAATGGTTCAAATTCTGTTTCCAAGGATAGTAGTGCATCAAGTGATTTAAAGAAATTTGATTATGTTGATGCACAGGGCAGATCCAAGTCAGTAATGGCTTGGGTCGTCAAGAGGAAATAATGTCTCTACTTTTCATGTGCAGGTCAATCTACTGGATGAGCTTAAGGATATGGTTATTGTTGACAGTGGATGTTCTGGACACATGACAGGTGATGAGTCTCAACTTGAAGACTTTGAGGCTTTTGATGGTGGTTATGTTGCTTTTGGGAATGATCCAAAAGGTGGAAAGATTGTTGGAATAGGAACCCTAAAGACTGGAAATTTGGACTTTGAGAAGGTGTTTCTTGTGAAAGGACTTAAGTTTAATCTTTTTAGTGTCTCACAAATGTGTGACAAAAAGAACTTTGTTCTTTTTACAGACATTGAGTGTATGATCCTTTCTCCTGACTATCAATTGCCAGATGACAAATCTGTGCTTTTAAGGGTCCCTAGAAATGAAAATATATACAGTGACCATATTAAGAACATTGTTCCTAAGAGGACTTTGACTTGTCTAATTGCAAAGGCCACTGTTGATGAGTCCAAATTATGGCACAGAAGACTGGGACATCTGAACTACAAGACCATGAACAAATTGGTAAAAGGAAATCTGGTCAGAGGAATGCCTACAAAGACTTTTGAGAATTGTGAAACTTGTGTTGCCTGTCAAAAGGGTAAACAATACAGAGTTTCATTCAAGTCCAAAACTGTGAACACAAATACTGAGCCATTACACCTACTACACATGGACTTATTTGGGCCTGTATTTGTCAAAAGCTTGAACAAGAAGTCATATTGTCTTGTTGTCACTGATGACTTTAGCAGGTTTACTTGGGTATTCTTTCTTGCTACAAAAGATGAAACTCCAGAAATACTCAAGGCATTTATTACAAGAGTTGAAAACCTGTACAATCACAAGGTGAAGATTATCAGATGTGACAATGGTACTGAGTTCAAGAATAGTGTGATGAATCAATTCTGTGTGGGGAAAGGAATTCTAAGACAGTACAGTGTAGCAAGAACTCCACAACAGAATGGTGTAGCAGAAAGAAGAAACAAGACACTTATTGAGGCTGCAAGAACAATGTTATCTAACTCAAAACTACCAATTCCTTTTTGGGCTGAAGCTGTGAACACTGCATGCTTTGTGCAGAACAGAAGTAAGGTAGTCAAGCCTCATAATAAGACTCCATATGAGTTATTTCATGGAAAGAAGCCACTGATTGATTTTCTCAAACCATTTGGATGTCCTGTTACTATTTTGAACACTAAGGATCAGCTAGGCAAATTTGATGAAAAAGCTGATGAAGGAAATTTGGTTGGTTACTCTGTGATTAGTAAAGCCTTCAGGGTATACAATAAGAGAACCAAACATGTAGAGGAGAATTTGCATATAAAGTTTTCTGAGAACACATCTAATTCTGAGGGAAAAGGACCTGAATGGCTGTTTAATGTTGATATGCTGACCAAAACAATGAACTATGTACCAGTCATTGCTAGTGTTGACAAACCACAAGAAGAATTTGTTGTGATTGAAAAGATAAAGGTTGGTCCTACCTTTCAGTCAGTTTCAAGTCCTAAAGAAGATGTGGTCACTCAAGAGAAACCAAAGGAAACTGAAGAAGGTTTTGAAATACCTATTGAAGCAGAAAAAGAAACTAATGAGCCTCTCAAAGTAGTTGTTGATGTCTCTCCTACAAAGCCAGAAGACTCTGCTGCTGACTCAGAAGACTCTACTGCTAGGCCAAAAGTTACAACTACTGCTCCACCACATTCTGCTTCCAAGCCTACTAACTCTACTGCTACTTCAATGTTTCCTAATTTGGACTTTCAGGGTAGACCTATTGCTGAATCTATCTATCCTGATGATCCAAATATGCCTCCTCTTGAGAATATTTATTATGACACAGATGATGATGCACTTGATGGTCAGTTATTTGGAGCTGCTGCAGATTTTACTAATTTGGAACTCAATATTCCTATTAGTCCTACAACCACCACAAGAGTACACAAGGATCATCCAAAAGATCAAATTCTAAGTGATCCACAATCATCTATTCAAACTAGGCAGATGACTAAAGCACTGAAAGATCTTCAACATCAAAGTTTCTTTGCCAGATCTCTACATCAAAGAAATAGTCATAAAGATCTTCAAAATTGCCTGTTTGCATGTTTTCTTTCTCAAATTGAACCCAAAAACACTTACAAAGCCTTACAAGAATCAAGTTGGGTGGAAGCAATGCAAGATGAGTTTCTACAATTTAAGCTGCAAGAAGTTTGGACTTTGGTTGAACTGCCAAATGGAAAAAGAGTAATTGGCACAAAATGGGTTTTCAGATGCAAAAGAGATGAGAGAGGAATTGTCATAAGGAATAAGGCAAGGTTAGTAGCACAGGGATACACACAACAAGAAGGCCTTGATTATGATGAGGTATTTGCTCCAGTGGCAAGAATAGAAGCAATCAGAATATTCTTGGCTTATGCTTCATACAAAGATTTTGTAGTGTATCAAATGGATGTAAAAAGTGCTTTTCTGTATGGGACCATTACAGAAGAGGTCTATGTGTCTCAACCACCAGGCTTTGAAGACCCTGATCATCCTGACAAAGTGTACAAAGTGAACAGAGCAATGTATGGCCTACATCAAGCTCCTAGAGCTTGGTATGCTACTTTGTCGACATACTTGCTAGAATCTGGGTTTAGCAGAGGAAAGATTGATAAAACTCTGTTTCTCAAAAGACAAAAGGATGATATTTTGCTGGTTCAAATCTATGTTGATGACATCATCTTTGGGTCTACTAACAAAGCTATGTGTGTTAGTTTTGAAAAGCTTATGAAGGACAAGTTTGCTATGAGTTCAATGGGAGAGCTCACCTTCTTTTTAGGTCTTCAAGTTACACAGAAAGAAAATGGCATATTTATCAGTCAGGATAAGTATGTCAATGATATTTTGAAGAAATTTGGTTTTGATGATGCTAAACCAGCCAAGACTACCATGGACACCAGTAAACCATTGCTGAAGGATGAATATGGAAAGGAAGTGGATATATACTTGTACAGGTCTATGATTGGCTCATTGATATATCTTACAGCATCAAGGCCTGATATCATGTTTGCTGTGTGTGCTTGTGCAAGATTTCAAGTGTGTCCCAAAGAATCACATCTCAATGCAGTGAAGAGAATCTTTAGATATATGAGGCATCAACCAAAATTGGGTCTTTGGTATCCTAAAGATTCACCATTTGATTTGGTCTCCTATTCAGATAGTGACTATGCTGGAGCTTCTTTGGATAGAAAGTCTACAACAGGGGGTTGTCAATTTCTAGGAAGCAGATTTGTGTCATGGCAATGCAAAAAGCAAACAGTGGTGGCTAATTCTACAACTGAAGCTGAGTATGTGGCTGCTTCAAGTTGTTGTGGACAAGTTCTATGGATGCAGAATCAATTATTGGATTATGGGTACAATTTCATGAATACCAAAATTCATATTGATAATAACAGCACACTTTGCATAATTAAAAATCCAGTTTTTCATTCTAAAACAAAACATATTGAGATAAGACATCACTTTATCAGAGATTGCTATGAAAAGAAGTTGATCCAAATTGTTAAAATTCATACTGATAACAATGTTGCTGATCTTCTCACAAAACATTTTGATGTAGGAAGGTTTCAATTTTTAATTGCAAACATTGGTATGATAAATATTTGAAAAACTTATCTCTTTGTTTTTGTATTAGTGTGTAAAGGAATTGTGCTGCTTATTACTCTGCTGCTTATCTTAAAGCATATGTTTGTGATGAAATGTACTATGCTGCTATTTCTAACTCTACTGCTAGTACATGTCTTTGGTTGTTTTGTGGTGTTTTGTCTAATGTTGTGCAGGAACAAGTCTAGATGATGATTTGCAAACAACAATATTAAGGCAACAAAAGAAGCACACTTATCATTCATTCAATTCAGAAGTTTTTACATCAAAAGAGAATTACAAAAACAACTTCTGAAACTATAAAAGTGTGCAAGTACATCAGATGACTTCATTCACTATTTCCTAGGGCATGGCAGTCCAAGAACAATCTTTCTTTCTTTTGGAAGAGGAGAGTTTGTCTTTCTTGTTCTCTTTGCCTTGGTGGACTTTCTTGGACGTGGCCTTGATGATTGAGGCCTCTCTAGAGTTGAAGGAGGTTCATTCTGCGGTTCATCTTCATCTGATGATGTGCAGATGAAAGGGGATACAAGCTCTTTTGGGGATGGTTGCCTAACAGGGATCCAAGCTGTATCTTCTGAAGACTCTGAAGATGATGGAGATTGTGGAGACATCACAGCTTTACCCCTGGAAGTGCTGGGGGTTTGATTCAAATTAAGGAGATCTTTGAACACTGGAAGATCATGTTTTCTCTTCTTCGCTTGTTCCTTGGTTCTACAACCACCATGAGGAGGACGGAATGGTGGTACATAGGTTTCAAATGGGCTCTCATCTTCGGATGATGAATCAGAAGAGATATTGATGATTTCGGGTGTTGATTTCATGATTGATTGATTTGATTTGGGTTAATTGAGGTATTGATTTGGTTGATTGGCGTTTTGATTGCGATTAGGGTTTGATTGTGATAAATTAGGGAAAAGATTTAGTCCGTTTTTATAGGGATTACGGATATCATCACATTCATTGCTGAGGATTCTTGACTTTTTGACCAAGTTTATTTAGTCAACTCTGCTGCTGGAATATTTCACTCTGCTGCTAGTTCTACAACTCTGCTGCTAGTGTTATTGTGCTGCTACGGTTGAAAGTGTGAGGGTGGGATGTGTAACTTCTTAAATCAGTTTAAAACCTAATTGATCTTCATAATTGGTTTTCTCATATTTCAAATTGAAGTTCTCACAAACCCTAACACTCTAATTTTCTCAAAGTCAATTGTTCCCAATTTCCCTAAACCCTAATTCATGGAGTGTGTTCGTACTTGGGCACCGCAACACAACAGTGTGGTCGTTTTGGATGCTGAATCAGTTAAAGAAGAATTCACAGACATGGTAACATTTTTGAATGCTACTTCTCTTAGGTATGCACTCACTGTGAATCCTACTATATTTGTTTCCCACATCAAACAGTTTTGGCTTACTGCAAAAATCAAAACTATGAATGGGGAAAAACATGTTAGTGCCTTAGTAGATGGGCAAAAGGTTCGTGTATCTGAATCATCAATAAGAGAAACTCTTCTCTTAAATGATGAAACAGAGACCACTTGCCTTGCTAATTCTACTATTTTTGTTGGTTTAGAAACTTTGGGATATGAGGGGAATCATACAAATTTAAAATTTCAAAAATCTCTCCTCTGTCCTCAATATAAGTTTTTGATACATCTTCTTCTTCATTGTATAAGTCCTAAAACTTCTGGATGGCATGAGTTTAGTGCTACTATTGCTTCTGCAATGGTATGCCTAAGCAAAGGTAAACCATTCAATTTTTCAAGAATGATTTTAGAAGGAATGTTTCAAAGTATCAAAGAGTCTGGTTCATATTTGCTTTATCCAAGGTTTATACAACTCTTTGTTCAAAAACAACTTACAAAGTTTAGAGGTCATGTTGCTACTTATGATGCTCCAAAATTGATTTCTAAAACTTTTACTTTCTTGGTTAAACATGGCAAAGGATTTTCAGGCACACATACTAATCTTACACCTAAAATGGTGCAACTTGTGCAAAACAATCAGGGTGAAGGATCAGGAATTCCCACTGACTCCCATCAGACACCCAATTTTAGTGCATCTGCTACACAACCAAAAATACTCTATACCCGTAGGAACACCAAAAAGAACACTGATCTTCCTCAGGATAGTGTTAGTATGGCTGTACCAGATGAGGCTGTCCTAGGTGATGGAGAGGACATGTTGGCAAGGGCTGTCACTACTGCTTCTAGCTTAGCAGCAGAGCAGGATAGTGATAACATAAATAAGACCCAAACCAAGGCAACATCTAGAGATGATGATTCTTCTGAATCAAATTCTCAGGATGGTAACCCTAGCCAAATGGCAAAAACAGGGGGCTCAGATGATCAAACTAGGTTTGATACTGAGTTTATGTCCCAAGATTCACCTCTCGGACCAGGTTACACAGGTCGAAGTGATGAGGACAGACCAGTGACCAATGAATTGACGGAAAATCTTGTACATGATGACAATGTCCATGATTCACCTCTCGGACCAGGTAATACAGGTCGAAGTGATGAGACTATTATGCAACTTATTCAGGAATTGACGGTTACTTGTAAACAATTGGGGCTGAAATGTACTACTTTGGAGGACAAAGTTATTAATCTTTCATCTGTTGTTGCTGATCAGGACAAGACCATCATCAGTTTGCAAAAACAGATAAAGAAATTACAAAGATCAAGACCTTCAGCCTCATTGAAAAGATTGAAGAAAGTGGGCACTTCTCAGGTTGTTAGTTCTCCTGAAGTCTCTACTCACTTGGAAGATGATGCTTCCAAACAGGGGAGGAATGTTGAGGCAATTGGTTCAGGGGAGGCAAATATGGAAAAGACTGATAGTGCTCTGGGTTTAAATGATGGAATGGTTTCAGGGGAGGCACCAGTGATTGGTGATATGGATGTTGAAAGTCCTCAGGATGCTGGAGAATTTGTTGTTGCTGATAAATCAGGGAATGAGGTTGTTATGGAAGAGATGGTTGCTACACAAGACAAGGTGGTAGAACAACTCACAACTTTGGAGCCTGAGCAATTAGTAAAGGCAACAGGGTTGATGGGTGAAACTTTGATAAAGTTGGGAGATTATCTTGACTCTGCTGCTCAAGAACCTACTGCTAAGGAAATCACTAACTCTGCTGCTAGTGGATCTGATGCACAAGACTCTGCTGCTGGGTCTGGTGACAATGCTGCTGCTGAAGCTATGGTTTTGCTGAGCAAGAAGACTACTCCATTACCAACTCCTTCACTATCACAACTCACAACAAAAACAATTAAATCATCAGCCTCTAGAAAACCTGAAAAAGGGATTGTGATTAAAGAACCTGCTGCTCAACAAAAGAAGACTTTTATTGCATCTTCTACTGATAAAGGAAAGGGCAAGCAAATTGAAACCCCAAGGTGGATGTATAAGGGGATTGACTTTACTGATGTACCTTTTGATTCTTGGCCTAAGCCATTGCAAGTTGAACATGATGAAGCTGCTGCTATTAAAGCACAAGAGTTGATTAACTTGGAAGATCAACAGCTGGCTGAGAAGGAGGCTGAAGGGTTAAAGAATTATGATGAATGGGTAGATGAAAAGATCAGAAATGCTGCTGATATTGAGCTAAACAAGCTAATCAAGATTGAAGATAATGAAGTTCCAACTTTTAATGTGCAATCTTGGTTTAGTGACTTTACTTCTAAGAAGAGAAAAGAAAATGATGCTGCTAGAAGAAAGATAAAGATATTCAAAGGTCCAACTATTAAACAGCAAAGGAAAGAATATGAAAGGTATCTAAAGAATATGGGTGGATGGACATTGGTGCAGTTAAAAGCTTATTCTGATAAAGAAGTTTTTGATTTGTATCAACAAACAAAGAAGAGAACATATACTTTTTATGCTATTGGATGTGCTGAGGATTTGGAACAAATTGCTCAGATGAACAAGAAGTTGGTACCTGAAAAGATAACTGAAGCAGAGCAAATTCAAGTAGCTAATGTTGTTGAGTGTGATGCAGCAAAGACTATTTCTTCTGTGCAAGGTGATAAAAGAAAAGGTTTTGTTCAAAAATCAATTGCAAAGAAGAAGAGAAAGATTGGAGAAGGAAGCAGTTCTATGCCTGAAGGTAATGAATTTAAACATGATTTTGATCATATTCCTCCAGAGCATTTGAAAGAACAATTGAAGGTTTACACTATGGTTGGCAAGATGGAAGATCCTGAAGTGGTTGATGCTAAACCAATTGGTGTTAAATATCCTATCATCAAAGTAACTACGGGTTATGATACTAATATTGGAGCATATCATGATGTCCAGAGATCTGATGGTAAGTCTTACAGATTTCTTAGATTTCAACAGATGCTACATTATTTTGATAGAGAGGATGTTGAAGACTTGTGAAAGTTATACAAGGCAAAGTTTGGAGCTAAGAAGTTTGATGGTAAAAAGTATGAGATAGAGCAAATTGATCACATCATAACTTCTTCTGATAATGTTATGTGGAGAGCTCTTAAACTTATGTTTGAACCTTCAATGGATGATTCTGAATGGACAGAGATAGTAGAATACAAAGTAAGAAGATGGAGACTTTTTCAAGACTCTGGAGTTCATGTGTTGGATATTGGACCAATTACTTTGTATATGCTAGCTGAAGTAGATTATCCAGTGGTAAGATACTGGAATATTGTCAATCAGATGGTTAATGGTGATAAATCACTTAAGCTGCAGAAAGACTATGGTTCTAATGATCAAGCATTCAATTTGCTATTCAAGTATAAGAAGATATTTGATCAACTGAATTCTCAAGAGCTGAAGTGTTTGGAAGCATCCTCCAAGTGATTAATTGAGCTTAGAAGAAACTTACTTATTTAGAAATAAATAATAAGTTTAGGGGAGGATTGTTGGGTCTGAAACTGCTGCTGAGTAAAACTGCTGCTAGTGGTAATGATTCTGCTGCTAAGGTCAAAGTGCTGCTGAGGATAAATGCTGCTGACAGAATCTGCTGCTAATGGGATAAGAATGTATACGGTTTAGATAAATATAGAATAGATTGTGTAAATATTATATTTATCTAGAATATACTTATCTTGTAGAGAAAGGTATTGTAAACCTAGTAGGACTCCTTAGTCTATAAAAGGAGGATCCTAGGGTTAGTTTATGTACGTGTTATTATTCACTTCAAGGTTGTAAAACCCTAGCATTGTTGAGTGCTCGTATTAATAATATTGAAGTGTTGAAAGAGAATCATAATTCTTCTTAAGTTAAGCTTTTATATTCCGCATATTAGCTTAAGTACTTATTCAAGTTAACTTCTATATAAGATTATTTAAGCTCAACTGGGATCAACAATTATCAAGAATCAAACATCTTATAGATGTTTGATTCTTGATAATCATATAAAATAAGTTTGAGGATGAAACGAATTGATGATGCAACAATAAAAATGCGGTGGCGATGGTGGTAAAGAGGTCGAAGAAGATATGTGTTTGCGTTAATGTATGAAAGTGGGTATGTGTGTGTTATTAGGGTGTTTAGACAAGAAATCCTAAAAAGACAACATTACCCATGGATTTAACGAGGCTTTTAATGAGCGTTAGGATTTTGGATTCTGAAGGAGTGAAACATGATGTTAAAGGGCCTATACGGGGGAACTTTCTTAATTCTAAGGAATATTTCTGCAATCCGCCAGATCTTGAGGCGGTGTAATTTACCAATAGGGTGTGTTTGTTAAAAGTAGTAGTGAGTAGTAGTTATGAACAATAGCCACAGTTCATCGCTCTTTTGCCAAACGACTACTAAAATTCAAAATGCTTATTGTTCACCGCTTACCGCCTCAAAAAGCTTCACACTGCTCCGCGCCAAACATACCCATATCTCCTGCAAACTTTATTTATAAGTGTTGATTGACACATTTTTTTTTTTTTATTTGCACTCTAATTTACAAACTGGGAGAAACAATATATAGTAATATACAATTCTTTATAGCACAATATAGAGTGTATAAATAGAATAAAAGATTGTGCAAATCATTAACATTATTTATACATAGGGTGTGTGCAATAATTGTCAAATTACATGACTCACCAAAGGACGCGGCTCTTTCCTCTTTCTTTACAAGTTTACATTTTTTTTTTTTTTTTTTTTTGAACACAAACAAGTTTACATTCATAAAGCCGTTCCTTGTAGGCCAAAGGTTAAAAATGTCAATTAAAGATTGGCAACACCTCAAAATACCATTTGCAGAAATAGAATCAGCAACTGAAAAATTCAAATTGTGTATTGGAAGAGGTGGGTATGGTTGGGTGTACAAGGGAGTACTTTCCAAAAACGGAAAAGATACTACTGTTGCTGTAAAGAGATTAAATGAACTGTTCGGACAAGGGTTAAAGGAGTTTTTGACAGAGATCCGGTTACTCTCTGGTCAAGGGCATCCAAATCTCGTCTCTCTAGTCGGTTATTGTGACGAGGGAAAGGAGAAGTCTCTTGTCTATGAATTTGTAGAGCGCGGAAGTTTGGATAGGTATATAAGGCGTGGTAGCGAGTCTACCCTTACGTGGCTGCAGAGACTCAAAATATGTGCTGATGCAGCTCGTGGTTTGGAGTACCTCCATAACCATGTAGGAGCGCATCAGACCATAATCCATAGAGACATAAAAAGCTCAAATATTTTAATCGATGAGAATTGGGTTGGTAAAATTTCTGATCTTGGATTGTCTAAGTTAAACGCAACAGGTTTGGGTATGACTCTCATTGTTTCAAATGGTTGTGGGACACATGGTTATTGTGAACCAGAATACTTCAATACGGGAATTCTGACCACAAAATCTGATGTGTATTCCTTCGGAATTGTACTTTTTGAAGTTTTTTGTGGGAGGTTGTGCCTCGTTGATTGCGATGATGGGTTCATGCTATCAGGTAACACGGTCACAGAATATTACCAAAAAGACAACATGAAAAAGATTATTGATCCGGTTTTAAAGGAACAAATGAGCGAATACTCCATGAACAGATTTTTAGCAATTGCATATAGATGCTTGCATGGTAATCGAGAACAACGACCTAGCATAGATGTTGTCAAGAAAGAGCTTGAGGAAATGTTGAAAATCCAGGTATGTAATTTGCTTTTGTTTTTCGACAAAAAATATTTTTTTCAACTTACAATGGAAAAATTGAATACGTGTAAAAATATTTTTTGACTTAATAAAAGTATTAATTAAATTATAATTTTTATTAATAAAAGTATTAATCCAGTTATGTAATTTAATTAATACTTTTATTAAGTCAAAAAATACGTGTAAAATTAATTTTTATGATAGAACCAATCAAGCAATCTTATCTACTCATTTTTTTTTTATCAAAATAAAAAGAGTAAACTTCACCATTTTTTTAAAAATTAAATATCTCGCAAATCGTAAATCATTATGCGAAAAAAACAAATACTATCGCGACGAGAATTAAATTATATTTCTATAGACATGCATTGTTATATACTTTCGATAAACTTTTTTTTTTCTTTTTTTCAAAATTTCCGCCCAGAAAAATTAATCACACTAATTAATATTATTTTTAAAAACCTTTAAATAAAAAGTACATGTTATCATACACATTATACAAATTAATAAAACACACAAAGCTCCATACAACCTAACAAGTTGATGGTACATATAGTTTTGAAAACTAGATGGGACCAACGAGTTCAATCGGGAACCGGTGTCGCCACCGGTTCGGCTAACCAATAAAAACCATCCGAAAACGAACCAGAGAGGACCCGTTGAAACCGATATAAACTGGTGAATCGGGCCTCATCGAGATGTATTACTCCGGTTAATCGTTACAGGGTACCCGAAGGAAAAACTAAAAAATGAAAAGTTGAAACTAAGGCTAGATGCAATAACGACCGAGACCGACTCGGTCGTCGTTGCTGTGGGGACGAGGTCGCGACCGAGAAAGAAGAGAAAATAAGTTGGAGTCGGTCTCCATCTCGACCGAGTTTTTTATTATTATTATTATTATTATTATTATTATTATTATTATTATTATTATTATTATTATTATTATTTTGAGTTTGATCCACTTTTGCTTTTAAATTTAATGTGGTAACCGTTTATGAAAGAAAAAAAAAACTTACCGTTTGAAAACTAGTCGTTGGGCAAAATATATATATATATATATATATATATATATATATATATATATATATATATATATATATATATATATATATATATATAACTAAAAAACACTTCAATTCACACAATCTCACACTTCTTTCTATTAAAAATGTCTAAGAAAACACCATAACAACAAGTAAAAGGCCGGAAATCCCGTTTACCACAACAAAACATCCCGCAATTATCACCGGATTCAACTTTCCGGTTAACCGGTGTGTCACCAACCATCAATTTTCGACCTCGTTCTCTTGATTACGAATCTCAACGACCTCCACAACAACAAACATTCAATCCATTTGTTGTGCATCGTAATATTAATCATCCATTTGTTCTCCCGTATCAGAACAACCAACAACCACAAGAAAGCAACTCTCGTCGAAGCCAACAATCTATGTATGGCTCCCCCGAATCGTGCTATCGTCCAACAATGGACTCATCAATGTTTAAAAAAAAAAAAAATGAACTTGGTCGCTCTTACTGTGGCACTGAATCGCCTGCAGGTCACTGGAGAGAGAAAGCTGACGTGGCAGAAAAAGTTGGGGGGATTGACCCTTATAATAAGTCCTTATTGCATCTAGCCTAAAAAAGGAAATGTTGAAAACATATATTTCAAAAGGACACTATAAATACAAATCAAAAACCGGGTTGACCCTGGACGTTTCAAACCCGGCGGGTTGATCCGGTTTAATTTGACCCGTTTTTGAACCGACCTAGCAAGTTGACCCGATTTAAATCGACCCATTTTTCGACCGAAACGATTCAACCGGTTGAAAGACCCGGGTCGAACCGGATTTCAAAATATTATGTTTAATCCCCAAATCTTCAAACTTTAATTATTTTTCGTTTATAACTTATAAACTTTTTTTTTTATTAATAAACTAAATATTCCTACTTATCCTGCTACTTCAATGATGCTAACATGTGGAAAAAACTTACGGTTTATATGAAGTGAGATAATGAGTAAAATACATGTGTTATATTTTTATGTGAGCAAAAAGATATTTAGGCACAAAGAGTGGAAGGATATAGCAATACTTATATCCCCTTTATGATAGCTTTACCTCCTTTTATCGTGACATGAATAATTTTTATTTTTATTTCGTCTTTTAGTAAATTTTTATTTAATCATCCAGTCAAATTAGTATCAAATCAGGTCTTAGTTTTCATAACTACGTAGTACTACCTTTAGTTAGCAGAAAATAACTAAGGGCCCGTTTGGTTTGTAGATAGGTTTAGATTATGATTTAGATTTAAATGTAAAGTTGTAATTAGAATTTAAATTTTGGTTTGAGTAAGAGAGAGAAAATAATATTTAATAATATATTATATATTAAAATATAAAATTTAAATTATTTATATTAATATTAAGGGGATAAAAAAGAAAATATGAGGAGGAGAATATTAGCGACCTCACATATGTCATAAACCCATTGAGACTCCCTCCTTTTATGCATACCCTAATATTTAGACTTTATAGCCAAAGACATATTTTAAAATTAAAAACAAACACATGATTTGAAGCTTTTAATCCAAACCCCACTATAACCCCTCAAACCAAACGGGCACTAATATTGCTTGGGGTTTGTATTTGGTGAAGAGTTAGGGCCCGTTTGGTTTGTATACAGGTTTAGAATTAAGATTTGGATTAAGATTAGAGTTAAGATTTGGATATAAATTTGGATTTGCATTTGGAGAAAAAAAAAATATTAATTTAAAATTTTAATTTTCTAAATTAATAATAAGGGCCCGTTTGGTTTGTATACAGGTTTAGAAATTAGAATTAAGATTTAGATTAGGATTAGGATTAGGATTAGGATTTGGATATAAATTTGGATTTGAATTTGGAGGAAAAAAATATTAATTTAAAATTTTAATTTTCTAAATTAATAATAAGATTTAAATTAAACTATATACTACGTATATTTAAAACAATGAATAGTACATGAGTAAAGATCATTTGAGGACCAAACTTTTTTTACATACCAAGGGACTAATCTCCACCCTCCATCTTCCCTCCATCTTTATTTGATCTAATGGATGAGATTAATCCCAACAATTTAAAAAACCCACTTTCATCATTTTTTTTCAAATATTAATATCTTTCAAACCGTTAATCGTTAAGCGAAAAAAAATATACCGTTACGACGAGCATTTAATTATCTTTCTATAGATAGGCTAATTGATATATTTTCGACAAAAAAATTTTTTTTCGTTTTTTTCACGTTTTTTTTTCGTGGCCGAAAAAATCATATATGATATTACATATAATATCATATATGATATTATATGTAAAATCATATATGATATTGCATATCATATATGATATGCAATATCATATATAATTTACATATAATATCATATATGATATTATATGTAATATCATATATGATATTGCATATCATATATGATATGCAATATCATATATGATTTTTTTTTCGGCCAGGAAAAAAAACGTGAAAAAAATGATTTTTTTTTCCGAAAGTATATCAAAGTGTCCGTCTATAGAAAGATAATTAAATGCCCGTCGCGATGGTGTAATTATTTTCGCTTAACGATTAACGGTTTAAGAGATATTTAAATTATAAAAAATGAGTGAAATAATAAAATCCTTTTAATCTCAACCATTGATTTCCTTTTTAGATGGATGGTGGGGATGAGTCCCTTGGTATGTGAGGAATGTTTGGTTTGTAATATAACTCGACTCATAGTACATAACTAATGGTTGAAGACAAAATTTTAGCAAATAAAAATTACGAAACTAGGGATATTAGTAGGAATTCAAGATGGTAAATATGAAGGAACCAATCCCAAATTTGGGGGCCAATCTCAAATTTGGGGCCCACAGATTTGTACCAAACATACATCTTTTACCATCATAGCTGAATCAAATGCTCAACCCCATGAAACAAACGGGCCCTTAGTTGACACCCACAAATTTACAAAGTTGTGGTTTGTGTGCCGTTTATTTATTTATTTGTTTTTTGAGAGAACATAAAAAAATAAACTATCTTCTTTTTGAAAAAAAAAAAAAAAAAAAAAAAAAAAAAAAAAAAAAAAAAAAAACCTTTGGCACAAACAAAAAGTTAAAACTAATTAAAGGGTTATAGATATCAAATTACTATTTAAAGGGTTATAGATAACCAAAACCTTTTTTTAGTTATGGCAATAGAGTAATTGTTTACGATTTCTTTTACATATCAAGAGATTAATCTACACCCTTTATATTCATTTAATCTAATAGATGAGGTTAATCACAACAATTTAAAAAAATCACTTTAATATTTTCTTTTTCAAATATTAATATCATTCAAACCTTTAATCGTTAAGCGAAAAAAATATACCGTTACGACGAGCATTTAATTATCTTTATAGATAGACACTTTGATATATTTTCGACAAAAAGAAGTTTTTTCGTTTTTTTCACATTTTTTTTCGTGGCCGAAAATATCACATGTGATATACACTAATATCACATGTGATATTACATATAAGCATATATGTATGTTATGAGTTGTATCTTGAAGTATTAAGTTGGTACATCTTTGTTTAATTTCTTGACTTTTTTTTTTTTTTTTTTGGAAGGCGACTTTCAATTTTTGGTTTAGAGTCGTACTCGCCAAGTTAGCAGGCCCTCATCCACCAAATACCCAGACTATGTTGTCTGAACCGGGCCCACACTGGCGTAGTGGGGATTATTAGCGGCTTCCGCCCGGAAACTTGCTTGATGATATACTATTAAAGCATTAAAGAATATCCTATGTATACAGTAAGTGTACTTAATTTTTACACTAACATAGTGCAAAAAATGTTAAAAATGCTCTCCAATATGATTACTAAATTTAGCACTAAAATAATACAATGAATAGTAAACACATAAATTTTACATAATATAATACTATATTTCATTGCATTAAACACTATTCATGTTATTAAAAACTTATTACTTTTACTAATGTATCACATGATATACAGGATAAATACTTTATAACATATCATAGTATACAGATAATAGTTTGATGATTTATATCTGTTAGGAGGAATATGAGGCAAAGAAAGATAAGAAGAAGTCTAAGGGTAGTGTGACACCACAACCTGACTCCTACTGGGAGGCAAAGCTACCACAAGACTGGAATGTAACAACAAGGATGCTCGAGTTTTCTCTTCCGAGCAATACTACCAAAAAGACATTGTTTCGTAAGCTTCACAATGGAATTCCTTTTGATGAAGGCAACAAGGTCATTTCTCTTATAACATACATTTATTAACATTCGATTCAACTACATTTAGTTGGATGTTTACATTTCAGGGAAACTAAAGGTACGACAGTAGGAATTTGTTAATAGTATTTTGCCCATTTGTTATTCGATTAGCTATAGTCAAGTTTTCCTTCTGTAAAAAGATAAACTTAGTTGACATCATGACAAAATGTGACCAATTTTCTTTAATTTTAGAGCCTGTATAAAATTTAGGAGCTTAACCATACATCTACGGTAAAAGGTGTTCGTAGATTCATGCCACCATATTGTATTTTGGGATATGTTAAGGTGCGTTCTTTTGTCTAACTTATTACGATATGTACAGGTCTTCTGGATAAATGATGATGCAAAGAATTGTTTATTGATATCAGCAAGAAAATTTCTTCCATTGGATACTGAAACTTATCCTAAATGGGTTCAACATTTTTATTCCAGGTACTTTCTGAATCTATTTTTCCTCAATTTTCTTCATTGCTGGGCCATCTATATTTTATGGGAAGTGATTTGCACACTCCCAAAAGTGATTGGCACACTCAAATTTTGAGTGTGTTGACATTTATACCCTCACATTATTTGGACTTATTCATATCCTATAAGGGTATAAATGTCAACACACTTAAATTTTGAGTGTGCCAATCATTTTTGGGAGTGTGCAAATCACCTCCCATATTTTATTATCTGTTCTCTTTAATAAATTGGTGCAGTTCCACATTTATATTCCAGATATTAATAAATTAGTGTTGTTCCACGTTTGGATTACGCTTCTTGACCAAGACTGTTATAGCCTTACCCACCACTCAGGATGCTTGAGTGACAAAATTAATTTAGTAGGGCAGCATATCGGGACACTCTTGTTTAATTATACAGGCCACAAAAGTAGTTTTTGACTTGAGAAGATGATGGGATATATACATTATAGAGTATATATTACATATATCAAATTTTTTTCCTCTCAAGGAAAATGATATCATCTAGTTTAATTGTTGAAAACATTCATCAATTTTCAGGTTTCCAGTGGTAGCGGAATATAATTACAAGGAATGCCATGACATCAGTTGTCAAATAAAAGCCACCATGTTATCACTTGGTACCATGTATGTAGCTAGCTTGATATTTAAATACTGTGAGCAGCCTGATAAAGATCTTGAGCGCTTGAAGTTGATAACAATTAAATGGAAAATGGAAGAGCTGAGTGTTTCTTCTACACACACCGCAGAACTCATAGCGAATAACTGGTATAAGATCAAAATGTGGCATTTCATTAATCATGGGCAGAATGCTGATTTTGATATTGTCATAAAAGAGCTATCATATTTTGAAGACCCAATTGAGTCTGAGCTTTTGATTCAGGGAATTGAATTTCAACCAATAGAGATGGCAAGTTTCTCTTCCTTTTATAAGCATATAAATTGTTATTTTATTTATTTACTGTAATTGGTATGATTTTCTATCTGTGAATCACATATTATTTTGCATTCTAACTTCTAGATGCAGCATGAAGAGATTGAAATATTCAATGAAATTTCCATATCAGACGAAGAGGAATATTGGGAGGTAAAGTTGCCAAAGGACTATCAACGCTATTTGCAAATGTCAGACAATATTGTGCAGTACACAAACAAAAAGGAGCTCTACTTCCGTCTTAGTGAGGGTTTCCTCGGTGATAATGGCCAATTGGTAATTCCATCTGCTTGTTTTTGTTTCGAAACTACATAAAGTGAAAATAATATATGTTCTTGATACTTTTTCATGACATATATTTGTGTTCAATTTCATAATATCTCGATATATTCATAAATAAGTAATTCTGGATTTATTTGGTTAACAGTGGGTTTCACTATGCAAAACAACCGGTGGGATATGTTCCATGCTACCAGCTACAAATATCTTACCTGATGATTATAACTACAAACGCTTAGATAGGCTGTTTCTATCTGAATCCAGGTTCCGAATCCCTGAACTACCTGTTCTAATGAAAGCTTTTGTTGTGTCGAAATGTCTTTATTTCTGAAGTCAATAAAAATCTATATATCAACAGGTTTGCTGAGGTGAAAACCCTACAAGAAGCACATTGGTATACATTCGAGTGCGGACTTCAACCGCACATGTTTTCCCCTCAGTATAACTATGCATGTTATCTTGTGTTCAAATTTGAAGACAATCACATTCAACTGGATGATTTTAGTTTCTTTAAAGCATGGTACAACTTGGATGACACTTTTGGAGATACTTTCTTTGCACATTTCAATTCATCTTCAGTACATATACCAACAATAAAGCCAAAGAATGATAATGGATCGGATGACTCGGCAAATATAGCAACAAACGAAAGATTTAAGATGCCAAAACATAACATGGACCGCCTTGCAGATAGCATGGTAAGTGAAAGGAACGATGGTTGGATGGAGGTCATGCTGTGCAAACCACTACACAAGTTACAAGATCATAAGTCATTAAGGGCAACATTATCAAAAATTAAGGGTGGAAGTTTTAGAGGAATTATTGTGGAAGGTGTGGAGTTTAGACCTGTGCAAGAGTATATATAGCTAGCGTTTCTCGTAATTAAGTGTTTGCATCTTAAATTAATGATTCAAACTATGCAAGGATTTGAGACGTCCTGAATGATGAATTTTATGTATACAGTTTTCTCCCAATAGACCAAGGTTCGAATCTCGTGGGTGTCATGCATGATTTATATTTTTTTTTAACTACAAAACCTTAATGTTAACAGCCCCAACTTAACATATAAACATAACAGTTGAGACGTTTAACCGAATAAGGGCTTTGGCCCGCCGTGTAGCACCCCCAACTCAAAATACGGCAGCTGACATGCTGGGGGCACTACGCGAATCGAAACCAGGCATCTTTATAGCAAACGACCACAACACGGGACGTTTAAAAATGCCTCAAAACATATCATTCGTTTTACAAACCATTTTAGAACACATATGCTCTTTAACAAATAGCAGCGGAATAAAAATAAAAGTTTGCAGCGGAAAATGACAAAGTTTAGCAGCGGAAAAACCAAGTGTAGTAGTAAAAATACAAAGTTTAGCAGCGAAAAGTAAATAAGTTTAGCAGTGGAAAAGTATTAAAGGCACACCAAGGTTTTATGAATGACATGATAAATAAAGATAATAGAAATGAATAAGCTGCCTTGACGGAAAACTTCCTTCGTCCAGCCACTCTACCACGCCCAAGATCATAAAGCTCCAAAACTTAATTTGTAGTAGTACCTGAGAAACATATGCTTAAAAGTCAACACAAAGGTTGAGTGTAATCCATAGGTTTAAAATAATAAAGTTGAGCACAAGGGTTTTAATCATACGATATAAGCAACAAATGCAAATACCAGGGTAATCAAGGTAACACCCAATATGTAGAGGCATCCCTGTGCATACATACGGTTGATGATACAAGCTCATGACATGCAAGACGTTAACCAAACCAATCGACAGTAACATTGTACTGCCATAAACAATAACCGCGAAATTTCATAATAATAAGTGCCCACAAGGCCAGGTACTTGCCAATACCCGTCAAAACGACAAATAGTACACCCGCATGTCAAGCCCTTGACAACTACGAATGAGATGGTCAGTCCTATAGGCCTATAAACTAAGTTCGCGCTCACCCGCAGGTGACTAATGGCTCATGATCTGAGGGTCTTTTCGGCAAGACAAGCTACTTAGTACATCGTCAGAAAATATATATATCATTCAGGAAAAGCATACCAAAAATATTTCTTTTTAGAAAACATTTAAAGCATGTGTCTCACCCCATGGGTTTATAAAAAATTAAAATATAAAAAGCGGGGCTATGAATTACACCTTAACAATAGCAACAGGAAACGAGATATAGCAATCAATCAATAATGTGTCACAGCAAAAGGGACCTCAACACAACCTAATCAATATAAATGGCATAACTCAGAACTAAACTCGAATATTTCCATAAACAATGCTTGAGTAAAAGTTTTGTAAATACAATGGCATTTGAAAGAAAATAGATTTCGTAAAGTCTCGTGTGGGAGACAAGAAAGTTTTAGAAAAGAAATAACTCGGCAAATCAACCAAACGCAAAAGAAAAGACGAAAGAACTCCTCGAAGAAAGTCGTCGAAAAGAAATGAAAAGAAAAGAAATAAAAAAAATAGAAGAACTCACTCAAATAAAAATAAATAATGAGAGGTAACAATAAGTCTCGGAATTTACCCGTTTTCCCCAAAATAATGTCGAAATAAAAGGTTTTGAAATAATAATAATATTTGGTAAAATAATTTAAGTTTATAAAGAATTTTATAAAATTTCGGCATGACCTGCCCGTTTATATAACATTTCCCGAGTCAACAACTCTTTATTTTTAAACAATATTAACATATATATAAGTAAATATGATTGGATATATCATTCGCGTAGTCCATTAGTTGTTTAGGTTTTATCGACCATTTTGTATTTGTTCGGGTTCCAGGTACGTTAAGATCTTTACGGGCCTAACGTACCCTACCGTCTCGTGTACCAAAGGGTCCATAACATCCAAATAACCAAGGCCGTAAATCCGATACGTCTAATTCAAGCTTACAATGGCATAATACGGAAACATGTCCGAATACAAGTCCACTAAACTATAACAATATATTTTATATTTCATATATATATATATATATATATATATATATATATATATATATATATATATATATATATATATCTCTATATTATATATAACAGGAGGCATTACACGTAGATAATGCCACGTAAACGCCACCTCATTGCCCAGTAATTCATTATCAGCCATGTCATCACATTCTGGCCATGTAAGCAATTTTTTAAATTTATTTTATTTGCATTTTTCATTTCATCTTTGTATTAAAATTTACTAACATTTTTTTTATTAACAAATTTGAGGTCTAAAATTCGGTATTAATTAAATCCAAAAAATCAGCCTTTACAAGATTCGAACATGGGTGTATTAGTCCACAAACAAATGCTTCAACCAATGGAGCAAACCATAAGTTGTGATACATAATTGAAAAACAAAATATATATCTTTTAATCACTCTACAATTCAATATAAAAAAAAAGTTATCATCATATCTTTTCCTGAAATATAGTTCATATATCTTCGTACCATTAAATTGTGAATTAGGGTTTTGCATGCAGAAGTAGGCTTTTTTGAACTTCAACCAGACTCTGGTACGTATTCAGTACAAATTCTATCAGCAAATTATGGTAAATAATGTGTGCAATACTTATGTAAAGTGAATTCTTTTTTAACAGTATAGAACTCAGTTTGTTTGTTAATCCGTTTATGTTTCTGACATTGATCACCATGTATAAAGCTACATAAATCTTTGCTTTTTTTTGTTGTTTCTAACTATCTTCTACAAGTTTTGATCTGTATTTATTTTATTGGGTTTGTTGGATATAGGTAACTAAAGAACAACTTGCAACCTTCTTCATCAATTGTGGACAGGTAAAAAAATATATTTTTCAATATACCTTTGGTTTCTGCGTGATATTGTAGCCCTCTTCATCACTAAGAATTAACCCTTTGCACGGGGTATTTACTTATTGGGTTTGTTGGATTTAGGTAACTGAAGGAGGAGTATCTTACCCATTCGTGAGGTTTGTGTTCAGTTTTATTTAGGTATCAAGGTAGCCGTGATTACACTATCGAATAGCACTGCAAATCATACCATGAATTTCCCTAAACTTTCTTTGTTTAAAAATTATTTGTTGATATTGTTATGATTTTTACCACATGTAATATTATTTTTTATTTCTAACAAAATAAATGTGATATGAGCTATACATTTATAACCATGACTGATCAATATCAGATTGCACAATTCACAAGGTAAAAGTGTATGACCTTATTGTGCTGAGCTATTTGTGTGCTTTTTGCAGCCACTTTGTGCTGGAAAAATGGGACAAGTTCCATAGCATAAAAGAGTTATGTCTTGCATATGCTCGAATCAGGGAAACCGTGCATTTATATCCATGGAAAATAGATTTTGCAAAAAACATAAGATGGCTCTTCCTGCAAGGATTTCTTAGAACTTAAATAGGCAGACCCTTAGATATGCGTAACATGGTTGCTTTAGATATGAGCTATAGCCAGCTGACATATATTTTTCTTTCTATTATTACTTTTGCAGTTGAAACTTCCGTCACTCAAGATTATAAATCTTAAAAGCACTCTGCATCTATCAAAAATCAAGAATTTTAACTTCAAAGTAAGAGAATGATGTAAAAGATATCGTGTCTATGTCAATGGAGAACAACATATAAACTACATGTATATCAGTATATATAGACTAAAAGTATGCCTACTTGATAAGATTATTCAGATACATGCATCGCTAAGTAAGAAATACCATTTTCGTGGCATTGAACTGTCAAGGCTTTCGATCTTATGCAACCAAAGGTACTTGTGCAAAAAAATTTGTTGGTGCTAATATCTTAGTGTCGATGTGTGCACTTTTAACAACACTTTCTGCGCAACTTAAATTGGCAGCACTCGCGTTGCCCGAATCCGACCTATAGCTCCATCACCCATCCCCTATAATATGCATGACATACCCAAAGAAGTAATTACAGTAGAGATTTGATCCACCGGTTATACCCTTTGATTTTCACTCCATCTACATTTTTATTGTTTACAGTACCAAGATTTACTTCACCATGTCATGTATTTTTGTAGGTGGCTGAAATGTAAATGGGTCAATCTGCCACACAGATAAAAAGTCCCCTAAATCATATTCTTACTGCATAAAAGCGCATTATCAATTTATTCAGATTACTTTAGAAGCAATAGATTTATTGTTCGCTTTCTTCTTAGGACTCGATCCCTTCTATCTGAATTAGAGAGCCCTGTTGTCAGTTTATATTGGAACTTGACATAAGAAATAATAGTAATTTTTAAACAATATTGAAGCATCTTATGTTATTGTATTTGCAAAACTATGATGGATGCTTTTGGTGTGGTTTTGTTGGACAAAAAACAAAAGTATGTCTCCTCTTCTCAAAACCCTAATGATGTTATGTTTGTTTATTTTATTTGCAGAACTATGGTGGGGGCAACCAAATATCTTATCTGAAAAAACATTAAAGGTGTGATCTTTTTTCCTTGGTTTTTGACTTTGATTTAATCCTATAGCTAAATGATAGATCTCGAATTGGTGTAGGTATAAGCCTAAAGTTGTTGATATCAGAGTTAACGATGTTCTCTGAGGTAAGTCTTTTTCATCTAATATTAAAGTCATATAATGGTTGTTGTCCTCTTATATACTGCAGCACAAGAGGAATATACTTACCCCAATGAAAAATGGGTTAAAGTTCCAAAGATATATTGGAACTACACCCGAAAAGCTGTGCTTACAATGGAATGGCTTGATGGTATCAAGCTTAATAATGATGCTGCATTGAGGGATGCATCTTTAAACCGAAAAGAACTAATAGATAAGGTGTCAAGAACATTCAGAGTTATTTTTTTTGTATTACTTCTGATTAAACTCATTCTCAGATAAATTTGTGTTCATATTAGTTACTGATTATAGTTTTTTAGGGACTGTACTGCTGCTTATTTTGTTTTGTCAATTCAACTATACATTCGTTGTTAGATAAATATTATATAATGGTTTTGATTTTTTATAGGTTACATGGCAGTTCACTTGATCACAGTTTTCCATTACAAATTATAACTTATATTGTATGATTTTGTATGTCAGCGATACAAATTGCTACTACCATGCAGGTATCATTATTTATATTGTATAATTTATATTGTATTATGTTCATATTTTTGTAGTGAAAGTTTTCTACATCGTGATAAAAGTTGAAGTCCGATAAGTTTAAGATTATTCTGATTAGATGAGTTCCTGATGTGACAGTAGTTCAAGGTAGGAAGCAGAATGATCATAAAAGTTAGTAAAGCAGATGAGGAGCGAAAAAAGGATAATGAGGTTAAAGTGGCTGCAACAAAGCAGTTGCAGTAGAAACAAGAGTTGGATTTAACTCGCATCAGTAAGGTATTAATTTGTCATGAAGCGTTTATATGATTTTTATTTAAATGTGTACTGAATATATCCTCATTGTTCAGAATCTAATTTCTCGATGGCATATATGTCAAGGTTCAATAAACAACATTGCATTTTCAAAAGAAGGGGAGTATATCGCGACTATTGGAAACGATGGTATATAATGATAATTACTACTTTTTTGATGGATTTTTGTTGCTAATTTTTCTAAACGTCAATATATTTTTGATTCATTGCAGGTTATCTTCGAGTATTTGAATTTAAAAGTGAACACCTTATATGCGGAGAAAGGCAAGATTTTGACTTTATTGACTCTAAGCATGTTAAAGTATTTGACTTTTAAAAGAATGACTCACTTTTAAGTAATTCATATATGGTTCACTTTTACTGATGTTCGTTGCAGTTCATTTTAAAAGTGAATAACAGTTCATTACAGTTTAGAGTCACCTTCAATTAAGTAATTGGTATATGGTTCACTTTTACTGTTGTTCATTGCAGGTTATCTTCTATAAGATTTATTGTAATTTGGGCAGTTGGAGCTTAATTCAGATGGGTGTGTTTTGACCAAACAAGGGAGTACGGTTACGTGCTTCAATTCCAATCCCAGAGCAAAGCGCATGAAAAGCTGCATAATAAGCATTCCCATTTCTTGATTCAGTAATAGGCAGTCATGCATCAGTTGGGTCTAATTTGGTAAGCTAAAGTGCTTTTCTAAGAGGACTACCCAAAGGTGACAAAAATCTTGGTGTTAAATTTCTAGACCTTATATAAGCCTTGGGTGGTCTTGATCTTTTTGAGGATGAGCCATACATGAAACCCGACCTAGCTGACATGAAAAATGCCATTGTCGTGCCTCATATTGCGTCTGCATCAAAGGTACATTATCTTTTTATATTGCTCTTCTAGCTAATACTGTAATTAAATTATAATTTGATTATATTTATAGTCAACTTTTAAGATCAGTTTCCAATATAAGATCACCTTTCATTAATCATGGTCATTTATGGTTTTATCATTTATGCAGTGGACTCGTGAAGGAATGGCCACACTTGCTGCATTAAATGTTCTGGTATGCATCTTTTATATACATATAATTGCTTGCATTGACGTCGTTTTGCATATCAATTGCATCTTTCTACCTCTTTGTCAACAGATCAGGAGTTTGATCTGCACCAATTTTCATGAGGTTTCTTCTTTCAGCTGATAACTTGAGATGGCTATTGGTGACTTCAGCCAACTTAATTCAGTTCTCTTCCATTCTTTTCTGTAAATATAAAAACATATCAAAACATCATGATGAATATCCTTTGCCAAACCAGGAATGGTATATAATGGCATTACACTGTTCAGACTAACCTTGATATAAACACAACGATCTGCATCAACTCTCTTCTTCAACGACTCGGTAACCAGTGAAATTTATGAGGAAGTTATAGCTCCATGTGGTCCCACAATCTGACAAAAAAAAAACAGTTCAGTTTCCTAACTTCTAATATACAATTCATATGTTGACAGTAGAGGTTATGTCAAAAGGACAATGAAGAATGATGCATCCTATTAAATGAACCTCAAGTTTTTGTTTCTAAAAAATCAGTATAGTTCCCATGTTTCAGATAGCTTGGACCTTTTTCTATATATATTGAAAGTACTTTAGGGTTGTTGTTGATAAAACCATTGTTCAATATTCTATACGATTTCAGTTTCAGGGTATCGTCGGACACCTATGATGTTGGAGGGATTTCATGGTAAACAAATTACCCTTTAGACTGCAGGCTGCAAAAAATGGGTGGGGTGGGTAATTGGTTGGATTTTAAGCACAACCAGCATACCTTGAGTTTACCATGCACAAGTAAATGGGTCGAAATGTACAACTCAACTATATATTTACATATTTGTCTTTGTTTCAGGCCCGCATGCATGATGAGAGCCTTAAATACGTACTGCTATTGTCTTGCTTGTCAAAAAAGTACCAGTAACCGAAACAGATATTTCCACTACAATATCACAAGCTGATACACATCTTGGCTTTCTTAATTCAAATCATTGAAAAATGCTAAACCACGACCGCGAAAACCACTGTTACTCTAAAAGACACTCCTGATGGTGAAGACAACACAAAAACCAAAGACGCCATACCTGATAAATCCAAGCTATACAGTGACGAATGCACTGCCTTTATATCAAATCTCAATCTAAAGGTAAAGTTTCTTTTTTGCAATGTTATAAACGTTAATGTGTTCTGAACCATAATCAAATTATTTATAGAAATTACTAAGATACTTGCAGCTATCACAACTTCTTATATTTGAACTTGCAGCTCACATGATAAAATATAGACGCATTTATACCATAATGCCAAACAACGCTTTTCGATAAGAAAATTTATAAATAAGCATAAAAAAACATCACCACCAAGCATCGAAAGAACACAGGAGGCATAATCTCTAGAAATCTGGATAGAACCCATGTGAGATACATTACTGTACCTATCAGAACAGTGAACATTATAAGATTCACAGGTTATGTACAAAGAATTTCATGAAAAGGTAGTGAGTTAAAGATTAATGAGTGTATGTGATCACTCGATTATATATATCTTATAGGTACTCAATTGTCACACAGTTTTGCAATCAAGTATTATTATATGTAGGTGGATAAAATGCAGGAGATTGCTCAAGGGAGAGTATGGACGGGAAACGATGCTGCTTCACAGGGTTTAGTTGACGCAATTGGAGGGTTCTCACGTGCTGTTGCTATAGCAAAACACAAGGCCAAAATACCTCAGTACAAAAAGGTTGGTCTGCTGGCTTTTTCTTTGCTCTAATAGGTTTTAAGTTTCTAAGAATGTATGGCATGGTTGACAGAAGAAAAAAAATTAATCACAATAAAGATCTAAAACACATGTTGCTGTATGAGACAAGAGGCTTTTTCAGCCACTCAGATTATTATTTCGACATACAATAAGTGTTTTGGGTCAACTCAACCCGAGTACCAGTTTGACCCGCCGAGTAACAATGAAGAAAGTGCGAAAATAGAAGAAGTCCAACAAATTTTGGAATTAAACACAGACATGGTACATGTGAAACAACTGGCAACTGATAGTGAAGAAATTTCCAACAGATTTGCAAATGTTGACGAGGGTGAAAAGGTCCCTTACCTTTTCTAACAAATTTGATCTTTCTGACATCTAAACTATTCTATATTTTCTTGTGGTTTTAGTTACCAAAACTCTTAACCACTTAATGACAGGTAACGTTTTGATTCATAGATAATTTTATTAGAGCTAGCAAGACAAGTCAATATGGATTGGGAGTATTGTAGTTGATGCACCGAGGAAAGGAACGAGATCAGTAGAACAGTGAAATTATGATATTGTTGTCAATATTCAAGGAGTTGAGCCTCTTATTGAACCTGGAATCATTGTGTAAGGTTCTTTTACATATATTCATTCATTTTATTTTTCTTCTAAAAATATAACCCTTTCTTTCAACATGTCCACTTTTTCAACCATTCTTGAAACAATCGTCACCATCTTCAGCATTATCAATAATATCCTTATGATGATATAGCTTTTTGGTGATATTGTATTCCATTGGATGGAAAACTGCTGATCGCACCTTAGGTGATCAAGAATCCAGACACGTTCCCATACGTCATAGCATCACTGAGAACTATGAAACAATGCTTCACGTTGCAGTATCCTCTGAACATCCCGTTTTCGTGTAAAAGCTTGTGGATATAATGCAAAGGACAGACTTGGGGCTACAAAATCTGAATGGGAACATTGCCCATGGTGGAAACACCCAAATTGCTTCACTGGAACCGAGGATAGCTGAAAATGGAAAATAAGAACCTTATAAACCCTAAAGACCACAAAGAAGTTGCTAAAGCAGAGTCTAAAAGTGTACTTGGTCTTTTGTAGACCTTGAAGGATTGACGGAATATGAAGAGAAAGGTCTGTAAGCATTGAAGGTATAGCTGAACGTAAGCATAGAGAAGGGTGTAGCTTTTGCATAGAAGCAAACTATGACTGTTTGAAGTTCGATGTAAGTTTAAAAGGGACACCTAGAGAATGTTAAATAATATCCGGCATATCCGCGTCTGGGACACAATATACTTTGTGTGTGTGTGTTTATTAAGAATCACTGTATGTTATACAAAGTAAACGTCACTGTTGGTGTTAAGGAAGATAAGTTGATAATGACCGCCCTTCACACAGTTGCTGATATTTTCTGGGTCAAATGTGGATCAGTTTTTTTTTTTTGAGTTAGTTAATGAGGAGAATGTGGTGAATGATGATTGTTCGGGTGGGTAGGGTGGGTCGGGTGGTTTATAGATGATGGAGAGTGGGAGAGATGAAGGTGATAAGTCGGTTGAAGTGCAGACGATTAAAGTGGAGTATCAGGAGTTAGATGGGAAGATGTAAGGTTTGGGAATTGTTACAGATGTGTTGGATGGGAAGGCGTTGGAATCATTGACGTTGAATCAGAGAAGAGATGTGGGTTTGCGAGTGTATAAGAAGCTGTATAAGGATTCGGCTGAGAAGCATGGTACACCACTTAGTAGACACTGTTATGATATTAAGTTACTCGAGGAGAAAAGAGCTTTATTGTAACAATTGGCACCTTAGAAGAAACGCGAGGTGAAGTGTTTATGTTTTAGTATTTGTTCAAAAATTGTGATTGTTGTCTCCTGTTAATATGGTTTGTTTTTCAGGATTTATTGATCGAGCCTTTTCGGCCACTTACAGAGGAGGACTATGAGTGGTTGCTAATGTTAGCAGGTATGATTTGTTAGATATTTAATAACTATGTGTATGTGTTTTGGTATCTGATTTGAAATAAAATTAAGTATTAATTTGTAGAAAAAAAAAGTTAACCCCCACAATGCCAATCGGGTAACAATAAGAAAAAAAGTAAAAACAAGCCATATTCGACAATGGCAATGAACTTTGTATTCCCTCCATAATTTACATCTTATACTGCACATATCGACCCTAAACGCAAGTTCTTTATATAGCTTCATCACTTGAATCAGACGACAATGATTGAAATGTCATCTTTACTTTCTTTGGTCAGTATTTATTTTTTTATACTGAAACTTATTCTGATTGTGGTTAATTGGTTCATGTTATTTAATTAACTTTTGTGGTTCAAAGTTAAAACTGAACAAAGTATTGGTTTATTGGTATGGTTCGTGTTCATGGAAGCATGACCTCCTCTCGAACATGATTTGATTTGTTACAATTGGTCCTACATCATTTACCCTAATCATTGGAAAGGCTATGAGTATATGACTAGCGTTGAAGAAAGTATACCTCAACGCTCTCCAAGTTACTCAAATGAGACCCCCCATAAATTTGTGTCAAATCTTGCATGGAAAGTAAGGGCTGCCAATCTTGAGGAGTTCTCTACAGACTTTAGTTGTGTGTCCATAAGGATTATTTCTAGCGCTCTAGGAAGCTCTGCTGGATATGGGTTAAGAAGTTTGATGTTCACAATACCAGCGAGTTGGAAGTTTTGCAATCACAAATATTTGTATGCTTTAATGCACAACTATCTCTACAAGTTTATAATTTTGTTAGTGAATGACTTTGAGAGTCGTAATGGTGGTACTATCTTTGAAAGTCAAAAGAGACATTTGCGTAACTTGGATATGCTGCTCATTTGTAATTTAATTATTTTAATGGTTGACAAATGGGTCAAACGAGGTAGGTCTTGGATTGGATCTTAACAATTACGATACCTGGTCGGGTCTCTAAATCACACATTATTATAAACTATGCAATTTTGCTTGAGGTAAGTAATTAAGTCACTCATATTTGTTTCATTGTATATATATATATATATATATATATATATATATATATATATATATATATATATATATATATATATTTAAAAAAAACAAAAAAAAAAAACTTCAACATTGCAACTTCTATTTCTTTTTGTCTTTTTAACTACTGCTTAATGTGTCTGAAGTAAAATTTACCTTATATGTACCCCAAGATAATATCAAGGGTGCTTTTAAGATCTGTGAAAGAGTGAACAACTTCATACATCCACATGTGAAATACATTTGGGATACTTTTATCTCAAAGTTTGTCAAAGAATAGGGGAAGTCATAACTTGAATGATTTTAGAGAGCTTTTAAAGCATGTAGTTGAAATGGTACGATTACTGGTCAATTGTGTATTTCAATTATGTTTTACATGTATACAATATAATTAGCTCTAGCACTTATATCCTTCAGTATGCGTATGCGAACTGAGAAGATGATTTTGGTAACAAGCCATGTCAGTTTATGATCTATCAACAAAGATGGTCTCAGCCAACAAGAAGTTCACCATAGATTAATTATACATATCCCGTGCAGCCGAAATATCAGGTGTAACAAAAACTCGGGAGATATATGAGCAGGTAACCGTTTCTGATGGACTTCCTTAAGAAGACGCAAAGACTTCATGTTATTCTTTAGCCATCTTCATGTACAAAAATGCAATTCGCTAGAGGTTGTTACTTGACTAAAATTTAGTTTTTTATAAGTAAAGTGTTGAGTTGTTTTCTTATGCAATCTTACGTTTTGAAAAGCAATTCTCAAAAATCAAAAAAGTTGCATACCTGCTATCACAATATGAAAAACTCTAGAAAAAAAATTTCTTTTACAAAACACAACAATCGTAACAAACAAACAACAAAAATTTAGTCAATAATAATACTTTAAATAAATCTTATCAAATACTTATCTAGATTGAGGTTCATGTGAGATAGTTTTTAAAGTGAGATAGTATAGGAAGTCATATGAATTATGCCATTTCAAAATTATGTAATTATTTTAAAATAAACTGTAAAACAAATTAAAGTATATGATTTGTATTTGACTAAACCTGCTTAACCGAAAAAGTCAAAAATTGTCTATCTCTTCATTCCAAATCTCAAAAGTCTCAAACCTCCTCATATAGATCTAGAAATTGTTCCAACCACGAACCAAAAAATAATCCGATATCTTTTCTTGCATACCACTTTGAAACTTTTTTTTCTCTCATATTCATTAACCGTTTATTTCTTTTCATTCTTAATGCATTCAATAAAAAAAATTTCGTACGTTTATATCTAATTTTTTTCAAAACGATAATTATAAGTCATGCCCGCCCATCGGGCGGGCTTCGAAAACTAGTATATATATATATATATATATATATATATATATATATATATATATATATATATATATATATATATATATATATATATTAACCGTTTTATTATTATTAGTTACCGTTTCTAATAAAAATATATCCCGAGACCATTAATCAATACCCAAAATAATCACCACAACGATTTCAATACTCCAAAACCAAACCCAAGTCAAAACCAAATAATCCGAAACCAAAATCAAATCCAAACCGAGCCTTAACCTCCTCGGCTCAACCAAAATCATCCAAATCCAACCCAAACTCAACCCAATCCAATCCAAACTACCAAAATATCAAAATCAATAATAATAATATCATCCCCACCACCACCCTAAGCCTCGGTGGTGGTGGTTCATGGCTGCCGAGACACGCAAACAAACGGACCCCTGATAAAATCCAAACCAAACACAATAATATACACTCCCTTGTCATCAAACATCAACAACAATAATTATAAACCTCAAATCCTCACTGAGTCACGAGTTGACTCTGTGAGTTCATACCGAGTCGCGGCCAGCCGTGGGTCAAAAGAGAACAAGAAGGAATCCCACACAAGTTTTAGTTTAAAAACATTTCAAAAACATTTTCATAAAACTTTTAATATAAAAATCGGATTAATAAATATTTCAAAAACTAGGGTTTGAAAAATATTAAAGAAAATAGAAAAAGAGGTGTGCGAGGGTGGTGTTACCGTTGGAAAAACAAAGGAGGGTGGCGGTGGTGGTGTACGGTGGTGATGGTCGCGGCGGTGGAGGCGCGTGGAGGTGGATACGGGGTGTTTGAGGGTGCGGGGTTTACACGGGGGTGTCGGGGATGTCCCGATCTAAAAGATGGTACAAAAATATGGGGTGGCCGGAATATTTTCCGGCGGCGGCGCCGGTTTATGCTGGTGTTCCGGCGAAGGGGGCGGTGGCCGGAATTCGCAAGGGGGGAGAGAGAGAGAGAGAGAGAGAGAGAGAGAGAGAGAGAGAGAGAGAGAGAGAGAGAGAGAGAGAGAGAGAGAGAGAGAGAGAGAGTTTGGTGAGTGTATGTGTGATTTATTAATTAGAATGAGGTAGTGGGGTGTGTTGTGGGTTTATATATGGTAAATAAGTATAGGGTAGGTTTGGTATTAATTGAAGTATAGGGAAAGAGTAGGGTGATACTCCAAGGACCAATATTGCTAACGAATCAAACATCTCACGATAAACGATCCGGGGCTCGAACGACATAGCAAACGGACTCAAAAATTTACGAAACTTGCGCCATTGTTCACGAAATAATTTTTCCAATAAAATCAAGCATAAACTTCAGAGTTTTTCCAAACCTCAAAATAATTCAAATAATTTGGCAAATGCAATACAGTTCGAGTGTTCTAGGTTGTGCTGAGTCAATCAAGGAATAAAGTTCTCGTTTCCAATATATCTCACGTTTCTCAAGCCCAAATAATCACAAATAAAAGTTTTAATGTGTCTCAGGTACGAAAATAAATATTTTGGCTAGTAATAGGTTTAGAAAAAGTACCGGGGGTTACATCACATACATCTTATTTAGAAATCCGTCCCGGATTTTGTTTGAGTTGTCAGTCCCGGCCTTGAAAAGATTTGGGTACTTGCGTTTAAATTCGTCCTCGCGTTCCCAAGTATACTCTGGTCCTCTCTTGGAATTCCAACGAACCTTCACAAGAGGAATACGACTCTTCTTCAATCGCTTAACCTCGTGATCCATGATTTCAACGGGCTCCTCAACAAAATGAAATTGCTCATCAATCTCAATATCCTCAAGCGGAACTACAGCGGTCTCATCGGTCAAACACTTTAGTATCGAAGTGATCCGCGTAAAATACGGATCACCCGAGTCGTTTCCCAACGAAAGCGAATGGAATCGAGAATATCGATCCGTGAAATCGTGAATTGAAAAGTGAAAAAGTGAAATTAGTGATTCGTTGTCTTTTGGTGTGTAAACAACAATTTATCAAAATATCAACAAACGTGAGGCTTAATTCGTCGAGAGACAAATAAACGTGAAGTAATCCGAGTAAACCGTTTAGGAAAACGATTACCTCGCAAAACTTGTGCAAGTGATATTCAAATTGTGAGACCGGGAAGTGATTTCCCGGGTCGTATCCCAACGAGGTGTGAATGAAAAGCTTCGAAAGAGATTTGGATTAAAATCTTGTATGATTGGAAAGGTTATTTGGTTTTGCGATACGTTAAACTAACGAATTTTGAAAATTAACGAAAGTTAAAATAAATCAACCTAAGGCAACTAACAAACTAAGAAATACCTAAAACACTACGGGAAAACATAATTAGGTATCGGGAATCCTAACACGCAAAGTAAATTAAAAACGTAACGTTTATTTAAAAATTACGCGAGTGCGCAAAATAAAACGTGAATTTTGAGCTACGAAAGTCCTACGAGTTTTTAATTAATTTTCTAACGTACTAAAAGACAAAAGAAAATTTTGAGAAAAAGAATTTTGAATTTTCAATTACTTTTCTATTTTCTACAAATTAAATACTAATATAGAGAAATTAAATTATTAAAAATATTTAAACTTTTGCTAAAAATCTGAAAATTTTAGGGAAATTAACTTACCCTAAATCTATCCTAGGAAAAATAATAAGACATGGTAAACATTCAAATTAAGCCAGGAATTAAGCTATCAAAAGCTGATAAGCTTATTAAAGCCAAAAACCACCACTACTTAAATAACAGATTTAGTAAACATTTAATGAAAAAGTCCCAAGGGCGTTTTGGTAGTGGGAGTTGTGTTTGCTTGAGGGTGTGAGCTGAGTGGGCTGGGTTCGGATCCCACCCACATCAGTTTTGCAACTTTATTGTTTTTCTTTTTTTTTTTCTTTTACTGATTCACAAACTTACCCACACGAATTTGCAACATCACTTGAGAACAAACATTAACACTGACTCTTGATTTCAATTCAGATTTAAAAATCAACAAGTCATTCTTTGATTTATATTTTCTTATTCTTTTGAAACTTCCCAGCCAAGCTCGGCAGATACGCAGATGCCAATAAAAAAACTCAAACAAACATTTAACAAGCTGATTATAGCAGTCAATAATTGAGCAAGAATAACTGAAACTAGAGGGTACATACAAACAAACACAACTTAAGGAAAAAAAACAATAGCGAACAACAGCCAAGGATTAAGATGGTAGCAATAACAGGAACAATTAATCAAAATCAATTCAAGAACAACAACAACAAAGCTCTGAAGCAGCAGCAGCCACAAGGGCAAAAAGAAGGGACAAATCAGCTGAACAAACAAGCATATAAGTTGAAACAAGTGAAGGATTTAACAAGCTAGCACAGGTGGCTACCCAAAACACTTAGAAACAAGCAAAATGCCTAACTATTGAGCAAGATATGGCCACTTGAAAATGGGTCAGTGGGATGAAGTGTTGGGTGCAGGGCATCAAAAAGATAAAAGATAACAAACTAAGTAACAAGCTAAAATGAGCCAAGCTAATGGGAAACATACAAAGGGAAATCAGGGAGTCCTAAACAATGCTAAGTGACAAGAATAAGTACCACTAAAAGCAAACATAAGCTACTACTATCCTAGGGGCTGCAGACAAAATGGACTACTGAGGCTACTTCGGTGTGCAAAAGAGCTATTATAAGATGGTTAAGGGATCTAAAGCCTTATACTAATAACAAAAAAAAAAAAAACAGAAATCCTAACCTACTTTTAACTTGAACGCAACTGAACTTGAAATTAAAAGGAAGCAAAGGGACATACTGAGTTGAATAAAAGAAAAATAAGCAAACCTAACTCATGACTAAGCAATACTTAATAAGCTAAAGAGCACAATTTTAAGAAAAACTTGAACTTCGATTACTAAAAACTAAAACCATTGAATACATAAAACTTTAGAAACTGAAACTAAACATTGATAAGAACTTGAATTAAGAACTGAAACCTACTACTTGACTAAAACCTTAGAAACCTACTTTTCGATTACTAAAACCTGATTGACTACAACATACTTTTTAAAAAAAAAACTTGACTGACTATTAAAAACTACAACAAGACTGCTAATAAAAATTTAATACAAGACTAAAAATTACTAAAACCTAATGCCTCTCATTGGCGTACAAGACATTGATTTATACTAAAAAAAATACAAAAGGGTCATCTCCTTGCTTTTGTCCTCTTCTCCTTGTGTTAGTTCACTGAGTGAGAATGTTAGGTGGACGATGCTTGTGCTTTCTCCAAGTGCTCACAGCCATTGATCCCACCTTGGTCTTCAACCTTCTAATCTCAACTGTTGGATGGAATTAGGAGGCATGGATTGCCAACGTGGCCTGGTTAGGTAAGGGTTTGTGAGTGGGAAGATAATAGTGGGATTGGGGTTAGTGTTTGAGGGTGATGGGAGAGATGGTGATGGGTGGATTGGAGTTTTGTAGTCACGGATTGTAGAAGATGGGGATGGTGCTATATTTTTTTATTCAGGTTGACTGACTGAGGAAGAAGGTGTATACGTTATTATACGTTTTAGGGTTTAGGAGATTGGGCTTTGGTTGTAACTTGGGCCAAAGAAAGGGTTTGGATTAGAAACGTGGGCTGATGAGTCCTTTTGGATTTAACAATATCTTTGGGTCCGTTTGGTTGTAATGGTTTTATAACAAGGACCAAAAGTGTACTTTACTAAATTTTGAGGGACCTTTTCTGCCATCATTTCAAACTTCTACAAAGGACCAATCCTGTCAAGTTAGAGAAACCAAAGGACCAAGAATACAATTTTCCACATTTGAAACCCCGGGGACTAAAACTGTCAATTGGCCAAAGTATAGGGACCAATTGTGTAATTTTCCAAATCGTTTTACCCAAAGATCAATTGTGATTCGTTTTGACTTTTAAAGAGCAAGTGTTGACTTTTCTTTGAAAATGACTGACCAGGGACTAGTTTTGAAAGTTGGAGGACTGAAACTGCCAATTATGCAAATTTTTGTTTGTTTTTCGTTTGTTTTCACTCGTTTTGCAACAGAAACATATAAAATATGATCTTTGGGATTTCCTTCATATTTTGGTGCATTTTTTAGTGTTTTTGATTGTTTTGCAGCTCAGATTTGACTAAAAATGATGAGTATTTACACACTCATCAATCCCCCACACTAAACTATTGCTAGTCCCTAGCAATCTTTTTGAGAAAAATTAATGGATTTGAAGTCTCTTTACTAAAAGCCATCACTTTTGGAGTAGCCAGGTGTAAGAACTGTGGCACATCTGATAACCGTGTGATTTTGAGCAAACCACCAGCTGTTAACGGATTTGATTTGTCTTTACCAGAAGCCGTTTGCTCCTGGACTAGCCAACTCTTGATGGAACAGTCAACATCTTGGTGAGTTGATTACCAATTATGGTTTTTTCCACTGCCTTTACCACAAGCCATAATCTTGCGGGCTAGCCAACTCATTAGCTTTTGAGGATGATGGGGAGTTGAGGAACCATACAATTTTTGGCAAATTGCAAGCCATCAACGGGTTTGATATATCTTTACCAAGAGCCGTTTGCTCCTGGATTAGCCAATCCCTTTTGTCGGTTAGACATGGCGGACTGATAACCACAAAAAATTTTGAAACTTGAGTGAAAATTTTTTAAAATTTTTGGTCAAAAACGGGGGTATTAGATAGTAAAATGTGATAAAATTCGCTAGAATAGCGAAATACCCCCCACACTTAGAATTGAATATTGTCCTCAATATTCAAAGTCCCGGCTATTATGCCGACATTTTGAACGTAAAAGGGCAACATTACAAGCCAAGCGTGGAAAACATCATTTTGTTTTTCACTTTATAAGTAACCACAGTAGGGGACTCCCCCACACTTAGGGTGAAAACCCTAAGTACATGCTACTGTTTTTGTTTACCGAGTCGCTAGCTTGACTCGACCCCGAATTCATTGGTCCTTGGGGAAGCATGATGTGGAAGAAGAAATCTCCATCGGACTTTCATTCAAGATGTTTGGACAAACATTTGAAGCACGTGAAAGTTCCACACCGATGAGATAAGTACCCGGCTCAAAATAGTATAAACTATAAGCGGTGATGCCGGGGTCAAATATAATGTCTTCATTCCCGAAGGAGTGAAGAACAGGAGAAGTCACCCGATAGGTGAAAAAGAGAAAAAGAGTCATGATAAACATCTTGACTAACTCATCATCATCAGGAGGAGGATTCATGGATTCATCATCACGAATCTCATCATTTAAGCTCATGTGATCAAGACATATCATGGGTGTGTCTAGATCAAAGTAGAAGTGATCATACTCCGGTGGAGATATGATATGAGTGAGTTCACAAGAGAACTCATCAAAGGTGAATGAATCATATTCGAGATCGATGTGAGTGAGTTCACAAGAGAACTCATCGAAGGTAAATGATTCATAATCAGGGAGAGAATTATGAGAATGAGAAGTGGTACTGCCACTAATCTTCTCTCCCATAGGGTCAAACATAAAGGCTTCAAACTCCGAAATAGGATCATCGGAGAGGATGTCACTATCCTTAATGGGGATAGGAGATGAAATAGGTTTCTCTTTGAAAGCCTCAATTTTAGAGATGAGGTGACTGACTTTTAATAATGTAGCACGAAGGGCTACATCTTTGATTTCAGTGTCAGTTTCATCAATCTCTTCTTTTAAGCTGACAAGCTCAGAAGGTAATCCTTCCACATGACTGATGTTTATAGAATTTTCATCAGTATGTGAAGTACTAAGCTCGATATTGGGATTAGAATTTAAAAGGTTTTCAATTTCTCCCAGATTGGCTTCGAAATCAAACAGATCATCATCACTTCCCAATGGAAGTGGATTGATGTGAGTAAGTTCGTCGTTGAACTCCTCAAGGAGAAGGTCAACATTAGAATGAGGCAGTGATGCCTCTACATACTCAACTTCTCCATAAGATGTACAATCATCATCAAGGTCGGAGAAAGTTTCAAAATGATCTTTTGGATTTTCAGGAGGGGAAGGTAAATCACACATATGATCGAAAGTTCCCTGTGACTCTCCTGGGATTGGGACAAGGTTCTCAACACTAGACTTTATGAATTCGTCCGATTCCGTTTTAGGAACAGTGCTAAGATGCTCATCCCCCATGTTCAGAGAGTGAGTGTGAACTTCGGGTGTGATATCAATAGACTGAGGGAGTTGCGAGGAGCTAGCATTCATGGATTGTACAAGTTCCATCTGATCTTCTGCTAGAAATTTCTCTGTCACATCATTTTTTCCCTGATTTTTCACGGAAGGAACCACAACTGATGAATCTGATGAGCCTTGACGAATATCAAGGGTATCTTCATCATCACTATTGTTGTTGTCATCGTCATCGTCATCGTCATCGTAGATGATAGTTTTACGCATTTGAAGTCTTACTCTAGCTGCTTCTTCAGCTTCTTCGGCTAGTATTTCTTTGTAAGACTTCAGACGAGGTTCTTCCAGAGCAGGTTTGTTAACCAAATCCTCAAGAGTATTTAAGACATTTTACAAAAGTTCTTGAGGAGATGGTTGAGGTTGTGTTTCAAAAGTTTGGTATTGTGGAGGTTGATCGTGATAATTGTTGTCACAAGGAAAAAGATTCGTAGTGTGACAATCGGTGCTAAAATGTGGACCTCCACAATACTCACAACCGTATTGTTGTGAAGTTGGTGCATTTTGAAACGATTTGGCATTGAAATTTTGATAACACGGATTATGCTCATATGAAATGAAATCGTTTTGTGGCTCATTGCAAAAGCTCGGATTAGAATCGTAAGCGAATGAATTACTCGAACCACAAAATAAACAACTTCCGTTTTGAATATCATTACCACATCGTTCACACGTGCACCAACGACATGGTAGACCGAAAAGTGGCTCACCACAACCGACGCAAGGAATAAACGATTGCCTTAGAGAAGGAATCGGGCCATTCAAAGAGTCAACAAAATAATTCGAATGATTATCAAGTCCTGAAGAACATTTTGAAAAATCCGGAGGTGGGACAAGTGGTATGCTCTGAGAGCTAGCAATTTCTACCACTTCCGTTATGGTCCCCGGTTCTTGTTCTTGATAAACGTGATGATCAGGCAAGTCGTTTATTTTAGTCACCGTTTTAAGCTCAGTACGTTTACTTCGAATCATAAATTGTGAGAGTTGTGGATCGACTCTTGACGGTTTCCCAGTCATAGTTCGTATTTCGGGATGTGAGGGGAAGTCGGAAGAATTTTGAGAATCATTGAAAGCATTAGGATTTGCTTTGCACCATTTACAAAATCCGTCTCTAATATTACTTCCACACCACTCACACCCACACTTGTAACAACGAAGATCGTCATCCACCGGACTATTACAATGAAAACAGTGATAGTCGAGTGATGACATAAGAATTAAACATCAACGAGGGATGAGAAGGAAGAATTAAACAGTAGGAGACGAAGATTATTTTTGGGTTTTTCGAAAAGCACAACAATTAAAACGAGACCAACTTACAAAGACAGGGGAACTTAAACCAATAATCACAAACGCAAGGTTAACTTCTAAAGAAAAACGCACAAAGGAGCGGGAGAGAAGAATGGATCTCTCACTGGGCGAAGTTCGTTGGATCGCCACATACCGTTTCGACTCCTCTTAAAGTGTGTTTCTCGTTTAAAAGTTTTTCAAAACGCAAGTGATACAAAGACAAGTTTTGATCTTTTGTTTGGGAACTTATTATGGTCACACCCCCAGTTGGTAGGTTTTCTGCCTTGGTTTGCGGTGGTAAGATTTTAATGTTGTATTTATTAAACAATGAAACGGGAAAATCTTTTTGTGTTTTTCTTTATCTTATATAGATATACTAGAAACAAAAGAAAAATATTTTTGGTTTTTTATATGTTTTATAAAAGCGTAACTTCTTGCGAAGGTTCTACAAGACTAATCGTCTAAACCTTATCGAGACTTTCGACACACAGCCTCCCCGGCAGCGGCGCCATTTGATTCGTTGTCTTTTGGTGTGTAAACAACAATTTATCAAAATATCAACAAACGTGAGGCTTAATTCGTCGTGAGACAAATAAACATGAAGTAATCCGAGTAAACCGTTTAGGAAAACGATTACCTCGCAAAACTTGTGCAAGTGATATTCAAATTGTGAGACCGGGAAGTGATTTCCTGGGTCGTACCCCAACGAGGTGTGAATGGAAAGCTTCGAAAGAGATTTGGATTAAAATCTTGTATGATTGGAAAGGTTATTTGGTTTTGCGATACGTTAAACTAACGAATTTTGAAAATTAACGAAAGTTAAAATAAATCAACCTAAGGCAACTAACAAACTAAGAAATACCTAAAACACTACGGGAAAACATAATTAGGTATCGGGAATCCTAACACGCAAAGTAAATTAAAAACGTAACGTTTATTTAAAAATTACGCGAGTGCGCAAAATAAAACGTGAATTTTGAGCTACGAAAGTCCTACGAGTTTCTAATTAATTTTCTAACGTACTAAAAGTCAAAAGAAAATTTTGAGAAAAAGAATTTTCAATTTTCAATTACTTTTCTATTTTCTACAAATTAAATACTAATATAGAGAAATTAAATTATTAAAAATATCTAAACTTTTGCTAAAAATCTGAAAATTTTAGGGAAATTAACTTACCCTAAATCTATCCTAGGAAAAATAATAAGACATGGTAAACATTCAAATTAAGCCAGGAATTAAGCTATCAAAAGCTGATAAGCTTATTAAAGCCAAAAACCACCACTACTTAAATAACAGATTTAGTAAACATTTAATGAAAAAGTCCCAAGGGCGTTTTGGTAGTGGGAGTTGTGTTTGCTTGAGGGTGTGAGCTGAGTGGGCTGGGTTCGGATCCCACCCACATCAGTTTTGCAACTTTTTTTTTTCTTTTTTTTTTCTTTTACTGATTCACAAACTTACCCACACGAATTTGCAACATCACTTGAGAACAAACATTAACACTGACTCTTGATTTCAATTCAGATTTAAAAATCAACAAGTCATTCTTTGATTTATATTTTCTTTTTCTTTTGAAACTTCCCAGCCAAGCTTGGCAGATACGCAGATGCCAATAAAAAAACTCAAACAAACATTTAACAAGCTGATTATAGCAGTCAATAATTGAGCAAGAATAACTGAAACTAGAGGGTACATACAAACAAACACAACTTAAGGAAAAAAAAAACAATAGCGAACAACAGCCAAGGATTAAGATGGTAGCAATAACAGGAACAATTAATCAAAATCAATTCAAAAACAACAACAACAAAGCTCTGCAGCAGCAGCAGCCACAAGGGCAAAAAGAAGGGACAAATCAGCTGAACAAACAAGCATATAAGTTGAAACAAGTGAAGGATTTAACAAGCTAGCACATGTGGCTACCCAAAACACTTAGAAACAAGCAAAATGCCTAACTATTGAGCAAGATATGGCCACTTGAAAATGGGTCAGTGGGATGAAGTGTTGGGTGCAGGGCATCAAAAAGATAAAAGATAACAAACTAAGTAACAAGCTAAAATGAGCCAAGCTAATGGGAAACATACAAAGGGAAATCAGGGAGTCCTAAACAATGCTAAGTGACAAGAATAAGTACCACTAAAAGCAAACATAAGCTACTACTATCCTAGGGGCTGCAGACAAAATGGACTACTGAGGCTACTTCGGGGTGCAAAAGAGCTATTATAAGATGGTTAAGGGATCTAAAGCCTTATACTAATAACAAAAAAAAAAAAAAACAGAAATCCTAACCTACTTTTAACTTGAACGCAACTGAACTTGAAATTAAAAGGAAGCAAAGGGACATACTGAGTTGAATAAAAGAAAAATAAGCAAACCTAACTCATGACTAAGCAATACTTAATAAGCTAAAGAGCACAATTTTAAGAAAAACTTGAACTTCGATTACTAAAAACTAAAACCATTGAATACATAAAACTTTAGAAACTGAAACTAAACATTGATAAGAACTTGAATTAAGAACTGAAACCTACTACTTGACTAAAACCTTAGAAACCTACTTTTCGATTACTAAAACCTGATTGACTACAACATACTTTTTAAAAAAAAAACTTGACTGACTATTAAAAACTACAACAAGACTGCTAATAAAAATTTAATACAAGACTAAAAATTACTAAAACCTAATGCCTCTCATTGGCGTACAAGACATTGATTTATACTAAAAAAAAATACAAAAGGGTCATCTCCTTGCTTTTGTCCTCTTCTCCTTGTGTTAGTTCACTGAGTGAGAATGTGAGGTGGACGATCCTTGTGCTTTCTCCAAGTGCTCACAGCCATTGATCCCACCTTAGTCTTCAACCTTTTAATCTCAACTGTTGGATGGAATTAGGAGGCATGGATTGCCAACGTGGCCTGGTTAGGTAAGGGTTTGTGAGTGGGAAGATAATAGTGGGATTGGGGTTAGTGTTTGAGGGTGATGGGAGAGATGGTGATGGGTGGATTGGAGTTTTGTAGTCACGGATTGTAGAAGATGGGGATGGTGCTATATTTTTTTATTCAGGTTGACTGACTGAGGAAGAAGGTGTATACGTTATTATACGTTTTAGGGTTTAGGAGATTGGGCTTTGGTTGTAACTTGGGCCAAAGAAAGGGTTTGGATTAGAAACGTGGGCTGATGAGTCCTTTTGGATTTAACAATATCTTTGGGTCCGTTTTGTTGTAATGGTTTTATCACAAGGACCAAAAGTGTACTTTACTAAATTTTGAGGGACCTTTTCTGCCATCATTTCAAACTTCTACAAAGGACCAATCCTGTCAAGTTAGAGAAACCAAAGGACCAAGAATACAATTTTCCACATTTGAAACCCCGGGGACTAAAATTGTCAATTGGCTAAAGTATAGGGACCAATTGTGTAATTTTCCAAATCGTTTTACCCAAAGATCAATTGTGATTCGTTTTGACTTTTAAAGAGCAAGTGTTGACTTTTCTTTGAAAATGACTGACCAGGGACTAGTTTTGAAAGTTGGAGGACTGAAACAACCAATTATGCAAATTTTTGTTTGTTTTTCGTTTGTTTTCACTCGTTTTGCAACAGAAACATATAAAATACGATCTTTGGGATTTCCTTCGTATTTTGGTGCGTTTTTTAGTGTTTTTGATTGTTTTGCAGCTCAGATTTGACTAAAAATGATGAGTATTTACACACTCATCAAATAGCAATCAAATAGTTCATGTATTCACAAACAAGTATGAAATATGCAGAAAGTACAAGCTAATTATGCACCAAAATGAAAAACGTAAAAACGAAAACGCAACTGCAAAATTTAAAACGTAACGTATATCGAAAAATGATCCTACGAACTTGAAAATATTTTCTAAAAATCTTAAACTAATAAAAAGAATTTTAAGAAAAAGAAAAATATTTTTTTGACTTTTTGTTTATTTTCTAGAATTAATTTTGATTTTTGGACTTTTTAAATGAATTAAAAATAAGGAAAATAGAAGAATTAATTGGAAAAATGAAAATTAAATTCTAAAAATTCTAAAATATTATAAAAGAATTTCTAAAAATATTTTTGTATTTTTCAGAGCTTTTTCTGATTTTTTATGGATTTTTGGTATTTAAAATGATTTAAAAATTGAATAAAACCAAAATAAAACAAGAAAAATAGTAAAAAGGGTTGGAAAAATCTGGAAAAATTCCAGAAATTCTAAAATATTAAAATAAACTCAGAATAAAAATTTGGAAAAGAAATAAGCAGCAGAAGTGCTTATTAGCTTAAAATCAGCTTATGGCAAATGCTTATTTATAAGCACTTGCCAAAGAAACTTGATCAAACTTTCAGAACAAATGTAAAATGCCAAAATAAACTCAAAGCAACTCAGAAGTGAATAAAAATCAAACAGAAACAATGGAATACAATCAATAAGCAGTTTATGCAACTAAACAAATAAGCAGATACTATGACAGAATAAGCTATAGAGTTACAAACTGAATGAAATGACTCTCACTACACTAAAACAACTCAGAAATATCAACAAATCATAAGCACACATTCAAAAAGAAATTTACAGCCTACAATTATCAAAACAGAAAATTAGTTCAAACCACTATATTTCAAAGCCAATAAGCTGTAGCAATGAAGCTTAAAACCAAAAGCAAATGGGTGCAAATGGAAGCTAGCAATACTAAGATACTATAAAACCAGAAAAGAAGAATTTCAAACCAATTTTTTTATCCTTAAAACTCTCCTAGTTCAGCAGCTATTGAGCCAAATAAAACTGAGTAAGATTGACTTTTAAGTTCCACCTCAACTTTGACTTAATCCAAATTAACTCTACTGATTCTGCTTCAACTAGTTGTATTAAGCTAAATTTAAAGTTAATTAAGCTATGTTAATCAATTATGCAACAATCTCTTAAGTAACTCTAACTGAACTAATCCTACACTAACAGTTAAGCTATACAGTAATCTAATTTTGACTATTCAGTTAATGTCCTACTGTTTTTATGAAACTTTACTTTATATTAACACTATAGCAACCTATATGTGACCAGAAACAGTAATAAAACTACTACTATACTACAGCAAAGCTCATATCCAAACACCCCTTTAACTAGGCTAAAACACTACGAAAACTCAAATCCCTTGATCAACACTACAAAATCCAGAGACTATGATCTACTGAGCTATCAAATACTAACAGAAGCAATAACAATAACTAACTACAACTAGAAACAACAACAATCCAGATTCACTAATACTATAATAGAACAGAAAAAAAACACAGGTCTAATAGATGACTGCTGATAGAAACAGTTTCAAAATAAGAGAATCAAAAGTGATCAACAAGTAAACTATGGCTACCACTACTACAATCTAAACAATTAAAAATAATGAGACAGTAAACAAATTAAGCTAATCAGATCTAACAAAGCATAAGCAGAATACGGTGAATAATCTAACAACTATCACCAAACTAACATTTCAATGAACAAACTTACTCAAATATACTCAAATAACATCTAATTACAATAATGTAACAGTAAACAACTAAGCTAATTCAGATCTATTCAGAAAACAAAAGGATGAAATCAAACTTACAATAGTTTTTCACCTCAGCTAGAAAAGAGGTGATTCACTACGCTCGCCTGTCTCTAGACAGGCCAAAATGCTTCCCTTTCTCACCTTAGCTTGTCAAATCCACTACTGGTCACAAAATTTAACCCTGCAGTTGACTTCCTTTGACCAAAAATCTAATGAATACTTGAGCTAAATTCACTCTCACATAAGCTTTACAAAGCTTATATGAGATGTATTCATACAAAAACAAGTTTATTTAAAAACTGAATTCAATGAACTCTATCTATTTTAATTTTTGATTATCTATTTTTTATATGAAAACTATTTAAAATGAAATAATGACAGAACTGAAATCTAAAATAATTTTGTAAACTAACAAAATTTTAAACTGATAAGAGGAACTAATAACAGCAGAAATAGAAACAACTTGAATTGATTTAAACTAAAACAAATTTTATTGATAATAAAAGAAATTACAACAAAGCTAATCTAATACAAAAGAAATTTTGGCAGAGTTTTGTTATCTAAAAAACTCCACACCAATTACAAAGGCCTAACCATCTATTTATAGGATGTGAGGAGGGATGAGCTCACGGATTGCCATGTTGGCAATCTGTGTGGTGTGTTTCTTCATGCCAATCTTGAGCCCTTGATCACTAATCCATCATTGCATCTCACTTTACAGCCCTTTGATCACTATTTGTGACGCGTTCCTCCCAATCCAAAGCTGCCACGTGCCCAATATGTGCTAGTTTGGATACTCTGACACCATCTGACATACCCCTGAGCTTTTAGAACACCCATGATTTGACGTAATTGACCTTAATTGCTGTAATTGATGCGTGGGTAAAGTTAGGGTTCATGGTGAATAGTAACTCTGGGTTAATTGGGGGAAAAGGGTGGAGGGAAAGGAGGGTACGGGTGTAACACCCCCAAAATCATCACGTCAGCGGAAGACTTAACATGTCAGCGGAAGACTTTTTGGGTGTTACTTCGAGGATCTTTATCACAATCATAGAAAACGTCACAAAAGTGACGCTTTAAAGTTTAATTCATTCAAAATACCAAATATTCGAGACATCAAGATGTTTCATAATTTAAACGAAAAGTTTATTTGAAATGTGTCAAAACGTTTATTTAAGCCCATGCCAGGTTACAAGCCCATTCCGTGCCTTCAAGTTCCTTCTTGTTTAGCTACCTGAGAATAACACATACTAAAAGTGTCAACACAAAGGTTGGTGAGTTCATAGAGTTTATAGTTTCAAATATCGATTTCTAAAATCAAAGAGTTTATGATTTCACAGTAGATATAATAACAGTTAATTATCAAATTAAAGTATGAGTAAATCCATAATGTTCATAGCTTAGATCAAAATTAGAAAATGAGTATTTTCCTTATTAATTCGAAAATAATCCGTTGATTTGCCTTTCACCGGGTCAAAACCCAAAATAGTAGTTGGTTTATAAATCCATTGATCACAAGTTTCGAGATTTGGGCCACGTTGTTGTACCCATAGCACAATTCAGTGGGCCACGTTGTTGCACCCATAACATAACCAGTCTGAAACCGTATTTAAACAGTTGAAACTGTATTCGAACAGTTTGTAGAGAACCGTATTTAAACAGTTGAAACTGTATCCAAACAGTGTGTGGAGAACCGTATTTAAACAGTTGAAACTGTATCCAAACAGTGTGTGGAGAACCGTATTTAAACAGTTGAAACCGTATTTAAATAGTTTGTTCCATAATTCCAAATATCGATAGTAAAATCGTTAGAAAAGTTGTTACACATGCATCTCTTCCAAAGAGTTTATGAAACAGTTAAACGATAGAAAGTGTAGCTATGAACTTATAGTAATATGTAAATAGTTAACGAGTACTTGTAAAAATATAAAATAATAGTTAAGCATGTATCTCCCCCAAAAACATGTATAAATCATTTTAAAACAATTTAAGAGTAGGGGCTATGACTCACCTTAGTAGTACAGTAGTAGTGGTAGTAACATAATCTCAACGATGCAAGGCAACGACTTCACACACAACCTAAAAGATATGGTATGTTTTAGTTGATAGTCTAAATCTTGTTTTATCGCGAATATTAGTCATTCAGTTTGTTATTAAAAACTCGTGTTCGTTTAAATGTTTGAAGTTCAAGAACAAAGTTATATATATATATATATATCGTTAAAATTTATTATAGTTACGCGAATATTTATATCGTATATATTTATAAGAGTTTTATACTAAACATGTGTATTTATATATAAAATATTAATATTATTTTATAAAATAATATTTACAGAAAATCCTTTAGTTTTACCAAAGTTACACTTTTAACCCTAACGAATATAATTTTACACCGTTAATCCGTAGTTAACAATCGTTTCATTTTAAGTCCAAATAATATCAATATTTACAGTTTTCAACTCCAATTATCATTATTTACAGTTTTAAACTCAGAAAATCAGAAATTACAGTTTTGACCCAAAGTTTGCAAAGTTTACACTTTTAGTCCCCGGTTATGAAAATTTTGCAAAGTTAGTCCAAATTTCGCCAAAGTCAAAGTTTATCATTTTTATTATTTCAATAAGTTCAGAATGTTCAAAAGAGCTTATTAGAACAGCTTATTCCCTGAAAAAGCTTATTTTTCACTATATGGGCCTTAACGAGACAATATCAAGGCCCGTTAACATTTTCTGATCCAATGGGCTTACGAAAGGTTTGGGCCTGGACTTGGACTATATTTTAAGTTGTAAAAACGTTACAAACAAGCTTATGAGATCAGCTTATCGAATAAGCTTGTTAACAGCTTAACGGGCTTAATAGCCCAACACGTTATAAAAACTAGTTTCAAGGTCGATTCACTTTGGTCCTATAAAACAGCTTATACGTGCTTATATAGTTGAACAAAAAGTGTTTCTCAATTGTTGGTCATGTCAAAAATGAGGTCGAGCCTTAAAATATAATATGTCACGTGTCTAAATATTTATTTACGAGACCAAAGTGATCGAGCAAACCTCATTTTGAAAACAGTTTCAACACTTAGAAATATTCTAAGTGTTTTTTTGCTTATTCGAATGGGTCAAGGTATACATGGAACGTGTGATATAATTTACGTATACGTTATTATTAGCTCAAAATTATTATCATACTCGATTTTTAGCGTGGTCAAAAATGAAAATAACGAATAATAAATATATGTTGTGTTTATATATTTTGAGGATGAGAGGTTAAGTGATTTGTGTTCAAAGTAAATTTTATATACGTATACATATAAACAAAAATGAAGAGTCTCACCTCACCTCAAAATAGGTGGGTAAAATGGTTCGTATGGTTTGAAAATGGATCAAAGAGGAATGTGGAATGGTTCACTTCGCGCCAAGGATACAAAATGAACTAACGTGGTACTCTTGCTTCACTTCTACACTTCGAACTAGCTCCAAACCTTCTGTCCCGTTCAACTAGTGCTATTCGACTTGAACTTGCATATTTGGTAAGTTTATGTGTGTGTGATCATCTCAGGTTGCATGGGAAGGTTTTATAGAGAGTTTAGAAGATGTGAACACAAGAATAATGCCAAGGAAGTGTTGTGTTGTTTCGTTTATGTGTGGTGGCACCACAATTCCCTCCAATCGAATCATGGCAGTAAAAAGGAATGTGTCATACAATCCTTGTTCATTCCTGACATTCCACTGTAGCTTGTGAGTTAATCTAGTAGTCATTGGGTAAGTTGGGTGGTGTCTAGGAAAGTTTGGACACGTTTTTGGAAGTTATATACCTACGGTTTGGTTGGTTTTTGAGTTTTACTTTGGGCAGATTAGAACGACTAACTGAGTGAGTTATGGAACAAGTTTGGTCATTCTTGAATCCTTGCTAGGCAAATGGTCAATCATAAATGTCGTAGTGGTTCGCATAATATGTCATGCATAATAAAAAAAAATTTTGTTCCTCGTAAAATGGTTAATCTATGTTATGGTAACGTGTTAATCGTAGGAAAATTTTACGGGGTGTTATAACGGGTAACTTTATTATTTGCTTTGTTTTGACTTTTTGACCAAAGGGTGTGGGTTTTGACCGGATGAAAAGGTGGGCTCGGGTTGGATTTATATAAAAGTGGATTGAGCTATGGATTTGAAATTGGGCTTGGGGCTTATTTGTTGGATTGGTTTAAAGGGTAAAAGGCTTTGGGTTAATATTATTTCAGGTTTTGTAGTAATATTCTACCAAGAACCAATTGTGTAAAATATTGATAATTCAAGGGCTGATTTTGCACTTCTCCATAAATGTGATCCAAGGGCATTAATTGACATTCTCTGATTCTTTAGGGACTTGTTTTGCCTAATTTCTCAAATATGCTCCATAATTAAGAACTCCTTCCCCGGCTTTGACTTTTGACACTCGTTCCACATCTCGTGCTCGTGTTGCTTAGTTTTGTTTGTTTTTTATAAATATCCGTACCTGCATATCACAAACACAAAAACACTACAAATTTGGCATAATTCGGTTAGTTTTTGGTCTTTTGAGTCCGTTTTTGGTCTTATAAAAGTGAGTGAATAAGCACTCACCACACTTCTTCAAATTCGACACGTGGAAAGTAGGGTGAACTCTACTGAGCTCCTGTGGCAATTCTAGCTTATATGCCACAGGACCAATCCTCTTCAAAATCTTAAATGGTCCTATGTAACGGGGATTCAACTTTCCCTTCTTACCAAACCTGATCACACCTTTCCAAGGCGATACTTTCAACATAACCCTATCTCCTACCTGAAATTCTAGGGGTTTACGTCTCACATCTGCGTAACTCTTCTGTCGGTCACGAGCAACTTTCAATCAGTCTTTAATCTGAGCAATCTCCTCGGTCGTCTCACGAACTAAATCTAGTCCAATAAGCTGTGCTTCTCCCACTTCATCCCAACATATAGGTGATCGGCACTTCCGACCATAGAGTGCTTCAAACGGTGCGGCCTTAATACTCGCGTGGTAACTATTGTTGTAGGAAAACTCAATCAAAGGCAAATGGACATCCCATCCATTTCCGAAATCAATCGCATATGCACGCAACATATCTTCCAAAGTCTGGATGGTTCTCTCGCTTTGACCATCGGTCTGTGGATGGTAAGCGGTACTCATGTCAAGGTTCGTGCCAAACGAATCTTGAAGTGACTTCCAAAAGTTTGAAGTAAACCTGCCGTCTTGATCTGAGATAATAGACACTGGCACTCCATGTCGAGATACTATCTCCTTTACGTAGATCCTGGTCAACTTATCCATGCTGTAATTCTCTTTGATTGGCAAAAAGTGTGCGGATTTAGTCAATCGATCGACTATTACCCAAATAGCATCGAATCTTGTCGAAGTCCTTGGTAGCTTGGTGACAAAATCCATTGTTATTCTTTCCCATTTCCATTCTGGGATCTCAGGTTGTTCTAGTAAACCAGACGGTTTCTGATGTTCAGCCTTAATCTTGGCGCACGTAAGACACTTACGGACATAGTCTGCAATCTCAGTTTTCATATTGGGCCACCAATATAACTTCTTCACATCCTGATACATCTTGTTAGATCCTGGGTGAATAGAATACTTTGACTTATGAGACTCGAGCATAATCAAGTCTCTCAGTCCTCCAAACAAAGGCACCCAACTTCTTCCTTTGTAACACAAAGTTCCATCTGAACGTTTCTCAAGTTTCTCCTTTCTAATCATCCCATCAACTTTCTCCTCCTTAAGCTCTCCTCTTTTCACGACTTCCTCTAGTGCTTGCAGAATCTGAGTGGGTAAATTCGAGTTAATCGTCAAAACTAAAGCTCGAACGCGTAACGGTTTCAAACGTTCCTTGCGGCTCAATGCATCAGCTACAACATTAGCTTTTCCAGGGTGGTATCGTATCTCGCAATCATAATTGCTCAACGTCTCCAACCATCATCGTTGTCGCATATTCAACTCATTTTGATCCAAAATATACTGTAGACTCTTGTGGTCGGTAAAGACAACACACTTGTTACCATAAAGGTAATGTCTCCACAACTTGAGGGCAAAAACCACGGCTCTTAACTCCAAATCGTGAGTAGTATACTTCTCCTCGTGAGTCTTAAGCTGTCGGGAAGCATATGCCATAACCTTCCCTCGTTGCATCAAAACTGCTCCTAACCCTTGATACGAGGCATCACAATAAACCACAAAATCTTCTACTCCATCTGGCAAAGCCAATATCAGTGCACTACAAAGCTTCTGCTTCAAGGTCTGAAATGCCTCCTCCTTTTCCTCTCCCCATTCATACTTCTTATCCTTGTGAGTCAATGCGGTTAACGGTTTAGATATCTTGGAGAATCCCTCGATGAATCTCCTATAATACCCAGCCAATCCTAGAAATTGACAAATTTCTGTGGCGTTAACCCGCGTTGCCCATTCTCAATCGCCTCAATCTTAGCGGGATCCACATGTAATCCTTCACTATCAATCACATGACCCAAAAATTGAACCTTCCGAATCCAAAACTCACACTTAGAGAACTTTGCATACAATTGCTCGTTCTTGAGCAACTTAAGAATCGTAGCCAAATGCTGTTTGTGCTCTTCCTCGCTCTTTGAGTAGATCAAAATATCGTCGATAAAGACTATCACAAAATTATCTAGATAAGGCTTGCACACTCGGTTCATGAGGTCCATGAACACTGCAGGCGCATTAGTCAAACCAAAAGGCATAACTTGAAACTCATAATGACCATAACGGGGCCTAAATGCCGTCTTGGGAATATCCTCTTCCTGAATCCTAAGTTGGTGATAACCAGACCTCAAGTCAATCTTATAATAGTAACTCGATCCTTGCAACTGATCAAACAAATCATCAATCCTCGGTAACGGGTAGAAGTTCTTCACGGTTAACTTATTCAATCCTCGGTAGTCGATACACATCCTAAACGATCCATCCTTCTTTTTCACAAATAACACTGGAGCTCCCCAGGGTGAAGAACTCGGTCGAAAAAATCCTTTATCTAACAACTCTTGCAATTGCTTAGATAACTCCTCCATTTCCGATGGCGCTAAACGATATGGTGCGCGCGCAACAGGTGCAGCTCCTGGAACAAAGTCGATGCGAAACTCCACTTGTCGGAATGGCGGAAGTCCTGGAAAATCTTCAGGAAATACTTCAGGAAACTCACGCACTACAGGAACATCCTCAAGTCGCTTCTCTCCCGACTCCTTCTTAGCCACGTGTGCTAGGAATGCGTGACATCCTTTCTCAAGATATTTCATGGTCTTGATACATGATATGATATTCAGGCGAGTTCCACTCCTATCACCTCGAACAATCAAAATCTCATCATTGAGAGGGATATGAACAACTCGTTCTCCACAAACAATGCTCGCTCGATTCATGGATAACCAATCCATTCCAACTATCACATCGAAGCTTCCGAGCTCGATTGGCATCAAATCAATACTAAACGGGTGATCTAACAGATTAAGGGTACAGCCACGGATCACGGTGCGGGTATCTACTAGGTTCCCATCGGCTAACTCAATACTATAGCTAACGTCTAATAGAGTAGGGGTAAGTCGAAGTAACGGCACAATCTTAGAAGACACAAAACTCATATCGGCACCTGAATGAAACAAAACTTTAACACGAAGGTTGTTGAGAAGAAACGTACCAGTAACAACATTCGGATCTTGATGCGGCTCTCTATTTCCCATCACGTACACTCTACCTCGAGCACCTACATTTCCTTGTCCAGCATTCTTCGGGCATTGTCCCCTATAGTGTCCACGCTCTCCACATCCAAAACATGTAACCACAGGCTGGGCATTTGCTCCTGTCGCCACAACCTTACTTTTACAAAACCATGCAACATGACCAACCTTTTGACACTTCATACATCTCACAGCACATGGTCCAGTATGATGCTGGTGGCACTTCCCACAAAGAGTTTGTTGTCCAACATTCGCTCCTCCTTGTGCAGCCACGAATGCCCTAACAGTCTCATGTCTCCTATTCTGTTGGTGATGGTGATTGTTGTTACGATACTGATTGTTGTTGTAGCGGTTGTTGGGGTTGTTATCGTTGTTGTTCCTTCGGTTATCGTCCCATTTTCTCTTGTTGTCAAAGTGATTACTTTTCTGAATAGCACCATGCTTAGTCACCTGATCCATAAGGCGTTCAGCTTTGCTAATAGTATCATCCAAAGTCTCAGAATTGTACGACGTCACATTCCCTTGAATACTCACAGGCAATCTACCAATAAACTTCTCTAGCAACTTCTCATTATCGGGAACCATGTGAGCACAAAACACCTTCAACTCTTGGAAACGTCGCACATAAGCAGCAAGATCAGAACCCTTCACAACCAAATAATAGAACTCAGTATCCAACTTCCTCAAATCACTACGAGAACAGTACTTCTTAACCATAGCTTTCTTGAAATCTTCCCGCGAAGTATTATAAGCTTCCTCCATTCCCTTTTCTTGAACATAAGAATTCCACCAAGACAAGGCATGCTCCAACAATGTGCCTGTCGCATACTTCACCCTATTGTTATCAGTACAATTGCTCCTATGAAACACCGATTCCACTTTCTCAAACCATTGAGTCAATCCAAGAGCTCCTTCAGTTCCCTTGAAGGTAATGGGCTTACAATCCATGAATTCCTTAAAAGTGCAGAAATGGTTGTTGGGAACCGCTTGAGCTTTAGCCGGTCCAACATTCTGAGGAACACCTGCTTGCCTGGCAGCGCTGCTGCAACACCCTCATCAATCATCTGCTGAATAGCAGCAGGGGTCATCTTCCTAGGAGGCATAATTCTATCAATCAATACAAAGTACAACACTTGTAAGTATTTGATTAACGTGTCAGAATCATAGCCCAAGATAAAGCATCGTCACATGAATAAAATCATAATATAGCATAACTCAACATCAATAATAGTACATCACCATAATACATCATAGATTTCATACTTGACATTGGTCTTACAAGATATGCAAAACAAGTACAAGTTTTGAATAAAATCTACCAACTGAAGAATTCAGTTTAGCATATACTAGGTAAACTACCATTAAGATACCAACTACTATAAATGATCGAATCACTGATCTCCTGAACGATCTCCATACATAGCCATCACATCAATGTTGTCATAAGACCTAAGGTGGGTCATCCTCTCTGCATAGGCCTATCTCTGTATCTCATGCAACTCACTCCATAACTCGCTGATACTAGTACGATAGTGTCGACTATCAACTTCTGCATACAACTCTGTCTGAGACAACTGCCTCGCCATTCTCCCAACCTCTATCATCCTCCTATCCAAAGAATCCAAACGTCCCTGAAACTCAGCATACGTCTCCTCCACAGGGCTCATCCTAGCACCCTACTTATATAAACCAACCTGAAACTTATCTGCTACCTTCTTCCCTTCCTTCTTCTCCTTCATCAATTCCACGACAGTAGATGGCCGAAAACACGTACTCCTGGCCCTCGACATGTATTGACCCTGACACCAGGTCATCTCCTCCCTCAATCTGCTAAACCCATCCCCAATCACTAAAGACATAATGCGTGGGTCTGCTGTCGATGTCACCTTGGTAATCATAGCATGCTCCAAACTCTCGGGAGTATCCGACTCATAAGTCACATCCGACACAACTGGCGAAGGCGGCGGGGGAACATCCTGATCCTCCTCCATAAACTCCTCATCACTATCGTCATCCATCTCCTCATCTCCATCATCCTCAATACCAACATCATCCTCTAAACCTACCTCATCATCTAAACCAACATCAACATCCAACTCAACACCAACATCCAACTCAACATCATCTCCTAAAGGCAATGGGTCAACAACGGGTGGGACTGGAACCTGATCACGGGGAACTGGGACAGACATGATACTCTACAAGAGTATAAGGAAACATAAAAATACTAGCCAAATTTTCGCAGAAAACCATTTTATAAGCCAAAGCATGATAGTGGAAAAAGTACAAACCAATCTCAATATAAGTCATATATATATATATATATATATATATATATATATATATATATATATATATATATATATATATATATATATATATATATATATATATATATGTAAAGTTTAAAAGAAATACCAGGGCGCGAAGTGGCATGGAAGGCTGTCGGCTTTCTGTCTCAAAACATTTTGACTCCAGGAAAAATTTTATAGTCGAGTGCGAGCTCGTTCTCTATAAACGATGGCTCTGATACCATTCTGCAGCACCCCCAACTCAAAATACGGCAGCTGACATGCTGGGGGCACTACGCGAATCAAAACCAGGCATCTTTATAGCAAACGACCACAACACGGGACGTTTAAAAATGCCTCAAAACACATCATTCGTTCTACAAACCATTTTAGAACACATAGGCTCTTTAACAAATAGCAGCGGAATAAAAATAAAAGTTTGCAGCGGAAAATGACAAAGTTTAGCAGCGGAAAAACCAAGTGTAGTAGTAAAAATACAAAGTTTAGCAACGGAAAGTAAATAAGTTTAGCAGCGGAAAAATATTAAAGACACACCAAGGTTTTACGAATGACATGATAAATAAAGATAGTAGAAATGAATAAGCTGCCTTGCCAGAAAACTTCCTTCGTACAGCCACTCCACCACGCCCAAGATCATAAAGCTCCAAAACTTAATTTGTAGTAGTACCTGAGAAACACATGCTTAAAAGTCAACACAAAGGTTGAGTGTAATCCATAGGTTTAAAATAATAAAGTTGAGCACAAGGGTTTTAATCATACGATATAAGCAACAAATGCAAATACCAGGGTAATCAAGGTAACACCCAATATGTAGAGGCATCCCTGTGCATACATACAGTTGATGATACTAAGCTCATGACACACAAGACGTTAACTAAACCAATCGACAGTAAAACTGTACTGCCATAAACAATAACCGCGGAATTTCATAATAATAAGTGCCCCCAAGGCCAGGTACTTGCCAATACTCGGCAAAACGACAAATAGTACACCCGCATGTCAAGCCCTTAACAACTACGAATGGGATGGTCAGTCCTATAGGCCTATAAACTAAGTTCTCGCTCACCCGCAGGTGACTAATGGCTCATGATCTGAGGGTCTTTCCAGCAAGACAAGCTACTTAGTACATCGTCAGGAAATATATATATATATATATATATATATATATATATATATATATATATATATATATATATATATATATATATATATATATATATATATATATATATATATATATATATATATATATATATATATATAAGGAAAAGCATACCAAAAATACTTGTGCTCAGAAAACATTTAAAGCATGTGTCTCACCCCATGGGTTTATAAACAATTAAAATATAAAAAGCGGGGCTATGAATCACACCTTAACAATAGCAGCAGGAAACGAGATATAGCAATCAATCAATAATGCGTCACAGCAAAAGGGACCTCAGCACAACCTAATCAATATAAATGGCATAACTCAGAACTAAACTCGAATATTTCCATAAACAATGCTTGAGTAAAAGTTTTGTAAATACAATGGCATTTGAAAGAAAATAGATTTCGTAAAGTCTCGTGTGGGAGACAAGAAAGTTTTAGAAAAGAAATAAGTCGGCGAATCAACCAAATGCAAAAGAAAAGACCAAAGAACTCCTCGAAGAAAGTCGTCGAAAAGAAATGAAAAGAAAAGAAATAAAAAAATAGAAGAACTCACTCAAATAAAAATAAATAATAACACGTAACAATAAGTCTCGGATTTTACCCGTTTTTCCCAAAATAATGTCGAAATAAAAGGTTTTGAAATAATAATAATATTTGGTAAAATAACTTAAGTTTATAAAGAATTTTATAAAATTTCGGCATGACCTGCCCGTTTATATAACATTTCCCGTGTCAACAACTCTTTATTTTTAAACAATATTAACATATATATATATATATATATATATATATATATATATATATATATATATATATATATATATATATATATATATATATATGATTGGATATATCATTCGCGTAGTCCATTAGTTGTTTAGGTTTTATCGACCATTTTGTATTTGTTCGGGTTCCAGGTACGTTAAGATCCTTACGGGCCTAACATACCCTACCGTCTCGTGTACCAAAGGGTCCATAACATCCAAATAACCAAGGCCGTAAATCCGATACGTCCAATTCAAGCTCACAATTGCATAATACGGAAACATGTCCGAATACAAGTCCATTAAACTATAACAATATATTTTATATTTCATATATATATAAACTGTTTTTATTATTATTAGTTACCGTTTCTAATAAAAATATATCCCGAGACCATTAATCAATGCCCAAAATAATCACCACAACGATTTCAATACTCCAAAACCAAACCCAAGTCAAAACCAAATAATCCGAAACCAAAATCAAATCCAAACCGAGCCTTAACCTCCTCGGCTCAACCAAAATCATCCAAATCCAACCCAAACTCAACCCAATCCAATCCAAACTACCAAAATATCAAAATCAATAATAATAATATCATCCCCACCACCACCCTAAGCCTCGGTGGTGGTGGTTCGTGGCTGCCGAGACACGCAAACAAACGGACCCTTGATATAATCCAAACCAAACACAATAATATACACTCCCTTGTCATCAAACATCAACAACAATAATTATAAACCTCAAATCCTCACCAAGTCACGAGTTGACTCGGTGAGTTCATACCGAGTCGCAGCCAACCGTGGGTCGAAAGAGAACAAGAAGGAATTCCACACAAGTTTTAGTTTAAAAACATTTCAAAAACATTTTTATAAAACTTTTAATATAAAAATCGGGTTAATAAATATTTCAAAAACTAGGGTTTGAAAAATATTAAAGAAAATAGAAAAAGAGGTGTGTGAGGGTGGTGTTACCGTCGGAAAAACAAAGGAGGGTGGCGGTGGTGGTGTACGGTGGTGATGGTCGCGGCGGTGGAGGCGCGTGGAGGTGGATACGGGGTGTTTGAGGGTGTGGGGTTTACACAGGGGTGTCGGGGATGTCCCGATCTAAAAGATGGTACAAAAATATGGGGTGGCCGGAATATTTTTCGGCGGCGGCGCTGGTTTCTGCTGGTGTTCAGGGGAAGGGGGCGGTGGCCGGAATTCGCAAGGAGAGAGAGAGAGTTTGGTGAGTGTGTGTGTGATTTATTAATTAGAATGTGGTAGGGGGTATGTTGTGGGTTTATATATGGTAAATAAGTATAGGGTAGGTTTGGTATTAATTGAAAGTATAGGGAAAGAGTAGGGTGATATTCCAAGGACCAATATTGCCAACGAATCAAACTTCTTACGATAAACGCTCCGAGGCTCGAACGACATAGCAAACGGACTCAAAAATTTATGAAATTTGCGCCATTGTTCACGAAATAATTTTTCTAATAAAATCAAGCATAAACTTTAGAGTTTTTTCAAAACTCAAAATAATTGAAATAATTTGGTAAATGCAATATAGTTCGAGTGTTCTAGATTGTGCTGAGTCAATCAAGGAATAAAGTTCTCGTTTCCAATATATCTCACGTTTCTCAAGCCCAAATAATCACAAATAAAAGTTTTAATGTGTCTCAGGTACGAAAATAAATATTTTGGCTAGTAATAGGTTTAGAAAAAGTATCGGGGGTTACACGCCGGGTAACATGCCGATTATTACTTGAGAGTTCTTGAGTTTGAACCTTGCAAGGGACACTTTTGATATATATATATATATATATATATATATATATATATATATATATATATATATATATATATATATATATATATATATTTTTTTTTTTTTTAATTATCACTTTAACTATTATTTTTAGACCCTATCTAGTACATTCTCACAACTCTTAATAAAAATGTCAAAACTAATATTTTTCCAAAACATTTTGTCCGATTTTCGTCAAACTAATATATTTGGTAATTATTACTAAAACCGACTAAAAGACGAAAATTAAAATAACAAGAAAATATTTACTACAAAAACTAATATAAATATTTTCTAATTTCTCATCAACTAACTTTATATATACATATAAACACATCTATATAGGCATCATACCATGTAAACATCTATACTATAAGGGGTCGTTTAGTTCACAGAATGTTTTTAAAGAAATTATAATCTTTGGAATGAATTGTAATTTGATGTAATTGTAATTCAAAGAGTTGGAATGTGTTGTAATTGTAATGTGTTGTAATTATAATTGATGAAATCTGTCGATGTGTTTGGTTGATGCGCAACGTAATGTAGTTCAATTATTTATTTATAAAACATAAAAATGTAATATAAGAACAATAATAATAATAATAATAATAATAATAATAATAATAATAATAATAATAGTTTAATATTCATATAATAATAATAATAATAATAATAATAATAATAATAATAATAATAATAATAATAATTTTAATAATTAATAATAATATAAAAATAATTAAAATTTATTATTATTATTTAATATTTATAATAATAATAATAATAATAATAATAATAATAATAATAATAATTTTAATAAGTAATAATAATATAAAAATAATAAAAAATTATTATTATTATTTAATATTTATAATAATAATAATAATAATAATAATAATAATAATAATAATAATTATTATTATTATTATTATTATTATTATTATTATTATTATATTATTATTATTATTATTATTATTATTATTATTATTATTATTATTATTATTATTTTAACAATAATAATAATTTTAATAATTAATAATAATATAAAAATAATAATAAATTATTATTATTATTTAATATTTATATAATAATAATAATATATGCTGATGTTTTAAAATATAAATTTTTTTGAATTACAACGTAATTCAGAACTTTCCGTCCAACTAATATAAATACTTAGTATAAGTATTTGGTATTTTACTGATGTGTGGTTTTGCAACCTTGCAAAAGGTTTTACCTCTCAAGGGATCTCAAGAGGCTTAAATGACAAAAGGAACGATTTAGGGTAATATTTGATCAAATAATCTCGACTTAGGGCTTAAATGACCCCCTAAAAGCGTAACACTTTTCGCCTCATCATTTACCGACAACGTTTATTTTTTCACAAACACATATTCTGAATACTTTCTGTACTAACTCTTTCGGTTATACTCGAACCGGAGACTTACCCGTCTTGAATATTTTTGAACTACTTGTCCATTTTTTCCAAAAGACAATACTTACAAACACTTTGAAATGATTTAAAATGTAAACTCTGCCACACAAGCAAAATTAAACACAACTACGTGCAAACACTTGAATTTATTTAAACACTTTGTGTCGTGAGTAAACAAAATCGTAAACTAAGAATTGCCATACTAATTTAGGTCGCGTGTCAGTGTCATCCACTATTTCTACTTGACTACATCTTTAGATTGCTGATTTACTGAGGTGAGTTTTCGTAACCCCTTTTTCATATGTTTTTCCTTAGGGGAACTCAAATGGTTTCTAACTGATTTCATGCTGTGCTAAACTGTTTACATGATTTTGGAAAATACGTGCGTTTGATTGCAATATGTGACTCATTGTGATAATTGAATTGTGTTTCATATATGCGAAACTGTTTAACTCCGTGTAGGAGCCGAAGCATTAAATAGTACTATCTGGGTAGCTCCCCATTATTGGTAACATGTTTGTAACATTAATGGTAGGTTCAGTTGTCGCTAGCATCGTGTTTCCTTTTATATGCATATATTTGTATATCTTGCTCACTATTGTACTACACTACTTATTTCACAGCTTTGTGGTTTAACGCTTAAACCTACTAGCTCACCAACTTTATGTTGACATTTTCGAGTATCCATTTTCAGATGTTAAAGTTTAAGTTGCAATAGAAGGTTGAGTATTAGCCTGGCTTAGCAGACATAAGACAAAACCCTACCGGGTTGTGTTCCCGAAGGATTATGCATTTGGATTGTTGCCTTAAGACTTGGTTATTTTGTGAACTCTGTGTATTAAGACGTGTATTCACCCGACTCATGGGATTATTGTAACTTTGACTTGTGTTTTGTACTATGAAGTCATACCTTGTGTTTTGTACTATGAAGTCATACCCCATGAATGTCATTCCACTACGCCATTTTTGGGGTGTGACAATTGTGTATACTAGTCTTAGAAACCGTGCATGCACAGTGTTTGGACAGATAATATAACGACTAATAATATTTCAACAACAAAACTTCGGTAGATAGTATAATGGGTAATAATAGTTCAATAACTTTGTTTTGAAGTTAAATATTATGACAATTCATAAAGTCATGATTCAAAGTCTAAGATTTTTTAATAAAATTTTATTAAATCTTTTATATTTATAAAGTTATAATACTCGTGCACATGCGGGTTTACATAAATTTCTCATTTATATTAATAATTTTTTATCAATTAATATTTTGTATAAATTTTATTGCATGAAGGATTTAAATTTTTTTAACTGGTATGATGTTTAAGTTGATATTGTTTAAATCTAACTATTGACATCATGTTGTAGAAATTATGCGTGTTAGAAGAACGTTGATGCGTGAGAATTGCACCAGGTTTTACCTCTCGAGGGATCTCGAGAAGCTTACAACCCCCACCAGGCAGTGTACCTGATCGATGTAGTATAGTATTATGACAAGTACCGGGGGATTGATCGTTCAGCTAAGAATAGTGTTGCTAGGATTAGAAAACCTAAAGACTAGGTCTAGGGATGAGGGATGATTCTTTTTGTATTTTTATATTTTTAAGAAAGCAAGTAAAAATCTCGGGTTTTGAAGGAGTTGACGGAATTAGTTGCTAGTCAACTAACCCAATACTAAGATGCAATCAAAATAAAATACTAAAATGAAAATAAAACTAATTAAACTAAAGTTGTGAGCAATATGTGGGAGAATTGTGTTTACTTAGATTTCACTACTCCTTAGATATCTTTTACACGTTAATTACTTGTTATAGTTGCGTGGATGACGGATTGTATTCCTTAATACCATTCATGGGGTGGCGTACTTACTTCCCCAATCCTATGAGTGCCTACTTCACTCCTATGTCGAGCCGGCTAAGAAGCTCCTAACATAGGATCATTAGAATTTACTCATGCATTAAATACAACCAATAAAACCTAGTACACATCGGTTCATGTTTCCTAAGACGTTCAAGCATGTTACACAATGGAGATCTGCCAGTTTTCTTAAGCCTAACATTGAAATCATTCATCCAATACAACCATAAACAAGTAATCAACACATAATTAACATCTAGGTTTCATTAGATCTAAGCAAACACAAGATAAATCTAGCCTAGCTTGTTGAAATCAAGACAAGTAAAAGATATAATCAACCAACACATAGACATATTGATTGAATTAAAGAGAAGACTTATCTCAATAGCACATGAAAGGATTCAAGGGGTGAAAACCCTTGAAAGTACTGTAAAATATGACCTAGGGTTTACAAAGTTCGGCCCTAGTTATCTCCACACAAGTTCCTCTCTAATGAATGAAAAATAGAAAACTATATATAGAGTTTAGAAGGTGACGGCGTCAAGAACAAAGGGCTGACGCCGTCATGTCGCCGCTAAATAGTTCTTCGGACTGCCTAGATCTAGGTCTGACGCCGTCATGTGTACACCTTATGTAGGCCGTCACAAATTTAACTCTTGACGCCCTTGTTGTGACGCCGTCAGGTTTGCACTGGGTCGCCACCACTTTTACTCCTGACGCCGTCAGGGTCTTCCTCTTGACGCCGTCAGGTACTGTTCTCAGCATGGAAAATTAAGTCTTTGGCGTTTTCTTCACTTTTATGCTCCAAAAACGTTCGAATTGCTTCCTTTTCCAGATTTCACTCCCAAGGTACCTAAAATCACAAAAGGAACGATTTAGGGTATTATTTGATCAAATAAATTCAATTCCGGGCTTAAATGACCCCCTAAAAGTGGTTCATTTTTCGCCTCATCAAACGTAATGACCCTTGAAAAAAAAAATGCACCGTTGCTATATGTTCAATATCGTGCATTTATTTTCATCTCAAAGTACATTGTGGGGTCGTGCCTTCATTTTGATGATTATATTTGTGTTAATGATAACTTTAGTCGTATTTAATTTCTAAACTCGTGTATGTGCGGGTTAAGATTATAAAGTAGAATAACATGAGCCGTTATTAAATATGGATAGTTAAATAAATATTTTTCCGGACATCGTTACTCAATCGCATAAAGATGAATAATATAAGTAGTTCGTATATGTATAATTTCGTGTATTCATTTACATATCGCATCAACTCGTGCTTTTATTTTGATATTTATAATTCCGTGCATATACATTAATTTAATATGTAGTATATATATTTATAATAATTTTTTTAAATAACAACATATATGTTTTATTTTTTATAAAATATAAAGAGTAGGGATATAAAGTTTAGATGTTATTTATTAAATTTAAACATTATTAAAAAAACATGAAATTCATTCAAATTGTTTTAAACTAATTAATTATTATTATTATTATTATTGTTATTTATTTATTTTATTATTATTATTATTATTATTATTATTATTATTATTATTATTATTATTATTATTATTATTATTATTATTATTATTATTATTATTATTATTATTATTATTATTATTATTATTATTATTATTATTATTATTATTTACCCAAAATTGGCACATATGCTTTTATGCATATATATTTTCTGGATGAACTTTAATTGAAGAGTTAACTACCTTTTTGGTCCTTATGGTTTGGTGCGTATTTCATTTTTAGTCAATTTTTTCAAAAAGTTTTGGTTTTAGTCCAAAACTGATAGTTTCGTTCCACTTTCAATCCATTTTGATAACAAAGTTAGTTCAGTTAGTTCAGTTTAATTGTAAAGTGGCAACATCAGTCCTTCATACTAACGGTCGTTTGCAACGTTAGTCCTTTATACCATAGATCGTTTGTAATTTTGCCACGTTAGTCCTTTATACCAATAATCGTTTGCAACATTAGTCCTTTCTGTCAATGATCGTTTGCAACGTTAGTCCTTTTTTGTACGTATTTATTTATGTTTATGTATAAATTTTTAGGCATGTTTTTACACGCGTTTTCATACACATTTTGACACATATTTTTACACGCGTTTTTACACGCAATTTTACACGCGTTTTTACGTACATTTTTACACACGTTTTCACACAAGTTTTTCAAATTTTCCTTTCCGATTTGAATTTTTTTTCCAAATATTTATTTGTTCGTTTTTTTTTTCAAAAACATTTTTTTTTCCAAAAAAAACAATGTAAAATAAATGTGAAAAAAAATGTTAAAAATTCGAAAAAAAAATATTTAGAAAAAAAATCGCAAAAAAAAAGATCAAAAAAAATTTTGAAAAAAATTCCGAAATAAAAATTTCGGGAAAAAAGTTTTTCGAAAAAAAAATTCTAAAAGAAATTTAAGAAAAAAAAATTATATTAAAACGTGTATAAAAATGTGTGTGAAAACATGTGTGAATACGTGTGTAAAAATGCGTGGTAAAACGTGTATAAAAAAGTGTAGAAAAACGTTTATAAAGATGCGTGTAAAACAAGTGTAAAAACATGTCTAAAAATGTATATAAAAATATAAATAAAGACGTATATAAAGAGACTAAAGTTGCAAACGTTGCAAACGATCGTTGGTAGAAAGGACTAATGTTGCAAACTATCATTGGTATAAAGGACTAACGTAGCAAAGTTGCAAACGATCTATGGTATAAAGGACTAACGTTGCAAACGACCGTTAGTATGAAAAACTAATGTTGCCACTTTACGATTAAATTTAACTAACTGAACTAACTTCGTTATCAAAATGGACTAAAAGTGGAACGAAACTATCAGTGTTGGACTAAAACCAAAACTTTTTGAAAAAATACACCAAAAATGAAATACGCACCAAACCACAAGGGCCAAAAATGTAGTTAACTCTTAATTGAATTTGACCAAATTAAAGACAACTTTGACTTTTATTGACTAATAGAAATGATTTATTTCGTCAATGTGGCAAAATCGAGTTTTCCCCAAATAAAATTGAAAAAAAGTTTGATTGTATATTTTATATTGTATTTTATATATATATATAAAAGATGATTGTTGCAACAATTGTGAGATTGGCACTAACATAATGTCTATTTACTCATACATTCATTCAAAAAGTGATGTATATATTTAAAGGTTAATTGCTTGAAAATGTATCATGTTTGTCATTTTTTGTTATTGTGTGTGCCGAACTTTTTTTTTTCCTTATTGTGTATACTGAACTTTCAAATTTCGATTATTATATGTATTTTATGATTATTTTACTCTTACTTTTTTCAAATATTGAAGGGTAAAATGTATCATGTTTGTCATTTTTTGTTATTGTGTGTGCCGGATTTTTTTTTTCTTATTGTGTGTACTGAACTTTCAAATTTCGATTATTATATGTATTTTATGACTATTTTACCCTTACTTTTTTCAAATATTAAAGGGTAAAATGGTCATTTTACATGGCTAAATAGTCATAAAATACATACAATAATCGAAATTTGAAAGTTCAATACACACAATAAGAAAAAAAAAATAGTTCAGTATATACAACAACAAAAATTGTCAAGTATGATACATTTTCAAGTAATTAACCTTATATTTTAGTGCCATTCTATAAATGTGACAGAATAACATATTTGGGACCTTATCTTCACCAATAGTGACATCTCAAAAAAGTTTAATGAAATTTACTAGATTTCTTTGCTTTAAAAAAAATAAAAATAAAAAGAATAATAATAAAGAAAGCCAATTTTCAACACATAAAACCAACAGTTAAGCTTGATTTTGTCACGTAACAAAATCACGGGTTATGATTACTAAGCTAAAACACTGAGGTATGCAAATATATACAAGACACTTGAAATTCAATTTTTTAAATGTAACAATCTTTAAAATATTGTTCTAAAATTAAATTATTTTTACACAAAATCACCATATGCGCACATGATTATAACATATAAATATACAAAAATATTTATTAAATTTGACTTATGTCCAAACTATATTAGTGCGACTTATGTCAAAACCACGCGTGCATGGTCTAAAACTAGCGTAATTTAACAATAACAGGTGAATATAAAAAAGTAAATAATTGCTAATTGAACTAATTTTTAATGAAAATTGACCCCGAAACCAGTCAAAACTAATCATGCATGGTCATATATAAGGTTTTTGTTTTATAACCTTGCTAGCTACTTTTTATATGCTTATACATAAATTTTGAAAAAGTGTTATACTTATGTAATTTTATATATAGGGGACTCTCAAATCTCAATTAGTATCATGATCTCAACGCTTTTTCATGCCTACGTATGCGATCTCTGTCAATAAATTTGGCTAATGAGTCTTGGAACACCAGAAGATGTCACAACATAAGCTATATCAATACGGTCATTAAAGTTATTCGATATAAAAACAGTGAGTAGCTAGTTGTTTGAGTAAATACAATACAAGTATTCCATATCATCACATAGCTGATCTTTCAAACTCTAGATCATAAATCCTTTTTTCTAATGGCAATTTTCATTAAGACACTAGCTAGGTCATATACCCTGCATCGGCCTAAACTCGATTCCTTCCACAATAATACCACTTAAACTTCCACCTTCGGATTTCCATAGTTTTATCTCCAATGACACATGGTTTTCTAAATGATGCAAGGGTTTGCTCAACCTGACCTCCATCCAACCATCATTCCTTTCTTCCATCCAACTATTTACAACATCCGGTATGTGACCTTCTGTCTTCCCAAATCCGCCAAAACGTTGTCTATTTGATGAATCGTGTGACCCAAGTTCATTTTTTGCCTCTATTATTGGTATATTAACTGGTGGGGTCAAATTTAAATGTGCAAGAACGGTACCTTGAACAGTGTCACCCAACCTGTACTCTGATTTAAAAAAACGAGTATCATTGGATAGAACATGGTTTTCTTCGAATTTGAACACAAGATAACATGCGTAGTTATAGTGTGTGGAAAACATGTATGCTCGAAGTCTACATGTGAAAAGATACCAATCATCATTTCCAAGTACTTTCACCTTTTTGAACCTGTTGACATAATAATTCAAATTAGTTGGAATTCTTTAATCGAAGAAAGAAATTATATAAAAGCTTCATTACAAGTTCAGGTTCAGAACCTTGATTCAGACAGAGGTAGAGTTTCTAGACGTTCGAAACTAGTGTCTTTGGATAAGACATGTGTAGCTGGTAGCATTGTACATATTCCACTCGTTGATTCGCGTAGTGAAAACCACTATATACCAAATGACTTCAAGATATCAGATTATGAATATACTTAAGTACTTCATGTGATAAAAAAATTTAGTGTTATCTTCTCATTCCATCTATAAAAACATATTATCAAACTATGTTATGCTTTGTCATAAGAAATAGGAGATAACAATGTAAAAGTTACCAATTTGCCATGGCAAGCAAGGAAGCCCCTGCAAAAGAGGAGATAAAGCTCCTTTTCATTGGAACCGTGCAAAGGTTCATCCAATATTTCAATATACTCTTGATAGTTATTCGGTAACTTTTTCTTCCAGTATAAATCTTCATCTGCATCCTCTTTACGTGATATTGGGATACTTGCTATTCCTTTAATCTCTTCAAGTTGGATCTAAATATCAAAATGAAAAATTTAGTGTGATTATGATTTGCATGTATCTAACGAATGAACTCAAAACTAAAATAAGTAGTGTTCAGAAAAATAAAACTTGCCATCTCTATGGCCTTAAATTCGATTCCTTGAATCAAGAGACCAGACTCAACTGGATCGTCGTAATATGAAAGCTTCTCTAGCACAATGTCAAAATCAGCATTCGGCTCATGATTGAAGAAATTCCACATTCTAATCTTATACCAATTGTCATGTGTCAGTTCAGCATTATGTGTAGAAAATACACTCAACTCTTCTGTTTTCCATTTTACTGACATCAGCTTTAAGTGTTTGAGCTCTGTATTGGGTTTTTTGGAGTACCTGAAAATCAAACTAGCTGCATACATGGTACCAAGTGATAAAATGCTAGTTTTTATTTGGCATCTAATCTCATGCCACTTCCCATAATGATAATCCGCTACAACTGAAAACCTGCAAATTCGTGAGTGCTGTTACTAGTTCTCTTCAAACTCGAATTGAAAATTCTGATTTATTTGGACAAAGCAAACTGGCTTGATGAATTTACTAGATAAAGTGACTAGAATTTAGCCGAACTTCAGTTTGACATATTTATTTAAGCCAATTACTATGGAAGGCATGAATATTATAAAATTATTTATTTATTATAGTAATATAGGAAACTTCTCGTTTAGGGTTTAGGGTTCATGGTTTTCAGGGTTTGGGATTGGGTTAACATAAAAATGTATGTGAATTCTCAAAATTTTCATTTATAACATAACAGGTTTCTTACTTGTAGATGTTGTACTCTTTCCCTTTCCATAAGGTTTTGGCCTCTTTGGTTTTTTCTTATGGTGAGGGTTTTAAGGAGGCAAATCTACTTGATTGGAAGATGTATTGTTTTGCTGTCTTGGTTTCCTGAAGATTGATGGTTGCATTTGGTTGCTGGGATTTATAATTTGGTTTCTGCTTGAAGATTGCTACTTGAAGTTTTATGCTATTTGGTCGTATGATGTATTTTGTAGTGGTATTTTTTAGTTTGAGATATGTTATTAGATTATGTATTGCTGTCCTGTGGTATATTTAATTTTTAATAATACAAGTGAAATTGATTTTTTATTTTGATAAAAAAATGAATGATTGAGGTTAACCATTTGATCTTTATTTTTAATTTTATTTTTAATTTTTTTATTCTTTTGTCTTCATTGATCCCATTCCATGGAAAGAAAGTCAAACCTCTGTACATAAATCATTACTCCGTATTTACTTAAGTACACATAAAAATAAACATTATGTGGTGAGATTTTCCGGCAACCATCATATTATAACCAAACACCCATTCTTATAATCTTCTTTACCAAACTCTCTTTTTTTCCAACTCTTGCAGTGGTTGGTGATAGTAGTTAGGGAGCGATGACATGAAATTCACAAACCCAGAAACACATATCGGTGAAGCGTCTTTGGATTTGTGTCAGATTTGCCATCTGTCGTAACCGGAGCTCGATTGTTGCAGAGGGTGGTGTGTGTGTGATACGTTAATTATTTTATGTTTTTAGTATTTTATATTTATGTTTCTAGTTTAAGGGAATTTCGGTTATTTTCTATTATGCAAGGGGTATGATTGTAACTTGCATATCTATTTATGTTTAAACGTATCAATGAATAAGCATATCAGATTTGGTGAATTATCCCTCTCTTTAGCTTCTTCTTCTCTAAATATGTTCTAACCTATCAAGTACCTTATCAAGGGTATCAGCGAATTCCAGTCGATCCTCGATCACCATGACAAACACTCGCAATCAAGAAATTGACAACACTCTCAAGGAACATGGCAAGGCTATCTCAGATCTCCAAGAAACCCTAGCCACACTGTTGAAACAGCAAGAACAGTCAATGAAACAACAAGAAGAGATCTTACGAGTAGTCACGGAACAGCTCAGCGGCGGAGGGTTCAGCGGCGGCGGCGGCGGCGCCGGTTCCAGTGGCGGAGGCGGGGCTGGTAAAGGGCTATTTGGTGATGATTTACGGAAGGGTACTCGGCCTATGCGGGTCGGGAAGGTTGAGTTTCCTCGGTTTTCAGGTGAAGATGTGGATGGATGGCTCTATCGCTGCGAACACTTTTTCGCGCTTGATGAAACTCCGGATAACCTCAAACTGAGATGTGCAGTTGTTCACCTCGACGGAGAAGCCATACAATGGCACCGGTCCTTCATGAAGGTAAGAGGGGTAACAGTGGTGGACTTTCCATGGGCAGATTATGTTAGTGCAATATCTAGTCGTTTTTCTAATGCAATGTTTGAAGACCCTATGGAAGAGATTGCATCTCTCGTTCAACTTACTGATGATGCCAAGGGTTTACAAGAATATAATTCAGGTTTCGATCGCTTGCTTAACAAGGTTACTGTTAGCGAATCCTATGCGGTTAGCCTTTATTTGAAGGGTTTGAAGCCGGAAATTAAAGGGCCGGTAAAGATGTTCAAGCCTCCAACACTACGTGACGCGTATGGGTTAGCAAGAATTCAAACCATCAACAACACAAGCTTGATGAAGCGTCTCAACGAAGGGGAGGGTGGGCTGCAAACCGAAGATGTCAAAATAACACCTCCGGTTAATGCTTCAAAACTTCCATTGCTCCCAACCCCAACAAACGAGTCACCAAGTAAACCGGGAACGCTTAGCTCGAGGCGTTTGACGAGCAATGAACTCGAGTTAAAAAGGGCAAAAGGGGAATGTTTCTGGTGTACCGAAAGGTTTGTTCCGGGCCACAAGTGTAAGAACAAACAAATCTACATGCTCAAAGTGATAGATGATGAAGATGATGCAGGTGATGAAGATAAGGTCACTTGACTCCCTTTTTGAGGGCAAAAAGTGGGTTAAGAAGGGAGTATTGATACGTTAATTATTTTATGTTTTTAGTATTTTATATTTATGTTTCTAGTTTAAGGGAATTTCGGTTATTTTCTATTATGCAAGGGGTATGATTGTAACTTGCATATCTATTTATGTTTAAACGTATCAATGAATAAGCAGATCAGATTTGGTGAATTATCCCTCTCTTTAGCTTCTTCTTCTCTAAATCTGTTCTAACCTATCAAGTACCTTATCAGTGTGTCTTAAGGCGAATGTGAGATGGCCACCGTCATCAGTGTTCGATTGGATTTTATGAAATAAAGTGAAGAAAATGATATTTTGGATAATAACTTACAATGGGATATGTGTGGGTGCGATGTTTGTCAAGTATTAGGGGTAAACGTTTAAAATATTATCTCATGGAACCAATTTTGCTGTGAGGCGGGGTGTAATGGGTGAGGTTAAGGAGAGGTGAACCCCCGACGGGGCTACAAGGTTGGCTCGCGAAGGGGCGATTTTTGGGTTAGTCGGGTGGACTTCACCTAACGAGAAACAAGAAAGAGAATTGGTGTGCGTTCTCACATTATTATGGGTTTTGTTAATGACAGCGTGTCTTTAACATGAATCTTTTTACTACAATTTAATATAAGAAATGAAATAATCTAATCATAATCAAATGTTAGTTGTGCATCCAAATTCTTAGGATGCACAACTAACATTTGATTTATAGTTGACTTTGTAATAAAAATTATTATTCTTAAAGCCAGTCCTTAGGTCTGTCATTAGCAAAACCCATTATTATTATTGCTAGTGTTGTTGTTGTTGTTGTTGTTGTTGTTGTTGTTATTGTTAATTATTATCATTATCATTATCATTATCATCATTTATTTTTTATTTTGAGTGTGTGAGGTATATTGTGTGATATATTAGTATAAAATGATGTATTTTTATGTGTTTGGTTAGTGGTGATGATTACGATTGAAAGGTGAAGGTATGGTGGTGTGTTGAAAATTTGATGTCGCGGCTGAAGTGGATGTGAAGAAAAAGAGACCATTAAATGAAAAAGTATGTGATTATTTATCGACATTTACCTTTATAATTAACATAAAGTTAAGTAGAATGACTTAATCTAAATAAAGATTGTTTGGTGATTTGTACCCTTTTTTATCACATAAAAGATTAAGGTGTGTTTGGCAGACACCTTTTGACAACATTTTAGAGTAATTAGCATATATTTTTTTCGTTTCAAAATATAAGTCAATTTTGACCTTTTCAAAGTTTTTTTTATTGCAACTTCGACGTAAATTATTTATTTATTTATTTATTGTTATATAATACATGATGCAAAATATATAAATGGACTTGTATTTTAAATGCATTTTCATTGGTATACTTTTCATCAAGTATAATATAACACGAAAAAAAATTAATGTTAAAGTGGGAAAGAAAAGACTTTGAAAAAATAAAAAATGGACTTATATTTTCGGACGGAGGGAGTAGCATTTAACATTATTATTACAAAACTCGTTTGGAATGAGGCATATAGAGTTTATAAAATTATAAAAACGCTAGTTTCTCAATGCTTTTTAAATAAGCATTTAGCATTACTTCATTTTACACATTAAAATTAAAGGTGCAGCTACTATACCAAACATTTTTATAAATTAAAGTGCTACTGCTAACTACTTACTACTAACTGCTAATTGCTACTCCATACTGTTGTGCTAGTTTCAAAAAACACAGCATAAATAAAGTAATATTGAAAACATACCTCGCATTACTGTTTTGGAACACCCAACGATGGTCGTATCCCTCATCAAGTTCTAGAAATCTTTTTGCTGATATGAGTATAGATTTCTTTCCATCATTGTTTATCCATAAGAACTGGTCACAAAAGGTTGACTTTAATTCCAAATAACAACATACACATATTCAAGATAATGCAAGATGAGAGAGTTGAGAGAATTGTAAAAATGATATTTCATTCAATTGAATCAAAGTGTGGGTTACAAAGTCTATTTATACTATTGTTACAACTATGCTAAGCTATCTATGCTAAACTACACTTGTATATTCACTGTTACATTGGATCACATTTACTTAAACTGCACTGATGCTTTATACAATGTGGTGAAGTATATAAACTTTTACACTTCAATCCTTGCTTCTCTTGCTCCTCTGTTCTTGCTGCTCTGTTCAAGTTGACTGCAGAGTTGACTTTACCTTGTGTACCAGTATCCCCCCACAAACTGGCAAGGTGTAAGGATCACACATGCCAAGTTTGGAAAGACACTGTCTAAATGGATCAGTAGTGAGATGGATAAGTAGTGAGAGCTTTGGTAAGAATATCAGCTGCTTGATTAAGAGTGGTGTGTTTATAAGGCCCCCATGTGTCAGCATGTATAAGATCAAAAATGTCCAAGTATTTCTGAAACAATCATCCACTAAGGTAAGAAAGTATTTGCAGTGATTAAGAGTGGTGTCTTTATAAGGCCCCCATGTGTCAGCATGTATAAGATCAAAAATAGCACAGGCATGAGAAACACTTGTAGGAAATGGTAAAGCTGTTTGTTTAGCATAGTACAATGAAGTTGATTTACATCAGTAGTGAAACTAGGAAGTTGCTTTATTTGCTTTATTACATGAGTAGATGGATGTCCTAATCTGGCATGCCAAAGATGTAGGTGGCTAGTGTGAGACAAAACAGTTGTAGTAGAAGAAGGTAAAGAGCTTGTGGGTGAAGGTGAGATAGCTTCTGGCTTGATGATATACAGTCCATCAAATTGGATTCCATGGGCAATCTTCTTGTTGTTGCCCTGAAAGTTGCATGATTAAATATGACAGAAAAGTTGGTTGTTTTGGTGATTTGGCTTACTGAGAGGAGATTGTAGGCAAATGATGGAATATAGAGAACATTATGTAGGGTGAGGTTAGGTTTAATTCTTACAGAACCAATGGTTGTGACAGTGACTGTATGACCATTTGGTAATGAAACAATGATTGGGATTGTGCAGTGAATAATGTTAAACATAAGTGTGAGGGTGATGCAAATGTGATCTGTAGCTCCACTTGTGCTTGGCTCACTTCTAGATGCACAATCCTGATTCACTGCTTGACCAGTCACCATGTTTACATTCCTTGGCCTGAAATTATACCTGTTTGGACCACTGAAACCACCATTTGACGCATTTCCACCATTTGACCCATTTCCACTTCCTGGTTTGACTTTTCCATGCAAAGGATGACCTATTGGGTATCCAACCAATTGATAACATTCACTCTTATAATGTCCCTCTTTTTGACAGTTACTAGTAAAGTCAACACTGCAGTCAACTTGAACAGAGCAGCAAGAACAGAGGAGCAAGAGAAGCAAGGATTGAAGTGTCAAAGTTTATATACTTCACCACATTGTATAAAGCATCAGTGCAGTTTAAGTAAATGTGATCCAATGTAACAGTGAATGTACAAGTGTAGTTTAGCATAGTTAGCTTAGCATAGTTGTAACAGTACAAGAATATATAAAAAAATGAAGTGATTTGCACATTTTTATTTTTATTTGCTAACATTAATCTGTGAAATAAATAGTTGTACAAACAATTGTATATTTATTATATGCCGCTTAATCAGGTTGTCTATTTAAGTGTGCAAATAAGAAATAAAATTGTTTCAATCAATTCCCATATAAAAAAGACATGAGGTCACTTGCACATAAATCTTCAATATGATATAATCCTAGATATTATCTGACAATGTTTTTTAGCAGAGTTACTGTGGTTTTGAAAATTGGACTGGACCGGCCGGTTCAATAACCGATGCGGAGGCCGGTATACAAAAGCCAAACGAACCGATGGTGAGTGAACTGGTGCAACAACCCATTCAAAACCGGCGATAACCGGTCAAAACCAGCAACCGACTAACTGGGGCAAAACCAGTCAAACCAACCTTTTGCTTAGCTTTTTTTTCAGATTAATGAAGTAAAGACTGTTTTCCGGCCAAAACCTGTCATGGCCGCTTCAAAAAATTTGTGTGACAAACAAAACGAAAGAAGTTTGTGCTGTTGTGTGTGTTTATGGCATGTGAAAATAAACAACAAAGCAGAAAAGGTGAAGTTAACTAGAAAAAAGACAAAATGAGAATGTGGAAAGTGAAAAGCGTACGTTTTGTACTTTGTCTGTCATGGACGGTTGACATTATTTTAATACGCTGGTTATTGAGCTCGGTTGAGCCGGTTGGACTTGTCAAACCGGTAAACCGTTGGGTAGTCCAGTTCAAGACAAGGCATGAAAATACAAGTGTATTTGCTCTCTAGTAGATGTTATCGAAATGTAAATCAATAAAGGACTTGCCTTGTTCCCTTCATCAAAAAGAACTCCCTTATCTAGGTAAGAGAAGAATTCCCTTTTGATTGTATAAATGGCACTAGGAATATTGAACATATTGATCATTGCTCCCCAGTCTTGCGGTAGCTTTGTTTCCCAGAAGTCATCCTCTTCAGTATCGGATTCATCCTCATATTCCTCCTATCAAAGGTATAAATTGTTAGGAGCCAAACCAAAGGAAATGCTCGATCTCAATCAATTACTTGTGAACTTCAAAGTTAATGTCACCAAAAACGTATAATAAAAAAATATTGTTCATATGATATTTTAATTATAGGGTGTCACCGTCGCAACGCGCTAGTACCCTACTAGTTATAGTTAAAAAGGAAAAACTACAACTTAGCTTACTTGATATTGAAGTGCAACTTCTAGTTCTCTTACGACTTCAGCCATTGATGGGCGGTTTTCGCGGCCGTTATTCAAACATTGATATGCGATTCCTGAGAACCTTTCTAAACAATCAGGAGAAATTTGCTCCAATATACTAGCGGATACAATTTCTTGTAGTTTATTTACATCGAAGCACCTTTTCCAGTAAGACACAAAAACTTTTAACTGGCCATTGGATTGTTCATAGCAAAGTCTTCCACAAAGAACTTCCAACAACACCACACCGAATGAATAGACATCGGATTCTTTTGTCAACTGGAATGTATCTATGTACAATGGATCACAATACCCCGGGGTGCCAACGGGGTTGGTGATGAGAAAAGAGTATTCCTGGTTCAGAGGGCTTAATTTGGACAGACCAAAGTCTGCAACTTTAGCATTCCAATTTTGATCCAAGAGTACATTGGCACTCTTCATGTCATAGTGTAAGACTCGTTGTTGAGTACCATTAGGATCATGAAGGTAATTTAGTCCACGTGCAGCACCAATGCATATACGCAGACGTAGATTCCAAGTGAGATCGCTGCTACTTAGATACTTGTCAAGACTTCCGTAAGACATATATTCGTAAACCAGTATCATCTCACCACTTTCATTACAAAAACCTAAGAGAGAGACGAGATTTTCATGTCTATAAAGAGAAAGCATACAAATCTCTTTCCGAAATTCCAGGTCTCCTTGCCCATATCTTCTATCCAAACGCCTCAAAGCCACCATGGTGAGCCTTCCTAATAGAAGAAGCCCTCCTTTATAAACCTTGCCAAACCTGCCTTCACCAATAACGTGGGTTTCATCAAAGTTGTTGGTGGCCGATTTTATAGCTTCCAGTGGAATTTCGAGATGTTTGAAGAACTCATATACGTAAGATGCCATTTTAATGATGAAAGAAAAATTAGAGTTGCAAATGTAAATAACAACTCCAAGCACTTTATACAGATTGGATAGCTTGAAAGGAGTAAGAAATGTAGTTCCTCAGACTTGAGATCTACTGTATTTAACATAGACCATAAGGACTTGGTCTTCTATCCAAATTTAATGTGGTTGATTTAAGTGGGTGGGTAGGTTAGGATAAGATTTTTATGGTTGATATTTTTATACGTAAAATGTATAAGTATTAAAGCAAAATATACAAGTGGGTAAAGTGCTATAATATAGGAAGAAATGAAGTTGATACTTGTATTAGGGAGTCGTATAAGTCGCACAAAAAGGAATTTTGAAAAATCAATTTTTTAAAATATTTCTTTAATCAACATTTCACTTAATTTCCATCTCAAAATTATAGTAAATATATATATTTTTTGAGATATCTTGGCTACAATTTTTGTAGTCAATTAAATACAATTCTTCACAAAAATTACAATAACAATTAAGAGACTCACAAAAAAGAATCATGACCCACAAAAAGAATCAGTGACCACATTTTATAGCTTAAAATTATAGTCAATCAGATATAATAAATTGTAGATAATATATTCCCGTATTTTTTTTTAATGTCTCAAAATAATTAAGTGGTTGAAATTTAAAATGACTATACTTTTATTAAACAATGTATTTTTTGTCTACTAACAATAACTTTGAAACTGGAGGAGTATTAAATTAACTCTTATTTTAAATATCTACATTAGTTAGTACCTAACCCTGCATTAAATCTCAATTTATAAAATCATTTCATTTTAAATAAACAATAAAAAAATATCTTAATACAACTGGATTTATAAAAGAGAAATGAAACATCTTTAAAAAAAATACTTGGTTAAAGGCTTCAAGCATTCCTTATTACAAATTAAGACCCTAAAATCTCAGCTGATTTATTGGATCTAATCAAAGATGTTTAATAGAAAACAAAATTATTCTACGTAGTAATTTTTATTGGTTAAGTCCCATATAAAATAAAAACAAACTTTTCAAATTTTCCCGAGATTAGAAATGACCTACTAAATTTCCATGTCATCAATTTAATTAAAATCTAATTTATTGTGATTATTAAATGACCAAAACACCCCTATCTCTTTACATTATTTATAAAAATCTCTTGTGAATAGACGCTTGCACCCTTACCACCCTCCTTTATTCTTTCATCTCCATCTTCAACTTCATCTTCATCCACCACTCCCACCACCTCCGACCACCTTCACAAGCCCCAATGGCTTGGTTCATTGGGCCTCTTTGCTCCAATGTCTTGGTTCATGAACTTGGATCCTGAGTTGTGGCCAAAATCAGGTTTCAATTGTTTGACTTTATCATAAACTCCAAACTCAATTTAGCTCAGGAATCACAACAAACTTATTTACTAATCATACCTCGGGGAATAACCGAATCGAGATAACTGAAAATATACTTGAAAAGCTACTTATCGATGGAAAAGCTACTCTTGTGGATGATGAAAGTCATCCTATTCCGTCTGCCTCTGTCACTAAGAGGGCTAACCCTTTTTCCAAGGTGGGTGATGTCGTGGTTTTTGATAGTGATGAGGATGAGGTTCTTAACACGTTTGACGAATCAGCTAACCTTTTTGGTGGAGGTCATGAGCGTGAAGATGAGTTTGATGACTATGATGATTATTCGAAGCAAATTTATGATCTTCCAGGGGAATTGGATGCTCTGAATGCCATTTATGGCTTTAATCTCCAAGGTCGTAGAAAGTAGTTTATATTTTTGTCTGAGTTTTTCAATATTATGTGGTAGTGGTTTTGTTTTCTTGTCTAGAAAATAGGAAGTATCTTGTTATGTAAGCTTTTCGTCTTTGTAACGGGCTAAGATATGGGATTCACTCATATCCGTTGTACTTAAATGATTTTTGGAGTAATATATTTACCGGGTCGTTTGTCCTTTTACCCAAAAAAAAATACTCGAAACTGGAGTTATTTAAGTCAACCTCAAGCTCGAGTATCTCGTCAAGCTTGCAACTCGCAAGCATTATGTAGTTAGTTTGTAAGTATATAGCAGATTAAGTCTAATAATGGTTAACACTGTTATTACTTATTAAAAATGATAACAAATATAGTTTAATTTCACAGTTATAATTGTATGTATATAATAAGATAAAGTTTATATTATTTATAAATTCAATACTACGGTTTATATAATTGATAAGAATGAAGAGAATGGTTAAAACCTTGGAGAAAACGGAAGCTGCAAGTTCCTCGGGCCAGTGCTGGTCAACCTCTTTGTTGACCAGCGCATATAGAGCAAACCAAGCCGTTGGGCCTTTTTGTTGTTATTGCCTAGGGCCACCGAAAACAAAGAGACGGCCATCAAACCATACTACATGTCTTTCATCCTTAGTTGGTGAGTGATCGGTGCAATTCACATACACCTCACGACGCATTAAATGCTCAATTATATATTGTTATTATCCTTTATATAAGCTACTTTGAGGTGTTTTGTGATTCTTATGTGCAAAAAGGAGTTAAAATAGCGATATTACAAGATGAAGACATTAGAGATTTGGACGTTGTTGCATTCTTTTTCGTCCGAACTTCGTTTCAAGTGATTCAAAAGGCCACGAAAGAAAGAGCTACATATTCAAATAATAAAGTTCACGAAATTATTTTGTTGACTCATGCATTTATTTGCGGGAAAGAGCAGCTCGCGATTTGAACTTTAACGAGAAAAGCGCCGGAGGGCCGCGTTGCGGCCAGGCGTCGTAGTTTTTGTTATTCCGTACGTCTTAAAATTATTGTTCCCTATTGACTTTTTCGGTCTTTACTTTTCAACTTTGACCATAAGTATTTTTGTTTATATTACATAATACTTTATACAAAATATATGAAAGGATTGAGTTTTAAATGTATTTTCATTTGGTATAATTTTTATTAAAAATTGTATAACACAAACAAAAATATTTATAGTTAAAGTTGAGAAAAAAAAGACCGAAAAAATCAATAAGGGACAATAATTTTAGAACGGAGGTAGTAATATTTTTTAATGTGTTTAGGTAAAATATATATGGCATTGTTTTACACCATGTATTTTACATGTGTGTACTATGTAGTTAATTAGTTATAGCAAATACACATCTGTTTTTTGAAAATGGTTATATACTTTTGTTAAGGGCCATGTATTTGGGCCATGATAGCCCATGAAAAAAGGAACAGAGCATGGCATCGACACGACGTCGTGTCTGATTCAATTTACTATATATATTAATTTGAGCTATCTATATCAATGGGCCTTATGCTACAAATTAATTATTGAAGACCCAAGAAAGAAAATTAGATGTGAGCTTCGGTCCAGCTGTTTCGACGTGAGATCAAAGAAGAAAGCCCAAGGCTTTATGTGGATCGGTGGCTTTGACGAAAAGAAAGAGAAACGCAAAAGAATGGGATATATATCCCTATTTTAACGAATACAGGGGAGGATTCATTCACAATAAAATATTGAGCCTGTCATTATTCATTCGCTGGACCCCATTTGAGAAATAACCACTTGCTCTTGATACCAATTGTTGTCCCAAACTAGATCGAAATATAAGTTGCAAAGTATATAATGAATAAGTATTTTCGTCTAACCATTGTATTCGAGTACATACATACATATTTATAGGTTTCCATTCGACACCATGGAACCATTGTGACCTTTCGGTAATAACCGAATTTAACTAATATTAACTAACTGTCTGTAACCGCTGTTTGTGTACATGACCGGACGGTACAATAGGGACCGGACACATCTTACCGGACGGACAGGTAAGAGACGGACGGTGATTCAACGACACGTGTCCCCCATAGCTGACACTACCTGTCAGAGACATGCTACCCCTACATGTCAGAAACAGTTACCTACTAGTACTACACACAGTACCTTAACAGTAAGAAAGGTACAAGTCCAGAGTAGTATAAATACTTCTCATTTACTCTTATATTTGATAGCATTTACTGCACTTACACACATATACTTTCATTAATACCCTATACTTACTCTCACGCCTGAGCTGGGTCCTGGGACAAACCCCAGGGCGAGGCTAACGCGTTCTTTCATTGTGTTTCCAGATCCGAAGGACTCTCAGGACTCTCGGCTAGGAGACCACAACAAATTACTCAAACAAATTGGCGCCATCCGTGGGACCCGGGTTCAATCTACCAGGGTCGCACTATGTCGGGTCCGAACCCCGAAACCTCAGGTGGTAACGATGATACCTCCTCGGAATTGAAAGAACAGATTGAGGGACACCTGTCCGCCCTCAAGGCTCTAATGGAAGATTACAACCGAAGAGAAAAGGTCACACCCATCCGGTTAGATTTCATCGAAGACAGTAATGGAGGTGGGGCGCGAAAGGATAGAACGTCTGGGGGAATCGCAACGGGGGCAAAGGTGTCGGACGACGATTTGGGAAAGCCTTTCAAAGAAATAGCTAACTCTCCGTTATCCCGAAGGCTTTTAGAATTCTCGGCTCCGGAACATAGAATGCCATCCCACATCAAGCTCTATGACGGTTCGACGGACCCGGAGGATCACCTAACTAGATTTTCCGGGGCTGCAATGCAGGGATGCTGGCCCATGCCGGTATGGTGCCGTATGTTTCAACAAACACTGGATGGAAGCGCGCGCGGCTGGTATGACAAACTCCCCTTCGGAAGTATTGACGAGTGGGCGGACCTCCGTCATCAGTTCACAACCCGTTTTGCTCTCCGCAAGAAATGCCTCAGGGACCCCACAGAAATAACCAGGATCGTCAGGAAGGCCAACGAATCTCTACCTGAATTCAAGGAAAGGTGGAATACGGAAACCGGATTCATTCAAGGGGTGCCAGAAATAATGCGAATATCTTCTTTCATGGATGCATGCAAGAACCCCGAGTTGGCAAAACGCTTTGCTGACCGAGTACCTAAGACGGTAGAGGAAATGATGAACCGGGTGGATGATTTCGTGAGATCAGAGAAGGCCTTCGTTAGTACTGAGTTGCCTCGAGGAGAAAGAATGGAGTCCTCGAGAAGGCCTCCCGTCGGTAACTTTAGACGGGAGGAAAGACAGTACCGGGGACCGTACGGGGAAGATAAGAGACCGTACGAGAGTAAAAATAGTACCACCGGACGTGATCGGTACGCTCCCTACAAGCCTAGAGAACGACCTCCATTGCTCCCTCCTCGGAACGATTATCGCATGCGCCAAGACAACTACCCTGCCAAGCTCTCATTAAACTCCCTCACCAAACTGCCGCGAGAGATCCTAGCGACCGAACGTCAGTTACAGCTCCCTGTCCCTAGACCTCTCGGTCGGCCACCCAGGCGGGAGGACCAGGATAAGTACTGTGACTATCACATGGGCAACGGACATCACACAAATGACTGCATTCAACTCAAGAAACAACTAGAAACGGCCCTAGATTCTGGAAAACTCAATCATCTGGTCAAGGACGTCCGACAGAAAGGCAATAGACAACGGGAAGACGAACCGCGAAGGGATAGGATTATCAACATGGTCCGAACACGTACGAACGATAGGAAGAGAAAGAACAGGGAGCTGTTGGAGGAATGGATGAATGTCCCCTTGACATTCCCTCCCATATCGCCCGACGACGTGTCGGAAGAACCAATCATCATCGAGGCAACGATAGAAGGGTATCTCGTTCGAAGAGTATTCGTGGACGAAGGGGCGTCCGTCGAAATTATGTTCGAACACTGCTTCAATCAGTTACACCCTTCCATCAAGTCGAGATTAAGGCCCACTCGAACGGACCTGCTAGGGTTCGCAGGTAGCGTAACCAAGCCGTTGGGAAAACTGGAACTCGATGTAGAGTTCGGTAATGGGAAATTATCCCGGAAGGCCACCATGAAATTCACTGTCATTCGTGCCCCTTCCCCTTACAATGTTATCCTCGGCCGGAGTGGACTCAAGACACTCCGAGCAGTCCCTTCGACCATCCATTCAATGATGAAATTCCCTACACCAGGAGGCATCGCTACACTGACCACTAGATTTGCCTCAGTCTTAGAATGTCGGAAGATTGAGGAAAACCAGGCAGAGAAAGAGGAGGATATGGTCGAAAGGCACGAACAGGAGACCGGGGAAACAGAGGAAGTAATGATCCATCCGGCATATCCGGATCAACTCGTCACCATAGGAGGTAAGTTGACTAAAAATTGCAAAACCCAGCTGAGGGAATTACTCGCCGACAATCTAGATGTATTTGCATGGGAACCAAGTGATATGACGGGGGTACCACGGAGAACAATAGAACACCATTTAAACATCAACACGTCAGTTGAACCGGTATGCCAGAAACGAAGGGTATTCGCCCCCGACAGAAGCCAAGCCGTGCTTAAAGAGGTGGAAGAATGGACTCGAGCCGGAATTGTTCGCCCGGTTAAATATCCCACGTGGATATCTAACCCCGTGTTAGTGAAAAAGAGCGACGGCACTTGGAGGATGTGTGTCGACTTCAAAAATGTCAACTCGGCGTGTCCTAAGGACTACTACCCCCTTCCAAACATTGACTGGAAGATTGAATCCGTGATGGGGTACAGATATAAATGTTTCCTGGACGCATACAAGGGCTACCACCAAGTACAAATGTCCAGGGAAGACGAAGAGAAGACAGCCTTCTACACGGATCAGGGGACCTATTGTTATACCAAGATGCCTTTCGGCCTCAAGAATGCCGGTGCCACATATCAGCGATTGGTCGACACAGCGTTTCAATCGCAATTGGGAAGAAACCTGGAGGCCTATGTTGATGACATGGTCATCAAAAGCAAGGAAGAAAGGGGAATGCTAGCAGACATCGCCGAAACGTTTGACAATCTAAGAAGGATCAATATGAAACTAAACCCTCGAAAATGCTCGTTCGGAATGGAAGAGGGAAAGTTCCTGGGATATTTGGTCACCTCCGAAGGGATTCGTGCAAACCCTAAGAAGTCGAAGGCCATCTTGGACATGCAATCGCCCCGGACGCTGAAAGAAATGCAAAGCCTCAGTGGCAAGTTGGCGGCATTAAATCGTTTCCTCTCCCGATCAGCCGAACGATCTTTACCCTTCTTCGAAACGTTGAAAAATGTAACCAAGGAGAATAAGAATGAGTATAGGTGGACGGAGGCAGCGGAAGACGCCTTCCAGGAAATGAAAAAACTCATCGTAGATCTCCCGTCTCTCACCACACCGGTCGCCAAGGAAACTTTATATGTATACATCGCAGCCTCCGATGAAGCCGTTAGCACCGTGCTAGTGACGGAGAGACAGGGAAAGCAAAGGCCGGTCCATTATGTCAGCAGAACATTGAACGAAGCAGAGAGGAATTATGCCCCGTTGGAAAAACTGGTGCTATCTTTGATACATGCATCCAGAAGATTACGCAGGTACTTTGAAGCTCACCCAATCAGAGTCATAACCGATCAGCCTATTAAACAAGTACTCGCTAAGGCACAAGCGTCCGGAAAGCTCGCCAAATATTCGGTGGAGCTGGGTGCGTACAACATCGACTACATTCCGCGGAGTGCCGTGAAAGGACAGATCCTCGCCGATTTCTTATCAGAAGCACCCATCGGAAACAGCTCTCCTTCATATTTCCAGCAACCGGCGAAGAGACTAAACAAAGACGAAACGGGCAGGTGGACGTTGTTTACAGACGGGGCCTCAAACCAAAAGGGGGCCGGTGCCGGACTGGTACTGATCAGTCCCACAAAGACGGAGTACACCTACGCACTCCGTCTGGACTTCGAAGGCACCACCAACAATGAGGCGGAATACGAAGCTCTATTGGCCGGATTAAGGATAGCAACGGATATGGGTGTACGGGATGTACGGGTATACGTTGATTCAAAATTGGTGGCTAATCAAATAAACGGTGACTATGTGGCCGTCAATACCAATATGGTCAAGTACCTGGCCAAGACGAAGGAGCTAACATCCGGCTTTAATAGATTTTCCATAAGTAACATTCCTCGGGCAAGAAACCAGAAAGCAGATGTGCTAAGTAAGCTGGCAACGGTAGCATTTGATCACCTCACAAAAGAGGTTTTGGTAGAAGTGTTAACAGAGAGATCCATAGAGAAGAAGGAGGTGAACACAGTGGTAGAAGAAGAAGGAGATAACTGGATGACCCCAATCGTTAAATGCTTGACCGAAGGTATCTGGCCGGAGGACAAAAACGAAGCACGGTCGCTTAGAATGAAAATAAGCCAGTACGTAATGGAAGGAGGAGTCCTGTTTAGAAGATCATACTTGGTACCCATGCTGAGATGTGTAGGTCCTTTACAAGCCAATTATGTAATCAGAGAAATACACATGGGATCGTGCGGAATGCACTCCGAACCTCGAATGGTTGTAGCAAAGGCCATGAGGCAGGGATACTACTGGCCGTCCATGCACCGGGACGCTAGAGATGAAATCCGGAAGTGCGACTCATGCCAGATTCACTCCAGGGTTCCCAGACTCCCGAAAACACCGATGACGTCCATAATGGCACCATGGCCCTTTTACCAGTGGGGAATGGACATTCTGGGCCCATTGCCTCAGTCGGCGGGAAGGGCTAAATACGTGATAGTAGCTATCGACTACTTCACTAAGTGGATCGAAGCCAAACCGCTAGTTCGGATAACAGGGAAGGAGGTCAAAAAGTTCACATGGGAAAACATTGTGTGTAGATTTGGTCTTCCAAGGATAATAGTCACCGACAACGGTACGCAATTCGTGAACGACCCATTCAAAAGGTGGTGCGAACAACTACACATACAACAGATCAACACGGCGGTGGCTCACGCACAGGCAAATGGGTTAGTGGAAGCCGCTAACAAAAGCTTAATGAATGGTATCAAGACAAGGCTGGGCAGGGAGAAGGCCGGTTGGGTAGACGAGTTGCCCAACGTCCTATGGGCTCACCGAACGACCCTCAAGATGAGTAATGGAGAAACACCGTTCAACCTAACGTATGGCAGTGAGGCAGTCATACCCGCGGAAATAGGGATGCCGACGCATCGGACGTTAATGGTAAGAGAAGGGATGAACGATGAAGAGGTCCGTTTGAATTTGGACCTGTTGCAAGAAAGGAGAGAGGAGGCCGCAGTCCGAGAAGCCAAGTATAAAAACAAGATTGAGAAATACTATAACAAGCGAGTGCGCCCAGTAACCTTCCGTCCCGGAGAGTATGTTTATCGCAGAAACGAGGCTAGTCGCACTGAGGACCAAGGCAAACTAGGCCCAAAGTGGGAAGGACCCTACAGGGTGACTGAAGCATACCAGAATGGATCCTATAAGTTATACACGATGGACGATCAGGAAGTTCCCCGGAAGTGGCATGCTGTCAACCTCCGGAAGTGTTATTTATAGCTTGTATTCTGTTTTGAATTCCAAATGTAACTCGTGACGAAACTACATTGCTAATAAAACTGACAACCTCGCCCCAGACTGGGGAAGGTAATTTTCCGTTACTAAAATGCAGGAACCTATACAAACCCAACGGTATCAAACCTAAGGGTCACGTCTACAACCCAACGGTGCCAAGTCACCTAAGGGATAACTACTACAAACCCAACGGTATCAAACCTAAGGGTCACGTCTACAACCCAACGGTGCCAAGTCACCTAAGGGTAACAACTACAAACCCAACGGTATCAAACCTAAGGGTCACGTCTACAACCCAACGGTGCCAAGTCACCTAAGGATAACTACTACAAACCCAACGGTATCAAACCTAAGGGTCACGTCTACAACCCAACGGTGCCAAGTCACCTAAGGGATAACTACTACAAACCCAACGGTATCAAACCTAAGGGTCACGTCTACAACCCAACGGTGCCAAGTCACCTAAGGGTAACAACTACAAACCCAACGGTATCAAACCTAAGGGTCACGTCTACAACCCAACGGTGCCAAGTCACCTAAGGGTCACGTCTACAACCCAACGGTAACAAAACCTAAGGGATAACCACTACGACCCTACGGTACCAAACCTAGGGGCCTGTCATACAACCCAACGGTAACAAAACCTAAGGGATAACTACTGCGACCCTACGGTACCAAACCTAGGGGTTCGTCAACAAACCTGGGAGTTCGTCTTGTAATCCTACGGCGCCAAGACGCCTAAGCACACACGAAGATCATCACAGCAAAGTGTATACAAAAAATATATAATAATGCAAAATCACGACACATCTGAACGGATGAATCATCAGCAAAATATATAAACGCATCCCAAAATGGAGGGTCATCCGAATGAACAAACACGAAAATAAATTGTCACAAATCAAATATTACAGACCAAACGGAACAACGAAATAAACTAACGATCCTGTTCTTGATCATCATTCACCACCCCGGAACTGCCAACACCGGGGGTAACTCCAGTTCCTTCCGGAAAGATGTTCATAAGATCAGCCAAGGGAAGACGATGAGAAGCAACTATCTTTTCCACAAAAGGGAACTGCTTGGAAAACATGCCATCATAGGCAGTCCGGAAGTTTAGTGCTCCTTGCATATCAAAACCAGAGGAAGAATTAACAATCTCTTCAATCTGTTCGGCCTTCCGACCGACCTTGATCCCTTGCAACCAGCCAGCATCTATGGCTGCATTAAAGACATCTCCCCAGGCCATCTGATATTCATCGCTCTCTTGAAGCCTCTTGATGACCAACGGAACCAGCTTCCGGACATAGTTGTACCTCAGTATCTCCGCTTGGCTTGACTCCACAGTCAGTCTCTCCACCGTTTGACTCAGCTCGGCGGCCTTTGTTTCGGCCGTCTCGAGAGCAGTTGTCTTCACACCCAAAACATTCTCCAGAGCTCGCATCTTCCCGTCCTGCTCACCGATCTTAGCCAACAGACCATCCCTTTCCGACTCAACGGCAGATAACTGGTTCGACAACCCCTCCTCTCGACTAGCACAATTCTGGTGCTGCTGCTGAAGTTCCTGGTTGGCTTTGGTCAGAACCTCAACCGAACGACGTTGCTCAGAAAGCTCTGACTCAAGCTCTTTGATCCGATCGGCCGAGCTACCACAACCCTCATGTGCCTGATAAAGTTGGGCGTAGTGGTAGCTCGTCCTCTCGAAACGCTGAAGAACATCTGCTTGAGCCAAGCTCCCGCGTGCTAACTCAAACCAGGCACGCTGGGTGGCTTGGTGATCAGTCAGGGAGCCCTGCTCCGATCGGACTGAGGGAGGAGCCAGATGCACCATCAAGTCTCTGCAAACCTCTGCATCATTCATACTGGCCCCAGCGGTCAGTTTCCATCCGGGAATATAGGGTGCTGAAGACTCACCCCGCTCTGCACACAAAGGACTTGCGTCAGAATATATAAAAAAAAAAAAAAAAAAAAAAAAAAAAAAGAAGAAGAAGAAGAAGAAGAAAACATGATAATCGAAAGGTTCAGAATATACCTCCATGGGCAAAAGCCGAAACATTTGGGCCTCCCAAATCTTCGTCTGGATCAAACAAAAAGCCAAGACCATCTCCTTCAGGATGATTGCCCGCAGTTTCCGGGGCAATATTTTCCGAACCGCTCACCAGGTTGGTGGTTTCGGTGTCCCCAGCCTCCCCGCCTACCGGAATCTCCACATTCCCAACGTTCTCTCCATCCTGAACATCTTCAACAACCGCCTGAGGTTCCACGTTTTCTTCATTGACCCCCTCGGAATCCGGATGACTCATGTTTATGGGAGAAGGGGATCGAGTTCGATCACCTTCAGAAGAACCCTCATCCTCCGATACAACAACGCTGAAGGGATGGACCCTCTTGTGTGGTCGATGAGACGGGTCAACAGACGGACGCTTCTTGCTCACGTCTCGAGACTGAGCAGCTTGCTTTTTTCTCTCCTTCGCTGCCCGAGCATCTATTACCCGCTGGTTGGGTCTCTCAACAACCCTTTGGAGTCCTGATTTAGCAGGAAGAAGCTCATCGGGACCTAGCGGCTCAGTCACGTGCATCTCGGGGGCCTCCCCATCGGCCAAGGCTGGCCCCTTACCGACGCGAGAAATGGAAGTGTTGGGGAACCTAAGAAATCGAGACATCGACACAACTGCACAAAAGAACAATATAAGTAACAGCACAAAAGAGAACAATACAAGACGCTAGGTTGACAACAAAGAGAGTTACCGTTCCCCTCCCCGTCCTTAAAAACCGGTCGATGACCGGGGTACTTCCAAAGCCTGGACAAACCGGCCTCGAAGAGCAATGCAGGATGAAGGGCCTGTATGTCAACAACAGCGGCCGTCAAAGCCTCCACATGCTCTAGCTGATAACCCCCCGCCGGTGGCAGCTCAGAAACACTAGAGTCCGGATGTCTCCAGGGCATGGCTTGAGGAATCGCCCTTCGGTCGATAAGGAAAAATCTGTCCTTCCAATGCTTCAAACTCGAACAGGTTTCGTTGAAAATCCTCGCCGGACCATTCCTGCTGGTACGACGAGCAAAAGAGAACCAATGCCCTTGCTTTTGTAACATATAAAAGTGGCGGAACAAAGTCACATACGGAGTAAAATTCAAACTCCTGCAGTACACCTCAAACAAGATGACCTTCGTCAAACCGATCGGAACCAGCTGGGATATATGCACTCGGAAACTATGAAGAACTTGAAGAAGGAACGTCGAAAATGGAACCCTAATACCCGAAAACTCCAGATATGCTTCATAGATCCCGATAGAATTCCTCGGTAAACGGTCCATGGTCAGGCCGGAAGGTGGTAAACGGGGATGTAAATCCTCTGGAATTCCGTATACCCTAGCGGCCTCCCTTACATCTCCCTCTGACATAACGGATGTATATATGTGCATGTCGAATTTCGGAACAATGTCTACGGCGCCGGAGGACGACGCAACGTTAGCTGTCCTCCCGGACGCAGATGCAACATTTTCTTGCGAACCGGAGGCCATAACTCAAAGAACGGAGGGATGAGGCAACTCTCTTACAAAGGAAAAGAAGGGAAGAGTCGGAGAAACGCACCTGATAAGAAGACGAAGAGACCGGAATGCAAGTGTGGGAAGAAAAGTAAAACAGTAAAAGAAAAAAATGAGGGGCGCAAGCATTATATAGGAAGAGTTTACAGAACAGTAAAACGTCACGTCATATCAGATCCACACGTGGGCTAATCTGAGCCATCCATGCCACTACCGTTGTACACGTGTCCACATCTCACGACTCCCGGTACAAACGCGACTTACCTCAAGTAATGGGCCTGGGCCCATGAAACAATGAGCCAGCGATAAAACAACTCGGCCCGGATAGAACAAAGATAATGCGAGAACAACGGGGGCTCAATTGTCCGGACAAACGAAATATCATATTACAACTCAAGGCTGTAACACGATACTGGGGAGGGACATGTTTGTGTACATGACCGGACGGTACAATAGGGACCGGACACATCTTACCGGACGGACAGGTAAGAGACGGACGGTGATTCAACGACACGTGTCCCCCATAGCTGACACTACCTGTCAGAGACATGCTACCCCTACATGTCAGAAACAGTTACCTACTAGTACTACACACAGTACCTTAACAGTAAGAAAGGTACAAGTCCAGAGTAGTATAAATACTTCTCATTTACTCTTATATTTGATAGCATTTACTGCACTTACACACATATACTTTCATTAATACCCTATACTTACTCTCACGCCTGAGCTGGGTCCTGGGACAAACCCCAGGGCGAGGCTAACGCGTTCTTTCATTGTGTTTCCAGATCCGAAGGACTCTCAGGACTCTCGGCTAGGAGACCACAACAAATTACTCAAACAACCGCCAATGACTACTTTTCGGTTACTAACTAACATAACTAACACTATTGGTCCTTCATGTTATAATATTTACATATGAAGCAATGAGTAAGATTATGCGTTCACAATGCACTCATACCTTTCACCTTTGCAATATCAGCTTCTTGACCATCAATTCGAGCTTCAACTCAAAACCCATTATAAGAGTACTTTGTCTGAGGAGGTGAGAGACGTTCTTTAGACTCGTTGGATTTATAAATTAAAGTATATAGCCTGCCATATTATTTCTTTTATTTATTACAGATTTCAACTTTGAATTTACCACCTGAGGATGAGACTTCAATATGTCTTCGCTCCATACTGGCTAACTTAGATGCAGCTATATCAAGAGAAGAGGAGGAGATCAAGAAGTTTGAGGCACATATAAAACCTCTCGAATGACGAGGTTGGTTATTATTGTCTGTGTCATTATTTTGACTTTAGCTTATCCGTTGATCCATCAAAACTAAATGCTCGCTCAAATACTGTCTGTTTCATTACAGGTATCTCAGATTGAAAGCAAACTAGCGAATGCAGCTTATTCACTGAAAATGAAGCACGATGACATGCAAAAGATTCAAAAGGTAACAAAACTTGCCTCAAAACATCCGCTTAGTACTTTGATCATTAGTTATAATTACTAAAACTTATTTCTGTGATAATGATACCAGTTATATTTATCATTTTGCCTTTAATCAAAAAGATCAGAATAAAGCACCTGAGCTCATTTTAGTATGAGAGTCGAACAAGGTCATGGTTGTAATATACACGTAACTTGTAAAACTAATCCCTTTTTATGTAAATGGGTGCAACCCCACTGATGTTCTTCCCCTCTATAGGACATTGATGATACCAACTCTCAGATCAGGCATAACCAGCTTAGAGTTCGCGTGAGCGAGGAAACGGTGATGTATGTTGAAAAGCAGTATAAGAAGTCATTATGTAATTGCAGGATCTGGGGACGAGGATCAGATGACTGCTAGAAAACACTAAAACGTTAGCATATATCACTGGTAGCTAGTGCACGTGTTTATGTAAGGTTTATCATTAAGTTGGTCTTTCTTATTGTGAATTTATTTTTATTTTTCTTTTTTGTGTTAGCCGAGAGATAGTCAACAACACTAGGATGAGCGCGAAACGTTGAACAGGACTCCGAATGACTGGGATTGGGGTGTTTCTTTTGTTGTTTTCTGGAGCTGAACACTGTCACTTCTGGATGTTATATTTTGTTTTCACGCTCCAAATTTTTGATTATTTTTGATGATTCAATAATCTTTCGTGGGCGAAACAGAGGATATCTCGATTAGGGAGAAAACGGGAAAATCCCATATGACCCAATATATCTGACAAGTCCCATATACTTTACCATTGAATCAATGCAATGCTTTAATACTCTTTAAACAATTTAAGATTTGATGTTTGGAACTATAGGAATACAACATCAAGCTTAAAATGCAACATCCTTGGAAGTCAGAAATATGAACCAAGTTTAATTAACTGATAACCACAATAAGCTATAAGCACAACTTGATAAGTTTACAAGCCATTAAAAATGAGCTTATTGAACAATAAGCTCATAATCCGATCAAATAAGCCCAATATCAGCCTGATCTTAAGCCCAAGAATAGTAGACCTTTTTTAATACATTAGTATAATAAAACATCTATAAATTAATACTTGATAAAATTAATAATTTGTCCGGTACAAATTTGGACCGCAAACTATAAAATAATAAGATAATAAATTTTTTGAAACTCTAGTATATATATATATTGGTCACAACGAAACTATAAATTAATAATTACTAAAAAATTCCATAGTTGATGTGATTTTAAAATTTTTTAACGGCCATTTTATAGTTATTTTCTAACTATGTTTAAGGTACTACACGTTGGTACCATGGACCAACTTTTTGGTACGATGAACTAACTTTTTACTTATTAAAAAGTAATGAACCTGACGAATTCAATTAATTTGTGAATGTGAATTAATAAAAAGTTAATTGGAACTTGTTTTTCTAATTTATTTTTCATTTCTAACTATACATTAAAACTAGTATATTAGACTTGTTAATTTAAAAGTTTTACGTAAAACCTCTTTATATTAATAAAGTGAATTGCATAAATCGGCCTTAAAGTTTGGCCAAATTGCATGTTTCGTCACAAATGTTACGAAAGTGCAAGGATCATCCCTGTGGGGAAACCTTTGGTGCAAGTATCGTCCTCACAGGGATGATACTTGCACCAAATGTTTCCCCACAGGGACGATCCTTGCACTTTCGTAACATCTGGGACGAAACATGCAATTTGGCAAAACTTTAAGGACGATTTATGCAATTTACTCTATTAATAAATTATCAATTTATTGATATAATAAGGCTAAGCAAAACAGTGAGCATGGGCGACCTTCATTTTGCCTGCCATATTATCTTTCTCTCTTTGGCGACATATAGACGACTTTTTGGCATAGAAGTGGTGACCTTCATCTTTTTTTTTCTTTTTTCTTTTTTTTAAAAAAAAAAATAATTTACTTATAAATACCAATTAATTCACCAATTTTTACACAGCAACTCACAACACTCTTTCACCATTTTCTACGAAAATGTCTCAAGAAAATAAACCACAAAATAATCCCCCAACACCCGAAGGAACGGTTAATCTTGGAAATACTCCCTCTCAAACCCCAACTATGGTTCATTATCACAACAACATATGCACCAATCCATGTCTCCCATTTTTTCATTTCCAATGGTAGAGGAATCAGATGATGAAAATGAGGTAGGTGATGAATATGAAACTAAAAGTTATGAAAATGCCGATGGATTTCTTACTAAGGAACAAGAACAACAACTTATTGTGGATGAAAAGACATTAAGAGAAATATTAGAAGAAGAAGCAAGGGCTGAAAAAGAGTGGGAGGAAAGAATTAGGGAAGAACAAGCTCATGATGTGTTATTCAGGTTGGAATTTGTGGTGTATTTTGATTCGGAATCAGATTAATCTAAAAGTTGAATAATTCCATTAGCTCACGAACTTATGTGTTTTAATTTCCGTATCGTAGTTTGTATTTTCATTTCAATGTCGTATTCTGATGTAATGAATAAAAGTTTGTACTCTACTTTGGTTCTTCGTACTCGAAAATAAATTTTCATTCATGTAAATAAAAATAGATATTACGATACGAAATTTAAAAAAAATACAAAAACAAAATATTCCTATTTATTTTTTACATGCATCCAAAAAAATTTATAATTCGTTTGTTGTTCTAATTTTCCCGGCTTTTTAAACAAAGCATTTTGCATCTCTTAATCGAATTCAGAATAAGCGTCGATCAAAGAACGTTTCTCTTGTGGAATGACACTGCATTCAGCGTACGCTTTTCTTAGATCATCTTTTACTGCACATGCATTAGCAAATTCTACGGCTAAGTTCATCGACGGTGTGTGGAAGCGAACAAGCCATATAAAAGTTGATAAAAGTGTATATAAATTGTGTATAAATAATAAGATAAATGGGGTATTTATACGGTAAAAGATTTGAATTTTTGAAAGGCTCTTTTTTTACATTGCTAAAAAACCAAATGGTCAAAACATTTAAACCAAAATCAAGCTTGGCAACATCGGTCGAGAACACGACTGATTTCCTTCACGACCTACACACGACCGAAATACCACAACAAGGCCGACCGATTGGGGAGTCGGTCGACATACTACTAGTCGGCCTCCTTGTTGTGCTTAACCTAATATCTCATTAATTTAATAAAATATCATGGTCCTAATATTATTAATTTATAGAGGTTTTACTGTACAATTTTTTGAATTTCTTAAATATATTACGATTCAACTGTGTCGTTTGTCAATTGTAGTTATCTTCTAGATTAAAAGATTTAATTGTCACACATATATGTGTAACGGTTACAAAAATTTATAAGCTGGTTCACCAACGGTCACCGTTCATTCTTGAATAATGGTGGTTTAAAATTTGAAAATTATATCAACAAAAATGAACGTTGTGTAACGGTCATAAAATATACGCTCTCTATATAATGTCTTTCTATGACTGATTCTTTTTTGCTCATATTTCTTTTTATCTCCTTACACATTTCTCTCAATCTTACACCATAAATTGTACTCTATTGTTTTACATGGTCTTTTTTTTTCCGTTGATGTTGTAGCATCGTCAACATATTAGTCGAGATCATTATGTACATTACTTATCCTTATTTCAAGGTTTTGATTTTTATTCCATATAAATTTTGGAAATATAGGTCTTACTTAGGATCTCACATTCATTTCCGGCTCAGAAAGTCTCTAAAGAAATTGGTGCACATGCGTTCTATCCATTTCAGACATGGACCAGAACTTGTTCAGCACACTACGGACACCCTCATCATTAGGCCACACCTCATAACCGGGTTTATACGGGCCATTAATAATGGTGCAGGCTTTTCAACTCCACATAAAGTGGTTATCTGGTCTAACTTTGTCATTAGGCCCTTTTTCCTTTTGTTGTAGGTGGCTTTCCTTGCTCCCTTTTTCTCTATCAACTCATTATTGTTTCCTTTGCGCTTTGGCATGTTAAGAATATTTGGGCTAGAGAGGCAAAGAAATATTGGTGGAAGATTTTTGAGGGTTGGGTTTTTTGATTCCAAATGAGCTTTCATATATATATACATGTACAAGTTTTAATATCGTTGGGTCATCTAATAGTACCTTCGGGTATTGTTATTATCCTAGGAAAAGAATTCTGTAAGCAAATATCATATCTATTGTACAAATCTATGTTCATTCCAATTATATCAGCTTATTCTTTCAAAAGATCAAAAGAAGAACTGTGAAACCGGATAAACAACAATGAGGAGAGGCTCCAAAGAACAAAAACGAGCTATTGGATTTTCAAGCTAAATTTTGTATGTAATTTATGCGAGATATTTCTTTTCACATGAGAGTTACCATGCATTAGCTACATTTAAGCCTTTGTAGCAAATGTTTTTACTGTACTTTATGTTGATTAGTTTTAAAAAAATAAAAAATTGTAATTGAATTAAAGATTCGTGTTAAGAAATCAAGACATCTTAACTGTGAAATCATGGATTCAGAGGGAAACAAATTTTGATTAAAGGTAGAAGTTGAGATAGAACTTATAGCATCCATCAATAATTCATATAAGCATATATGTAAACTAGCTACAACTGTAAAATAGGTAAAACCCGATATAATTATCTTAGCCCATAGTAACAATTTCAGCCTTGTTAATGCTCCAAGCATTTAGACTCGAGATAGTCACACTTTTTGTGCCATTGTTGAATACATAGAGCTTGGCTTGTCCATTAATCGCTAGCTTTGGATATACTCTAGCAGTAATACAAGTTAGTCCTTCTCCACCAAAACTTTCGACAATCGAATGATCAATCTGAAAATTCATAAGAAAATATATAATGCCCAAATATAAATATCTAAAACACGAGCATATGTACTTGTGTATGTGTTGTGCGTGTCTACCAAGTACGTATAACGCTTAGTAACGTACCAAGCTTCTTAGTGAAATCTTGTCATGAAGAGGGTCCAAATCAAGCAAAGCTCCATAGATACTTTTGTCTACTTCTTGTGCAATTGAAGACCTGTTTCAAAGGCATATGTAAGCCTGCTAAAAATTTTCATATGCCAAAATAATAAGTATAATGGTATCAATGGATCTTAAAGAAAAGAGCATTTGCTAACCTGCTTTGATCACTACATATAAGCACTACAAACTTGTTAGGACTTTTGAACACTCGAAAGAAAACCGCAGTGTGTTCTGTCAAGTTCTTTGATGCCAAAAGCAAGAAGCCAAATGGACCAAAACTGCCGCTTACGGAAGCATTCTTTTGTGAACAAAGAAGTTGTGGATCAACATTTTCTGAATCTATCAATTCTGCTTCTTTCAGACTCAATATACTAAACGACACTTCTACATCTGCCTGAAATACAACTTCCATTACTTAATGGTTAAAAAACTATATAACAACATAGAATGGAGCCAATTTTACACACTTGTGAGGCTGTGATGTTTGGTACTTCGATTCGGGTCCCACCCTTGAGTTCGTGATTCGCAATATTTACTTTTTTTCCGCGTAGTTTCTCAATTTCCTTCACTGGCCACTGAACCAGCTGTTTTTTACTATCACTAAGCCAAATGCTTCTAGGAAACGACTGAAACAATATATAATCATTATAAAAACCATATGCATTGCATTTTCGGGTTTAATCATTTTGATCATCTAAAAAGTGACTTACCTGAAGACCAGACCAACCTTTTATTCTAGCATCTGATTCGCTGTCTCCTTCATTAACCCATCCCCATAACACCCTTCTTTGTTTAGCAGTGTCATAAAAAGACTTTGAAGCATAAAACCTCCCATAATCATATTGAAATTGTGTATTACTAACCTTGAAATCATTACCAGCAACAACAAATTGATCTACTTTTGTGTCATACATCCCGAGAACATAATACTCATGACCATTAAAACTCGCTTTAAGGACATGTATTGTGTTATTCGCTTGATAAGACGTGTCGAGACCATTTTTTCCACTAGAACTAACAGGATAAAAATCAGGACACTCCCACATACCGGTCTCTTTAGAAAAATGTAACGGTTTTTTCGACCTAGTCCAATTTACACCATTCGTGCTATAATACAAAAGTGCAGCTCCTTGACCATTGGTCAGGGCTCCAATCACGATCCTCCAGTTCCCATCAGGACCCATCCAAGCCGTTGATGGGTCTCGGAACTGGTCATGGATTATGTCGTTGTCCGGGGTTAGGAAAGGGTTACCGGACCATTTGACCCAGTCTTTTAAAAGAGGATCAGAGAGGTTTTTCGGGAAGGCTATGTTTTGAACCTGGCTGCTGTTTACATCAAGTCCGGTGTATAAGATCACGGGTTTTGGACCGGGTAGGATTGTGGCTGAACCGGACAAGCAGCCTTGGATATCATAAGGGTCGGTTGGTCTGAGAGCAGGTTCCAAAATGAGCCAGTTCACTAGATCATGTGAAATGGAATGACCCCATGTAATGTTGCCCCATAGTGGACCATATGGGTTGTATTGGTAGAATAGATGGTAAACTCCTTTGAAATACAATGGACCTTTAACAAATTTCACAATAGTAACAAAAAATTTGTAAGAAATTTTATACAGTAAACTGCAAAAACCATCCTAATGGTTTGCCAAATTTGGCATTAATCACCCCTGTCAGAAGCTATTGGCAAGTATCATCCCTGAGAGGTCAAACGTCTAACACTTTACATCTCTAGAGGGATGATTTTTGCAAAAATCATGCCTAATAAGGTGATTTTTTCTAGACATTTGGTCTCCTAGGGATGATACTTGCTAATAATTTCTGACAGGGATGATTAGTGCCAAACATGACAAAGCACAAGGATGATTTTAACAGTTTGCTCTAATATAAATTTGATTCCTTTAATGTAAAAAATAATAAAAATAATAAAAATATTACCATTAGGATCTGTGATTTTATTAGCAGCCAGTTTAGTCACAATACATGCATGCCATGAATATCAACAAAACTGAATTAGAACATACATTAAAAAAAAAAAAAAAAAAAAAAAAAAAAGGAACTACAAATAACTCTAAGTAAAAGCATCTAATGAGAAAACATATACCATTGATCCAGTTTTTGGGAGGCTGAAAGTGAAAACCAGTTCTGTAAGGCTGCAAATCGTCTTGAGTAGATGCACGAACCGTGACACTGGTAAGAGCCGAAACTAACCAAAGAGAAACAACTATAGCGAAAACCATTTCTTGTATGCATCTTTCCATCCACATAGCTCAACGGAAAGAAGAACAAACGAATTTATATAGTATGTGTTACTTAGTTTAACCATATGCATATGACTTTCTATTTATAATGAAGGTTTGTATGTGTAAGAAGAAGAAAAAATGAATTTTGATTACTCAAAGGTGGAAAAGTTGCATCCACAATGAGTGCATTTCAACAAATGTGAATGGATCTTGATTAGATCTTTGGCTTTTTTTTCTTTTTTTTTTTTTTCTTTTTTTTTGGCTCGTTCCTGCGTCAATGGATCGAGTTGAATATCTGCTTGAAGGGGTAAAGTGGAAGGAAACCATCGTTGTCGAATACTTAATGGTGACACCCCCATGATATCTTTCAAGCAATAATTATAAGGCACTTTTTCCTAATTTGTCAAAAGGGAAAGCGTGGCATTTGCGAAAGAGACATTTTGTAGAATGATTAAAACTAGTCGACATGAAAAATGCGTAAGTGGGGATTGAGATACGACACTAAGAATTTAGTGAAAATGGCTTATGATTTAGGTACATGATGATTCACAAAATATCTAGAAAATTTTTCAAAATGTGCTTGTCACGTTAATTTATTTTCAAACCTTCATCATTTGTTTTCCTATGATATGAATACAACCTTTGTTGATCTCCTAAAGTCGATAGAGATGCCAGGCCGACATTTACCCACTAGAGTATATGTGCGTTTAACGAACCAATAATTGTCGAATAAAGTTCTCATGTGAGAGAGAACAAAAAAAATGGTCCTAACGTACACATTTTCATGTCCCATAAGACATCATAACCTAGTCTAGAAGTTTGATGATTTATCATAAAATTGTAACACTAGAGTCGTTTACAAATTGATGTGTATCACTTCACATTTAATATACCATACAGAAATGGAAACTTTGGCAAAAGAATTAAGATGCACATAGATACTGATATTTCAAACAAAAACCCAAAAACTGCAAATGCTACCGCTACTGGTTTGAAAGAAACCTTGCACAATTTAGACGTACTCGACTAAACAAGTAAATATAGACGTAATAAATTAGAAGTTACAAGATGAACCTCAATTGAACGTAGCAAAGACCAGGCCTCAGCCAAAAGTCCACGTTGATCACAATTGGCAAATGTCTCGTTCATCTAGCTGAAAGAATCAACTTTCTTCGCCTCCTAGTAAACTAAAAGTTAATGTATGTAGCCGATACCTATAGTAGATCACAAGGAATCACCTAGTTAATGTATGTAGTCGATACCTATAGCAGCTGTGCATTTTACCAGTTCCGTTACGGCGTTACTTAATCAATGAAAATGAACCTCAAGGGACAACACATTAATAAACAAGTTTATAAATGATAACCATAACAATTTGAATACTATCAGTTTAATAAATACTTAAAATCATATAAATATAAGTACCCTTCCAAGACCATCATTTAATTATGATGGATTAAGGGTTAAAAATAAGTATTCATACAAAATAACCATTTCCAAATGAAAGAATAAACACCTCCCCGAAAGTGTTTAAAAATCAATAACCACGCGAAGATATGTAAATACATGTGCATGCGATGAATCAAACAAGAAACAGAAGGAAATATTCACAACTGCACACATTTTATCAGCCACTCTTAACTGCTATCTCAAACATCAAATACATACCCACATTTCCATCAATAACGCAGTTCTGAGCTTAATCCTGCTGATTTAAAATGGTTTTTCTGCTCAAACACTTCACTGCATTTACAAAACGATATATGAATGAGCATAATATGTATGCGATAGAGAAACTATGTAAAATAGATTATGCAGATGGTATAAGGACACATAATTTGATCATGAACAACCATGGTAAATGCTATTACTGTACCGAATTTGTAAGAATATAGCTTTGATATACAAGGTCCTCAATGGGTCAAATGGGTAAACTTTTATTCAGGTCGAAACACATGGTTGGATGGGTCAACCTAAACTCTTTAGTCAAAATTTGTTATATTATTTTTATCAATAAATAATAAGTGTAAAAAATATGTTTTAGGCAAACTACCTATCTCAGTATATACACCACAAATCTATCGTGTCCCAACGGGACTTGAACCCACAACTGTTTGGTTCGGAGCATTCTCACACCAGGTATCGCTAGGCTATAAGCCCTTGGGTCAAGTTTTTTGTTTTATCCATGTAAGACGTTAGAGATAAAACATAACCCGAATAGACCTGTTTACAAATAATTGGTCGAAATTGCCATCTCTAGAAAAAACTGACTTTCTAAGTTGATAAGTTTGAACTACAGTTCAACTGTTAAGGAAAATAATAGTGTCAATCTATTCGACCGGGCCCATTTGAACCTAATAAACATTAGTGAGTTATTGAATACCTTCTTTTTAGTGTTTGCATCCTCTTCATCCGCATCTTCATCGTCATCATCATCTTCAACTTCATCATCTTCGTCGTCATCGTCATCGTCATCGTCATCATCATCTTCAATCTCATATTCATCGTTCTCAGCAGCCTCACCAGTAAACCAAGAGACGGCATGAGGAATGATTTTGTCTCGAATGGTTGATCTGAAAAGTAAACATTTATCAACATTTAGGTCTCAATAGAACATGTGTAATTTAGAAGCTTGACATAATAACACAAAATTTGGTTTCACCCCTAAAGGCAGCTAACTGCTAAGTTGATACAATTAGAGTCACAACACCAAGAATATAAAGTAAAACAATTCCAGTTTCATTATATTACTCGAAAGCTTCACTAAATTTGTCATTTTGAGCTCTTCTGTTTTTCGAAATGCGCAACTGGAGTACCTACCCAATGTCATAATCTTGTTCCATTTGATTCTGAAGCAGTTCAGCCTGTTAAACATCATGGACATAATGTTAGAAAAAGCAAAAGAGTTGACCATCTAAACTGTTGCCTACCCAATAAAGCATGAAAAGCAAAGAGTGAAAGACAAACATCTTGTTATATGGAACCAGATGGGACGAACTGAATGGAGGTATAAATTACAAAACCATGTTCTACTAATGATTTGTGATGATCTAAGTATTAATTAGAGCCAAACTTACTGTATCCTCATCGATCTCTTCTTCATCATCGGGGATTTGTGGCGGGTTAAAAAAGTTAAAGAAGCTTTCACAATTCTCTGTCTTTGTAATTGGTGGCTTGGGGCTTCTGGCACCCTTCTTAGGTTTCTTCCTCAAAACCTTCTGGGTCAAATTCTTCCCTGGATACCAGTCGATCTCCGTCCTATAATTTCCATGATAGATCAGATGTTTTAGATTATGATTTAGAAGCTAAAAGTTAGGAATAGGTAATTAATAGCACAGCTCATATTACCCAACTGCTTTCTCTAAGATATGTTCCTCCTCATTAATCATCTCATATGTTTTCGTCAGCACAGAGTTCTTAAAGTAAGGATTAGGGTCAAAGAAGAATTCAAGCTTAAAACCCTTGGCACCAGCAACTCTAGACCACTTAATGTCTTTGAGATACTGTAAAGCCCCTTCATCAGATTCGGAAATCTATTGAACAGAAAGACAGTAATTAGTAAACATATGTGAGGTTTCAATAAATAAGTTTGGAAATTACAAAAGTTTGACGTTTATAATATTATATGATCACCTCATCAGCTAGCACATCATTAGACTTCATTGCAGTGAGCCAGAAACTTGGCACGCCTTTATCTGTGTGTATCATCAGTGGCTCATGCTTAGATATCTATCAAACAAATTTAACAGAAATTTTGTATTGAAAAAGGGTACCTCCTGTTGACTCGTTTTCCTTATCCACAACATTCTCATTTGATACACCTTCAACTTCAGTCAGACCATTCACTATTTCATATCTCTGCGAGTAAGGGCATGAAGCTGAATTATCAACCAAAAAAGCAACTGCCGCCATTGACCAAAAAGAGCTTCATCTGACTTTGTTTATCCATATGGTGATATAGCCATATGGGGTTCATTTATAGGTTCAAATTTATATGGATTCTAATTTGTTTAAACTTTGTTACAATAATACCTTAATACCTTATATGCATATCCAGATAACAAATCTATAAACATTGGTTATCTTCAAATTTGTAATTGGTCTGTAATCGATGTGTCAATATGTAAACCCTTCAGGGACAAAGTAATATTAACATGGAAACTTTTTACATACAGAGCAATTCCCGAATAAACCTGAATAAAGATACCTTAGCATACAGCGGCTCATACAGCTTTAAATATTTTGCTTCCAGTTCTGCTTTTTCTTCCAAATACTTGGCCTCCAACTCATCGTGTTGACTCTGAATGAAGAATATGTTACAAGAAATGATCATTAGACTTTTATATATGATTTTTTTAATTCAAAATTTACGAATATGTCTGAAGCGATTGAAATACAGCCAATTTGTAGTAAAAACAATATTATTAGTGAGTAATAAGATTAACCAGACAAGTGGACAACACTAGTATTACAGTTCCATTTCTCAATGCACATGATAACATGATTTTCAACATGTCCAAGGACTACCCATCTGATTTCTATACTTTCATAGAAATTTAAAAAAGGTGCCCTGATCCCGTTAATACATAAACTCCACTTTAGAAAGATTGTGACTGGAAAAGTACTAATGAACTTGTACAACATCGTTTTAACCCAAACAAGTATCAGCAAGGTTATTAAACCGTGCCAATTGCATAATATTATGTAAACTGTCCAATACCAGTTTTCTACTTATCTTTTTACCAACCAAATTCCAAGAGACGGCATAAAAGAATGTCTTTAATCGATTCAAATAGTAAGGACTAGTTCTACCATTGTGGTAGTACACGTCAATTTAACCGAAATACTCTTCAGTATACTTCTAAGATATTAGAAGTGGCGTAACGTAACTCCAAAGGTGTGAACTCACAACTTATTATCCCCTACTAATTTTTCTAAATGATAGAAAAAGAATCGCTTATCACTCAAGATATTAGTTGAACAGAACAGCAAAATGGGATTGCTAATAAACAACATTCAGATAACTAGTTCTGATTTCTGAAACCAAAGCGAACAAATGCAGCGCAGGAAACACATAACAAAAAGTCAATACCTGAAGATCCTTAAGAACAACAACACGTTGCCTAACGTCAGCCGAAAGTGTGTCCAAGATATCCGGATGTTGTCCACTCAAATTGTTAAGCTTACTCTGTACAAGAAAAAACACAACGATGCATCATAAACATATACTTAGGATCCTGTAACAAGCAAATATACTAATTCAAAACATCGACATATAATTGTCACAATTGTGAGATCAATGCACAACACACTTCCGACGCGAGAATCATGTTAAGTCACGTGTCATTTATATTGACACAGTATCATTATGTTGTGCATCAGCTTTACTAAGTAAATAAGTGTAACTTATTGAAATCAATGCACAACTTATGAAATTAATACGTTATTACACACTCATGAACATGTACCGCCTGCTTTACCAATTCACAATATTGTGAGATCAATGTATAACTTATCACACTCACTTACCACTATTCGTGAGAAACATGAAAAGTTGTTCATAAGCTATGTTGATTCACAATTCGCAGGCCGGGCATTATGGTCATCAAACCCACCACCTCCACATTAGCACCACATCACCATTCAACACACCACCTTTTAGGTGCTATGGTCACCACCAAACCAAAAATATAAAAATACGCCACTTTATACAAACATACCTACAATATACTCCACACACACTCACAAACTAAAGAATAGTAACAATAACCCACCCCCCCCCCCCCCCCCCCCCCCCCAAATTCCTTGATTTGCATTAGGTGGTGCAGTGCAGGCCACCAAAGAAGTGCAAAAATCCCACAACCACGCATGATGGTGGGTCTTCACTATGGGGGATGGCGCGTGGTGGCCTAGGTGGAGGTGGTGCACCACCATTCATAGTGCCCGGTCTCATATATTAATGTAATTTTTTGCGCCACTTTTCGCGAAAATTAGTGAGAATCAATAAAAGTTGTGCATAGAGTCAAAACTTTCACTAAGGGGGTGTTTGTTTAAAGCTTATTTGTGGGCTTTTGAGCTTATTTGATTTCGGCTTATATTTCATAAGCTGAATTTTCCGGCTTATTTTGAGACTTATGGTTTTATATCAGTTTATTATATCATAATAAGCTTATATAAGTCTCAAAATAAGCCTGAAATTTTAGGTTTATGAAACATAAGCCGAGAACAGATAAGCTCATAAGCCCATAAATAAGCTTACACAAACACCCCTAAATGTAACATTTCGCGACCTGTTATGTATAAATCTAGTAGTAACTAACTCAAGACGCGCTTATATATATGCATAATAACTTAACACATCTATATACACAACCAAAAAAAAAAAAACAAAACAAAACAAAACAAACTAAATAAATAATAATTTAATAAGTATAAAAAGTAGTAGGTATACCTTGAGGACATTAACAAGACCAGCACGATCTTCAGCACTAAGAGCTACAAATACAAATTTATATATCAATATAATATTAATAGGGCGTTTGGATCAGCTTATTTAGCCGGCTTATGGGCTTATTTGAGTTTGGAAAAGCCGATAAGCTCACTTATTGAAGCTTATTATCAACTTGACATTATTGGCTTAAGCCAATAATCTAATCTTAATAAGCTCCAAAAAGTGAGCTTATCAGCTTTTTCCAAAATCAAATAAGCCCATAAGCCGGCTAAATAAGCTAATCCAAACGCCCTGTAATAAAAAAGTAAGTTGAATGAATTAAGTTTACCAGCAGATAGATCGGTCATGTTAAATTCAGCTCCTCCTGTTTCTGTTTCTTGTTGTTGATTATTATTATCACTCATTTTTAATTAATTGATCTAATACAATTTGAAGCCCTAGAAATATACTATGTGTTTATTTTATACAGTATCAGATGATGATGATCAAGTGCCAACTGGCTGGCGTGTTTGTTTAACTAGTAGTAGTACTTTTTTTGTGTTGTGCTGTATTTCAGTTTTTAAATAATTGTTTGTCCGTGAGCTATGACAATTGACTAATCAGATCTGTTTAACAGTTTTCGGTCAAACACTTTACTTTGACTCGTGTTGCGTTGCGTAACAGACTATCTATTGTATCTATAGTTTTGTTTTGTAAAATATTGGGCTCAAATAGGAGGTCTAAGGCCCAACTTGTTTTGTTTAGGCCTGTGGTTAAGTTTATATATATATATGGGGGGTGTGGCATTTGTGAATTGTGACTGCTTTTTAAATGGATTAACAATGGCTTGGCTTTGTAATTGAAAAATCTTATAAGTAGTGTTTAGTTGTAGAAAAAATTTGAGGTTTTTTGTTTTTAGATTTTTGGAGAAGGGAATTAGTTTTCTTCTTTACAGAAGAGCTGGGAATTTAGAAAATCTATTAAGATAGAATCGTTATATTTCTTTCTAGAAAAGATTACATTGAAATGCAACGGTGGGCGGCGAGGGCGATGTTGGAAAGTGAAGAGGTTACCATATGATGATTAAGGTTAAAATGAGATACATGAATGGTAGATTGAGAAATTTCGTCTTTTTTCCGTTAGAGAGTAAAGAAAATAGAGAAGGGTGAATTGGGTTTTCATTTTCCTAGTTAAAATTTAGATATTGGTAATTTCACTATTTTTTAATAAAATTTGTAGGAAAAATATATGATTAAACGGGTTTTCAGTTTTTCTATTTTTCTTTGAAAAAATTCTTGAAAAAATGAAATATTTTTCACCAACTAAACATATATTTAGCTTGTGCACTTTATTTGGTTGTCAACTAACCTTTTCTTAAGGGTATAGCCTCAGAAAATGAATAACTGCACTAGTGATTAAGTTTGAAATTAAATTCAAAATAAACGACATAATTGAATGTTCATGGTGAAGGAGTGATACAACTAAAACAACACACAATGATTTGATTTTTAGTCGAGACAAACAGAAACATCATATACTAGATTTTTTTTAAAGTAACGTTAGACATGTACCATCAACTTAGTTCATTGTTAGTTAAGTTTGATTTATCTCACACAGGATATATCTAAAATGCTTTGATTTGAACCAAGTCCATGTGTATCGTGACAAAACTCTGAAACAAAATATTGATTGTTTTTCCTATGGGTTAGGGTGTATCAACTTGTTCTGATCAAATAGTCAACACTTATCGATACTACGTTTAAAGAGAAAACACATTTGCTTAAAATTTAAAGAGAAAACACATTTGCTTAAAATTTAAAAAGAAAACATATTTGCTTAAAATTTATAACTTGAAAAATGAATAATATTGTTAAACTAATTACACTCAAGTAACTTTTTTCTCTTTCACTTACTTCACATTATGGGTATCTTTAGCGAAATGGGCTGTGGCTTATTATTACAAAATTACTAAAAATGACACAATTAAATGAGTTTTTGTATATGTTAGATATTTTTGTGGGTAAATAGGTAATTTATTATTCTCTTTTATGAGGCTAAAGTTTTTAGCCGAGTTATTTTATAAGCCCTTTCATAAGCCCCATGACAAACGAGATTTATTTTATTAGTCGACTTATTTTAAAAGCCCAAGCCCCTACATATATATATACATAAAAATTTGTACGCATAAATTAATGATACTATGCATCGTCGCCACTATGCACGAGTAATGGTCCATCAAAATGTACTGGATTGTTAATTTTTTAAGCACACATTTAAAAACCCTTAAAAACATCTAACTTACACGCTTATTATTTAAAGTCTTGGTGTGTTTCATCATATGAACAATTTTTTAAAGTGACACTCATTTTTTGTACGCTTAATTCTGTAAATATATAGTCTATCGAGATTCATATATCATATCATACCTTTATACAATTTTAATGTTTATGGTTTCACTTTTTACATTGTTGTAAACTTTTATAAAATCAGTTAACTATAAAAATCAAAACACCAAAAATTCATACAATCAACTTTCTTTTTTATTTTTTATAACTGTGTATCACCACCAATACGGTATGGTGTGATGTTTTGAGTTTAAAACATACAAAGTAAAATAAATTATACACAGAAGTAAACCCTAACTAAACTAGACGAAAACACAATTGAGCAAGAATACACACAAGATATGTTTGAAGAGAAATGATACATTAATAAAAAGATTTTCACAAAATATGATGACATAAAATGATTGACTTAATGAAAGAGAAAAGAGAAAAGTTCTAGAAAAATATGTCAATCACATTATGCCACCTCATTTTGTAAATAATTATGTAAAAATCTTTTTATTAGTGTATCATTTCTCATGTTTGAATTATGAGAATAAGACATTATATAACCTTACGATAAAGATTCTCTCAAGTTATTATCAACATTATAAGTCATGTTGTATATAATCATTGTAATGTGAGGGGAGACATATAATTAATGGTTCCCTAATTTCAATTAAAAGAAAAACATTTAGATATTTTACTTGTTCATGATTGTTAAAATGACTTATCATGTTAAAACAACTTTAAATTATCCAAATTCATTGCGTTTAACCTAGCAATGACTTGGAATCTTTAATCTGCACCCTCTTACTTTGAACACTGAACAGATTCCACCCTTGATCTTTCAGCAACTTTACCATCAAGTCCCTAGACTCCTTATAAACCTGCATATTCAAACATACTAACAAAACAACTTTAATTTTTAGCAAAACACTTCTTTATTCCAAATTTAAATTAGAACTTAAATACTAATTATGGAAATATAAACCACAAACGAAGATGCTGCTTGTACACCAAAACTTACCACAATAAACTATAACAAAGATATTCCCTAAATCATATCAACAAAAGTAACCAAAGCAAAGAGGTCCAAGCAATGAGGTAGTGGATGACTAAAAAGTAAAAGAGTTAGAATAATAGCTTAAAAAAAGGCCATGAGTATGTATTGTGACATGAAGACAAATACTCCACAAATCTTCCCCATTAAGGCAACCAAACAACCCCACAACATGACCCAAAATGTTTGTTTTCGTTATAAGATATTTAATTATAACTAATTCGAATATAATCATAATTTGCAAGGATAATTATCTAGTAATATATCTATCTTATCAGTTTCCAAGTATCATGTAGCTAAGGTTGCGTTTAATAATGAAAAAGTTTTTTAGTTTTCATTTTTCAGTTTTCTTGAGAATAGGAGATCAATTCTTTCTCTAGAGAACACTTGAAAATGTGTTTAGATGGGATTTTCTAAAATGGGAAACCTATGGAGAACTCATAAAAGGAGTTTTCTAAAACTTAGTTATAAACTTAGAAAACAGGTTTTCCATCTTTCCAAGAAAACTTTTGAAAAAAACCTAATTTGAACGCTTTTTCTATTTTATTAGGTTTTATAGGAAAATCTTTCTGGAAAACAGATGAGTTTTTCATTATTAAATGCGATAAAATTTTTATGCTATTATATCAGGGATGGAGACAAGGAAGGGTCACAAGGAGCACGTGCCCTTTTAGCGAAAAAAATTGTAATGTAAATTATTAAAAATATCTTATCTTTTTTATAATTTGCCCTCCCTAAAAACCAGTTTATAGTGTAATTTTTAAAAATTATTAAAATATGTCCCATCGAGAAAATTTTTCTAGCTCTGCCCTTGTATTATATGCTTAAACTTTTAAACTTTGACCTTTGTATATATTTTGTTAATGTACAATGATCAATTTACTTTTCACTCTTAATAAGATGACTGCAAAATGTATGGGGAAAATAGTCACAACATACGCATAAATGTTAAAATTTAAAAGTTTAAGCATACAAAAACAAAAAAGAAAATTAGCCGCACAAACACTCGAGTGGCAAGAAAAAAGAAAATAGTTTGTGACACTATTCATCTATGTATTTTACTATTGTATGTTTACATGTAAGTTTAATGTGAAGTATTGCATCCATAATTTGACCCTGGAAGTCATTTGGTTGTATTTCAAAGCTGATATTATTGGACCATTTTTTGTTTATGATCGTGTTTAAAGATCAATTATTTGATCCCATTGTTGTTTGGGGTCTACCCATGTGTTGTGTCTTTTTTTTTTTGTTGTTGTTTTTCTTGCTAATTTTTTGTTGGAACCCTAACCTTTGTTTTATATGTTAACCTATATCTTTGAAATTACAAATGAGGTTTTCGGTAGCAAGTTAAAGCTACTAAAGTTATCGATTTTGGCCTCATATATTTAAGGCCTTCAATATGAGGCCTCTGACTAGGAGTTGGAGGATAAGTAGAAGGATTTAGCATTTCTCTTTTCGGTCATTGCTAAAGCCTTCTACAATATCCTTCTACACACACAACAATATGAACACCAATGTTCGTTGTTAAGTGTTCATATTAGTTTGTTTGTTCAGTTAAACCTAATCAATGAACACGAACAAGTCTTGCTCGTGTTGTTTCAGTTCTTTAGCACTACTTATAGATTATCGTAAAACGTCGTTTGATTTTTCCTCTTTCTTATATTATTTTTTCTTTATCTTCAATAAACTCTTAAATTCTCGTTTTTGGTTTGATAGTTGAAAGTTTTATTAATCTAATGAATCGAAAAACTAATATTAAACAAAAAAGAAATAAAAATAAAAATAAAAATAAAAATAAAAATAAAAAATAAAAAAATGGCCTTATTTTCAAATTTCGTTTTAGGCCTCCAGAAAGATTGAGCCGCCCCGGAGGATTTTCTTCTTCAAGTTATAAAGGGTATGAGTAATGTTTGACTATTGTGTAACCGAAATATCTCGTGACTGTTTTGGACCCTTTCCATGGCCATTCACACACTATCAATCACAATATAATCTTACTTGAAATGCATAAAACAAGGATTGGGCGTCCGCTGCGTTGCAACGGATGTTTTTCGGACGTTTTTCTTGCGTGTTAACGAATATTTTGGTAAGAAAAGAAGGTGTTTTTAAAAACGGATTAGATGGTTACAACTTTCAGGTCTTAAGTAGTGTTGATAATTTTTGTACTTTTTTTTTAGAAATCGGGTTTGTCCCGGTGGCTGAGCTATTTAAATAGCAAAACTTTTTTTTGGAAGACTGTGTTGACACTGCGGTTTTGGCAACTGTATTTGTAATTTGGTTGTTGATTTTTAAAGTATTTGAAATTTCAACATTTTTTATAAAATTGTATATATGTCAAAAGCATATCAATATTGGGCTTGTTTTGTTCATTATCGAGAGACCTTTTTTATGGTATTTTTTCTATTCAACAAATCGCGAGATATCTGTTTGATACTTGTTAAATAAAATTTGTTTTATAAAAAAGACGTTAATAGTCAAAAGTTTAGGGTGTATTTTGTAATTTTCTTTTTAAATTCTTTTTGCAAAGGCAGCCTCAGCAAAGGCCCAAGTATTTTCCAAATATTTTAATCAGGAATAGTTTTTAATTTTGTGGCACCAATAGGAACAATTCGTTTGTAAAGGAACAAATAGTTTTTTAATTTTGTGGCACCAATCAAGAACAGCCAGCGCATATGATGTGCCATAATATATAGAGAATGAGAGTATGATATTATTATCATAAGTAACTAACGTATAACCTAAATGAAAACATATCAGCTACGGTATATTTTATAAAATTTATAAAAGGAAGATACTGATTCAAAAGGAGAAGGTTAAAAGTGGAAAAGATTAAGAGCAAGTGACATTAGGTGATGGTTTAGATTGTTCCCCTAGTATTGGCCTCTCCCATCCCATCTACTTTTGCCTATTTTGGAATTCACTGCCTCTTAAATAGCAATATGCTACGTACATACAAACAAGCAAAATAGGTGGGTCGAGGTGGGTCATGTCACGGGTTCAGATGAGTTTGGGTCTAGACAAGTCCGGGTTTAAAATGAGTTTAAATACGTTTGGTTCTAGATGGTTTTTTATCGGGTTCACAAGAATTTTTATTTTTTCCTTTTTTGAGATAAAAGATGAAAAAAGTGAATAAATAGTAATAAAAAAAATTGAAAATAATGATGAAAAAACAACTTTTATTGGTTATTGTGAATGTCTGTTACATTGCACTGGTCGAAGAAAAATTAAAAGAAATGATAAAAAGAAACATTTTTTTTTTTTTAATAATATGAAGATGATGTTGTGAGTGAAAACTCTCAACCAAAGTACCAAACCCTTCACCATGAGACACGATGTGCTAAAAGTTATCTGTGCTCGTCACCCATGAGTACCGTCCCTAGATCAACCTCGATCGAGCTTACATGGAATGAGCTAAGCATACATCTTTTTTCCTATACCATGTAAGACCACAACTTTCATAATTAAAATCAAGCAAACTTCATAAAAGAGTGTCAATGTTGTTTTCTATTCATATGTGGAGGTGACATCATTGTTGGGAAACTTTAAGGTGACATAACCGTGGGTCCCACTAGTCCTAAAATTAACGGTTCTCATTAGGTGTCTTTTTGGTATCATTCGGGTGAGATATTTTTATGCTATTTATTCAAGTATGGTCAAAAAGTCTATATATGTCACCCTCATAAACCCTACTTTTCACCTGTTTAAAAAGCTTATTATACCAAATTAATGGTAATTTAGTCCTGAAAGTCTAACAGCAATATATGGAGTAATGAATTTCTTGAAATTACTTTTGAAAAACAAAGATAGATCATATGTAAAATTGCAAACACGTTACCTAGATTCCGTTGTGTTTATTATTTGAGTATTTATATCGTCTTATATTTTAACAATCACCATTTAAACAAAAGGTCAAAGGTTCAAACCTTCATTTGCAGGTGGTCAGAAGTGATTTACTCAGTAAAACCACGTACATTTGAGTCAAAAAGGCTCACTAGTACAATGACAACCTCCGGCGTCGACTTTTTTTTAACCGTGCCGACGTCATGACGTCGGCAACATACCTTCTCGACGTCATGTCGTCGGCAACAACTAGTCGACAGAGCCGCGTCGGCAACGTCCCTACCGACGAATAACGCCGACGACAGTGCGGGACCCACACGATTTTTGGTCAAACGAATGGGGGGTGTCCGACATTTTGTTACCGACGTCAGGTCGTCGGTAATGTAATAATTATTTAACGCATTAATTAGATTAACTTAATTTAGTCAACGAAAGTCAAATTTTTTGTAAAATGGTGCCGACGACATATAGTCGGTACCGTTTGAAATTAGTCACCACGTGCGTTATTATGTCGACGACTTGTAGTCGGCACGGAGTGAAAATAGTTAATATGTGTGTTATATTGCCGACGTCATATAGTCGGTACCGTTTGAAATTAGTCACCATTTGCGTTATTATGCCGACGCCCTGTAGTCGGCACCGTTTGAAAATAGTTAATATGTGTATTATATTGCCGACGACATGTAGTCGGCAAGAAGTTATACTGCAGCTGCACAGCTGCCCTGCCCAGATTTTTGCCGCAAAATTGTGCAGCAAAAATCTACCAATTCCAGTTTCATGTCCTGCTCTCATAACAACACATTCCAAAACAAAACAATGGCTAAAACGACTATAAAGTTTATAACGGCTAAAACGGTTATATATAACCACTAAACAATTAATAAACTTTACAAAACGGCCATAAACTTTATAACACCCTCAAAATACATCATAAAGTTTACAAAACGGGTGTTATAATCGCTAAACGTAGCTACTATATCTACAAATGTTGCAATATCCTAAGTGTTCAAAGATAATAAGATTGGGGTCGTCCGGACATAGTTCCAAAGACAAAACAACACAAAATAATACCTCTACAGCCCATCGTCGTCATACAGCCCCTCGTCGTCATCCTGATCATCATCAGAACTCCCGCTGCGAGAGCCACTCCCGCTGCCAGATCCACTCTCGCTGCCAGAGCTACTCTCGCCGCCTGAGCCCTTCTCGGGAGCGCCTGCGCCGCCTCCAGCTGCATGACGAGAACCACTCTGGCTAATAAACGCCTCCCATGTTGGGTTTGTCGAGACAAAACGTGTCAACAACTCAAGCTGCTTCTCGGTTTTCTTGGCTTTCTTTCTTTCTTTCTCCTTCTCTTTCTTAGCTTCATCCACTATCGTTTTAAATTCATCAATCTTCTCCTGAGCTTCAGCAAGCTTCCTGTCAAGCTCGGACGTACCTATAAACGAAATAATCAAAATTTAAAAACGGTCATTTCAATACATAAGATTATCCAACTTTAAATACCTATAAACGAAATAATCAAAATTTTAAAACGATCATTTCAATACATAAGATTATCCAACTTTAAATACCTGGTGGAGCTGGAGGCGGCAAGTCTACCCGTGGCCTCTTCAAGAAGGGTACCACCTTTCCGATGCCGGGTATATGGCCACGCTGCTTGCCCCCGATTACCCGAGCAAATATCTCCTCCTCCGTGAGGCACGGCTCGTCTGCCGGCATATCGGATCTAGGCTCCCGTAGTCGGACCATCTCTTCCTGTGTAGTTGAAAAAAAATGAGAAAATTAATATATTAGTCGGGTTAATTACTAGATTATGTTTCAATAAATCACTAAGTGCGTGTTTGGAAAAAATAAATAAATAAATAAATAAATAAATAAATAACGATACTTACAAACCGAGCACGAGCCTCGTCCTGCAACCAAACACCATTCTTGAAGTGGGTGTCAAGATAGGTATCGAACATGGACGGATACCGGTGGTCCTCGCTGTTCTCGAACTGTATAAATATATACACATGCATATAGGATGAAACAAATTAAAATGACTAATCAAACACCATATATATTTTATTTAGTATAAATACTTTTAATTAATATATTATTAAAATTAAATAATCTTATAAAAATAAAATGTGTCTTACATATTCGTGTCGAGATGCGGCAAATGATTTCGAACCGTGGCGGCTGAGAATCTTGTTCTTCTTTCTATTCTCTTTGTTCACAGCCGATCGTGTCTGGGCCTTCTCCGTCATGTACTGGTCGACATACTTGTTCCACTCAGCCGGCTCCAAGTTCGGAGGAGGATTTCTTCTGATCTCGTCCACTCTCGCAGCCCCACCCTTTCTCGTAAAGTAATCGCGTTTCAGATCATATTTATTGTCGGTATCGGGTGGCGAAATATGCTGTGAGCGCCGACCGAATGGTCTCCCACTCCGGTCTGGTGTGGTGGCGCTCCAAATCGAACATACGCTGCAATCAAATATAGTTAAAATTAATATAAAGATATAAATAAATAAAAAAATGTTAATAAATGTACACATTCAAATAATTAAATATAGAGATATAAATAAATAAACAAATTTAAATAAATATGCACATTTAAATAAATAAACACGGTAACATAACAATATATATAACAGGAAAATGAAATAACTGACCCCGACGCTTGGAAGGAAGTTAGCCGTCAACTCCGGTTCTATATCGTACCAGGTGTCATAGTGTAGCGGCTGCTGTCGAATGAGCTCGCCGACGTAATTGCCAAACCATGCTTGGTTCGGGCCCACATGAGTGTAAGTCCCCTTATCACCAATCTCAAAGTCAATAGACTGTAGGCCACGAAGTCTCACGGCAGCCTTGAGCTTCACATTCTTATTTTCTTCGTGTGGTCGTTGCCTACCGCCATTCTGACCTCCCCTACCCCTGCCTCCCCCCTGGCCCGACCTCCTCGGCGGGGTCGCCCTGATCCTGCAATTGGAGTGAGTGAAAACGTCATAAAGTAACTGATATATATATATATATATATATATATATATATATATATATATATATATATATATATATATATATATATATATATATATATATATATATATATATATATATATATATATATATATGTAATCTAGAAATTCTTACCACTAGCACGGTGCCCGCCCTCAATCTGACGGGTAGGGGAAGGTGGTGGATCATCGGCACCGTCACCACCATGACTCCGTGCAACTGCTGCTGCCATCTGTAAAAGTACAAGTTGAGTAACATATAGAAATTCGGGAACAAATTAACATAAGCATGCACACATTCAAATACATACACATTCAAAAGAAATATACACTTTTAAACAATCCATAACAATTTCATTAAAATAAGTGTCGTTTTACAAGTTACATTTTAAGATCAATCTGCACAATCAAAATCACTATCATAAACAACATTAGTCGCAACTTCAACTTCATCATCAGAATTGTTTGCGACTTCATTATCAGAATATGCTAAATCATAAGGATCGTCGTCTTCATCATCAATAAAATCATCGTCGTCATCAACAGGAATGATTGGTGGTGGTGGTGCCTCAACTAACGTTGATTCACCATCGATATTTAAGGTTCCAGGTTCCAAATCATTCAAATTAACAGACAGTTGGAGATCGGATGAGTTGTTGCCATGTATCACATCATCATCGTCTTCTACCACGATGACATCCCAGATTGTGTTGTGATTTACTTCTTGGACGACCTTCCAATGGAGTGGTCGTCTGGCAGGATCTTCAAGGTAGAAGACTTGTTTTGCTTGTGTTGCGAGAATGTAAGGTTGATCTTCGAACGCATAGCTACATGCCAAAATTTGTGTCATGTTGTTTCTAGTGGTAAAACGTTAGACTCTACGGTTTTTGTTGCTTAAGTCGAACCACTTAACTCGAAACAACACAACTTTGAACTGGGAATATGCGAACTCCAGAATATCTTCTAGTTGACCATAATACATTTCTCCCTCCTTCTCACCAGGTGAACAAATTCCGCTGTTCTGAGTTGTATGTTTTATATCGCGGCTGTGTACGACAAACCTCACACCGTTGACTACGCAAGAGTTGACTGAGATTGGGGTCGGTGATGGTCCACAAGCCAAAGCGAATAAGTCGGGAGTACAGCTTGGGTCATCGGCTATGTAAAGTTTACGGATCTATGAAAAAAGATAAGAATAGATGGAGATGACTAATAGTCGTTATTTATACATGGAAATACATACAATAAGTTTACCTTCGTCTCAAACCAGCTCGGAAATGCTTGTTGCATGTCAATATTAGGAAATTAATTTCTAATAAATTAATTCCGGACGGGTTTTCTATAGGATGATTAACTTCGGACGGGGACTTTCCGAAATTAATCACTAAAATCCTAAAACATTCACAAAAGTCTAACAATAGCATATATTTTAAGTTAAACAATTAGAATATAAACAATTATGAAATATAAGCCGAAAACAAAACAATATAAGCCGAAAACCAAACAATTAAAGTTAAACAATTATATAGTTACTAACAAACACACTCTAAAATCACACTATTTTTTTTCTTTCTTTTACTAGTTTAATATTTGCAACCTTCGGAATATCCTACTTAATACATACCTTACTTATTTTTTTTTTTACTTATTTTGAAACTATTTAAGTTAAAAAGTTTCAAAATAAGCCATAAAAATTAAGCTTGTGAAAGATAAGCCGAAAACCAAACAAACCATAAGCCCGTTATATAAGCCGAAAACCAAACTAACCAATATATACTAACCATATCCTACGGCTAGTTCAATACCTACGGCTAGTCCAATATATACTAACCATATCCTACGGCTAGTTCAATACCAAGTCCCCCAAGGTGCTATTTGCACCATGGGTACACAATATCCTACGGCTAGTTCACATTCCGCAACACTATACTAGTAACCAAACTATACATACGGCTGCAATCACTAAACTAGTAACCAAACGCTACAACAAAGCATAAATAAGAAGAAAAAAAAATTTTAAAAAGGAATACATACCGTACGTATCAGCTGTGGCTCGGCTGTGGTCTCGGCTGTGGTCTCGTCTTGGGCTCGGGCTATAATAAAAGAGATGCAATATATAATGGTTATGTCAAAATTTAAAAAAAAAAACTGTTGTCATCGACATGTCGTCGGGATACCAAAAGTTAATAAAAAAAATAAAACGAGGCTCTCACCCTGCTGTTACCCTCGGCTCTCACCCTCGGCTCTCACCTGCTGCTACTGTAACAAGATTTTAATAACAATTTTATTAACAAAATTTAATACCAATTTTATTAACAATAATAATAACAAATTTTAATAACAACAATAATAATAACAAATTTTATTAACAAATTTTTGCTCACCTGCTGCTGCTGCTGTGTCGGAGTGAAGAAGAAGAGAAGTGGGGAAGAAGAAGAATTAAAAAATGGAGGGGGTAGAGGAGAGAATTAAATAATGGAGGGGGTAGAGGAGGAGGTGCACAGTGGTGCGAGTGTCGGAGTGGTGGAGTGGTGTGGTGAGCTGTGGAGTATAATGTGGTTGGGGTGGAGGAGTGGTGGAGGTGTGGTGGAGGAGTGGTGGAGGATTGGTGGTATAATCGCCGGCGAGAGGGGGGGGGGGATGGTTTTTTGATGGTTCGAAAATTATGAGCAATAATTTTGACCAGATCTGGTTTTGGTATTGCTTTTTCTTATCCCGTCGACATGTCGACGGGAATATTAAGGGAATTTTTTATATTATTACTCATACCGTCGACATGTCGACGGTAATATTACAATATTTTGTCGTTTGCGTTTGGCGGGACGTATAAAATTTTCACGAAAATTTTGGCTGTTTTATTCCCGTCGACATGTCGACGGGAAAATAGCTTTTATTAATAAAAAATGTTTATAATAAATACTTTGTAAAATTACTTTATTATAAATACTTGTATAAAATTACTTTAATATAATTAAAAAAAATTATTTATTATAAATACTTTTATAAAATATTAAAAAATAAGTTTTATAAAATTAATAAACTAAATTTATATAATTGAAAAAAATTATTTATTATAAATACTTTTATAAAATTAAAAATATATATATATTTAAAATTAATTACTTATATTATAATTAAAAAAATCATTTATTAAAATATAAAATAAAATAACGAACGAGTCGAGATGCAATGGTTATACATGATATATAAAACGAACGAGTCGAGATGCAATGGTTATACATGAGATATTAAACGAACGAGTCGAGATGCAATGGTTATACATGAGATGTTAAACGAACGAGTCGAGATGCAATGGTTATACATGATATGTAAAACGAACGAGTCGAGATGCTATGGTTATAAATGAGATGTTAAACGAACGAGTCGAGATGCAATGGTTATACATGAGATGTTAAACGAACGAGTCGAGATGCAATGGTTATACATGAGATGTTAAACGAACGAGTCGAGATGCTATGGTTATACATGAGATGTTAAACGAACGAGTCGAGATGCAATGGTTATACATGAGATGTTAAATGAACAAGTCGAGATGCTATGGTTATACATGAGATGTTAAACGAACGAGTCGAGATGCAATGGTTATACATGAGATGTTAAACGAACGAGTCGAGATGCTATGGTTATACATGAGATGTTAAACGAACGAGTCGAGATGCAATGGTTATACATGAGATGTTAAACGAACAAGTCGAGATGCTATGGTTATACATGAGATGTTAAACGAACGAGTCGAGATGCAATGGTTATACATGAGATGTTAAACGAACGAGTCGAGATGCAATGGTTATACATGAGATGTTAAACGAACAAGTCGAGATGCAATGGTTATACATGAGATGTTAAACGAACGAGTCGAGATGCAATGGTTATACATGAGATGTTAAACGAACGAGTCGAGATGCTATGGTTATACATGAGATGTTTAACGAACGAGTCGAGATGCAATGGTTATACATGAGATGTTAAACGAACGAGTCGAGATGCTATGGTTATACATGAGATGTTAAACGAACGAGTCGAGATGCAATGGTTATACATGAGATGTTAAACGAACGAGTCGAGATGCTATGGTTATACATGAGATGTTAAACGAACGAGTCGAGATGCAATGGTTATACATGAGATGTTAAACGAACAAGTCGAGATGCTATGGTTATACATGAGATGTTAAACGAACGAGTCGAGATGCAATGGTTATACATGATATGTCTCATCTCACTATATCTATCTCTCTACCTAACACCTTATCCTCACAATATAAACACACACACACATACTCATCTCACTATATCTCTCTCTCTCTCTCTATCTCTCTCTAGCAGTTTCTATTTTCTGGCGACACCAGCATTTTCCGGCCGCCGGAATCTTTTTCTGGCCACCACCTTTTATCACCTCAACTTGTAGATCGGGCCACACCGGTCACGATTCAACCACTCAACCTCACAACCACAAACATACACTGTTATCATGGTGAAGAAGATGGCAGAATTTGAAGCTTTTCCTTGTCCTTGTGAACGAGGAGACGTGGTTCTGCGAGAATCGTGTAAATCTTACTCCCGTGGTAAACTATACTATGCGTGTCCTTTCTCGCAGGTCAACAATTACATATTTTTTCTTTAAATAATTTGGTTAGTTGTTAAAAATAATAGTTTTTATTCTTTAACAGCCTGGGACGGACGACCATGGATGTAATTTTTTTTATGGAAGGAGGAACGACTCGCCAAAATGATGATCGGTTCTCTGGGAGCTTCAACATCAAGCGGTTCTGGATCTGCTCCAAAAAGGTGCTCAAACTGTCATGAAAAAAATCTTAGAATAAACTTGCTGGAGGCACAAAAACAGGTGTTGGAGGCACAAAAACAGGTGTTAGAGACAAAATTAAAGGTGCTGGAGGCAAAACTTGACATGGCAACGTATCCCAACCACGACCACGCATGTCAGTCGGATGCAATACTCCGTGACCTTGTAGGTGACATGGATAAATTTCATATGTAGTACTGTTATCGTTGTTGTTGCTGTTGTTTGCTGTTGTTGTTGATGTTTTTGATGTTTAATAAAATGTTGTTGTTGTTGTTGTTGTTGTTTAATAAAATGTTGTTGTTGTGGAGCAATAATTAGAACTGAAGGAGCAATAATTATCAAACACAAAGGCAAACTGTTTATTTAAAACAAGCAAGAGTTCTTAACCACATGCATTTTCATACAGACTCAAACTAAACAACTCGACAACCAAACTAAACAACTCAACAACCAAAGGAAACAACTCAAACTAAACAACTCGACAACCAAACAAAACAACTCAAACTAAACAACTCGACAAACAAACGAAACAACTCAAACTAAACAACTCGACAACCAAACGAAACAACTCAAACTAAACAACTCGACAACTAAAACAACAGATCAAACGAAACAACCCGTTTATTTTTTTTTTGCGGCTACTTCCCGCTTTACTCGAACTCGCACCATCTTTTCCCTTCCTTGCTCTCATTTCCTTGATATGTGCAAACGTAGCTTCAAGATTTGTGATCCTATTTCCCAGATTATCAAGTTTTATTTCCAACGTACTTTTAGCTTCGTCGTCACCTCCAACAGCAACAACTTGAGCTTCAGCAGCAGCTTGAGCTTCAGCAGCATCTAGCTAGTCCATGTACTCTTTGTAGTACGGCTTTTTCCTACACCATTCGATAATCTTGTCTCTCATCCACGGTTCAGCATCCTTAAAATCACCATATTCCTCATAAACTGAATGACCAAAAGTTAACATAACTTCATTAAAGAGGAGCTCGTGTGACAAGATTTTTGAGTACTCCTCTTCAACTGTGCAACCACGCCAAGTCATGTGTGTATTGTAAGAATTGACGATTGAATTATTTGTGAGATGTGTAAAATGAGACGGAAATAATTTTGTGAAAATGTATATGTAGATGTGTAGGTAAAAAATGAGACGGGAATATATTTGTTAGGTTATATATAGCCTGAATTTTGGGAGAGATTTTGCCGACGTCATGTCGTCGGCGTCGTTAAGGCGGGAAAAAACCCCGCCCAATTATTCGCTATAACTCACTAAAGGAAAAAACCAAAATTTTGACTCAAATTGTTGCTGACGTCATGTCGTCGGCATTTTTAAACTAGGGGGCTATTAATTATTAATCATTGGTTAATCCCACGCTAACCACAATTATTTGTGTATTTATATATCACCGACGACATGACGTCGGCACGTGTTTTGGCGGTCAAATTCCCGCCTTTTTTTTCACCAGGTTTATCAAAAGTCAAACATGTTGTTATTATACCGACGACATGACGTCGGTATAATTCTAGATTAAAAATTCAACGCATCCTTGCCTGGGTCAAGCCAGTTTTTTGTCGTTTAGCGTATGGTGCCGACGACATTGAGTCGTCGGCATTGCGCTCGTCGCCTGTTCTCCTGATTCTTGTAGTGGCTCGCCCTCTTCGGGGTAACATGAACAAGAAAAACCACGTCCTTTTATATCGTCTTATTCTTCATATGAAGGGGTTTGTTTGTGTTTTACGCTTATTTGGTTCAATTTAATTCTATCCCATATTCCCATAGACTTTATAAGCACTTTTTCTATTGAGTTATAATAAGCTCATAAATGAGAAGGGAAAAAAGAACTTATAATATATATCTAACAATAAGCTTATAATTTTAGAAAATAAATATAATCAAGCAACTTTTCCTATTTTCTTTTCTTTTTCCATGCACGCCTGTTTTTCATACACATATATACATTTTATCTCGATATCTCACACGTATTTACGGTAAACCTTGAACCCACAACACATTGATTGATGAGCACACTCAAATAGCAACAAGCCAAAGTCACTTGGGTGCAACCACTTTTTTTCTAGCAATCCTTCTGTTTTAAAGTTATTGTCCTCAAACAAAAAATACTTAATTTAAGATAAGTGGAATCATTGCACTTATTAATCAATCAAATATCATTTTCATCCACAAAACTTTTTTTTTTTTTTTTTTTTTTTTTTTTTTTTTTTTTTTTTTTTTAATTAGGTTGGTTGAAACAAGAATGTGACTATTATTTTAAGAAATCCCAAAATAAAAATAGAGCCTGTAATTTTAAGACGGTGGAATGTGTATAAAGCAAAATCCGAACATCTACACATGTAATATCCCTACAACATTAGTTTATAAAGTTTAAAAGAGAAAACCAAGACAACTTTTATATGGATCTCAATTATTAAAAAGAGTATAAACTACGTAACAAGCCTTCCTTTTGATGATGTAACGAATCAACTCACCCTCCACATTCATGGGCTATAAATCAACCTCACACAAAACACCATTCATATCACAAAACCACTAGAGCTATGCAAGGCCTTCGGACCTACAATCTCCTCTCCAACGTCGAATTCAAGCTTCAGCTAACTCGAACCACGACCTCTCCCCTAGCAATCGATGTTTTTGAGACTCCTCATACACGTATCCAACGTCTCATAAATGAAAACCCTGTGATCATATTTAGCCAACCTTCTTGTTACATGTGTGATGTTATGAAACGACTTTTTTATTCCATTGGTGTTTATCCCACGGTTATCGAGCTAGAAGGTAGTGAGATCGATGATCTCACTGCCTTTAGTGATGGAGAAGGTGTTGCTCCCGCGGTTTTTATTGGTGGGACTTGTGTTGGTGGATTAGAGAACCTTGTGGCACAACATTTGAGTGGTGAACTTGTTGCGAAACTTGTGGAAGTTGGTGCGCTTATGTCGTGACAGGTTAGTCAGTGGCGGATTCAGAAGAAAATCATTACGACCGCAAGTGGTAAAATACTAGGACATGCATGTAGTTTCCCTTGTTGTAATTTGCTCTTGTGTATTTTTATATAATCAAGTAGGTTTAGAGTATGATTGATGGTACAATTATTATTGGATCTTGTGAGTAGTTGTTACTCCGTAAGTAGGATATCGAATCCCAATTCTACGGTCAAGATCATGTTTGAATAATTTATGTACTAAATTAAGACGTTTATGTTGTGTAATAAATGAAACTTATAATTAATTGCATGTCTTCAAATAATATGATTAATCTTTGTTAATCAGTAAATGTAAGTATGAAACATTGTCATTGTTTAGTTGAAGCTTAGCAAAGATGTTGAGCAATGAAGTATGTTTCCTAATTATAGGAAAGTCCTATCTTGTTCTAAGAAAATAAATAAATAAATACATCTTAAACATATTAAAGTATGCTAATAAATCTATGAAAATTTTTAGAACACAAATTAGAGTACTAGGTGCCCATGAGTCACAAGACGCGTTTTATAACAAAAAAATGTTGTCATTTAAGCTTTTTCCCATATAACTTAACCCAAAAACACTCTCCCTCCATCACTCAAAATTATAAGACACTCCGAGTTCAACACTTAACCGAATAAAACACAAATAAAAAAATGCCGTATGACTTGGCTGGTAATTTTGACGCAATACCTTATAACGCGATGTGGGGTTTGTTGTCAGGGACGAAACCAGGACCAAATATGACCGGATATACAAAATTTTTAGAACCATAATATAGAAACACACTTCGATGGACCAGGTGCATTTAAGATTCATTTAGGAAAAATTGATGTTCTTTTTTTAAAAAATTAACACTATATCGAAAAAATCCATGTGGGTCCCAAGCACCGCGGGAACCCCTGGTTCCGTCCCTATGTGTTGTCAAGTCATATGGTTGCGTTATAGGGCTATAACACGCCATATAACTTGAGGCATCGAGCGCTCTTTTATTCTAAATTAACTAGGTGTTAACATTTGTTTACCATAACATATGCAGATTACATCTAGGTAGATTCTTAAGAATAAAATCTTGATAAATCTAGACCAAGTCTGAGAATACTTAAAGTAATTTGTCCTAAGATTCCTAGCATTTTTTATCATAAATATAACAAGAAAAAAAAGTCTCGTAGCTCCCCGTATTCCAAGCTGCTGGACAAGTATCCGATTGCCACCTTATTAAAGAGTAACATGAAAACATTTAGGAGTTTTAGAAAATGTCATCGTGTATGGTTAGATAAAGTGGTAATCCGATGAGATTTTATCTATCCGGGTTACTAGGTAAGGGTGAGTTTTTGACTAAGATGCACACAACCTAACGTGGGTATCCCCGCGTGACCATAATGTGCGTGGTGAGATTTGATGATGAAACATCTTGAGAGAACATTATGGTGTGTAACGACTAGGTCACCTTGGTGGTAGTTAGATATGATTGCTTATTAGCATATTTTATCGCATTCAAATTGAATACTTGAGTGAACGTTGACTCTTTCACACAACAATCATCTGCAACTAAAATTGAGACCATTGGTGGAGAAGATATATGGGAAATGTGAGAAGGCCGACATGGGGTCGGGAGTTGGTGTAGACATTCCATTCTCTTGTCCTAGTTCATGTCGATCAATTCCTACTCATAGCATTTGTGCTTGAACACCTCTAAGCTTTAGGGAATATGTTTCCTATCACCAACGTCAACATCAAGATGCATTGCCGGCTTGCCGCTGCATACAACTCCACATCCTGAGGTCTAGTGGCTTTTTTGCTACTTGCACCTTCTTCAAGAATAGAATAGTTCATGATGGGGGCAGATGTATAGCAGCACTACTAAACCTCAAGATAAGCTTTTTTTTTTTTGCAACAGTCATTCACCAAATGCTTGTTGGTGATAAACGCGTATCTACTAATACAATAGTTGATAGGACAAATGTAGAAGTGAAGGTGTTGGCCATCAACAAGAACATATGAAAGATGGTTGCGGACAACATCAGTTTCTCACCCACATATCTCCACTTACCTTGTGCCGGTTTAGTTTACTCACCTTTTCATAATGTCTCAACACCACCACCATTTTTATTTATAGAAACTGTTAGAATTTGGTTATAAACAACTATAAGTTGAATATGACTTATACAACAACAACAACAACAACAACAACAACAACAACAACATACCCAATCCCGCCGGGGCGGGGTATGGGTGAGGTAGAATGTAGACAGATCTTACCCCTACCCCAGGAATATGACTTACAAAGATGCCATATTAGTAATAGTTGTTAGACAATTTTCGAATGGGTCAATCCTTAATTTTAACTATGGCATTAGGGCAAGATCTTCCAAAAGCCTGGAGAGTGTGTTTTTTATCCGAAACATAATCAGGTGCATCACTAGTTCATCATGTACTAACTGCTTTGTTACATACACCTGCATCATCGATCATTTTGGATACAATAAGGTGTCTTGTACTCGCAATATATGGTTCATGACGGGACACACTGTATTTAATAAAGCCCCTAGTTAATCTAAGGATGGAGGCAAGGCATCTTAGATGTTGGTGATCAAAACATACCCCCGAGCCTTAAGGTGATCATGCACCAATACTATAGTTTGGTTACCGCTGATTTTTGTTATTGCAATGCAATTTTGGAAGTTCAATTACTAATTAAGTTCTTCATTGGTGCTCATAAGTAAGCTAAAGAAAAGGAGAAAATAAACAATGAAAAAGAATAAAATGAATGTATAAGTAAAGATAAAGAAAATGTAGATAAGTAAAGCTACAGAAAACCGAAAATAAGAATTACTAACTAACGATGCATGAGAAAGTAAAAGATCTATACTAAGATGATGAAATACCTTTGATGACATGATATCAGATAGCGAACTCATACACTTCAATTCTTTTGCGAAAGAGGCTAAATCAATAGTGCTCGTGTTTGGGACAATTTGACACTGGTTTAATGTAGGATAGGAAATGGGCATTAGTACCATACTTTACATGGTATAAGTAGCCTTAGTACCATATATACTTTACTTATAATCAAGATAACCAGTCGTCGCTAAAGGCTATCACAAATTTTTGGTCAAGGGAACCACATCGGTCAATGCAAACCACGAGGACGAAGGTGTAATTTACTTTACTTCTTATCATGGCTGTTATCAAATAGAGTACAACTGAAGCAAATTATGTGACCCTAACTTTATTCCAAGTGAATCTTCCTTCTAAATCATGAAAACAATTGTGTTTCATCATCTTTGTGACAATTAACTGAAATCTATGCAAATCAAAGACGTTTTCATGGACATTTCGTCTCTTTGAAAGCCTCCAACATGCTCATATATTTACATTTGATCTGTCGACCATTGCTATTGAATATCTCTACAATTTTCAACTAGGAAAACAAATCATAAGTAAAAAAGTTTATGCAAGATGGGAGCATAAATGGCAGAGCTCCTTGAATTACATAAGATTGCCTCTTGTATGAGCATTCTTGTATTGATCGTTAGTCACGAGTGTAAGTTTCTGTCATCGCATTTCTTTTCCAGGTTGCATCTTCTTTTACATGATAACCAATGTTTTCATTGTAAAATCTATAGGTCGCCAAATTGAAATCAAATACATCAAAACTATTGGTATTTCGTGTCCCGCAAGGTGTGTCATGCAATTACCAGCAAGGTCTGGTATTGTTGTGATAGTAAATCATGCACCAAAAATCAGGAACAATGTGACACCAAGTGTAGGAAAACAAAAATATGCTGCTGATATCCTTTTATAGTACTTGTATACTTTATATGAATAAGCATCGATGATCATTCGTCATAATATATATCTTTTGTATTTAACTTGCGTGATTCATAAGATGTCGTCTCGTTAATGTGTTGTCAATGTAATGAATGAAATGCGAAGACACTTTGTTTCAAGCATACATATCTTCACCTATTACCCAATTTACTCAACAAATGTCATTTGCCTCCACAAACAAATGAAGATTTGAAGCTGCACAACTGGTCAATTAGAAACTCACAAATATATGTCACTAGTACAATCGACGCTTCTGCCGGCGACATTTTTACCCCCTTTCCGTCGACATGTCAACGGAACCATACGTTCCCGTCGACATGTAGACGGGAACATAACGACGGCTGTGTTCCGCGGGAACAGCGTTCCTGTCGACAATCACCGTCGACATTGTGGGTCCCACATCGTTTTCCAGTCAAAGGAATTTGATGTCCGTCAAATTCTTCCCGTCAACGGGAACGTATAACTAATTAACGTTTTAATTAATAGATGATAATTAAGTTTTATATTATGCCGTCGACTAGTCGACGGCAACATTAAACCAAAAATATTGGTTATTTAATTATGTCGTTGACATGTCGACGACATAATTTTAAAACCAATATTCATTTTTTAATAATGCCGTCGACATGTCGACGACATAATTAAAAAAACAATATTTTTATTTTAATGATGCCGTCGACATGTCGACGTTATCATTAATAACATCCTGCTAACAGCAGGCTGCAAATATAGCAATTTTCCAGATTTTTTCCTGATTTTCCGGAAAAAAATCTACCAAAACCTGTAACTGTAATAGCACCTATAACCACTCAATATCAACATGTCCTAAACGTATAACTCGCCATCGGCTAAAACACTTGCAAAATATCGCTAAAAACCCTCAAAATGCATAAAAGCATATAAAGTCTACAAAACGGGGTGTGGTAATATCTAAACCTAGCTGCCATATCCACAAATGTTTTAATATCCGTGACGTTCAAGTCGCCAAAAGGTTAAACTATACAATACTAACATATGGGTCGCCAAAATATTGTTTCAAGCATAAGTACAACACAAAATACCCAAGTTTGTACCTCTACATCCCAAATCACTCGTGATCATCATCAGCATCCTCATCATCGCCAGAACCATCCTCATCGCCTCTGCGACTTCCGCTCCCTCCAGCTGAGCCACTACCTCCAGCGCCACTGCCCGAGCCATCCACGTGCTGAGAACCCGCCTGACTAACATACTCGTTCCATCGCGGGTTGGAGGAGATAAAACCTGTGACCAAATCAATCTGCTCCTTCAAGGCCTTACACTCTTCAGCATCTGCCCGACTCTTCTCCTCGGCCTCAGCAATCTTCTTTTCGGCCTCAGCAAGATTTTTCTCCATCTCGGCGTATTCTGAAAATGAAATAATCAAAATTTAAAAACATCTATTGCAATACTTAATTTGAGTCATGATCGAGTAATCTATAATTAATATATTATCAAACTGTACATACCTGGAGGTGGAGGCGGGGTGTATGGTAACGGTGGCCTGGAGAGCCCGGGTACGACCCTACCCCGTCCGGCGATGTGGCCCCGCTGCTTGCCCTTCAAAACCATCGCAAGTATCTGCTCCTCCGTGTACGCCACCCCTTCCGGCGTATTCGCTCCCAGATCTCTCAGCCGAACCATCTCTTCCTATTTAATTGAGAAAAAAATTGAGAAAATTTATATATATATATATATATATATATATATATATATATATATATATATATATATATATATCGGGTTAATTACAAGATTATGTTTCAATGAATCATTAAAGTGCGTGTTTGGGGAAATAAATAAATAAATAATAAATTAAAAAAAAGAAAAAAGAAAAAAGATACTTACATATTGAACCTGAGCCTCATCCTGCAACCACGTACCATCATTGTCGCGGTGTGTGTCATAAAACGACTGGATGAGTGACGGGTATTGTTTGTCCTTGCTGTTCTGAAACTGTATATACACATGCATATATATAAGATGAAACAAATTAAAAATGGCAAATCAAACACCATATTTATTTTAATTAAACTTAAATACTTTTATAAAATTAAAATTAATTACTTTTATATAATTATAATTAAATAATTTTATAAAAATAAAATACTTTTATAAAATGAGATGTTAAACGAACGAGTCGATATGCACTGGTTATACATGAGATGTTAAACGAACGAGTCGAGATGCTATGGTTCTACCTAACAACTTTTTTTTTCTACCTAACAACTTATCCTCACAATACAAACACACACACACACTCATCTCACTATATATATCTCTCTCTATCTCTCTCTAGCAGTTTCTGTTTTCTGGCGACACCAGCAGTTTCCCGCCGCCAGAATCTTTTTCTGGCCACCACCTTTTATCACCTCAACTTGTAGATCGGGCCACCCCAGTCACAATTCAACCACTCACAACCACTCAACCTCACACTGTTATCATGGTGAAGAAGATGGCAGAATTTGAAGCTTTTCCTTGTCCTTGTGGACGAGGAGACATGATTCTGCGAGAATCGCGTAAATCTTACTCCTGTGGTAAACTATATTATGCGTGTCCTTTCTCGCAGGTGAACAATTACATACTTTTCGTGTATTATATAAATAATTTGGTTAGTTATTAAAAATAATAGTTTTTACTCTTTAACAGCCTGGAACAACAGACCATGGATGTGATTTTTTTTTATGGAAGGAGGAACGACTCGCCAAAATGATGATCGGTTCTCTGGGAGCTTCAACATCAAGCGGTTCTGGATCTGCTCCAACAAGGTGCTCAAACTGTCATGAAAAAGATCTTAGAATAAACATGCTGGAGGCACAAAAACAGGTGTTGGAGGCACAAAAACAGGTGCTAGAGACAAAATTAAGGATGCTGGAGGAAAAACTTGACATGGCAACGTATCCCAACCACGCATGTCAGTCGGATGCAATACTCCGTGACCTTTTAGGTGACATGGATAAATTTCATATGTAGTACTGTTATCGTTGTTGTTGCTGTTATCGTTGTTATTATTGTTGTTGTTGATGTTGTTTGCTGTTGTTGTTGATGTTATTGTTGTTGTTTAATAAAATGTTGTTGTTGTTGTTGTGGTAACTGATGTTGAACGTCATTTATATTTTAAATTCGTACGCACAAATAATAGAACTGAAGGAGCAATAATTATCAAACACAAAGGCAAACTGTTTATTTAAAACAAGCAAGAGTTCTCAACCACATGTATTTTCATACAGACTCAAACTAAACAACTCGACAACCAAACTAAACAACTCGACAACCAAACGAAACAACTCAAACTAAACAACTCGACAACCAAACGAAACAACTCATACTAAACAACTCGACCACCAAACGAAACAACTCAAAGTAAACAACTCGACAACCAAAAGAACAGATCAAACGAAACAACCCGTTTTTTTTTTTTTTTTTTTTTTTTTTTTTTTTTTTTTTTTTTTTTTTTGCGGCTACTTCCCGCTTTACTCGAACTCGCACCATCTTTTCCGTTCCTTGCTCTTATTTCCTTGATATGTGCAAACGTAGCTTCAAGATTTGTGACCCTATTTCCCATATTATCAAGTTTGGTTTCCAACGTACTTTCAGCTTCAGCAGCAGCTTGAGCTTCAGCAGCAGCTTAAGCTTCAGCAGGAGCTTGAGCTTCAGCAACATCTAGCTCGTCCATGTACTCTTTGTAGTACGACTTTTTCCTACACCATCCGATAATCTTGTCTCTCATCCACGGTTCAGCGTCCATAAAAGAACCATATTCCTCATAAACTTCATGACCAAAAGTTAACATAACTTAATTAAAGAGGAGCTCGTGTGACAAGATTTTTGAGTACTCCTCTTCAATTGTGCAACCACGCCAAGTCATGTGTGTCTTTTAAGAATTGACGATTGACTTATTTGTGAGATGTGTAAAATGAGACGGAAATAATTTTGTGAGAATGTATATAGGTAAAAAAATGAGACGGGAATGTATTTGTGAGGATATATATAGCCTGGTTTTTGGGGAGATATTCCCGTCGACATGTCGACGGGAAAAAGAACGCGGGAAAAAATCCCGCCCAATATTTTACCCATTTATTAAAAATATTTATTTAGTAATAAAATCTCGTCGACATGTCGACAGGAATCTCTGATACGTAGGGATTGCACCAGACTTTACCTCTCGAGGGATCTCGAGAAGCTTACAACCCCCACCAGGCAGTTTACCTGATCGATGTAGTATAGTATAATGACAAGTATCGGGGGATTGATCGTTCAGCTAGGAATAGTGTCGCTAGGATTAGAAAACCTAAAGACTAGGTCTAGAGATGAGGGATGATTCTTTTTGTATTTTTATATTTTTATAAAAGCAATTAAAAATCTTGATTTTGAAGGAGTTGGGCGGAATTAGTTGCTAGTCAACTAACCCAATTACTAAGATGCAATCAAAATAAAATATAAAAATGAAAATAAACTATATTAAACTAGTGGTGTGAGCAATATATGGGAGAATTATGTTTACTTAGATTTCACTACTCCCTAGATATCTTTTACATGTTAATTACTTGTTACAGTTGCGTGGATGATGGATTGTATTCCTTAATACCATTCATGGGGTGGCGTACTTACTTCCCCAATCCTATAAGCGCCTACTTCACTACTATGTCGAGCCGACTAAGAAGCTCCTAACATGGGATCATTAGAATTTGCTCATGCATTAAATACAACCAAAAAAACCTAGTACACATCGGTTCATGTTTCCTAAGACGTTCAAGCATGTTACACAATGGAGATCTGTCAGTTTTCTTAAGCCTAACATTGAAATCATTCATCCATTACAACTATAAACAAGTAATCAACATATAATTAACATCTAGGTTTTATTACATCTAAGCAAACACAAGATAGATCTAGCCTAGCATGTTGAAATCAAGACAAGCATAAGATATATTCAAACAACACATAGACATATTGAATGAATTGAAAGAGGACTTATCTTAATTGAACATGAAAGGTTTCAAGGGGTAAAAACCCTTGAAAATACTGTAAAATACGACCTAGGGTTTCACAAGTTCGGCCCTAGTATTCTCCACACAAGTTCCTTTTTTTATGAATGAAAAATAGAAAAGTATATATAGTTTTTCTGAGGTGACGGCGTCAAGAACAAATGTTTGACGCCGTCATCTCGCCGCCAAGTAATTTCTCGGACTGCCTAGATCTGGGTTTGACGCCGTCATGTGTACTCCTTATGCAGGCCGTCACCAAAAATACTCTTGACGCCCTTCTCTTGACGCCTTCAGGTTTTCACTGGGTCGTCACGGATTTTACTCCTAACGCCGTCAGGATTTTCTTCTTGACGCCGTCAGGTACTGTTCTCAGCATGGAAAATTAAGTCTTTGCCGTTTTCTTCACTTTTATGCTCCGAAAACGTCCAAAATGCTTCCTTTTCCAGAATTCACTCCCAAAGTACCTAAAATCACAAAAGAAACTATTTAGGGTAATATTTGATCAAATAAATTCAATTCCGGGCTTAAATGACCCCCTAAAAGTGGTTCATTTTTCGCCTCATCATATACCTTACATTTGAGATTTACTTGTCCTCAAGCAAATGCGCTTTTATTCTAGTCAAAATACAAGTTAGGGGTCATTTAACACTAATAAAAGTAAATACTACAAATAATCGTTCCACTAAAGACCGAAGACAAGCACGGAGGTCATACACTAGCACTTTACAAATAGTGTTTAGATACTCACATCTCTCGGGTGTAATAAAATAATATCACATTATAGAAATGGAAAACATCTCTCACTACCTGTCATAGCAAAATAGATTACCATAGGCTTGGGAAAGGATCAAACCTCCACCACATGGCGTAAGCACCTAGGATAAACTATCAAAGAGGTCTTTTAAAGGGTTGTAATGTTAGGTGTAGGGATATGGAATACACAGTTTTGTTGGATATAGGCAGTCTTTACTGGTGGCGAGTTAACAATCTTAGTTAATTACATGTACAATGTGGCGTTGCTAAGCGAAGACTAGACTCGACTTAAGCTAATAAATGAAAAATAACAAAAACATAAAATGAACAAAGAATGAAAAGGGATGGTAGTCCGTATGTTTTTCTCTTTTCTTTTTCTATTTTTTTTTCTTTTTCTTATTTTTTATTATTTTTTTATACACTCTTACCCTACTATCCAAAATAATACATCATAGGGAATGAAAATTCCCCTTACACTTGAATTTTTACATACTTTACAATAAACTAATCTAATGACTCGAATTAAGATAATCAAAACACTTGGAGTACTTCTAAGATTAACGTACATATGGGGGCAATATATGATGTTCTTCCCCATTACTCCATAAAATAAGTACTTTACCCATGAGTCCCAATCGTCCCAAAACAATATGTAGAAGGATATGACTCAACTTAGCAACCATGTAATCAATTAGATAATTAACTTAGGATTTAAACAAATAACAATAATGCACTAAAGATGAGTGCATACACGGAAGGCTAAGGCGATTTGGTTGTACATTTAAGTGAGGTGTAACAAATTCTTCCATTAAGTAAAATGCTTAAAGTTAGAAACGAAAAGATAGGCTCGGAGGGGTGTACTAGAGGTTTCGTGTACTAAAAATGAGTACAACGCTAAGGTGTGGGAAAAATTAGTTGACTTAACTAGCCAAGTAATATGACTTAAATGGTCAAATAATTATGATACGGGTTTAACACAAGGGTGATCCTAATGCCTCTTATCATGTAGTAAATCCTACTACACGAATGTAGTCTCACTAGCGGTCTCGGGATGCATCACTAACGCAAGTTCTAGAATCTAAATGCTACCGGTACACTCATAAGCACTAATAGTAAATGCTTTTCCTATCAAATCTAAAGGCGAACCTCACATATTTGGGTGGAAAATTTTTCTGAATGGTACGGTTTTGTGCTCGTCATACAATCTCCTATCCATGAGACGCTTGCTAAGGCTAAAGTTTCACTCCTAAATGTTGTAAAAAATTTTAAATTTGGCGCTAAAATTACACTAACAAGTATTTCTCATAGTTTTATTACACATCTACTATCAAACAAACAAACTCAAGCGAAAGTGTATCTGTAAGGTATCATCATTTTACTCTCCCCTTACACTTAGGATGAACATTATCCCCAATGTTCAATTAAAGAATGTAAAAGTGAAATAAGTAAAAAGAATGAAATCAAATACTCCCCTGATTCGCTCGGTATGTATAATAAGGTGGCCAGGTTAGATCTTCCTCCAAGAAAATGAACAATCAAAGCTTCCCTTCCAGAATATAAATCATCTTCTTGTCATACATAACCTGTAAAACCTGAGAAAACAGACAAGGCAACCTCGCATAAAATCGGCGGCAATCTGTATATGCTAACAAATCCTAGAAAACAAAATAAGATATAATGCTTGTGGAATGATGTTTGCAGATTTCCTGGAGATTATAAAACTAATGATTCAACAAAAACTTTAAGACTCCGTTAGAAAAACAAAACTGGTAAAATTTCCAGATTTTTACACGTGACGCCGTCAAGAGTAAACTCATGACGCCGTCAGAAGTGACCTGCAGAAATTCTTATGTTAAGTTTCCGAAAAATTTCTGGAAAAACTTCGTCCTACTTCCTGGAAAATCCTGCAAAACATAATTATGACTCGATACAAGCATTTGACTCTAACAAATACGAAAATCCTGCAAAACTTAATTTTGCGAAATACCTTTGGATGAAGTTAAGACTAGGCCAAACAACAATGAAGTATTTTCACTTTTTAGTTTGAAACATGATTTACCAACAATAAAAATAAAGCATGCATACGGAAACAAATAACAAACAAATAAAAATAAAAATCACGCAAAGCATGGGTTGCCTCCCAAGAAGCGCTTTTCTTTATTTACGAGTCTTGTAGCTAGACTCAAGGTCATGGATTACTACGTGACCTCATCATCAAACGTTACAACATCCTCACTGATCATTTCATTATTATTTTCTTGATAATGTTTTACACGTTGTATGTTGACAGTAAATTCTCTACCTTCATCGTCTAATAACACAACGACTCCAGTTTTAGAGGAACTTTTCACCGTAAATGGTCCATACCATCTAGACTTGAGTTTCTCTGGAAATAATCTTAACCGAGAGTTGTACAATAGGACCTTGTCCCCTTCTAAAAATTCCTTGGGTTTCTTAATTCTTTGGTCATGCCATCTTTTTGCCCTCTCTTTATATGTAATGGAGGACTCATAGGCTTCTAATCTAAGCTCATCAAGCTCGTGTAATTGCAAGAACCTATTGGTTCCGGCAATTGTATAATCTAAATTACATGCCTTAAGCGCCCAATAAGCCTTATGTTCTAATTCTACGGGCAAGTTCCAATAGGTGTCTTGTAGGCGGTTCGGAATGCCCATAAGGCCTCATCTAGTTTAAATGATCAGTCTTTTCTATTCTGACTAACTATTTTTTCAAGTATTCTTTTAATAGCCCTGTTTGTATTTTCGACCTGGCCATTGGTCTGTAGATGATAGGCGGTGGAAAATCGATGGGACACCCCATACCTCCTCATGACCTTTTCCATTTGCGCATTGCAAAAGTGGGTTCCCCTATCACTGATGAGGGCTTTAGGAATCCCGAATCTAGCGAAAAGCTTTTTCAGGAAATGAATAACCACCCTGGCATCGTTGGTCCTAAGGGCTTGTGCCTCTACCCATTTTGAAACATAATCGATGGCAACTAAAATGTATTCATTCCCTCCTGAAGATGGAAAGGGTCCCATGAAGTCAATTCCGCAGACATCGAAAACTTCACATATTTGTATAAAATTCTGAGGTGCTTCATCCCTATGTGATATGTTTCCGGCCCGTTGACATGCATCGCATGCTTGTACCATTTCTTTGACATCACGGAAAATTGTGGGCCAATAGAATCCCGCATCAAAAATCTTTCAGGCGGTGGTGCTTATCCCATGATGGCCACCAGAGGGACCAGAGTGACATTCCCTCATAATCTTTACTGCCTCGCTCTCCGAAACACAACGTCTGATTATTTGGTCAGGACACCTTCGGAATAAAAATGGTTCATCCCAGAAGTAGTATTTTAACTGAGAAAAGAACCTTTTCCTTTCGTATCTAGTCAGGTGTTCTGGAACGAGTCTGCTTGCGAGATAGTTGGCAAAATCGGCGTACCAAGGCTCCGAATCAGTTATTGACATGAGTTGTTCATCAGGAAATGAATCCCGAATCTCACTTCTATCGTGCTAATCCAAGGGATTTTCAAGACGAGATAGATGATCTGCGACCAAATTTTCTGCCCCGTCTTATCACGAATCTCAACATCAAACTCTTGTACAACAAGATCCACCGAATTAGTTGTGGCTTAGCATCTTGCTTGGCAAAAAGATATCGAAAAGCCGAGTCATCAGTGAAAACGACTGTCTTTAAAAGGACAAGATATTGCCGGAATTTGTCGAATGCGAACACCACGGCTAACAATTCTTTTTCAGTGGTAGAGTAATTTTCTTGAGCGGGATTCATGGTTTTGCTAGCGTAGTAAATAGGTTGGAATAGCTTGTCACGCTGTTGGCCTAACACAGCCCCGACAGCAAAATCAGTAGCGTCGCACATGATTTCAAACGGTAGCTCCCAGTTGGGTGTAATCATGATTGGACCTTGTGTGAGCTCTTTTTTCAAGAGATCGAATGCATCCTTGCATTCTTGAGAGAAATCGAAAGGAGCATCCTTCATTAGCAATTGAGTCATTGGCCGAGCTATTTTGGAGAAGTCTTTGATGAATCTCCGATAAAACCCGGCGTGCCCCAAGAAGCTGCGTATTGCTTTAACAGTCGTGGGATATGGTAACTTAGATATAGCTTCAACTTTAGCTTGGTCCACCTCGATCCCGTTGATGAGACGAAAAATGATCCATTTTTAGGGGGTCATTTAAGCCCGAATTCAACTTTATTTGATCAAATATTGCCCTAAATTGTTCCTTTTGTGATTTTAGGTGCTTTGGGAGTGAAATCTGGAAAAAGAAGCAATTCGGACGTTTTTGGAGCATAAAAGTGAAGAAAACGCCAAAGTCTTAATTTTCCATGCTGGGAACAGTAGGTGACGGCGTCAAGAGCAAAAGTCCATGACGACCCAGAACAGATTTGACGGCGTCACGAGGGTAGGGCGTCAAGAGTAAAAGTCATGACGGCCTGGAAATGAGTTTGTCTTGACGGCGTCAAATGTAGATCAAGGCAGTCCGAGAAGAGTTTTGGCGGCGAGGTGACGGCGTCACAAGTTTTGTCTTGACGCCGTCAGACCCCTTTTCCTATATATAGTTTTCTAATTTTTCACATTTAAAGAGAAAAGTTTTGGGAGAAACCCTAAGTACGATTTTGGTGTAACTTTACAGGTTTTTCAAGGGTTCCAAACCCTTGATACTTTGCATGTTTAATCAAGATAAGTGTTCCTTTAATTCAATCAATATGTCTATGTGTTGGTTGTCTATATCTTGTTCTTGTCTTGATTCCATCATGCTAGGCTAGATCTATCTTGTGTTTGCTTAGATCTAATGAAACCTAGATGTTGATTATGTGTTGATTACTTGTTTATACTTGTTTTGGATGAATGATTTATATGTTAGGCTTAAGAAAACTGGCAGATCTCCAATTGGTAACATGCTTGAACGTCTTAAGAAACATGAACCAACGCGCACTAGGTCTTTATTGGTGGTATTTAATGCATGAGCCACTGTTTACAATCCATATAGTTGTGCTGGGCATGGTGTAGGAGGAGATAAGAGCTCATAGAATTGGGGAGTTATGTGTGCCACCCCATGAATGGTATTAAGGAATACAATCCGTCATCCATACAATTATAACAAGTAATTAACGTGTAAAAGATGTCTAGGGAGTAGTGAAATCTAAGTAAACACATTTTCTCCAATTACTGCTCACAACTTTAGTATAATTTAGTTTATTTTCATTTCTAGTATTTTATTTTGATTGCATCTTAGTATTGGGTTAGTTGAATAGCAACTAATTCCGCCCAAATCCTTCAAACCTGAGATTTTTAATTGCTTTCCATAAAATATAAAAATACAAAAATAATCATCCCTCACCTTTAGAACTAGTATTTAGGCTTTCTAATCCTAGCGACACTATTCCTAAGCTGAACGATCAATCCCCCGGTGCTTGTCACTATACTATACTACAACGATCAGGTACACTGCCTGGTGGGGGTTGTAAGCTTCTCGAGATCCCTCGAGAGGTAAAGCCTATTGCGATTCCCACGCATCAAGTTTTTGGCGCCGCTGCTGGGGAATAGTTATTGTCTAGGTTAGAATTTCTTTTTATTAGGTCTACTTGCTAGATTCCTTTCTAGTAAGATTTTATTTTTATTTTTAGTTTTCTTTAGTCTATCTCATTTCTTTGTGCCTTTGTTTGTAACCACCCGACATCATGGACAACGGGAACATCTTTGAACCCGTCATCCCACCACAACAAAACCCACCATTAGAACCCCTTAGGCCCCGAACCTTAGGAGAGTATTCCCGACCTAGCCATCAAGGCTACCGAAACACCATTGAGCTCACCGGAGCCAATGTAACCCCCTTGCGATCCGACACCATCCGGTTGGTGCAAAGCGAATGTGCATTCCATGGACTTCGTTCCGAAGATCCAAACCAACATCTTAAGGACTTTCTCAAAATTGTAGATTCCATAGACCTAGATGTTGCAACTAGAGAGACTACCCGTTTACGCCTATTCCAATTCTCTCTACGGGATCAAGCTAGTCATTGGCTTGAGCGTTTTCCCGCGGGATCCATCACCACATGGGATTATCTCACCACTCGTTTCCTTGCTCAATTTTTCCCACCAGGGAGAACTACTAAGCTTAGAAATGACATCTTGATGTTCCAACAACGTCAAAATGAAACCTTTTATGAAGCATGGATTCGATATAAAGACCTACTCCGAAAAGTCCCTCATCATGGCATCGAACCATGGCTCCAGATCCAAATCTTTTACGATAAGGTTGACTATCAAACAAGGAGAGCCATTGATTACGCAGACAAGGGTAGGCTAAATAGACTTAGCATTGACGAGTGCTGGAAAGTTCTTGAGGGGTTGGCACAATACGAAGAGGAAGGATGGGAGGACCCGATGTTCCCAAGCAAGGTAAAACTTGACTACGCATGTGCCACCCAAGAAAAGTTGTTAGGAAGCATCGAGAAGCAGGTAAAAGAATTAATGAGTATTGAGAAACTTGCTGCTGAACCCATGTGGAATCATAATCTACGCAGGAATACGGTTATCAACCAGAATTTTCCTGAACGTTCACGACAAGAGGAATTCGAAGGGATAATGGTAACCTTCATGGATAATCAGGAAAAACAAATCCAGCACCTAGAAGCACGCATGGAAAGCACTCATAAAGCTTTTATGAATTTCGCAGACCAATTCATATCAAGGGTCAAAGAAAAGATCAAAGAAAATTCCGTACCTAAAAAAATTGAAAAAGTCTTCGAGGTTTCAACCCCTTTTCTGTTTGACCAAGAGGATAGCGGGAAATTTTCCCCAAGTGCCTTACCATTAACTACCCCCCATTCTCATGAGCACCCCCATGCAGAGTAGAGTTCGCAATTCCATAACATTTTCGTTGGATGTTTGCGTACCACATTCCCGAACTTATCCAAGAGACGTTCTTTTGGTTTTAAACCCGGTGTAAAGAGGTTGCACCTCAAAAACACCACTGATTTGAAACCCTCTATGGAACAACATCTCTCTTTTCACACCAATGACCCGTGCACAGGGATCGACTTAGCCAAAACGTCACCCAATCCCTTCTACAGCCTTACCTCTTTCCGTGACAGTAATGAGACGTTCGACCCTGGTGGACCTCGTTAACGGAATAGCTACTCATGGGTTTTACTAATGTTTAGCTATTCACGCAAAGTGCAGGGACTAAACATGGAACTACTCCAATTCTCACCTTACACGGGCATCTGACGGCGTCAGATTTAACTCTTGCGCCGTTAGCTCGATGGATCAGCAATATTAACCCAAAACTAATCACTTTCAACCCATACCCCACAAATCTCACCCAAAGTGCTGCTGCTACTCCGATTCTCTACCCTCCAATTCGGCATCTTCCGCATCCAATCTTCACTTGGTAAGTGATTTTTCTTCATCCTTTTTCGATCAATTGTCCTTAGGACCCATCAATTTGGAAAACCCCTTTCGCCCGAAACCCCATTCTTGACCCATTATTAACAAATCGTAATGCCATCCATTTGGTGATTTGTAAACATGGGGTTACCCGTTGATTATGTTATCCCACTCGAATCATGCATTAGTTTAGGGAAAGCCACTCATGCCATGGATTCTTTGACTCCCCACCCATGTTTTCTGATTAAAGGGGCGTTTGGGTAATGGGTTAAGAGTTTGAAAATTGATTTTTCCCTCGCATTTGCATGTTTCGGATTCTGATCAATCTGACGGCGTCAGGATTACTCTTGACGGCGTCAGATGTGTCTGACTGCATGAAGTTCATTAGAATTCTCGTTCTAATTGTTTCTGTTCACTCTACCTTTTTCCAGGAAAATGAGCAAAAGATCTCGTCAACATAAGGGCAGTTCCTCTAGGTCTCAAAGGGTCAATTATGGAGAATTGGTCCAAAGTTGGAGCGAGTTTGACGATGTTGGTGCTAACACCAAGTATGCGGAGCTTTGTAACCACCATATTGATGCTGGGGCTGTGGTTGACTGGGAGTTTCTTAGGGCCCAAGGGTTGGAGGCTGCGTTTTTGGAGAGAATCCACACTGATGGATTTATGGGTCCTCAGTGGGAGAGGTTGTTTAGGATTAGAGAGATAGTGTATAGTGAGTTGGTGAGGGAGTTCTTTGCGACCTTCCGTTTTGATCAGGCTGAGGCTAGGACGGATGTGGGGGGCACCACTGTGTATTTTAGGCTAGGGGGAGAGTTGCGGTCATGTTCAGTCGCTGAGTTTGGTTGGAGGATTGGGTTGTATACTAGAGAGGAGGTTGATGGGGTTTTTATGCAGAGGTTGTTACATGGGGAGACTCAGAGGAGTGAGATGAGGTGTATCACTTTTTGGCCGACCATTGGGAACGGGGTTTAAACCTCGACTACTGGGGCAGCATTCATTAGGGACCCCATAACTAGGTTAGTCCCCAGGTGCATCACATACAGCCTGTCAGGACGTCATGGCACCACTCACCGTGTCACTGCTTCAGACCTGTTCTACTTGTACACCATCTTTTCAGCGGATGTCTACTGCAACATCCCATTTTGGGTGGCCAGTTATTTGAGGACCAGTGTGGGTGAGAGGGATATTGACAAGGTGTATGGGGGGATGTTCGTGACCAGGTTGGCTCGTTCCTATGATCTTCTTACTCCTCCGATCATAGGGTACTTGAGCGACTGTGGGGCATGTAGGGTAGTGAGGGCTAAATCCCTCAGGCAGATGAGCATTGTGATGCCTGACAGGCATGGGACCTATACTTGGTATGAGGCAGGGGGGCCAGATGTTGAGGAGGAAGCTGATGATGAGGTAGATCCCCAGCAGCATCAGTTCCAGGGTTATGAGGAGGGGACAGCTGACTACTACCGACATATGGGTCGGGGTGACTGGCAGGCATACCAGGGTGCCTGGATGGGTCAGGTGGACGCATGGCGGACCACCACTGACCAGCGCATTGATTGGATGTATGATCACACCATCCGCCAGATGCAGCACCTCTCCACCTGAGATCAGATCGAGCCTCACCTACAGATTGACCCATTCCCCGACCGTGAGACTGACTACCCTCCCTACGGGTACATCGGACACCTACCTCCTGGCTATGACTACCGCTTTGGTCCTCCTCCCCAGTGACTCCTCTTGATTTCTGTTTTCTTTGAACTATTTATTGATGGCTGTGTAATTTGAAACATTTGGTACTGTAATAGCCTAGGATGCGGCCTCTGTTGGCCTTGAACAATTAACTTTCATGTTTACGTTTGTTTGAAATAATTAGTGGTGCTCATGGTGACGTTATTCAATTTGTCTATTCTTATTTGTGTGATTTTATTTGTTTGTTTGCTATTTGCTTCCGTATGCATGCTTAGTTTTTATTGTTGGAAGATCATGTTTCTAAACTAAATAGTGGAAATACTTTACTTTGTTGTTTTGGCCTAGTCTTAACTCCACCTAAAAGTATTTTTGCAAAAGATAAGTGTAAGGGGAAACCCCAAATATGTTTTTAAGAAACAAACCGATCATGATTCTCCACAATAATAAATGAACATATATATTCGTATTTGTTAGAGTCAAATGCTTGTATTGAGTCATAATGAAGTTTTGCAGAATTTTCCAGGAAGTAGGACCAAGTTTTTCTAGAAATTTTCCAGAAACTTAACATAAGAATTTCTGCAGGTCAATTCTGACGGCGTCAGGAGTTTACTCTTGACGGCGTCAGGAGTAAAAATCTGGAAATTTTACCGGTTTTGTTTTTCTAACGGAGTCTTATGGTTTTTGTGAATTATTAAGTTTTATAATCTCCAGGAGATCTGCAAACTTCATTCCACAAGCATTATATCTTATTTTGTTTTCTAGGATTTAGTAACTTATATAGGATGCCGCCGATTTTACGCGAGGTTATCTTATCTATTTTGTCAGGTTTTACAGGTTATGTATGACGAGAAGATGATTTATATTCTGGAAGGGAAGCTTTGATTGTTCATTATTCTTGGAGGAAGATTTAACCTGGCCACCTTATTATCCATACCGAGCGAATCAGGGGAGTATTTGATTTCATTCTCTTTACTTTTTCACTTTTACATTCTTTACTTGAACATTGGGGACAATGTTCATCTTAAGTGTAAGGGGAGGGTAAAAAGAGGATACCTTACATATGCACTTTCGCTTGAGTTTGTTTTGTTTGATGGTAGATGTGTAATAAAACTATGAGAAATACTTGTTAGTGCAATTTTAGCGCCAAATTTAAAATTTTTTACAACATTTAGGAGTGAAACTTTAGCCATAGCAAGCGTCTCATGGATAGGAGATTGTATGACTAGCACATAACCGTATATTCAGAAAAATTTTCCACCCAAATATGTGAGGTTCGCCTTTAGATTTGATAGGAAAAGCATTCACTATTAGTGCTTATGAGTGTACCGGTAGCATTTAGATTCTAGAACTTGCGTTAGTGATGCATCCCGAGACCGCTAGTGAGACTACATTCGTGTGGTAGGATTTACTACATGATAAGAGGCATTAGGATCACCCTTGTGTTAAACCCGTATTATAATTACTTGACCATTTAAGTCATATTACTTGGCTAGTTAAGTCAACTAAATTTTTCCCACACCCTTAGCGTTGTACTCATTTTTAGTACACGAAACCCCTAGTACACTCCTCCGAGCCTATCTTTTCGTTTCTAACTTTAAGCATTTTACTTAAAGGAAGAATTTGTTACACCCCACTTAAATGTACAACCAAATCGCCTTAGCCTTCCGTGTATGCGCTCATTTTTAGTGCATTATTGTTATTTGTTAAACCTTAAGTTAACTTTCTAATTGATTACATGGTTGCTAAGTCGAGTCATATCCTTGTACATATTGTTTTGGGACGATTGGGACTCATGGGTAAGTACTTATTTTATGGCGTAATGGAGAAGAACATCACTTATTACCCCCATATGTACGTTAATCTTAAAAGTGCTCCAAGTGTTTTAATTTTCTTAATTCGAGTCATTAGATTAGTTTAATTGTAAAGTATGTAAAGATTCAAGTGTAAGGGAAATGTTCATTCCCTATGATGTATTATTTTGGATGGTAGGGTAAGAGTGTATGCAAAAAAAAAAAAAAAAAAAAAAAAAAAAAAAAAAAAATCGAAAAATCAAGAAAAAGAAAAGAAAAATAAATAGAAAAAGAAAAAAAAAAAAACATACGGACTACCATCCCTTTTTATTCTATGTTTATTTTATGTTTTTGTTATTTTTCATTTATTAGCTTAACTCCATATTGTACATGTAATTAACCAAGATTGTTAACTCGCCATTAGTAAAACTTCTTTATCCAACAAAACCGTGTATTTCATATCCCTACACCTAACGTTACAACCCTTTAAAAGACCTCTTTGATAGTTTATCCTAGGTGCTTACGCCATGTGGTGGAGGTTTGATCCTTTCCCAAGCCTATGGTAATCTATTTTGCTATGACAGGTAGTGAGAGATATCTTCCGTTTCCATATTGTAATTTACACTTTATTACACCCGAGAGATGTGAGTATCTAAACACTATTTGTGAGGTGCTTGTGTATAACCTCCGTGCTTGTCTATTGGTCTTTAGTGGAACGATTATTTGTTGTAATTACTTTTATATTAGTGTTAAATGACCCCTAACTTGTCTTTTGAGTAGAATAAAAGCGCATTTTCTTGAGGACAAGCAAATCTCAAGTGTAAGGGTATATGATGAGACGAAAAATGATCCGTTTTTAGGGGGTCATTTAAGCCCGAATTCAACTTTATTTGATCAAATATTGCCCTAAATCGTTCCTTTTGTGATTTTAGGTGCTTTGGGAGTGAAATCTGGAAAAGGAAGCAATTCGGAAATTTTTGGAGCATAAAAGTGAAGAAAACGCCAAAGTCTTAATTTTCCATGCTGGGAACAGTAGGTGACGGCGTCAAGAGTAATTTCCTGACGGCGTCAAGAGCAAAAGTCCATGACGACCCAGAACAGATTTGACGGCGTCACGAGGGTAGGGCGTCAAGAGTAAAAGTCATGACGGCCTGGAAATGAGTTTGTCTTGACGGCGTCAAATGTAGATCAAGGCAGTCCGAGAAGAGTTTTGGCGGCGAGGTGACGGCGTCACAAGTTTTGTCTTGACGCCGTCAGACCCCTTTTCCTATATATAGTTTTCTAATTTTTCACATTTAAAGAGAAAAGTTTTGGGAGAAACCCTAAGTACGATTTTGGTGTAACTTTACAGGTTTTTCAAGGGTTCCAAACCCTTGATACCTTGCATGTTTAATCAAGATAAGTATTCCTTTAATTCAATCAATATGTCTATGTGTTGGTTGTCTATATCTTGTTCTTGTCTTGATTCCATCATGCTAGGCTAGATCTATCTTGTGTTTGCTTAGATCTAATGAAACCTAGATGTTGATTATGTGTTGATTACTTGTTTATACTTGTTTTGGATGAATGATTTATATGTTAGGCTTAAGAAAACTGGCAGATCTCCAATTGGTAACATGCTTGAACGTCTTAAGAAACATGAACCAACGCGCACTAGGTCTTTATTGGTGGTATTTAATGCATGAGCCACTGTTTACAATCCCTATAGTTGTGCTGGGCATGGTGTAGGAGGAGATAATAGCTCATAGAATTGGGGAGTTATGTGTGCCACCCCATGAATGGTATTAAGGAATACGATCCGTCATCCATACAATTATAACAAGTAATTAACGTGTAAAAGATGTCTAGGGAGTAGTGAAATCTAAGTAAACACATTTTCTCCAATTACTGCTCACAACTTTAGTATAATTTAGTTTATTTTCATTTCTAGTATTTTATTTTGATTGCATCTTAGTATTGGGTTAGTTGAATAGCAACTAATTCCGCCCAAATCCTTCAAACCCGAGATTTTTAATTGCTTTCCATAAAATATAAAAATACAAAAATAATCATCCCTCACCTTTAGAACTAGTATTTAGGCTTTCTAATCCTAGCGACACTATTCCTAAGCTGAACGATCAATCCCCCGGTGCTTGTCACTATACTATACTACAACGATCAGGTACACTGCCTGGTGGGGGTTGTAAGCTTCTTGAGATCCCTCGAGAGGTAAAGCCTATTGCGATTCCCACGCATCAAGTTTTTGGCGCCGCTGCCGGGGAATAGTTATTGTCTAGGTTAGAATTTCTTTTTATTAGGTCTACTTGCTAGATTCCTTTCTAGTAAGATTTTATTTTTATTTTTAGTTTTCTTTAGTCTATCTCATTTCTTTGTGCCTTTGTTCGTAACCACCCGACATCATGGACAACGGGAACATCTTTGAACCCGTCATCCCACCACAACAAAACCCACCATTAGAACACCTTAGGCCCCGAACCTTAGGAGAGTATTCCCGACCTAGCCATCAAGGCTACCGAAACACCATTGAGCTCACCGGAGCCAATGTAACCCCCTTGCGATCCGACACCATCCGGTTGGTGCAAAGCGAATGTGCATTCCATGGACTTCGTTCCGAAGATCCAAACCAACATCTTAAGGACTTTCTCAAAATTGTAGAATCCATAGACCTAGATGTTGCAACTAGAGAGACTACCCGTTTACGCCTATTCCAATTCTCTCTACGGGGATCAAGCTAGTCATTGGCTTGAGCGTTTTCCCGCGGGTTCCATCACCACATGGGATGATCTCACCACTCGTTTCCTTGCTCAATTTTTCCCACCGGGGAGAACTACTAAGCTTAGAAATGACATCTTGATGTTCCAACAACGTCAAAATGAAACCTTTTATGAAGCATGGATTCGATATAAAGACCTACTCCGAAAAGTCCCTCATCATGGCATCGAACCATGGCTCCAGATCCAAATCTTTTACAATAAGGTTGACTATCAAACAAGGAGAGCCATTGATTACGCAGCCAAGGGTAGGCTAAATAGACTTAGCGTTGACGAGTGCTGGAAAGTTCTTGAGGGGTTGGCACAATACGAAGAGGAAGGATGGGAGGACCCGATGTTCCCAAGCAAGGTAAAACTTGACTACGCATGTGGCGGGGGCCGAACGTTCCCGAAGACCGAAAAGTCATCCATGAAAACTTCCATGTTGTCTTCCATAATTTCGTGAAAGATTGCGGTCATGCATCCCTGAAAAGTAGCGGGGGCATTACACAGCCCAAAAGGCATTCTTTTGTAGGCGAACGTTCCATAAGGGCAAGTAAACGTGGTCTTTTCTTGGTCCTCAGGCGCTATGGGTATTTGAAAATATCCTGAGAATCCATCCAAGAAACAATAGTACTCGTGCCCAGACAATCTCTCTAACATTTGGTCAATGAATGGTAAGGGAAAGTGATCTTTCCTCGTGGCATCATTGAGCTTTCTATAATCGATGCATACCCGCCAGCCAATAACCGTTCTTTGGGGTACCATTTCACCCTTGTCATTCTTAACCACAGTCATCCCTCCCTTCTTTGGTACAACCTGCACAGGACGAACCCACGGGCTGTCAGAGATTGGGTAAATTAATCCTGCATCCAGAAGTTTGATGACTTCTTTCTTCACCACTTCCATGATATTGGGATTCACCCGCCTCTGGGATTGCACGGTAGGTTTATAATCCTCTTCCATGAGAATCTTATGTGTGCAAAAAGTTGAGTCAATCCCCTTAATGTCGGCTACACTCCATGCAAGCACTCCCTTATACTTTTTTAGGACTTCTAAGAGCTTACCTTTTTGTTCATGTTCGAGGGAGGATTTTATGATTACCGGCAGTTGGTCCTCCCCCTGAAGGAAGGCGTACTCTAAATGGTTAGGAAGTTCCTTAAGATCCAGCTCAGGGGGTTCGATAATAGAAGGCTTAAGCTTATTTTCGGGTTTTCGGAGTTTGAGATGCTCTGTGGCCTCCTGTCTAGGGTAGAAGGAGACTGCACCAACATCCTCCATCTTTTCTACCTCCAACAAGGGGAGAAAACTCTCATCCCGTAACCAGCCTTCCTCGATCTATTCATCAACACAGTCATCAATGACATCCGTGAGTTCATCGACCCCTCCAATGAAATAGAGCCGGTTAGCTGCTTCGAGAGAGAGATCCATAGTGTCCTTAATGTCGAAGGTCAAGCTATCGGTTCCTACTCGTAAGGTTAACTTGCCGTCATGAACATCAATGACGGCACGAGCGGTAGCAAGAAATGGCCTCCCTAAGATGATGGGTACCAAGTCATCCTCCTCCATATCTAAGATTACAAAGTCGACCGGGAATTTGAATTTCCCAACCTTGACTAGCACATTCTCGCATATCCCTACGGGGTATTTGACTGATCTATCAGCTAGTTGGATGTTCATACAGGTAGGCTTCAATCCAGAGTATCCTAGTTTAAGGAACATAGAGTGAGGCATGAGGTTGATGCTCGCCCCCAAATCGGCAAGAGCATTCTTTATTGATAGAGAACCTATGGAGCAAGGCAAGGTGAAGCTGCCTGGATCGTCTACCTTCTTTGGTAGCCCTCGATGGGTCACCACCGAACATTCTTCCCCAAGGGACACAAGACCCTCGAGTTTCTTTCGGTTGGCGAGTAATTTTTTAAAGTATGCGCTGTACTTCGGCATGTGATAACAAGCATCAAGGAGGGGCATGGTAACTACTGAGTCTTTTAGATATGACAAGAATCTCTTATTATCATTCTCAGTTTTCTGGTTTTTTAGTCGGGATGGGAATGGGATCCTCACAGGTTGGTTAGGTGGGGTTGATGGGGAGGGGATCGCCAAGGGAGGTTGTTTGGGAGCTTCGCTGCTCACATCCCCTTCCTCTTCGCGAGGCTTGTTTGGATCGGGGGTGATAGGGTGCGAGCTCGGGTAAGGGGGGGGTCCTTGGTTGTTGTTCCAGCTCGAGTGGTTATCGCGAGCATGGGGTCTTTTTGGCTTACTGACGGCATTTCAAGGTTATCGAGGGTGGAGTTAAGTTTGTTGAACCATTCTCCAATGTCATTCTGCTGATCATCGACAAGTTCATCAAGACCTTTTAATTGTAAGCCTTTTTCTTGAGTGAAGTGACCAAGGTCATCTTCAAAAGTGCTCCTGATTTCGAATTCAGGACCTTCCTCTCCTTCTTTTCTTTTTACTAGATTTCCCCCAGAGGGTGTAATCGTCGTTTTGGTAAAAAGGCAAAAGGGAGGGATCAGCATAGATGTCACCTCCTGACAAGCATGCATGTTCAGTCGTGGTTTCTCCTCCGCATTCCTCTACCTCATGCGGGCCCCCACAGTAGTCGCAGATCAAGTAAGGATTTGAAAGATGTTTAGGTAACTGCAACCCAACTAGGTATTCCATTCTTTTGTGAATTTTTCTTAATCGATCTGAAGATGTTGAAGTGATTTCAGACATGCTGACAGTCGACTCAGGTTCATCCCAAGTGTCATCCTGGTCTTGAGCATATTCCTCAATCCTATCCCATCCTTCCTCGGCACTAAGATTGGCTAATCTCCCTTTTCTAGAATTTTTGATTCCGTTCCGATCATTTGAGGAGACATTGTCGTAGAAGATTTGGGCCAAAAGCCAAAGTTCGATGCCATGATGGGGAACTTGTCTTAATAAATCCTTGAATCTAATCTACGATTTATGGAAGGGTTCGTCCTTCCTTTTTCAGAAGCGGAGGATCCTATCTCTAAACGCTGAAGTTTTCCCAGGTGGAAAGAACTTCTCATAGAACTTGGATATGAGTTGTTCCCATGTGAAAATAGATTCAGAAGGAAGTTTATCATACCACTCTTGGGCTTTTTAATAGAGGGTGAAAGGGAAGAATCGTAATCGGGACGTGTCTCTAGTAGCCCCATCCGTATGGAGGGTGTCTACTATTTTCAAGAAGTCCTTAATGTGTTGAATTGGGTCATCATCATCTAACCCACAAAACTTGCACACACTTTGGACAAGCCAAACATCGGTCGCATGCAAGACCTCATTGGTGTGTTCGTTTGGGTAGACAATGGCGTTTGAGAAGCCACGAGGGTTTGGGGAGGAGTAGTCCTTAAGGTGCTTAGGAGTTGGAGTTGCGGGGGTACTCATCTCGTTGTTGGATTGGGAGCTAGGGGTTGTAAGGTGATTTTCTGAATTTTCTTCAGAAAGGGGTGCATCAAAATCGATGACTATGCTAGATGGTTCAGGTGTTGAGTGAGATCGTCTTAGCCTACGCATTTCTCTATCGGGTTCTGCATAAGGCAAGACAAGGTCTCTAGCGGAACTACGACTCATAGTGATCCTAAGGTTAGAGAATTCGTCAGTTGCCATAATGGCAGATGGTAAAAGTTACGAACAAAAACACGAAGAAATAAGATAGACTAAAGAGAACCTAAAAATAAAAATAAAATCTTACTAGAAAGGAATCTAGTAAGTAGACCTAATAAAAAGAAATTCTAACCTAGACAATAACTATTTCCCCGGCAACGGCGCCAAAAACTTGATGCGTAGGGATTGCACAAGGCTTTACCTCTCGAGGGATCTCGAGAAGCTTACAACCCCCACCAGGCAGTGTACCTGATCGATGTAGTATAGTATAATGACAAGTACCGGGGGATTGATCGTTCAGCTAGGAATAGTGTCGCTAGGATTAGAAAACCTAAAGACTAGGTCTAGAGATGAGGGATGATTCTTTTTGTATTTTTATATTTTTATAAAAGCAATTAAAAATCTCGGTTTTGAAGGAGTTTGGTGGAATTAGTTGCTACTCAACTAACCCAATTACTAAGATGCAATCAAAATAAAATACTAAAAATAAAATAAACTATATTAAACTAGTGGTGTGAGCAATATATGGGAGAATTGTGTTTACTTAGATTTCACTATGATGCGTAGGGATTGCACCAGGCTTTACCTCTCGAGGGATCTCGAGAAGCTTACAACCCCCACCAGGCAGTGTACCTGATCGTTGTAGTATAGTATAGTGACAAGTACCGGAGGATTGATCGTTCAGCTAGGAATGGTGTCGCTAGGATTAGAAAACCTAATTACTAGTTCTAGAGATGAGAGATGATTCTTTTTGTATTTTTATATTTTTTAGAAAGCAAGTAAAAATCTCGGGTTTGAAGGATTTGGGCGGAATTAGTTGCTAGTCAACTAACCCAATTACTAAGATGCAATCAAAATAAAATACTAAAAATGAAAATAAACTATATTAAACTAGTGGTGTGAGCAATATATGGGAGAATTGTGTTTACTTAGATTTCACTATGATGCGTAGGGATTGCACCAGGCTTTACCTCTCGAGGGATCTCGAGAAGCTTACAACCCCCACCAGGCAGTGTACCTGATCGTTGTAGTATAGTATAGTGACAAGTACCGGGGGATTGATCGTTCAGCTAGGAATAGTGTCGCTAGGATTAGAAAACCTAAATACTAGTTCTAGAGATGAGAGATGATTCTTTTTGTATTTTTATATTTTTTAGAAAGCAAGTAAAAATCTCGGGTTTGAAGGATTTGGGCGGAATTAGTTGCTAGTCAACTAACCCAATACTAAGATGCAATCAAAATAAAATACTAAAAATGAAAATAAAACTAAATTAAACTAAGGTTGTGAGCAATAAGTGGAGAACTGTGTTTACTTAGATTTCACTACTCCCTAGATATCATTTACACGTTAATTACTTGTTATAGTTGCGTGGATGACGGATTGTATTCCTTAATACCATTCATGGGGTGGCGTACTTAACTCCCCATTCCTATGAGTGCCTACTTCACTCCTATGTCGAGCCGGCTAAGAAGCTCCTAACATGGGATCATTAGAATTTACTCATGCATTAAATACAACCAATAAAACCTAGTACATATCGGTTCATGTTTCCTAAGACGTTCAAGCATGTTACCAATTGGAGATCTGCCAGTTTTCTTAAGCCTAACATTGAAATCATTCATCCAATACAACCATAAACAAGTAATCAACACATAATCAACATCTAGGTTTCATTAGATCTAAGCAAACACAAGATAAATCTAGCCTAGCATGGTGGAATCAAGACAAGCACAAGATATAGACAACCAACACATAGACATATTGATTGAATTAAAAGAATACTTATCTCAATAACACATGTAAGGGTTCAAGGGCTGAAAACCCTTGAAAAAGCTGTAAAATACGTATAAGGTTCGGCCTTACGGTTTCTCCAAACTTGTTCCTCTAAATGAATGAAAATTAGAAAACTATGTATAGATAATAGAGGCTGACGGCGTCAAGAACAACCTTGTGACGCCGTCATCTCGCCGCCAAAATAATCCTCGGACTGCCTTGATCTACATCTGACGCCGTCATGTATTCCATTTTTCCAGGCCGTCACACATTTAACTCTTGACGCTCTTCTTTGTGACGCCTTCATTTCTGTACTGGGTCGTCATGATATTTACTCTTGACGCCGTCAACTTCTTCCTCTTGACGCCGTCACACACTGTTCCCAGCTTGGAAAATTAAGTCTTTGGCGTTTTCTTCACTTTTATGCTCCAAAAACGTCCGAATTGCTTCCTTTTCCAGATTTCACTCCCAAAGTACCTAAAATCACAAAAGGAACGATTTAGGGCAATATTTGATCAAATAAATTCAATTCCGGGCTTAAATGACCCCTTAAAAGTGGTTCATTTTTCGCCTCATCACACTACTCCCTAGATATCTTTTACATGTTAATTACTTGTTACAGTTGCGTGGATGATGGATTGTATTCCTTAATACCATTCATGGGGTGGCGTACTTACTTCCCCAATCCTATAAGCGCCTACTTCACTCCTATGTCGAGCCGGCTAAGAAGCTCCTAACATGAGATCATTAGAATTTGCTCATGCATTAAATACAACCAATAAAACCTAGTACACATCGGTTCATGTTTCCTAAGACGTTCAAGCATGTTACACAATGGAGATCTGCCTGTTTTCTTAAGCCTAACATTGAAATCATTCATCCATTACAACTATAAACAAGTAATCAACATATAATTAACATCTAGGTTTCATTACATCTAAGCAAACACAAGATAGATCTAGCCTAGCATGTTGAAATCAAGACAAGTATAAGATATATTCAAACAACACATAGACATATTGAATGAATTGAAAGAGGACTTATCTTAATTGAACATGAAAGGTTTCAAGGGGTAAAAACCCTTGAAAATACTGTAAAATACGACCTAGGGTTTCACAAGTTCGGCCCTAGTATTCTCCACACAAGTTCCTTTTTTTATGAATGAAAAATAGAGAAGTATATATAGTTTTTCTGAGGTGACGGCGTCAAGAACAAATGTTATAAACCGTCATCTCGCCGCCAAATAATTTCTCGGACTGCCTAGATCTGGGTTTGACGCCGTCATGTGTACTCCTTATGCAGGCCGTCACCAAAAATACTCTTGACGCCCTTCTCTTGACGCCTTCAGGTTTTCACTGGATAGTCATGGATTTTACTCTTGACGCCGTCAGGATTTTCTTCTTGACGCCGTCAGGTACTGTTCTCAGCATGGAAAATTAAGTCTTTGCCGTTTTCTTCACTTTTATGCTCCAAAAACGTCCAAAATGCTCCCTTTTCCAGAATTCACTCCCAAAGTACCTAAAATCACAAAAGGAACGATTTAGGATAATATTTGATCAAATGAATTCAATTCCGGGCTTAAATGACCCCATAAAAGTGGTTCATTTTTTGCCTCATCAATCTCAAAACAAAAAATTATTACCTTTAATCACACCTTAATTGTGGGAAAAAACGTCATTAATATATTCCCGTCGACATGTCGACGGGAACATATTAGCGGGTAAATTTCGCGCCCAACTTTGGTGAATTATTGAGGCTAAAAAAATATGTTAAAATATTCCCGTCGACATGTCGATGGGAAAATAGGAGTATGAAAAATTCAACGCAGTGGGGCTCGGTCAAGCGTTTTTTTGTCGTTTTCTGCCTTATGCCGTCGACATACTGTCGACGGGAAAACCCTCGACGCCTGTTCTCCTCATCCTTGTAGTGTGTATGCTACCAATCGTGTATTTCAGTTACGTAAGACTCAGTCACAAAGGAACCATTCAACCAATTAACGACCTACTAACATTTATTCAATTTATTAACTAAGGAAAATACTTAAAATGCTACTAAACCAACATGTCAAGACTAAACCAAACATTCACCCCCTTAATCTTGACCCGTTTCATTAAAGCAATGTCGGTTCATCTTCGTGGATCAAGTTGACTTCATCGTCGTGGATCAAGTTGGCTTCATTGTCGCTATCCTTTCATTTTGTGTGTGGAGATTTGATCAGACCCATGGCGATTGTAGTTTCTGAAGAAACTCCACGTAAGCGTGGTGTAAAATTTGTAGGCTTTAGTGTTGTGATTTTGGCTTGATGACTGATATTTAATGTTTCTTTTTTAGAAGGGTTTCTTGGGGAGACTTTGAGTAAATTCAGCATATGGGGTCTCTATATTACATTTTTTTTAATTTCTGGCAGTTGGTAGATTTATAAGGCTTCAGTCCTCTGATCTCAGAATGAGAATCCCCTACGAGAACATTCCTTCTTGTGACAGCTGGTATAATTAATGGCCCGACATTGGGACATTTTTTTTATATTGGTACTATGATTGAAACTGATTTGGTGTCATTTACCGGTTGATTGCGATATGCGAGGATGTATATGCTGCTAGAGCTTAAGGGGAGCTTGGGGTTGAGGAGGTTCTGTATTGGACATTATTGAAAATATGCAGGTAATCACACATGCTGCTAGAGTACACCAACCCCGACTAACTCGTTAGGAAGTCGAAGTCAAAGATACTAGGTTGCTTATACGGGGAAAAGAGTGGCTAACTATAGAACTGCTAACGTTAGGGTAAATCCCAAGCTTTGTTTTTTTGGTGGGAAAGAGATATAGACAGAGAGTGTAATAATCCATTCATTAAGCTTGTAACATGTTTGTGTATATAGCACTTCACAGAAAGATTGCATTGAGTTATTTATTTGTAACATATACTGCCATATTGATACATGACAAAATTGTATTTTTAGACATATTGGCATACCATAATACATTGATACTTCGTGATGGAAGAACTTAATTTACCGTAATACATCAATACTTTGTGATGGGAGAACTAATTATTGATTGTAAAACTACTCGCAGATTTTAAACTTGGAAGTATGGCTAGTGTGCATGAGTTGATCAAAACTGACAACACAAGCCAGTATGTTAACTTCATGTACATGTGCATAAGTCGGTCTAAACTGTGCCAGTTTTTGGTTTTCTACAAATAACTATACTTACACATTTACGAGAAGAAAACATACAATCCACTTGCTGGAAGAGGCATCAAGAGATAATGACTGTGCTGAACCAACTTTGGTTCTTGGTTTAATCGTCTGATTGGTTTCAAGTCTAACAGTCCAAATGATAATATATTATTTGTAGAAAATAAAAAGACACATACAAATGCATAGAAACCGTTTACTTGTATTCATACAAGTACAGTCACAGGATCATCAAAATCAACAGACAACATACGAGATAACGTTCCTGGTTTCTAGGAAGTAACTACTCCAGTCTACAACAACATCCACTTTATAATGCGGAACATACATCATAATAAAAAGTCAAATAAAAACATAAAAAACACATGGATAAAACAACCCTCCATAAAGAATCCGCGTCTAAACCTTCTTCTGTTTCTTGACACTACCACCGGGACCGGGACTCATTTTCTCGATATGTTCAGGAATGGTGTCACTCATTACCTTTAGGGATGTGAAGCAGAAATCAGTTGGTGAAATATCACTGTATTCTGGATGTTCTTTGAGATAGGCTATGATCCCAGGAGCTGCTCCTACCCTTGTGCCATCAGGAGTCACATACTGAACATCCATTTTAGAGTAGTCTCTCCTCATAACATTGATTCTCTGAAAACCTTTTGGGGTTTTTGGGATGTTGGGATTTTCCATGACCCAAGTTCGAGAAGAATCATACTCAATGTCAGCAGGACTATCACAGACAATTCCTTCAAGTTTAGTGCAAACGAATATATCGTCATTTTGCTTACTTCTATACTCATCAAATTCTGCTTGAGTTGGTACTGTCCTCCACTTGAAACAGTCGTTGCATTGCACAGCAAACATCTCATTTATATCAACTGAACTCTCAGGTAGCCCCCTTGATTTCTACAAGAATTTAATCAATAATTCCAATAGGATCAATATACTACATAATCAATAAAAAATATCCAAGGAAAAAGCTAAGCCTGTCTAAAAAAATCTTAAAAATAACAAATGAGGCTACAATGAGAAGTAACATTTCTAGGATTAATGGTTTGAGATCGAAAGAAACTAAAATAAGCTCAGAAGACCATCATGAAGGTTAACTTTACACATTCTTCACTAAATACACTACAATAACCTCTCTCCTAATGTGTAATTTTGTATCTTTTCCTATCTATCTTGTAGAGTTATCGACTTATAGTAATTTCTTCATATGTAGATAATTAAATAGAGTCAAACTTTATGAACTAACTCGTATCGACTATCAACATTAAAGGTTAAGACAAAATCTTTAGCGACGACCAATTACGATGGTTAGGACCAGTACCAAGAAATTGGTATGCAATCCATGGAACTAAGGAAGTGGTCCTGTTATGAAACAATGATTTACATAAATACAAATCTACTTTAATTAAAGAAGTAAATTGCTGGATCAACAAGTAAACATCATTTTATGGTGAATCGAATCTATAAATCACAAATTTGATTCACAAATCATTGTTAAAATCGAGTTATGATGTTGATTCATTAAATTTATGCAAATGATTCAGTATTCTACATATATCACAAAAAAGAGAGATTTTTTTAACATTGATTCAATTTATTTTTACACATTTTGAATTTTTATCACATTAAAATGAGTTTTACACTTGAAAAACATGAATCAAAGTTAAAAATCTAACGTTTTTGAAAACCTTCTCAATCGATCTGAATTCTCTCTCTCTCTCTCTCTCTCTCTCTCTCTCTATATATATATATATATATATATATATATATATATATATATATATATAAGTTCAATAACGACATCATTTCGAAATTATGATATTACTTTTGTAGCATAACATCATATCATACATTAATAGTTACCATCAAGGATCTTTTATCTCTATTCTATACACTTAAAAACATCCCTTTTTGAACGCATAGCCAAAATCGCATTTGTTCTATAATTATGCACGATATATCAAAAGAAGCAATGGCTTAACATTGAAGATCTCTTGATCGCTATATGTAAGCTAGAAAATTACCTTAAAATCAATTGGCAAATACACAAAATCATAGTTATTATTGTGATTAATTGACCCCTCGTTTGAAACCAATATGAAACAATAGCATAGCATTTATAAAATTTGTGCATAAGTATGAATTTAATACATCACATTTATAAAATATTATTTAAATGATAGCATAGGTATTTTATCAATTAAAGGTGAGCAAGTAAACGGAAAAAATTTAAAAGAAAACACTAAAACTCATTACAAAGCGATTTTTTTTTAGAATAAACTCTTTAAAAAGTATCATAAGTTTTTGTTTTTATTTTTATTATTATTTTTATTTTTATTCAAATAACTAATCTATACACTACATCATGTAACAAAACTCTTAAAATCGGAACATCTATGAACACAACAGATGATCACCGAATCAAAATTCATAAATCAAAACCCTAACTAAAAAAAACATTAATCTGTGCAAAATAAAATCTAAAGATAAAAGCTTTATTATTTGATCTTAGATATATAAATAAAATAAAATAACTCATGATACTTTTTAAAGAGTTTATTCTTAAAAAAATAAATAAATAAAAAAATAAAAAATCGTTTTGTAAGGAGTTCTAGTATTTTCTTTTAAATTTTTTCCGTTTTCTTGCTCACCTTTAATTGTTAATATAATAAATGCATCATAACTTTTCACTTTTTAAGATTAAATATGAATAGAATTGCATTAATGTTAACTTGTTTATTTTTTATTTTGGCAAAAAGAATATGTCATTAATTTCAACATGAACGATGAAAAAAACAAGTACTCCTTATTAAATGTTTTGTTTGACTTTTTAAAATCTTTTTTTACCAACTTTGATCTTAAATATTTTTGTTTTTGTAATATAACACTTGATAAAAAAATATATGAATGAATTAAGTTTTAAATGTATTTTGATTGTCTATAATTTTTATCAAATACTATATAACACAAACAAAAATATTTAATGACAAAATTGATAAAGAAAGACTTGAAAAGTCAAACCTCTACATTTAATATGAGACGAAGGGAGTACAATATTTGAGATAAGATCTCGCTTTAGGTGACAAACCAAGTGAAGAAAGATCTCACCCAACCAATCTACAACATAGTTTTAATGAAACATAAATGATATCTAGGAATTATAGTTCGGACCAAATACATGAAATAAAATCAAGCACATTTATTGCATAATTAATATAAGACTTTTAAATACATACCAAACAAACTTTATAATCAATTTGGATTTAATTTTGTTATGCAACAAACTCATACCAATTCATTAACATTAACACCTATATCAAAAGGGTACTTGTCAAGGGCTAAGGAATGGGTCAAACCCGACCCGACCTAAAAATCGACAAAGGAAAAAACGTGAACCGAGAAATAGCTATGGAAACCGAAAGCAAACCGAATAAGGTCAATCATGTTGGGTCAGGTCGGTATAGCTATTTCGAACCGAAAAGTTTTTTGACCCGAACCGAACCTAACAGACAAAAACCGAAATAATTGTACAAACCGAAACCAAACCGAATAAGGTCGGTTCGGTGCGGCCAGTTTCGGTCGGTTCGGGTGTGTTTTCAGGTGATTTTGCTTAGCCCTACTTGTCACTTTTGCACATCAAATGTGTATTTAATATATAAACTTACAGCATATCGTACGCACATTATAACAACATACATGTTTTTTTATGAATGTCTGTGTCTTAAAAAGAACAAAAATCACCTAATATTGAAATATCACGAGATACAATTGAACACATATTCTCTTTCATGCATATTGTCAATCCTGGAAACACTAATATTGAAATATCACGAGATACAATTGATATAGTTATACAAATTTTCCTTTTGAAGGAACTTCCTAGTTCCGTATCTTCCACGTAACAAAAGTAGTACCTAAAAGAGTTATTAAACATTATATTTTTAGATGTATATATAAGTAGTTTATGAGTTTCAAGATTTTAGACAAAAAGTGATGATATATATATAGATGCATTTGAGTGAAGAACAAAGACATGTTTAGATACATAAAAAGACAACAAACTAAAAAAGAATGAGACAACTTAATAAAGAAATTGAAAATACAACTTGCATCTAGATCTATGTATTGATTCTTCCTAATGATATCTTAAAGTCAATCATCATGAAGTTTATTGCTTGTAACCTTCTACAAGGGACATTTGCTAAGCACATAAAAGCATGTCCAATTTCATGCACTTTCTCTTGGAGTTCGACATACTCTTTTTCTAAAGTAGCAACTTCCGCATCATGCTTGTCTTTCTTTATCACGAGTTGCCTAAGTCTTTCCAAAAGCTCTGCGATCTTCTTATCAATCAACTCAAGCTCTTTATCAAGACGTTTTTGCTTAGCAATCAACTCAAGTTTTTTATTAGCAATCAACTCAAATATTTTTTCAAGAAATTTCTACATATCAATCAACTCAAGCTTTTTATCAATGTTTTTCTTCTTCGTTGACAGTTTTCTCCCCTTTTTATTAAATTTATAAGGTTTTGTTTCTTAAGCATGGTCAATTGAAATATTATAATTTGCTACAATTAGACTACTTACATCTAAAAGCTCTTAAATAGCCTCAGTTTTGTCATCAAGTCATTTATGGTTTCGTAAAATTACATTTTTTGTAAAATGATTTTATGAAACAATAAACGACTTAATGACATTTATGGTTTCGTAAAATTACATTTTTTGTAAAATTACATCTAAAATCATTTTTGTCATCAAGTCGTTTATTGTTTCATAAAATCATTTTACAAAAAATGTAATTTTACGAAACCATAAATGACTTGATGACAAAACTGAGGTTATTTAAGAGCTTTTAGATGTAAGTAGTCTAATTGTAGCAAATTATAATATTTCAATTGACCATGCTTAAGAAACAAAACCTTATAAATTTAATAAAAAGGGGAGAAAACTGTCAACGAAGAAGAAAAACATTGATAAAAAGCTTGAGTTGATTGATATGTAGAAATTTCTTGAAAAAATATTTGAGTTGATTGCTAATAAAAAACTTGAGTTGATTGCTAAGCAAAAACGTCTTGATAAAGAGTTTGAGTTGATTGATAAGAAGATCGCAGAGCTTTTGGAAAGACTTAGGCAACTCGTGATAAAGAAAGACAAGCATGATGCGGAAGTTGCTACTTTAGAAAAAGAATGTGTCGAACTCCAAGAGAAAGTGCATGAAATTGGACATGCTTTTATGTGCTTAGCAAATGTCCCTTGTAGAAGGTTACAAGCAATAAACTTCATGATGATTGACTTTAAGATATCATTAGGAAGAATCAATATATAGATCTAGATGCAAGTTGTATTTTCAATTTCTTTATTAAGTTGTCTCATTCTTTTTTAGTTTGTTGTCTTTTTATGTATCTAAACATGTCTTTATTGTTCATTCAAAGGCATCTATATATATCATCACTTTTGTCTGAAATCTTGAAACTCATAAACTACTTATATATACATCTAAAAATTTAATGTTTAATAACTCTTTTAGGTATTACTTTTGTTACGCGAAAGATACGGAACTAGGAAGTTCTTTCAAAAAGAATAATTGTATATCGATTGTGTCTCGTGATATTTCAATACTTCTATTTCGAGGATTAACAATATGCGTAAAAGAGAATTAGTGTCCAATTCGGTTGTTTTGAACTAAATTAGTCTTGGCAACTTAGCTTGTACTATATTTCGCAAGAGTGATTTTGGTTCTTTCTAATACACCAACGTTCATAAAAAAACCATGTGTGTTGTTATAATGTGTGTACCATATGTTGTAAATTTATATATTAAATACATATTTGATGTGCATAACTGATAAGTACCCTTTTGATATAGGTGTTAATGTTAATTCGTATTTGTATGAATTTGTTGCATTACAAAATTAAATCCAAATTAATTGTAAAGTTTCTTTGGTATGTATATAAAAGCCTTATATTAATTATGCAATCAATGTTTCCTCTATAAACAAGTTAACATTGATGAAATTTGTTCACACTCAAATCATAAAGAGTGCAAAATTATGTTTCATTTATTATATTAACAATTAGAGGTGAGCAGAGAGAACTAAAAATGTTTAAAAGAAAATACTGAAACTCTTTAAAAAGCGATGTTTTAAGGGGATTTTTTTTTCCATTCTAGAATGGCATATTTTTACAACTTACACCAATTATCTCACATATGTTTCTGACGAGACTTGAACCCACAACTTTTTGATTGTTGGGCCACCTGAATACCGATTTTTATTTATTAAAAACCCAAAAATTTTGGTTTGATTTTTGATTTTATTTGAAACCTGGACCGTCTCTATCCTACCTTAAATTAAGTTTTCAAAATATATACGTATATGTTTTATTACAAGCACTCAAAAAAATGTCAAAAAAATACTCATGGCTTTAGCAACCATTTTTTTGTAAAATTTTGGATTTAAGTGTTAAAAAACATTATATTTTCATTGGTTAATAAAATTTACAATCAAACATTAAACTTTGAAAAATGACTAATATTAAATCCTATTTTATGGACTTAAGTATAAAATCCTCAATCTTCATACCTTTTAGGAAATTTATATATTTAATAAATACTCCGTATCTCATGTAGAAAAAAATAGTTATTATTATTATTATTATTATTATTATTATTATTATTATTATTATTATTATTATTATTATTATTATTATTATTATTATTATTATTATTATTATTAAATTGATTGTAATAATATAAACTCTGTAAATTTACACGTTATAAATATCAAGCTGAAGCACGGGTTATTGATTGTATTCAAGGGAATAATTATAACATATATACACTTATATTTACTAAATTTGACTTATGTTAAAATATTAAATTAAACTACTTAAAAAATAACATAAAAAATTTAATCAAAATTCAAACCCAAAAAAATATTGTTGAAATATTCTTATTAGTTGTAGTGATTGTCTGAATCAATCCACGTTAAATAAATCGTGCGTACACAAGTTAAAAAATTTGAGATACGGCTAAACTAAGATAAAATTAATTGTAATACCAAAGTATTATATGCAATGGATTATAAGTATCAAAATAAAAGCATGACTTATAAATACACGCCGAACATATATAGTTGAAATAAATTATTTATTAGTTATAGTTTGAAGCCCGTGCGTGCACATGTTATATTTATTGTCTGAACCCAATCCGCGTTTAATAACTTGTGCATGCACAAGTTAAAAAATTAAAACAAATCTAAACTTAAAATTAAATTAATTATTATACAATAAATCAATATATGCACAGAATAATAAAAGTTGAAAATGAAAGCACGATTTATAAATACACACTAAACAAATATAGCTAAAATATAATTACTAGTCATACTTTCAATCTAAACCCGGCACATGCATGTGCATTAAAATTAGTATTATGCGCCAAACATATATCTTTAGCTAGCATTATAACAAAATCATAAAAGTTTATTTTCTTTGTCTCACGTCGATTAAAACACCAAAATAGCGTTTCGAACCCTTATATATAATGTGTTATCGGTTCTTGATGCAAAACTAATTTTAAATACAGTATATTGTTTTTTTAATTGACTAAAACAAATTTGTATCAGTTAGTAAAGCTTGAACTTGAATGAAAAAAATAAAACAGAAATGCAAAACCAAGAATCACATAAAGCAAATCAAGTTTTGGGTAAAAGTTTGATTTTAGTCAAGAACCGCCCCAACCACCCCTATTAGAAGGGGATATCTTGGCAAGTATTAAAATAGTTAATTGGCTACAATCTTCTATTAAAAATACACAACAAAAATGACTCACGGACCTACAAATGGACTTTGAGACCCACAAATTATAACACAAAATTGTAAAGGGTTGCTACAAAAAATTGTAGCTAATTTGCTTTATGTAAGTTAATGTAATGTATTACTATATATTAACATGAGTCATATAATATGAGATAATTTTTTCTAAGTGTCATGTACCAAAACGATAGTTGGGAGTACAGGGTCACTAAAACACACAGTATACATCATCGCTAAAGGTGAAAATCGTGGTAGTGTCATGTACCAAAACGATAGTTGGGAGTACGAACGGTGGATAAGTAAAGGTGACGGCCATCAAACAACGAAAAATGGGAGGTGTACTACCTTGTTGAGGAATGATGACGATCACCTTTACTATTTCCTCAATACTCACTCTCAACTGACGGAAAATGGTCGGCTTTGTTATAAATGGTTCATTACAATTAAATGGTTCATGATGGTGATGCACTGTAACTAACAAAGCCGGTAGTCAAGTTGAGGATGGGAGCAAGGCACCTGAATGTGATGGAAATCGAAAAAGTATTCCCTAATCGAAAATGTATTCCCTATGGCCTATGCTAAAGATGATCAGATCATGCACCAATACGATAGTTTGCTAACGAATGACTGAAACAGTTGTTGCAGAAGCCTGAAACTTCTTAATGGACTATGAATGTGTAAATTAAGTTCATGTTACCAAGTAAACTAAAGAAATTTTGAATAAATATGTAATTATAAAGATGAAAATAAAGCACTAATGATGCAGAAGAAAATAAATGCAGGTAAGTAATTATAAAACTAAAGCAAAACTAAGAGAAAAATTGCAGAAAGAAAACAGAAACTAATAATGATGCAAAAGAAATTAAAAGGAAAGGATAGTGAATTACCTTTAGGGACATTTTGTCACACTCGAGCTCCCGAGGAGGAGAAATGAACTATTTAAACTATACGATACCCTATTTAAGGTGCTCGTGTTTGGATATTGAAGGCATGAGATACAGCATATTTATTAGCTCAGCTCTTGTAAAGTTACTTACATTAGCTCGATGTGGGATAAATTGACACCGGTTTGCTGTGTTATATGTCTGACTTACCATAAACTATATGTGGTCTCTTTTTCATTGTCAAACTCCACATAAGTACCATTAGTACTATACCTTTGATTATAATCAAGAAAAATAATGATGTTTTACTATGAGTTAGTGAATCAGCATTAATCGTATAATGGGTCATTTCTATACAATCATAACTCGTTAAGTGTTATACTACTGCCTTCCCCGGTATGGGTAGATATTCTCCAAGCTAGGACCACAAAGTCACTCTTGAGTAGAACCTAAACTTCACCTCACACATACTGTTCTCGAGGAGGGGCATGTGAAGAAGTTGGCTTATGTTGTAGAATACAAGTTATTTGACAAAAATGGATATTGGTTGCTAAACATGATTAACCATGATTGAACTTTAACAAACTTAGTATTACAACTACCATTGCTATATTCTCAGTCTCGAAAAAAGAATCAGATCCACAACTTGGATTTACCTAAATTGAAAAAATTAGACTTCAAATTAGAGGTGGTGTCTTACGGGTGATGATTGAGCTCAACTGAAGTACTGAACCAAGAGTTGCCTCTATTGCAGCAGAATAGCAATGAAATTCTTTGATCAAATTTGCAACCTTTGTATCCAACTTATAAGTAGTGTTTTAAAACCCGGGTTGACCCGCCCGGTTGAACTGTAAACCGGTAAGATGACCGGAAACTGATTTTGAGCAAAAAACCCGGTTGAACCGCCTGTTAAACCGGTTGAACCGTGACCCGGTAGCTCGACCTAAATACCATAACTACTCAACCATCAGCTAACAAACATCATGATATATACTCAATCAAAAGCTAATAAACATCAACTATATTACAAAAGGTCTTGGGACATGTTATATGCAGACAACAGCAATTGGCAATCATGACGTGTATGTCGTGACCCTTGGAGTCAAATCAGCTACAGCGGAGACACTTCATTAACGATAACAGATGACTCTCTCACTCGATTTGTGAGGTATGCTGGGCAATAAAGTAATCATTGATGCTGCCATATGCCCTGTTGCCCCAAAGTATGACAATAGCCAACCAACAATGAGTATCACACAAAGAATTAAGCTATAATGGCCGATGGCCTAATCCCAGAAGTACTAGTTACTTTATAGAGAAAACAGTTACAGGTTTAAAGACACAAGAACCAGCTCCAGATCAGAAAACTTTCAGATTCATGTCTAACTTACGGTTTTACAAAGCAATATACACAATGAACAAATAATATGAATATTTATATGTAACACCGAGCTCATGTCTTCATTCCACCATCTACTTGATACAAATCTTAAGAGCGGAAAACCCTTGAATTCCTCCTGTGCTTCTTTGGTCCCTGAAACGACGAACCAAACAGAAGTGATAAATCAACCAAGTGCTAAGACTGTTTGTTCTCACAACACTTGCTGAAAAGGAAAAAAAATACGACAAACAATAAAAGGATACAACAGAACAGCAACTCGGTCTCTTCACAATTCCACAATCTCCCTTTGCTGTATAAAACACAGTACAAACATCAGATGCTTATGTTTTATAATCAAACACGCTGAACTAAACATCAAATATCTGAAATTCACATACCAAATCTATAGATCACACACACCAAAAGAATCATATGCATCTCCGCCTTGTACTTTTACTTTGAGGGGGTGCAGTTGCAGAGACCGGTAAACTCGACACTACAAAATCTCAACAAGAATCACACTTCAGTCTTAAATATTCAAGCATTGGATGACCTTAGATATTCCATTTGATCCACTAATTCTTGCAAATCCTCATCCCAATCAAGCTGTTGACCATCTAAATCATCAAGAAAATCATCGGGTGCTTTCTCAGTCGGAAGATCGACATTCAGCAGTTCCTCCCATAAATTATCATGAGACTCATCTTCCACTAAACCAGCATTGCTGCTTGACTCCTCTTCAAACGCGGCTGTAATGAACACGTCAATATTCTCTTGTAAATTCTCGACACTCGGCGTTATTGTTAAACATCTCTTATGCCCAATATATATATGTTCTTGCTCCTTATTTGCATACTTATCCATGTATTTATGTGTAGGAACTTGGGTACACTATGCACTTTTTCAAGACAAGATAAGGTCGAAACTTTTCAAAGGCATAAACAACGGCTAACATCTCTTTCTCAGTAGTCGTATAATGAGATTGAGCGTCATTCATCGTCTTGCTTGCATAGTGTATCGGTTGGAAATATTTAGTCTTTCGTTGCCCCAAGACTGCCCCGATAGCATAATCACTAGCATCGCACATAAGCTCGAAGGGCAAGTCCCAATCGGGGGCAACTAAAATCGGTGCCTCCGTTAACTTTTTCTTTAAGATATTAAAAGCATCAACGCATTTGTTTGAGAAGAAGAACGGGAGTCTTTTTCTAATAAATGGGTCATAGACCGGGCTATCTTAGAAAAATCTTGGATAAACCGTCGGTAAAAACCGGCATGACCAAGAAAACTTCGGATTCCTTTCACGGTGGTGGGATGAGGTAGCTTTGTGATAACATCAACTTTAGCACGATCTACCTCTATCCCGGATTTTGAGATTTTGTGGCCGAGGACAATGCCCTCTTTAACCATAAAGTGGTACTTCTCCCAATTTAGAACCAAATTAGTGTCTTCACACCGTTTGAGCATTTTTTCTAAATGGGAGAGGCAAGAAGTGAAAGAATTTCCATAAACCGAGAAATCATCCATGAATACTTCCATAGTGTTCTAAACCATATCGTGGAATATGGCCATCATGCACCATTGGAACGTGCCTGGAGCATTACTTAAGCCAAAAGGCATATGTCGGTAAGCAAATGTTCCATAAGGGCAAGTGAAAGTGGTCTTTTCCAGATCCTGCGGATCAATGGGAATTTGAAAATACTCGGAAAAGCCATCAAGAAAACAATAGAACTCATTTCCCGCTAGACGTTCTAGCATTTGGCCCATAAATGGAAGTGGGAAATGGTCCTTTCGATTAGCATCATTTAGTTTTTGATAGTCAATACACACTCTCCATCCCGTGACGAGACGTGTTGGTATTAACTCATTATAATCATTAGTCACAACGGTTATACCGCCCTTTTTAGGAACACAATGGACCGGGCTAACCCATGAGCTATCCGAGATTGGATAAATCATACCAGCGTCAAGGAGTTTGATTATCTCCTTTTTGATCACTTCATGGATTTTTGGGTTAACCCGTCTTTGTTGTTGGACGGATTCCTTGTAGTTATCTTCGAGCAAAATATTATGAGTAAAAAATCGAGGGTCTATTCCCTTTATGTCGGAAATCTACCAAGCGATGACACTCTTATGCTTCTTGAGCACATCTAAGAGTCGGGTCTTCTCCTCATCTTTTATGTCTTTGGAAATGATGACGGGTAATTTATCAGTCTCTTCTAAGAAAGCGTATGCAAGATGAGGAGGTAAATCCTTGAGCTCTAGCTCTGGAGGATTCTCAATAGACGGCTTAACTTCTTTAATTTCTGCCATTTTAAGGTCCATCAGAGGGGAAGAAGGGGTCGGGTCTTCATTCAAAAGTTTTTCAAGCAAAAGAATATCCCCCTCCGGATCACGATAAGAATCATCAACTTCCGGTGAAGAAGATGTGTCAATAGCAAGAAAGTCATCGACCTCTTCCAAAAGAAAATAACCTCCCTCAAACGGAGTGAGGGACGGGGAAGAGTCAGAAATGATTGGTTCTGAAGATGGAGTGGGGTTGCCACTTGAAGCATTATTAGAAAAACCGAGAAGCTCTTGAGAATACTCCTCTAAAGGAGCATCAATAACATCAATTCAATTAACGGAAATATGGTCATAATTGGAGGAGTATTTCGATGTTTGGTCAAGATTAAACGTAACAACTTCACTTCCAACACGAAGGGTAATCTCCTCGTCGTAAACATCAATCAAAGCACGGCTAGTCCTTAGAAATCCTCTCCCGAGAATGAGAGGAACTCGCGGATCGGCATCAAAATCGACTATCACAAAATCGGCAGGGAAATCCCACATTGACAAAGACATCCACGGCTATTCCCACAGGACAGGAAGTAGATCGATCGGCAAGCTCGAGGGTCATACAAGTTGGAGTCAGTTCGGGAAGAGATAATTTCTTCCAAACGGATAATGGCATAAGGTTAATGCTCGCACCAAGATCGACCAAGGCGAAACACTGAACCATCCCCGGAAAATTACACGGAATAAAAAACTTGCCGGGATCTCCAAGCTTTTCGGGAAGCTTTTTCAGGAGAACCACCGAGCAATTCTTATTCAATATGGTTTTTGCCATTTCAAACAATTTCTCTTTATTATTCAACAAATTCTTTATCATAGACGCAAATTTCGACGTTAAAAGAATAGCATCCGCGAAGCTTATATCAAAATGTAAGTCTTGGAAGATCTGAAAGAACTTCTCCATTTGATGATTAGCTTTTTCATGGAGCTTTTGATCATTAAGCCTAGACGGATAAGGCAATTTGGTCTTGACGGGAATTTCTTTTTCTGATTCATAAACAACTTTTTCTTTTCCTTTAGACGGCTGGACAACCGGAGGTTGGATGTCTTCTGTTCTTCCGTTATCAGTAGGAAGTTCCGTATCCTTTGTAGCCTCGGTTTCACGGTCGACTACCTTAGGAGGAAGAGAAGAAGAGGTAGTCGGAGCCGTTGGTCCATTGTATGAAACACCACTACCTGTTGTGATTGCTTTAACATCGCCCCTTGATTAGCGATCGTGTTGCTTGGGAGAGAAGTAGTTCCCGAGCCCGAGGGTCGATCATTTAAATGCTTCTTAATTTCACTCATTTCGTTAGTTAAAAATTCATGAGATTTCATCAAATTCTGATTTTGAAGCATTAGTTGCTTAAGAATCTCATCTGAGGGCGACAGATTTGGAACAACATTTTCATTTTGATTAAAATTTTGCCCTCGGTTGTTGTTGTTGAAACCTTGGTTTTGATTTTGAAAATTTCCATGATTTTGATTAACATTTCCATAATTAGCATTTTAAAAATTCTCTTGATTCAGGCCTTGATTTTGATTCACTTGAAAACCCCGATTTTGATTATACCCTTGATTTTGATTTTGAAAACCTTGATTTGCACGATTTTAATTTTTATTGACTTGATTGTTACGGTTTTCCACATTGTGATTTTGAGGTTGGTTGTTAAAACCGGGTGGTCCAAGATAATTGTTTGAACGGTAGCTGAGAAGATTTCGATCTCCTTGGGGTTGGTAACCGTTACCACCCGTGTTTGCAGCATACACATTCTCGTGAGCATAGGCACCGGTTGCCGGACACTCATAATACGGATGCGGACCATCACAAGTTTCACAACTTTGATTCACTACATTAACTTGATGAGAAGGTTTATCTTTTAAAAGAAGCCCAATTTGTTTAGTGAAAGTTACAAGAGCCTCATTGGTCTTTCTATTAGCATCGAGAACATGAGCCAAAACATCATCATTTGATTTACTACTAGCACTTGAGACTTGAGTTTTGCTTCTCAAACTCCTCACTCGAGCTTTATTTTCAATTATTGTTAAAGCTTCTTGAGTGTTTCGAGTCAACAAGTTTCTACCCACAGCAGAGTTGAGTGAGTCTTGATCGGCAAGACTCAACCCATTACAGAAAGTATCAATCTGATGCAAGGGTACTCGTGATTCGGACATTTTTCTAGCAACTCCTTAAATCTATCCCAAGCTTCGCTGAACGATTCATCAAAAGCTTGTTGGAATCGAAAGATTTGAGTGCGGAGATTAGAAGTTTTAGAAGGAGGATAAAAGTGATTTATGAACTTGTTATCTAGATCACCCCAAGTGTGAATTGAGTTCAGGGCTTCTTTTTCTAGCTAAGTCCAGGTTGCTTCCTTGAGGGAAAAAGAAAACAATTTCATTTTAACCACATCATAAGGAACTTGATTAATCTTTATCGTCTAAGCGATGTCGGTGAAATTCCTAATATGAGAATAAGGATCTTCATTCTCAAAACCGTGAAATGAGATACTCGTGATGATATTGAGTAACCCGTGATTGATTTCAAATTGATTTGCTTGAATATCGGGTATCACGATGGCCCTCCTAACACCATTGAAAGGTGATTGGATTTGTTCCTCCATCGGACGAAGATCATAAACCGGTTGAGGTCCCATCGGAGGAATTCTGTTATGTTGAGCACCACCCATCGGCGGGGGTCCCATATTTTGATCGTTTTGGTTCATTTCCTCGATGGTTGGGAAATGAACCCGGTGATTGTGACCTAAAACCCTTTCGGGATTTGAAAGTGGAGAAATAAGATTTTGAGAAGATGAGCGGGTAATTATACACCAAAAAGAAAAGAAAAATGAAAAAGAAAAATAAAATCAAAATAGAAAATGAAAATCTTTTTTTTTTTTTTTTCTTTTTTTTTTTTGAAAACTTAAAAATTCACAATATTTTTGGTAACCGTTACGTTAATCGTAATCGTTTCTTTTAAAACTATGCATAGCGAGGCGGGAGGGCAAAGGTGTGCACAAAGGCTACTTGAAAACCCGCTCTCTTCGGCTTGCAATTTAATGTCAAAGCCTACCTTAACCCTGGTTATTTGGTTGTAGTAATAAAGTAATCCGATAACGTTTAATTTCACGATTTGTTTTGTTATTTATTCGGAATGGTTTACAACACTCTCTCAAGAGTGATGATGTTATTTTTATTTTTGTATTTTTTGAAAACACTTTAGGAAAAGTGTTTTATTTATTTTCTTTTGTATTTTTCTTTTTAGAAAAAACGAAACTTCCGAGCGAAGGGTCTTCAAAACACAAAAACAACGATACGAATCAACGAACTCGTTTCAAGCCTTCCCCAGCAGCGGCGCCATTTAATTGATGTAATCTTAGGGTGTTAGGTCACCATTTAGTAAACACAAGTATGATATAAAGAGAAATGAGATGAGAAAAGAGTTTGGTTGATTATAAGATAATAAGAAAGATAAAAGTGCAAGAGTTTCTTTAAGGTAATCTAATAACCAACAATATGAAAGGTTACATTAGCTTAGTATTTATAGAAGGAGGACTAGGGCAACACTCCCTTCCTCCTTCCTTTCATTTAGACGTGGGCTTTAAGGCCCATGGACTAGTATTCTTAAGCCTAGTAACATAAACTAAGTAAGTTAAATAACTAAGCAACCTATTACAAAATGTAATGACCGAGACTTGACTAAATACTAAAAGTATGATCCCAACAATCTCCCCCTAAGGGTCGGTCATCACGGTTGCTTGACGTCTTCATCTTTGTCGTTGACTTGTGACATGTGAAACTCTAGACGTCTTCAAAATGAATGAATAATAGTGAAGGTACTTTGCTCTTTGTATTTGTTCTTTGGTGATGATGTAGTGATTAGGTTATGAAGTTGTCTGCCGTTCGTCACTCCTGCGTCTGTGGTGGTTGTCTGCCATTCCAACATACTCATACATCTTTAGACTTTAGACTTTATCGTACAAGAAGTTCCTTTTCATGCATTGGGATCTTTGTCTTTAAGCTTTGAAGATTCTGCTTAATGCTGTAGAATCTTTCTCTTAACTTTGTGTTGCAATGATCTTTGGGGGAGCTTTCTTTGACTTCAAGATGTATGTATGAGCATGTTGGAATCTGCCATCATGGAAGTGAGGTACCTGCGGGTAAACAGTTAGCAATAATACAACCGGTACTTACGGATAAGGAATTAGAGATCATCAACAACATAGTGTGAAGACTCCTTCTAATCCTTGTCCAGGTCGTTCCCATATCAGATACTCCCGAAGGAGCTTACGAGATCTACTAGGTAGCTCAATGACTGGGTGAGTCGCTGGGGATCACTCCACGACTGTAGACCGAGATGGAACCACCGCAAACACTAAGCGTAACCCTTGTGAGGTTACCGAAGTGACCTGTCAAGGCTGTAAGATGATGACCCTGACAGGAGTTTCCGTTCAATCATTGAGAAATACTTACGCACTTCTCTCATAAACGTTCTCGGCAGATTGCTAAGATCTGCGAAGGACTCGATAGTTTACAACTGATGCCCATTGATGTAGAACATCAGTTGTAGAAATACTAAGTGTTCCTAAGAGATCTTTGATGTATCTCATGGCTCTAGACTCTGTAAGTGCACACCTAGGTTTCCTATGCGGAGACTGGGGATGTCCTGATTCAATATCAACCGTCTCTAAGAGATGGGTCGATAGGTTACGTGGGTTCCCCGTGAGAATGAAACAAGTCCTTTTAAGAGAACTTGAGTGGTTCAGAAGGTTTAGTGCATTGCGTCACTGGGTCCATGACGACTTAATCTTCAATACCGGTGTTGCCTTAGCAACAACCAGTAGCATATGAATTGAACCCGGTGTCTGCCCTAAGGTTGAACATATGGAGGGCTATTTCTTTTCACCCTTTTCATTACTTTTCTTTTTCATTCTTCAACCCCTTCTTTCTCCTTTTCATTCTTTACTCCTTTTTTCGTATCATACCTAAGGACTTCTAGTTCTAACTATTGGTGATGTCCTTGGGTAGATCCCTCCGGCTTAGGCGGATCATAGGACGGTTATTTCCTAACCTTAGTCACCTTATAACTCCATGACTATCCTATAATTGCCATTGAAACCTTTGAAAATCTCTCAGAGTGTTTGATAATCAAATATTTTGGTTAACACTTTGAGAGTTTTGTGTACACTTTTTGAAGGGCTCCCCCTGCACATGTGCTCATAAGTATTAAATAAATTTGCACATGTGGGAGGAGCAAGCACTTTTGAATTGATCCACTTTCCATGAACAAGACCGATTCGAGACACGCTTACATCACTAGTTAGACTAGCTTGAAGTTATTACCCGGCCTGGTCAAGTCCATAGAAAGTTTCTCGAGACGGTACATTTCTACTAAGACTAATCCTTTTCGAGACACGCTTACGTGGTTAGTTAAAGAGGTACATTGTCAGCTTTTAGGTGACAACTAGCTCTAGTAACTAACTTGATGTTATTACCCGTCGAGGATAAGTCTTTTCGATGTTACTAACTTGTATTATCTCATCAATTCCTGGGTGAATCTGAGTCTAGCTCGCATGAGATTTAACTTTTAAGCATTGACTTCGTATATTTTAATCACTTTATCATTTTCTCCCCCTCAAAAATAGCATATGTGATGTTGTTTTTGACAAGCATTTGATTAAAATATGCGTTTTTGAGTCTTACGGGGAGATTCATCAAGAATTTTTTGATTTAGAGCAAAGTATTTTTGTTTTTGACAAGTGCTCCCCCTCAACAAGTGATTAGGTCTTATTGAGGTGAAATACTTGTCCTTTTGAGCAGAATTATGAAAAATCATAAATGTTTGATTAATTTTACTCAAAAGTAAGAAGCCTTCGCTCCTTATATGAGGATTGAGGCACTGAAGCGTACCTCAGGGTCCTTTCTATACAAGATCGGGTTGTGCACTGTAATGCGTACACAAACCATAACGAAGTAAAATTATGACAAATCAAATCAAATTCTTACAATGATCTACCATTCAGGCCTCTGAAATGTCAACACCGGAAATTTCTGTCTGCCTCCCACATAGCTCTCCAACCTTCGAAACTGATCCCTGCGCCTTAAGCGGTTCTCGATCCTTGATATGAATCTACGGGCCTCCCTAACCTCTGTCGTAGTCCACCGTTTCGATTTACCCAAAGCAATGTCATTTACTCTGCCTTTGATGCCGTCCCTGACGAACTTAAGCGTTTCATCACAGAACTTCTGAATTTCGGTGTAAGCCATGAAGCAGTTGCGACCATTACTGCTGCGGTAGGTGAACCCGAAGGGATTCTTGAGCAGGGTGTACTGAGGCATATGTTGAAGGTTGGGGATGTCGAACAGGTTTGGTTTGGTAAGGTTGAGCTTCTTCTGGTAACTTTCCACTCCTAATTGAAGGTCTTCGACTCGTTCTCTGATTACGATTTGCCTGATATAAATGAGGAGGGCTTGGATGAAGGCAAGTTGTATGTCTTTCGGTAAACCACAGAGCTTTCCTTGTACTTTGAGTAGATACAGGTCTTCGATATCATTGAGAAGTAGGCGTGGAAAGTCTGACTCAGAAATGTCGTACTCCTTTTCATCAAGTCTTTTCAGTGTGATTCTGCTGAGGAAGGGGTACCCAAAGAAAGTGACAGTCGAGATGAATTGAATGGAGACTATCTTCAAATCACTTGCTACTTCGCCCATCGTCTGATTAAGTCTGCTGCTTCGATAGTATTGTGCCCGGTTTTCTGGCCAGTGATGAATGCCGTAGAGTGCGTTCCGGTCATATTCAACAATTTTGTCAACGAATAATGATGTGGCTTCTTCTTCGATGGCTTTGTTGAGATATCGAGCAGCAGGGAGAAAGGCGAGTGAGGTAACGTACTTCTTCTCAATCGCACTACCGAGTGTTAGAAATTCCAAATCCGTGTTGAAGAAGGCCATGTACGGGATCTTTGGTTCATCAGGCCTCCCAACCATTGGCAGTGGTTTTGACCAGTCGGTGATGAAAGGTGCTGACTTCTTTGTGACTGGGTCGACAAAAGATTCTGGATTAATCCAGTCAATATCGCTTGACATAGCTCGAGCGATATTTTCCAGATGATACTCAAGCTCGATGGAGTTTGCAGACCGATCTCTGAGAAGATTGAATGCTTCATTCTTAATTCTGCGCAGCTCTTTCTTGTTCATCTTTTTCATCTTGAACTTGTGCTGAAGTAGTTGAGCATATTCCACTGTTCGACCATCTTGAGGTACTTGATTGTCGTCCAGTGGTGGTTGGGAATTAATCATCTTCTCGAACCAGGAATACTCGGCAGTCTCATCTTTATCGAGCCATTTAAGGACGGTTTTGGGTTTCTTGGGTTCCTTATCTTTAGATGAGGTGTCCGGTTTGGGTTGATGATGTTTTCCTTTCCTTTCTATCTTCTTCTTCTTGGTTGATGGTTCTGGAACTTCATCAGGCTGAGGAAAGTCGTCACCACCGGTGTATTCAAAGTGGTCGTGTGCTTTGGGAGCAGAACCTGATGCCTTCGGTTGTTGTGAGGAAGTTGTTGTGGTAGGCGGGATTACTGGTGTTTTGTACTGAGATGAGGGTCCTTCGGCTTGTTTTTATTTCTTAGCCTGAGAATTGGGATCCCTGTCTTCGTCATCTCTTTGACGTTTCAGCTTATCGGCCTCTGTGCTGCAAGACTCTTTTGTCAGTTTATTGTTCAGTGCTTCCAGGACTTTGGCTTCTTCAGGAGTTAAGGTAGTTTTGCTTGCTAGCTTTTCCAAAAGTTGAATTTCCAAATCATCCAGAGATAGTCCCGGTAGAGGAGCAGTAGACTTGTCGGCACGAAGAGTGAAGGTAGTTGATCGGATCACTTTCTTGACTGCGTGCTCAGCGAACTTGGTGAGTTCGTCTCTCATTGGTGCCAGCAGTTCTTTCAGCTCAGCCACTAAGTGTTGTGCCATGTATTCCTGTGCTTGAGCTGCTAATGCGGCTTCCAAGTTCTCTGTAACGTCTTTAGCTAGGAAAATATCAACTTTATCTTGTAGCTCTTTGACGTTAGAGTTCAGCTTTGATAGTTCAGCAACCTGGGTTGCAAGTGTAGCAACCTGATCTTCAAGTTTGCTTCTCTTCTTCTCATGCACTCTTTTGAAAGCAGACTTGAGTAGTTTGGATGCAGCAGAGGCTTTGGAGCTAGGTTTCTTGATAGATTTGTCTTGTGTTGATTCAGGTGCAGGAGGAGATGACTGAGTAGATTCAATAATGGTGGTAGAGTCTTTGTCATCACCTTTCTTTGGTTCGGGTTGTACAGCTTTCTCAACTTTGGCTGCTGCTTCTTTCACCCTAAGTTCTTCTGCCAGTTGCTCAGCTTCGGCTTTCAGTCTTAGCTCTTCAGCCAGTTTATCAGCTTCAGCTTTCAGTCTTAGCTCTTCAGCCAGTTTATCAGCTTTAGCTTTCAGCCTTAGTTCTTCAGCAACCCTGGCTTCTTCTTCTTTCTTTAACTTCTCTTCAGCCAGCTTGGCAGATTCTTCAGCTTTCCTGTTCTCTTCCATTCTAATTGCTTCATCCAGTTTAGCTTGAGCAATCTCTTCAAGTTTGGCCTCTTCAGCTTCTTGTTTTCTTTTCAATTCTTCTTCCTGAGCCCGTTCTCTACGCTCCATTTCTTCTATAGACATAATTCTTGGAGCATCGGTATCCATAGGATCTTCCTCTTCTTCCTCTCCCATGGTCATTTCAATATCGGTGGGAGTTACTGAGGGATTATCAAAAGCAACTAACACTGAGGAGATTCCTGTGGTAGGCTCAGGAATGCTGCTTGAGCCCCCAGCTTCGGTGGTCTGAGAGAACAATGGAGGTGGAGGTAAGTCAGCATTATATGCATCAATTCGGCTGTGGAGGAGACCCAGATTGAGAGCCCTTTCATTTTCTTCTTCGATTGAAGGGTCTTCAGGCTCTTGTACAGCTGTAACTGGTTCCTTCATCTTTTTCCTTCTAATCCTTTCTTCTTCCAGCTTTGTCTGAGCGTCTGTAAATGTACTTTGATTGAGGTAAGATGGATAAATGACATTGTCAGCAAATTCATCAATGTTTTTATCCCAATCGATGTCTTCCTGATTCTCATCTTTCTCAATATTAGCATGGGCTTCACTATATTGAGGACCTTCATCAGATTCGGTTTTCTCGGAGTCAGACTGCTTAGGAGAAGATTGTGGTGAGGGAAACCACTCAGGTTCAGCAATTGGTTTCTTTGCAGGAATTCTGATCTTAAGTGTTCCCCTTTTCTTTGGTTTGGTCTTGGTAGAGCTTTCTGAGCTGCCAGATTTGCTACCTTTCTTACCTTTCTTCTGCATGTATGATGGTAGAGCAGCTTCGTCCAAGAACCCAACTTTCTCTGCTTCAATGGCTTGTGTGTAGTACTTGTAGTTATTGCTAGCCTTGACTTTGTCGGTTAAGAGGCTATCTGGAAGTTTCATTCCCTGTTTCCTTGTACTTGTATCCATTCTTTTGATGACCTTGAGTGTGTCCTCATTCTTGTAAGTGTGCTGGAACTCATCATTCAATCTCTGAGGAATGTCATCATATTCATGGAGAAAGCTAGCAATTAGAAGCTTGGTGAAACGGACGAATGGAATGTTGGTCGTCTTGTGTTGTATATGCCACACAATGTCTTCCCAGATGATGCTGGCATAATCGACCTTCTTGACATTAGCAATGGCCCAAAATATCTTGAGATGTTGGAGCTTGGGATGTTCATGGCCTGTGTCTCTGCCAGACAGTGACTTGGCAATGATGATGTAGAGAGTTCTCCAAGGTTGGGGAAGAAACCTGATATTCACCTTAGAGTGCCTAGTAATGACCCCTTCAGACTCATCATACCCAATATCTCTTAGCCATTCAATCAATTCTTCTTCACTGGGAACTTGGTCATATTCTTCATTTGGTTCAAGTTCGGGAAGTCCCAGAGCACTGCGGAGAAGATCCTGGTCGACTGTTACTTGTCTCATGTGAAGCATACAAGTAAAGGATTCTTCCAGGAGGTCCAAGTGGATTGTGTGCCAAAACTGATGGATATAGAAGCATGCCACTGCAGCAGATTTGGTGAGTAGAACTTTGCACGGGTGATAGATGAGAGCATCAACAGCAACAAGGCAAGAAGACTCATTGCATGTAAGTTTGTTGAAGTTGACTCTCAGGTTGTTCTTTCCTATCTTCCTGGAGTAGTTTTCAGGAAAGGTGTCTTCCCATGCACGAATGGGTTCAGGTTCTGGTCCGTATGGGATGTCATTGTGTTCTGCCATCTGAATTGATAATAAACACACAAACATGGCAATTGTTGATGATGTTAGCATAGACATTCATTAAACATGTTTACATCTAGATTAGCATGTATGACATTGATCAGTGGGAGTTTGTGTGTGTGAAAACTTTTGATATGTGACAAACTTGAGTTCTTTTACTAGTTAGAAACATGAAACAATTCAATTCCAACAAAAGTTTATCATTTACAACAAGTTACACAATGGAAATTTCCAACACTTAGAAGAAATTTGGATTTTTGACAAGTTTACGCGTAAGTAGTTGTTTTACGCGTAACCTGACTTAAGCGTAAGTATAGAACTAATGCGTAAGTGCAAAATCTACGCGTAAGATAGAATTTTACGCGTAAAAGAAAAACTTACGCGTAAGATCAATTCTATGCGTAAGATAAGACTTATGCGTAGAAATTGAAGTTACGCGTAGGATTACTCTTAGGCGTAAATTGTAACTTATGCGTAGGTAATGACTTACGCGTAAGTTCTAGACTTATGCGTAAGATCAGAACTTATGCGTAAGAACAAATTTTATGCGTAAACTGTGTCTTATCCAAGACACAATTTGTCCACGTGTCGAATCTTACGCGTAAGATTCAATCTTACGCGTAGGATGAACTTTTAATGCGTAAAGACGCCATTTCCAGAAATTCACCTTTAGAAATTCGAGTTATGAGTATCCTGAAAGTGCACAAACATTACCACTGATCAATCATCAATCTAACACACTTATTTCATACATTTTAACGCGTAAACATGCTCAATACAACTTAACGCGTAGACATGCAAGAACACATAATCACAATCTCATAAAACATGTTTCTGGGTAAGATTGAGCATGGGGCAAATGATTCTTACAACCTAAGGATCATATGGACCAAGTTACAACAAGTTTCATCCACACAATCATAAGATTGAATCTGCTATTGACCTACGAACCCTAAACCTTAGATTCAAGAGCAAATCATGATTAAGATTAAATTAAATCACATTAGAATGATCCTAGACATGCACAAACACTAACCCCATTACTAATTGCAATCCTATTGCTCAAACACAATAACCCCCAATTCATACGCATGAACCCTAATTACCAAATTACACAATTGATGATTCTGGGTAAGATTAGTGTTTACTAACATGTTTAATAACATCAAATGAACAAATCCCATCACCCAATTCAATCAAACCAACACCTTTTTCTGGGTTTAGATGCTACGCATAACTCAAAATACAAATTGATTGATTTTGAACAATAGAACCGTTGGATTGTTATAATATTAAAAACCTTAGTATAAAAACATGATCAAAACATATAATCACTTACAGATTCAAGATTGGTAGATTAGATCAAGAGAGTGAATGTGAGGCGTTCGATTTGGTAGGTGAAAGAGTAAATGTTTGGCAGAAAAAAATAAATGTGAGTAGTCAAAGGTATTTTGACTGTGGTTAATTCAACTTTCAAAATGTGACAGTTTTAGTCCCTTAACCCTAACTAACATTTATTTTAAATGCAAACATACTTATTCACATATAACATTCGTTAGTCGACACCAAGATATGATAAGAACAACTTGTTGTACTCCCCCTCGACCTTAGAACATGGTAGAATAAATTGGTTTTGATCAAGGAGAGTAACCCGAAATCCTTTAGAATCAACACTTAAAAAATTTATTTATTTTTTGTTAAAAATGTAAATATTTTTGGTTAAAATGCAAGTATAAAAGGTAAAATAATTTTTAGAGATAAAAAAACGTTACTTTTCCTCCCCCTCAACACTAATTTTAAATGATTAAAGAATTTTTAGAAAAAAAAAATAGTGTTGAAAGAGTTTTACACTTGCATTTTTTTTTTTTTTTTTTTTTTATTGAAAAAATATGTACAAAGATAGTTATGATGTTTGACAATCACTTGTGTTTTAAAAACTTTTCCAGATCCTCTGGAGACAAACATCGCATACCAATTTGGTGAACTAAACTAGCAAACCTGGATGGTGCCAAGGATTTGGTAAGTAAGTCTGCCAATTGGTACTCAGTTCCAACAAAATAAAGCTCAACTGTACCCTTTTCCACATGCTCTTTGATGAAGTGATACCGGAGATCAATGTGTTTGGATTTGCAATGATGGACAGTGTTGCAGGAGATAGCAATTGCACTCTTTGAATCACAGTAGATGGGAATCTTGTTGAATAGGTAGCCATAGTCTTTAAGTTGTGATCTCATCCAGATTACTTGAGCACAACAAGCAGACATGGCTACGTATTCAGATTCTGTTGATGACAGTGAAGTGCAGTCCTGCTTCTTAGATTGCCATGACACAAGTTTGTCTCCAAGAAATTGTAATCCACCAGATGTACTTTTGCGTGTGTCTAAGCATCCTGCATGGTCAGCATCTGAAAACGCAATTAGTTCAAAGCCAGAATCCTTCGGATACCAGATCCCCAAATTAATGGTTCCCTTTATGTATCGAAGGATTCTTTTGACCTCACTGAGGTGTTTTTCAGTTGGTCTGGACTGATAGCGGGAGCACATGAAGACAGCAAAAACTATATCAGGTCTACTAGCTGTGAGATACATGAGGGACCCAATCATACTTCGGTATTTGGTAGGGTCAACTGGAGTCCCATGTAAATCAGCATCTAGTTTAGTGGTATAGCCCATAGGTGTATTATAAGTATCACAAGACATCATTCCATGTTTCTTTAATATTTCAAGAGCATATTTGGACTGATTTACAAAAATTCCACGGGGTGATTGGTGAACTTGTAGTCCTAGAAAGAACGAGAGTTCACCCATCATGGACATTTCAAAATTATCTTTCATTAATTTTGCAAAATCATTAGAGTAACTTCTTTTTGTTGAGGCAAAAATGATGTCATCGACATATATTTGAACAACAAGTAAGTCCTCCCCGAGGGTTTTTGTAAATAGTGTTGGATCCACTGATCCTTTGGAAAATTTATTGGCCAGTAAGAAAGTGGACAGTTTGTCATACCACGCCCTTGGGGCTTGCTTGAGTCCGTAGAGTGCCTTTTTGAGTCTGTAAACGTGATTAGGACGCTCAGGATCAACGAAGCCTTCAGGTTGGCTAACATAAACCTCTTCACGGAGTTCTCCATTAAGAAATTCTGTTTTGACATCCATTTGGTAAACTACCATGTTCCGGTGTGCAGCATAGGCCAAAAAGATCCGAACAGCTTCATGTCTAGCCACTGGAGCAAAGGATTCAGCAAAGTCTAGACCTTCCCGTTGAGAGTATCCTTTCGCTACCAGACGTGATTTGTTGCGTATGACAGTTCCTTCAGCATCAAGCTTATTCTTCCATATCCATTTTAACCCGATGACAAAGACTCCGTCAGGTCTTTCAACTAATTCCCAGACTTCTAATCTTATGAATTGCTGAAATTCCTCTTGCATAGATTCGATCCAGTTGTCATAAGTCATTGCATCTTTAATGTTCTTGGGTTCTTCATGACAAACTGTGAGTGCGTAAATGCAAGTTTCTCCATCTGTGTGAAGTCGTTGTCTTGTCATAACAGGTGCATCTGGATGGCCAATAATATGAACTAGTGGATGGTCACGAGTCCATTTATGTGTTGAAGGGTGTAGTTGATACGTATCTCGAATGTTGGCAGGATCCAAGTTGCGTGTTGACGACTCAGCTATATCAGGAACTGTAGTAGCTGGTGCAAACGGATTAAAGAACGCATCAGGATCATGCTCTGTGGATTGTGGAACTGATAGTGGTGTTGGATCTTCAGCTGAATAGCGGGAGTTAGAAACAGTTTGTTCTACTGTAGATGGTGAAGCAATTGGAGGACCGTCTCTCTCAACAGTTGTAGAAGTTTGTTGAGGTGAGTCTGGTACTGGAATGTTTTCAGGTTGAGCAGCGGAATTTGGTGAGACCTCAGTAGGACGGTATTCAATTGTGTCATCAAATAGTGGAGCAAACAAGGTTTCTAATTCTTTGCGGTTGAGTGGCAATGGTTCAGCTGAAGATGCCGGAGAGTTAAGACGGTTAAATTCGGGTCCTAAGCTGTGTTGCTCAGAAGCCATCTGTGTGAGCTCATCAAAATTAGCGTGAATGGTTTCTTGAATTTCTCTTGTTCGACGATTCCATATCCGAAAACCTTTAGAATTTTCACAGTATCCAACGAACACTCCAATGTCAGCCTTTGCTTTAAGTTTACCTAAATCATCACGATCATTTTTCGGGTAACAAAGTGCTCCAAATACATGAAAGTAATCGATGTTCGGTTTCCTTTTGTGAACAATTTGATATGGTGTTTTGCGATGGCGTTTTGTGATCATACAACGGTTTTGAGTATAACATGCGGTTGAAATAGCTTCTGCCCACAAGTAATCAGGTAATTGAGAATTAATCAACATAGTTCTAGCAGCTACCACTAACGTCCTGTTGCGTCTTTCAACAACTCCATTCTGTTCTGGGCTTCTAGGAATAGATGTTTGATGTTCAATTCCTGCTTTCTCATAAAATGACCTAAGTGTCTGATTTTTGAATTCTGTTCCATTGTCAGTTCTGACTATTCGGACCGTGTTGCGTACCTGAACTTGAATTTTAGTGAGAAAGGTGATGATCATTGAAGGAGCCTGATCTTTACTTCGTAGAAAATAAACCCAAGTCCATCTGGAAAAATCATCGACGATTACAAGTATGTAGCGTTTACCGTTGATACTTTGAACACGCATCGGTCCACACAAATCCATATGAAGCAGTTGTAGAACATGATTCGTACTGTGCTCAGGTTTTGAAGGAAAATGAGCCCGAGTACTTTTTCCTTGTTCACAGGCAGGACATAAGTGATCTTTGGTGAAACGGAATCTTGGAAATCCATCAACAAGTTTGAACCGAGCAAGGTCAGTCATAGTTTTGAAATTCAAGTGCGAAAGACGTTTGTGCCATAACCAAGATTTAGTCGATTCCGCTTTGGAGAGAAGACATATCGGAGATGTTGCAATCATATCTGACATTGAAATGGTATAAAGATTGGAGCCACGTGAGCCAGACATAAGGTCGTTTCCTTGTAAGTCACGAACAAAGCAAGTTTTCTCTCGAAATGCAACTTCTAGATCTCCATCACAAAATTGACCAACAGAGAAAAGGTTGTGACCAAGTCCTTCCACATAGTAAACACGACTTATTTCGATGTTCCCACTTACATAGTCACCATATCCCATGATTAAAGCGTAATGATCATTCCCGAATCTGACAGTGCCAATAAACTTTGAGACAAAGTTGTGTAACAGTTTGAGATTGCCTGTCATATGTCGGGTGCATCCGCTATCAACAATCCAGAGAACAATCTGTACCACCTGCATCACCAGAAGAAGACACGGGTGGAACAGAAGTAAGGGTGGAACCCAAAGAAATTGCGGGTTCCTGTTGGTTAGAAACACATGTATTCAATAATTTAGGGATCCACTTAAAGTCTGGTTTGTGTTGTAACCAACGTTGCCAATTCCAACTAGTATTTGCTTTCTTAATGTTAAATGCACTAGTGGTTGGCTCTGTCCTAGATTTGTTCTCGGCACTTATGGGGGTAACTTCAACATCATTAGAGACCGTAGAAGACGGCTTTCCTAAGTTAGACTTAGAGGCAATAGTGGGCCTAGAAGGAATGCGTGTCCTACGTTTCTTATGACGATTGAGTAGGGAATTAGCAATACATTTAGTATGATCACCAGATGATACGCTTTGACGACAAAACACACAAGATGCATTAATATTCAAAACATTCAAAGGTTCATCATTCGTTACATTTAGATTTTGATTACAATTTTCCAGATTAGAATCTAAATCTGATGCAACATGAGTTTTATTCAAATTCCTAAGTTGGTCTTCTACTTCTTGAGCTTCTAGTTGTCCTCTTTTACGTTGCCAGAGCCTATTCTTCTGTTTACTGTTTCGCTTGGGTCTGCTAACGCTATTAGGGGAGACTAGTCCTGTAGAAGTGGAGTTTGCAACATTAGTATTTTGAACAACCTTTCTTTTAGCAGTTTTGTCTAATTTATACATTCCTGGTGCTATCACCGTGGTGTCAACCATCTTTCCTTTTTCAAGTATTTTAATTTTCTCTTTCAACTCGATGATGATGTGATTCTTATCCTGAATATTCGACTCAAGTATACCATTGCAATATTTGATGTCTATGTGGTTTTGTAGAAATTCGTCATTTTCAATTTTTAACTTCGCAATTTCTTTCTCGTAATTGAGACACAAACCTTTTAAAGACTCATTGTTTTTGCAAAGTTGACAAGAGTTTGAAACATTGTGACTTTGAAACTTCAATTCCCTTTCAAGACTTTTAGCTTGACACCATTCAAGCCTTTGATTGAGTAGACTGATTTGTTTAGAAAATTGTTTTGTCACATCATCATTTTTAATTCTCAGCTTTTCATTTTCCATTCTCAGTGTCTCAATTTCCTCATTCAACAGATTATTATCAACACAATGATCATGCTTAAGCATAGAAGTACCAGAATTATAAAGATCATTCATGATAACAGACAAAATATCAGCACAGAGAACTTGTTCCAAGAGTCGATCAGCATCATTTTTGAAAACTTTAGTTTGTAGCTTGTGGACCAAAATCTCATTTTCAGCAGTATCAAAAACGTTTATCATATTTTTGACCTCCTTTTGAAGTTCCTGATCCCAACGTGTAGCACATAGACGAAGGTGTTGAACAATTGGTTTCATTTGTTTTTGAAAAATATCTCTCTTTTCTCGCTCGTAAGCGGATTGAAAAGTTTCAATTTTTATTTCAGAATTGCGTTCAATTGTTTCCTCCAAAATATCGATGTCTTCCATAAAGGTTTTGAAATAATTTAAGACACGACATTTTGGTAAACGTGTAAGTTCACCGGATGATGGTAAAGGACCATTTATTTGTGCTACTGGTGGGACAGGAGCCGCATTGTGAGATGAAACATATGACTCTTCGATAAACCATGATTTCTCAGGTAATTCCTTTTGAGTAACAAAAGATTTTGAAAGTGGAGGAGCTTTTGAATAGTCATATGGTGTCCAATATTGAACTTGACTCATTTTAGATCGACTCTCTTCTTCAAGTTCTTCTTCTTCCTCAGTATCAAAAACAACAGCACGCACAATCGTATTATCAAAAAAATAATCCATACTGTAAATTTTTGGAATTTCTTTGAATGTCGTGTGAAGAAACATTGAATTGTAATCACCAAGTGCATATCCTGTATTGGGTCTCGGTTTTAAAGTAAATTTCTGAATTGTTGTGACAGAGTTCCCGTGTTTGTAAACAATGTGACGAAATTCTTTGAGTTGTTTTTCAAGATCAACAATATCACCGAGTAGGTTATCAATGTACTTCCTTTTCCGTATTTTATGTTCATGAAAATCCTTTTTGCAACTTGACAATTCTGTTTCTGTTTTTGAGAGTTCAGTTTGAAGACATTCAACTTGTTTTTTCAATTCACACTTCTCACTTTCAAGTTTCGAAATCAACTTTCCATTTGACTCAATTAAATCTTGCATTTTGCGTTGAAGATCTTGTTCTTTGTTGTAAGAATCTTGAAAAGCTTTTTCAAAACTTTTAGTGTGTTTAATCTTTTCTTCCTGATTAGAAAGCTGAATTTTATAACACTCAATGTCTCTTGCAAGTGTTGAATTAGTTTCTTTTAAAACTTTGTTTTTCTCGTTGCACTTTGCAATTAGCAATTGTTGAGCATTCAGTTGTTTAGATAACATTATGAGGTCAGGGTCTGGATCAAATAATGGTTCATGTTGTTCTAAATTATCATGTTTATCAATCTCAATAGGATCATCAAATGAAACAACTGTGTCATCATCAAATATGACAACTGTGCTTATTTGTTCATCTTGTTGAGATGATGAAGATGATGTAGATGGAACAACTTGCGCCATATCTGATTCAGAGGCAGAAGGTGAGACAATTTCATTAATAAAGCATTCATCGAGGTCATGTACCTGAGACAAGCCGTCAGTGTCATACACTGGACCTGAATCATTGAGCTTAAGTTCCTGCATGTTGGCCATAAGCATCACAGCTGCATTAGCTTCCAGATCTTCCATGTCATCATCATTGTGTACATTTGCCATGAAGTTGTTGTCTTGTTCAGGGAAATGTCCATCCTTTTCATCTTGAAGAGCCATGAGTAATGCCTGCTTGTGAAACTTACTACCCCGAGTACTTGGTTTGGGACATGCTGTCGCTATATGACCTTGTTCATTGCAATTGTAGCACCACACTGCATTCCCTGAGTTGGAGTTCCTAGGTGCAACTGATTCAGACCTTTGCTGAGAAGATCCTGAGTTGTTCCTGAACCCACCATTGTTACTAAACCTCTGACCATTCCCATAATTTCCTGAAGAATTTCCTGAACCAGATCGACCATAGCTACGATTCTGAATTTCCACTCTTCCATCATTGACAACAGCTTGATTCCTTGTGTTAGAAGATGAACGTTGACGATTGTTTGTTTTGTTGGAGAATTTGCTGAAAGCACGAGCAATAAGAGCAAGTCCCTGATTCAACGTATTAAAGTCATCATCGTCATCATCATTGGAGTTGGAGTAGTACACAGCATCATTGTTGTTTAACGGACCAAGTTGAGTAGAGTCATTCTGTAGAGATGAATCATAAGGGACCATTTGGTTCGAGGTGGAAGATTGTGGATAACTGAAGTAGTTCTGCTCTTGAACATATGCATGATTTGACATTTGTAGTGGAGCATGGGGAGATTGAGCTACGAGAGCCAAAGAATTTGGTGTTGATGTTGGTGTGTATCCTCCTCGTAAAGCTCTATCTTTTTCCACTTCAGGTTCATGGTGTTTCAGAAAGTCATACAACAAGCCATATGGAGCATCATGAAGATTCTTCGTTTGACGAACAAATGTCACATATTTATGCCAATCAGGGCCAAGACTACCAACAAATTTGGAGTTCACAGCGATCCTTGGTACAGTGATTTTGTGACGTTCCAGATCATTGACCACATTTGTGAAACGATGATAGTAGGATTCAAGTGACTCTCCAGGTTCAATTGTGATGTCAGTGTATTCCATGTATAGTTTGGATTCCATGTCATCTTTGTTCAATTGAGTGCCTTCCATGAGGAGATGAACGTGTTCCCACATAGCTTTGGCTGTTTTCTGAGCATCGACACTGCGATAGATCGGATTAGGTATACCTTGAAGTATATAAGCCATTGCATACTGATCAGCTTCACGATGTAGTTTCTGTTCTTCAGAGAGTGAAGATTCTGGAAGGGGTCTATCACCAGGAGGACGTGGAGGATCAGCATTTGGATCACCAGCTTCAAATCGTGTTGGCCACTCAAATGGTCCTTCAAGTATCACTTGCTTTAAGAACTGCCCATGAGGTTTCTTTAGTTCAAGAAATCTTAAGAATCGACTTGACCATTGAACATAATTCCCAGGTGTTAGCATTGGAGGTGTTTCAAGTGATCCTGCCTCATGTCGGGATTGTTGAGTTGTAATAACTTCACACATTCTGTCAAACCAGTGAGGTTGTTTGGAGGAAAACTGAGTGGTTTGTTGTAGCACTTGATATGGTTGCTGTTGAGGAATGAGTTGTTGTTGCATCATAAGGTAATGTTGTTGTGGATTGTATTGAGGAGGTTGTTGATTCATTGTGTGCGGAAGGTATTGTTGTTGCTGATACTGCTGATGCTGAGGTTGCTGAGACTGCTGATGTTGAGGTTGCTGAATATGAGGGAAGTAATGATTAGGTGGTTGAGACATCTTAGAACACTTGTGTAGAAATGGATCTTTGTAGAAGATTGAAATGCACGTTCCTTTGTGTAAGTTGCAAAATCCTTGGGGTAAGTTTAAATCTTACGCGTAACTTAATCTTACGCGTAAACTTTAAGTTATGCGTAAAGAGTAGGTTTATGCGTAAACTTCAAGTTTATGCGTAAGTTTCCTCTTTACGCGTAAGCTTAGGCTTATGTGCAAGTTTAGACTTATGCGTAAGGTTGAAACAACCAAACAAATCGTTCAAACTTATCTAAGCTTGAAAGATGTCCGTAGTCGAAGTATTCCACTAACTTATCCAAGCTAGGGAAGTACTGAGTCATCGTAACACGAGGAGAAGATCGTTGATGAAGCTTACGCGTAAACTCAGGCAAGTTACGCGTAACTCTGACTTACGCGTAGAATTAAACTTATGCGTAGGATTTATGGCGTAGAGGAGCACTTTACGCGTAGGATCAGGGTTTTGTCCAATATTACGCGTAAGAAAAGGGTTTTGGCCTATTTTACGCGTAAGAAAAGGGTTTTAGCCAATTTTACGCGTAAGAAAAGGGTTTAGTCCAAATTTTATGCGTAAACCGACCAAAAAACACTGTAGACAGCTGGAAATAGTACTTTTTCGACCACTTTACGCGTAAAACGTACTGTTCACCTCAAATAATGACTTTTTGATAAGAAAATGCTTAAAAATAAGGTACTTTTGATCAAATAACTTCACCAATACTTAGAAAACCTTAACTTTATGAGATGTAATTACCAAAAAACTAGTTTTCCAATATCAAAGAAGCTATAAAACCTAAAAAAACCTTAAAAATCACAACTTTATGCAAAAACTAAGCTTCAAATCACTATATCAACCTTGAAACTTGTACAAGCTTCAAGATTTGAGTGAAAGAAACAAAGAAAAATGCAAAAAGATGAAGAAATAAGCAATACTCTCCACGTTAACCAAAGAAATACACTTCAAACTTCTAGTAGGCGAATGATACCACTTGTTAGGTCACCATTTAGTAAACACAAGTATGATATAAAGAGAAATGAGATAAGAAAAGAGTTTGGTTGATTATAAGATAATAAGAAAGATAAAAGTGCAAGAGTTTCTTTAAGGTAATCTAATAACCAACAATATGAAAGGTTACATTAGCTTAGTATTTATAGGAGGAGGACTAGGGCAACACTCCCTTCCTCCTTCCTTTCATTTAGACGTGGGCTTTAAGGCCCATGGACTAGTATTCTTAAGCCTAGTAACATAAACTAAGTAAGTTAAATAACTAAGCAACCTATTACAAAATGTAATGACCGAGACTTGACTAAATACTAAAAGTATGATCCCAACATAGGGTAAGTTTGTTTTTCCAAGGAAAAATGCAACAAATGCAATTTCCCCGGGTCGTTCTCCCAACGATGGTTTAAAGTCGAATTGTCAGTTCGGAAACGTATAAATGTGAAGTGAATAGTGTCTAAAGTGAATTTATGGTTTTTACACTAAAATAACAATAAGAATCAAGAAATAAAGCAGAAAATACATTCATACAAAACATAACTAGAAATGCAATTACGAATTATCAAACGTGAAAATAACATAACGAAACATACTAAAAAGTGAAATTTAATGAAAAAGGCTTCTAAAATTATAAAATAAATCTCTAAAAATCCTAAATAATCAAAAATAATTTTGAGAAAAGAAATTATTTTTTTTTTACTTTTTATTTATTTATTATGAATTAATTTCTAATTTTGAATTATTAAAAATGACTAAAAATAAAAATAATTGTGAAAAGTGATTAGAAAAATACAATTTAACTTTTGAAAATTTTGAAAATGATTTTCTAAATTAATTTTATATTTTTTGTTGTTTTTTTCTGAATTTTTATGAACTTTTATTGATTTAAAAAGTATTAAAAACTAATTAAAAATAGGAAAAATAGCAAATGATTAAGAAAAATTATAAAATTTTCTGGAAAAAACTAAAATATTAATAGAAACTTAGGGAAAATGAAATCAAAGAAAATTTAAGTCTGAAAGCTGTTTTGGCCAATAAGCAGTTTGAATTAAGTGCTTATTAATAAGCACTTAACACCAAAATTCACAAAAGTCTCACAGATGGTTCTGGTAACTTAATAATGCTAAAAACAACTAAGTTCAACCAGCAGAGAACATAGAATAACCCAAATAAGCAGATATGGAGAAGCTATAACAAGCCAGAAAAGTATGCTCAACTACCCTACTAGCAGTCCTAATTAAGCAACCCTAATAAGCTCAAAAGTGGAAACTCAAAGCAGAATCAACTAGCTTATACTACTGGCTATCTAAAAATCAAAAAAGCCTCAATTGTAGAAGCCAATTGCTAACTCTAAGAAGCCCTAGATCAGATGATGTTTAGCACTAGTGTCTGCCGGTAATAGACTAAAAGCAAAGGTCTAAAAATGATGAAATCATAAAGATGAGCTAGCAAACAACATTTAAACCAAATCTTAAACCAAAAGGAGCTTGTAAGAGGTTATAAAGGCCGCTGATGAAGTGAGTTGTTGGAACAGCAGGTTATGGTGCTGGGCACTCAAAAGCTTAACCAATCAACAACAAGGCCTATAAAAGCTATTAAGAAAAATTCATAGAAATCTAGAAAAACATAGATTAATGAGTTTAACTAGCAAATTTTAGTTTCCCAAAATTTCAGAAAAATTGAATTACAGAAGAGGAAACTAAAAATCAAAACTAAAATTGTTTTTGGAAAATGTTTGAAACTTTGACCTTTTTCTTGTTTCAAAAGCTTTGACTAAAATGAACTTAAATTGCTTCAAATTCAATATGAATGAGATTCTAAGCTGAAATGACACTTGATTATGCTAACTTAACTACAAATGCACCTAAATTGAAAATTATTCTACCTGCACTTAACTGATTATGCGATTTGGTAATTAAGTAAACTTGACTTTTATTCTAATGCCCTGTTGATTTTATGCATAAACTACACTATATGAACCTAAACTGAGCTATCAATATTACCTACAACACTTATAATAAACTAAAACACAGGTTTTCACCTTGATCCAAACACTACTTAAACTATTTGATTACTACTTTTATAATGCAACTAGTTGTACTAGGCTACTGAACCATCAAACTAACTTATGAAATGATCCAACAAGCTCAGAGAAACACAGAAACACATATTACAATCACAATGCTCCTCAGAATCAATAATCATTCAGAATGAATAGTAATTGGAAATACTTATTGAAAATGATGTAATAATGAAACTGTAAGCTACAAATTGATAAAAACTTATTCAAATAAGCTCAAATAAGATAAAATCAAACTTATGAAACATAAACAAGCACAAAACCACAAATATACACTATAAAACTCATTAAATGCAATTTAAAGCTAGAAATGAAAATAGGTTCTTTTCACTTCTGGTACATTGGAGTTAGCTACTCTATGTTTAGATAGGCCTATCTTTTGATCATTGCCTATATTTAGATAGGCCCACTATCACCATTGCAACCCTTATTCACTCCTGAATCACCCCAAATCTTCAAAATACTTATGTAGTTGACTATCATTGACCACAGGTTAAACTTGTGATTTCTGATCTGATTAAGCTACATAAAGCTTCACAAAAGCTATACAAGCTAGTGTGAGCTTGAAACTAAGTGAAAAAGCTTGTTTGCAAGCTGAGGTGAAAATTAAACATAATATTTTTGTAATTTTTCTTTTATTTTCTTATTTTTTTGAGTTTTTGTACAAGTGATAACAAAGATGTGAAATAAAACTTTATGAAAGCTTGAAGTAGCTTCTGAGAAGCTTAAATGAACAGTAATTAACTAGTGAAACATAAAATAAAATTGATTGATACTTGGAAATTAGTAAAGAGAATTGTAATTCAAACAAGTAAATAGTATTTTTATTCATTGAAAATGAAATTACAATACTATAAAACTAAAATTACAACTAATTTAAGCTCAAAATACATTTTAGCAGCACTTCGTTATCTAAAATCTACTTTTATATGAGGTGGTGAGGGCTTGTATTTAAAGCAGAGCTAAGGAATGTGGATAAGGTCTAAAGAAGGTTCAAGAAGCTCTTAATTTTAGCCATTTGATCATCTTGTGCTTCTTTGATTCAATAACAGCCCTTGGATGAGATCAATGAGGTATGTAGACCAATGAGAAGCTATGACTAGTACATGCTGGCAATCCTTGGGTGCAATCTCTCTTAAATGTGCTCAGAAGATAATCCAATGAGTGAAGTGATGTGTTAGCACCACTCACGAGCTTACATTCTCTCTGACACGCTCCTGGCACATGGGAAAGGTTTCTAGAAAGGTTAATTGTGGGTAATTGATGTGGGAAAGGGTAATTGAGGTGAATAGTAAGTTAGGGTTCATGTGAGGGAGGTTGAAGATGTACGGGGTAAGTAATTTGGGGGGCGGGTAAAAGGATTGTCTTTTTTTATTATTGTTTGACCTGGGGTAATTGGGTTTGACCGTGGGCAATGGATCCGGGTTTAGTAGTTTTGGGATTTGTGGTATTTTAGGCCTAGGAAATTATTGGTTTGGATTGGATTTATTTACTTTGGACCGGATTTGGTATTTATTGTTTCGGTTTTGTATTGTAACTTAGAATTTAACAAGGACCAAAAGTGCAACATGCTGAAATTCCAAGGGTCTATTCTGCCAAACTTCAAAAGAGTCTTCCAAGGGCTAAAGTTGCCAATGTTGAATAGATGAAGGGTTTGGTTTACTTTTCTTCAGTTTTAACTTTAAAGGACCATATTTGCCATACTCTAAAACTTGAGGGACCAATCTTGTAATTTCTTAAAATTGCAACTTGAGGGTCATTCTTGTAATTCATGAAACTTCAAGGGACTTTATTTGACTTTCTAGGCTTTCTTTGACCAGTATCCTTCCCCAGCTACAGCTTTTGACGTTCTTTCATTCTCGTGCTCGGTTTTGTCATTTTCTCATTGATTTTCGTCATTTTCTTAAATATCCGTACCTACACAATTACAAACACAAAAACACATAATCTGTGGTGTTTATGATCAGTTTTTGGTCTTTTTAGTCTTATTTTGGACAAGAAAAAGTGAGTGAATAAGCACACACCAAATGTCTTAAGAAACATAATCGGATGTGCACTCCGGTTTTATTGGTTGTATTTAATGCATGAGTATATGTTGATAATTCTATGATAAGGTACTAAATGTGTCGTCATAAGAGGAGATAGATATTCATAGAGTTGGGGAAGGACATGCACGCCCCCACGATCGGTATTAAGGAATACAACCCTTCAACTAAACAATTGTGACATTCAACAAACCAACAAGAGATAACTAGGGAGTAGTGAAATCTAAGTAAACACGTTTGTCTCTTATACGAAGTCCACCATAATTTACTTTTCTTGTTATTTTATTTTTATTGTTTTTTTAGTTTAATTTCTAGTTTTGGGTTAGTTAACTAGCAACTAATTCCACCCACTCTTCCAATACCCGAGATTTTACTTGCTTTCATTAAAAATAAAATACCAAAAAGAATCATCCCTCGCCTTTAGACCTAGTTGACCTACACTTCGATCCTAACGACACTATCCCCTAGAGAATGATCAATCCCCTTGGCCTACCATATACTACACTACAACGGTCAAGTACACTACTTGGAGGATTGCAAAATCTCTCAAGATCCCTTGAGAGGTAAATTTTTTTGTGAGGTTGCAAAACTCGCATCAGGTGGTGGTATGTAAAAAATGTCTGGTGCTAGCCTGCTAGGTAACATAGTTTGGCACACAGAAAACATGGTTAACATGGTGCTAGAAGCTTATCCATGTTTGAAAACAATGTCTACCGTTTTAAACAGTTGATTTTGTTATTTTATATTGAAAATGGGTTTTTATTATTATTTTTTTCTTAATGTAGAATGAGATAGATTTTGATTTTGTAGGTTCTAATAAAAATGGAACATTAATATATAAGTGGTGGATAATGGGTTATTATATGTGGTTTGGATTTTGGTTTGAGTTTATGAATATGAGGTGTTGGTGTTTATATATAATGAGAGAATGAGATGGGTGTTTATTTTGAGTTTTTAAGGGTTGCCAGAGGTGGTGGTGCTTGACTAGTGTTGAGGTTTGTGAAGTTGGTGGAACTGGTGATAGATGAAGATATAGAAGAAAGGATGATAATTATTTTTATTAGTGATGGGGCCCATTATTAAATATTAAAAGTTTATTTAGTTGGTAGTGAGTCATAACGGTAAAATGACTACTTTACCTTCATGTATAGATTTAAAAAGACTAAAGTACCCTTAAGTGTTGTCTTTTAACGTTTCGCATTTAGGGATGGATGGTGCATTTTTTTGATCAAAGGACGAAACTCGTCGGTCAACGCACATAAGGAAGAACGGTGTAGTTTACTCTTGAACATAGTAGATCATCAGTGAGTATGACTAGGGTCAGTGAGTATGATTAGTGCATTGTTATCCATATTAAGGAATCAGTGTGTGTGTTGAGTGTATCTGTTTATATGTTTAGTGCATCGCTTGTCGCAGTAGGGCATCTATTTGTATGTTCAGTGCATCATTGGAAATACTTGGGCATCTGTTTGTATGCTTAATGTGTTGATGAACATATTAGGACATCCGTGAGTATGATTAGTGCATCGCTAGACATATTAAGGTATCATCGTGTATGTTTAGTGATGTTGTTTGTAGGTTTAGTGCATCACTGGTCAAAGTAAGGCACCATTTGTATGCTTAGTGCATCGTTAGACATATTAAGGCATTAGTGTATGTGTATGCGTGTGCGCGTGTGTGTGTATGTTTAGTGTATATGTTTGTATGCATAGTGCAACATTGGTCATAGTAGGGCATCCATTTATATGTTTACTACATCATTGGAAATACTTGGGCATCTATTTGTATGTTTAGTGCGTCGATGAACATATTAGGGCATTGATGAGTGCTCAAACACTCATCGTTTTCGATATATTTAAACTGCCAAAACGCACAAAAACAATCAAAAAGATATCAAAATACTTAAATTATCCCAGGGATTGTGTTTTATGTGTTTTAAAAGCAAAATGTGCAAAAACAAAGAAAAAACGTACAAAGTTTGCAGTATTGGCAGTTTCAGTCCCCCAAGTTTCAAAACTTGTCAATTTTAGTCCCTATGCATTTATTTTTAAGGAAAAGTCAACCCAAGGTCTTAAAAGTCAAATAAAGTCAAAATTTCATAATTGGGTTGCAAGATTTCATAAATTACACAATTAGTCCCTGAAAATCCAAAGTTGGCAAAATTAGTCCCTGGGATGTTTTGAAATTTTGAAAAAGTGGGAAAATGCAAAATTGGTCCTTGAATTATTGGCATGTGAAAAAAATGACACTTTGTGGAACTTTTGGAGTTTGGCAATTTCAGTCCTTAAGGTTTTGAAAAAATTGCAAAATGGTCCTTGTGTTAACTTTATACCAACCGGACCCTTTTTTTTGACCCAAAACAAATCAAACCCAACACAAGCCATTGTCTGATCCAGTAATAAAACCCCAGGCCCAATCCCACTTAGCCCAAAGCCTTTAACCGTTTTAAATAATACACGCGTTGACCCGCGTTGACCTCCTTCTCCCCCAACCAAGCTGCGTAAAACCAGGTAATATTGTCTCCCCCCCCCCTCCACCTTTTCCACCAACTATCTCCCCCACAATTAATGCTCTCATCTACCACACCAACCCACACCACCACAATAAATTCCCTCGCCTAACCCACTCAGGTTTTACCCCGACATGGTTTTGGCGCCAAAAATGCAATCAATGGCTAGGATTGATCATATTGCAATTGGATGGTGAGGATTCGGTCAGAGGTCAAAGCAAACTCTAGTGGGACACTCAGATTTCAAAAAGGAAGCATGTGAAGAAAGAGAGGGTCTATTTTTTATCTCAATATATATGTAAGCTCATATGAGCCTTAGTTTGGTGTGTAGTATGTATTTTTAATCTTGTATTTTCCTTTTAATACTTGTACTTTAATTTCAGTTCATGTAATTTCAAAAGTTCTAAGTTCAATAGAAATTTCAGTTTTTAAAGTCTAAATTTAAATTTCAAGTTTGTTGTTTACATGTCCTTAAGTGTTTTAAAGCTTCAAGTTAGTTTCACAAGCATTGTTAACAAGTTTTAGAAGCTTTGTAAGTTTTGATCTTTATTAAGTTCTAGTTTTCATAAAAATAAAAATAAATCAGAAAAATAAAAAAATAAAATAAAAAATGAAGATCAATGGTTGAATGAGCATGGAGCACAGTGTATTGTGGATGGCTGTGGGTTAGGTACCTCAGGGGAGGGTATAGGATTGGTTCATTTGGTTCTTTGGTTCCTAATCTGTTGGCTTGGAAGGCTTATGTGAGCCCTTCTTTTTAATTTTTACTCTCTCAGTAGTCTAGTTGATCATTGCTGTTTAATTTGCTCAATGATTGTTTAATATAGTAGTCTTATGCATTAGATTGGATTGGGCATTTGTTTGAATCAAATTTCTATCTTAAACTGATTTTTAAGAGGGTGTTTGGTTTTAGCTTGTTTGGTGTGTTCTAGTTGTATATCTGAGCATCTATTGGTTTCTATCAGTTGGTTGGGTGTAATTAAGGTCAGGGGAATCAAGTTTTTACTTACAAACACCATCAAAAGTCAAAATCATATACATCTCATCACCACAGTTAACTGTGGTGATCCTTGGACTCAAAACCATGAAAACTTTGTCATAAATTGGTGTTTTTACTCAACTTAGCTTTCATATTGCTTATCATAACATATTTGATCATTAAATCAGTCACACAAGTTCATTAAAGTCAAACCTTGCAATTTCTTTAAAAGTCAAATTGTGTAATCTAGGATTTTGAGCAAACTTTGGATATCTGTAATTTGCTTAATACTAGGATTCAAGGTCTGAAATTTTACATGAATGATCTTTGCCACTTTGTAGATTTCTGTGAATTTTTCCAGATTTTATAGATTTTGTTTGGTGGGTCCTACACACCCTTGAAGTGAGCTGCAGGGCAACACCCCTGCCCTGCACATCAGTACCTCAGCTCACCACAACACTTTGGTGGCCTATTGTGGTTGATCCAGTGGGTCCCACACTGAAATAGTTGGTTCTCCCAACCCCCCTCCTACCCAGGAGTGTCTGTGAACCTTTTATTTGAACCCTAGGCCTGTAGACCCCACCTTACTTGGACCCTTAAGTTTGTCCCCAAACTGCCTCAGTCCCATTTTGCTAACTGCTTATTTGTAGCTTTCTGGCTTATTGATGCTTGTTTGTTGGTTGTAACTTGCTAAATATTGTTCCTAAGACTCAGAGAAACCAATCTCTACCATTGTGGACCCCACATTTCATCATTTGAGCTAAAACACCCCACAGTCAACAAAAGTCAACTGTGGATGCATTAAGCACTTGAATTGCTTATTCAGTGGGTTTAAACAAAAGTGTTTTCATTAAAGTTACTTGTTTTTATCTTATTATCAGTTTAGAAAAAGAAAAAATCCAAAAAACCAATTTTAACTTTAGTGATAGCTTCTATTTAATAGGAGTTATCAATTTATTTTTCTTTTTTATTTATTTCTAAGTAATATATCACTTTTATATTTTTAGAAATTATATTTTAGGTTAAAATAATTTTACAAATTTTTCCAGATTTTTATTTTGTCATTTAGTGGTATTTCTAATTAATTTTAGTTTAATTTAATTTTAATTAAAATTAAACAATTAAATAGCATAATTAGTTTTTATATAGTATAACCTAGTTTTTATAATTTTTATAGCTTTTATTTTAGTTAAAATATTTTTATAAATTTTCCTAGAATTTTTACTGTTCATTTAATAGTTTTCATAATTTAAATAATTTAATTAGATATTAATTAATAAATAGTATAATAATTAGTTAATTAGCTTAAAAATACTTAGAATTAACTTTTTATAATTTTTTAGGATTCCTGTAATGGTTAATTAGATTTATAAAATTTTTCTTAAATTTTCTAAGTCCATTAAGTATTTTTGATAATTCTAATTAGTTTAATTAGTATTAAATAGATAATTAGTAATTAATTAATATTAGATAATTAAATAGTGTAAAAATAATTTTTATTTTCCTTAAAATTTTCTTTAATTAATAGGATTGTAAAAATACAAATTTTACACTTTTAACCCTCCCGGTCCTCCAGTTGTACTTTTCGTTTTGTTCGTCTGTATACGTTTTTTAATTAAAACGTACGTTTTTAGGTTTAGCTCAAATCTTCGTACTCCAAATTCCCGTAACCATTCACATAGCTTTCCTAAGCTATTTTTTGTTTATAAATTCCAAATAATTTTCACAACAACCCCTTTTCTGTGAATAACACCCGATTACGAACACGCTATAGTTACATTTCACACCTCAACGGGATTTAACGACCCGGTGATACATTATATTACCCGGAGCATTGATCTAGGCTATTTGACTTAGTTGACCATTCTTTGGTTAATTTAAGTTAGGTGGTTTAGCATCAACCAATTTATGGCGCCGCCGCCGGGGAGGTGTGCGCGTTTCTGTAGCGTTTTTCGAGATTAGTGTTATCTCACCTCACTCACTGTACAAATTCCATCACTTGTGAATATGTTCAAAATCTAAACACATAAAAATGTCATTGACACTTTTCCTAAAGTGTTAAAACACCAAAAAAAAAAAAGTAAAAAACCAACAAAACATATCGTAACGTTTTCTGATTCGGTTAAGGTGATTCTTGAAGAGAAACGAATCTGGATTACGGGACGATAACAAAAATATTGTCCAAAAAGTTTTTATCCCTAGTGCATGCGCACTCGTTCTTCAAGGTCCACTAGCCCATTACGTGAGCTGGTTCAGAGACCTCGAAGACTTCGTCGACGTTCTGCACCATCAGTCGGGTCTGAAATCCGTACTGTTCCACCTCCAGCTGTCATCATGGCAGCTGAACCCACTATGAACGAGCTTCTCCAAGCGCCCGTCGAGGGTTACGGAGATGCTATCGTTGTTCCAACAATCATGGCCGATAATTTTGAGCTTAAAACAGGATTAATAAATCTGGCCACATCACGTCAATTCTACGGTTATGAGAGGGACGATCCTCAAGATCACATTCGATGGTTCAATAAAATCACTTACACCATCAAATGCAAAGATGTCCCCTCTGAAGCAATCAAACTTCTTCTCTTTCCATTCTCCCTGGAGGGACAAGCCCGGATTTGGCTTGAAAAACAACCTCCACGATCTATTGAGACATGGGAAGATCTTGTAAAAAAGTTCGTGAATGAATTCTTTCCTCCTTCCAAAACCACAAGTCTCAAGAACGAGATCATGAAATTCACGCAGAAATTTGATGAACCCTTTAGTGAGGCATGGGATCGTTACAAGGAATTGCTCCGAAAATGCCCTCACCACGGTTTCTCTGATCTCATGACACTTGATACTTTCTACAATGGTGTAAGCCAATCTGATCAAGACTCTCTGAATGCCTCCGCTGGAGGTAACTTCTTGAATCGCACCACGAAGGAAGCTTTAGAAATCATTGAGAATAAATCTAAGGTCCGCATTCCCCGAAACAGATCGGTTGTTTCCCAAAGGGATGTTGTTTCTTCTTCTTCATCGCCCGTGGCTCAGTCTAGCACCGATGCTAGACTTGATAAACTCACGGAAGCTGTCCATGCATTTGTTCTCGCCCAAAGCAAGAAAGATCCTTCCCCACAAGTTGAAATCAAAAAGATAGAAGTTTGTGTCACTTGTGGTGGTCCACATTCATATTATAATTGCCCTGCCACTGAAGGCAATCCCTTCGAAGTAAATGCAATAGCCGGCAATTCCAACCAAGGAGGTAACCAATACCGTCCTCAAGTGGAACCAAATTACCGTGCTAGCAATCAGGGTGGACCACCCGGTTTTCCTCAAAATCCAAATAGGTTTAATCCTAATCCACCAAGGGGGCCTAATTTGCAAAATCAAAATCCTGCCCCCGTCAATCAGTACCCACCCCAAAGGGGTAATCAAGGGTATTCAGCTCCAAATCACCAAGATCCCCTCCCAAACGAGCTCAATAACTACATCAAAGTTAATGAGACCAAAATGAGGGAAATGCAAAATCAAATCTCAAATTTGAAGAATGATTTCCAATCATCAATAGCCAAACAGGGTCAAGAGCTGAAGAGTGAGTTGATGCATACAAACAACAAAATTGATCAAAATCAAGGCAAGATTGAAAATATGCTTGCCAGTCTTATGAATCATCTCACTCCACCCTCTACATCAGGAGGTCTCCCGGCTAATACAATTGTTAACCCCAAGGGTGAACTCAAAGCTATTACTACACGAAGTGGTAAAGCTTATGAAGAGCCGCCAGTTCCTCCTGTTTCTCCTCTTCCACCTATGCCTCCTCCTCTTTATTCCGAGGAAGTTGAAATTGAGCCTGAGGCAACCACGGACAAGGTGCAATTTACTAGCCCACGAAGTACCGCACACGTCCACCCTCAGGTTGTTCCGGAAATTGTACCAAAATCTGGACTTGTACCAAAACCGGGAGTTGTATTTGAACCATCAACAACTCCTGAAGAGAACCCTAAATCCAAACCATCACTACCATACCCGTCAAGACTTAATGAGCAAAAGCTCCGCGAAAAGGCTAGTTACCAAATGGATAAGTTTTATCAAATCTTTCAAGATTTGCACTTTGACGTTAGCCTTGCGGATGCTATCATCCTGATGCCCAAATTCGCATCGATGATCAAGAACTTGTTAAGCAACAAGGAAAAATTGTACGAAATGGCAAAGACTCCTCTGAACGAAAACTGCTCTGCGGTTATCTTAAAGAAGCTTCCTAAGAAGCTTGGAGACCCTGGGAGATTTCTCATTCCATGTGTTTTCCCTGGGATGGTTGAGTGCTTCGCCTTAGCTGATCTTGGCGCTAGCATCAACCTGATGCCTTACTCAGTGTGGGAGAAACTCTCTCTTCCTCAACTCACTCCTACGTGCATGACTCTCGAGCTTGCCGACCGTTCAATCTCTCGTCCTCTCGGCATTGCCGAAGACGTATTCGTGAAAGTAGGAAAGTTCCATTTCCCCGCTGACTTCGTTGTTGTTAAGTTCGATGCTGACCCACGAGTTCCTCTCATTCTTGGGAGGGGATTCTTAAGGACGGGTCGTGCGTTAATTGATGTGCACGAAGAGGAAATAACTCTTCGTGTTGGTAATGAAGCTGTAACCTTCAACCTCGATCAAACTTCGAGGTACTCCTCTAATTATGACGCCGAAACGGTTAACCGAATTGATGTCATTGACGTTGCGTCTGGGGAGTACGCTCAAGAGGTTCTAGGTTTTGTTGATGATTCTCCAAGTGAAAACTTCACTCCATCTTCTCACCCCATTGTTGCCAATTCTTTTCCTTCCCTCACTCCGTTTGAGGGAAGTGACTTCATCTTAGAAGAAATGGAGGCGTTTCTCAAAAGTGATTCGATTCCCGATGGAATTGATAACCAAAAGATCGACCTCGAGAGGGATATTCTCCTGCTTGAAAAATTGTTAAACGAGGATCCCTCTCATCTTCCAGTTCTACCACAAATACTTCATAAGGAGGAAGTCAAAAATGTTGAGAAAACTGATGACTTCCCCGAGGTTGAACTTAAGGACTTGCCGCCTCATCTTGAGTACGCATTTCTGGAGGGTGATGATAAATTACCCGTCATAATTGCTAAAGACTTAAGTGTTGAGGAAAAGGCTGCTCTTATACAGGTTTTGAAGTCTCATAAACGAGCAATTGCTTGGCGTCTCTCCGATATCAAGGGCATCGACCCTGAGTTTTGTACTCACAAGATATTAATGGAAGATGATTTCAAACCTGCGGTCCAACATCAAAGAAGGGTGAATCCAAAAATTCACGAGGTTATCAAACAAGAGGTTTTAAAACTTCTTGATGCCGGATTGATTTACCCTATCTCTGATAGTCCTTGGGTCAGCCCAATCCATTGTGTGCCAAAAAAGGGTGGCATCACCGTTGTCACAAATGAGGAGAATGAGTTAATTCCAACTCGTTTGGTTACGGGGTGGCGCGTCTGTATTGATTATCGTAAATTGAATGACGCCACCCGTAAGGATCATTTTCCTCTACCTTTTATGGATCAGATGCTCGAGAGATTAGCGGGGAATGAGTACTATTGCTTCCTCGATGGTTTCTCGGGTTACTTTCAGATCCCCATTGACCCGCACGACCAAGAAAAGACCACTTTTACGTGCCCTTATGGAACCTTCGCATATAAACGTATGCCCTTTGGCTTATGTAATGCTCCGGGCACGTTTCAAAGATGTATGATGGCCATTTTTTCCGACATGATCGGGAAAAGTATGGAGGTCTTTATGGACGATTTCTCGGTCATTGGGGATTCGTTTAAAACATGTCTCTCCCATTTAGACAGCATGCTAAAACGTTGTAAAGACACAAAGTTATGTCTAAATTGGGAGAAGAGTCACTTTATGGTCAAAGAGGGCATTGTCCTCGGCCATAAAATTTCAAAAAATGGGATGGAGGTTGACCGTGCCAAAGTGGACGTCATTGCAAAATTGCCTCCTCCTACGACTGTGAAAGGTGTTAGGAGCTTTTTGGGTCACGCCGGTTTCTATCGTAGGTTTATTCAAGATTTTTCAAAAATTGCCCGGCCCATGACCCATCTCCTCGAGAAGGATGCTCCTTTTGTCTTCTCCCCTGAGTGCATCGAAGCCTTTGAAACATTAAAGAAAAGGCTTACCGAGGCACCGATCCTTGTTGCCCCCGATTGGGACTTGCCCTTCGAGCTCATGTGTGATGCTAGTGATTATGCTATAGGGGCAGTCTTGGGGCAACGCAAAACAAAACATTTTCAGCCTATACACTATGCCAGCAAGACTATGACCGAAGCACAAAGTCATTACACCACCACTGAAAAAGAATTACTAGCTGTGGTGTATGCTTTTGAAAAATTCCGGCCATACTTGATTCTGACTAAAAGCATAGTGTATACGGATCATTCGGCTTTGAAGTATCTATTTGCAAAACAAGATGCAAAGCCGAGACTTCTCCGATGGGTTCTCCTCCTTCAGGAATTTGATATCATCATTCGTGATAAAAAAGGAGCTGAGAACCTGGCTGCTGATCATCTCTCCCGTCTTGAAAACCCTCACCAAAATGCTTTCGAGAAAAAGGAAATAAATGAAACATTTCCTCTCGAAACCCTCAATGTGGTTTCATTTCGTGGAGACTCGATTACCCCATGGTTTGCCGACTTTGCAAACTATCTTGCGGGTAACTTCATTGTGAAAGGGATGTCGTCCCAACAAAAAAATAAATTTTTCAAAGACGTAAAACATTACTTTTGGGACGACCCCTACTTGTTCAAGATATGCGCGGATCAAGTCATCCGGCGGTGTGTGTATGGTCAGGAAGCCGCTGAAATCTTAAAGGCTTGCCATGCTGGTCCCACGGGGGGCCACCACAATCCCAACTACACCGCCAAAAAAGTGTTTGATTCCGGCTTTTATTGGCCCTCGATCTACAAGGATGCCCAAGCCATGGTCAAGTCCTGTGACGCTTGTCAGCGCCACGGGAATATTTCACAAAGAAATGAAATGCCTCAGAATGCAATTCAAGTTTGTGAAATCTTTGATATCTGGGGCATCGACTTTATGGGGCCATTTCCATCTTCTCACGGTAACAAATACATACTCGTGGCAGTTGACTACTTGTCAAAATGGGTTGAAGCGAAAGCTTTACCCACAAATGATGCCCGAGTAGTGGTGAAATTTTTAAAAGCTCTCTTTGCCCGATTCGGAACTCCACGTGCTATTATTAGTGATCGTGGTACGCACTTCTGTAATGACAAATTTGACAAAGTCATGCAAAAATACGGTGTGACTCACCGTCTTTCCACTGCGTACCACCCTCAAACAAGTGGACAAGTCGAAGTGTCCAATCGGGGCATTAAAAGAATATTGGAGAGAACTGTAGGTGAAAATCGTGCATCGTGGTCGGACAAATTAGATGATGCACTTTGGGCTTTCCGTACGGCTTACAAAACACCCATTGGGTGTACGCCTTATAAACTTGTGTACGGGAAAGCGTGCCATCTTCCGATCGAGCTTGAACACAAGGCCTATTGGGCCCTCAAGCATGCCAATTTCGACCTCAGAACGGCGGGTGATCACAGAAAAGTTCAACTAAATGAATTAAACGAACTTCGTGATCAAGCTTACGAGAACTCTTTGATCTATAAACAAAAGATAAAGAAGATTCATGACTCAAAAATCAAAAACCGCGTTTTCAACGTTGGTGATCGAGTCCTTCTTTTCAATTCTAGACTCAAGATCTTCTCGGGAAAGCTCAAAACCCGATGGACTGGTCCATTCACTATCACAAAAGTTTATCCTTATGGTACCGTCGAATTATCTCAAAGTGACGGTCCAAATTTCAAAGTGAATGGACATCGGTTAAAGCACTACTTTGGAGAGGACGTACCATCCATGGTCGTCCCGGATCTCCAAACTTTCCCCAAGGACAATTGAATTCGGGGATAGAGTCAAGCTAGCGACTCGATGACCAAAAACTAGCAACGATACGGGTTTTCACCCGTATTTCTGATTCTTTCTATTTTCTACCACCAAGTGTGGGGGAATGGCCAACCCCCCGCTGTTTGAAAAGATGTATATATGTATATAAGTTCAAAAAAAAAAAAAAAAAAAAAAAAAAAAAAAAAAGTTGTATATATATAGAAATAAAGTGAAATTGGTATTTCCGCAGTTAGATTCGAATCTTGGCTTTTTACGTTCATAGCTTCGGCATAATAGCCGGGACTTTGAATATTGAGGACAATATTCATTTCTAAGTGTGGGGGGGGGGGGGGGGGGGAAATTCTAACGAATTTTAACAAATATCTTTCAAGTACCCCCGTTTTTGGCCAAAAATTTTCAAAATTTTTTCACTTTATTTCAAAATTTTTGTGGTAATCAGTCCGCCAAAGTCTAAATGACAAAGGGATTGGCTAGTCCAGGAGCAAACGGCTCTTGGTAAAGACAACTCAAATCCGTTGACGGCTGGCAATTTGCCCAAAATTGTGTGGTTCATCAACTCCCCGAAAACAAATGAGTTGGCTAGCCCGCAAGATTATGGCTTGTGGTAAAGGCCGTGGAAAAATCCATAATTGGTAATCAGCTCACCAAGATGTTGACTAGGTCCATCAAGAGTTGGCTAGTCCAGGAGCAAACGGCTCTTGGTAAAGACTTATCAAATCCGTTGGAAGCTGGTGGTTTGCTCAAAATCACACGGTTATCAGGTGTGCCACAGTTCTTACACCTGGCTACTCCAGAAGTGATGGCTTTTGGTAAAGAGTTTAAAATCCATCAAGTTTTCTAAAAAGATTGCTAGGGACTAGCAATAGTTCAGTGTGGGGGATTGATGAGTGCTCAAACACTCATCGTTTTCGATATATTTAAACTGCCAAAACGCACAAAAACAATCAAAAAGATATCAAAATACTTAAATTATCCCAGGGATTGTGTTTTATGTGTTTTAAAAGCAAAATGTGCAAAAACAAAGAAAAAACGTACAAAGTTTGCAGTATTGGCAGTTTCAGTCCCCCAAGTTTCAAAACTTGTCAATTTTAGTCCCTATGCATTTATTTTTAAGGAAAAGTCAACCCAAGGTCTTAAAAGTCAAATAAAGTCAAAATTTCATAATTGGGTTGCAAGATTTCATAAATTACACAATTAGTCCCTGAAAATCCAAAGTTGGCAAAATTAGTCCCTGGGATGTTTTGAAATTTTGAAAAAGTGGGAAAATGCAAAATTGGTCCTTGAATTATTGGCATGTGAAAAAAATGACACTTTGTGGAACTTTTGGAGTTTGGCAATTTCAGTCCTTAAGGTTTTGAAAAAATTGCAAAATGGTCCTTGTGTTAACTTTATACCAACCGGACCCTTTTTTTTTGACCCAAAACAAATCAAACCCAACACAAGCCATTGTCTGATCCAGTAATAAAACCCCAGGCCCAATCCCACTTAGCCCAAAGCCTTTAACCGTTTTAAATAATACACGCGTTGACCCGCGTTGACCTCCTTCTCCCCCAACCAAGCTGCGTAAAACCAGGTAATATTGTCTCCCCCCCCCCCCTCCACCTTTTCCACCAACTATCTCCCCCACAATTAATGCTCTCATCTACCACACCAACCCACACCACCACAATAAATTCCCTCGCCTAACCCACTCAGGTTTTACCCCGACATGGTTTTGGCGCCAAAAATGCAATCAATGGCTAGGATTGATCATATTGCAATTGGATGGTGAGGATTCGGTCAGAGGTCAAAGCAAACTCTAGTGGGACACTCAGATTTCAAAAAGGAAGCATGTGAAGAAAGAGAGGGTCTATTTTTTATCTCAATATATATGTAAGCTCATATGAGCCTTAGTTTGGTGTGTAGTATGTATTTTTAATCTTGTATTTTCCTTTTAATACTTGTACTTTAATTTCAGTTCATGTAATTTCAAAAGTTCTAAGTTCAATAGAAATTTCAGTTTTTAAAGTCTAAATTTAAATTTCAAGTTTGTTGTTTACATGTCCTTAAGTGTTTTAAAGCTTCAAGTTAGTTTCACAAGCATTGTTAACAAGTTTTAGAAGCTTTGTAAGTTTTGATCTTTATTAAGTTCTAGTTTTCATAAAAATAAAAATAAATCAGAAAAATAAAAAAATAAAATAAAAAATGAAGATCAATGGTTGAATGAGCATGGAGCACAGTGTATTGTGGATGGCTGTGGGTTAGGTACCTCAGGGGAGGGTATAGGATTGGTTCATTTGGTTCTTTGGTTCCTAATCTGTTGGCTTGGAAGGCTTATGTGAGCCCTTCTTTTTAATTTTTACTCTCTCAGTAGTCTAGTTGATCATTGCTGTTTAATTTGCTCAATGATTGTTTAATATAGTAGTCTTATGCATTAGATTGGATTGGGCATTTGTTTGAATCAAATTTCTATCTTAAACTGATTTTTAAGAGGGTGTTTGGTTTTAGCTTGTTTGGTGTGTTCTAGTTGTATATCTGAGCATCTATTGGTTTCTATCAGTTGGTTGGGTGTAATTAAGGTCAGGGGAATCAAGTTTTTACTTACAAACACCATCAAAAGTCAAAATCATATACATCTCATCACCACAGTTAACTGTGGTGATCCTTGGACTCAAAACCATGAAAACTTTGTCATAAATTGGTGTTTTTACTCAACTTAGCTTTCATATTGCTTATCATAACATATTTGATCATTAAATCAGTCACACAAGTTCATTAAAGTCAAACCTTGCAATTTCTTTAAAAGTCAAATTGTGTAATCTAGGATTTTGAGCAAACTTTGGATATCTGTAATTTGCTTAATACTAGGATTCAAGGTCTGAAATTTTACATGAATGATCTTTGCCACTTTGTAGATTTCTGTGAATTTTTCCAGATTTTATAGATTTTGTTTGGTGGGTCCTACACACCCTTGAAGTGAGCTGCAGGGCAACACCCCTGCCCTGCACATCAGTACCTCAGCTCACCACAACACTTTGGTGGCCTATTGTGGTTGATCCAGTGGGTCCCACACTGAAATAGTTGGTTCTCCCAACCCCCCTCCTACCCAGGAGTGTCTGTGAACCTTTTATTTGAACCCTAGGCCTGTAGACCCCACCTTACTTGGACCCTTAAGTTTGTCCCCAAACTGCCTCAGTCCCATTTTGCTAACTGCTTATTTGTAGCTTTCTGGCTTATTGATGCTTGTTTGTTGGTTGTAACTTGCTAAATATTGTTCCTAAGACTCAGAGAAACCAATCTCTACCATTGTGGACCCCACATTTCATCATTTGAGCTAAAACACCCCACAGTCAACAAAAGTCAACTGTGGATGCATTAAGCACTTGAATTGCTTATTCAGTGGGTTTAAACAAAAGTGTTTTCATTAAAGTTACTTGTTTTTATCTTATTATCAGTTTAGAAAAAGAAAAAATCCAAAAAACCAATTTTAACTTTAGTGATAGCTTCTATTTAATAGGAGTTATCAATTTATTTTTCTTTTTTATTTATTTCTAAGTAATATATCACTTTTATATTTTTAGAAATTATATTTTAGGTTAAAATAATTTTACAAATTTTTCCAGATTTTTATTTTGTCATTTAGTGGTATTTCTAATTAATTTTAGTTTAATTTAATTTTAATTAAAATTAAACAATTAAATAGCATAATTAGTTTTTATATAGTATAACCTAGTTTTTATAATTTTTATAGCTTTTATTTTAGTTAAAATATTTTTATAAATTTTCCTAGAATTTTTACTGTTCATTTAATAGTTTTCATAATTTAAATAATTTAATTAGATATTAATTAATAAATAGTATAATAATTAGTTAATTAGCTTAAAAATACTTAGAATTAACTTTTTATAATTTTTTAGGATTCCTGTAATGGTTAATTAGATTTATAAAATTTTTCTTAAATTTTCTAAGTCCATTAAGTATTTTTGATAATTCTAATTAGTTTAATTAGTATTAAATAGATAATTAGTAATTAATTAATATTAGATAATTAAATAGTGTAAAAATAATTTTTATTTTCCTTAAAATTTTCTTTAATTAATAGGATTGTAAAAATACAAATTTTACACTTTTAACCCTCCCGGTCCTCCAGTTGTACTTTTCGTTTTGTTCGTCTGTATACGTTTTTTAATTAAAACGTACGTTTTTAGGTTTAGCTCAAATCTTCGTACTCCAAATTCCCGTAACCATTCACATAGCTTTCCTAAGCTATTTTTTGTTTATAAATTCCAAATAATTTTCACAACAACCCCTTTTCTGTGAATAACACCCGATTACGAACACGCTATAGTTACATTTCACACCTCAACGGGATTTAACGACCCGGTGATACATTATATTACCCGGAGCATTGATCTAGGCTATTTGACTTAGTTGACCATTCTTTGGTTAATTTAAGTTAGGTGGTTTAGCATCAACCAGGCATCAATGAGTATGATTAGCACATCGCCAGACATATTAAGGCATCAACGTATATGTTTAGTGAATCTGTTTGTATATTTAGGGGATCTTTGGTCATAGTAGGGCATCCATTTATATGATTAGTGCATCGTCAAACATATTAAGGCATAAGTGTAGGTCTAGTGTATCAGTTTGTATGTTTACTACATCGTTGGTCATAGTAGGGCATATATGTTTGTGGTTGCTGCATCAGGTTAAATGTTATTATGTTTAATGCATCGTTGAACATATTAGTGCATCCATGACTATGATTAGGGCATCCATTTGTATATTTAGTGCATTATTGGAAATAAATGGCATTTGTTTGTATGTTTAATGCATCGATGGACATATTAGGGCATCAATGAGTATAATTAGTGCATCGTGACTCGTGAGACATATTAAGGCATCAACGTGTATGTTTTTTATTTGACATATTTGATTATTAAATATAAAATCTTGTCGTTTTGTATTTGACTAGTGTCTGATATTTTTTTTACAAGAAAATGGGGCGGATGGGAGGCTTTTTCTAAAGTGTAGGGAGTCAAAGCAGTGGTCTTTTTATGATATTCGTTTGTTAAACTCAACTATGTATGGAGATTTGATCAGACCTATGGCGATTGTAGTTTCTAAAGAAACGCCACGTAATGTGGTGTAAATTTTGTAGGCTTTAGTGTTGTGAGGTTGGCTTGATGCGACATTTAATGTTTCTTTTCAGAAGGGTTTCTTGGAGAGACTTTAAGTAAATTCAGCATATGGGGTCTCTATATTGCATTTTTTTCCTAGCAGTTGGTAGATTTATAAAGCTTTAGTGCTCTGATCTCAGAATAAGAATCCCCTTAGAGAACCTTCCTTCTGGTGAGAGATATAATTAATGGCCTAACATTGGGACATTTTTTTATAATTGTACTATGATTGAAACTGATTTGGTGTCATTTGCAGGTTGATTGTGATATGTGAGGATATATATGTTGCTAGAGCTGAAGAGGAGCTTGGAGTCGAGGAGGTTCTGCATTGGACAGTATTGAAAATATACATGTCATCACACATGCTATTAGTATACCAACCCCAACTAACTCGTTAGGAAGTCGAAGTCAAAGATACTAGGTTGCTCATACGGGGAAAATAATGGCTAACTATAGAATTGTTAATGTTAGAGTAAATCCCAAACTTCATTTTTTTGTGAGAAAGAGATATAGACAGAAAGTGTAATAATCCATTCATTAATCTTATAACATGTTTGTGTATATAGCACTTCACAGAAAGATTGCATTGAGTTATTTATTTGTAACATATACTGCCATATTGATACATGACAAAATTGTATTTTTAGACATATTGACATACCATAATACATAGATACTTTGTAATGGAAGAACTTAACGTACTGAAATACATAAATACTTTGTGATGGAAGAACTGGTCATTCATTGCAAAACCCTCCATGTACATGTGCATAAGTCGGTCTAAACTGATAACACATGCCAGTTTTTTGGTTTTCCACAAATAACTATACTTACACATTCACGAGAAGAAAACATATAATCCACTTGCTGGAAGAGGTGTCAGCAGATAAAAAATGTGCTGAACCAACTTTGGTTTGGTTTAATCGTATGATTGGTTTCAAGTCTAGTGACAGTCCAGATGATAATATATTATTTGTAGAAAATAAAAAGACACATACAAATGCATAGAAACCGTTTTACTTGTATTCATAAAGTACAGTCGCAAGATCATCAAAATCAACATACTACATACGAGATAATGTTTCCAGGTTTCTAGGAAGTTACCACTACAGTCTACAACTACATCCACTTTATAAAGTGGAACATATTATTAGTCTATCTTATTAGCAGTCTTAATTATTATTGGCTTAGTTGTGATAATGGGCTTAGCCCAATGTTTAGCCGTGTATTGGTCACTTATTGGAGACAGTACATACGCATCAGTGATGTGTAGGGATTGCACCAGGATTTACCTCTCGAGGGATCTCGAGAAGCTTACAACCCCCACCAGGCAGTGTACCTGATCGATGTAGTATAGTATAATGACAAGTACCGGGGGATTGATCGTTCAGTTAGGAATAGTGTCGTTAGGATTAGAAAACCTAAATACTAGATCTAGAGATGAGGGATGATTCTTTTTGTATTTTTATATTTTAGGAAAGCAATTTAAAATCTAGGGTTTGAAGGATTTGGGCGGAATTAGTTGCTAGTCAACTAACCCAATACTAAGATGCAATCAAAATAAAATACTAAAATGAAAATAAAACTATTTTAAACTAAGGTTGTGAGCAATAAGTGGGAGAAATATGTTTACTTAGAATTCACTACTCCCTAGATATCTTTTACACGTTAATTACTTGTTATAGTTGTATGGATGACGAATTGTATTCCTTAATACCATTCATGGGGTGGCATACTTACTTCCCCAATCCTATGAGTGCCTACTTCACTCCTATGTCGAGCCTGCAAGAAGCTCCTAACATGGGATCATTAGAATTTACTCATGCATTAAATACAACCAATAAAACCTAGTACACATCGGTTCATGTTTCCTAAGACGTTCAAGCATGTTACCAAATGGAGATCTGCCAGTTTTCTTAAGCCTAACATTGAAATCATTCATCCAATACAACCATAAACAAGTAATCAACACATAATTAACATCTAGGTTTCATTAGATGTAAGCAAACACAAGATAAATCTAGCCTAGCATGTTGAAATCAAGACAAGCACAAGATATAGACAACCAACACATAGACATATTGATTGAATTAAGAGAAGATTTATCTCAATAGCACATGTAAGGATTCAAGGGTTGAAAACCCTTGAAAAGCTGTAAAATTTGTACAAGGTTCGGCCCTAGGGTTTCTCCACACAAGTTCCTCTTTAATAAATGAAAATTAGAAAACTATATATAGATTTTAGAGGGTGACGGCGTCAAGAACAAATGTCTGACGCCGTCATCTCGCCACCAAATAAATCCTCGGACTGCCTAGATCTGCATCTGACGCCGTCATGTAGTCCCCTTTTGCAGGCCATCACACATTTAACTCTTGACGCTCTACTTGTGACGTATTCATGTTTCTTCTGGGTCGTCATGGTTTTTACTCTTGATGCCGTCAGGATTGCCTTCTTGACGCCGTCATACACTGTTCCCAGCATGGAAAATTAAGTCTTTGGCGTTTTCTTCACTTTTATGCTCCAAAAACGTCCGAATTGCTTCCTTTTCCATATTTCACTCCCAAAGTTCCTAAAATCACAAAAGGAACGATTTAGGGTAATATTTGATCAAATAAATTCAATTCCGGTCTTAAATGACCCCCTAAAATGGTTCATTTTTCGCCTCATCATATACCCTTACACTTGAGATTTGCTTGTCCTCAAGCAAATGCGCTTTTATTCTAATCAAAATACAATTTAGGGGTCATTTAACACTAATATAAAAGTAATTACAACAAATAATCGTTCCACTAAAGACCAAAGACAAGAACGGAGGTCATATACTAGCACCTCACAAATAGTGTTTAGATACTCACATCTCTCGGGTGTAATAAAGTATAAATTACAATATGGAAATGGAAGATATCTCTCACTACCTGTCATAGCAAAATAGATTACCATAGGCTTGGGAAAGGATCAAACCTCCACCACATGGCGTAAGTACCTAGGATAAACTATCAAAGAGGTCTTTCAAAGGGTTGTAACGTTAGGTATAGGGATATGAAATACACGGTTTTGTTGGATATAGGCAGTCTTTACTGGTGGCGAGTTAACAATCTTGGTTAATTACATGTACAATATGGCGTTGCTAAGCCAAGACTAGACTCGACTTAAGCTAATAAATGGAAAATAACAAAAACATAAAATGAACATGGAATAAAAAGGGATGGTAGTCCGTATGTTTTTTCTTTTTTTTCTATATATTTTTTTTTCTTTTTCTTGTTTTTTCGATTTTTTTTTTTTTTTTTTTTTTTTTTTTTTTGGTGCATACATTCTTACCCTACCATCCAAAATAATACATCATAAGGAGTGAACATTTCCCTTACACTTGAATTTTTACATACTTTACAATAAACTAATCTAATGACTCGAATTAAGAAAATCAAAACACTTGGAGTACTTTTAAGATTAACGTACATATGGGGGTAATAAATGATGTTCTTCCCCATTACTCCATAAAATAAGTACTTTACCCATGAGTCTCAATCGTCCCAAAATAATATGTACAAGGATATGACTCGACTTAGCAACCATGTAATCAATTAGATAATTAACTTAGGGTTTAACAAATAACAATAATGCACTAAAGATGAGTGCATACACGGAAGGCTAAGGCGATTTGGGTGTACATTTAAGTGGGGTGTAACAAATTCTTCCTTTAAATAAGATGCTTAAAGTTAGAAACGAAAAGATAGGCTCGGAGGGGTGTACTAGGGGTTTCGTGTACTAAAAATGAGTACAACGCTAAGGGTGTGGGAAAAATTAGTTGACTTAACTATCCAAGTAATATGACTTAAATGGTCAAGTAATTATGATACGGGTTTAAACATAAGGGTGATCCTAATGCCTCTTATCATGTAGTAAATCCTACCACACGAATGTAGTCTCACTAGCGGTCTCGGGATGCATCACTAACGCAAGTTCTAGAATCTAAATGCTACCGGTACACTCATAAGCACTAATAGTAAATGCTTTTCCTATCAAATCTAAAGGCGAACCTCACATATTTGGGTGGAAAATTTTTCTGAATAGTACGGTTTTGTGCTAGTCATACAATCTCCTATCCATGAGACGCTTGCTATGGCTAAAGTTTCACTCCTAAATGTTGTAAAAAATTTTAAATTTGGCGCTAAAATTGCACTAACAAGTATTTCTCATAGTTTTATTACACATCTACTATTAAACAAACAAACTCAAGCGAAAGTGTATTTGTAAGGTATCATCATTTTACCCTCCCCTTACACTTAAGATGAACATTGTCCCCAATGTTCAAGTAAAGAATGTAAAAGTGAAAAAGTAAAAAGAATGAAATCAAATACTCCCCTGATTCGCTCGGTATGGATAATAAGGTGGCCAGGTTAGATCTTCCTCCAAGAAAATGAACAATCAAAGCTTCCCTTTCAGAATAATAATCATCTTCTTGTCATACATAACCTGTAAATCCTGAGAAAACAGACAAGGCAACCTCGCATAAAATCGGCGGCAATCTACATAAGTTACTAAATCCTAGAAAACAAAATAAGATATAATGCTTGTGGAATGAAGTTTGCAGATTTCCTGGAGATTATAAAACTTAATAATTCAACAAAAACTTTAAGACTCCGTTAGAAAAACAAAACTGGTAAAATTTCCAGATTTTTACACGTGATGCCGTCAAGAGTAAACTCATGACGCCGTCAGAAGTGACCTGCAGAAATTCTTATGTTAAGTTTCCGGAAAATTTCTGGAAAACTTGGTCCTACTTCCTGGAAAATCCTGCAAAACTTCATTATGACTCGATACAAGCATTTGACTCTAACAAATACGAATATACATGTTCATTTAATATTGTGGAGAATCATGATCGGTTTGTTTCTTAAAAACACATTTGGGGTTTCCCCTTACACTTATCTTTTGCAAAAATACCTTTGGATGAAGTTAAGACTAGGCCAAAACAACAAAATAAAGTATTTCCACTTTTTAGTTTAGAAACATGATCTACCAACAATAAAAATAAAGCATGCATACGGAAGCAAATAACAAACAAACAAAATAAAATCACACAAAATCATGGGTTGCCTCCCAAGAAGCGCTTTTCTTTATTTATGAGTCTTGTAGCTAGACTCAAGGTCATGGGTTACTGCGTGACCTCATCATTGGTTTCACTCTCTAGGTCGTCTTCTAAACCAGTTTTGTATTCCGGACCTAGTTGCAAGCATTCTTTGTAGAAACCAAGCATCCTATTCTTCACATACTCTACTCCTCTACGTCTATCCTCATCATTCCTATAGTAAGCTGCTTGTTTGTGTTCTTTTTCTATATTAGAAAGGAGGCGGTATTGCACAATCTTGTAGGGCATTTGGTAGGCAATCTCATCATTCTCTTCCTTGAACCTAACTATCCCTAAAGTCGGATCATAACTCATCCTAGTGGTCTCAACAAATGGTTTTCTGAATATTATTTGGCTTAGGCAATCATCTATCACCGGACGAGTGTCTTCCACTATCATAAAATCGATCTCATAAGTGAAATTACCTATAATCACATGCAATCCCTTCACTCTTCCTACAAAATTACTTATCAAATTCTTATTGGGCATCATCCTAAAATCAAGTTGTTTCTTTATCACCCAATTGTAATAAGTCCTAGTCATGATGTTTGCAGGAGATCTAGGATCGATGTAAGCTTTCCATATATGCATATGCCCGATGTTGCATGGTATGTTGATGTTAGAGGGGTCTCCCATTTTGATAAGGGGTGTGCCGAGGATATATGGTCTCTCGGGACTATCGAATAAATCCTTATGGTATTCCCGTTCTTCCTTGGTGGGCAACTTATCAAAGTGCTTTTCTATAGTTTCTACTTCCTCTAACTCCTCTCCCTTATTAACCTCAACTTCCCTACTTTCATCCCTAGTCTCGGTTTCTACTCCAACTTCATCCTTTTCACTTTCTTCTATCTCCTTATCTATTGGCTTAATGGTGACAACATTGACAAAGTGGACACGTTTGGATGATGAGGGGTCCTTAATTTGGATTCCGTTATTGGTGTCCCTAGTGTCCTTCCTAGGTGTGGTTAACGCTTGGTTGTTGAGGGCTTTCAACAAGTTGTCTATCTTGTTGGTCATCTGCGTTTGTTGTTGGTTGAATTCAGTTTCAGACCTAGCTATGCGAGCTTCTTGAGATGCCATGAACTTAGACATCAATCCTTCAAGATTGTTGGTACTACCATAGTTGTTAGAAGGATTGGTGTTGAAAGTACGGTTGGAGGGTGGACCGTTTGGTTGGTAACGATTAGGCGGATTGGAAGAATTGGCTTGATTTTGTTTCCACCTAAGGTTTGGGTGATTTTTCCAAGAGGGGTTGTAGGAATCACCGTAAGGGTTCGGCTCGGGTTTGAAAGTGTACCACTTATCTCCCACTTCGTCGGTACGCGAGGATGCGTAGTCCGCAAAAGCTGTTCCGGGGAGTTCCACACAATCACGAGTGTCATGGGGACCACTACATAATTCGCATGAAGAAGTGATTTTGTTCACTTGGCTTGAAGGCTTAGGAGCTTCGTAAGATTTCATGAGAAACTTGACTTGGTCCTCAAGTTCCATGATCCTACGGTCGGGAGTGCTAGAGTTATTCGAAGGCAAAATATTGCCTTGACCATTTTGTTCAAATCACGGGGATCATTCCAACTTTCGTTGTCATAGAGAGCAAGATCTTCTATGAGTTCCCATGATTGTTCCGCACTTAGATCACGTAGCTTACCACCGGCCGATTGGTCAATGGCTCGCTTCGTGGAGAGATCGATATGGTCATAAAAGATTTGGACTTGGAGCCAAATATCTATGCCATGATGAGGGACTTTTTGGAGTAAGTCCTTGAAACGAGTCCATGCTTCATAAAGAGTTTCATTTTGACGTTGTTGGAACATCAAGATGTCATTTCTAAGCTTAGTAGTTCTCCCCTGTGGGAAAAATTGAGCAAGGAAACGAGTGGTGAGATCATCCCATGTGGTGATGGATCCCGTGGGTAACCGCTCAAGCCATTGACTAGCTTGATCACGTAGAGAGAATTGGAATATGCGTAATCGGGTTGTCTCTCTAGTTGCAACATCTAGGTCTATGGAATCTACGATTTTAAGGAAGTCCTTAAGATGTTGATTTGGATCTTCGGAACGAAGTCCATGGAATGCACATCCGCTTTGCACCAACCGGATGGTGTCGGATCGCAAGGGGGTCACATTGGCTCCGGTGAGCTCAATGGTGTTTCGGTAGCCTTGGTGGCTAGGTCGGAAATACTCTCCTAAGGTTCGGGGCCTAAGAGGTTCTAGTGGTGGGTTTTGTTGTGGTGGGATGACGGGTTCAAAGATGTTCCCATCGTCCATGATGTCGGGTGGTGAAAAGTTACGAACAAAAACACAAAGAAATAAGATAGACTAAAGAGAACCTAAAAATAAAAATAAAATCTTACTAGAAAGGAATCTAGCAAGTAGACCTAATAAAAAGAGATTATAACCTAGACAATAACTATTCCCCGGGCTATGGCGCCAAAAACTTGATGCGTAGGGATTGCACCAGGCTTTACCTCTCGAGGGATCTCGAGAAGCTTACAACCCCCACCAGGCAGTGTACCTGATCGATGTAGTATAGTATAATGACAAGTACCGGGGGATTGATCGTTCAGCTAGGAATAGTGTCGCTAGGATTAGAAAACCTAAATACTAGATCTAGAGATGAGGGATGATTCTTTTTGTATTTTTATATTTTTAGGAAAGCAATTTAAAATCTCAGGTTTAAAGGATTTGGGCAGAATTAGTTGCTAGTCAACTAACCCAATACTAAGATGCAATCAAAATAAAATACTAAAATGAAAATAAAACTATTTTAAACTAAGGTTGTGAGCAATAAGTGGGAGAAATGTGTTTACTTAGATTTCACTACTCCCTAGATATCTTTTACACGTAAATTACTTGTTATAGTTGCGTGGATGACGGATTGTATTCCTTAATACCATTCATGGGGTGGCGTACTTACTTCCCCAATCCTATGAGTGCCTACTTCACTCCTATGTCGAGCCTGCAAGAAGCTCCTAACATGGGATCATTAGAATTTACCCATGCATTAAATACAACCAATAAAACCTAGTACACATCGGTTCATGTTTCCTAAGACGTTCAAGCATGTTACCAAATGGAGATCTGCCAGTTTTCTTAAGCCTAACATTGAAATCATTCATCCAATACAACCATAAACAAGTAATCAACACATAATTAACATCTAGGTTTCATTAGATCTAAGCAAACACAAGATAAATCTAGCCTAGCATGTTGAAATCAAGACAAGCACAAGATATAGACAACCAACACATAGACATATTGATTGAATGAAGAGAAGACTTATCTCAATAGCACATGTAAGGATTCAAGGGTTGAAAACCCTTGAAAAGCTATAAAATTTGTATAAGGTTCGGCCCTAGGGTTTCTCCACACAAGTTCGTCTTTAATAAATGAAAATTAGAAAACTATATATAGATTTTAGAGGGTGACGGCGTCAAGAACAAATGTCTGACGCCGTCATCTCGCCGCCAAATAAATCCTCGGACTGCCTAGATCTACATCTGACGCCGTCATGTAGTCCCCTTTTGCAGGCCATCACACATTTAAGTCTTGACGCTCTACTTGTGATGCCTTCATGTTTCTTCTGGGTCGTCATGGTTTTTACTCTTGACGCCGTCAAGATTGCCTTCTTGACGCCGTCATACACTGTTCTCAGCATGGAAAATTAAGTCTTTGGCGTTTTCTTCACTTTTATGCTCCAAAAACGTCCGAATTGTTTCCTTTTCCAGATTTCACTCCCAAAGTTCCTAAAATCACAAAAGTAACGATTTAGGGTAATATTTGATCAAATAAATTCAATTCCGGGCTTAAATGACCCCCTAAAAGTTGTTCATTTTTCGCCTCATCAATCAGCCACCAGGATTTGTGGATGCTGCTCACCCTGATTATGTGTCTCACTTGCAGAAGTCATTGTATGGGCTCAAACAAGCCCCTCGTGCATGGTTTCAACGTTTTGCCAGCTATGTGACACGTATTGGTTTTCAGCATAGCAAAATTGATACCTCTTTGTTTGTTTTTGGCAACGGGATCTGATATAGCTTATCTATTAGTATGTGGATGACATTATTCTCACGGCATCTTCTACAGCTCTTTTGCAGCGTCTTATTACATCTCTTCATAGTGAGTTTGCTATGACAGATCTGGGTTCTCTCAACTATTTCCTTGGTGTTTCTGCACAGCGATCGGCTTCTGGATTATTTCTATCTCAGTCGAAATTTTCAGAGGAAATTCTTGAGCGTGCACATATGCAACATTGTAATCTGTGCAAAACCCTTATTGTTACTGAATCCAAGCTTGGTTCTGATGGTGACCCTGTTAGTGACCCTACGCTATATCGCAGTCTTGCTGGTGCCTTACAGTATCTTACTTTCACACGTCCAGATTTATCTTATGATGTACAGCAGGTTTGTCTCTATATGCATGATCCACGTGATCCTCATTTTAATGCTTTGAAATGCATTCTGCGTTATGTTCGGGGTACAATTGATTATGGTCTTCAACTTCATGTTTGATCTACTACTCAGCTTACTGCCTATACGGATGCTGACTGGGGTGGTTGCCCTGTTACTCGTCGGTCCACGTCCGGGTATTGTGTATTTCTTGGTGATAATTTATTGTCCTGGTCTGCCAAGAGACAAGTTACTTTGTCTCGCTCTAGTGCCGAGCCAGAATATCGGGGTGTTGCAAATGTGGTTGTTGAAACTGCGTGGCTACACAATTTATTACTTGAGTTGCAGGCTCCTTTATCTACTGCTACCATTTTCTATTGTGATAATGTTAGCGTTGTGTATTTGTCTACTAATCCTGTTCAGCATCAGCGTACTAAACACATTGAGATTGATATTCATTTTGTCAGAGACTATGTTGCTTCTGGTCAGGTTTGTGTGCTTCAAGTTCCGTCCAGGTTTCAGTATGCGGATATTTTCACTAAGGGTCTCCCGAGTGCGTTGTTTCTTGAGTTTCGCTCCAACTTGAACGTTCGAAGACCTCCCGTTCCAACTGTGGGGGAGTATTAGTCTATCTTATTAGTAATCTTAATTGTTATTGCCTTAGTTGTGATAATGGGCTTAGCCCAATGTTTAGCCATGTATTCCCTAGCTACATTCTGTATATATTCTTTTATGTTGAATGAATCATTAAGGGGAAATTATACCAAATCCAATACATACATCATAATAAAAAGTCAAAAAAATACTTAAAAACACAAGGATAAAACAACCCTCCATAAAGAACCGATGTCTAAACCTTCTTCTGTTTCTTGACACTACCACCAGGGCTCTTTTTCTCGATATGTTTAGGAATGGTGTCACTTATTACCTTTGGGGATGTAAAGCAGAAATTAGTTGGTAAAATATCACTATATTCTGTATGTTCTTGGAGATAGGCTATGATCCTTGGAGCTGATCGTACCGTTGTGCCATCAGGAGTCACATACAGAACGTCCATTTTAGAGTAGTCTCTCCTCATAACACAAATTCTCTTAAACCCTTTTGGGGTTTTTGGGATGCTGGGTTTGTCTATGACCCAAGGTCGAGAAGAATCATACTCAATGTCAGCAGGAATATCACAGAAAATTCCTTCAAGTTTAGTGCAAACGAATGGATCATCATTTTGCTTACTTCTATACTCTTCAAATTCGTCTTCAGTTGACATTCTCCTCCACTTGAAACAGTCATTGCATTGCACAACAAACATAGCAACCGAACTCTGAGGTGGGCCCCTTGATTTCTGCAAGAATTTAATCAATAATTCCAACACGATCAATATACTTCATAATCAATAAAAACTATCCATAGAAAAAGCTAAGCCCTTCTAGTAAAATCTTAAAAATAAGAAATGAGGTTACAATGAGAAGTAACACTTCTAGGATTAACGAGATAGAAAGAAACTAAATTAAGCTCGGAAGACCATCATGAAGCTTAACTTTACACGTCTTTCACTAAATACACCACCATAACCTCTCTCCTAATGTGTAATTTTGTATCTTTTCCTATCTATCTTTAAGAGTTATAGACTTATAGTAATTTCTTCATATGTAGATAACTAAATAGAGTCAAACTTTATGAACTAACTCGTATTGACTACAACATTGACGGTTAAGATAGAATATTTAGTGATGACCAATTCTGATTGTTAGGACCAGTACGAAGAAACCGGTATGCGATCCACGAATCTAAGGAAGTGGTCCTGTTATGAAACAATAATTTACATAAATACATATAAGTTCAATAAGGTCATCATTTCGAAATTATGATATTATTTTTGTAGCATAATGTCATATCATACATTAATAATTACCATCCATGATCTCTTATCTTTGTTCTATACACTTAAAAACAACACTTTTTGAACGCATAGCCCACATCGCATTTGCTTTATAATCGCGTGCAATATATTAAAATCAGCAATGGCTAAACATTGAAGATTTCTTGATGGCTATATGTAAGCTAGAAAATTACCTAAAAATTAATCGGCAAATACACAAAATCATACATACCATTTTGACTAATTGACACCTCGTTTGAAACAAATATGAAACAATATCATAGCATTTATAAAGTTGGTGCATACGTATGAATTTAATGCATCGCATTTATAAAATATCGTTTAAGCATTTTATCAAACATATAAAATCAGTACATCACAATTATGAAATTTCATTTAAGCATTTTATTAAACACTTTGTGTCAGTTTTTTTTAACAAGTTTTTCATGTCTTTTTTCTCAACTTTTCTTCAAATAACTAATCTATACATTACATCATGTCACAAAACTCTTAAAACCCGAACATCTATGAACACACCTGATGATCACCGAATCAAAATTCATAAATCAAAACCCTGACTCATTAAAAATATTAACCTGTGCAAAATAAACTCTAACAAACACAAATAAAAGCTCTATAGTTGATCTTAGATAACAAAACAAACAAAATTATAATCGAAAAAAGTTATGATACTTAATTTGATCGATGATTTGAGAATTAAAACAAGATGATTTAGTGAATTTGAATAGATCGTGTTTATTGTGTTGATTGTATGGAAATCGGAAGCAATAATCACTGGGAAGAAATGAGAAGCGTGATTATGGAGAGAACCAAAGAATGAAAAAGAGGGGAAAAAAGAAAGAAAAAAATAAAAAAATTAAGCATTTTATATATTTTATATGATAAAGTGACAAATAGAGACGAATTTATAAAACTTACCCAGAAAGAGAGAGAAAAAAAAAAAAAAAAAAAAAAAAAAAAAAAAAAAAAAAAAAAACCCTTGAGTTGGGAGGAGAAAAAAGGAGGGGAAACGGGGTGATCTAATGGTTGAGATCGTTTCTTTCACTTTTCTACCGAGATCAACTTTTTATTATAAATTTAATAAATATCTCATGTACTTTAAACTTTTATTAAAAAAAATAACTAGTTATTATTATTGTTGTTGTTATTATTATTATTATTATTATTATTAAATTGATCGTAATACTAAAAACTCTGTAAATTTACGCGTTATAAATATCAAGCTGAAATACGGGTTATTGATTGTTTTCAAAGGAATAATTAATACATATATAGACACTTATATTTACTAAATTTGACTTATGTTAAAATACCAAATTAAACTACTCAAACAATAACATTAAAAAAAAAATTGACCAAACTTTCAAAACCAAAAAAATAGTGTTTAAATATTATTATTAGTTGTAGAGATTGTCTGAACCAATCTGTGTTAAATAAACCGTGCATACACAAGTTAAAATATTTGAGATACAGCTAAACTAAAATAAAATTAATTGTAATACCAAAATTATGTATATGCAAGGGATTATAAATATCAAAATAAAAGCAACTTATAAATGCACGCCGAACATATGTAGTTGAAATAAATTATTATTATTATTATTAATTATAGTTTGAACCTCGTGCGTGCACATGTTATAGTTATTGTATGAACCAATCCGCATTTAATAACTTGTGCATACACAAGTTAAAAAATTAAAACAACACTAAACATAAATTAAATTAATTATTATACTATAAATCAGTATATGAACAAAATAGTAATTTCAAAATGTAAACACAATTTATAAATACACGCCGAACAAATATAGCTGAAATATAATTACTAGTAATACTTATAGTCTGAACCCCGAACGTGCACGTTCATTAAAATTAAAATCAGTATTACTATTTGCGAAAGATATATCTTTAGCTAACATTATAACAAAATCATAAAATTTATTTTCTTTATCTCACGTCGATCAAACCATCAAAATAGCGTTTCGAATCACTATATATAATAATGTGTTATTGGTTCTTGATGCAAAACTAATTTTAAATACAATTTATTTTTATTTTTTTATTTATTTTTATTTATTTTTTATTTTTTATTTTTTATTTTTTGACTAAAAACAAATTTGTATTAGTAGTAAAGCTTGAACTCGAATGAAAAAAATAAAACAGAAGCGCAAAACCAAGAATGACATAAAGCAAACCAAGTTTTAGGTAAGAGTTTGATTTTAGTCAAGAACCGTCCCAACCAGCCTTATTAGTAATACAATATATTGTACTTTATGTAATTTAATGTAAATATGTAATGTACTGTATGATTTACATGAGTAATTTAATATGACATAGTTTTTTCTAAGTGTCATGTACCATAACGATAGTTGGGAGTACATGGTCACTAAAACACACAATATACGTTCGTCGCTAAAGGTGAAAATCGTGGTAGTGTCATGTACCAAACGATAGATGGGAGTACGAACGGTGGGTAAGTTATGGTGATGGCCATCAAACTACCTTGTTGAGGAATGATGACGATCACCTTTACTATTTCCTCAATACTCAATCTCAACTGACGAAAAATGGTCGGCTTTGTTATAAATGGTTCATTCAATTAAATGGTTCATGATGGCGATGCACTGTAACTAACAAAGCCGGTAGTCAAGTTGAGGATGGGAGCAAGGCACCTGAATGTGATGGAAATCGAAAAAGTATTCCCTAATCGAAAATGTATTCCCTATGGCCTATGCTAAAGATGATCAGATCATGCACCAATACGATAGTTTGGTAACGAGTGACTGAACAGTTGTTTCAGAAGCCTGAAACTTCACTTATGGACAATGAATGTGTAAATCAAGTTCATGTTACCAAGTAAACTAAAGAAATTTAGAATAAATATGTAATTATAAAGATGAAAATAAAGCACTAATGATGCAGAAGAAAATAAATGCAGGTAAGTAATTATAAAGCTAAAACAAAACTTTAAATTAAAAAAAAAAAAAAAAAAAAAAAAAAAAAAAAAAAAATGATGCAAAAGATAATAAAAGGAAAGGATAGTGAATTACCTTTCCGGACATGTTGTCACACTCGAGCTCCCGAGGAGGAGAAATGAACTATTTAAACTATACGATACCCCATTTAAGGTGCTCGTGTTTGGATATTGAAGGCATGAGATACACCGTATTTATAACCTCGGCTCTTGTAAAGTTACTTACATTAGTTCGATGTGGGATAAATTGGCACCGGTTCGCTGTGTTATATATCTAAGACTTACAATAAACTATATGTGGTGTCTTTTCCATTATCAAACTCAAACTCCAAATAAGTACCATTAGTACTATACCTTTGATTATAATCAAGATAAATAAAGATGTTTTACTATGAGTTGGTGAATAAGCACTAATCGTACAATGGGTCATTTCTATACAATCATAACTCGTTAAGTGTTATACTATTGCCTTCCTCGGTATGGGTATTCTTCTACGCATTCTCCTAGCTAGGACCACAAAGTCAGTCTTGAGTAGAACCTAAACTTCACCTCACACACTGTTCTCGAGGCGGGGCGTATGAAGAAGTTGGCGCAAGTTGTAGAATCAAAGTTGTTTCACAAAAATTGATATTGGTTGCTAAACATGGTTAACCATGATTGAACTTTAACAAACTTAGTATTTACAACTACCATTGCTATATTCTCACTCTCCAAATAAGTATCAGATCCACTTTTTTTTGGTGAAAAAGGTGAACTTGTATTAACATAACCAACATTTTTACACATAAAATACAATGGTTGGACAAGCCCAAAACCATTGATACATCTGCTGAACAAACAACCAGAACGTACAACAATTAGATCTAACAGATGTCGGATACATCAAAACTAAACTCGGATAAAACAGTCTTCATATCTTGGGTGAGACATACTTTGATACTGAAACTACCAGGCAGACCAATCTTTCCACAATTCCCGGATAAAAGACCACTGTACACCACTCAACCAACATCGACAGTGATATATAGGGGTCTTCTACCAGGCCTCATCATGTAGGTTATAGCACCCAGAATCTCTACCAAAGGGCCTATACCCAACTAGCTACATTTCCTAGTCATACACCTCAAAACCATACATACACACCCTTTGGAGAGAAACCAACCAATCCTCCTAGTAATGCAATGTAAAGACCAAGAGGCATCATCTTTCACGACCCTCATTCTTTACAACTTGCACTACCTCACCAAGCTCACATACCCTTCTCATCAGGGGAATCTACTTTATGAAACACCAATCAATTCCTCCCAAGGCCAAACCATTACAGAACTACCACCAAAGCTACTTTTTGACTATTGGAGATCAAGAAACAAGGCCATCCCTATGAAGTTAGCTTAAAAGAAATCAGTATTAACATGTTAATCATACTGATATAGGGGTATTAGAGCCTCATAAAATAGCAGATATCAACATGACGCTATCCATCTGCCATATAAACCCACATCCAAACACCCCTTAATATCAGATCCACAACTTGGATTTACCTAAATTAAAAAAATTAGACTTAAAATTAGAGTCAGTGTCCTACGTGTGAGGAATGAGCTCACCTGAAGTACTGAAACTACAGTTGCCTCTATTGCAGCAGAATAGCAATGAAACTCTGATTCTTTGATTAAATTTGCAACCTTTGTATCCAACTTATAAGTAGTGTTTTAAAACCCGGGTAGACCCGGCCAGTTGAACCGTGAACCGGTCAGATGACCGGAAGCCTGTTTTGAGCGAAAAACATGGTTGAACCGCCCGTTAAACCGGTTGAACCGTGACCCGGTAGCTCGACCTAAATACCATAGCTACTCAACCATTAGCTAACAAACATCATGATATATACTCAATCAAAAGCTAATAAACATCAACTACATTACAAAAGGTCTTGGGACATATTATGCAGACAACAGCAATTGGCAATCATGACATGTATGGCGTGACCCTCGGGGTCAGATCGATTCTAAAATGTATTGTTACAGAAAGGACACTTCATTAATGATACCATATGCCTCTCTCACTCGATTCGTGAGGTAAGCTGGGTTATAAAGTAATCACTGATGCTGCCATATGTCCTGTTGGCCCAAAGTATGACAATAGCCAACCACCCAGAGGGGTGCACACACAAATCTGGTTTTCCTACATATGAATCTGCCTAGCCAAAATGCGACCACTACACGACGACAATGAGTATCACACAAAGCATTGAAGACCCTAGCTATAATTTGGCCGATGGCCTAATCCCAAAAGTACTAGTTACTTTATAGAGACAACAGTTATGAGTTCAAATACACAAGAACCGGCTCCAGATCAGAAAACTTTCACATTCATGTCTAACTTTCGGTTTTACAAAGCAATATACACAGTGAACAAATAATATGAATACTTATATATAACATCGAGCTCAAGTCTTCATTCCACCATCTACTTGATACAAATCTTATGAGCGGAAAACCCTTGAATTCCTCCTGGTGCTTCTATGGTCCCTGAAAAGACGAACCAAACAGAAGTGATAAATCACCCAAGTGCTAAGACTGTTTGTTCTGACAACACTTACTGAAATTAAATAAAGTAAAAGAATACGGCAAACAATAAAAGGATACAAGAGAACAGCAGCTCGGTCTCTTCACAATTCGACAATCTCCCCTTGCTGTATAAAACACAGTACAAACATCAGGTGCATATAGTATTAGAATCAAACACGCAGACCTAAACAACAGATATCCGAAATTCACATACCAAATCTATAAATCACACACACTAAAAGAGTCATATGCATCTCCGGCTTGTACTCTTACTATAGAGGAGGTGGAGTTGCAGAGACTGATAAAATCGACACTAAAATATCTCAACAAGAATCACACTTCCATCTTAATATTCAAGCATTGGATGACCTTAGATATTCTATTTGATCCACTAATTCTTGCAAATCCTCATCCCAATCAAGCTGCTGACCATCTAAATCGTCAAGAAAATCATCGGGTGGTTCCTCAGTCGGAAGATCGACATTCAGCAGTTCCTCCCATAAATTATCATGAGACTCATCTTCCACTAAACCAACATTGTTGCTTGATTCCTCTTCAAACGGAGCTGTAATGAACGGGTCGATATTCTCAGGTAAATTCTCGAAACTTTGCGTCATTGTTAAACGCCTCTTACACCCAATTTCTATATGTTCTTGCTCCTTGTTTGCATACTTATCCATGTATTTCTGTAGGAACTCGGGATTGCTAAACGCTTTTGCAAGGAATCCCATCATGTTTTGTTGTTTTCGTTCTGTGGCTTTTAATCGGTTTTCGATTAATATGAGCTGGTCTTTTGAATGTTGTTGTAGTTGCCTCAGTCTTACTATCTCCGCCATTAACACGCTTCTGTCTCGTTTTAGTACTTCAAGTTCTTCCTCAATCCCATACTGGCCTACTTCGACACATGGACCATATTCTTGCTTCGGTTGGACAGATTGTCCCATGTTTCGTCTTCTTCTAATTGTTTTGAGCAGATGCCTCTGACCTCCGAGAAACCCTTCATTCGCAAATTCCCATCTGTCTGGATCCACTTTCTTGAAACCCTGCAAACAAATTGTATAAAATTTCATATTCAATAACCATTTAAAGCAATTAGATTGATAAATATAAGAATCAAAAACAAAAACAACACAGACACTGCAACCTAAGAACACGTACAGATGCGTGTCATTCGGGAAACCAAAAGAACTAAGATAACGAAGTACCAGAACTGATGAGTTAAAACTCAACACCGTTACACTAAAATACAAAAGTTTTAATCCAACAAACAAACTGAATCTACTACTAGAACATTCAATAACAAAACCATATAATCATGAAACTAATCCAGTAAAAAGCGCGCACACACACACACTAAAACTACTACTAGAACGTTCAACCGAATACTGATTAACATAGCATCATTCTAACATACAACCTTAAAACTAACCAATTAACAGAGGACACACTAAGTATACTACTAGAAGGTTGTATCAAAAACTGGATTACATCATTTCAAACTAAAATTAACATAATTAGGTGAACTCACACACACATTAACACATTATCATTTCAACCTAAAAAAGTAAAAATTATATCATTTCAAGCTAAAACCAATTGGCAATATGAGTAGACCACCAACCTAATATATTACTTCCTCTGTCCCTGATTAAATGTCCACTTCAAAATAACACAGTTTAAGAAAAGCGGGACCATTTCACTTTTTGAAAGACTTTTGATTGGTTGAAATGCGAAAGTGGGAGACTTAGGGTGCGTTTAGTTGGTGAAAAAAATCCCATTTTTCTAGAAAATTTTTCATGTGAAAATGAAAAAATTTAAAATCCGTTTAGTTACACTTTTTTCCAACAATTTTCAAAAAAAAAAAAAAAAAAAAAAAAAAATTCTCATTTTCTAAATTTTAAATAAGAAATTGAAAGCACATTCTACCCTTCTCACTTTTTTCTTTCTAATTTTTTTTTTCTCAACTCCAAAAAAAACACATACACCATTGTACCCTTAATCTCTCTTGTCATCATCCACCGCCAACCATCGCAATTTGAGATAATCTTATCATTTTTAAAAAAGAAAAATATAACTCCAAATAAACGGGTTTTCAAAATTCCCAACTCTTCTATAAAGAAGAAAAACCATTCCCTTCTCAATGAATTTAGAAACAGTAAAAGAGGAAAATTTTTCTACAACTAAACATCACCTTATTTTGTAACAAACCAAAATAAAAAGGTGGAAATTTAATTTGGGACTATGAGGACAGTCTAAGATAGTATCATTTCAACCTATAAACAAAACTAAACATAAGAAACTGAAGTATACTTACATAAGTATTGAGCTGCCTTACAAAGCTCGAAAAATTACTATGCTTAAAGTACTTAGGCAACAAAGCAGTCGAAAACCGATAGGAATCCCAGACAACAAAACTGTTTCTCGTCTTGCTCCACGACACCACCTCGTCACTTGTCGGATCCTCAACCATGTCGAATATCTTTGTCAGAAATGGAGGTGGGCCCACTTCGTTTAAACCCTCCATTGGCCTTGGAGATGACGAGGATGATGAGGATGAGATGAAGGTTACTTCTTCTTCCTTTACTGCCTGCATTGTGTCTGTGTTTGGTTTGTGTGTGTTTTTTAAGGTGGAGTTAGTGTGTGTGGTGTTTTATATATATGAAATGAGGAGTGAGTAGAAGAAGGTTCTAGAGGGGATAATATTATGGAGAGGATGGTTCTTGGGAGGTGTGTCACTCTCTAAGATATTTCTAGCAATATCTAAGATTACTATATGTAGTATATTAGCATAGTCGATGGAGTATTATACTTTCTATTATTGGCGTAGCAGTGAGAGTGGTATGGTTCAAACACCATCCTACGACATTATTTTCCAAAAAGCCAGTTTTATGAATTTTATTAAAAATAAATAAAAGGGCCCACTGACCAATAGAATACACATCCCCATCACCACTTTCATTTTTTATTTTTTCGCTTTTTAAATGAATTTTTAATACTTCTCTCTAAAAAAAAATATACTTCTAAACACCACAAACCCAACAAAATACATAAACTTACAAAATCTTTATATAATTAAACTTACAAAATAATTTACACAACAAAATACATAATAAACTTTAAAACCAAATTTGTGTGAGGAAGAGAGGAGTGGATGAGAGTATTTGTGTGTATTATCTAGGGTTAGTGTGTATTTGTGGAGAGAGAACCAGATGAGATGAAAGTAAACTGGGTGTGTAAGTGTTTGTTAATGATTGGAGTGTTGTGATGGTATAGATCTACTAATTTAATGGAGTGTAAACCCATGAAGCCAAAATGTAAGTCAAAGTTTTGACTTTTAAAGTTTTTCATTTTCAACTTTTGACTTTTAAAGTAAGAATATTTGCTTTTTGACATGTTTTCTACTCCCTCCGTTCTTAAATAACTATCCACTTTTGACTTTTAAAGTCTTTCATTTTCAACTTTGTCGTTAAATATTTTTATATATTTTATATAATACTTGATAAAAATTATAATAATAAAAATACATTTAAAACTCAATCCAACATAAATTTTGCATCAAGTATTATATAACACAAAAAAATATATTAAATGTCAAAGTTGAAAAAGATTGACTTCAAAATGTCATAGTGGACATTTATTTAGGGATAGGGGAGTATTCGTATTTATAGCCTACGTTATAATAGTCGTGCACGCATATAATTTTTTCTAAACTTTGTTAAATATTAAATCTGTTTATAGTTTGTAATTATGGTTTTTAGTTATGTTGAAGGCCCGTGGTAATACTTTAGTACGTGCAAAATTGTTTTTGACCCGACTTGAACCTGAACTTGATAAGGCTTATCGGGTCAGGTTAAAAAACGTGTCGGATTGTTATGACCCAAACCCGATAACCTGACAATGTTATCAGGTCGGGTTAGGGTTAGATAATTAATGTTATCAGGTTATCGGGTCAACCCGATAAGACCCGAAAATCAAGTGTGAAATGTTGTGTGATTTATTTAAGACCGTGTTTGACCCCTCCTTTGTATCTCTGTGAGTGTATTTGTTGGAAGATTTTATATGCGAATGATGCAGGTTCAAAAAGTTTCTTTCTATTTATTTAGGGTTTAAGCAAAAAAAATATCCACTATTTTCTAAAATGTTCTTATATGGTACGTGTATTAATTTTCGTTCCAATATAATATGTATACTTTTGATTTTGTGCTAATATGGTCATGCTTTTCCCGGATACCGGTAAAACCAGCTAAAATTTTACCAAAGTATGACCTTTTTTTTGGAGCAAAAATGGTCCCTTGTGATTTATTTCTTTTGCAAAATATGTTCCTTGCGATTTTTTCAAAGTAAATGTTTGTGCGTTTTTAGGATGCATTTAGATGGTGAAATTTTTTCCTTTTCAAAAAAGTGAATATATTTTTCCTTTGTATGTTTTCATACGTTTTTATCCGTTGTACGTTTTTATACGTTTTCATCCGTTTTTATATATTTTCATCTGTTTTTATACGTTTTCAACTGTTTCATTCGTTTGTATATGTTTTTAAATGTTTTCATCCGTTTTTATATGTTTTCATCCGTATTCATCCATTTTTATACGTTTTCATCCGTTTTCATGCTTTTTTATACGTTTTCATTCTTTTTCATTCGGTTTCATCTGTTTTATACGTTCTAATCCGTTTTTATCCATTTTCATTTGTGTTCATCAGTGTTTATACTTTTTTATATGTTTTCATCTGTTTTTATACGTTTTCATCCGTCTTCATCTTTTTTTATACGTTTTCAACCGTTATTATACGCTTTCATCTGTTTTTATACGTTTACATCTGTTTTTTTACGTTTTCATCCGTTTCATTCGGTTTCATCTGTTTTATACGGTTTCATCCGTTTTTATCTGTTTTCATTCGTTTTCATTGTTTTTATATTTTTTTTATATGTTTTCATCTGTTTTTATACGTTTTCATCTATTTTTATACGTTTTCATCAGTTTTTATCCGCTTAAAATCGTTTTCATCCATTTCATTCATTTTCATATGTTTTTATATTTATACACTTTCATTCGTCTTTATATGTATAAAAACGTACCAATATGTGTAAAACGCATGAAAATGGATGAAAACATATAAAAACTTACGAATACGTATAAAAATATGTAAAAACGCATGAAAACTGATGAAAACGTATAAAAACGGATAAAAATGGGTGTAACATATAAATACGTATAAAAACGCATGAAAACGGATGTAAAGGTATAAAAACGGATGAAAATGAATGAAATTGTATAAAAACGTCCGAAAACTTATAAAAGCGCGTGAAAACGGATGAAAACATATTAAAAATGGATGAAAACGTACAAAAACATATAAAAACATGTAAAACGTACAAAAACGGATGAAAAAATATAAAAACGGATGAAAAAGTATATAAACGGATGAAAATGATTAAAACCTATAAAAGCGGATGAAAAAAATTCACCAACTAAACGCACCCTAAAGACGCACAAAGACTTATTTTGGAAAAAAAAAAATCGCAATGGACCTATTTTGCAAAAGAAACAAATGAGAAGGGACCATTTTTGCTCAAAAATCACCTTTTAACAAGTTTAGCCGGTTAACAAGTTACTCACATATCATATTAGTATGAAATCAAAATTAGACGTATCATATTAGAAGAAAAATTAGTACACGTACCATATTAGAACATTTTTGAAAGTATGTATCTATTTTATGGCTTAAACCCGATTATTTATTTACATTTTACTTGACAAAATGTAATGGCGTATATGCTTTTGTAAAGTAACTGGTGTATATAAGTAACATGAGAAGTTTTTTTGCATAGCTTCTTAGAAATATCCATGTGTAGATGTACGGATTTTGATTTATACACAGGACAATGAAATTTTATTACCGGTTCTGTCACAAAATTATATTCTGTAACACCCCCATTTTTAAAGTTTGTCGCAGCGGAAAAGTAATTTGGGTGTTACGGTGAGGATCGAAGTTTTAACCACATAAAACGGTTTAAAAGAAACGTTTTGAAAGTTATTTGTCATTTAAATAAAAATTTTGATAAAAATGAATCATTTTATTTAAAATCTTATGAAAATATATAAAGGCTTGTAAAAATGACAAATTTGATTTTTACACCATTTTAATTTATCAGAGTAATAAATGCCCACTCCGTGTCTTGTCCTGCTCCGTTAAATTACCTGAGATACACATGCTTAAAAGTGTCAACACAAAGGTTGGTGAGTTCATAGAGTTTTAGGAAAAACCCTTTATTTTGTTAGATTTCAGGAATATTTGGTATTGATAAAATACAAACAGAAATGAAACAAGTATCGAATATAATCACAAATAAATCATATAAATATTCAATCACATTCAATAAAGAATCAATAATCTTAACATGAGCTGGAAACTCATGATACTAAATCAATCAGATATACAATTCACGTATGGTCAAACCTATACAGCTGTATCTAAAATATATGTTGAAAACATATATATTTCCTTTATAGATATTGCACCAAGCCTCATGACACCAAAGCTTAACCAGAAGAGGTGTTCTATCAAATCAATGACAGATTTTGCCCTCTATTCGTAGGTGATTTGCCAATTCCTACTGGTCTCAAATATAGTGTATCACGACTAATACGACTAACCACATGCATAATGGCATTCCGTCAAGTATTAGTGGATCGGAGGTCAATCCAAACAGGTTTCGAATCTGTTCACTATATTCGCGCTCACGTTACGGTGATTAATGACTCATGATTGAGGGACTATATGGCGATAAGCTAACTTAGGCAATATCAAGGACTTATGGGCTCATTTAGCATAACATCATGAAATCAAGTATCGTATCACAGAGATCAATTTGAAAACAGTATCATTTGAGTATCAGAAATTCAGTTTGAAAATAGTATCGCTTGAGTATCAGAAATTCAATTTGAAAATATTATCATTTGAGTATCAGAAATTCAATTTGAAAATAGTATCGCTTGAGTATCAGAAATTCATTTTGAAAATAGTATCGCTTGAGTATCAGAAATTCAATTTGAAAATATCATCTTTTGAGTATCAGAAATTCAATTTGAATATATCGCCAGTAACACATTTATATCACATATCACAATAATCGAATTGGGAACAATTTTCACATGAATATTAATATTTCAGTCAATTAATTCATCAATATAGATTTTTCACATACCACAATAATCACATTGGGAATATCAATATATTATAAATCACAAATTATATTATTTTTAATATCAATTAGGAAATTGATTTGAATCATGTATTTTATTTTATTTCATATACTTATCAAGTTATCAAAGTATATGTAAGCATGTATCTCCCCCAATGAGTTAAAAACAATTATTGGAAATGGGGCTATGACTCACCTGGATTTGATAAAGAGATGACGAAGAGTAAATTTGAATAAGATTATGGAAACGATTTATGGAAACGTCTTTGAATAGGAACCTGATAAATAAATTTATCTAAGAATTTGTCCAAATACAATTTGGCAAATACGAAATGAATAACGATTGATAAATAATCGTTATGATGAATGAATGATATGCAAATGATATGCTTATGTTTAAAATGATATGACCAGTTTTATTATTTATAAAGTTTTCCACTTTTTATTATGATAACGATTATACGTAATAAAAATTAGTTAATATACGTTATATATATTAGTAACAAAAATTAAATAAATATATATATATATAAAAATGAAACGAAAATGCATATGACGAAATGGGGTGTCGAAAAATATAGAAAATAAATAAGAATGTCAAATATTACATGTGAGTCCTTGTCCTTCTCAGGTTTTTACAGTTTTTATACTAACGACGTTAGCGTTACGCCGTTAGTCCTTATAAATATATTACATTTTTAGTCCTCTAATTATCTAACATTTATTTTTAAGCTTAGAAATTAATAATTATTCATTTTCCATCCTAATTATTCTGTTTTTACAGGTTTAGTCCTTAGATTTCACAATTTTCATATTTAGTCCTTCTAGGTGTCGTCGCGTTACATTTTTAGTCCAAAAATACAAAAATGATTAGAAAAATTTTAGGAAAATTTCCGTAGCTTATTTAATAAATAAAAAGCTTATTTTAACTGCTTATTTGTAAAAAGAGCTTATTTTTCTTTAAATGGGATTTTAACGTTTAACAAGGCCCGTTAACGTTTTATGATCCGTATGTCGTGAGATGAGTTGGGCTCATCAAAAATATCATTTTTCATATTCTAAAATCATATCAAAAAGGTTTGGACGGCTAGCTTATTGAAATAGCTTATTTTTAGCTTATTGGGCTTTTTGGCCCAAAGCGTATAAAATCATTAGTTTTAAATAGTTCATGTCGATTTGCTTTGGCCATTTTTAGGTGTCGAGATAAGTTTATTTTTACGAATGGTATATACGAAATTGGTTGTATGTGAGTAGGTCTATTAGTACGTGTAAAAATAAGGTATGTTTATTACGTAAAATAAAAAGATATAGGTCGATTTTGAAGGGTGTTTGGCTTGTTTTTATATAAGAAAACTTAGTAAAATTTTATATGCATGAATTATACGTGTATAATAGGTTTGCAAAATAAGTAAATATGATGCATGTATGATAACTTTTAACGTAAAATAAGTATGATATGTGACTCCTAGGCCTTCCAAGATAGAGGCTAGTCACGTAACGTTTACTATATGAATATTTATACGTATGAAATTATTAATATACATTTGAAAATAAAAACTATTATGCATGATATGAAAATAACGATTAATATGAGTTGAGAAAGAGTAGGAGACGACTTACTACATCGTTAAGATGGTAGAGAGTCGAGAATGGAATGAAGGAAAAGCTTGTATATATATAACATATATATACACGTTCGAATGAGAATAAATCAAGAAAGGATTGTATAACAAGAAGTTACAAACTTCTTGCTTCCAAATACTTTTGTACGATTATCTTGATGTTTTTATGATATATTAGAATAGAGGAAAGAGTAGAAAACGAATGGTGATGCAGCAAATGGAAGGGACGATCGGTTATAATATATATAGGAAGATTTATGCTTCATGTGGTTCCAATTATTGTAGGGGACAAGATATATTAGGCAATGTCAGGGAAGTAGAAATCCTAAGGTACTAGAGTAGCATTTTATATTGAATTAGAAGTAGTAGTAAAATGGAAATCGTCCTTGTGAGCTAAATGTGTGTCGACATACATTTTAATACACAAACAATACCATCATTTGAGATTTAATGAGTCTTAGTCGATCACACTAAATATTTATTCATGAAAACATGTTACAAATAATATTTGGAACTCATAGGAACGAACGGGAACAAAAACGGATAAGAAATGAATTTATTATGAAATCGTTTGGGTCGATTTTTATGAAATATTAATAAGGAAAATGGGTTTTATATTCGGGCCGGTTGGGCTTATGAAAGATTAAGGGTTCGTTTGATTTTGTAATTATTTTTTATTAATTAAGATTAGTGAATAATTAATATTTTGTTAATTGTGTCGAGAACTTGTTTTGTCGTTTGGTGACTTTTGCAATATCGTAATCGTGACCATTTTAATACACAAAGAAAATTTTAAATTTCCCCATAAAGATGGTAATTACAATAATGACAGAGATTATTTATTTAATTAACCGAAGTTAATTATACGAATTTTTGCGAGGTTTTACAGTACCCACATGTCATTCTGAATTTCGTCCCGAAATTCAAATTTAATGTGATTATTTGAGTAAAGAATTTTTGAACAGAGGTTGTCGAGAGATTTTTATTCCTAAAACTACGAAAACGGGATTCAGTTAGATTTATCTGTACTAGACAAGACAAAATAACTGATGTATTTTTGAGATGTGAATATTTAGAAGAGTGATTACGAATAGTAGAATAACGACTAGTGAACAGTAATTACTAACGGTCATGTCTACCGGAATAAAATAAAGGAAAACATTTCCAAACCCTTATAAATACCACTGGTATACTTGGGTTTTTCACACACACACACACAAAATACTCAATGCCTTGCAGACTTCCACATACCCCTGAACAATTTCGATTGTTCATCCAGGCAGAGACAGAAAATAGCGATGTGGATCGCCAAAATTCTATTGTGGAAGCCATTAATCAATATGAGATGGCAAGACAATTGTATCAAGAACTTAGAGGACGCTATGTGAGATGCACGGATATATCGGCGGAGAGGAGGCAGGTGATTGATAGATTTTTGGAGGAGGAGTGCCGCAAGCACGCCGCTATTATTGAATCGTTGAGGGCTTGTGTCGGTCAGACTCAGGCCCAAATCTCCAATAAAATTCGTTGGAGTTTTGAAGAAAATTTTGGTGTTGTTAGGGTTGAACATCAACAACAACAACAACAACAACAACAACAACAACAACAACAAAATCCACCACCACCACAACACCCCCATTATGGTGCATCAAGTTCATCCGCACCAAGAGTTGTTGATCAACAACAACAATTGCCGCATCTGGATCACTTCCAGTTTAGCTTTGAGGAAAATGTGAATGTTGGTGATGGTGATTGGACTTCTGAAATGGAGCAGGAGCTGAGCAGGTGGGAGGCTCAGATAGAGGAAGAGAGGTTGGCGAATCTTGATCCTTAAGATGATGGTTGTGACTCCAACAACTTTCAAATTTGGGATTATCCAGCCTATTTTTGAAGTTTAGGTTTATGTTTGTTAGGTATTTTTAATTCAGTATTGTTTGTAATGTTAAGTATATTTTAATAATATTATGTTTGAATGTTTGCGTTGTGAACACAATTTGGAAGAAAACTTATTAGATGTCACTTTTAGGTATTTATCATGAATTATAAAAATCTGTGCGGGTAACCTACCCGTTAAACAAAGAGCTTTGTTAATACAGATTTTTACAAAGAAAATTTTGGATAAGAACGTAGAGTAGAATTGTCGGATTTTTCAGCCCTTGGGAATGATGAAAGTCATTTTGTCTTTGGGTAGTGAATAGGGAATGTCTGTGGGTAGGATAGTAGTCTACGGCTATAACACCCCCAATTCATGGTTGCAGCGGAATTCAAACTGGGTGTTACTCGACAGCACAATAGTCACAATAATAGAAAACGAACTCCAATTGAGTCATTTTAAAAGATTTATCATTCAAATTATATAAATATCAGAGATTACAAAATGAGGTCCCAAATGGTTCCATGTTTACAATTTACATTAAATGAGTTTTTGAATAATAATAAAATTTATAGCCCTCTTGAGTATCCGTGCCCTTCCGTGCCATCCTTGATCGTCATGAACCTGAAATACATGCTTGAGAGGTCAACACAAAGGTTGAGTGATATTCATAGAGTTTGTTTAATGTTTGAACACAATATGTTGGTAGTGTGAGCTATAGACTCACACCAATGTTTGGAAAACAAAACAGGTAGGCTACGTTATTATACGCCCATAAAATGTATTATACACTAAGCTTATGACACCAAAACGTTAACGTGTACCAATATCGATCGGCAGATTTATCCCGGTAGGTACTTTGCTAACATACCTAAATCTCAAATATTAGTGCATTTGTTTGAACTTAGTCAATACAAATAGGATTCGTCAATCCCAATAGGCCTATTCACAATATTTGCGCTCACTATTGCTAGTGATTAAATGGTTCATAACAAGGGATCTCGGTTTAGCAAGGCAGGTACTTAGTGATAATAAAACAATCAGGCAAGCATACAATTTAAAAACATTGTGCTCGGTTAAAAATAGCATGTATTCCCCCCAAGGGTTTGTAAAACAATTAAGTAATGGAAAGTGGGGCTATGAACTCACCTTAAGTTAAGATAGCAAGTAATGAATGTAACGGTTGAATCGTGAAGGTTTCTACGAGCAACCTATAATAGAATGTTGCGACTTAATATCGGAGTAAAGAATATGAATAAGTGCTTATATAAATATCTTGCATTTAGTCCATGATGTGGTATGATGTATAATGTAAGTCTTTGAAAGAAAAGATTCATGAAACATGTATGTTTTATATATCGTTTACTACCGTTCGGGCCGACATAATTCAGAAGTCATGTTAGCAAGCGTTCGAGGAGCCAGGACACTTTAATTCATAAATCCACAACTCATCTCGACGGCTTACATAATGAACTCCTCACATGAGGCTCCCTACTATTGTAGTAGTTTGATAACATATATAGATATAAGTTTTGATTCGAAAAGTTACATGTCCGATATTTGAGTAAACTTAGGAAAGTTTAGTATTACATGAAGATTGTTATTAGGGTAAGTTTCATAAGTCTTGTATGACCATTTTTCTCTTGGTAATCTCTCATGGTTCTTTTAAGTGAAGTAGATCCAAATTGTTTGTTCAAGTTATCGCCAATTCCTTGTTTCATGTTTACGCCTAAGTAAGCTTGTATGGTCATTTCGTCATGGCCTAGCCATGACCTTTGGTCCTTGTTCCATGGTCATGAGACTCAACCTTGGCTCTAGCCATGGTGGTGGTCTTGATTATTGGTCATAAGACCTCTTGTTCCTTTTAAAGTATAACCATAATTTAGTGACTTATATATATGTAAATAGCTGTTAAGAAATTGAGAAATATCTCACTCAGAAAATGTTTTCAAGGATCGAGCCTCTTTATCCCTGAAGGAAAATGTGATTCCGGACAACTTTCGTGTTTTAACTTTTTCATGAAACGGACCAGAAAGGCCTCTTTTTGCGTGTTTAAGGTTTCTGTAATAGAAAGTTTTGGCAGCTTTGCCGCAAAGTTTTGGTAATTTCAAATCGTCATAACTTTTGACTCGTATACTCGTTTTAGGTGGTTCAAGTTGCTACGGTTTCCTTGTTAGGTCCTCTACTACAATATGTAATAATCCAATATCATATTTTTACCATTTTGATCAGGTCTTACCAAGAAAATCACTAGTTTACTTGTTTTAATAACTTGTTTTAACAATCAATAACAATAACTTGTTTTGCTCACTTTTATACATCATGGACATGATAACAAGACAATATATAGCATGAATGATATGTAAATAGCATGAATATGATATTTAACAAGAAGCAAGTTAGGGTTTGCTTACAACTTGTGAAGAAACTAACTAGAACCAAGATCAAGACCAAGACCAAGAACCACTACTTAATCTTCCAAAACCTTTCCAACCATAGCCATGCTTCCATATCAAAAACCCTATCTTATAATCCCTTGATAAACACTAATCTAACATAAAAACAACCTTTAGTAAAAATCTTCACTAAGAACACTTGGAAATTTGATGAGTTTTTGTGGTGTTTTATGGTGATTTTATAGAGTTTTATGGTTGAAAGGTGTTAAGGATCAACTAGGAACTATGACTTGAACTTGTGATGGATTGAATGAGCAAGATCAATGATCAAAATGGTGCATTTTGATGGTTTAGGGTCGTTGGTTTTGCAAGAGAAAGGAAGAGAATGAGTCTCTTTTATACTAAAAATGAGGAGGTTACTTGTGTTGACTTGTCAACCCTTGGAGGCCAAGTTGAACACATGTAATCATCCTAAGGCTCCTAGCATGAGATCAAGACACACAAGGCTGAATTCCCCCCCCCCTCCTAGGTCAGTTCCTAAACTTGGGGGACAAGGTGTGGACTTTGCTTGGTATTATCCTAAGTATTAGGAAGAGTTTTGACTCCGGGAAATGACAACCGTAAATGATTAGGCCTCAAAACGTAAAACCGGGTGTCGTAAAATTATGGAACTTTAAAGTATTGTTAGACATGTCCATATGTCCCATAATAAAATATAAAATGAGTGGTAGGTTCCATTTGGGTGGTAAAACCCTGCTAAAACTGGAAACACGGGTCTAAAACGCGTAATACGTAAAATGTACGAATATTTGAGAAAAGTAAAATGTTACTTTTCTAATATGTTATAAATGATTTAAAATGACTTATAATGTCTAGACTGGGCTCAGTCTAGTGTCGGTTGGTATTAAATGTCTTTTAGACATCAAACCGTAAGCCTAAAAATCACGAAATGACTTATAACATCAAGGGATGATTTTTGGTCAATGGAGGAGGGAAAAATATGTTGACTTATTCTAATAAGTTTAAAACTCAAATCGTCTTAGAAACGCGGTGCAGGTATAGGCTAGGGTTACGGCTGAGTAAAAACGCGTAAAACTGAAAATTCCAGTTTTTCACGGCCGAGGTTTATTCTGGTCATATTTTTCTCAGTCATGATTTATTCTCAAATAAATCATGAGTGTGTTAAACATTTTTCTGATGTGGGGTCACCTGACGGGATCAAATTTCGTTGTGCGTGGAATTTCTGAATGACGTTTTACCCTAAAACGGGTAATTCCTTAATAACTTTCACGAAAATGATCTGACGAATGTCAAACATTTAATTTTCCGTGGAAATGATTTATCACTCGAGAATATCAAATAAAAATCAACTTTCGGGAAAATTTCGGGAAAAATGAATAGTAAAAGTGAATAGTGAAATTTTCCGGGAATAGTAATTATCCTGAAAATGTGAATTGTTACAGTCTCTACCCCTTACGGGGAACTTCGTCCCGAAGTTCTTTGTGTGTCATATGTTGGAGTGGTGTCAATGAAAAGGTGTGGTTACTTATGAGGACTAAAGTCTGGGATTACTAGTGATGGAGTTTGATTTGTCATTTCCGTGTATGGTGTAGGATGAGGCTTACTTTTGTGTAGGAAAGGTATGGTAATAATCGAATATCAAAGGAAATTGATATAGCAGTCGAATATTAATAGGAATTGAGATAGTAATTGCAATCATAGCCTAGTAGGTAATCGGTTGTTGTACCTAGTGTTTATTGGCTTCATACTTATGCTATTTCGGATACAAATAAGCCCACTTGTTTATAATTCTTTATTTACATAGAGAGGCATCCCAAACAATGTAAATAGGGAAATAGAAACTTATGGTTCGGTGATTTACAATTTCTTTATTTAAATGAAAAGGCATCCCAATCCATTCAAATAATTACAAATCATCCTACTTAAGAATTCCCAACACAACATTCACAATTAGCCGGTGAGTTACAAGGTAGTGTATTACGAGATGATACTGGTGTTCCAAAAGTACAAGTTGAATATTCAATCTTGTAAAGCTGATGAGCGTGCTTGTGGTGTAACTATGGATGATTTGAGCTTTAAAAGTGCATCAAGATATGTTAATGAGCTTGTGTTTGCCACGGTTGTGAAGGTAATGTTGTGATATGTTGATGAACAAAAGTGTGTAATGTATGCTTAACATTAATACTCTTAGGTATAGATGTTGAGTTTGCTTTAAAAATCTTAAGAGATTTTAAAAGTTTACGATGGAATGGTATCCTTAGGACCTAAACAGGATAGTACTCCTACAGGATGAAGAGAATAATTGATAACTATCCCAAGATAGTAGTTCGGATTATCTCATAAATGAAAAATTTCAAGAATGAATTTAGATCATACAAATAAGGTGTTAAGATCTTGCTGAGTGATAAGGCACTATCGTGTCTCTAGATTGTTTTAATGTATTCTGGTGGTTTATCGAGTTCAAGTAGAAAATCAATCTAAACATAACCCTAGTACAACTATTCTTAGTATTTGAAAATTTTAAGTCGAATATAGTTAGTCAGACTATATTCCACTGTCCCTAGGTTAAATATAGGTGACTAGTCTATATTTAGCCAAGGTTCGATAAAATTTTGAAATACCTAAATTAGGTATACTTGTGATATGTCCGTTGCTTTCGGGAAACTGTCCACTAAACAAAGGCGATGTCAAAACCCTTAAGTTGCAAGTCCCGCCCATACAAGACTTGTAACGTATGTTTTCATATTCCATTGCATAGAAGATAGTAAGGGTAGGTACGTATGGAAAAGAAGTTTTAAGTAGTTCTAAAATAGAACATACTTGGCCAGGATCACGAACTTTTAATAATGAAGGTTTCAGAAGAAAACTTTGATGAATGTAGGGCTGAACTTCAGCTTTTGTAGGTGATGGATTTGTTTGTCCTTTAAAAATCTCATATTTCTATTTAGGAATCGATAGATTGTGATGGGTTTTTGATGTCATATGAAATGATATTGATGATGTGATGGAATGATTCTAGAGACCATTGCGCAAAACACAATGTCTCGGAAGTAGGTTAGACCATTGTGTAATTCACAATGTCTGGGAAGTAGGTTAAACCATTGTGTGACTCAAAACATTTGAGAAATGATTAAGACCATTGTATAATACAATGTCTTGGAAAATAGGAAAGACCATTGCAATCAGTTACAATGTCTTGGACATAAAATGTTGGAGTAGGAACATGATTGGGAGAATCTGGTTATGTCGTAATGCCCTAGAATAGGCATACGCAGATATGTTTAGTCCATTGTTTAGATAAATGATTGAAAATAAACCGAGTTTATATATCAATATACTAATATGTTCATGTACTATAAAATGCTTATGGGGAAATGCTCAATTATGTTAAGGGTACATATATTAATATGTAATTATGTTTGGGTAGCATAAAAATGTCTACGGGGAAATGCTCAAAATGGGTATATATGAATATACTAATATGTTTGTGTATCATAACATGCTTACTAAGTCCATAATCGTCTTGAGGATGGAAGACACGGAGAGCGGAAGGCTATAAAATGTTTTTGCATGTATGTGTAGTTATAGTTTAGGTCTCAATTAGACCCGTTTCTCTATAACCATGGCTCTGGTACCAATCTGTAACACCCCCAATTCATGGTTGCAGCGGAATTCAAACTGGGTGTTACTCGACGGCACAATAGTCACAATAATAGAAAACGAACTCCAATTGAGTCATTTTAAAAGATTTATCATTCAAATTATATAAATATCAGAGATTACAAAATGAGGTCCCAAATGGTTCCATGTTTACAATTTACATTAAATGAGTTTTTGAATAATAATAAAATTTATAGCCCTCTTGAGTATCCGTGCCCTTCCGTGCCATCCTTGATCGTCATGAACCTGAAATACATGCTTGAGAGGTCAACACAAAGGTTGAGTGATATTCATAGAGTTTGTTTAATGTTTGAACACAATATGTTGGTAGTGTGAGCTATAGACTCACACCAATGTTTGGAAAACAAAACAGGTAGGCTACGTTATTATACGCCCATAAAATGTATTATACACTAAGCTTATGACACCAAAACGTTAACGTGTACCAATATCGATCGGCAGATTTATCCCGGTAGGTACTTTGCTAACATACCTAAATCTCAAATATTAGTGCATTTGTTTGAACTTAGTCAATACAAATAGGATTCGTCAATCCCAATAGGCCTATTCACAATATTTGCGCTCACTATTGCTAGTGATTAAATGGTTCATAACAAGGGATCTCGGTTTAGCAAGGCAGGTACTTAGTGATAATAAAACAATCAGGCAAGCATACAATTTAAAAACATTGTGCTCGGTTAAAAATAGCATGTATTCCCCCCAAGGGTTTGTAAAACAATTAAGTAATGGAAAGTGGGGCTATGAACTCACCTTAAGTTAAGATAGCAAGTAATGAATGTAACGGTTGAATCGTGAAGGTTTCTACGAGCAACCTATAATAGAATGTTGCGACTTAATATCGGAGTAAAGAATATGAATAAGTGCTTATATAAATATCTTGCATTTAGTCCATGATGTGGTATGATGTATAATGTAAGTCTTTGAAAGAAAAGATTCATGAAACATGTATGTTTTATATATCGTTTACTACCGTTCGGGCCGACATAATTCAGAAGTCATGTTAGCAAGCGTTCGAGGAGCCAGGACACTTTAATTCATAAATCCACAACTCATCTCGACGGCTTACATAATGAACTCCTCACATGAGGCTCCCTACTATTGTAGTAGTTTGATAACATATATAGATATAAGTTTTGATTCGAAAAGTTACATGTCCGATATTTGAGTAAACTTAGGAAAGTTTAGTATTACATGAAGATTGTTATTAGGGTAAGTTTCATAAGTCTTGTATGACCATTTTTCTCTTGGTAATCTCTCATGGTTCTTTTAAGTGAAGTAGATCCAAATTGTTTGTTCAAGTTATCGCCAATTCCTTGTTTCATGTTTACGCCTAAGTAAGCTTGTATGGTCATTTCGTCATGGCCTAGCCATGACCTTTGGTCCTTGTTCCATGGTCATGAGACTCAACCTTGGCTCTAGCCATGGTGGTGGTCTTGATTATTGGTCATAAGACCTCTTGTTCCTTTTAAAGTATAACCATAATTTAGTGACTTATATATATGTAAATAGCTGTTAAGAAATTGAGAAATATCTCACTCAGAAAATGTTTTCAAGGATCGAGCCTCTTTGTCCCTGAAGGAAAATGTGATTCCGGACAACTTTCGTGTTTTAACTTTTTCATGAAACGGACCAGAAAGGCCTCTTTTTGCGTGTTTAAGGTTTCTGTAATAGAAAGTTTTGGCAGCTTTGCCGCAAAGTTTTGGTAATTTCAAATCGTCATAACTTTTGACTCGTATACTCGTTTTAGGTGGTTCAAGTTGCTACGGTTTCCTTGTTAGGTCCTCTACTACAATATGTAATAATCCAATATCATATTTTTACCATTTTGATCAGGTCTTACCAAGAAAATCACTAGTTTACTTGTTTTAATAACTTGTTTTAACAATCAATAACAATAACTTGTTTTGCTCACTTTTATACATCATGGACATGATAACAAGACAATATATAGCATGAATGATATGTAAATAGCATGAATATGATATTTAACAAGAAGCAAGTTAGGGTTTGCTTACAACTTGTGAAGAAACTAACTAGAACCAAGATCAAGACCAAGACCAAGAACCACTACTTAATCTTCCAAAACCTTTCCAACCATAGCCATGCTTCCATATCAAAAACCCTATCTTATAATCCCTTGATAAACACTAATCTAACATAAAAACAACCTTTAGTAAAAATCTTCACTAAGAACACTTGGAAATTTGATGAGTTTTTGTGGTGTTTTATGGTGATTTTATAGAGTTTTATGGTTGAAAGGTCTTAAGGATCAACTAGGAACTATGACTTGAACTTGTGATGGATTGAATGAGCAAGATCAATGATCAAAATGGTGCATTTTGATGGTTTAGGGTCGTTGGTTTTGCAAGAGAAAGGAAGAGAATGAGTCTCTTTTATACTAAAAATGAGGAGGTTACTTGTGTTGACTTGTCAACCCTTGGAGGCCAAGTTGAACACATGTAATCATCCTAAGGCTCCTAGCATGAGATCAAGACACACAAGGCTGAATTCCCCCCCCCCCCCTCCTAGGTCAGTTCCTAAACTTGGGGGACAAGGTGTGGACTTTGCTTGGTATTATCCTAAGTATTAGGAAGAGTTTTGACTCCGGGAAATGACAACCGTAAATGATTAGGCCTCAAAACGTAAAACCGGGTGTCGTAAAATTATGGAACTTTAAAGTATTGTTAGACATGTCCATATGTCCCATAATAAAATATAAAATGAGTGGTAGGTTCCATTTGGGTGGTAAAACCCTGCTAAAACTGGAAACACGGGTCTAAAACGCGTAATACGTAAAATGTACGAATATTTGAGAAAAGTAAAATGTTACTTTTCTAATATGTTATAAATGATTTAAAATGACTTATAATGTCTAGACTGGGCTCAGTCTAGTGTCGGTTGGTATTAAATGTCTTTTAGACATCAAACCGTAAGCCTAAAAATCACGAAATGACTTATAACATCAAGGGATGATTTTTGGTCAATGGAGGAGGGAAAAATATGTTGACTTATTCTAATAAGTTTAAAACTCAAATCGTCTTAGAAACGCGGTGCAGGTATAGGCTAGGGTTACGGCTGAGTAAAAACGCGTAAAACTGAAAATTCCAGTTTTTCACGGCCGAGGTTTATTCTGGTCATATTTTTCTCAGTCATGATTTATTCTCAAATAAATCATGAGTGTGTTAAACATTTTTCTGATGTGGGGTCACCTGACGGGATCAAATTTCGTTGTGCGTGGAATTTCTGAATGACGTTTTACCCTAAAACGGGTAATTCCTTAATAACTTTCACGAAAATGATCTGACGAATGTCAAACATTTAATTTGCCGTGGAAATGATTTATCACTCGAGAATATCAAATAAAAATCAACTTTCGGGAAAAATGAATAGTAAAAGTGAATAGTGAAATTTTCCGGGAATAGTAATTATCCTGAAAATGTGAATTGTTACAACGGCTACTGCCTTACATATCCCACCTTTTCCTCTTCACCACTCATATTTCTTTCATCCAAAGATTTTAAAATGTCATACACCCATACCATTCCCATGTATGTTGTTGAAGACATTTTCTTAACTTACATCCCAAAGGAAGATTTTGAGTTTTTAATGAAATTTAGTGGTTCTTGGTTTCATATGCTTGTTATTTCAGATATAATTAAACCTATTTATCTATATATCGTTATTCACATAGAGAAGCGTCCCAAACTATGTAACTAAGGAAATATAGACTCATGGTTTAATGATGTAAAATTTCTTGATTTGAATAAAAGGGCGTCCCAATCCATTCAAATTAAGACATTGTAAATCATATTAAGATTCTGACTTAACATCCATACTAATCGACAAGGTAATTTATGCGCGGATTTTTGTTATTTGTACATAAGGAACTTCATTATTTGGAGAATTTTTATTTATAGATGAGGTATTAATATTATGGATATTTGTTTTGACATTCACGGGCGTTCCTGAAGACAAGCTACAGTAGTAACCGAGAATAGTATTTTATGAGTATTTTGTATTGTTAAAGATATAACAGTACAGATGAAATAACAATTGTATATGAGTAACTATTAAGCATGTAAGGTAATCTCCATAAATAAAGTATGGAGCACGACAGTCTGCAGACACGGAGGGCATAAAATATTATGGTGTAAAATCATTATTTTGAAAAATGAAGTTATAGTTTTAATGTTTGAAAACATTTAATTCTCTATAACTGTAGCTCTGATACCAATCTGTAACACCCCCATTTTTAAAGTTTGTCGCAGCGGAAAAGTAATTTGGGTGTTACGGTGAGGATCGAAGTTTTAACCACATAAAACGGTTTAAAAGAAACGTTTTGAAAGTTATTTGTCATTTAAATAAAAATTTTGATAAAAATGAATCATTTGATTTAAAATCCTATGAAAAGATATAAAGGCTTGTAAAAATGACAAATTTGATTTTTACACCATTTTAATTTATCAGAGTAATAAATGCCCACTCTGTGTCTTGTCCTGCTCCGTTAAATTACCTGAGATACACATGCTTAAAAGTGTCAACACAAAGGTTGGTGAGTTCATAGAGTTTTAGGAAAAACCCTTTATTTTGTTAGATTTCAGGAATATTTGGTATTGATAAAATACAAACAGAAATGAAACAAGTATCGAATATAATCACAAATAAATCATATAAATATTCAATCACATTCAATAAAGAATCAATAATCTTAACATGAGCTGGAAACTCATGATACTAAATCAATCAGATATACAATTCACGTATGGTCAAACCTATACAGCTGTATCTAAAATATATGTTGAAAACATATATATTTCCTTTATAGATATTGCACCAAGCCTCATGACACCAAAGCTTAACCAGAAGAGGTGTTCTATCAAATCAATGACAGATTTTGCCCTCTATTCGTAGGTGATTTGCCAATTCCTACTGGTCTCAAATATAGTGTATCACGACTAATACGACTAACCACATGCATAATGGCATTCCGTCAAGTATTAGTGGGATCGGAGGTCAATCCAAACAGGTTTCGAATCTGTTCACTATATTCGCGCTCACGTTACGGTGATTAATGACTCATGATTGAGGGACTATATGGCGATAAGCTAACTTAGGCAATATCAAGGACTTATGGGCTCATTTAGCATAACATCATGAAATCAAGTATCGTATCACAGAGATCAATTTGAAAACAGTATCATTTGAGTATCAGAAATTCAGTTTGAAAATAGTATCGCTTGAGTATCAGAAATTCAATTTGAAAATATTATCATTTGAGTATCAGAAATTCATTTTGAAAATAGTATCGCTTGAGTATCAGAAATTCAATTTGAAAATATCATCTTTTGAGTATCAGAAATTCAATTTGAATATATCGCCAGTAACACATTTATATCACATATCACAATAATCGAATTGGGAACAATTTTCACATGAATATTAATATTTCAGTCAATTAATTCATCAATATAGATTTTTCACATACCACAATAATCACATTGGGAATATCAATATATTATAAATCACAAATTATATTATTTTTAATATCAATTAGGAAATTGATTTGAATCATGTATTTTATTTTATTTCATATACTTATCAAGTTATCAAAGTATATGTAAGCATGTATCTCCCCCAATGAGTTAAAAACAATTATTGGAAATGGGGCTATGACTCACCTGGATTTGATAAAGAGATGACGAAGAGTAAATTTGAATAAGATTATGGAAACGATTTATGGAAACGTCTTTGAATAGGAACCTGATAAATAAATTTATCTAAGAATTTGTCCAAATACAATTTGGCAAATACGAAATGAATAACGATTGATAAATAATCGTTATGATGAATGAATGATATGCAAATGATATGCTTATGTTTAAAATGATATGACCAGTTTTATTATTTATAAAGTTTTCCACTTTTTATTATGATAACGATTATACGTAATAAAAATTAGTTAATATACGTTATATATATTAGTAACAAAAATTAAATAAATATATATATATATAAAAATGAAACGAAAATGCATATGACGAAATGGGGTGTCGAAAAATATAGAAAATAAATAAGAATGTCAAATATTACATGTGAGTCCTTGTCCTTCTCAGGTTTTTACAGTTTTTATACTAACGACGTTAGCGTTACGCCGTTAGTCCTTATAAATATATTACATTTTTAGTCCTCTAATTATCTAACATTTATTTTTAAGCTTAGAAATTAATAATTATTCATTTTCCATCCTAATTATTCTGTTTTTACAGGTTTAGTCCTTAGATTTCACAATTTTCATATTTAGTCCTTCTAGGTGTCGTCGCGTTACATTTTTAGTCCAAAAATACAAAAATGATTAGAAAAATTTTAGGAAAATTTCCGTAGCTTATTTAATAAATAAAAAGCTTATTTTAACTGCTTATTTGTAAAAAGAGCTTATTTTTCTTTAAATGGGATTTTAACGTTTAACAAGGCCCGTTAACGTTTTATGATCCGTATGTCGTGAGATGAGTTGGGCTCATCAAAAATATCATTTTTCATATTCTAAAATCATATCAAAAAGGTTTGGACGGCTAGCTTATTGAAATAGCTTATTTTTAGCTTATTGGGCTTTTTGGCCCAAAGCGTATAAAATCATTAGTTTTAAATAGTTCATGTCGATTTGCTTTGGCCATTTTTAGGTGTCGAGATAAGTTTATTTTTACGAATGGTATATACGAAATTGGTTGTATGTGAGTAGGTCTATTAGTACGTGTAAAAATAAGGTATGTTTATTACGTAAAATAAAAAGATATAGGTCGATTTTGAAGGGTGTTTGGCTTGTTTTTATATAAGAAAACTTAGTAAAATTTTATATGCATGAATTATACGTGTATAATAGGTTTGCAAAATAAGTAAATATGATGCATGTATGATAACTTTTAACGTAAAATAAGTATGATATGTGACTCCTAGGCCTTCCAAGATAGAGGCTAGTCACGTAACGTTTACTATATGAATATTTATACGTATGAAATTATTAATATACATTTGAAAATAAAAACTATTATGCATGATATGAAAATAACGATTAATATGAGTTGAGAAAGAGTAGGAGACGACTTACTACATCGTTAAGATGGTAGAGAGTCGAGAATGGAATGAAGGAAAAGCTTGTATATATATAACATATATATACACGTTCGAATGAGAATAAATCAAGAAAGGATTGTATAACAAGAAGTTACAAACTTCTTGCTTCCAAATACTTTCGTACGATTATCTTGATGTTTTTATGATATATTAGAATAGAGGAAAGAGTAGAAAACGAATGGTGATGCAGCAAATGGAAGGGACGATCGGTTGTAATATATATAGGAAGATTTATGCTTCATGTGGTTCCAATTATTGTAGGGGACAAGATATATTAGGCAATGTCAGGGAAGTAGAAATCCTAAGGTACTAGAGTAGCATTTTATATTGAATTAGAAGTAGTAGTAAAATGGAAATCGTCCTTGTGAGCTAAATGTGTGTCGACATACATTTTAATACACAAACAATACCATCATTTGAGATTTAATGAGTCTTAGTCGATCACACTAAATATTTATTCATGAAAACATGTTACAAATAATATTTGGAACTCATAGGAACGAACGGGAACAAAAACGGATAAGAAATGAATTTATTATGAAATCGTTTGGGTCGATTTTTATGAAATATTAATAAGGAAAATGGGTTTTATATTCGGGCCGGTTGGGCTTATGAAAGATTAAGGGTTCGTTTGATTTTGTAATTATTTTTTATTAATTAAGATTAGTGAATAATTAATATTTTGTTAATTGTGTCGAGAACTTGTTTTGTCGTTTGGTGACTTTTGCAATATCGTAATCGTGACCATTTTAATACACAAAGAAAATTTTAAATTTCCCCGTAAAAATGGTAATTACAATAATGACAGAGATTATTTATTTAATTAACCGAAGTTAATTATACGAATTTTTGCGAGGTTTTACATATTCCTTATTTTATCTTAAAATAATTGTTTACTTTCAATCTCAAACAATCAAAAAAGTTTAGTGACGAGGATGATATTTGATTTTGGGTTGTGGACTTGTGGTCTCACAATTCTTATTGTTTGTTTTTTTGTCCGAAAACAATAATTTTTAGACAAAGAGAGTAGTAAAAAAAAGAAAATGGTTGTACAAAAGGTGACTTTGGCTCGTCGCTATTTGAGTATGCTTATCAACTAATGTGTTGTGGGTTCACGTTTTATCGTAAATACGTGTGAGATATCGAGTAAGAATACGGGTGAAAAAGAGCCGAGCCGAGCCCGAGCCTGTCAGAGCTTGAGCTTAGCTCTTTTAAGTTTTATAAAGCTCGAGCTTGAGCTTGGCTCGGCTCATTTATACGATTTGGAAATGAAAAATTAAAGTTTGGCTCTAGCTCGGCTTATAATATATCTATTTTGAACTCATTAATAAAGTTGTTATTGAAATCGTTAATTAGCTCGCCCATAATACAAATGCATAACGTTTAATATATGTGTTTACGTACGGTATGTAAAACGGTATTAAGAGTGGATTATGATGGTTGTGCTGTTTGGTTTCCCGTGCTGAACGCTATGGACCCTAAGAGTTGATAAAGATCAAGAAGCTCGGGTAACCATTAAACAAACCATGTGTGAACTGCGTGTGAAGCAGTATTTGCCCAAGCGTGTGAACTCTTTGAAGTTGTGTGTGATGCCTTATATTTATAGAGAGGCATGTAAGGTTTAGAGATGAACCTTGAGGGATGATCAACGGTTGTGGGGAGGCTACGCGTTGATCATCTAATGACCAGACACGGAGGACAACTGGTCTCTCCTCCTTAGCTCATACAAAATGGTGTTTGTCGTGCATCCCTACTGTCACATGTTAGTTTGTACATCTTAACCATTAGTGACAGTTTGGGAGCAGTGGTCCTATGCATTCAATATAGCTTGATGAGTTTCGTCAGGCCTGTCTAGAAATGCTCATATCATAATAAATAATTATATGGCTAGAAATATGTGAGCCTATGAGGTCACACACTTATACACAGAGGTGTGATTTAATATAACATATATATTGTATTTACATTATATATATAACCTACGTTTAACGGGATCAAATAATGGGCTACTAATTACCAAGTTAGACTTAGCATATTGGATTGACCAAAACAAATGGCAAGCCTATTTGGGAGTCCATTAGGAAGACCATGAGGCTAAGAAAAGAGAAGGAAAAAGTCTTGGTCGCTAAGTATAACTTAGACAAAGTTATTATGGAATGGGATTAGGATAATCTCATAACACAATAACAAATCACAAAAGATCTTCTCTCCTTCCCTCTCTCTAATATTCAGCCGAACCTAGGTATATACCTAGGCTTTTGATTTTGATCTAATAGTCTTCTCCTCTTGTAGATCATGACTAGCAAACGCATTCGGGTTATTTTGGCTAGCAATGATTTGTTATACGAGGACGTGTAGTGTGTACCAAGGCTGTCAAGATCGCGATCCCACGCAGGATCGTTTTTGTCTTTGCAAGATCGAGATCGTAGGATCGGATCGATCCGATCGATCCTACCAATTTATCATATTATACAAATGATATACGAGTCAAACTGTTTTACATTTCTACTCAATATCAAAGATAAATTCATATAATATCCTCTTGAAAATGACAAAGTTCAAATTTCAAACACCAAAATAATAGTAAAACACAAAAAGTCAAGTTTCAATCGTTACAGTAACGATTTAGTGGATTAATATTACATAACATAGGTCCTAAATGTCTCAAAACATACGATCAATTAACATGATTTCAAGAAAACAAACGTTTCATAAGTCGTATTCCAAAACATACCCTTTAATTAGTTTAATCACAATGAAGTAAAGTAAATTAAACTATTGAACACTTTTAGTCTGTAATCTATTTAGAAAATTAGAAAACTATGTAAAACTATAATCTATTTAGAAAATGAAACAATAGTGGTTTACTCACTAGACATTAGTAAAATACACGTTTGTTTTTTTGGCCTAAGCAAGTGGGATGGACTTAAAAGATTAAAAAAAAAGGTGAACTCGGATCGCGTGTTGATCTTACGATCTTACGTGCGATCCTACGATCTTACTTACGATATTACCTTAGATGCGATCCTACCACGATCCTACATGATTTTGACTGGTGTGTACGTAAGATCGTACGATCTTACGTGTAAACTCGCGGGTTTGACAGCCGTGGTGTGTACAAGCATAGAGGTTAACTACTTTGGTTTCTTGGGTTTTTCGTGTGGTGCTTAAAGGGTTGAAGAAGATACTCTCTGTTTAATCTGTGCGGTTCACGCTACAAAGGTATATTTACTTGTTAATTATCGATTAATCATATGGCACTATAGATTTATCTTTGGTGACCTTTTCCGCTGCCATATTTATATATTTATATGATTTATATATAAAATCACCAACAGTTGTATCAGAGCCATTATAATAGTCATATGATTATCGGGAGTGTAAAACTTGCTAAATTGCGCATTTTTTTTTGGACGATTTGTGAATTGTTTTTAAAACAGCCCCTAGGGCGGTTTTTCTGTGGTGCCTCTTATGAGGTCTTAAAAAATGGTGTTTTATGACCTTAAGACCACTAGTTACACGTGTGGATCCGGGGCTTAATTCTTGTTAATTATTTTCTTCGATTCGTTGGCTAATTTTTAATTCTTGTTAATTTATTTTTGTTCCATGGCAAAAACATGCATTTTTGCTTAATGGAATTAGCCAACAACTTGTTATTACATTATATTATGGTAATATTATGTTTCGTATGCAAAGCCGATGAAAACCGTGACCATATGTGCCTTGTTTCGTAGTTAATCGTCGTTTATTTTCAGTTTCGGGTTTGCCATTGTTTCGGCCTTTTTATCATGTCTTTAATTTTGGTTTTTGCCATTGTTTCGGCCTTTTTATCATGTCGAAGCTATAGGGAGCTTTGATATTATCCTCCCCAATGGACTTATTATTGTTTTGGGCAATTGTCAATTTGCACCTATTATTGCTATGGTGTTGTTTCGCTTTCTCGTTTGATGAATAATGGTTTTATTCATGGTTTTATGGATTATGGTAGTTCTATTTCTATGGATAATGTTATTTATTTTAATGTTATTCCTCGTGATGGTACTTTAAAATTGATATGCATAATCTTATATCAAACGATTGTTCTATATATACATGTAGCAACAACAGATCCAAGCGTGACTTGGATTCTACTTTTTTATGGCATTGTCATCTTGGCCATTTAAACAAGAAACGCATTACAAAGCTACAACACATGTAGGAGAAAGAGCTAAAGATCTACTTGGACTCATGCATACTTACGTACGTGGCCCATTTAGAACTGTGTCTAAGGAAGGTGCTAACTACTTGATTACTTTCATAGATGATTTCAGTCGCTATGGTTATGTTTACTGATTAAACATAAACATGAAGTCTGACACATTTAAAGCCTTTCAAAGTAAAGTAGAAAATCAGGTTAGGAAGACTATAAAGGCTCTTCGATCTGATCGAGGAGGCGAATATATGAGTCAAGAGTTTTTAGACCATCTTAAGAAAAGTGGGATTGTTTCACAATGCACTCCTCCATACATGCCACAACATAATGGTGTGTCTAAAAGAAGAAATCGAACTTTGCTTGACATGGTTCGATCCATGATGAGTCTAACTACTTTGTCAATGTCCTTTTGGGGCTATGCTCTAGAGGTTGATGCTCGCATACTCAATATGCTTCCAACCAAGAAGGTTGACAAGACACCATATGAATATGGCATGAGAAAGTCGCTAATTTGTCTTACTTGAAGGTCTGGGGTTGTGAGGCATTAGTGAAACGAGACACACTGAACAAACTTGAACCTAGATCTGTCAAGTGTATATTCGTAGAATACCCAAATAAAAGGATGGGTTACTATTTCTACTACCCATATGAGAACAAAATATTTGTTGCTCGGTATGCTGAGTTTCTTCAGAGTAGTGTCATTTCACAAGAAGCAAGTAGGAGCATTGTAGACTTTGATGAATTTAAAAGTGAAGATGCACAACCTTGTGGTGACACTAGCGAACGTCATACTGAGGCTGAACCTGAAAATGTTGAACCACAAAGTGATGTAGTTTCCATTTGTAGATCCGCAAGGATACCTTAAGCACCTAAACGATATATTTTTATGTCGATGTTGAGTAACATGAGTTAGGGGATCATGGTGAACTTTCTAACTATCAGGATGCATTGTCGGATCAAGAATTTGATAAATGGCTCGAAGCTATGAATGCCGAGATGCTCTAAATAATAATCTTTCAGTTTTTTCCTTGCCACATCAACTCTAAATCATTAAAAGACATTTCCTTTAGGGTGAAGGGTGTGGGACACGAGAATAGCGAAAGATTTTTTTTTTCTAGCGGCAAATAAGAAAAGAAAACACCATTTCTAGCGGGAAAAGATTATTTTCTTTCTTTTGCGAGAGTTTACTATTGAAGTTATTACTCCCTCTGTCCCAAATTTATTGTCCAATATTGACTTTTTAAGTTTTTCTTCTTCAACTTTCACCTTAAATATTTTTGTGAGTGTTATATAATATTTGATGCAAAATATGTAAATGGATTGGGTTTTAAGTGTACTTTTCAATGGTATAATTTTTCATCAAGGATTATATAATATAAAAAAATTATTTATGGTCAAAGTTGAACCAGTTTGACTTTGAAAATTCAAACTAGACAATAATTTGGGGACGAAGGGAGTACAAGAGGGAAAACCCAAGATATTTTGTTTTATTGGTTGTTGTGAGTGTGTAAATGTGATATGTTTAAATGAGAAAACATAATTCGCCGTTTAAAAAAATAATTAAAAAAAAAAATAATAATAATAATAATAATAATAATAATAATAATAATAATAATAATAATAATAATAATAATAATAATAATAATAATAATAATAATAATACGCTCTCTCCACTAGGGGCGAATTATGGCAATATAACGGTTTTCTTCAGGAGTCTCCTTGATCGGTCCTTCCCATCTTGATTCATTCCTCATCATGGATCTTGTTAAAGGTTAGTATTCGATTAGGGTTTTCTAGGGCTACTGTTCATCGCTTCTGGTACAGTTTTTCTCTTTTTAAGGTTTCGTTTGGTTCTTTTTAGGGTTTCATTTTGAGACCCGTTTCATTCTCGGTGCTGCTGTGATCGTTTTGTTTCTCCAAAACGGTGTGTTTTGTTTTGATTGGATTGTTGCTTTTTCCCCTTCTCGGTGGATCCTACAATTCCCAGGTCTTTTGCTCGTGGTTGGATATTGTTTGCTGTGGTTTATTATTTGGGATTGCTCGTTACAGGGGCATCAGCAGGTTCCTTTCTGGCTGTATTGGGTACTGTTTGTTGTGGTATATTGTTTGGGGTTGCTCGTCCCATTGGCATCAGCAGGTTCCCTACAAGCCGTATTGGTTGCGTATATTGTTTGGGGTTGCTCGTTCTATTGGCATCAGCAGGTTCCTTACAGGCCGTGCATTTAGTTTGTTTTCAGCGGGTTTCATACAGTTAGATTGTGGTGTCTTGTGTGTACTCGTTGGGGTCTATACAAGTTCATTAATGTCGTGTTGTGTGACTTCAATTCTGCTAAGACTTTGGGCTGTTGAGTAGGTTATGTTCATGGTGTTGTGGCCTTGTTGCTCTTGGGTTGTGACTGTGTGGTAATTGGTTTGTGGTTTGGGTTTCGAAAACAGGTTGCGTTTATTTCGATCCCTTACTCGGTTTGGTGTTGGTATTGTTTCAGTTTGGTACTGGTACTTATCAGCATTGTTTGTTCTCTGTGGCGTGTGGCTGTTTTTGGTTTGCTTCATGACGATTGTACGGTTTCATTGCCCTTTTGTGGGGTTGTGTGGTTGTCATGATGGTAGGGGTAACGGGCTTACAAGATCTTCGTTGATTACTCACCTTCGAGATTGTCACTTTAATGAGGAGGCGCTAGTTGTTACTAAACATACTTTGGCTACTAGTCTTGTAGTTTTCGAGGCGGCTGAAGTTACACTTAAACGCATGGGTCTTTGGTTGTGTGGTGTGTATTTTACGACGCATACCTTTCGTTCCAAGTGCCGACATGGTAATGGTTCTAACTTTGTGTCTCCTCTTGATTGTGGTGATGATGTGGTTAAGTTCGTGTTGTATGATCTCAACAAACCACAAGTTTCTTCTTCTATTCAACCTGCCTTAGTTGATAATTTGGTTTTGGATGAGTTTGGTGGTTTTGATTTGCCTCTCCTCGACACTTTGTTTTCTAAAAGGCTGTGTACTGTCAAATCCATCCCTCCCAAGTGCCGTTTGGGGTTCTCTCGGGTTTTTAAAGGGGCTCTTGATAAGGTGATTTGCACACCCGATGACATTTCTTGTTGGGTTAGTTTGTTAGTCTTGCCCATTTGTCTCCTTAAAACCTTTTGCCCGAGGAGTAATCTTGAGTGTAGGTCTACTATTAAGCGACAACGCCAGGAAGAGTATATTACTAATGCCATTCGATCTCGGGGTGTTCCTGGTGGTGGTTTGCAACTTGCGAGAGAGGTTTTAGCCGAACCCTCCCCAACATGGTCTGATGTTGATGAGGGGAATTTGGACTTAGGGGTGTGTAATGTCAAGCAGTGTAGGAGGAAGATTTGTGATGGCCATTACACTGCGGCTGTTAGAGTTCGTTCTTCTTCCGGGGTTGCTAATTATAATGATGCTACTCTTGAAGACTTAAAGGCTAAGCACCCCTTCAAATCAGCTCCTTCTTTGCCGCATTCACCTATAGACCACCATCACCTTGTTGCATCTCATGCTGTGGTTCTTGATATGATTAAGAGTTTTCCTCGTGGTACTTCTTGTGGTCGGGATGGGTTACGTGCTCAGAACCTTTTGGATTGTTTAAGTGGTGCTGCGGTGGCTATTTCTGATGAGTTAGACGCTTCTATCACTGAAGTGGTGAATCTTTTTTTGGCGGTAAATGCCCTAGGGTGTTGGGTGAGTATATTGCTAGTGCTCCTCTCACACCCCTGGTCAAGCCGGGTGGTGGTATTCGACCTATTGCTGTGGGGACCGTTTGGAGGCGTTTGGTTTCCAAGGTTAGTGCTACCATGATTGACCACTCTTTGGATGGTTACTTAAACGATCTACAGTTTGGTGTTGGGGTTTCGGATGGAGGAGAGGCTATTCTTCATGCCATTAATCGGTTAATTGAAGAACGTGGGGATGATGTGGGCCTTTCGATGTTGTTGGTGGATTTCAAAAATGCCTTCAACTTAGTGGATCGGGAGGCTATGTTACATGAGGTTCGTCTACGATGTCCTGCTATTTCACGTTGGGTTGAATTTTGTTACTCCAGCCCAGCTAGACTATATTATGGGGAACACACTTTATGGTCGCATCAAGGTGTGCAACAAGGTGATCCACTTGGACCTTTGCTTTTTTCTTTAGTTTTACATCCTCTGGTATGCAAGATTCGAGACTCTTTTAGCCTTTCCTTTCAAGCTTGGTATCTGGATGATGGCACTATTATTGGGGATACTTTGGTTGTGGGAAAGGTTTTAGAGCTTATTATGTTTGATGGACCCCGTTTTGGTTTGCACCTCAATGTTGATAAAACTGAGGTTTTTTTGCCTAAGGAGGATCCCAGAAGCAGACATTTTGGTGTTTTCCCGCCTAATATTGCCCGACCTTTACACGGTGTTAAATTACTGGGTGGGCCTGTTAGTGTGGACCTTGATTTTAGTAGTAAGCTTGTCACAAAAAGGGTTGCCAAAACCATTGAGCTTATGGATGCTATTGCTAAAATTAATGATCCTCAGTGCGAGTTGTTGCTGCTTCGTGCTTGTGCCGGTATTTCCAAGTTATATTTTGCTATGCGCACTTGTTCTCCCGGGGTCTTTGACAGTGCTCAGATTTCATTTGATGTGGCTCTTCGTTCTTCTTTGGAGCGTATTGTCACTGCTTCTGGACCTGGTTTTGGTGATTGGCAGTGGAGACTTGCCACCTTACCCTTTACTTTTGGGGGACTTGGTGTATATTCTGCAGGTGATGTCTTGAACTATGCTTTCCTTGCTTCTAGACTTTAATCTGCTAGCTTACAAACTAAGCTTCTCCGACATACTGGTATTGTGACTTCTGGCCCTTCTTTTGATGATGCTTTATGTACTTTTAATGCGAAAATGGATATGGACCTTTTGAGTAACCCGAGTGAGATCGCTGCCCCCAAACTCATGAAGAAATTGGCAGATATACATTTCGCACGGGTTACCCAAACGGTTGAATCCACCTTTCGCCTATCTTCTCGACAGTTGGCGTTATGGAATTCGCAAAAGGAGGACTACACCTCGGATTGGCTCAGAGTGGTTCCAATATTTGGTTTAGGACAGACTATGAACGCCAGGACTTACCGATGTGTGTTGTGCTATCGACTTGGTGTTCCCCTTTTTTCTGTTCAGTTACCATGCTCAGCTTGTTCCAAGATCTTTGCTGGGGATATTTATGGGGACCATGCTGTATCATGCGCGGGGATTGTTGGTATTAAACATCGGCATAATGTTGTGCGTGATGTTCTTGTTGACATAAGTTCTCGGTCCCGGATTTCGGCACGTAAGGAGGTTGATATTGGGCTTATTGGGGATAGGGACAAAACTCTACGTCCAGCTGATATGTTACTTTATTCATCGGATGGCGGGCTTGATGTATGTGTTGATTTGACAGGGTCTTCGCCCTTGACGCAAACTAACATGGTTGATTTTGTGCCGGGTCGTGTGGTGATTGAAGCCGCACAACGTAAACGCGTCAAGTACGAGGCCAAATGCTCGGATATGGGATATGGATTTTTCCCCTTTTCATTCTCTTCTTTTGGAAAACTTGAGAAGGATGCGGCAGCCTTACTAAAACGTATTCGAAGATTCTCGGTGACTCAAGACATTGGAGCACGGGCTGCTGCTCATATTTTTAGTAGGGTTAGTTTCGCTATAGCTAGAGGAGTGGGGGCTCAGATTGTTTTTCGGCTTCCCACTAATTTCTTGTAAACCCTATAAATTTCTAATAAAAGTGATGTTTAATAATAATAATAATAATAATAATAATAATAATAATATATACTACTTATAATACATCTTATACCTTCTTTCATATTAAATTTTTAAGATTACCAAAAATAGATTTTAAGTAAATACAATTAGCTAAGCTATTAGTACAACCATCTAATACAATAAATATTCAATCATTTGACTTTTCAACCCCCTATTTAATGTTGTAAAAAAACACCCTCTACATAAAAGGTACATGTTAATATATGCTTATTGTACAAGCTAATCAAACATAAAAAACTTCGTACAATTAATATAACTTTCTTTTTATCTTGTGTACATGGTTTTTAAAACTGGATCGTACAACGAACCACTTTCCCAAACGTTTCCCGATTTTTGTTGGTTTTGTCCGGTTCAGGCGGCTTCCATAATATTATCATCAATAATCACGAAGAACATATAATCAGATACATTACTTGCATAAAATTTTATTTAGAAGGTATCCACCACCGCAACGCGCGGGTACCCTGCTAGTAATAATAATAATAATGAAAGAAAAGATGCTTCAAATGTTTGAAGAAAAGTTAAAAAAAATAAAAATAAAAGGATAAAAGAATTGTTTTTTTATGATCCCTACTACGTCACCCTCCTCACTTATTTCTTTCCACGTGTCCCTTTTCCTTTATCTTTTCTCTTGGCCTGTGTCCTCTTTCTTACCCCTTTCCATTTCCAGTATTATTTCCGGCTCCACACACTTGGATATTGCTAGAAATGTCTTAGACACTGACACCACATCCCAAGAACCTTCTACTCACTCCTCATTTCATATATATAAAACACTCCACACACACTAACCCCACCTTAAAAAACACACACACAATCATTTTATCACTCTATTTCATACATAAAAACACAAACTCAAAAATGCAGACAGTGAAGGAAGAAGAAGTGACCTTCATCTCATCCTCATCATCACCAAGGCCAAAGGAGGGTTTGAACGAAGTGGGCCCACCTCCATTTCTGACAAAGATATTCGACATGGTTGAGGATCCGACATGTGACGAGGTGGTGTCGTGGAGCAAGACCAGGAACAGTTTTGTTGTGTGGGATTCGTATCGGTTTTCCACTAGCTTATTGCCCAAGTATTTCAAACATAGTAATTTTTCGAGCTTTGTAAGACAGCTCAATACTTATGTAAGTATACTTTACTTTCTGTTCTTGTAATTGTACTATCTTAGACTGTTCTTGTAGTCCAAAACTAAATGTCCACATTTTTATTTTGGTTTGTTACAAAATAAGTCTCCCACTTTCGCATTTCAACCAATCAAAAGGCTTTCAAAAGGTGAAATGGTACCGCTTTTCTTAAACTGTGTTTATATGGAAGTGGACATTTAATTAGGGACAGAGGGAGTAATATATAAGCTTGGTGGTCTACTCATTGCCAATTGGTTTTAGCTTGAAATGATGTAATTTTTGGTTGAAATGATAGTATGATAGTGTGTGTGAGTTCACTAATTAATTAGGTTAATTTTAGTTTGAAATGATGTAATCCGGTTTTTGATACAACCTTTTAGTAGTATATTTAGTGTGTCCTCTGTTAATTGGATTAGTTTTGAGGTTGCTTATTAGAATGATGCTATGTTAACCAGTATTTGGTTGAACGTTCTAGTAGTAGTTTTAGTGTGTGTGTATGTGTGCGCTTTTTACTGGATTAGTCTCATGTTTATATGTTTTTGTTATTGAATGTTCTAGTAGTAGTAGTAGATTCAGTTTGTGTGTTTTTGTTTGTTGCATTAAAACTTTTGTATTTTAGTGTAATGGTGTTGAGTTTTAACTCATCAGTTCTGGTACTTTGCTATCTTAGTTCTTTTGGTTGACGCACATCTGTGTTCTTTGGTTGCAGTGTCTGTGTTGTTTTAGTTTTTAATTCTTATCTTTATCAATCTAATTGATCTAAATGGTTATTGAATCTGAAATTTTATACAAATTGTTTGCAGGGTTTCAAGAAAGTGGATCCAGACAGATGGGAATTTGCGAATGAAGGGTTTCTTGGAGGTCAAAGACATTTGCTCAAAACAATTAGAAGAAGACGAAACATGGCACAATCTGTCCAACCAAAGCAAGAATATGGTCCATGTATCGAAGTAGGCCAGTATGGGATTGAGGAAGAACTTGAAGTACTAAAACGAGACAGAAGCGTGTTAATGGCAGAGATAGTAAGACTGAGGCAACTACAACAACATTCAAAAGACCAACTCATAGTAATGGAAAACCGATTAAAAGCAACCGAAAGGAAACAACAAAACATGGTGGGATTCCTTGCAAAAGCGTTTAGCAACCCCGAGTTCCTACAGAAATACATGGATAACTATGCAAACAAGGATCAAGAACATATAGAAATTGGGCGTAAGAGACGTTTAACTATGACACCAAGTGTCGAGAATTTGCAAGAGAATATCGACCCATTCATTACAGCCCCGTTTGAAGAGGAGTCAGGCAGCAACGTTGGTTTAGTGGAGGATGATTCTCATGATAATTTATGGGAGGAACTGCTGAATGTCGATCTTCCGACTGAGAGAAAACCTGATGATTTTCTTGACGATTTAGATGGCCAGCAGCTTGATTGGGATGAGGATATGCAAGAATTAGTGGATCAAATGAATATCTAAGGTCATCCAATGCTTGAATATTTGAGATTGAAGTGTGATTCTCGTTGAGATTTTATAGTGTCGAGTTTATCGGTCTCTGCAACTCCACCTCCTCTATAATAAAAGTACAAGCCGGGAGATGCATATGATCTTTAAGTGTGTGTGATTTATAATTTTGGTATGTGAATTTCGGATATCTGTTGTTTAGGTCTGCGTGTTTGATTCTAAAGCTATATGCATCTGATGTTTGTACTGTGTTTTATACAGCAAGGGGAGATTGTGGAATTGTGAAGAGACCGATCGAGCTGCTGTTCTCTTGTATCCTTTTATTATTTGCCGTATTTTTTTTTACCTTATTTATTTTCAGCAAGTGTTGTGACAACAAATAGTCTTAGCACTTCGTTGATTTATCAGTTCTGTTTGGTTCGTCTTTTCAGGGACCAAAGAAGCGCAAGAAGGAATTCAAGGATTTTCTGCTCTTAAGATTAATATCCAGTAGATGGTGGTGAACTGGTGAATGAAGACAAGAGCTCGGTGTTGTGTATGAATCTTCTTTATGTATGTTTATTGTGAAAAGTTATCATATGTCAGGTTCTACTTGTCCTTATCGAAGAAGGTGTTTCTTATTCTCTGCTTCACAGATTTTCTTTTGTATTTGTTACGAATCGATGACGGGTTCTTTGTGTTAGATCCTTAAAGATCGGTTAAACTCAACCCAAGATCTTGAATCTTATTTTTCTTGTTTTGTTTTCATATAAGATCTATGATGAATTTGTTTCTTGTTCTTGTTGAAAGAAGCAATAAATCTTTGATATCAGTTTAAGAACAATGACGAAAAACTTTGAGATCTTTGTATATGAAATTTTCGTTTTTCGTTTTTTTGTTATTTTATGAAATTATTGAGTTGGCTGTGGTTGGTTGATGTTGTTGTTTTGGTTTATTGAGTTGTTATGAGGTTATAGTTGTTGTTTTATGTTTATCAAAGGCTATGGCAAATTAAGTCTATTGTAATGTGATATTTGTAAAGATTGCGTGTTTGGTAGTTGACAAGATGATGATGGGTGGAGGTGATTGAGCTGATGATGGTGTTGGGTTGTGATTAGGGGTGTTATCGGGTCTTAGTGGGTCGGGTTGAATCAGTCACCTGCAACCCGGCCTAATAAGAAATCGAGTCCGGGTGGTATGTCAGGTCGGGTGATTTGGGTTTTCGGATGATACTACAAATGAGCAGCTAATAAATTACCAAATGTGACTTTGATCAAACAACTACTTAATGGTCAAGAGAGCTAGGTGTGGGACGGACGGATAACGTGTTATTCGCCTGCCACCTCAGCGCCAACTAATCAGCATTCTAATAACATACCAACAACTAAAATACCCTCCCCAACAAATCGGGTTTGAATTTTTAAAACTCGCACGCAATCCGACCTAATAAGAAATCAGGTTATCGGGTTCGGGTGGTATTCGGGTCGAGTTATGTCGAGTCAGGTGATTCGGGTTGTCGAATGATACTACAAATGAGTAGCCAATAAATTACCAAATGTAACTTTGATCAAACAACAACTTAATAGTTAAGAGAGGTGTAGGAGGGCCGAATAACGTGTTATTTGTATGTCACCTGAACGCCAATTCATCATCATCCCAATACAAGCTAATGACAACTTTTCTGTTCATCTTTTTTCACCAACTTTATGGAACCAAACATAATAAAGTATATTAGTAAGCCTATTTTTGTATTACTACTAAATCAACTGATATTGGGATATGATCAAGGTTATAAATAGCGCGAGGTGTGGCGTGGCGGTATGACGAAGCCTCAAGCTTTTGTGGCTAAGGGGAAGCTTTTGCGTTTTTAAGGAATGGAATAAGGCAGCGGTACAAAATATGAAAATATTTATATATTTATATCATATTTCATATATATATATATATATATATATATATATACATTTTTTTGGAGTGGAACAAAAAAACTCGTCACATTATACACAAAGACGCGCCTTTCCACGCCTTAAAGCCACGCCTAGAACCAGCGCCAAGGTTCATTTCGTAACATCGACCCTACGCCTCGCGCTTTAACGGTGCCTTTGCGGCGCTAAGGCGAGCCTTTTACAACGATGGATATGATTATGAAACTTGTGTCAGGTTTGTTTCATCAACACTTATTAAACAGCCATCCAAATCAAGCCATAATTAAAGTACTAGGCAAATAAATAAAGAAAGATGATATAGGCACAAAACTTTTTTTGTGTATTTATTAAAAATAGAACATTACACTTTGAGGGGGAAAGTCATGACATAATGTAATTTCCCTACAACATAAAGTTTAAAAGAGAAAACCAAGACAACTTTTATTTGCAACTCAATTATTAAAAGCGTATAAACTACGTAACAAGTTTTCCTTTTGATGATGAAACGATTCAAATCCATGGGCTAGAAATCAACCTCACACAAAACACCATTCATATCACTTATGCAAGGCCTTCGGTCCTACAATCTCCTCTCCGACGTCGAATTCAAGCTTCAGCTAACTCGAACCACAACCTCTCCCCTAGCAATCGATGTTTTTATAGATAACACTGAGCTCATGGAATGACCACCATCTACTGGATATTAATCTTAAGAGCGGAAAACCCTCGAATTCCTTCTTGTGCTTCTTTGGTCCCTGAAAAGACGAACCAAACAGAAGTGATAAATCAACGAAGTGCTAAGACTATTTGTTGTCACAGCACTTGCTGAAACAAAATAAGGTAAAAAAAAAATACGGCAAATAACAAAAGGATACAAGAGAACAGCAGCTCGGTCTCTCCACAATTCCACAACCTCCCCTTGCTGTATAAAACACAGCACAAACATCAGACGCGGAGTTTTATAATCAATCACGCAGACCTAAACAACAGATATCCGAAATTCACATACCAAATTTATAAATCATACACACTTAAAGATCGTATGCATCTCCGGCTTGTACTTTTATTATAGAGGAGGTGGAGTTGCAGAGACCGATAAACTCGACACTAAAATATCTCAACAAGAATCACACTTCAGTCTTAAATATTCAAGCATTGGATGACCTCAGATATTCCATTTGATCCACTAATTCTTGCAAATCCTCATCCCAATCAAGCTGTTGACCATCTAAATCGTCAAGAAAATCATCGGTTGGTCTCTCAGTCGGAAGATCGACATTCAGCAGTTCCTCCCATAAATTATCATGAGAATCATCCTCCACCAAACCAACGTTGCTGCTTGATTCCTCTTCAAACGGAGCTGTAATGAACGGGTCGATATTCTCAGGTAAATTCTCGAAACTTGGCGTCATTGTTAAACGCCTCTTACACCCAATTTCTATATGTTCTTGCTCCTTGTTTGCATACTTATCCGTGTATTTCTGTAGGAACTCGGGATTGCTAAACGCTTTTGCAAGGAATCCCATCATGTTTTGTTGTTTTCGTTCTGTGGCTTTTAATCGGTTTTCGATTGATATGAGTTGGTCTTTTGAATGTTGTTGTAGTTGCCTCAGTCTTACTATCTCCGCCATTAACACGCTTCTGTCTGTTTTTAGTCCTTCAAGTTCTTCCTCAATCCCATATTGGCCTACTTCGATACATGGACCATATTCTTGCTTCGGTTGAACAGATTGTCCCATGTTTCGTCTTCTTACCCTTCATTCGCAAATTCCCATCTGTCTGGATCCACTTTCTTGAAACCCTGCAAACAATTTGTATAAAATTTCTTATTCAATAACCATTTAAAGCAATTAGATTGATAAAAATAAGAATCAAAAACCAAAACAACAGACACTATACTGAAACCAATGAACACAGATGCGTGTCATTCGGAAAACAGAAAGAACTAAGATAACAAAGTACCAGAACTGATGAGTTGAAACTCAACACCATTACACTTAAATACAAAAGTTTTAATCCAACAAACAAACACACAAACTGAATCTACTACTAGAACATTCAATAACAAAAACATATAAACATGATACTAATCCAGTAAAAAGCGCGCACGCACACACCACACTAAAACTACTACTAGAACGTTCAACCGAATACTGATTAACATAGCATCATTCTAACATACAACCATAAAACTAACCAATTAACAAAGGACACACTAAGTATACTACTAGAAGGTTGTATCAAAAACTGGATTACATCATTTCAAACTAAAATTAACATAATTAGGTGAACTCACACACACATTAACACATTATCATTTCAACCTAAAAAGGTAAAAATTATATCATTTCAAGCTAAAACCAATTGGCAATATGAGTAGACCACCAACCTACTATATTACTTCCTCCGTCCCTAATTAAATGTCCACTTCAAAATAACACAGTTTAAGAAAAGCGGGACCATTTCACTTTTTGAAAGACTTTTGATTGGTTGAAATGCGAAAGTGGGAGACTTAGGGTGTGTTTAGTTGGTGAAAAAAATCCCATTTTTCTAGAAAATTTTTCATGTGAAAATGAAAAAATTTAAAATCCGTTTAGTCACACTTTTTTCCAAACAATTTTCAAAAAAAAAAAAAAAAAAAAAAAAAAATCTCATTTTCTAAATTTTAAATAAGAAATTGAAAGCACATTCTACCATTCTCACTTTTTTCTTTCTAATTTTTTTTTTCTCAGCTCCAAAAAAAACACATACACCATTGTACCCTTAATCTCTCTTGTCATCATCCACCGCCAACCGTCGCAATTTGAAATAATCTTATCATTTTTAAAAAAGAAAAATATAACTCCAAATAAACGGGTTTTCAAAATTCCCAACTCTTCTATAGAGAAGAAAAATCATTCCCTTCTCAATGAATTTAGAAACAGTAAAAGAGGAAAAATTTTCTACAACTAAACATCACCTTATTTTGTAACAAACCAAAATAAAAAGGTGGAAATTTAATTTGGGACTATGAGGACAGTCTAAGATAGTATCATTTCAACCTATAAACAAAACTAAACATAAGAAACTGAAGTATACTTACATAAGTATTGAGCTGCCTTATAAAACTGGAAAAATTACTATGCTTAAAATACTTAGGCAACAAAGCAGTCGAAAACCGATAGGAATCCCAGACAACAAAACTGTTTCTCGTCTTGCTCCACGACACCACCTCGTCACTTGTCGGATCCTCAACCATGTCGAATATCTTTGTCAGAAATGGAGGTGGGCCCACTTCGTTTAAACCCTCCATTGGCCTTGGAGATGACGAGGATGATGAGGATGAGATGAAGGTTACTTCTTCTTCCTTCACTGCCTGCATTGTGTCTGTGTTTGGTTTGTGTGTGTTTTTTAAGGTGGAGTTAGTGTGTGTGTTGTGTTTTATATATATGAAATGAGGAGTGAGTAGAAGAAGGTTCTAGAGGGGATAATATTATATGGAAAGGGTGGTTCTTGGGAGGTGTGTCACTCTCTAATATATTTCTAGCAATATCTAAGATTACTATATGTAGTATATTAGCATAGTCGATGGAGTATTATACTTTCTATTATTGGCGTAGCAGTGAGAGTGGTATGGTTCAAACACCATCCTACGACATTATTTTCCAAAAAGCCAGTTTTATGAATTTTATTAAAAATAAATAAAAGGGCCCACTGACCAATAGAATACACATCCCCATCACCACTTTCATTTTTTATTTTTTCGCTTTTTAAATGAATTTTTAATACTTCTCTCTAAAAAAAATATACTTCTAAACACCACAAACCCAACAAAATACATAAACTTACAAAATCTTTATATAATTAAACTTACAAAATAATTTACACAACAAAATACATAATAAACTTTAAAACCAAATTTGTGTGAGGAAGAGAGGAGTGGATGAGAGTATTTGTGTGTATTATCTAGGGTTAGTGTGTATTTGTGGAGAGAGAACCAGATGAGATGAAAGTAAACTGGGTGTGTAAGTATTTGTTAATGATTGGAGTGTTGTGATGGTATAGATCTACTAATTTAATGGAGTGTAAACCCATGAAGCCAAAATGTAAGTCAAAGTTTTGACTTTTAAAGTTTTTCATTTTCAACTTTTGACTTTTAAAGTAAGAATATTTGCTTTTTGACATGTTTTCTACTCCCCCCGTTCTTAAATAACTATCCACTTTTGACTTTTAAAGTCTTTCATTTTCAACTTTGTCGTTAAATATTTTTATATATTTTATATAATACTTGATAAAAATAATAATAATAAAAATACATTTAAAACTCAATCCAACATAAATTTTGCATCAAGTATTATATAACACAAAAAAATATATTAAATGTCAAAGTTGAAAAAGATTGACTTCAAAATGTCATAGTGGACATTTATTTAGGGATAGGGGAGTATTCGTATTTATAGCCTACGTTATAATAGTCGTGCACGCATATAATTTTTTCTAAACTTTGTTAAATATTAAATCTGTTTATAGTTTGTAATTATGGTTTTTAGTTATGTTGAAGGCCCGTGGTAATACTTTAGTACGTGCAAAATTGTTTTTGACCCGACTTGAACCTGAACTTGATAAGGCTTATCGGGTCAGGTTAAAAAACGTGTCGGATTGTTATGACCCAAACCCGATAACCTGACAATGTTATCAGGTCGGGTTAGGGTTAGATAATTAATGTTATCAGGTTATCGGGTCAACCCGATAAGACCCGAAAATCAAGTGTGAAATGTTGTGTGATTTATTTAAGACCGTGTTTGACCCCTCCTTTGTATCTCTGTGAGTGTATTTGTTGGAAGATTTTATATGCGAATGATGCAGGTTCAAAAAGTTTCTTTCTATTTATTTAGGGTTTAAGCAAAAAAAATATCCACTATTTTCTAAAATGTTCTTATATGGTACGTGTATTAATTTTCGTTCCAATATAATATGTATACTTTTGATTTTGTGCTAATATGGTCATGCTTTTCCCGGATACCGGTAAAACCAGCTAAAATTTTACCTAAGTATGACCTTTTTTTTGGAGCAAAAATGGTCCCTTGTGATTTATTTCTTTTGCAAAATATGTTCCTTGCGATTTTTTCAAAATAAATGTTTGTGCGTTTTTAGGATGCATTTAGATGGTGAAATTTTTTCCTTTTTAAAAAAGTGAATATATTTTTCCTTTGTATGTTTTCATACGTTTTTATCCGTTGTACGTTTTTATACGTTTTCATCCGTTTTTATATATTTTCATCTGTTTTTATACGTTTTCAACTGTTTCATTCGTTTGTATATGTTTTTAAATGTTTTCATCCGTTTTTATATGTTTTCATCCTTATTCATCCATTTTTATACGTTTTCATCCGTTTTCATGCTTTTTTATACGTTCTCATTCTTTTTCATTCGGTTTCATCTGTTTTATACGTTCTAATCCGTTTTTATCCATTTTCATTTGTGTTCATCAGTTTTTATACTTTTTTATATGTTTTCATCTGTTTTTATACGTTTTCATCCGTCTTCATCTTTTTTTATACGTTTTCAACCGTTATTATACGCTTTCATCTGTTTTTATACGTTTACATCTGTTTTTTTACGTTTTCATCCGTTTCATTCGGTTTCATCTGTTTTATACGGTTTCATCCGTTTTTATCTGTTTTCATTCGTTTTCATTGTTTTTATATTTTTTTTATATGTTTTCATATGTTTTTATACGTTTTCATCTATTTTTATACGTTTTCATCAGTTTTTATCCGCTTAAAATCGTTTTCATCCATTTCATTCATTTTCATATGTTTTTATATTTATACACTTTCATTCGTCTTTATATGTATAAAAACGTACCAATATGTGTAAAACGCATGAAAATGGATGAAAACATATAAAAACTTATGAATACGTATAAAAATATGTAAAAATGCATGAAAACTGATGAAAACGTATAAAAACGGATAAAAATGGGTGTAACATATAAATACGTATAAAAACGCATGAAAACGGATGTAAAGGTATAAAAACGGATGAAAATGAATGAAATTGTATAAAAACGTCCGAAAACTTATAAAAGCGCGTGAAAACGGATGAAAACATATTAAAAATGGATGAAAACGTACAAAAACATATAAAAACATGTAAAACGTACAAAAACGGATGAAAAAATATAAAAACGGATGAAAAAGTATATAAACGGATGAAAATGATTAAAACCTATAAAAGCGGATGAAAAAAATTCACCAACTAAACGCACCCTAAAGACGCACAAAGACTTATTTTGGAAAAAAAAAATCGCAATGGACCTATTTTGCAAAAGAAACAAATGAGAAGGGACCATTTTTGCTCAAAAATCACCTTTTAACAAGTTTAGCCGGTTAACAAGTTACTCACATATCATATTAGTATGAAATCAAAATTAGACGTATCATATTAGAAGAAAAATTAGTACACGTACCATATTAGAACATTTTTGAAAGTATGTATCTATTTTATGGCTTAAACCCGATTATTTATTTACATTTTACTTGACAAAATGTAATGGCGTATATGCTTTTGTAAAGTAACTGGTGTATATAAGTAACATGAGAAGTTTTTTTGCATAGCTTCTTAGAAATATCCATGTGTAGATGTACGGATTTTGATTTATACACAGGACAATGAAATTTTATTACCGGTTCTGTCACAAAATTATATTCTGTAACACCCCCATTTTTAAAGTTTGTCGCAGCGGAAAAGTAATTTGGGTGTTACGGTGAGGATCGAAGTTTTAACCACATAAAACGGTTTAAAAGAAACGTTTTGAAAGTTATTTGTCATTTAAATAAAAATTTTGATAAAAATGAATCATTTGATTTAAAATCTTATGAAAAGATATAAAGGCTTGTAAAAATGACAAATTTGATTTTTACACCATTTTAATTTATCAGAGTAATAAATGCCCACTCCGTGTCTTGTCCTGCTCCGTTAAATTACCTGAGATACACATGCTTAAAAGTGTCAACACAAAGGTTGGTGAGTTCATAGAGTTTTAGGAAAAACCCTTTATTTTGTTAGATTTCAGGAATATTTGGTATTGATAAAATACAAACAGAAATGAAACAAGTATCGAATATAATCACAAATAAATCATATAAATATTCAATCACATTCAATAAAGAATCAATAATCTTAACATGAGCTGGAAACTCATGATACTAAATCAATCAGATATACAATTCACGTATGGTCAAACCTATACAGCTGTATCTAAAATATATGTTGAAAACATATATATTTCCTTTATAGATATTGCACCAAGCCTCATGACACCAAAGCTTAACCAGAAGAGGTGTTCTATCAAATCAATGACAGATTTTGCCCTCTATTCGTAGGTGATTTGCCAATTCCTACTGGTCTCAAATATAGTGTATCACGACTAATACGACTAACCACATGCATAATGGCATTCCGTCAAGTATTAGTGGGATCGGAGGTCAATCCAAACAGGTTTCGAATCTGTTCACTATATTCGCGCTCACGTTACGGTGATTAATGACTCATGATTGAGGGACTATATGGCGATAAGCTAACTTAGGCAATATCAAGGACTTATGGGCTCATTTAGCATAACATCATGAAATCAAGTATCGTATCACAGAGATCAATTTGAAAACAGTATCATTTGAGTATCAGAAATTCAGTTTGAAAATAGTATCGCTTGAGTATCAGAAATTCAATTTGAAAATATTATCATTTGAGTATCAGAAATTCAATTTGAAAATAGTATCGCTTGAGTATCAGAAATTCAGTTTGAAAATAGTATCGCTTGAGTATCAGAAATTCAATTTGAAAATATCATCTTTTGAGTATCAGAAATTCAATTTGAATATATCGCCAGTAACACATTTATATCACATATCACAATAATCGAATTGGGAACAATTTTCACATGAATATTAATATTTCAGTCAATTAATTCATCAATATAGATTTTTCACATACCACAATAATCACATTGGGAATATCAATATATTATAAATCACAAATTATATTATTTTTAATATCAATTAGGAAATTGATTTGAATCATGTATTTTATTTTATTTCATATACTTATCAAGTTATCAAAGTATATGTAAGCATGTATCTCCCCCAATGAGTTAAAAACAATTATTGGAAATGGGGCTATGACTCACCTGGATTTGATAAAGAGATGACGAAGAGTAAATTTGAATAAGATTATGGAAACGTCTTTGAATAGGAACCTGATAAATAAATTTATCTAAGAATTTGTCCAAATACAATTTGGCAAATACGAAATGAATAACGATTGATAAATAATCGTTATGATGAATGAATGATATGCAAATGATATGCTTATGTTTAAAATGATATGACCAGTTTTATTATTTATAAAGTTTTCCACTTTTTATTATGATAACGATTACACGTAATAAAAATTAGTTAATATACGTTATATATATTAGTAACAAAAATTAAATAAATATATATATATATATATATATATATATATATATATATATATATATATATATATATATATATATATATATATAAATGAAACGAAAATGCATATGACGAAATGGGGTGTCGAAAAATATAGAAAATAAATAGGAATGTCAAATATTACATGTGAGTCCTTGTCCTTCTCAGGTTTTTACAGTTTTTATACTAACGACGTTAGCGTTACGCCGTTAGTCCTTATAAATATATTACATTTTTAGTCCTCTAATTATCTAACATTTATTTTTAAGCTTAGAAATTAATAATTATTCATTTTCCATCCTAATTATTCTGTTTTTACAGGTTTAGTCCTTAGATTTCACAATTTTCATATTTAGTCCTTCTAGGTGTCGTCGCGTTACATTTTTAGTCCAAAAATACAAAAATGATTAGAAAAATTTTAGGAAAATTTCCGTAGCTTATTTAATAAATAAAAAGCTTATTTTAACTGCTTATTTGTAAAAAGAGCTTATTTTTCTTTAAATGGGCTTTTAACGTTTAACAAGGCCCGTTAACGTTTTATGATCCGTATGTCGTGAGATGAGTTGGGCTCATCAAAAATATCATTTTTCATATTCTAAAATCATATCAAAAAGGTTTGGATGGCTAGCTTATTGAAACAGCTTATTTTTAGCTTATTGGGCTTTTTGGCCCAAAGCGTATAAAATCATTAGTTTTAAATAGTTCATGTCGATTTGCTTTGGCCATTTTTAGGTGTCGAGATAAGTTTATTTTTACGAATGGTATATACGAAATTGGTTGTATGTGAGTAGGTCTATTAGTACGTGTAAAAATAAGGTATGTTTATTACGTAAAATAAAAAGATATAGGTCGATTTTGAAGGGTGTTTGGCTTGTTTTTATATAAGAAAACTTAGTAAAATTTTATATGCATGAATTATACGTGTATAATAGGTTTGCAAAATAAGTAAATATGATGCATGTATGATAACTTTTAACGTAAAATAAGTATGATATGTGACTCCTAGGCCTTCCAAGATAGAGGCTAGTCACGTAACGTTTACTATATGAATATTTATACGTATGAAATTATTAATATACATTTGAAAATAAAAACTATTATGCATGATATGAAAATAACGATTAATATGAGTTGAGAAAGAGTAGGAGACGACTTACTACATCATTAAGATGGTAGAGAGTCGAGAATGGAATGAAGGAAAAGCTTGTATATATATAACATATATATACACGTTCGAATGAGAATAAATCAAGAAAGGATTGTATAACAAGAAGTTACAAACTTCTTGCTTCCAAATACTTTCGTACGATTATCTTGATGTTTTTATGATATATTAGAATAGAGGAAAGAGTAGAAAACGAATGGTGATGCAGCAAATGGAAGGGACGATCGGTTGTAATATATATAGGAAGATTTATGCTTCATGTGGTTCCAATTATTGTAGGGGACAAGATATATTAGGCAATGTCAGGGAAGTAGAAATCCTAAGGTACTAGAGTAGCATTTTATATTGAATTAGAAGTAGTAGTAAAATGGAAATCGTCCTTGTGAGCTAAATGTGTGTCGACATACATTTTAATACACAAACAATACCATCATTTGAGATTTAATGAGTCTTAGTCGATCACACTAAATATTTATTCATGAAAACATGTTACAAATAATATTTGGAACTCATAGGAACGAACGGGAACAAAAACGGATAAGAAATGAATTTATTATGAAATCGTTTGGGTCGATTTTTATGAAATATTAATAAGGAAAATGGGTTTTATATTCGGGCCGGTTGGGCTTATGAAAGATTAAGGGTTCGTTTGATTTTGTAATTATTTTTTATTAATTAAGATTAGTGAATAATTAATATTTTGTTAATTGTGTCGAGAACTTGTTTTGTCGTTTGGTGACTTTTGCAATATCGTAATCGTGACCATTTTAATACACAAAGAAAATTTTAAATTTCCCCGTAAAAATGGTAATTACAATAATGACAGAGATTATTTATTTAATTAACTGAAGTTAATTATACGAATTTTTGCGAGGTTTTACATATTCCTTATTTTATCTTAAAATAATTGTTTACTTTCAATCTCAAACAATCAAAAAAGTTTAGTGACGAGGATGATATTTGATTTTGGGTTGTGGACTTGTGGTCTCACAATTCTTATTGTTTGTTTTTTTGTCCGAAAACAATAATTTTTAGACAAAGAGAGTAGTAAAAAAAATAAAATGGTTGTACAAAAGGTGACTTTGGCTCGTCGCTATTTGAGTATGCTTATCAACTAATGTGTTGTGGGTTCACGTTTTATCGTAAATACGTGTGAGATATCGAGTAAGAATACGGGTGAAAAAGAGCCGAGCCGAGCCCGAGCCTGTCAGAGCTTGAGCTTAGCTCTTTTAAGTTTTATAAAGCTCGAGCTTGAGCTTGGCTCGGCTCATTTATACGATTTGGAAATGAAAAATTAAAGTTTGGCTCTAGCTCGGCTTATAATATATCTATTTTGAACTCATTAATAAACTTGTTATTGAAATCGTTAATTAGCTCGCCCATAATACAAATGCATAACGTTTAATATATGTGTTTACGTACGGTATGTAAATCGGTATTAAGAGTGGATTATGATGGTTGTGCTGTTTGGTTTCCCGTGCTGAACGCTATGGACCCTAAGAGTTGATAAAGATCAAGAAGCTCGGGTAACCATTAAACAAACCATGTGTGAACTGCGTGTGAAGCAGTATTTGCCCAAGCGTGTGAACTCTTTGAAGTTGTGTGTGATGCCTTATATTTATAGAGAGGCATGTAAGGTTTAGAGATGAACCTTGAGGGATGATCAACGGTTGTGGGGAGGCTACGCGTTGATCATCTAATGACCAGACACGGAGGACAACTGGTCTCTCCTCCTTAGCTCATACAAAATGGTGTTTGTCGTGCGTCCCTACTGTCACATGTTAGTTTGTACATCTTAACCATTAGTGACAGTTTGGGAGCAGTGGTCCTATGCATTCAATATAGCTTGATGAGTTTCGTCAGGCCTGTCTAGAAATGCTCATATCATAATAAATAATTATATGGCTAGAAATATGTGAGCCTATGAGGTCACACACTTATACACAGAGGTGTGATTTAATATAACATATATATTGTATTTACATTATATATATAACCTACGTTTAACGGGATCAAATAATGGGCTACTAATTACCAAGTTAGACTTAGCATATTGGATTGACCAAAACAAATGGCAAGCCTATTTGGGAGTCCATTAGGAAGACCATGAGGCTAAGAAAAGAGGATAATACAAATCTCATAACACAATAACAAATCACAAAAGATCTTCTCTCCTTCCCTCTCTCTAATATTCAGCCGAACCTAGGTATATACCTAGGCTTTTGATTTTGATCTAATAGTCTTCTCCTCTTGTAGATCATGACTAGCAAACGCATTCGGGTTATTTTGGCTAGCAATGATTTGTTATACGAGGACGTGTAGTGTGTACCAAGGCTGTCAAGATCGCGATCCCACACAGGATCGTTTTTGTCTTTGCAAGATCGAGATCGTAGGATCGGATCGATCCGATCGATCCTACCAATTTACCATATTATACAAATGATATACGAGTCAAACTGTTTTACATTTCTACTCAATATCAAAGATAAATTCATATAATATCCTCTTGAAAATGACAAAGTTCAAATTTCAAACACCAAAATAATAGTAAAACACAAAAAGTCAAGTTTCAATCGTTACAGTAACGATTTAGTGGATTAATATTACATAACATAGGTCCTAAATGTCTCAAAACATACGATCAATTAACATGATTTCAAGAAAACAAACGTTTCATAAGTCGTATTCCAAAACATACCCTTTAATTAGTTTAATCACAATGAAGTAAAGTAAATTAAACTATTGAACACTTTTAGTCTGTAATCTATTTAGAAAATTAGAAAACTATGTAAAACTATAATCTATTTAGAAAATGAAACAATAGTGGTTTACTCACTAGACATTAGTAAAATACACGTTTGTTTTTTTGGCCTAAGCAAGTGGGATGGACTTAAAAGATTAAAAAAAAGGTGAACTCGGATCGCGTGTTGATCTTACGATCTTACGTGCGATCCTACGATCTTACTTACGATATTACCTTAGATGCGATCCTACCACGATCCTACATGATTTTGACTGGTGTGTACGTAAGATCGTACGATATTACGTGTAAACTCGCGGGTTTGACAGTCGTGGTGTGTACAAGCATAGAGGTTAACTACTTTGGTTTCTTGGGTTTTTCGTGTGGTGCTTAAAGGGTTGAAGAAGATACTCTCTGTTTAATCTGTGCGGTTCACGCTACAAAGGTATATTTACTTGTTAATTATCGATTAATCATATGGCACTATAGATTTATCTTTGGTGACCTTTTCCGCTGCCATATTTATATATTTATATGATTTATATATAAAATCACCAACAGTTGTATCAGAGCCATTATAATAGTCATATGATTATCGGGAGTGTAAAACTTGCTAAATTGCGCATTTTTTTTTGGACGATTTGTGAATTGTTTTTAAAACAGCCCCTAGGGCGGTTTTTCTGTGGTGCCTCTTATGAGGTCTTAAAAAATGGTGTTTTATGACCTTAAGACCACTAGTTACACGTGTGGATCCGGGGCTTAATTCTTGTTAATTATTTTCTTCGATTCGTTGGCTAATTTTTAATTCTTGTTAATTTATTTTTGTTCCATGGCAAAAACATGCATTTTTGCTTAATGGAATTAGCCAACAACTTGTTATTACATTATATTATGGTAATATTATGTTTCGTATGCAAAGCCGATGAAAACCGTGACCATATGTGCCTTGTTTCATAGTTAATCGTCGTTTATTTTCAGTTTCGGGTTTGCCATTGTTTCGGCCTTTTTATCATGTCTTTAATTTTGGTTTTTGCCATTGTTTCGGCCTTTTTATCATGTCGAAGCTATAGGGAGCTTTGATATTATCCTCCCCAATGGACTTATTATTGTTTTGGGCAATTGTCAATTTGCACCTATTATTGCTATGGTGTTGTTTCGCTTTCTCGTTTGATGAATAATGGTTTTATTCATGGTTTTATGGATTATGGTAGTTCTATTTCTACGGATAATGTTATTTATTTTAATGTTATTCCTCGTGATGGTACTTTAAAATTGACATGCATAATCTTATATCAAACGATTGTTCTATATATACATGTAGCAACAACAGATCCAAGCGTGACTTGGATTCTACTTTTTTATGGCATTGTCATCTTGGCCATTTAAACAAGAAACGCATTACAAAGCTACAACACATGTAGGAGAAAGAGCTAAAGATCTACTTGGACTCATGCATACTTACGTACGTGGCCCATTTAGAACTGTGTCTAAGGAAGGTGCTAACTACTTGATTACTTTCATAGATGATTTCAGTCGCTATGGTTATGTTTACTGATTAAACATAAACATGAAGTCTGACACATTAAAAGCCTTTCAAAGTAAAGTAGAAAATCAGGTTAGGAAGACTATAAAGGCTCTTCGATCTGATCGAGGAGGCGAATATATGAGTCAAGAGTTTTTAGACCATCTTAAGAAAAGTGGGATTGTTTCACAATGCACTCCTCCATACATGCCACAACATAATGGTGTGTCTAAAAGAAGAAATCGAACTTTGCTTGACATGGTTCGATCCATGATGAGTCTAACTACTTTGTCAATGTCCTTTTGGGGCTATGCTCTAGAGGTTGATGCTCGCATACTCAATATGCTTCCAACCAAGAAGGTTGACAAGACACCATATGAATATGGCATGAGAAAGTCGCTAATTTGTCTTACTTGAAGGTCTGGGGTTGTGAGGCATTAGTGAAACGAGACACACTGAACAAACTTGAACCTAGATCTGTCAAGTGTATATTCGTAGAATACCCAAATAAAAGGATGGGTTACTATTTCTACTACCCATATGAGAACAAAATATTTGTTGCTCGGTATGCTGAGTTTCTTCAGAGTAGTGTCATTTCACAAGAAGCAAGTAGGAGCATTGTAGACTTTGATGAATTTAAAAGTGAAGATGCACAACCTTGTGGTGACACTAGCGAACGTCATACTGAGGCTGAACCTGAAAATGTTGAACCACAAAGTGATGTAGTTTCCATTTGTAGATCCGCAAGGATACCTTAAGCACCTAAACGATATATTTTTTATGTCGATGTTGAGTAACATGAGTTAGGGGATCATGGTGAACTTTCTAACTATCAGGATGCATTGTCGGATCAAGAATTTGATAAATGGCTCGAAGCTATGAATGCCGAGATGCTCTAAATAATAATCTTTCAGTTTTTTCCTTGCCACATCAACTCTAAATCATTAAAAGACATTTCCTTTAGGGTGAAGGGTGTGGGACACGAGAATAGCGAAAGATTTTTTTTTCTAGCGGCAAATAAGAAAAGAAAACACCATTTCTAGCGGGAAAAGATTATTTTCTTTCTTTTGCGAGAGTTTACTATTGAAGTTATTACTCCCTCTGTCCCAAATTTATTGTCCAATATTGACTTTTTAAGTTTTTCTTCTTCAACTTTCACCTTAAATATTTTTGTGAGTGTTATATAATATTTGATGCAAAATATGTAAATGGATTGGGTTTTAAGTGTACTTTTCAATGGTATAATTTTTCATCAAGGATTATATAATATAAAAAAATTATTTATGGTCAAAGTTGAACCAGTTTGACTTTGAAAATTCAAACTGGACAATAATTTGGGGACGGAGGGAGTACAAGAGGGAAAACCCAAGATATTTTGTTTTATTAGTTGTTGTGAGTGTGTAAATGTGATATGTTTAAATGAGAAAACATAATTCGCCGTTTAAAAAAAATAATTAAAAAAATAATAATAATAATAATAATAATAATAATAATAATAATAATAATAATAATAATAATAATAATAATAATAATAATAATAATAATAATAATAATAATAATAATAATAATACGCTCTCTCCACTAGGGGCGAATTATGGCGATATAACGGTTTTCTTCAGGAGTCTCCTTGATCGGTCCTTCCCATCTTGATTCATTCCTCATCATGGATCTTGTTAAAGGTTATTATTCGATTAGGGTTTTCTAGGGCTACTGTTCATCGCTTCTGGTACAGTTTTTCTCTTTTTAAGGTTTCGTTTGGTTCTTTTTAGGGTTTCATTTTGAGACCCGTTTCATTCTTGGTGCTGCTGTGATCGTTTTGTTTCTCCAAAACGGTGTGTTTTGTTTTGATTGGATTGTTGCTTTTTCCCCTTCTCGGTGGATCCTACAATTCCCAGGTCTTTTGCTCGTGGTTGGATATTGTTTGCTGTGGTTTATTATTTGGGATTACTCGTTACAGGGGCATCAGCAGGTTCCTTTCTGGCTGTATTGGGTACTGTTTGTTGTGGTATATTGTTTGGGGTTGCTCGTCCCATTGGCATCAGCAGGTTCCCTACAGGCCGTATTGGTTGCGTATATTGTTTGGGGTTGCTCGTTCTATTGGCATCAGCAGGTTCCTTATAGGCCGTGCATTTAGTTTGTTTTCAGCGGGTTTCATACAGTTAGATTGTGGTGTCTTGTGTGTACTCGTTGGGGTCTATACAAGTTCATTAATGTCGTGTTGTGTGACTTCAATTCTGCTAAGACTTTGGGCTGTTGAGTAGGTTATGTTCATGGTGTTGTGGCCTTGTTGCTCTTGGGTTGTGACTGTGTGGTAATTGGTTTGTGGTTTGGGTTTCGAAAACAGGTTGCGTTTATTTCGATCCCTTACTCGGTTTGGTGTTGGTATTGTTTCAGTTTGGTACCGGTACTTATCAGCATTGTTTGTTCTCTGTGGCGTGTGGCTGTTTTTGGTTTGCTTCATGACGATTGTACGGTTTCATTGCCCTTTTGTGGGGTTGTGTGGTTGTCATGATGGTAGGGGTAACGGGCTTACAAGATCTTCGTTGATTACTCACCTTCGAGATTGTCACTTTAATGAGGAGGCGCTAGTTGTTACTAAACATACTTTGGCTACTAGTCTTGTAGTTTTCGAGGCGGCTGAAGTTACACTTAAACGCATGGGTCTTTGGTTGTGTGGTGTGTATTTTACGACGCATACCTTTCGTTCCAAGTGCCGACATGGTAATGGTTCTAACTTTGTGTCTCCTCTTGATTGTGGTGATGGTGTGGTTAAGTTCGTGTTGTATGATCTCAACAAACCACAAGTTTCTTCTTCTATTCAACCTGCCTTAGTTGATAATTTGGTTTTGGATGAGTTTGGTGGTTTTGATTTGCCTCTCCTCGACACTTTGTTTTCTAAAAGGCTGTGTACTGTCAAATCCATCCATCCCAAGTGCCGTTTGGGGTTCTCTCGGGTTTTTAAAGGGGCTCTTGATAAGGTGATTTGCACACCCGATGACATTTCTTGTTGGGTTAGTTTGTTAGTCTTGCCCATTTGTCTCCTTAAAACCTTTTGCCCGAGGAGTAATCTTGAGTGTAGGTCTACTATTAAGCGACAACGCCAGGAAGAGTATATTACTAATGCCATTCGATCTCGAGGTGTTCCTGGTGGTGGTTTGCAACTTGCGAGAGAGGTTTTAGCCGAACCCTCCCCAACATGGTCTGATGTTGATGAGGGGAATTTGGACTTGGGGGTGTGTAATGTCAAGCAGTGTAGGAGGAAGATTTGTGATGGCCATTACACTGCGGCTGTTAGAGTTCGTTCTTCTTCCGGGGTTGCTAATTATAATGATGCTACTCTTGAAGACTTAAAGGCTAAGCACCCCTTCAAATCAGCTCCTTCTTTGCCGCATTCACCTATAGACCACCATCACCTTGTTGCATCTCATGCTGTGGTTCTTGATATGATTAAGAGTTTTCCTCGTGGTACTTCTTGTGGTCGGGATGGGTTACGTGCTCAGAACCTTTTGGATTGTTTAAGTGGTGCTGCGGTGGCTATTTCTGATGAGTTAGACGCTTCTATCACCGAAGTGGTGAATCTTTTTTAGGCGGTAAATGCCCTAGGGTGTTGGGTGAGTATATTGCTAGTGCTCCTCTCACACCCCTGGTCAAGCCGGGTGGTGGTATTCGACCTATTGCTGTGGGGACCGTTTGGAGGCGTTTGGTTTCCAAGGTTAGTGCTACCATGATTGGCCACTCTTTGGATGGTTACTTAAACGATCTACAGTTTGGTGTTGGGGTTTCGGATGGAGGAGAGGCTATTCTTCATACCATTAATCGGTTAATTAAAGAACGTGGGGATGATGTGGGCCTTTCGATGTTGTTGGTGGATTTCAAAAATGCCTTCAACTTAGTGGATCGGGAGGCTATGTTACATGAGGTTCGTCTACGATGTCCTGCTATTTCACGTTGGGTTGAATTTTGTTACTCCAGCCCAGCTAGACTATATTATGGGGAACACACTTTATGGTCGCATCAAGGTGTGCAACAAGGTGATCCACTTGGACCTTTGCTTTTTTCTTTAGTTTTACATCCTCTGGTATGCAAGATTCGAGACTCTTTTAGCCTTTCCTTTCAAGCTTGGTATCTGGATGATGGCACTATTATTGGGGATACTTTGGTTGTGGGAAAGGTTTTAGAGCTTATTATGTTTGATGGACCCCGTTTTGGTTTGCACCTCAATGTTGATAAAACTGAGGTTTTTTTGCCTAAGGAGGATCCCAGAAGCAGACATTTTCGTGTTTTCCCGCCTAATATTGCCCGACCTTTACACGGTGTTAAATTACTGGGTGGGCCTGTTAGTGTGGACCTTGATTTTAGTAGTAAGCTTGTCACGAAAAGGGTTGCCAAAACCATTGAGCTTATGGATGCTATTGCTAAAATTAATGATCCTCAGTGCGAGTTGTTGCTGCTTCGTGCTTGTGCCGGTATTTCCAAGTTATATTTTGCTATGCGCACTTGTTCTCCCGGGGTCTTTGACAGTGCTCAGATTTCATTTGATGTGGCTCTTCGTTCTTCTTTGGAGCGTATTGTCACTGCTTCTGGACCTGGTTTTGGTGATTGGCAGTGGAGACTTGCCACCTTACCCTTTACTTTTGGGGGACTTGGTGTATATTCTGCAGGTGATGTCTTGAACTATGCTTTCCTTGCTTCTAGACTTTAATCTGCTAGCTTACAAACTAAGCTTCTCCGACATACTGGTATTGTGACTTCTGGCCCTTCTTTTGATGATGCTTTATGTACTTTTAATGCGAAAATGGATATGGACCTTTTGAGTAACCCGAGTGAGATCGCTGCCCCCAAACTCATGAAGAAATTGGCAAATATACATTTCGCACGGGTTACCCAAACGGTTGAATCCACCTTTCGCCTATCTTCTCGACAGTTGGCGTTATGGAATTCGCAAAAGGAGGACTACACCTCGGATTGGCTCAGAGTGGTTCCAATATTTGGTTTAGGACAGACTATGAACGCCAGGACTTACCGATGTGTGTTGTGCTATCGACTTGGTGTTCCCCTTTTTTCTGTTCAGTTACCATGCTCAGCTTGTTCCAAGATCTTTGCTGGGGATATTTATGGGGACCATGCTGTATCATGCGCGGGGATTGTTGGTATTAAACATCGGCATAATGTTGTGCGTGATGTTCTTGTTGACATAAGTTCTCGGTCCCGGATTTCGGCACGTAAGGAGGTTGATATTGGGCTTATTGGGGATAGGGACAAAACTCTACGTCCAGCTGATATGTTACTTTATTCATGGGATGGCGGGCTTGATGTATGTGTTGATTTGACAGGGTCTTCGCCCTTGACGCAAACTAACATGGTTGATTTTGTGCCGGGTCGTGTGGTGATTGAAGCCGCACAACATAAACGCGTCAAGTACGAGGCCAAATGCTCGGATATGGGATATGGATTTTCCCCCTTTTCATTCTCTTCTTTTGGAGAACTTGGGAAGGATGCGGCAGCCTTAATAAAACGTATTCGAAGATTCTCGGTGACTCAAGACATTGAAGCACGGGCTGCTGCTCATATTTTTAGTAGGGTTAGTTTCGCTATAGCTAGAGGAGTGGGGGCTCAGATTGTTTCTCGGCTTCCCACTAATTTCTTGTAAACCCTATAAGTTTCTAATAAAAGTGATGTTTAATAATAATAATAATAATAATAATAATAATAATAATATACACTACTTATAATACATCTTATACCTTCTTTCATATTAAATTTTTAAGATTACCAAAAATAGATTTTAAGTAAATACAATTAGCTAAGCTATTAGTACAACCATCTAATACAATAAATATTCAATCATTTGACTTTTCAACCCCCTATTTAATGTTGTAAAAAAACACCCTCTACATAAAAGGTACATGTTAATATATGCTTATTGTACAAGCTAATCAAACATAAAAAACTTCGTACAATTAATATAACTTTCTTTTTATCTTGTGTACATGGTTTTTAAAACTGGATCGCACAACGAACCACTTTCCCAAACGTTTCCCGATTTTTGTTGGTTTTGTCCGGTTCAGGCGGCTTCCATAATATTATCATCAATAATCACGAAGAACATATAATCAGATACATTACTTGCATAAAATTTTATTTAGAAGGTATCCATTACCGCAACGCGCGGGTACCCTGCTAGTAATAATAATAATAATAATGAAAGAAAAGATGCTACAAATGTTTGAAGAAAAGTTAAAAAAAATAAAAATAAAAGGATAAAAGAATTGTTTTTTTATGATCCCTACTACGTCACCCTCCTCACTTATTTCTTTCCACGTGTCCCTTTTCCTTTATCTTTTCTCTTGGCCTGTGTCCTCTTTCTTACCCCTTTCCATTTCCAGTATTATTTCCGGCTCCACACACTTGGATATTGCTAGAAATGTCTTAGACACTGACACCACATCCCAAGAACCTTCTACTCACTCCTCATTTCATATATATAAAACACTCCACACACACTAACCCCACCTTAAAAAACACACACACAATCATTTTATCACTCTATTTCATACTCCCTCCGTCTCAAATTAATTGTCATGAGAGAGAAATTACAAAGTTTAATAAAAATGGGCCCCCTATAAATCTCAACCACTAAATGAGAATATACCCTTAAAATATTCTCTAGTTTTTACTTAAAAAGGAAAGTGGACAATTTTTTTGAGACATCCTAAAAAGGAAATATGGACAATAAATTTGAGACGGAGGGAGTACATAAAAACACAAACTCAAAAATGCAGACAGTGAAGGAAGAAGAAGTGACCTTCATCTCATCCTCCTCATCCTCATCATCACCAAGGCCAAAGGAGGGTTTGAACGAAGTGGGCCCACCTCCATTTCTGACAAAGATATTCGACATGGTTGAGGATCCGACATGTGACGAGGTGGTGTCGTGGAGCAAGACCAGGAACAGTTTTGTTGTGTGGGATTCGTATCGGTTTTCCACTAGCTTATTGCCCAAGTATTTCAAACATAGTAATTTTTCGAGCTTTGTAAGACAGCTCAATACTTATGTAAGTATACTTTACTTTCTGTTCTTGTAATTGTACTATCTTAGACTGTTCTTGTAGTCCAAAACTAAATGTCCACATTTTTATTTTGGTTTGTTACAAAATAAGTCTCCCACTTTCGCATTTCAACCAATCAAAAGGCTTTCAAAAGGTGAAATGGTCCCGCTTTTCTTAAAATGTGTTTATATGGAAGTGGACATTTAATTAGGGACAGAGGGAGTAATATATAAGCTTGGTGGTCTACTCATTGCCAATTGGTTTTAGCTTGAAATGATGTAATTTTTAGTTGAAATGATAATATGATAGTGTGTGTGAGTTCACTAATTAATTAGGTTAATTTTAGTTTGAAATGATGTAATCCGGTTTTTGATACAACCTTCTAGTAGTACATTGAGTGTGTCCTCTGTTAATTGGATTAGTTTTGAGGTTGCTTATTAGAATGATGCTATGTTAACCAGTATTTGGTTGAACGTTCTAGTAGTAGTTTTAGTGTGTGTGTGTATGTGTGCGCTTTTTACTGGATTAGTCTCATGTTTATATGTTTTTGTTATTGAATGTTCTAGTAGTAGTAGTAGATTCAGTTTGTGTGTTTTTGTTTGTTGCATTAAAACTTTTGTATTTTAGTGTAATGGTGTTGAGTTTTAACTCATCAGTTCTGGTACTTTGCTATCTTAGTTCTTTTGGTTGACGCGCATCTGTGTTCTTTGGTTGCAGCGTCTGTGTTGTTTTAGTTTTTAATTCTTATCTTTATCAATCTAATTGATCTAAATGGTTATTGAATCTGAAATTTTATACAAATTGTTTGCAGGGTTTCAAGAAAGTGGATCCAGACAGATGGGAATTTGCGAATGAAGGGTTTCTTGGAGGTCAAAGACATTTGCTCAAAACAATTAGAAGAAGACGAAACATGGCACAATCTGTCCAACCAAAGCAAGAATATGGTCCATGTATCGAAGTAGGCCAGTATGGGATTGAGGAAGAACTTGAAGTACTAAAACGAGACAGAAGCGTGTTAATGGCAGAGATAGTAAGACTGAGGCAACTACAACAACATTCAAAAGACCAACTCATAGTAATGGAAAACCGATTAAAAGCAACCGAAAGGAAACAACAAAACATGGTGGGATTCCTTGCAAAAGCGTTTAGCAACCCCGAGTTCCTACAGAAATACATGGATAACTATGCAAACAAGGAGCAGGAACATATAGAAATTGGGCGTAAGAGACGTTTAACTATGACACCAAGTGTCGAGAATTTGCAAGAGAATATCGACCCATTCATTACAGCCCCGTTTGAAGAGGAGTCAGGCAGCAACGTTGGTTTAGTGGAGGATGATTCTCATGATAATTTATGGGAGGAACTGCTGAATGTCGATCTTCCGACTGAGAGACAACCCGATGATTTTGTTGACGATTTAGATGGCCAGCAGCTTGATTGGGATGAGGATATGCAAGAATTAGTGGATCAAATGAATATCTAAGGTCATCCAATGGTTGTACATTTGAGATTGAAGTGTGATTCTCGTTGAGATTTTATAGTGTCGAGTTTATCGGTCTCTGCAACTCCACCTCCTCTATAATAAAAGTACAAGCCGGGAGATGCATATGATCTTTAAGTGTGTGTGATTTATAATTTTGGTATGTGAATTTCGGATATCTGTTGTTTAGGTCTGCGTGTTTGATTCTAAAACTATATGCAGCTGATGTTTGTACTGTGTTTTATACAGCAAGGGGAGATTGTGGAATTGTGAAGAGACCGATCGAGCTGCTGTTCTCTTGTATCCTTTTATTATTTGCCGTATTTTTTTTTTACCTTATTTAGTTTCAGCAAGTGTTGTGACAACAAATAGTCTTAGCACTTAGTTGATTTATCAGTTCTGTTTGGTTCGTCTTTTCAGGGACCAAAGAAGCGCAAGAAGGAATTCAAGGATTTTCTGCTCTTAAGATTAATATCCAGTAGATGGTGGTGAACTGGTGAATGAAGACAAGAGCTCGGTGTTGTGTATGAATCTTCTTTATGTATGTTTATTGTGAAAAGTTATCATATGTCAGGTTCTACTTGTCCTTATCGAAGAAGGTGTTTCTTATTCTCTGCTTCACAGATTTTCTTTTGTATTTGTTACGAATCGATGACGGGTTCTTTGTGTTAGATCCTTAAAGATCGGTTAAACTCAACCCAAGATCTTGAATCTTATTTTTCTTGTTTTGTTTTCATATAAGATCTATGATGAATTTGTTTCTTGTTCTTGTTGAAAGAAGCAATAAATCTTTGATATCAGTTTAAGAACAATGACGAAAAACTTTGAGATCTTTGTATATGAAATTTTCGTTTTTCGTTTTTTTGTTATTTTATGAAATTATTGAGTTGGCTGTGGTTGGTTGATGTTGTTGTTTTGGTTTATTGAGTTGTTATGAGGTTATAGTTGTTGTTTTATGTTTATCAGAGGCTATGGCAAATTAAGGGGTTGTTTCTTTTTTTTTTTGTTAGATAAGAGATGTGTGGGGGCCATGTGAGACCTATAGCTCTTTGTGTGTCTTAATGGGGAGAGTAAAAAATATTATGTCTTGTAGATATAGACTTATTAGTGGAAATAAGTGGGCTCCACATTAAAAAGAAATATTATTAAATACTTTTGTGGACCCTTGAGGACCCAAACCCTTAGCTAAGGGAAAAAAGAAACACCCCCTTAAGTTTATTGTAATGTGATATTTGTAAAGATTACGTGTTTGGTAGTTGACAAGATGATGATGGGTGGAGGTGATTGAGCTGATGATGGTGTTGGGTTGTGATTAGGGGTGTTATCGGGTCTTAGTGGGTTGGGTTGAATCAGTCACCTGCAACACGGCCTAATAAGAAATCGAGTCCGGGTGGTATGTCGGGTCGGGTGATTTGGGTTTTCGGATGATGCTACAAATGAGCAGCTAATAAATTACCAAATGTGACTTTGATCAAACTACTACTTAATGGTTAAGAGAGCTAGGTGTGGGACGGACGGATAACGTGTTATTCGCCTGCCACCTCAGCGCCAACTAATCAGCATTCTAATAACATACCAACAACTAAAATACCCTCCCCAACAAATCGGGTTTGAATTTTTAAAACTCGCCCGCAATCCGACCTGATAAGAAATCAGGTTATCGGGTTCGGGTGGTATTCGGGTCGAGTTATGTCGAGTCAGGTGATTCGGGTTGTCGAATGATACTACAAATGAGCAGCCAATAAATTACCAAATGTAACTTTGATCAAACAACAACTTAATAGTTAAGAGAGGTGTAGGAGGGCCGAACGTGTTATTTGTATGTCACCTGAACGCCAATTCATCATCATCCCAATACAAGCTAATGGCAACTTTTCTGTTCATCTTTTTTCACTAACTTTATGGAACCAAACATAATAAAGTATATTAGTAAGCCTATTTTTGTATTACTACTGAATCAACTGATATTGGGATATGATCAAGGTTATAAATAGCGCGAGGTGTGTCGTGGCGGTATGACGAAGCCTCAAGCTTTTGTGGCTAAGGGGAAGCTTTTGTGTTTTTAAGGAGTGGAATAAGGCGGCGATACAAAATATGAAAATATTTATATCATATTTCATATATATATATATATATATATATATATATATATATATATATATATATATATATATATATATATATATATATATATATATATATATATATACATTTTTTTGGAGTGGAACAAAAAAAACTCGTCACACCATACACAAATACGCGCCTTTCCACGCCTTACTTAAAGCCACGCCTAGAACCAGCGCCAAGGTTCATTTCGTAACATCGACCCTACGCCTCGCGCTTTAACGGTGCCTTTGCGGCGCCAAGGCGAGCCTTTTACAACGATGGATATGATTATGAAACTTGTGTCAGTTTTGTTTCATCAACACTTATTAAACAGCCATCCAAATCAAGCCATAATTAAAGTACTAGGCAAATAAATAAAGAAAGATGATATAGGCACAAAACTTTTTTGTGTATTTATTAAAAATAGAACATAACACTTTGAGAGGGGGAAAGTCATGACATAATGTAATTTCCCTACAACATAAAGTTTAAAAGAGAAAACCAAGACAACTTTTATTTGCAACTCAATTATTAAAAGCGTATAAACTACGTAACAAGTTTTCCTTTTGATGATGTAACAAATCAACCCGCCCCATCCATGGGCTATAAATCAACCTCACAAAACACCATTCATATATATCACTAAACAACTAGAGATGTGCAAGGCCTTCGGTCCTATAATCTCCTCTCCGAAGTCAAATTCAAGCTTCAGCTAACGCGAACCACAACCTCTCCCCTAGCAATCGATGTTTTTATAGCAACACCAAGCTCATGGAATGACCACCATCTACTGGATATTAATCTTAAGAGCGGAAAACCCTTGAATTCCTTCTTGTGCTTCTTTGGTCCCTGAAAAGACGAACCAAACAGAAGTGATAAATCAACGAAGTGCTAAGACTATTTGTTGTCACAGCACTTGCTGAAACCAAATAAGGTAGAAAAAAATACGGCAAATAACAAAAGGATACAAGAGAACAGCAGCTCGGTCTCTCCACAATTCCACAACCTCCCCTTGCTGTATAAAACACAGCACAAACATCAGACGCGGAGTTTTATAATCAATCACACAGACCTAAACAACAGATATCCGAAATTCACATACCAAGTTTATAAATCACACACTTAAAGATCGTATGCATCTCAGGCTTGTACTTTTATTATAGAGGAGGTGGAGTTGCAGAGACCGATAAACTCGACACTAAAATATCTCAACAAGAATCACACTTCAGTCTTAAATATTCAAGCATTGGATGACCTCAGATATTCCATTTGATCCACTAATTCTTGCAAATCCTCATCCCAATCAAGCTGTTGACCATCTAAATCGTCAAGAAAATCATCGGTTGGTTTCTCAGTCGGAAGATCGACATTCAGCAGTTCCTCCCATAAATTATCATGAGAATCATCCTCCACCAAACCAACGTTGCTACCTGACTCCTCTTCAAACGGGGCTGTAATGAACGGGTCAATGTTTTCTTGTAAATTCTCAGCACTTGGTGTCATAGTTAAACGTCTCTTACGCCCAATTTCTATATGTTCTTGCTCCTTGTTTGCATACTTATCTATGTATTTCTGTAGGAACTCAGGGTTGCTAAACGCTTTTGCAAGGAATCCCATCATGTTTTGTTGTTTCCTTTCGGTTGATTTTAATCGGTTTTCCATTGCTATGAGTTGGTCTTTTGAATGTTGTTGCAATTGCTTCAGTCTTACTATCTCCGCCATTAACACACTTCTGTCTCGTTTTAGTACTTCAAGTTCTTCCTCCATCCCGTACTGCCCTACTTCAATACATGGACCATACTCTTGCTTCAGTTGAACAGATTGTGCCACGTTTCGTCTTCTTCTGATTGTTTTGAGCAGATGCCTTTGACCTCCTAGAAACCCTTCATTCGCAAATTCCCATCTGTCTGGATCCACTTTCTTGAAACCCTGCAAACAATTTGTATATAATTTCATATTCAGTATCAAATTCAAGCAGGGATTCTTATAACAGCAAACAGCACGAGAACTGAAAATCCATCATCAATTAACACTAATAATCTCAAATTTAATACAGGTAAAATATGGATTGCAGATTATATACCATTTCATCCCAATTAAGAACACGCAGACACACAAACTAAATCTACGACTAGAAAATTTTATCAAATAACAAATGCATCATTTCCAACTAAAAACAACAAATTACCAGCACAATTTACTACTAGAACTTTCAATCTAATACTGAGTTAACAGAGCATTTCAGCCTAAAAGCACATAAAAATTTGAAATTAATCCGAGAAGGCACAACAACACACTCCGTTACAACTAGAACTTCCAATCCAACAATGCATAACATACTCATCTCCACATATAAATTTAAAATTAATTCAATCAACACTTATCACACACCAAACCTTCATCTACTACTTGAACATTTAATCTATAACACGTTACATAACATCTCTCATAAGAAAATGAAAAACATCTATTAGACGCACATCACTAAAGTCTAGAACATTCTAAATACTCGTCCCAAATTGTTTATCCACATTTACATTTAGTACTGTCTCAAACTAATTATGCATTACTTATAGCACATATGGAAGTCGGTCAGATCGAGTTTACCATATTACTCTTACAATAAACTATTATAACAAAATTTATTAATTAGGCGAATGTAAAACTATGTAAAACTGTCATTCTACAAAAAAGTAAAAAAACAAAAACAGATAGATAGTAGTAACAATTATGTTTTTTTTCAAAAACGTAGTGTTTGTTTAAGCTTATATAGCGAATGAGTTTATAGCTTATGTGGTTAAAAAGCTTATATAAGCCGGAAAGTTTCAAAATAAGCCAGAAAAAGTGAGCTTATAACAAGGATGGAGCCAGGGGTTCCCGCGGGTGCCCGTGCACCCCGTGGATTTTTTCAATGTAGGGTTAATTTTTGGAAAAAACCTCGATTTTTTTCTAAAGTCAACTTAAATACACCCGGTCCATCGAAATATGTTTCTAGTATTAGCTTTTAATTTTTTGTGTGCCCCCGGTCATTTTTAGTCCCAGCTCCGTCCCTACTTATAAAACATAACCCAAAAAAACACATAAGCCATAAACCCGTTATATAAGCTTATGAGGTTTGCTGTCACGATCAACTGAGATTCAGCACTAATTCATAAAGAATAAAAAAAGATAGAAAAAGCACTTACATAAGTATTGAGCTGCCTTATAAAGCTGGAAAAATTACTATGCTTAAAATACTTAGGCAACAAAGCAGTCGAAAACCGATAGGAATCCCAGACAACAAAACTGTTCCTGGTCTTGCTCCACGACACAACCTCGTCACTTGTCGGATCCTCAACCATGTCGAATATCTTTGTCAGAAATGGAGGTGGGCCCACTTCGTTCAAGCCCTCCTTTGGCCTTGGAGATGACGAGGATGATGAGGATGAGATGAAGGTCACTTCTTCTTCCTTCACTGTCTGCATTTTTGGTTTTTTTTTCTAAGGTTTGAAATGTTTTTTGTGTGTGTTTTTTAAGGTGTGATGAGTGTGTGTGGAGGGTGTTTTATAGTTATGAGATGAGGAGTGAGTAGAAGGTTCTAGAGAGGGGATGGTTCTTGGAAGTGTGGTTTGGAGAGATGTACAGTACTAGTGGGTGGTGCTGGATTGTGGTGTGTCAGTGTCACTGTCTAAGATATTTCTAGCAATATCTAAAGTAGTATTAAAAAAATAAAAAAAAATAATACAGTAATAAAATAATACTACGTAATAAAATAAAAAATAAAATGATTTTTTAAAAAATAATTCATCTACTTCTTTATATACTACTACTTCCATCTCATATTAAGTGTCTCCTTACATCATGCACAAAGTTTTAAAAAATTTCACTAACTACTCTCTATTAATCAATTATCATTTTTACCCACTAAAGTCTCATCTCGTTGGTTAAAATAGAATATGGGCATTTAATTTGGGACATCCAAAAATTTCATTGTGGACACTTAATATGAGACGGAAAGAGTACACGATTACCCGCATTATAACAGCGACGTTGTATGATAGCATTAACTTGTGTGTGCAATTTCTTTTTATGCATATATTGTTGTGAGTAAGTGAAAGTGGAAAAAAACTATTGTGATTGTTTAAATTTGCAATTAAATATTTAAATGATTAATAAATTGTATTGTTTTTTATAAATAAAAGTATTTTAGTTTTACCACATTACTTAATTTTTAAGTTTTAAGCAAATGTGTTTTTTTATATGTAGTATAGATGCTTTATTAAGGTGCTTTTAGCAAAAGAAATTATTGTGTTACTTTTTGAATATCTTAGTAATTTGACTTAAAAAAAAAACTACCTTTTTTTTTATTTAAAAAAACCCCTACTTTTTTTTTTTTTTTTTTTTTTTTTAGCAGCTTATATTACCAACCAATCAAATACAACAACAAAAAGGAGAGCCAAATCTACAATCGAGCTAATTGTAGGAAAATGAAGTTTCTAACTTTGTCTCTAACGAGTATGGTGGTTAGCCATACTTCGTTGCGGGCCTAAGGCCTATGTAATGTTTTTCTTTAGTAAATTGCACATGTTACAAACTATTTTTTGAAGAGTCATTTAATTAAGAGTTCACGGGAAAATATACAACATTGTTCAAAAACACATAAAACAAAAAGTTGCGAGATTTTTTTTTTTTTTTTTTAATCTCAAAATTTCAAAATAGTGAGTATTTTAGTGAGAAAAGTTATATTTTTACACTTTCTTAAAGAAAGTTTGAATATAATTACATTTTTCATCTTCTTAAAATTTGTAAAACCACCTAGCTGAGCTAAGTATTTAGGCTTGAAAATTGTTGGTGGAAAGAACCGAACTCGAGAGCACCATTACATTGCCTATCATGCTTAACCATCTATCTAAGCTAGAACTTCAATAGTTACAATTTGGCCTTTTGTTTTGTATATGAACATCCCTTTTAAGTTCTTTCAAAATGGTTTTTTTAACTTGTGTCCTTATCACACAAGTTAAGTATACTAAAAGTACATAAAGACCCACATAAAAATACATTTGTTTGTATTTTTATACAAATCTCTATGTACTTTTCTGTGTACTTATAATGTGTTTAACTTGTATCTCTATGACATAAATTTAAAAAAAAAAAAAAAAAAAAAAAAAAAAAATCTTTTTATAAACATTGCAAATACGCGTCAAGATATGAAATGTTCATATTGGTCAAAACCTGTTTTGCTATATTAAAAGCTCTTTTCTAGATTATTTATTACGTGAATGCAAATGTGAGATGAAGATATTTTTGGTGGGATCTTTCGGTGGCTTGTGACTTGATAGTGATGTAAGTAATGCATTAACTAGCTGTACAGTACAAGTATATAATTAGGCTGATGAACGTGTGGTGTTGTGACACGTGGTTACGAGTTAAACATTTGACAAGTTCCAGAATTCTCTAGAGGATTCCACTACAAACCACAAATCATTGTCAAATAACTTTTAGACAAATATTTTAGACTAATAGTTGTACTTTTTCTACCAATGGGCTTGTGGTCCACTGGGCATGTCTTATTCAGTTAAGCGTGCCTAGTGGAGAGTAGTACCGGTTTGGGTGACTAAACCGGGAAGTCCTCCCTTGTGGACCACTGCCCTGTCGGTACGATTTCAAAGTCCTTCAATGAAGGTTTCAACTCACAAGGGTTCGAATCTGGAGAAGGCAGGGTTTACTTCAATTTAAGTGCCGTGCCTTCGGGTGGCTTAAGTTGAAGGTTTTTCCTCCATCGGGTTTCAAATTGAACTTGGATTTCCCCAATGAAAGTCAATTTTCAAAAAAAAAAAAATAGTTGTACTTTTTCTTGACATTGAAATTATTCAATATTTCTAGCACATAAGTTTTCTTGCTCGTCAAATAGATATGAAAATGTCTAGTGGGTTTATGCAAAATACTTGTAAATAGGGCCGAGCATGGACGACTCAAAACATAATCGGACCGACATACCGATTAAACCGACAAAAATCGAGCCGACCCGACAGCTCTTCGATTCGGTCTCAGTTTCATGTTTTTCCTATTTTCGGTTTCCGATCGTTTCTGTTCGACCCAAAACTGACAAAACACACATAAACCGAACCGACACAAACCGAATAGAACCAACCATATTCGGTTCGGTTTCGGTTCATGTTTTTCACAAAATCGGTTCTCGGGCCGGTTGGTTCAGTTTTGGACCTTTGCTCAGTCCTACTTGTAAATGTCATCGTTTAGATGTAAGTGACCAATGAGCCTCTGGTCTAGCGGTACGGAGGTTTTACCCTTCTAGGCAAGGTCTTAAGTTCGAGTCGTGTCTAGGGCGATAGGAGTTTCTTCCCGCATGCGTAAAGAGAAGAGTGGCATTGCCTTCTGGGCTGGACTGAATCTGATTGTGTGAGCTCGTTACGCTTTCTGGGCTAAGGATATGTAGAGAGAGAGAGAGAGAAAAAAAAAAAAAAAAAAAAAAAAAAAAAAAAAAAAAAAAATTGTCGGTTCGGTTGGGATATATTAGAGGTGGCAAAACAGGCGGGCACGGGCACGGGCCAAACGGGTACATGTTATACAAATTGCTTTATAAAAGATTTAAAATGATGAAATAAATTACTTAAATGTAATATCTTATTTATATTTAAAAACTTAATTATATCATTGTACAAGTTTTTCTTTAAAAACGATCGTAATGTTCTCCGATTGAGAAAAAAATATGTGCCCTTTAGTGCCCATTTGATGTATAATTTGAGGACACAAAAGCATTTAGTTCTGAAAACTAAAATGATTCAGATGAGAAGAAAAAAAATAAATAAATAAAATAAAAATAATAATAATAATAATAATAGTAATAATTAAAAAAAAATCGCAACTAAAGAACAACATTAAGTTAACACTAACAAATTAGAATTTCATACACGAGATACCTAATGTGGATTCGACACAGTATTAGGTAACGCAGCATCATTTCAAACAAAATTGATCCAATTAAGAGCAGTAGAACACAGACACTAATTTACTATCAAGACATGTAACCAAATACCGAGTATCATCATTTCAAACCAAAAAACACACATCCAATTATGACAAAAATGCATTACTCCAAATTCGAACGATTACTAGATAACATTTCAACTTCTTGAACAGTCTATTCAATTCTTAATAATCAACGGGTAAACAGGTAGAGCGAGCTTTTCTTACTCAGATGTACGCAGCCTCACCGGGTTACTCCCGGGACCATTTCCTACCCCTAAATGCACACGTCTAGCAAGGTTTGAACCCTCAACCTATTCAATACTGAATGATATAACATATTATCATTTCAAACTGAAAACAAATTTAAATTTAGAGTGTTTAGTTATAGAAACTTTACTTGGGGGTGTTTCACTCATGTTTGTTTCAGCTTATGGCTTATTTGGTTTTGGTCACTTTTTGTGGCTTATTTTGAAAATTTCCGGCTTATATAAGCTTATTATTATGTCTATATAAGCCGAAACAAACACCCCTTTAATTTTCTATCTTGTGTTTTTCAATAAAAATAAGAAAGGGTTCATATCTCTGAAATAGGTTTTAAAATATTTTTTTTCTTTCAAATGCAAAATAACATAACATAAAGCCCATACTATCTCCGTACTAAAATAATTGTCTACCGAGTACCGACAAAAAAACACATTTCATACTTTTTAGACACTTTTACCCTTAACTAAGGAGTATTTAAAAACTTCTTTAATATTTGTAATAATAACTTAAGTGAGGGTAATCGGGTAAATTTGAACTAAATTCCCTTGTCTAATTTTAAATGCGGACAGTCGAGACAACCCGAAATGTATATAAGGACAGTAAATTTGGGACGAAAGGAGTATAAACATAAAATTACAACTAAACATTTAGTCGAACCCTTACAAACAACTAAGAAGAACATAGAAAAAGAACTTACATAAGTATTAAGCTGCCTTATAAAACTCGAAAAATTACTGTGTTTAAAATACGGGAGGTGATTTGCACACTCCACAATTTTATTGGTACACTCCAATTTAGTGTGTATTGCCATTTATACCCTTACATTATTTGTACTCTTCTTCACCTTTATAAGGGCATAAATGGCAATACACACTAAATTGGAGTGTGCCAATCAAATTGTGATGTGTGCAAATCACCTCCCTTAGGCAACAAAGCGGTGGAAAAAACTGATACGAATCCCAGACAACAAAACTGTTCCTGGTCTTGCTCCACGACACCACCTCGTCACTTGTCGGATCCTCAACCATGTCGAATATTTTCGTCAGAAATGGAGGTGGGCCCACTTCATTTAAACCCTCTCTTGGCCTTGGTGATGACGAGGATGATGAGGATGAGATGAAGGTTACTTCTTCTTCCTTAACTATCTGCATTTTTGTCTCTCTTTTTTAAGGTTTGATAAGTATGTGTGTGTTTTATAAGGAGTGATGAGTGTGTGTTTGGAGTGTTTTATATAGGGTGAGGGAGTGAGTGGAAGGTTTTGGCTTCTACTTTTACTTTAGAGGAGGTGGAGTTGCAGAGACCCATAAACTCGACACTATAAAATCTCCACGAGAATCATACTTCAATCTCAAATATTCAAGCATTGGATGACCTTAGATATTCCATTTGACCCACTAATTCTTGCATATCCTCATCCCAATCAAGCTGTTGACCATCTAAATCGTCAAGAAAATCATCAGGTGGTTTCTCAGTTGGAAGATCGACATTCAGCAGTTCCTCCCATAAATTATCATGAGAATCATCCTCCACCAAACCAATGTTGCTGCTTGACTCCTCTTCAAACGGGGCTGTAATGAACGGGTCGATATTCTCTTGTAAATTCTCGACACTTGGTGTCATGGCTAAGCGTCTCTTACGCCCAATTTCTATACGTTCTTGCTCTTTGTTTGCATACTTATCCATGTATTTTTGTAGGAACTCGGGGTTGCTAAACGCCTTTGCAAGGAATCCCATCATGTTTTGTTGTTTCCTTTCAGTTGCTTTTAATTGGTTTTCCATTACAATGAGTTGGTCTTTTGAATCAGTCGGAAGATTGACATTCAGCAGTTCCTCCCATAAGTTATCATGAGAATCATCCTCCACCAAACCAATGTTGCTGCTTGACTCCTTTTCAAACGGGGCTTTAATGAACGGGTCGATATTCTCTTGTAAATTCTTGACACTTGGTGTCATAGTTAAACGTCTCTTACGCCCAATTTCTATACGTTCTTGCTCCTTGTTAGCATACTTATCCATGTATTTTTGTAGGTACTCGGGGTTCCTAAACGCTTTTGCAAGGAATCCCTTCATGTTTTGTTGTTTCTTTTCGGTTGCTTTTAATTGGTTTTCCATTACTATGAATTGGTCTTCTGAATGTTGCTGTAGTTGTCTCAGTCTTACTATCTCCGCCATTAACACGCTTTTGTCTCGTTTTACAACTTCAAGTTCTTCCTCAATCCCATTTTGGCCTACTTCGATACATGGACCGTTTTCTTGCTTCGGTTGAACAGATTGTGCCACGTTTCGCCTTCTTCTGATTGTTTTGAGAAGATGTCTTTGACCTCCTAAAAACCCTTTGTTTGCAAATTCCCATCTATCTGGATCCACCTTTTTGAAACCCTGAAAAAAGTTACGTATACAAATTTCATATTCAATATCAAATTCACGCAGGGATTCATATAACAGCAAACAGCACGACAACTGAAAATCCATCATCAATTAACACTAATAAACTAAAATTAATACACGTAAAATATGGATTGCGGATTATACACACGGTCAAATAACATAGCACCATTTCATCCCAATTAAGAACACGTAGTCACAAAAACTAAATCTACGACTAGAAAAATCAACCAAATAATAAATGCATCATTTCCGACTAAAAACAGCAAATATAACATAAAACTAATCCCGTTAAAGCGCACACACACAATTTACTACTAGAACTTACAATCTAATACTGAATTAACAGAGTATTTCAGCCTAAAAAAACATAAAAACTTGAAATTAATCCGAGAAGGCACAACAACACACTACATTACTACTAGAACTTCCAATCCAACAATGCATAACAAACTCACCAAACCTTCATCTACTACTTGAACATTCAATCAAACACATAACATACAACACGCATAACACAGCATCATTTAAACTTATAAACATAACTAAACATAACATACTCGAACTAAAACAATAGCGAACTCATAAGAAAATGAAAAACACTTGATAAACGCACTTCAAATCTACCACTAAAGTCTAGAACATTCTAAATACTGCTCCCTCCGTACAAAATTGTTTATCCACATTACATTTAGTATTGTCTGAAACTAATTGTACGTTACTTAGAATATACCGTCTAATCGAGTTTACCATATTATCCTTACTAAACTGCATTAAGGGGTGTTAGTTTAAGCTTATATAGCGAGTTTATAGCTTATGAGGTTTTCACTAATAAGCTTATACAAGCCGAAAAGTTCCAAAATAAGCCAGAAAAAGTGAGCTTATAAGCTTGAAAAACACATAAGCCATAATCCCACTATATAAAGGGGTGTTTGTTTCGGCTTATATAGTTGGCTTATGGCTTATTTGGTTTTTGGCTTATGTTTCGTAAGCGCACTCTTTGTGGCTTATATAAGCTCCATTTTTTTTTCTTTTTTTTTTTTTTTTATTTTATTTTTTGGTAAAGGGATAATACCCGAATAAGTCACGAAAAGTGAGGTTATGAAACATAAGCCATAAGCCGGCTATATAAGCTGAAACAAACATCCCGTAAAATAGGTTTTAAGTTTTTTTCAAATGCTGAATAACTGAGCATTCATTTAAAAGCACATATATATAAACGTAAAATTACTACAAGAACATTTAGTCGAACACTACAAACAATAAAGAACTTACGTAAGTATTAAGCTGCCTTATAAAACAGATAGATCGATAGTAGTAATAATTATGTTTTTTTTCTAAACTGCATTAAGGAAGTGTTTGTTTAAGCTTATATTGCGGGTGGGTTTATAGCTTATAGTTTCAAAATAAGTTAGAAAAGGTAAGCTTATAAAACATAAGACGAAAAACATATAAGCCATGATCCCCCTATATAAGCTTATGGGGTTTTCCTCTACGATCCACTGAGATTCATCCTTACGTCGCTCAAATTCGTAAATTAAGAAGAAGAAAAGATAGAAAAAGAACTTACATAAGTATTGAGCTGCCTTATAAAGCTGGAAAAATTACTATGTTTAAAATACTTAGGCAACAAACTAGTCGAAAACCGATACGAATCCCGGACAACAAAACTGTTCCTAGTCTTGCTCCACGACACAACCTCATCACTTGTCGGATCCTCAACCATGTCGAATATCTTTCTCAGAAATGGAGGTGGGCCCACTTCGTTTAAGCCTTCCTTTGGCCTTGGCGATGATGAGGATGAGGATGACGATGATGAGATTATGGTTACTTCTTCATCCTTCATTGTCTGCATTGTGTTTGTGTTTGTGTTTGGTTTTTTGTTTCTATGAAATGAAGTGATGAAGTGGTGAGTGTGAAATTTATAACAGCTCAGGGTGTCGTGGCTAAGCCAAAACTCAAGACCGCCACATCACTTTGAAACTTTCATAACTCACTTTTATTTTTATTATCAACTTACTCATTTGGGTTCTATCACTTACAACATATAACATTATGGGTGTGTTTGTTATGGGGTTTTTTGATTCTCAGAATACGATCATACCTAAAATTAATTGTTTGGTGGCACATTTAAAAATAAAGGAATGAAATCATTTCTAAGGGTGCATTTGGTATCCCATTATGAGAATGAATCTATTACTTTGAAAGTATAGATATTGTTTTGTTGGTTATGGGGCCCACCACAATAGAATGAGGATACCCATGAAAAAAGATATCCACATACTCAATTTCATTCCACTCTATTCTCAAACCTATACCTATAGTAATTCTATCAAGCATACCAAACGCGCCCTAAAAACTCATTTCCTATCATTTTGAGGGGTTTCGTTGGATACCATGTGACAATTTTTTCTCTACAACACATTTCCACATTTATCAATTATTTTGTTTGTCTTTATCCTACTATTTTTAAAACTCAAACAATCATTATTAATAATTAATTATAAACTATTATATAATATTATAATAATCCAATACATTCTCTCTCCTCTTTTTCTTTCATGCCTACTAAATCCAAATCTGAATCTTAAACACATCAATAAACCAAACGGGCCTTATTTTTTTTATTCAAATTTTAAAATAAACTAAATTAATTTCATTAAAAATAAAAATACAATACATCATATTAAAAAACATACGAAACATAAAATAAAAATACGAAAAACAAAAAATGATACAAAAAAATACACGATACAAAATTTAAAATACAATACATCATACAACACCGTTAAGCATTTCATTCGTCCCATTTGAGGTGGTTTCTCAAAATCTCTTACACGTGAACATATTGGAAGCTTCTCCCACCAAAGCGTTGTTCAAAAATGTTCTTTGCATTCTTGAAATGATCACTGTCATTTTCCCCGCTTGTACGATGCAAATGTCTGTAAATAGCATTAAATTTTTGACATTTATTGTTGAGTCTTTTTTATGGATCTAAACACCTTGAACTGTGTTAGATTGATACTTTGAGTTATATCACTAAGTATGCAGAATTTACTTAGTAACACTTAGAAGTTTGATTGTGAGTAAGATAGTTGTTTATGAATAAGAACAATGTATGTAAACAAACGATTCGCTCCAATATTATTAATGATAATAATACGAGTGATCTTGATATCACTAGGGTTACACCTTGAAGCTCTAGAAACGTATATCTAACCATTAACCTAGGATCTCTTTTTATAGCACAAGGAGTCCTCTTCTACAAGATAAGTATAATGCTAATAGAATAAGATATACACAAGATCTATTTTATATTTATCTAAACACGTTTCCTAACAGTTAACTAATCAGCAGTGGTAATATATGTTCTTGCAGTGGTAATAAGTTTCCACTGCAACTACATTCTTCAGCAGTTGTAACATCTTCACTAGTCGTGGTAACTGTTAGTATAATTCCCAACAATCCTCCCCTAACTTATGATTAATAAATGAATCAATAAGTTTCTTTAAGTATTCAGCAAACATGAGGATATGGGAATTCTTCCAAACACTTATCTTCTTCTTCTTAACTCTTTGTCAGCTCTCACACTTTGATCATAAATCCTTTGCAGCAAATCTTCTATGACTTCAGTTCTTTCCCAGCACCTAAGCTTCACTGACATCATCACAGTCAATACTCCAGCTCTCAATGGATATTCTTTCTCAGCAAGCATAAACACATCAACTCCATCCTGAGTAGAAAGATGATGCACAACACTTGAGTCATAAAACTTCCACAAGGTATTCATGTTGTGAGCTTCAAATCTCCAATGTCTATCACTTGGGTCAGGTTCATATAATCTTCTGAAGTGAACCCATAACTCCTTAGCCTTGACATCAACAAGTTCATCCTTCTTGAACTGATCTTGAACAATCCTCCGCAAAGTATCCAAGTCTTCTCTATCACAAGATCTAACAATGTCTTTAAAATCTCTGCAAATACTTGTGACACTTCCAGTTCAGATGATCTTCCAAGCTACTCCAAAACTATCAGAAAAGATTTCCCAACCAACTACTGGATATTTTGTTTGTAGAGGTTCAATATTAAGTACATCAGTCTCTATGAACATCATGTTTGTAACTTGCTCTTTTGTCAACTTGCTAGGACCCTCTTCTGCTTGAGATGATTCCTGAGTCTTCAATTTCTTTGCATCTTTTGATCCAAGACTCACTCCAGACCTTTTTGTTTTCATTACAATAGGTTCTTGATCCATTGGAATGAAATTACTATCTTGTCTTTTGATCCTGTAGTAAATACCTTCAATCTGATCATGTGACATTCCTTTGAATTGAGCCATCTTCATATTACCAACATGGCAACAAAAAGTCTTCATCTCAGCAATGATCTGTGCCTTAGTAAGTTTCCTTGGCTTCTTTTGACCTTTTCTAACATCCCCAATGATTTCATCAAGAGCCTGCTGATTCTTCATTTGAATGAAATCTTTTAGTTGTGCAGGCTTTTGTTCTTCATTCAAGGTTGTATTTGCAATAAGTTCAATAGCCTTCTTCCTGATTATTTGATCATTATTAATCAAGTAGTCAATCTCTTCTTCTGTAGGCACATAAGTGAACAAAGGAGGTTTCTCATGAATGACAGTTGGTGAAACAACTGAAATTGGTTCTGCCATTACAGCTTCAAGTTTATCCAACCTTTTTGCTTCCATAAAACTAGCAACTTCATCTTCCTCTAGCTTTCTCTTTTTTCATTCTCTGCTGCTTGCTCATGCTCTGCCAATCTTGCATCAAAGTCAATCTGAGCTTGATCTTTCTTAGAAATCTTTCTTGTTTGCTCTTGATCTGAACCAGTCACAATTGCTTTACCTTTGAATGATCTTATTCTGGCAGCTTCTTCCTCTGCAGTGGTAACTAATTGAGTAGCAGTGGGAACCTTTTCACTTGCAGTGGGAACTGGTTGATCAGTGGGAACTTGTTCTGCTTCAGTGGAAATTGGTTGAGCAGTTCCAACTATATCATCAAAGTGAAAACCAGCATCAGCATCCATATCTTCAAAATCCAATTTCCTCCCCTCAGTCTCAGCTACATCAACTCTTGCTTGAGCATTGTCAGAATCAGTGAGCTCAGCAAACTCTTTTTCAAAATGAGTACTCCTCCCCTTAAACTCTGCATCTGTTTTCCTCCCCTGTTTGGAAGAATCACCCAAATCTTTAGTAGAACTTGCAGAAAACTCATCCTGAGGTGAAGATGATGAAGATAACACAACTTTAGCAGGTCTTTTCTTCTTGAGATTCTCAACTTCATATTGCAATCTTTGAATCTCAGCCTTCAGTTGATTCAGCTCTGTGGCATGTTGTAATTTGGTCTGTGCCAGATCTTTCTACAGAGCTTGAACCTGCTTGACTAATTTGGTACATATGTCCATCAATTCAGGTAGTTGCACACTGCCTTTGGTGAGTTCATAAAAACTCATCATTTCTGTCAAATCTGAACAACAAAAGCATGTAAAAACACTCAAAAACACCACAAAATACTATAAATATCCTTAAAGGGTGTTTTTTATATGTTTCAAACATAAAAGAGCTGAAAACAGGGAAAAACGACCAAAGTTTACCAAATTGTCAAAATCAGTCCCTGAACTTTCAAGAAATGTCAGAAATGGTCCTTGGTTGATTTATTTTTAAGAAAAGTCAATAACAATCCCCAGGAATCATGAAATAACAATTTTTACCCTTGGAAGTTCAAAATATCAAAATTGGCAAAACAGGTCCCTGCAGTTTCAATATTGGCATAAAATACCCCTCAGTATTCAAAAATGGAATTTTATCATCAAATGGTCCTTGGTAATTCACAACTTGATAAATTTGACCCCTAGATGATAAATTCAACAAATTTACAAAAAAGGTCCCTATACTTTGGAAATTGGCAAAAATGGTCCCCGGTTAATTTTTAATTTGGAAAAATATTAAAAAGGTCCTTAAAATATTTAAACATGGCAAGAAAGGCCATTTTTATTATATTTTGGAAAAGTGTCAAGTTTGGTCCTTGAAAAATCAAAAGTTACAATAAAAGTCCTTGGGCTTTTATGCCTATTACAAACCAAACGGATCAAAAAGAAATAACAACAATCCAATTCAAAAATCCAATCCAAGAAATAAAAAAGCCTAGTCCAATCTTTTTATCCAAAACCCATCAACCCCTAAGCCCATTTTCCCTTTTTAATAACACGGGTCTTTGACCCGCGTTGACTCACCATCACCCCCAACCTCACCCCTGCAACCACCACTCCACCTCCACCTTCCTCACCACTTGCTCACCTTTCCACCTCACTACTCTACTCACCCACTCCCTCCACCACCTCTGTGTCTACAACCCACCACAATAAATGCACTTCTCACCCAAAATTCCCTCCAAACCAGTTCCACTCCTCTGTTTTCCATCCTAAGCCCCAACTTGCATCAAAATATCTCCATTGTGTCCCCTTAACCTTCCCTTGTCACCTCAATTGCATTTAATGCACAGAAAACGGCTGCAAGTTACCAATAGATATTTTGGCGCCAAAATATCTTTTGAACAGGTGTGTTTAATACAGATACGTGTCAAGGCTGAATCATGTTGGGATATGCTTCTAATGACATCTGGATCATGTGAAGGCTATAAAAGGAGCAAGAATCAGAAGAGTAGAGTAGTTAGTTTTGTACTTAGTTTTCCAGTTAAATCGTATTAGTTGTAACTTAGTCTTTCAGTTTCAATTTAAGCTTTTAAGCATTTTGTTAATGTTGTTAAGTTGTAAGAAAAGTTTATTCAAGTTTTAATACAAGTTCAAGTTCCAATTCAGTTTATGTATCTTTGTTTCAATTTCAAAAATCTCATTAAGAATTCTAGTTGTAATCTGAGTTTGTTTGTGATCATTAAGCTCATATAAGCTATTGATCAGTGCTGAACCGTCAGATTATTATTAACCAAGGTTAATAAGTCAAAAACAGCTTAGACTAATGCTCCGTGGAGTACAATGTATCCTCGGGTCGTATTTCCCAACGAGGCGTGAAATCTGTAATAAAACGAAATTTGGGATCGGGTGATTATGAATGGGCAAAGGTGAGTTTGATTTATACTTACTGATTTACACAATTTAAACAAATAAGTAAATAAACTTTAAACAGTTACGAGAACTAAAAACGTATACAACTTAAAACTTACGTCTACGTACAGGGAAAAAGGTGAGTTTTAATGCAATTTTAAACTACAGGGGGTAAAAATGAAAATTCTACAAACTTAAATTTAAAAGAAAATTTAATTTAAAAAGAAAATTATTTTTTAGATTATTTTATTATTTATTATTAATTATCTAATTAAAAACTATTTATCTATTTAATTTAAAACTATCTTTAATTTAAACTACAAATAATAAAAACTACAAGTTAAACTAAAAACTTGCAAAAATATTTTTTAAAACTTAAATGAACTTGAAGAAAGTATAAAAAATTAAAAATAAATATTTTTGTCTTTTTATGTATTTTTTTTATTAATTAATTACTAAGTATTTTAATTAAACTAAATAAACTATTTTAAATTACTAAAATTACCAAAATGACTTATAAAATTATGAAAAAATTTATAATACTAATTAACCATCACAGGAATCCTAAAAAATTATAAAATTATTCTAAAAATTATATTTAGGCTAATTTACTAATTGATTACTTATTTATTACTTAAGATCTAATTAACTAAATTTAATTAAAGAAAATAGGAAATGAACAGTAACAATTATGAAATTATTTTTTACAAATACCCTATGGTCTATAAGACTTTAAAAAAATATAAAAAGATGTTGTTATTAACTAAAAATTATTAAAACTATTTAATTATCTAATATTACCTAATTACTAATTAAACTCGGATTAATTAAAATAATTAGTATTTGAAAAGTAAAAATTATGAAAAAATTCAGGAAAGTAAAATAACCAATAAAGATCCTAGGAAAAATAGGTGGGGTCTAACAGCTTATCAGAATAAGCAGTTATAAGCCAAACGGCTTATTTAAGCTTATTTGGCCAAAACTACCTTAAGTATATTGATAATGCAAGACTTAACGGAACTGGTGCCCCAGAGCTACTGGAAGGGGTGTGTGACTTAAGCATGTATACTAGCCAAGAGGTCCTGAGTTCGAATCCCACACACACCCAATTTTTTTATTTTTTTAATTTCCTTTTTACACAGCTACTAAATAAGCAAAAATGAGAAACTTTAAAAAAAGAAAACTTTTTATAACAACCAAATAAGCTCTGTATGAGCTTATTTGCTTATCAGTTGGCTTAAAAAGCCAAAATTTGGTTTTTTAACAAGCTAAAAGGTACAAACAAGCTACCAACATATAAATAAGCTACAACTAATAATTTATACCTAAAATAAGCTAAACTAATTTAAATAAGCTAAAGGAATGAGCTTTAAGCTCAAATAAGCACTCTTAATGAGCTGCTCAGCCAAACAGGCCAAAGGCCAATGTGCAGGCCTGATTGGGGTCCACTAGGGGGTTCAGGGATCAAAACTTGGAGTTGAACCCTCAAGTTGGACTGGGAAACTATCAATCAGGTCAATAAGCTAACCAATAAGGTCACTAATAAGCTCAGAGTGAGCTTTGGAAACAAGCTATAAGAGCTGAGTTGCTCAGGTTACAAGGGTCAAATGGACAAGTTTCAAGCTTGTGTGGGGTCCACACAATAAGCACAAGGATCCAATTTTAAGATTGTTCCTAAAAGCTAGTCTAGTAAGCTTCCCAATAAGCCAATAAGCAGTGCTTATGGCTTATTATTAAGCTTTTGGAGAGCTTGTGAAGTTTGGTGATCAATACTGAGTGACTCAGTATGCAACCTGAGGTCAGGTCACAAATTGGGTACAATTAAGCTATACTCAATAAGCTAGTGTCCAAACTAAAACTAGGTGATGAAACTAGAGCTAATAAGCTCTCAATAAGCCAAAGGGCTAAGGTTGGGGTCCACTGAGCTACTTTGCACAAGCTTATGAAAAAGCTTTTCAACACTGAGTGATCAGTGTATTAGGTGTAAATGGACAAACAAAAAGCTATGAGCAGCCCTAGTAATTAAGCTTTGAAATGAAATACAAGCTTTGAACTATGAAATATGGTTGCTTGGCTTCTAACAGAACCAAAATTCACAAGCTGAAGCTCAGAGATGAGCTTAAGCTGAGCTTATGAAAGTGAGTGAATAAGCTTGGTGCAGGGGAAGTGAAATCTCACTCAGGTAACTTTGAGCTTAAAATTTAATGAACAAACAAGATTGAAATCCTAATTTTATTTTTGATTCAGATAAACAAGCAACTAATGATCACAAAACAATTCTTGTTATCTATTTCCAATCTCTATTCAACCCTATGCATCATTAACTATTTCATCCCATTTTATTGAAATAGACAATTTTGACTTTTTAGAAACTTGAACTCAGTTGACTATTTTGAATTTCTAATCAATCCTACTGATTAATTAAGAAGTTATAAGGTATAAGAAAACTAAATTAGGCTATCACAACTCATATTACACTGATTAAGATGATTAATAGGTTTAAAAATTCCAACAGTGCAAAGACAAAATGAGATTGAAGGCTATATTGACTATTTAACAAATAAGGATTGAATTTTATTATTTGACTGAGCTATTGAAACCTATTGTGATATATTTCAACAAAGAAAAACAACAAATAAACCCACTGAGTCCTTGAATTCAGCTGATCCAAACAAACCTTTATGCAAGACTGTTTTATGTTTTTCAAAACAATTAGGTGCTAGGGTGTAGAAACTTAATTCAAAACTACTTATTATGATCAATTGAACTTATTTAAGCACTTAGAAACAGATAGCAAATACAAATTCACAAGATTAACACTTAGACTAGTTTGACTGTGAAACTAAGATTTATAAGCAATTAATGAATTTATCAAACAAGTTATTAATTTTATGATGTATTATCACTACTTAAGACTAAATAAGCACAAAATAATTGAAAAAACAAAGTAATAAGCACAGCTGCAGTAAAAAAAAAAATATGAGATTATGAGGACTTACACAATGCTTTCCTGCTTATAACCAAGAACAAGGATCATAAACACTCTTATAAGCTTCCCAAGAAGCAACTAAACCAAGGGCAATCCAAAATTTACCCTGCTCCTTCTTGATGATACAAGTCTGAAATTTTTTTATTTAAAAACTATTTTTCATGATTTTTTCTATTTTTTTCTTTTTCAAGTAAACCTGGAATTTAAAGCTTCTAATTACTTTAATAAGCTATATCAGCCTTCATCACTTCCAACTGTGTTACCTGTTGGGAGAGGTGAATCATGAGGCATTGATTCAGGCTCTTCCCTAGTTGGACTAGGATGAAGCCTTGAACCACCACTGCTTGTCCCTAAACCAAAAGGTTCAGCAACATGCAATGTTGAGATGAGAGAAGTTGGCTGTTTATGCCTTCTCTCATAAGTGTGAGTTACAACAGGGGTATGATGAATTGGTGGAACAACAATATTGGGTGTGTTATGGGATACAACTGGGATGGTTGCATCTTCACCCTGTACTTGAGAAATTTTAGCAAGCATTTGAGGAAAAAATGGATGAACCTCCCTATTCCAAAGATCTGAAGCCTTACTCATGTTTCGAAAAACTTTTGGCTTAAGACAGGAAGGCTCATAAATTCTATTGTGAGGTTTCAGTTGAAACTTATTTAACACTGCTTGCACAAACCTTGGATACATAAAAAATTTATATTGACTCTTTATATTGCCTTTCATATTATTGAAAATAAACTTTGAAAAATTGAAAGTCCTATCAGTTGCCAAACAAACCAAAGGATAAGCCATGGTTGATGCAAATTGTTCATAAGATGTTTTCTTAGGACTTAGGCAATGTAAAAGAGTGTGAATTAAAAATCTCCAATGGGGACAAAAACATCCTTTTCTGAAAGTTACTTTTTGTTCAGATGTATCATACCCCATTAAAACAATATTAGTGAAAATTTCTGAATTAGGTAATGTGATGATACCATTGAGATCATCCAATTGGAGAATTCTTGATGAGTGTGTAAATACTCATCATTTTGAGTCAAATCTAAGCTGCAAAACGATCAAAAATACTCAAAAACGCACCAGAATGCGAAGAAAATCCCAAAGATCGTATTTTATATGTTTCTTATGCAAAACGAGTAAAAACAAACGAAAAACAAACAAAAGTTACATATTTGGCAGTTTCAGTCCCCCGACTTTCAAAATTTTACAAAACTAGTCCCTGGTCAATAATTTTCAAAGAAAAGTCAACTCTTGATCTTTAAAAGTCAAAATAAATCAAAAATGATCTTTGGGTGAAAAAGTTTTCATAAGTGTGCAAGTTTGATCCCTGGAGTTTCATCTTTGGCAAAATTAGTCCCTGACGTTCAAAGTTATCAAAAATAGTTCCCGGGGATCATTTTTAGAAGAAAAATGATGAAGTTAACTTTTGGAATTGGCAAGTTGGGTCCTTGTTGAAGTTTGGAAAAATGGCAGAAGTAGCCCCTCAAGGAAATCATAAATTACAAAAGTGGTCCTTGTGTTGAAACTTAAAAATACCAAACGGATTAAAAAGTTAACACCAAATCCCTTTTGCCCAGCCCAATTGTTAATAAAATCTGTCCAAACCAAACCCAACACCCTTCCCACTCAGCCCACCACCACCTTGGCCCAAGTTACACCCAAAGCCCAATGCCTAGTCCACTCCTTCTCCCCCTCCACGTTTAATAAACCCCTTTCCAACCCTAACCCTAATAAAAAATACGTATTCCATCTCCTCCCCATCTCCCCCACTCACTCAAAACCAAATAAAATATCACCACCAAAACCACCCTCGTGACTGCATAACTCCAACACTCCCATCACCATCAAAACCATTCCCCAATCCCACTACTCCCCTCACAACTCATACCTAACACCCCTCAACCATTCAAGGGATGACATGCTGGAGATCCTCAACCTCAGTTGGGCGCCAAAGTAGAAGTGGAAGGTTGTGATTACTTCAAGACTAAATCAATGGCTTAGGAAGCACAAAGGGTTCACAATACTATCCCCCTCAGTAGAGAAGCACACGTAGGTGAAGACAAGAGTGAAGAAAGTCATACCTACCCTCCAAGGTCTAGTATAAATAGGGTATTGTTGTAAGCCTAAGGGCATCGAATCATATAATTTTTCTCTTGATTTCTTATGTTTTCTAAAAGTTCAGTAGTATTTGTAATTTTCATTTAAGTTCAATGAAAGAAATTTTTAAGCTTTAATCCATTTCCAGTTACTTGTTTTTTTTTATTCGTTATTGTTAACTATGGTTTCATTCAAGTTACTTACAAAAAATTTGAGAGTGTAAAAGAGAAAAAAAAAAGCAGAAGAAAAGAAAAAAAAAGGATTAGCAGTAGCAGCTATGGAGTTGAAAAAAAAGTGGTCTAGAACCCATGGGGGTACTTAGGTTGTTCTTGATTTTCAGTTTTTCACAAGCTGTGGACTACAAGTAATATCCTAAAATCTCAACTCTCCTAAATATGAATTAGTTGCTATATGTTGGAAGTGGCCGAATTAAGTTATTATCAGTTTGTTTAGTTAATTGGTTAACTTTGTTTAAACTCTTGTTAATTTGCTTCCTTGTCTGTCGTATATCTGCTACAATTAGTTTAGCATATGCCTGTTTGGATCAGTCGATTATTATATCACCTTGTAGTTATTTGGATATTGCCTTGGTAAAAGTAGGTAGTCTTAGAATTGGTTAAGTCATAGCAGCCTAGGGTAGAGTATAGGTTAGAAGCTTTTTAGATTGTGCTTTAAATTAATTCACATAAAGTTAGTTTGATTGTGCTTTGTACCCATTTCTCATGACTGCTTCAGTAGTTTAGATGCTCCTTATGTTCAGCTAGGGTAGAATTTAAGTTTGTGAATTTGAATTAGAGACTAATTAGTAGTACAGGCTTTAGGTTTGGTAGCTTATTGCAGCCTTTAAAGCCCCTTCAGTTGGGTAAATTAAGTCTGCAAACTTCCCTACAGGCCTGCTCTTACATCAGTCCTAAACGCCCTAAAAAACCAATTTTTCAAGTGTTCATTACCTGCTAATCAGGCCACCATAGTGACCATTTTGGCTGGGCGGTTTATGACAGCATAGGATGGGTTGATGTTTATTAACTTTAGACGCTTTTCGGCTTGTATAATACGCTTTTCTCAGTCCCTTTAGCCCATTTAAATTTTCACCTAGTGAGTTTTAAGCTTGTTTCTCCCCTAGCACAGTTTATTAGTTTAGTGGATTAGCTTTTGAATTCTTAAGATATAACCTGGCTGACCCCTTTTTGCTGCTACAGCAGGCCCTAAGTCGGTTGGATTTGTTGTTCTATGTTGATCTTCAGTTTGTAACTTGCCGCTCCTAATTGATAGTAGCTTGTGATTATCTTGACAATTGTTCATTTAATTTTCATCCTTGCGTTCAAATAATAATAGCTGCTACTTATTGCTTGGTTCATTGATTCTCTTCAAGATTATTACTCTTGTTGTTACTGATGAATTGTTTTCAAACAAGAAGGTTGTGTAAGCTTATTACGATTAATGGTTTGTAGTAGCAGTCATCCAAAAGAAAGAGTATAAGAATTTTGAAATCAAAATTGACTTTCAAATCTGTTGTAGAACCAAAGTATTGTTGATTGTTATCTCATCTTCAAAAATCATTTTCGAGTTTGAAGTGGAAAGTTATTGAGTAAAACAAAGAAAAGTAAGAAATTGCAAAAAAAAACTGACGTGGGTGGGATTCGAACCCAGCCCACTCAGTCCACGATTCAAACACAACTCCCACTACCAAAACGCCCTTGGGACTTTTCTGTTATTAAAGTGCATATTAATTATCTTATATAGGCTTTGCGTAATTTGTGTTTAAATAACTAAAACTGCTTATTTTTTTGCTTATACTTAGTGTTTATTTCAAATTTATTGTTTTTCTTAGGCTTATTTCAACTTAGTTAATTTTCCAAAAAAGTTTCAGAATTAGTAAATTAGTTTTACCATTTATTCTGATTTAATTCAAGTAAATTAGTTTTATTTTAATAAATAGAATTTTCGTTAAAAAATTAATTTTTCTTTTTCCAAAAATTTTCTTTTACATTTTGGTACGTAAGAAAATTAATTATGAACCCGTAGGACGTTTAGAATTTAAAACTCGCGTTTTATTTTGCGCTCTCGCGTAACTTTTTAATAAACGTCGTGTTTTTGATTTAGTTAACGTTTTAAGATTCCCAACACCTAATGATGCTTTCCCGTAGTGTTTTAGGCTTTTTTTTAGTTAAGTTAGTTGCCTTAGGTTAATTTACGTTTATTTTCGTTCGTTAATTTTCAAATTCGTTAGTTTAACGTACGATAAAACCAAATAACCTTTCCAATCATACAAGATTTTAATCCATATCTCACTCGAAGCTTTCCATTCACACCTCGTTGGGGTACGACCCGGGAAATCACTTCCCGGTCTCACAATTTGAATATCACTTTCACAAGTTTTGCGAGGTAATCGTTTTCCTAAAAGGTTTACTCGTATTACTTCACGTTTATTTGTCTCACGACAAATCAAACTTCACGTTTGTTGATATTTTGATACATTGTCGTTTACACACCAAAACACAACGAATCAATTCTCCTCAAGGATGACTCAGTAACATCAAAAGTTACCCCATCCACTGTGGCTCTTAGAGCTTCCACAGATTCATGTGTGTCTCCCTATTCAAGAGTTATGGACTCCACAGTGTTCCAGAACTGTTTGATATGTGAGACATAGATTGTGGGATTAATAGTTATGGCATACCTTATATGAGTTGTGTTTAGAAAATCCACAATCTGATGAAAAACAAGGCCACTCTTCTCGTTTGACTTTTGTAGGTAGGCCACTTGGTTGTGCTCCTCAACAAATTTTAGAATCGCCATGATATTTGTGAAAAAGGAGAATAAAAGTGTTAGTAATCAAGATAAAAATCAAGCCGTATGATGATGAATTTATACTAATAGGGTTTGAGGAGGTTGCGCAATATGAATTATCTTTTGAAAGAATTATCTTTGGAAAAGAATAAATTATAATAAGTAAGTAGATAATGCATAAAAGATTTTACCCTATTAATAAGGAAACACGGTTATATTTACAATGGCTAGTAAAAAATAGATTACTGACACAACAGTTGTAACGGCTAGTTCATCAGTGGAAAAATTACTCTTGCAGTGGTAACTAATGAACTAGCAGTGGTAAAGTTTTCACAACATATCAAAGAGCAGTGGTGAATAAAACATGGAAATTAGCTGCTCTTATCATAGTTTTTAGCAAACTACCAGCTATCAACGGATTTGATATATCTTTACCATGAGCCGTTTGCTATGGACTAGCCAACTCTTGATCACTTGGAATATGGTGAGTTGATAACCATATAGTTTTTGGTAAACTATCAACCATAAACGGATTTGATAAGTCTTTACCAGGAGCCGTTTGCTCTGGACTAGTTGATTCTTATGTGGATTAGACATGGTAAATCAATAACCATTTATTGTGTGTCATAGATACACACCTTATAACTCCAATGACTCCAATAATATGGGTTGTATGCTACAGAACAAAGTAACTCTCAACTTAACCCATAAAAATTAACCCAAAGTAACTTTTTAACCAAGTTACTATTCACAAAAATATCTTCCAAAAGTCAACTCGATAATAACCAAATTTACTCCTTCAACCTACCAAAACAAGTAAGAGTAAATATTCTTCATTAATTAGAATTCGACCTTGACTTTGCATATAAAAGGGGGCTCAAAAACCTTTATCTCTCATCAACAAACATCTTCAATAACATAAACCCTAAACATCATCATGAGTTGGTTTTCTTTAATCTACATCTCATCTGATGACACATCTGATGAGGAAATCAGTTACTGCTCTGACTCTGAAGAACTTTCAGCTGGATGGAGTGGATATTTTCCACCAAGTGCTGCAACAGCTACATTTTCCAGCATGAAGCCTAACAAGAAGATTTCAGCTGTGCCTGCTCCATCTCTAGAGTTTTATTCAAGCTCTTCATCTGATGATGATAATGATCCAACCTTTGATCTTTCCAAAGAGCTTCCAAAGGCCCTCACCACAACATTGACAACTGCCATAAACAACATGAAGTGGCCTGCTGTTGAGAAGCCTACTCAAGCACCAAGGCATCCCAAGCAAGTTCTGGGACTTGCTTGTCCAAGGAAACAACTTTCTTTTGATGACAAGAGAAAGAGGGCTTCCAAAGGCAAGCATGATTATGAGGGAAAAGGAAAGAAACCTATGGAGTAGGTGTTAGGTTGTAGGTTTATGTCTTGTGATGGTTTTCTGTTTTGGTGACAATGTTTTCTGAATGGTTGTGATGTACTTCTCTATAATATCAATAAAAGTACTCTTTCTTTATGCTTTTTATCACTAATCTTTCCACTGTTGTATGTTTATTTCCACTGTGCTCTTGATAACTCTGCATACAAGTTAGTAGAAAAACCATACATACCATACAAACAATACTAGTACCTAAAAACTATCCTGCAACACTGAAAAGTATTAGACATCAATAATTTATGGATTGAGCATTCCAATACCTGTTACCAAGTATTGAAATCTACCCACATCAAGCCCTTTTGTTAATAAATCAGCATAATTGTCATCAGTATGGATTTTGACAACATTAATAAGCTTTTTCTCAAAACAATCTCTAATAAAGTGATGTCTAATTTCAGTATGTTTAGTTTTAGTGTGTTGCACAGGATTTTTAATGATGCATATGGTACTACTATTATCTATATAGATAATGGTGTTCATGAAATTGTACCCATAATCCAATAATTGATTCTGAAGCCATAGGATCTGAGCACAACAACTAGCAGCTGCAACATATTCTGCTTCAGTGGTTGAAGTAGCAACCATAGTTTGCTTCTTGCACTGCCATGACACCAATCTACATCCAAGAAATTGACATCCACCTGTAGTTGACCTTCTATCCAAGCTTGCACCAGCATAGTCACTATCTGAGTATGTGATCAATTCCATAGGGGATTCTCTTGGATACCATAATCCTAGATTAGGATAAGTCTTCAAGTACCTAAAAATCTTTTCCACTGCTGTCATATGTGATGTCTTTGGAGTCACTTGAAATCTTGCACAAGCACATACAGCAAACATAATGTCTGGCCTTGATGAAGTAAGATATATCAAAGAACCAATCATAGATCTGTAAGTGTGAACATCAACATTAGCACCACTAGCATTCTTCAACAATAGATGACTGGTCTTGTCAGCAGAGGTATTTGAAGGTTTTGCATCAGTAAACTTGAACTTCCTAATGATCTCAGCCACATATTTGTCTTGACTAATAAAGATGCCTTCTTTACTCTGTTGTACTTGCAGCCCCAAAAAGAATGTAAGTTCTCCCATAGAACTCATTTGAAATTCATCTTTCATCAGCTTCTCAAACTCTTTGCACATCTCTTGTTTAGTAGATCCAAAGATAATATCATCAACATATACTTGAACAAGTAGAATATCACCCTTGTCTTTCTTGATGAACAAAGTTTGGTCAATCTTGCCTCTATGAAACCCATTATTTAACAAATAATTAGCTAAGGTTTCATACCACTTCCTTAGAGCCTGATGTAAGCCATAAAGAGCCTTAACCACTTTATAAACTTTATTTGGGTGTTGAGGATCTTCAAAGCCTGGAGGTTGAGAGACATATACCTCCTCATCAATAGTACCATACAGAAAGGCACTCTTAACATCCATTTGATAGACAGTAAAGCCCATAAATGATGCATAGACAAGAAACAATCTAATAGCCTCAATCCTTGCAATAGGAGCAAAAACTTCTTCATAATCAATACCCTCCTCTTGAGTGTATCCTTGAGCAACCAATCTAGCTTTGTTCCTTATTACAATACCTCTTTCATCTTTCTTGTTTCTGAAAACCCATTTAGTACCAATGACCTTCATGCCATCAGGCAAGTCACAAAGAACCCAAACCTTTTGAAGTTTAAACTGCAGCAACTCTTCTTGCATTGCTTCAACCCAACTAGATTCTCCTAAAGCCATATAGACATTTTTAGGCTCCACTTGTGAGAGAAAACAGAAAAACAAATACTCATTCTTCTTACTATGTTTCTTGGACTCATACACTTCATTTATGAACCCATGAATATCATCTTTCTTTGTCTGTCTTCTAGTCTTCACACCTGATTAAAGTTCACCAATAACATTGAAGACTATGATGTGCTAGGAATATCATATGTTGTAGGCATGTTTGAAATCTCTACCTCATCACTTGGTGATTCCTGAGAAGTATGTTCCACATTTGGACTGTCAGTGGAAACTTCTGGTGTAGCAATGGGAATTGAGTTACCACTGCTAGTAGGAATTTCTTTATTCAATTCATTTGATTCACACCTTTTGCATCACTTGTCTTTTCAGAATTATCAACAAAGTCCTAAAGTGGCATAACAATTTGATCTTCATCATCTTTACAAGCTTCATCTTCATCAACGAATTCTTCTGAATCTTCAAGATCTTTGTCTCCTGAGCTTGAAGTGAGATGTACATAATTCATTGTATTGGATAATGTTTCAAGATCAAATAGCCAATCTGGTCCTGAACCTGCCATGTTTGCTTTTTGTTTTTCAAGAAACTGAACATGCAAGTTCTCTTCAATCTTCTTTATTATTAAGTTATAGACTCTAAAAGCCTTGCTAACCATAGATGTAACACCCCCAAATTTGGGATACGCAGCGGAATTAAAGCTGGGTGTTACTCGACGGCACAACAGTTATAATAATAGGAAAACAATCTCTAATTGAGTTGTTTTAGAAATTTTATTATTCAAATATCAGAGTTTACAAAATGAGGTCCCAATAGTTTTACAATTGGTTTAATACTTTATCAAAGAATAATAAAATTTTAGCCTTGCTTCCATATCCATGCTCTTCCATGCCATCCTTGTTTGTTATGAACCTGAGATAAACATGCTAAAAGTGTCAACACAAAGGTTGAGTGAATCCATAGTGTTTTGTATAATGATTAGTTGAACACAAGTCACAGAATAGTAAAACAATCATATTTCAGTGTATTGCTCTAAGCCTCATGAACTCAAACGTTAACATGTGTGATATCATAAAATGATATAAATTACCAACACCATAATGATGATGTAAGTAAGAATGCCCTCGAGTAGGAGCTTGCCAACTTCCTAGTAGTTCTCAAATAATGTGCATTTGGCTATCAATCTGGCTAGCACGAAGGCTATCTATCCGGCTAGCTCAAATAGGCTGTCAACCTCCAATAGATCTATTCACAATATTCGCGTTCACTCGTAAGTGATTAATGGTTCATGATATGAGGGACTTTTAATGGCAAAAACGTTTAACTTAGGCAATATCAATCAGGATAGCATACAGAAAATACTTGTGTTCGGTTTGTAGCATGTATCTCCCCACAAGTTTGAAAACAGTATAAAAATAGTGGGACTATGAACTCACCTGGGTAATAAAGCAGTCTGAATGGAGATCAACTTAAATAAAGTTGATAAACGTCTCCGACACGAAACAAATTGTTGATGCTCGACTAAAAAAAATGCCCATGTAACTTCTAAAAAGTATTGTGCTGCTCCAACATTTATAATTCTTGTGGTACCTTTCTTCCTACTTCTTTATATTTTCAGTAAGTAAGAGGGAGATTGAGGGTGGTAAGTTAGAGAGCATGCATGTCCTATATATATAGGAGGGACTAGGTGGTGATGTGTTTAAAAATGGTCCATGGTAACTTGTGTGGTGAGTTATTTGTCTAGGCGGCTTAGTTTGATTATCTTAGTAACAAGACTGTGTGTCGAATTGGTGACCAAGGGTAAAAGAAGAAGGGTGATGTGTCTTGGTTTGAGTCTAGTAAAGGTGTAGGTGGTGCATGCTTGTTCTATTTTATTGCCACCAGATAAATGTTGAGTTCAAATGGTTTCCTAACAAGACCAGGTGTTGTGATTTTAACCATGAGATTCGAATGGTTCTAATTTAAACTACATATGCTTAGCTCAACATTCTTGAAAGTTTAGGAGCCAGGTGATGTGTTCATAAATGTTTGTGAGGTAATAAGTGATGAAGGTGAGGGTGGCGTGGGTATATGGAGTCCAAGGGGGTTATAAGGTGGTGATTCATTGATTGGTTTGATGGTTTATACAATAATATAGTATGACCCGACTTGTTCTTATCAAATCGTATGGGAAAAATGGAAGAAAAGTGATTGGCTCTTATCTTCAACATATGGAGCATTTAAAAATAAAAGAAATAGTTATTTATCATACTTAGATTATATGAGTGACACATTATATGGATGTGTTTGATTTTATGCATGGCACGTATTGTGCAAAGATAAAAATAAAAGGGTTTAGGTGCTATAGTATGTAGTTTGATCCTGGTAATTACTAATGTTAATTCTTTAAGTCACGAAATTTTAAACCGAATGACGTAAAAATATAGAGTTTATAAAAATGTTAAAACTTATTAATATACTAAAATTTTATATTTAAAATGAGTCGTGGGTTTATCGGAGTGCTTAAACGTTATTTAAACTAAAAATTTGTAGTGATAATAAATAGAAGTTAATAGTTAATTTATTAACCGGAAAAGTTTTGTTAAAACTCTAAATGACTAATGTTTAGTTTGAACGTTAAGTATTAAATAACGTAAAGTGGTAAATAAGAAATTAAAAACTTTGGTACTTGACATATAAAAATATTTATTCAAAACAAAACTAAACAAACTAGTTTATTTAAAATATGAGTTACGTCATATTAATTAGTTGTTGTGATTAGTTAAAAAAATTAGACGTGGAAAAATGGATAAGTATTAGTTTAATTTAAGTGGAAATTTACCGGTGATTACAGTCTCACCCCCTTAACGGAATCTCGTCCCGAGATTCAGTCTATGTTAGGTGTTGAAGCGATGAGAAAGAAATGTAGTTTCACTTATGAAAACTTTATAAGTTAGAATTTATTGTTTTACATGTGAAAACATTATTCTGATGGTCATATAATCTTAAGAAAAATTTATTTTAAATGGAGATTGTTATTTATAAGATTTATCCTGTTTTTGTAATCATTTTTTTTATATCATGGTTTCTGATTACTTGTTTTGTCGAAAACTGTCTTTTAATAAGGAGAATTTCGGATAAAAACTTGATGAATGTAAAGAAAATTTTTAAATTTTTATAGATGATGAATCCATTTGTTCCTTAGTAAAAAATTTTAAATTTTCAAACGTTAATGAACAGTGATCCCAACGGTCGTGAATAGTAATTTCCAATGGTCATGAATAGTGTTCCAATGGCTAGTTTTTATCTAATAAGTACATCATTTCAATCCTCGTTCGTCATCACCCAAATTTCTCTCATTAAATTTTCAAAATGCCGCACATTATTACCATTATTGCGATCGTGTACGTTGTTATTACTTCTATCTACATGACCTACGTTCCAGAAGAAGATTTTGCATTCTTGGCTGGGATTTTAGCGTTTCTTATACCACTTTTGGTTCTAGCAATTGTTATCGATGCGGTTTGGAAGTAATAGACGGTATCGTGGTAGGAGCGTTGAAATAAATTTTCTATGTAATCTTTAGTGAATGTGTAATAAGATTTGGTTGTTTTATGTATAAAACCATGTTTTGCGTTGATAATTTGTTTATTGTACAAAATATTCAAGGTGTTATATCCAGTCGTAGTTCTCGTTCTCGTAGGTGTAGTGGTGTTCTTTATTAGATTGACGAATCAACTAATTGGTGATTCTATTATTTACTTAGTGGTCTTTGTAACATTAGCACTATCGTTGCTAATTACTTCATTGTGTATTAATATTTATGGATTCTAATAAAATTTTACGTTATTCGTGTTTTATGAATTCTTCGGATTTATACTCATGCTATTTCAGATACAAATAAGCCCACTTATTTATAATTCATTATTTACATCGCGAGGCGTCCCAAAACAATGTAAACAAATAATTATAAACTTATGGTTCGGTGATTCATAATTTCTTTATTTAAATAAAAAGGCGTCCCAATTCATTCAAATAAAGACATTGCAAATCATCCTACTTAAGAATTTCTGACTTAACAGTCGTAATCGATGAATTAAGTATTCTGGGAGTACGGAGAGAGTATTTACACTCATTTTTGGATATGGGAGTAAGATAATCAAGGTGAGTCGACATAATTTTTAAAATAGTGGAGAGTAAATTTTTAACATAAACAGGGTAAGAATTTTGCAAACCACAATGTCTTAGGAAGGTTTTGTAAATGTTGAAAATATTGAAGTAGATACATGCTCAGTGAAATAGGATTAAAACGTAATGCCTTAGAATAGGCATCTACAGATTTGTTTATTTGTATAAAGTGATCAGAAGTATTTCATAAATGTATATACCAGTTTACTAAAGTTTTTGAGTAGCATAATTACCTAGAAGTCACATAATCATCCGGAGGCTGGAAGGCACGAACAACGAAAGGCTATAAAACATTTTTGTAAAAAAATGGTTATAGTTCGGATCTCAATTAGACCCGTTTCTCTATAACTATAACTCTGATACCAATCTGTAACACCCCCAAATTTGGGATACGCAGCGGAATTAAAGCTGGGTGTTATTCGACGGCACAACAGTTATAATAATAGGAAAACAATCTCTAATTGAGTTGTTTTAGAAATTTTATTATTCAAATATCAGAGTTTACAAAATGAGGTCCCAATAGTTTTACAATTGGTTTAATACTTTATCAAAGAATAATAAAATTTTAGCCTTGCTTCCATATCCATGCTCTTCCATGCCATCCTTCTTTGTTATGAACCTGAGATAAACATGCTAAAAGTGTCAACACAAAGGTTGAGTGAATCCATAGTGTTTTGTATAATGATTAGTTGAACACAAGTCACAGAATAGTAAAACAATAATATTTCAGTGTATTGCTCTAAGCCTCATGAACTCAAACGTTAACGTGTGTGATATCATAAAATGATATAAATTACCGACACCATAATGATGATGTAAGTAAGAATGCCCTCGAGTAGGAGCTTGCCAACTTCCTAGTAGTTCTCAAATAATGTGCATTTGGCTATCAATCCGGCTAGCACGAAGGCTATCTATCTGGCTAGCTCAAATGGGCTGTCAACCTACAATAGATCTATTCACAATATTCGCGTTCACTCGCAAGTGATTAATGGTTCATGATATGAGGGACTTTTAATGGCAAAAACGTTTAACTTAGGCAATATCAATCAGGATAGCATACAGAAAATACTTGTGTTCGGTTTGTAGCATGTATCTCCCCACAAGTTTGAAAACAGTATAAAAATAGTGGGACTATGAACTCACCTGGGTAATAAAGCAGTCTGAATGGAGATCAACTTAAATAAAGTTGATAAACGTCTCCGACACGAAACAAATTGTTGATGCTCGACTAAAAAAAATGCCCATGTAACTTCTAAAAAGTATTGTGCTGCTCCAAGATTTATAATTCTTGTGGTACCTTTCTTCCTACTTCTTTATATTTTCAGTAAGTAAGAGGGAGATTGAGGGTGGTAAGTTAGAGAGCATGCATGTCCTATATATATAGGAGGGACTAGGTGGTGATGTGTTTAAAAATGGTCCATGGTAACTTGTGTGGTGAGTTATTTGTCTAGGCAGCTTAGTTTGATTATCTTAGTAACAAGACTGTGTGTCGAATTGGTGACCAAGGGTAAAAGAAGAAGGGTGATGTGTCTTGGTTTGAGTCTAGTAAAGGTGTAGGTGGTGCATACTTGTTCTATTTTATTGCCACCAGATAAATGTTGAGTTCAAATGGTTTCCTAACAAGACCAGGTGTTGTGATTTTAACCATGAGATTCGAATGGTTCTAATTTAAACTACATATGCTTAGCTCAACATTCTTGAAAGTTTAGGAGCCAGGTGATGTGTTCATAAATGTTTGTGAGGTAATAAGTGATGAAGGTGAGGGTGGCGTGGGTATATGGAGTCCAAGGGGGTTATAAGGTGGTGATTCATTGATTGGTTTGATGGTTTATACAATAATATAGTATGACTCGACTTGTTCTTATCAAATCGTATGGGAAAAATGGAAGAAAAGTGATTGTCTCTTATCTTCAACATATGGAGCATTTAAAAATAAAAGAAATAGTTATTTATCATACTTAGATTATATGAGTGACACATTATATGGATGTGTTTGATTTTATGCATGGCACGTATTGTGCAAAGATAAAAATAAAAGGGTTTAGGTGCTATAGTATGTAGTTTGATCTTGGTAATTACTAATGTTAATTCTTTAAGTCACGAAATTTTAAACCGAATGACGTAAAAATATAGAGTTTATAAAAATGTTAAAACTTATTAATATACTAAAATTTTATATTTAAAATGAGTCGTGGGTTTATCGGAGTGCTTAAACGTTATTTAAACTAAAAATTTGTAGTGATAATAAATAGAAGTTAATAGTTAATTTATTAACCGGAAAAGTTTTGTTAAAACTCTAAATGACTAATGTTTAGTTTGAACGTTAAGTATTAAATAACGTAAAGTGGTAAATAAGAAATTAAAAACTTTGGTACTTGACTTATAAAAATATTTATTCAAAACAAAACTAAACAAACTAGTTTATTTAAAATATGAGTTACGTCATATTAATTAGTTGTTGTGATTAGTTAAAAAAAATTAGACGTGGAAAAATGGATAAGTATTAGTTTAATTTAAGTGGAAAGTTACCGGTGGTTACAATAGAGTATCCAACAAAGAAGCCTTCATCAGACTTTTCTTCAAATTTACCCAGATGATCAATGGTATTGAGAATAGTAACATGACACCCAAATGGCCTCATAAACTCCAAAGTAGGAGGTCTTCCTCTGAATAGCTCATAAGGTGTCTTGTTCTTTGTTTTGACCACTAAAACCCTGTTCTGAATGTAACAAGCAGTGTTAACTGCTTCAGCCCAAAAAGTCACTGGAAGCTTGGAATCAGCTAACATGGTTCTAGCAGCCTCAATTAGTGTTCTGTTTCTTCTTTCTACAACTCCATTTTGTTGAGGAGTTCTTGCAACACTAAATTCTCTTTTAATACCTTTGTCTCTGCAGAAATCATCCATAACTTTATTCTTGAACTCTGTCCCATTGTCACACCTGATGATCTTGATTTTCTTTTCAAATTGATTTTCAACTTCAGTGATGAATGTCTTAAGGATGCCAGTGGTTTCATCCTTGGTTCATAAAAAGAAAACCCATGTGAATCTACTGAAATCATCAGTCACAACAAGACAATACTTCTTCAGATTGATGCTGCTCACAGAAGTAGGACCAAACAAGTCCATATGCAGCATAAAGAGTGGATGATCAATAGAATTGAATGCTTTGGTCTCGCATGAAGCTCTGTGTTGCTTTCCTTTGAGACAGGCAACACAAGTTTGGTCATTTTCAAATCTTTTCTCTGGTAGACCTCTGACAAGTCCATCTTTCACAATCTTGTAGATGGTCTTGAAGTTAACATGACCAAGTCTTCTATGCCAAAGCATTGATTCATCCAAAGTGGCTTTTGCAAGCAAGCAAGTAACATCATTATTAGCCACTATGTTCTTCATATCAATGCTATATAGATTACCTTTTCTAGGGATTTTAAGCAAAATGTCACATTCATCGGGGAGCTTATAATCCTTAGATAAGATATAGCATTCATCTTCTGTGAATAGAACTCTATGCTTCTTGTCACACATTTGTGACACACTAAAAAGGTTGTACTTGAGTTCTTTCACATATTGCACATCTTCAAAGTCTATGTTTCCAGCCTTAATTGTTCCTTTGCCAGAAACTTTGCCACCAATTCCTCCTCCAAAGCTGACAAATTGTCCATCATAAGGTTGAAAGTCTGAAAGATAGGACTTATTGCCAGTCATGTGCCTAGAACATCCACTGTCTGAGTATCCTTGATCATTTGTAGTCCTTGAATGTTCCTGCACACAAAATAAAGGAATTAGTTCCTTTTGGGGACCCAAGCCACAAATGACTTGGATCTGCCTCGTGTATCAATATAATTATATCTATCAAAGGTCATTGATACAGCATTGGGATTGTTTGAGGTGATGGTTCCTTTTGGTTTCTGATGTAATTGGGAATCGCACCAGGCTTTACCTCTCAAGGGATCTTGAGAAGCTTACAACCCCCACCAGGCAGTGTACCTGATCGTTGTAGTATAGTATAGTGACAAGTACCGGGGGATTGATCGTTCAGCTTAGGAATAGTGTCGCTAGGATTAGAAAACCTAAATACTAGTTCTAAAGGTGAGGGATGATTATTTTTGTATTTTATATTTTTTTTAGAAAGAAAGTAAAAATCTCAGGTTTGAAGGATTTGGGCGGAATTAGTTGCTAATCAACTAACCCAATACTAAAGATGCAATCAAAATAAAATACTAGAAATGAAGATAAACTAAATTATACTAAAGTTGTGAGCAATAAGTGGAGAAAATGTGTTTACTTAGATTTCACTACTCCCTAGACATCTTTTACACGTTAATTACTTGTTATAATTGCATGGATGACGGATCGTATTCCTTAATACCATTCATGGGGTGGCGCACTTAACTCCCCAATTCTATGAGCTCTTATCTCCTCCTATACCATGCCCAACACAACCATAGGGATTATAAACAGTGGCTCATGCATTAAATACAACCAATAAAGACCTAGTGCACATCGGTTCATGTTTCTTAAGACGTTCAAGCATGTTACCAATTGGAGATCTGCCAGTTTTCTTAAGCCTAACATATAAATCATTCATCCAAGACAAGTATAAACAAGTAATCAACACATAATTAACATCTAGGTTTCATTAGATCCAAGCAAACACAAGATAGATCTAGCCTAGCATGATGGAATTAAGACAAGAACAAGATATAGACAACCAACACATAGACATATTTATTGAATTAAAAGAACACTTATCTCAATTACACATGAAAGGTATCAAGGGATTGGAACCCTTGAAAAACCTGTAAAATTCGCACCAAGTTCGTACTTAGGGTATCTCCAAAACTTCTCTCTTTTTAATGCGAAAATTAGAAAACTATATATAGGAAAAGGGGTCTGACGGCGTCAAGACTAAACTTGTGACGCCGTCACCTCGCCGCCAAAACTCTTCTCGGACTGCCTTGATCTACATTTGACGCCGTCATGTGATAATCATTTCCAGGCCGTCATGACTTTTACTCTTGACGCCCTATTTCGTGACGCCGTCAAATCTGTACTGGATCGTCAGGGAATTTTGCTCTTGACGCCGTCAGGATGTTACTCTTGACGCCGTCACCGACTGTTCCCAGCATGGAAAATTAAGACTTTGGCATTTTCTTCACTTTTATGCTCCAAAAACGTCCAAATTGCTTCCTTTTCCAGATTTCACTCCCAAAGTACCTAAAATCACAAAAGGAACAATTTAGGGCAATATTTGATCAAATAAATTCAATTCCGGGCTTAAATGACCCCCTAAAAGTGGTTCATTTTTTGCCTCATCAGTTTCCATTCCCAACATGCTGAGGCCTTAACAGCATTTCCCATATTTACCCTTTTCTTGTTTACATACCCACCAGTGGTAACCTTTGGCCTTGTAGTGGTAACTGCTGGCTTAGCAGTGGAAACTGCTGGTTTTGAAATTTTGGGTACCCACTTGTGATTATTGTAAACTTTCTTTTCAAAATTGGTCTTTTTCCCTGTTTGATTAGATTTAACAAAATTTGTAACAGGGGACTTAGGGTAAACTCTGTTTTTATTGCTGGCAGTGGTAACTGCTGGTCTAGCAGTGGAAATTGGTTTTATGCCAGAATGAAGCAAAACAGACCTGGGAATCATCTTGCTAAATAGATTTGGGTGAGTTAAGTTATTAGCATTGTGTCCATTCACCCTAGTATTCCCAAACACATCCCTTCTACCCAAGTGGTAGGTACAGCTATAAGACAAATGGTCAAAGCTACCACATATATGACATGGTTTGTTATTGAACACAAAATCACTACCAAATTGCCTAGATTTAACATGATTCCAACTCCTCATATTACCCCTAGGAGTTGGTGATCTACTTCTGTATATCTAGTAGTGGGCCTAGTGAAATTAGGTTGTGACCTAGGCTTCTCTTTGACAACATCAGGAATACTTCTTTTAACCTCCACTTTTACATTCTCAGGAACATTAGGTTTAGACTCAACATTTAAACTTTCATCTTTAAGAGATGAGTCACTTGCACTATCAAATGTATCAACCTCAACCTGAACCTTTTCAACAACAACTGGTTTAACAAATTTTGGTCCATAGGTCATAGGTGGTTCCTGGAATTCTTCTAATCCTGTGTGAGCTAAGTCAATGCCAGGAGGTGATGGAACACCTCTTAGAGGCGGTGGAACAGATTTGTATCCAACTCCTGATTTGGATTTGTTCACAACTTGGGCTTCCCAAATTTTGTCAATACACTTGGATTGGTGATCCAGTGTATTGCATGTTATCTTTATATTCTCACTAGCCAACTTAACCTTTTCTAGTTCTTCCCTAAGAACCTTGTTAACAGCAACCTGATAATCTAAGTCTCTTTTTAACACTGCAATATCATCATTGAACTTAGATTCATTTGCCCTATAATGCTCTAATTGAGTTTCTAAAACACCTAGGCCTCTTTTATGATTTGCTAAGTTATAATTAGTATGATTGAACTCTAGCAATTGTTCATAATATTGTGCTTTAATTTTCTCATACTCTTGTAAGGCCTTACAAGATTTAGAACAAGCATTATTGATTCGTACCTCAGAGTCAGAAAAAGCCATTAGTGCAAGCTCTGTAGCAACCATTGCAGACTATGAATCATCTTCCTCGTCCTTAGTCATAAAGCTCCAATCAAAGCTCACTCCATCAATAGCCAATAGCCCCTTTGGCTCATCCTTATACCAAGTTGACCTGTTGTCAGATTTCCTTGGCTTTCTGCACTCCCTGGCAAAGTGCCCCTTCTTATGACAATTATAGCACTCCACATTCTTTTTGTCAAAACCTACTGTTTCATTGCCACTGATGTTAATCTTTCTTCCAGTCTTCTTCCAAAACTTCTTTGTTCTCAAGCTTAGTAGTGCCACCTGCCATTTAATGTCCATCTCCTCCATATCATCCTCATCAATTTGATCCAAATCCTCATGATTGAGAATTGAACCACCTACTTGACTTGATATAAAGGCATAAAAGGTAGTATCACTAAGTCCTGCAATCTGTTTCTTTGAGCTACCAGTGGAAACACTTCCACTACCAGTGGAAACAACAATGTTAGCACTGTCATCATCACTATCACTTTCTTCATCTGAACTATCATCAAGAGATGATGATATGAGTGCTACACTTCCTGAACTTGAGCTTAATTTGCCAGCTTTCTTCAATCTTTGTTCAATAACCTTGAAGTTATTATACAAATCATTAAGTTTCATGGTCTCCAAATCTGGCTTATCTTCCCACACAGCAACATTGGTTCCAAACTCAGAGGGTAAGCTTCTTAAGAACTTTAGATTGAGGTCTTCCCTTTCCACCTCAATTCCAAAAACAGTGAGTTGAGTAACAATCTTTTGTAGCCTTATGAATATGCTATCAATAGATTCATTACTTGTTGAACCAAAGTTTTCATAAGTCTGCTTCAGCAGGGTCTTTTGAGTCTTCTTGGTGGAATCATTACCACCAAAAACATTACAGATCTCCTCAAAAAGAGTCTTTGCAGTCTTGTATTTGCTGAATGCTAGAACTTGGTCTCTGGGAAGTGTCATCAGCAACAAACCTCTGGCCTTCAGGTCATTCTTCATCTGAAATCTTTCATCATTAGTAACAGGTCCAGTGTTGACCTTGATTACTTCCTTGCCACCAACCATCTCTGAAGTAGAACTTCGTTTGAAGGAATTTTCAACCATAATGATCTCCCAGAGTGTATAGTCTTGGACCATAAAGAATTGTTCAATCATCAGCCTCCACATCTCAAAGTCATTCAACTTAAGCTTTGGAAGCTTAGCAGCAACGTTTGAGTTACTTGTTTCTGTCTCCATTGATTCTTCTGAGTGAACTAGAGTCTTCTAAATCAAAGTATCAAAGCCTGGCTCTGGAGTGGATCTGATACCACTTGATGGATCTAAACAACTTGAACTGTGTTAGATTGATACTTTGAGTTATATCACTAAGTATGCGGAATTTACTTAGTAACACTTAGAAGTTTGATTGTGAGTAAGACAGTTGTTTATGAATAAGAACAATGTATGTAAACAAACGATTAGCTCCAATATTATTAATGATAATAATACGAGTGATCTTGATATCACTAGGGTTACACCTTGAAGCTCTAGAAACGTATATCTAACCATTAACCTAGGATCTCCTTTTATAGCACAAGGAGTCCTCTTTTACAAGATAAGTATAATGCTAATAGAATAAGATATACACAAGATCTATTCTATATTTATCTAAACACGTTTCCTAACAGTTAACTAATCAGCAGTGGTAATATATGTTCTTGCAGTGGTAATAAGTTTCCACTGCAAGTACATTCTTCAGCAGTTGTAACATCTTCACTAGCCGTGGTAACTGTTAGTATAATTCCCAACACTTTTCCATTTACCCGTGACAATATTTTTGTTACGATTGTCACCGTCAGACTGATTATTGAACATGTCTACAACCTGATTCCAAAAAGGAGTATTCATTGTAGTTGTCTACATCTTGGGAAACTGCAACCCAAACTTCAGTTAGTAAGTTTTCTTCTTCTTTTGATCAACGAGTATTCATTTCCGATGTTTTGCCTTTGAAACATTTTTGTAAAATGGTTAGATATAGAAGAGTGTGAAAAATAGTATGTTATGGTATGTTATTTATAACGAATAATAGACGTTTGAAACAATACGAGCGGGATTTATTCAAATTCAAATTTTAAAATCAGGATTCAAATTCAAAATGCTATAGTTCGAGCGGGATCCCACCAAATTAAAATTTAAAATTCAAAATTTAAATACAAGTGGGATTTATTCAAATTCAAATTATAATTCAAAATTCAAAAATCAAATACGAGTGGGATCCCACCTATATATACACACCGCGTGGAGTTGCTTATCACACACACAACTCCTACACACACCTCACACACAAATTCTCAACAATGTCTTGCAAAGACTTCTCCCAACAATTCCCCAGTCAACACGACTTCTCACAACAATTCCCCAGTGAACACGACTTCTTACAATATTTCCAACGAAAAATGAACAGGTAAACACTACACCGAAAGATATCTTTCTGGTACTCCCAACGAAAAACGAACCCGTTAACACTCCACCGGTGAAACACCAACCCAATCCACTTAATTTTACTGAGGAACAACCCCAACAACTTGAGCAGGATGAGGAAATACTAAGGAGATACAAGAAACCGAAGCACGTGAGGCAGCTACTTGAGTTAAGAGGGTTATAACTCAGACTTTTCATTGTAATTTGTTGTTTCATTTTCATTACCGTATCGTAGTTTGTATTAGTATGTAATTTGTATTTTCGATTCAATTTTTAATGTATTTTTAATTCGATGTTTAATGTATTTTCAATTCCTAGTTTAAAATACATTACAAGTTTTATAAATCATTATAATTTTTAAAAAACATTACAAGTTTTATAAAAATTTACAAGTTTTTTCAAGTTACTTAATACCTAAATATACAAACATTACAAATTTAGAAAAGAATGGAAAAAAGAGGAAAAAATGGCACTGACAAAACAGTAAAAAAAGGACGGAAATTACCTTCGTCGTGCAGTTGACGAGGCTTGGACTGGCGAGGGATGAGGAATGAGGGCGGTGTCGTGGCGAGACATAGCGAGTGATCCACGGTGGACTGGCGAGGGATGAGCAACCCCACACCTTGTGCTCTAAGGTTTGGTGAGTGTGTGGAAGGTTTTTACCCATTGACAAAAAAGAAATAACAAAATCATTTTTTTAAGAAAAAATTCATCTACCTCTCATTATAAATGATTTATTAAAGAGTCCAGTGTAACCATAAGATGGCGTGTTATTGAGATTTTTTAACCATGACATTACAATGGCATATCAAATTGTACCGTCCTTTTGACGTTACTCGTCCATCCCCAATCAATTCACTTTTTTCCATCTGATTTTTTATATTTTTTGTAAGTGAGCGGGGTATTTCTTATGATGTGTTATGGGACTTACATTCACCTATAACATTTATAGCTGGGGAATGTGTGTTATTTACTGTAGTGTTATTGCATGTGTGCTGAGATAGCAACCCATAACATTTATAAGGTTAAAATTGCATCTAGCTCTCTTAGGCTGGTTTTTATGATGTATAACCTCTCACCATCACGCGCCACCTCCATACCCCCCCCCCCTTTCAAGCGAGCAAAGAAAAAAAAAGAAAGACAGAGGTGATCACCACCACCTCTTGAGTAAGGAGAAAAAATAAAAAATCTATCTTTTTCATCGAGCCTCCCCACTCCAAACGGTCATATTTATAGAAAAAATGGCATTTTATTTACGTATAAACACCTCCATATTCAATCATTTTTATACACAACTTCAAACATCATTTTTCTCAATATATACAAAACTCAAAAAAAAAAAAAAAATACCATTCCTCATTATCCAAATGAATTCAGAAACGTTCGTGTTACAGACTCATAAAATGATAGATTTTTAAGGTACTTTTAGCAGAAGAATTTATTGTGTTACAATTTTTTATTATCTTAGTAGTAATTTGCCCTTATGACAAAAAAATAGCTTGTAGTTTTTTAAAAACATCAAAGTGTCCTTGCTTCTGTAAAAAGTTTCTAACTTTGTTTCTATTAAACTCATTAAGAAATCAAATGTACATATTGGCGAGGTTATGAATAGCACGAGACGTGGCGTGACGGCATGACCAAGTCTCACGTCTGAGCGACCAAGGCGAGGCTTTTGCAGCTTTAAAGCGTGGTATAAATCGGCACAAAATATGAAAATTTTTATATATTTATATAATATTTCATATATATCGAGTTTACAAAAAACGTTATACATAATGAATAAGTTTAAGAAACAATCTTTACATGCAATATTTTTCATTTTTTTAAATTAATTTTATATGATACATGTGGAGTACACCATCTATCTATACAAGCAGGGGTTGATGTGTTCATGTTAGCATAGAAGGAATATCCTCTGAATGCAGATATTCTCATAGTTATGTTGTCTGTCAAGCTAAGAGTAGAAGAAGACTCTGAGATGGCCAGAGAACTCATTCAGCAGATTCATAATCAATGTGAAAGAGAGATGAAGGCTAAAATACAAATGAGATAAAGTGTTTGGAAGAATCCCCCCCCCCCCCAACATCAAGATCAAGGTTGAAGTTTAATTGAAGAAACTTGATGATTTGCAAGGAAATCACATGTTTAGGGGATGATTGTTGGGAATTAAACACTAACAGTTTATACTGCCAGGCTTACAATTACAACTGCTGAAGATTACACTAACAGTACTAACTGTGTTAGTATTGATAGTACAAGAAGTTTGTACTGCTTATGAGCTGAAGACAGAGATTGAAGATAATATAGAATAGATCGCATGTATATCTTATTAGTATAGAAAGATACGTATATTATGTTAATATATTTTAATTGTGCAGGACTCCTTGTGCTATAAAAGGAGGTCCTATGTTAGATGTTAATATATCTTTTGTTAAAGCTTCAAGGTTTTAACCCTAGTGATAAGTTGAGATCACTCGTATTATTATCAATAATATTGAAGCATTTTGTTTAACATCTTTGTTTATACATTCATACACTGTTCCATTCTTTACTGTTACATCAAACACATAAATCTTCTAAGTATCAAGTAGTAAATTTCGCGTGATATTTGATATTAACTCAAAGTATCCTCAACATGTTATCCGTGTGTTTAGATCCTCACACTGGGCGAGGGTTAGGCGAGGCTGGGCAAGAATAGGCGAGTGCTACGTGAGATATACGTTTTATAAGCAAAACTGTAGGACCTTAAATATATCAACTTTAACACAAATATAAGCACTAGAAGAAGGAAAGATGGTGACTTGAGGATATATGTGTGGCGTTAAAACTAGAGATAAATAAGAGACGAAATAGAAAGCTTTTATTAATAAACACACACACTTACACACACAAGCACACCTTACAAATGAGAGGTAAGGTGCCTTATATAGTTCCATACATAGGCTTTTCATGGGCTTGGGCTTGGACTTGGTTACATGGTAGATAACAAGGCTTATGAAACATAGCACATAACATATTAGCTTGCCAAGTCCAAGGCCCAATGACTAAACTATTACTAATCTTAACAAACGACACAAAGTTACAATATGAGAATGACCATCACTTCATAATACATATTTTTAATGCTAACAATCTCCCCCTAAGGGGTGGTCATTCGAATGATGCTCCATGTGAGTGGGTCTTCCGTGTTCTTTGTCTTTAACTTTGTGTGTCGTTGCAGAATAGTCTTTAGTCTTTGTTCCTTCATGCTTTGTGATCTTTGATAACTGATTATTCATCGTTCTTTGTTCCTTTGTGATGTGGAGTTATCTGCCTTTCGTCACTTCTGCGTTTCTGGTGGTTGTCTGCCATTCCAACATGCTCATACATCTTTGGACTTTGATATTCATATGCACGTAGTTCCCTTTCTTTCACTTTGATCTTTAGTCTTTATACTTTGTAGATTCTTCTTTTTGGCGTAGAATCTTTCTTTGAACTTTGTGTTGTATAGATCTTTGAGGGAGCTTTCTTTGACTTCCAGATGTATGTATGAGCATGTGGAATCTGTCGCCATGGAGGTGATGTGTAGCTGCATGAAAACAATTAGCAATAAATCAACCGGTACTTACAGATAAGGAATTAGATCTTGTCAACAGCATATTGTGAAGACTCCTTCTAATCCTTATCCAGGCCGTTCCCATATCAGATACTCTCGAGAGAGCTTACAAGACCTACTTAGTAGCTCAATGACTGGGTGAGTCGCTGGGGATCACTCCACGACTGTAGACCATTTGAAACCACCGTGAACACTAAGTGTAACCCATAAAGAATTACCGAAGTGACCTGCTGTCAGGGCTGTTTGATGTTGACCCTGGCAGGAATTTCCATTCAATCATTGAGAAACACTTGTGTGAATTCTCTCATAAATGTTCTGGAAGATTGCTAAGATCTGCGTAGGACTCTAAAATTTAAATCTGGCGTCCTTAATGATGAACAACCAGTGTAGAAATATCATGTGTTCCTATGAGATCTTTTGATGAATCTCGGGGCTCTAGACTCTATAAGTGCACATTTGGTTTCCTATGCGGAGATTAGGGAGAGGTCTCCTGCTTCAATATCAACCATCTCTAAGAGACAGGTCGATAGATTACACCGGTTCCCCGTGAGAACGAAACAAGCTCTTTTAAGAGAACTTGAGTGGTTAGGAAGGTTTAGTCAAGTGCGTCACTGGGTCCATGACGTCTTGTCTTCAATACCGATGTCACATTAGTAACAACCAGTAGCATACGAATTGTACCCGGTGTCTGCCCTAAGGTTGATGTCACAACTCGTAATTTTCGGTCATTTTCCAAACCTCGACAATTTACTATTCACAAGTTACTATTCATCAATTACTATTCATCAATCACTATTCATCGTTTTTGAGGTCAATTTGACACTCCGAGAAACATTCAGAAATTCTACTATTCACTTGACACTATTCATTTCCGGAAGAAAACCACTATTCACGTGCATTACTCATGTCATCGTAAATTTAGTTTACGAGTATTTAAATTCGCGTAACCGTATTGGTTCAGGAGCGAATTCATGCTTTATCATCGAGACATTTCATACGGACTAGAAATAGCCCGCATATCATTATTATGGCACTTGCATACTATTCCACTCGTAATGTATTCAAATTATATTTTTAATATAATTAACGAATTACGTATGTTTATTTTAAATAAACACTAATACGCGAACTATAAATGTGACTAACACGTCCGACACTCCCGACTATGATCCCAATATATTTTTATATTCATTTTTATAATATAAAAATTATAATATTAATTTACCCGGTGTTTTGGAAATTTATTTAATTTATATCGTACGCCTAATTTATTTACGACGGTTTTCGTAAAAACTAAACAATAATTATCTAAACACCCAATATTTGTACCCAACCAATTTTTATAATTTTTATAAATTTATTTTATTCCGGTTAACTCCGTTAAAATTTATTTTTAGTTAACCCGGTACCCGGTACACTTTAAAACTACAAAATAAACACATTATTATGCAAAAGTCATCAAAAGTCTTACACTCCAACCCCCCCCCCCCCCCATATCAATCACTTACAAAATCACAATAATTCACTAACTCTTTAAATGCTAGTCCTTTTTGTCTTTTAAATAAAAATATAAACCATATACTCCCATTTTTCACATCATTTTCTCATATCTAGCAAAACTCTCTTTTTCTCTTTTCCTCTCCTTTTGGTCTCGGCAAAACAACAAGGAACAAGCAAGAGTGCAAGACATATAATTTTTCCAAGATCTAGTAATATTCAAGTGTAATTAGTTGTCCTTGTTTGGGTTTTGAGATAAAAACTCAAGGATTGTTAGGTTTTCACCATCCAAACTTCATTAATCTTCCAAGTAAGTTTACAAAACTCATTTCATAATTTTTACAAGTTATTACTATGTTTATATATTTTTCTTACAAGAACTCATGCATATATTGACTTATACCACTTTATTTTTGTAAACTTTTGATCATACAAGCCCTAGAAATGATTTTTGGTTAGATCCTTGTTAGATCTACTTGGTTATGATGTTTAGGAACCCATGACACCCTAAGAAGGTGTATGGTAGGATTAGACTAGCTTTGTGGTGTTTGAAAGTGGTTTGGTTGGTTTTTGAACAAGTTAGTAACTAGGAAAACCAAGTTTTGACACTTATAGAAAGTTGCTGTCCATTTTTGCAAAACGTGGAAAGATCAGGGAATTCTGGGTAATTTTGGACCTAAGATTCAGAAAATATTTTCCGATACGGAACTATGGCCGAAAACGGGGATAAAAACGAGTTAATAACGAAGGAGATACGCTAAAAACGAGTTTAACGACGAAAACTATATTTTCCGGAAATGCTTGCTGATGAACAGTACTCACGGGCAAATTCGAGGCGTAAAACTAAATCTAGCCATCCCGACTTATCAAAAATATGTTAGTATTTTGTCCCACGATTCCGGGGATATAAAGAACGAGGAAAATGAACTTAAAACGACCAAGTTATACGCGTTTTAACATCGTCAAAACTATATATATATATATATATATATATATATATATATATATATATAGTCACAACTAGAAAATAATAACTTACGCACTAAATGGTATATTTTCTAGAAATATTACTAAGGATTGTATTCTTAACAAATGAAATACGTATGACCCAAGGAATATTCATACGACTTAACGACGTTATTTTAAGATTTTCGATACGAGGAATGGAACGCTAACATTGTTATACGATATATTACGACAAGTTTTTATAACTCCAATGGGACTTATTTTTCCTAAGTATGGAAACTATTTTACTATGACAATAACTAGTATTTCCAAGTTACGAGTGGTATAGGCATCATGTGCGTGCATTCATTTCATTATGTCATGATCTAAGGTAGATCGTTATTACTCATATTAGGTTGCGGTTAGAGATCGTGCCTCATTTCAGTGTATCCATTCTTGTCATCGTAGCTATCGCTCCAGGTGAGTCATAGCCCCTACTATTTTGATTGTTTTGCAAACTCTTTGGGGGAGAATACATGCTTGTTTTACTTAAAAAGCATTACTTGCTTTACCTGGTTGATTACTCAAATATTTCCAGCTTTATCTAAATATACATTTGATCACCTGCACTTCATTAGTGTGCTTGACTACCGGTATTTCTTTGGTATATTTAACCACCTGCATTCATTGGTATGTTTGATTTTCTTGTATTTCATGGGATTGATTATCCTTGTTTACATGACTACATTGTCATAATTGTTTATCTGGCGACATTGTCAGTATTATTTATCTGGCGACATTGTCAGTATTATTTATCTGGCGACATTGTCAGTATTGTTTAGATAACCTCATTGACTGAATCATTTTATTTATATAGCCGTTTTGCTATATTTATCTGGGAATTTGGATACCATTATTACTTATGTTCACGTAGACTTTAACACATTTGGCAGTGGGTTGTAAACACACAGGTTACAAGTCTCTTATGGCGGGACTTGCAACTGAGTGGATTTACAATGCCTTTGCTGGGCGATCATTTCTCTATAGGCATTATTTGTTAAACAAATTCTATGAACTCACCAACCTCGTGTTGACACTTTAGCATGTATTTTCAGGTTTTAAGCTATGGCATGCTACAGGAGGTTTTGGCAGGGCATGGCATGGTCATAGAAGACTCTGATTTTTATATGGGGACCATTTCAAACTATTTTAAGGGCCTACTTCCGCACCATTTTTAAAAATGTAAATTCAACATTTATGACTTAACTATTTTATTCTATATAATTGAAGTGAAACCATTTTTGTACTTGTGTCGTGATATCAATTGAGTTACACCCCAGCTGCACGTATGCTTCCGCTGGACCCGATTTTGGGGGTGTGACAGATTGGTACCAGAGCTTTGGCTATAGCGAACTAAGTGTTTTTAAAACCTAGACTATAGCTACTTTTACGAAAAACTTAACCCTATGACCGTCACGTGCCTGCCTGCCAAGATGATGCCTCACTTGTGGTTTGTTGCTGACTTAGGTGATGAGATTTGTGTCTCATTATCTGGTATATTATATTCACTTATTCTAGTTGATTACTATCATTGTCTTTCATATAAGCATGTTCACGTATCATATATGTCACCGCATTATGTTTTTCCTTGCATAGTTTCACCAATCGACCTCGAGTTTGGTCACTTGCTTTTGTCTTTCTGAACCTCTTGGTATTTGTGAAGGACATAGTCTTAGTATAACTGAGCTGAGTATTTCAAAATTCATGGAACCTCGGTGGGATATAGACTGGTCATCTATATTCAACCCAGGATAGTGAGATATAGGCTGACCACCTATGTCTGACTCAGAGATGAATTTTGCAACACTGAGAATGGTTATAATAAAATTTTGTCTGGATTAAATTCTCTACCCAATTCCCAAATGTTTCATTCATGTGTGCGTACTTACTTTCATCACAATCTCATTATGTCGCAGCTGTCACAGTCTTTTCCCTTCTCACCATTATTATCATTCCTCTTCCCCACATATATAGATAAGGAATTAGGTGATACTCTATAGATTCCTATGTCACTCATCACTCATTACTCCCAATATTGATAAGTGGATATTATCAATGACCTCCCTAAGAAAGACTTCCCATACCATATATAAGGAGGATCCCTAGGTACATTATGACCATTTAAAACTCAACGGAAATCTCAGGATATCACAAAACCACTCGAACCATGTCAACTCGTCATATCGCAACATCAACCTTTCATTCTACGATAACCCACTCTCGAACATCTACTACTAGGAAACGTCTTAATTATGTCTCACCCTTCTTTTCTCGTTTTGAAGAGCTATGCCGCCAAGGAAAGTTAAAGCTACTCCAACTATGACACCTGTTGCTATTCGGAAATTGGTTAAGGATAGTATCGCCGAAGCTCTAGATATCGAGAGAGCTGAGGTAGCTGCAAGGGCTGCTGAGGTCGCTTTACAGACAGGGACAGATGGACAATCCGATAATAAGCACGAGTGTACTTGGAAAAATTTTAAGGTTAGTGATCCCATCAAGTTTAAAGGCACTGAAGGAGCGGTTGCTTTGATTCACTGGTTCGAAAAGACTGAGAATGTGTTTCTCATGTGCAACTGTCCTGATGGTAGCAAGGTAAAATTCGCTACTGGTATGCTTTTGGATGAAGCTATGTCATGGTGGAATTCTTATGCTCAACCGATGGGTATGGAAAATGCCTACAAGCTCACTTGGGAGCAATTCAAGAAATTGATGACTGAGAAGTTTTGCCCTCGTACTGAGGTGCAGAAGTTGGAAACAGAATTCTATGAGCTGGTGACTAAAGGTGATGACATCGAGACCTACTTCAGGAAGTTTCAAGAGTTGGCTGCACTATGCCCAACTATGGTTTCAGATAATGAAAAGCTGCTAGAAAAATTCATCGGTGGACTACCGCGCAACATCAGTGGGAACGTAATTGCTTCTAAATCAGACACGCTGGAGGAAGCTATCAGAATATCCCAAAAGCTTATGGCTCAAGTGATGAAGCAAGAAACTACTGTCAACAACAACAACGAAAACAAGAGGAAAAGGGATGACAACCAAGGAGACGATCAAATATGGCAGCCAAACAAACAACATGAAGTGGTTAGGGCCTACGTTGCGGAGCCGAGTGAAAAGAAAGGTTATCAGGGTACTCTACCTAAATGCAACACGTGTCAGAATCATCATAACCATGGACCTTGTCTTAATCCATGTGGCAACTGTAAGAAGGTTGGTCATGCAACTTGGGAATGCAAATTTCCAATCATTATCGGAGATCAGAAACCCTCAGTGACATGTTTTGGCTGTGGAGAAATAGGCCATTACAAGAATGAATGCCCAAAACAAGGAAACCTAGAGAAAAGGAACCAAGGTGGAAGGGGTCGTGGGAGAGCCTAGGTCATCGGAGAAGGAAATGGTCCGCACATCAACAACGCTGAGGACGACAACAATGTTCAAGAACCAAGAACTTCTGTCTTAAAAATAAACCAAAGCCTAAACTCTCTTGTGTTGTATTTCTTTTGTGTTTAATTCTACGTTCTATCGTATAAGTTTCATGTAATATTAACGAATTCCGATCTAATGAATATTCCATCTTTTATCACCACCAGCTCCTAGCGATTTCATTAAGATTCCTTTGGAACTACACCACCTATCATCTACAGACCAATGGTCAGAATTAGAGAACGATTCAAACATAGGAAGATATACTCAAAGCATGAGTGATTGATTCTAGAAATGGTTGGATTAACCATTTGCCATAAATCAGATTCCTTTATAACAATAGTTACCACACGAGCTTAGAGACTACACCATTTGACGCACTCTATGGTCGAAGTGCCAACATCCATTAACGGATCAAAATTTGGAAAAAGCCTAACTCACTAGTCCAGTAAGCATTCATGAAATAACCAGGAATTTCCTACAAATCAAGAATCAGTTACAAGTTCAATAAGTTGCAAACCCTTAGAATTTCAAGTTAATGGCAGGATTATGTTGAAGGTTCTGCCTAGGAAAGGCATGATACCATTAAGAAAAATTTGGGAAGATAAACCCGAGATACATTGGACCATTCAATAATTCAGACAGTATGGGCCTAGTGGCCTACAGACTTGAACTCCCATTAGAGCTCAGTAGCTTACACGATAAATATTATCATCTTCTCACCAATAACACTTCAGAGAACCACTAGAAATCATGGACTGTTAGGTCGAACGGTTGATGCAGAGTCGAATTCCTATCGTGGAAGTTCGCTGAAATTCTCAATTATCACCATCTTTTCACCAATACCATTCTAGAGACTTACACAAACTGAACTTCGGGAAGAAGTTCCTGTTAGAAGGGAAGACTGTCACAACTCGTAATTTCCGGTCATTTTCCAAACCTCGACAATTTACTATTCACAAGTTACTATTCATCAATTACTATTCATCAATCACTATTCATCATTTTTGAGGTCAATTTGACACTCCGAGAAACATTCAGAAATTCTACTATTCACTTGACACTATTCATTTCCGGAAGAAAACCACTATTCACGTGCATTACTCATGTCATCGTAAATTTAGTTTACGAGTATTTAAATTCGCGTAACCGTATTGGTTCAGGAGCGAATTCATGCTTTATCATCGAGACATTTCATACGGACTAGAAATAGCCCGCATATCATTATTATGGCACTTGCATACTATTCCACTCGTAGGGTATTCAAATTATATTTTTAATATAATTAACGAATTACGTATGTTTATTTTAAATAAACACTAATACGCGAACTATAAATGTGACTAACACGTCCGACACTCCCAACTATGATCCCAATATATTTTTATATTCATTTTTATAATATAAAAATTATAATATTAATTTACCCGGTGTTTTGGAAATTTATTTAATTTATATCGTACGCCTAATTTATTTACGACGGTTTTCGTAAAAACTAAACAATAATTATCTAAACACCCAATATTTGTACCCAACCAATTTTTATAATTTTTATAAATTTATTTTATTCCGGTTAACTCCGTTAAAATTTATTTTTAGTTAACCCGGTACCCGGTACACTTTAAAACTACAAAATAAACACATTATTATGCAAAAGTCATCAAAAGTCTTACACTCCAACCCCCCCCCCCCCCCCCCCCATATCAATCACTTACAAAATCACAATAATTCACTAACTCTTTAAATGCTAGTCCTTTTTGTCTTTTAAATAAAAATATAAACCATATACTCCCATTTTTCACATCATTTTCTCATATCTAGCAAAACTCTCTTTTTCTCTTTTCCTCTCCTTTTGGTCTCGGCAAAACAACAAGGAACAAGCAAGAGTGCAAGACATATAATTTTTCCAAGATCTAGTAATATTCAAGTGTAATTAGTTGTCCTTGTTTGGGTTTTGAGATAAAAACTCAAGGATTGTTAGGTTTTCACCATCCAAACTTCATTAATCTTCCAAGTAAGTTTACAAAACTCATTTCATAATTTTTACAAGTTATTACTATGTTTATATATTTTTCTTACAAGAACTCATGCATATATTGACTTATACCACTTTATTTTTGTAAACTTTTGATCATACAAGCCCTAGAAATGATTTTTGGTTAGATCCTTGTTAGATCTACTTGGTTATGATGTTTAGGAACCCATGACACCCTAAGAAGGTGTATGGTAGGATTAGACTAGCTTTGTGGTGTTTGAAAGTGGTTTGGTTGGTTTTTGAACAAGTTAGTAACTAGGAAAACCAAGTTTTGACACTTATAGAAAGTTGCTGTCCATTTTTGCAAAACGTGGAAAGATCAGGGAATTCTGGGTAATTTTGGACCTAAGATTCAGAAAATATTTTCCGATACGGAACTATGGCCGAAAACGGGGATAAAAACGAGTTAATAACGAAGGAGATACGCTAAAAACGAGTTTAACGACGAAAACTATATTTTCCGGAAATGCTTGCTGATGAACAGTACTCACGGGCAAATTCGAGGCGTAAAACTAAATCTAGCCATCCCGACTTATCAAAAATATGTTAGTATTTTGTCCCACGATTCCGGGGATATAAAGAACGAGGAAAATGAACTTAAAACGACCAAGTTATACGCGTTTTAACATCGTCAAAACTATATATATATATATATATATATATATATATATATATATATATATATATATATATATATATATATATATATATATATATATAGTCACAACTAGAAAATAATAACTTACGCACTAAATGGTATATTTTCTAGAAATATTACTAAGGACTATATTCTTAACAAATGAAATACGTATGACCCAAGGAATATTCATACGACTTAACGACGTTATTTTAAGATTTTCGATACGAGGAATGGAACGCTAACATTGTTATACGATATATTACGACAAGTTTTTATAACTCCAATGGGACTTATTTTTCCTAAGTATGGAAACTATTTTACTATGACAATAACTAGTATTTCCAAGTTACGAGTGGTATAGGCATCATGTGCGTGCATTCATTTCATTATGTCATGATCTAAGGTAGATCGTTATTACTCATATTAGGTTGCGGTTAGAGATCGTGCCTCATTTCAGTGTATCCATTCTTGTCATCGTAGCTATCGCTCCAGGTGAGTCATAGCCCCTACTATTTTGATTGTTTTGCAAACTCTTTGGGGGAGAATACATGCTTGTTTTACTTAAAAAGCATTACTTGCTTTACCTGGTTGATTACTCAAATATTTCCAGCTTTATCTAAATATACATTTGATCACCTGCACTTCATTAGTGTGCTTGACTACCGGTATTTCTTTGGTATATTTAACCACCTGCATTCATTGGTATGTTTGATTTTCTTGTATTTCATGGGATTGATTATCCTTGGTTACATGACCACATTGTCATAATTGTTTATCTGGCGACATTGTCAGTATTATTTATCTGGCGACATTGTCAGTATTATTTATCTGGCGACATTGTCAGTATTGTTTAGATAACCTCATTGACTGAATCATTTTATTTATATAGCCGTTTTGCTATATTTATCTGGGAATTTGGATACCATTATTACTTATGTTCACGTAGACTTTAACACATTTGGCAGTGGGTTGTAAACACACAGGTTACAAGTCTCTTATGGCGGGACTTGCAACTGAGTGGATTTACAATGCCTTTGCTGGGCGATCATTTCTCTATAGGCATTATTTGTTAAACAAATTCTATGAACTCACCAACCTCGTGTTGACACTTTAGCATGTATTTTCAGGTTTTAAGCTATGGCACGCTACAGGAGGTTTTGGCAGGGAATGGCATGGTCATAGAAGACTCTGATTTTTATATGGGGACCGTTTCAAACTATTTTAAGGGCCTACTTCCGCACCACTTTTAAAAATGTAAATTCAACATTTATGACTTAACTATTTTATTCTATATAATTGAAGTGAAAACCATTTTTGTACTTGTGTCGTGATATCAATTGAGTTACACCCCAGCTGCACGTATGCTTCCGCTGGACCCGATTTTGGGGGTGTGACAGTTGAACATATGGAGGGCTATTTCTTTTCACCCTTTTTCATAACTTTTCTTTTTAATTCTTCAACCCCTTCTTTCTCCTTTCTCATTTTCTCCTTTTTTCAATCATACCTAAGGACTTCTAATTCTAATCTATTGGATTTGTCCTTGGGTAGATCCCTCCGGCTCTGGCGGATCATAGGACGGTTTTTCCTAACCTTAGTCACCTTATAACTCCATGACTATCCCATAATTGATCATGAAACCATTTATTGAAAATCTCTCAAAGTGTTTATGATAATGAAACACTTTGTTGTTACCACTTTGAGAGTTTTGCAGCTTTTGAAGGACTCCCCCTTCACATGTGCTCATGAATTTTAAGAAATTTGCACATGCTAGAGGAGTTTGCACTTTTTGAATTGATCCACTTTCAGTGAACATGACCGATTCGAGACACGCTTACATCACTAGTTAGACTAGCTTGAAATTATTACCCGTCCTGGTCAAGTCCAAAGAAAGTCTCTCGATACGGTACATTCTACTCAGACAAGTCCTATTCGAGATACGCTTACATCACTAGTTAGACTAGCTTGAAATTATTACCCGTCCAGGACAAGTCTTTTCGATTACTGACATTTTAAGCTTCGTCAATTCATTGGTTCTTACTGAGTCGAGCTCTTTCGAGATTCAGTCACAATCTTTACACATCTTTGATCACATTTTAATCATGTCTTCTCCCCCTCAAAAATAGCATAGCGTGATATTTTCGATATCAACAGATTAATAAAAAGCTTTTTGGAGAGAAAGACAGATTTGATTTTGCATGAAATCGGAACAGTTTAGTTTTTTATACTCCCCCTTAATGATAGCACATTTAAAATCAATTAAAGGTTTAGAGGGAGTTATCTTGAGCACTAATTTTGAGAGATTTTGAGAAATCTTTTGAACAATCTTGAAAAAGTGCTCAAGAATTTGGTTTTGAAAAACGAGTTTTTGTTTGAAATCCTTTTCATTTGTTTATACTCGAACTTTTGAAAATGATTTCATCTTTGAACGTACGAGTCCTTGATTTGAAAATAATCAGAAGTCATCATTTTAGTTCGGGTTCGTACTGAGGTATACAAAAGCCACAGTGAAGAAAATTTTGAGAAACGACATGTTTTGGAAAAACATTAAAAAGAACTCCCGTTCAAGCATCTGTACATGTCCGTATCATTGTTGAATGATATTTCTAGAAACGTACAAAATATTGATTTATACGAGAGACATGTCGTGAGAAGAATATTTTTAGATTTTTTTTATTTTATATTGTTTTTGTATTTTTTGAAAATTTTATATTTTTATATTTTGTGTTTTTGTTTTTTCAAAAATATTTACAGCGAAGCGATTTTGAAAACTTTTTCAAGAAGATTCGAGAAGACGTTCTAGCTCCTCAGGAGTTAGGCTTCGCATGCCAATTCGTCGAACTAAATAGTCAAACCTTTCTTTTGGAAGGGCTTTAGTAAATAGATCGGCGAGTTGGTAATCAGTCTTAACGAAAAATAATTCAACAGTACCCTCTTCCACATGTTCTTTGATGAAATGGCAGCGGACTTTGATATGCTTCGTCTTAGAGTGATGTACGGGATTGCACGAGATGGCTATGGCACTTTTTGAGTCACAATACATAGGTATTCTGTCAAAAATAAAGCAATAATCTGTGAGTTGTGTCCGCATCCAAAGAACTTGGACACAACACGCATATAGAGACACATACTCGGCTTCGGCGGTTGATAGCGCAGTACAATCCTGTTTCTTTGACGACCAGCTTACTAGCTTTTCACCCAAAAATTGTGCTCCACCTGATGTACTCTTTGCTGTAACTTGATCACCAGCATGGTCTGCATCTGAAAATGCTGTTAAATTAAACTCCGAATCCTTCGGATACCAAAGTCCCATGTTAATGGTGCTTCGTAGGTACCGAAAGATCCGTTTAACCTCTTTGAGGTGAAGTTCGGTAGGCTTTGCCTGAAACCGTGCTAACAAACAAACAGCAAATTGAATATCGGGTCGGCTAGCAGTTAGGTACATGAGAGAACCGATCATGCTCCGATATTTTTTCGGATCGATGGGTTTTCCAAACAAATCAGCATCTATTTTTGGTGAAGTGACCATTGGTGTACCAACAGAATCACAGTTTTTCATTCCATGTTTTTTCAAAATCTCTATTGTATATTTAGCTTGATTGATAAAAATACCACGAGGGGATTGATGGATTTGTAAACCAAGAAAGAATTTTAGTTCCCCCATCATGGACATTTCAAATTTACTTTTCATGAGATTTTCAAAATGTTTTGAATGGTTAGGATTGGTTGATCCAAAAATAATGTCGTCCACGTAAATTTGAACGATCAAAATGTCATCTTTGAATTTTTTGATAAACAAGGTGTCATCAACCGTTCCTTTTGTGAAATTGTTTTTGAGCAAGAAAGATGATAGTTCGTCATACCACGCTCTTGGAGCTTGTTTTAAACCATAAATTGCTTTCTTAAGCTTGTAGACGTAGTCTGGATGATCTTTGTCGATGAATCCCTCTGGCTGACTCACATACACTTCTTATTTCAGAGTTCCATTTAAGAAAGCTGTTTTAATATCCATCTGATAGACTGTGATATTTTTGTGAGCGGCACAGGCTAAGAAAATCCGGACTGCTTCAAGTCTAGCTACAGGCGCGAATGATTCTTCAAAGTCTATCCCTTCTTCTTGTGGATAACCTTTAGCCACGAGACGAGCTTTGTTGCGAATAACAGTCATTTCCTCATCCAGTTTTTTAACTCGTTTATCAAGTGGTCGTTCAACAAGTTCCCAACTATCATGTAACAGGTATTGAAGAAATTCCTCCTGCATCGCTTCAATCCAAGGGTTTTCTGCCATTGCTTCCCGAATGTTCTTTGGTTCTTTGAGGCTGATTGAGCAAACGTAGATGCACAATTCGAGATCGGTGGCAAGTTGTCTCCTCGTTTGAACTGGCTTTGAAGATTCACCAATAACTTGTTCTATTGGATGGTCTTTTGTCCATTGAAACGTAGAAGGGTACCTTGGGTTTAACGTATGTGTGTTAGACGGTTCTTGTAACCTAGAAGAAGATTCGGCAGAGTCTGTTGCAAACGGGTTTTCAAATACTTCTTCTCCTTCTTCTAACGCAACATCGTTTGAATTATTTGTTGGTTCTTCTTGAAAATTTGTGTTTTGATTTTGCTCATCAACTCTTGGTAGTCCAGTTTCAAGTATTGGAGTGGCTTGAGTAGATGTAGATGATGTTGAGGTAGTTGGTGCTTCAGCTTCGATTGTTGTAGATGCATCCAGTGGTGGTGGTGGTTGATTTTGAGCGGGTGCAGCGGAATGTTGTTGAGATGCATTTGTCGAAGTTCCACAATAATATTCATCAAACATTAACTCAAAGAAATTTTCAAGTTCTTGTTCTGAAGGTTTATCCGTGTTTGTTGACTGAGCTCCTTGAGGCACGAGTCCTGAACTGATGTGTGCAGAAGTCTGCATGTTTGGTGCGGGTCCTAATCCGTTTTGATTAGAAGCCATCGGATTAAGCGTGAGAAATTGTGTATCTTTTATTTCATATCAATATAAACCTTTTTCTTCACCCTCTCTCTACTTTCTCTCTCAAGAACCAAAAATGGAATCCATCTTCTTTGATCAACCAAGACCTCCCGAACCACATAAATCATACATATTTTCGGTCCTACAAAAACAACAAGGTGGGCGAGGTGGGGAGTGATGGGCGAGTGGGTTAAGGTCTAGGCGAATGAGGTGGGGAGTTCTGGGCGAGTGAGTTAAAACATGACTATTGAAGTTTAGTAAACCTGTATGTGAAGAAATGAGCTAATAATTGCCGCATTATTTCTATTGCAGGTTTTGGTAAATGTTAAAAATGGTGCATGTATCGTCAATGAGATAAAACTGAAGCATAATAAACATATGTGATTTTTAAATATAAAAAAGAGGTATAGTATTGCTCGTATCTTTTTTGGCTTGGTAATCTTTTATATAATAAAACAAAATCTCAAGTGGAGATTTTTTCATTTTAAAAAAATCAAATTATACCTTATTTAGCAATAATTTTATTTAAAAAAAAATATTTTCTTATTAGGTAACATTTTATATTTATCCATAACACAAGTAGAAGATAAATACAAAAAGAATATATAGATAAGATGCAATTAACAATATGATTAAAATTTTTAAATAATTATCTTTAATAATAAAAAATTATAATTAAACATAATAAATAAAACAAAACAAAGATTAAATTATTTATTTTTTAATAAATAAAAATATATGATTAAAAAAAACTCGTGCATGCGCAGGCATTATAACTAGTTTTTAAATAATAAACATTTGTGAATCATGTGAGATAGTGATAATGTTTTTGTCAAAGAGATAAAGCTGAAGCATCAAAAAGCATATAACATTAGATTGGATAACATTTTTTTGGGTGAATAACTTTCTTCGGCGAGAGTAATGCTAGGCGAGTGAAAAATGAAAAGTATGATATCGTCATACACAATGCTCTAAATGCTTTATTAAGGTACTTTAGCAAAAGAATTTATTTTGTTACAGTTTTTGATTATATTAATTTGCACTTATGACAAAAAAAAATTAATAAAATAAATAAAATAATAAAAATTTGTTTGCCTTTTTAATAATAAGTTTCTAACTTTGTCGATGGTATACTCGTTAGACTACTAGTAGTGGTAATTTCAGGTGATTTGTGTTATTCCTGTCACTTTAGCATCAACTTAATTTTCTTTTTTTAAGACTAAATAAATGATTAAATGCCCGTAATGTTGAAAAAATGCGTGACCAGATCTTTTTTTTTTTTTTTTTTTTTTTTTTTTTTTTTTTTTTAATTTAAAATTTCATTAATAATTAAAAAACCAAATAAAATTAAAAGCATTACAATAAAAATTAAAAACTTAAACTAATAGTTTAAAATATATTTTGCCCTTATTTTCCGCCTCATCTCCAACATCGTCTCTTGTTGTTTTCTGGTTAAATGGTCTCGAGTATGATAAAACATGAAGTCTTTGTCCATCTCTTTTTCTTGCTTAAATAGAAACATTTAACGTTGCAGCTCAAGTGCTTCTCTCTGGTATGCAAGCTTTTGTTGTTCTAATTCTTTCTCATATGCAAGCTTTTGTCTCTCTAATTTCACTTGCTCCCGATTTGCCTGCTCTTCCAGTTTCTATTACCGCTCTTTTATTCTCAAATACTCAACCAAGTCTTCTTTCTTTTGGGAAAATAAACTCGATGCGACGTCTTTTTGATTGGTTCTTCGTCTTCTTAGATTCTTGATGTCTTTTTGTAGTCTTCCTTTTAACGGCCACCACCTCTTCAACGGAAGAGTTGCTTTGAACGGGTATGGATGGACCACCTGAACCTTGACTCGGAGCATAATTGTGACTACCAAATAATGGATCAAATTCGTCTTCAAGATCAAAACGGTCAACCGGAGAAAAAATGTTGAGAAATTTGAGATGGGTACGATGATCATGACATTTGTGGACGATACATTTGATACTGTTGTTGGTACATTTGATTTTTGTTGTTGTTGGTAATACGGAGGAGAAAGTGGATTATTTATATAAATATGTTGTTGATGTTGTGAGTGGTATGCAAAACTACTAGGTTGAAAATTAACTTGTGGTGAGTGTCCGGTTAAAAGAAAATTGAGGTCGCTGTTGTTGGAACGTTTTGTTATCGTCAGGTTTTTGCTATTTTGTTTTGCGAGTTTTGTGAGACATTTTTTTAGTTGGAGAATAGTTGAAAATTTTGGAGATGAGAAAGTGTTTTAGAAATGGAGAAGAGAAAGTGTTATTTATTGGAGAAGAAAGTGTATTATTTATAAAAAAAGATATACATACAAACACCCCAAACAACTTGTTCTTTTGCATTTGCTTCTGTCACGCACTCTTCAAAAAAAAAATGTTTATGTAATCGGAAAAAAACAAAGGGCCGTGTTCCATGGTTAGTTCGTAATGAGAGAGGGAGGGGCGGTGACGCGTCGTACCACTCAACCGACCGAACGGGGACCCAACAATTAAAACCAGTCTTAAGATATGAAATGTTCATATTGGTCAAAACTTGTTTTAAATGCAATTCCCCTTATCTTATATATATAAAGCTTAAGAAGCCTTATAAATGTAAGTGGTCATGATTAATGCTTAATGAATTGATTGTATCATATGTAGTGTTCCACATTGATTTCCAGGCAACTCAAGCAAACTATCTTTAAGCATACAATGAATATTCACATAATGGCCATTTATATGTTAAGTATATGAAGCATTTATCAGTTACACAACTCTAAATGTAAAGTGGTCATCATAAATATTTCATGCATTGAAAGTTAAATATGCAAGCTCCAAGCAAACCAACCATCTCATGAATTGAATGTTAGGAAGATGAAGTAAAACATAACCAATTGAGAATAAATGCAGCAAATAATCTTTTTGGTTGCTTTTTTAAGATTATAAATAGCCACTATCACCATTTTCACCACATCATTTTTTCCCGATCCTCACCAACATGAAACAATCAATAACTCATTCCAATCCAACAACCTTAATCGAACAACCAACATCAACCAACAACAAACAACTTCACGTCTCACAACCGACAACAACAAATCCAAAACTATGTCTTAAAACTGAAGAAAAAAACCAATCCTACAAACTAGACGCAACCATGAACCCCACAATCACACAATTACAAGAATCGAATTTTTTGAAGCCTAGCTTCATTAATATACGAACTTATTCAAGAAAGGACCATAACAAAATTGTTACAATATTTCTTTTTGTTCGGTTTGAAAAACAAAAACGCAAACAATATCAAATCACCATACCCGAGACCAATCCTAGGATCTTGAATCCGTTTAAACGCGTCTTTGGTTCATCTTGAACATCAAAGAAGAAAAAGGTCACGATAAGGCTGTGTGTTTGTGTTTGATAAGGATTTATGATGAACTTTATTAGATTTAAACCGCAAATGAAGACATATGTTAGGGTTTTGTTCCGATTGTGTTATTTAAATGTTTAGATATGTAATTAGTTTATGATTTGATGGTATAAATGAAGATGAGATGTAATTGTTTGTAGGGAAAAGATATATTTGATGATGGTGATAGATGTATTTGTGTGTGAGTTTAGAGATAGGGGCGGAGTACACAAAAAGTAGGGTTAGGTCTAATTGTGTTTAGTTAAATGTTAGGTCTATTGATTGATTCGAGCAGGTTTATGATTCGGACTTGGGTCACTCGATCTGATTTTTTATTATACGAATTATAATTTGTACTCTTGAATATACTAATTACTTTAATGTTTTATGTTTTTATAGTTTTGTTAAAAAGAAAATTTGTTTTATAGTTCGCTTTTAATAATGTAATTTATTTTATCTTTATCCATAAATGGTGCAAAGTAATAGACTAAAGATAAAACAAATACGTAGTAATGATTCGGGTAATCATATCCACAATTAGTATCGGTAATTAAGCGATTATGTTATTTTGAGGATTTACCATTTATATAATTTTACGGTAGTTTAAATCTTACATAATAAGTAATATCATTTTGACGATTTATGTAGTTTAAACAATATAGATATACCATTTATATTATCTATTGCAAATTAAATTTAAATCTTACTCAATAAGTAATATCACTATGGAGGTTAATTGATTATCTTAGCATGATTTTAGTTTCATTTGTAGAATGACAAACAAATTTGGCAAAATAAAATTATTATATTAGTTATTAAGAGTAGAAAAATTATATGGTGAGATTGATGTCTTCAAATATATTTATATATGCAATATGCTACAAATTAAATATACTAACAATATTGGACCGATTTTCACAATAAAAATATATTGAAACTTAAAAGGTTTTTGTTGATAAAATAAAGTTCGAGTAATTAAGCGTAGTAATGTGGAGCTACCGTATTTGATATGATAAGTCAAAGGATAATTCATTGTCACAAGTTGATCTCAAAATATACAGACTATCCACTTTGTTACGATTTTATATAAGGGTTACATTTATTTTGAAAGAACCGTATGCGTTTAACCTCCTTTTGACATTTAGTATGTAACTTATATATATTAAAAAATTATATGTGAAAAGACTCTTTTAAATGTAGCATCTTGAAAAGAGTCTCTTCACATATACTCTTTTAATGTCAATAAACTATTTTAAATGTGTGTCATGCTCAAAAAAGGTGTGATACCATCACAACTTAGATATTTAATGACGAAAATAAGTGTCAAAGATTACGCTATGAACACTTATATACTGCCCATATAATGATGAAAATTAGTGTTGAACAATACACCATGAACATTTAGATTAAGCCCGTGTGCATCCCACATGTCTGAATGACTCCACACATTACACTATGACCAATTAGATAGAGCCCGTGTGCAACGCACGGGTCTGAATGACTCGTACTATTAAAAGCTCTTTTCTAGATTATTAAATGCAAATGTGACATGAAGATATTTTGGTGTGATATTTTTGTGGTATGTGACTTGATACTACTATAAAAAAGAAACAACAAAATGAGTTTTTAAGAAATAATTCATCTACCTCTCATGTTTAATGATTTATTAAGCTTTTTTTTTTTTTTTTTTTTTTTTTTTTTTTTTTTTTTTTTTTTTAAATGGTGGGTGACTCTTACCATTACCGTTACTATTGCCATCACCATCACCTTCATGCGCCACCTTCATAACCCCTTCCCACCACCCCTCAAGCGTGATGCAAGGAAAAAAAGATAGAGGTGATCACCATCACCTCTTGAGTAAGGAGCAAAAAAGAAAAACGTATATTTTTCGCCAAAGCTTCCACTCCAAATGATCATATTTATATAAGAAAAAATAATAAACTTTACCATTTTATTTACTTATAAATACCTTGATATCACATCATCTTTTTACACAACTCAACACAAAATATCTATCATTCCTCATTATCCAAATGAATTCAGAAACACTCATGTTCACAGACTCATTGGAACTCATCGGAAGGAATAGGATGTATACATACATCATATTACATAATATGATTCGAAAACACAAAGAAAGTGATATCTCCCAATTGATATCCAGATGAAGCATATCAACTGGACGACCTCGTACGAACCCATGAACAAATGCTACAAGTTATCACACAAATCAAATCATCACAAGCACATCAAAATCTTCATGCTGATTTGGTCGAACACTTTTTTCTGAAGTTTAATATAAGTTTTTAATATGTATGATGTATTAAAATTTTAATATAATATTTTTAATTATAAAAAAAAGTTTAATTTAGTTTGTAATTATTTTTTAATGAGTTTTGTGATGATAAAACTGATGATCATAAAAGTTGAAAAGTGATGTGACGATAACATGAGAATGATTGTAAAAATGACCATAAAAACAACTTTTAAAGTATTTTTAGCAAAAGAATTTATTGCGTTACAGTTTTTGATTATCATAGTAATTTGCCCTTATGTTAAAAAAATAAATTATAATTTTTTAAAAACATCAAAGGTTGTTTGCCTCTTTAATAATAAGTTTCTAATTTTATCTCTAGTATACTCATTGAGATATCGAATGTTCATATTGGTCAAAACTTGTTTTATATTAAAAGATCTTTTCTAGATGAGTATGGTTATTTGTACTTTTTTAAATTACAAGTAATACTTTTTCTAAAAAAAAATTATTGTTTTTATTTTTATAATTTTGTTTGTATTATAAAATTGCGAAACGAGAAAAGATACAGAAAATATAAAGTTTGATAAACAAAAAAAGTAATAAAACACAAAAAATACAATACAAAAAACAATAAAAAAACTGTCTTGTCTTTTAAATAAAATTGGTAAAATTGATGAAAAAAGTGTGGAGCAAAAACAAAAAAGTTTAATAAATCAAAAGATACAAAAGATACAGAAAAAAAAAATAAAAATAAAAATAAATAAAAAAAATATATTTTTTATCAATAAAACGGGTGCAAGAGAGTATTAATTGTAAAATGGTTAAAAGGATACCGATAGTACCGCTCACATGAAGATATTTTGATGTGATATTTTGGTGCCATGTGACAAGATAGTGATGCAAGTAATGCATTAACCAGTTGTACAGCACAAGTAAATAGTTAGACTGATGAACGTGTGGTGTTGTGCCACGTGGTTACGAGTTAAATCTTTGACAAGTTCCAGAATTCTCTAGAGGATTCCACTACAAACCACAAATCATTGTCAAATAACTTTTAGACAAATATTTTCGACTAATAGTTGTACTTTTTCTTGACATTGAAATTATTCAATATTTCTAGCACATAAGTTTTCTTGCTCGTCAAATAGATATGAAAATGTCTAGTGGGTTTATACAAAATACTTGTAAATAGGGCCGAGCATGGACGACTCAAAACATAATCGGACCGACATACCGATTAAACCGACAAAAATCGAGCCGACTCGACAGCTCTTCGATTCGGTCTCGGTTTCATGTTTTTCCTATTTTCGGTTTCCGATCGGTTCTGTTCGACCCAAAACTGACAAAACACACATAAACCGAACCGACACAAACCGAATAAAACCAACCATATTCGGTTCGGTTTCGGTTCATGTTTTTCACGAAATCGGTTCTCGGGCCGGTTGGTTCAGTTTTGGACCTTTGCTCAGTCCTACTTGTAAATGTCATCGTTTAGATGTAAGAAGGTGTCGAGTTTAATTTTTCATAGGTACAAATAACTATAAATGATTACGTTAACTTTATGAAAATAGAGTTTTATCCGGTTTAAACAAGTGTAGTAGTGGCTTTAAACCATGATTACCTTAAAAAAATGCGTCTAGAAAATCTAAAAAAAAAAAAAAAAAAAAAAAAAAAAAAAAAAAAAAAAAAAATCTTATGCATATCAAAGATTTTCAATTACTACATTTTTTATGCATGTCACAGTACTATATAGCTGTGACTAAACACTCACCAACAAGAGAAAAAAATAACCACAAGTGACCAATGAATCTCTGGTCTAGCGGTAAGGAGGTTTTACCTTTCTAGGCAAGGTCTCAAGTTCGAGTCTTGTCTAAGACGATAGGAGTTTCTTCCCGCATGCGTAAAGAGAAGAGTGGCATTGCCTTCTGGGCTGGACCGAACCTGATTGTGTGAGCTCACTACGCTTTCTGGGCTAAGGGCATGTAGGCAAAAAAAAAAAAAAAAAAAAAAAAAAAAATATGTCGGTTCGGTTGGGATATATTAGAGGTGGCAAAACGGGCGGGCACAGGCTAAACGGGCACGGGCCAAACGGGCACATGTTATACAAATTGCTTTATAAAAGATTTAAAATGACGAAATAAATTTCTTAAATGTAATATCTTATTTATATTTAAAAACTTAATTATATCATTGTACAAGTTTTTCTTTAAAAACGATCGTAATGTTCTCCGATTGAGAAAAAAATATGTGCCCGTTAGTGCCCATTTGATGTATAATTTGAGGACACAAAAGCATTTTGTTCTGAAAACTAAATGATTCAGATGAGAAGAAAAATAATAATAATAATAATAATAATAATAATAATAATAATAATAATAATAATAATAATAATAATAATAATAATAGGACAGAGGGGCATGGTTTGTTTTTAAATGTTGACAAGACTGAACTCTTCTGGCCTGCCGATGACCCTAGAAGCAGAGTGGAGGGCGTGTTTCCTGTAAATATCGCTCGTCCGCTCAATGGTGTTAAACTTCTTGGTGGTTCGGTTAGTTTGGACGAAGGTTTCTGTCGGGATTTAGCGTCCAAAAGGGTCTCCAAAACCATACAATTAATCGAGGCAATTAACAAACTCAATGATCCGCAATGTGAGCTTCTCCTTTTGGGTAATTGTGCAGGAGTTTCGAAATTATCTTATACCTTAAGAACATGCTCCCCCGTGCACTTATTAGAGGCCCAGGCTCAGTTCGATCAGACGTTACGTGCATCTTTGGAGAAGATTGTTACTACTTCGGGGCCAGGGTTTGGTGATTGGCAGTGGAGGCTTGCCACTCTTCCAATAAAGCTTGGTGGTCTAGGCATCTTTTCAGCGGGGGATATCATCCAATATGCTTTCCTCACTTCTCGGATGCAAACGAACGACTTACAGGATAAGATACGCACCAAAACGGGTATTGTTACACATGGCCCTTCATTCCAGCATGCTTTGGACATATTCAACGCTACTTGCAACACCGACTTCCTCACTGACATCGGGGGCGCTTCTGCCCCCCAAATGATGAAAACCTTGGCAAAGTGTTATTTCGGTTTCATTGAGAAAGACCTTGTTTTCAAGTACTCACTAAGTCCATGGCAGGTGGCTATACTTAGTAGTATCCACGCCCCACACGCGCAGGACTTCCTCTTCGCCATCCCAATTGACGGTCTCGGACAACGGATGAATCCTCGCCAATTTCGATCAGTGTTATGCTATAGGCTTGCGATTCCTATGTTCTCTGAAGGTAGCTTATGCCCGAGTTGCAATGTACACCGTATGGACCAGTGGGGGGATCACGCGGTCCACTGCGCTAGCGAAGTGGGTGTTAAGTTCAGGCATAATTTGGTTCGTGATATCCTTGTTGACATATGTTCCAAAGCTGGGATTATGGTGCGTAAAGAGGCTCCAATGGAATTTCTTTCAGAGGAAGGGAGAGAATTACGTCCTGCAGATGTGCTACTATTTAACTGGTTCCAAGGTAAGGACGCGTGTCTGGATGTGACTGGGGTCTCTCCGTTTGCTGGGAATAGGGTAACGTCGTGGGCTCCTGGCGCTACTTTGAGTAATGCTGTGGAAAAGAAAAGGAAGAAGTATGTGTACAAGTGTGAAGACAGTGGATACAAGTTCGTCCCTTTCGCCTTTTCTACGTTTGGGGAACTTGATGTGGAAGCTCTGAATACTCTTTTGCGTGTCGGGGCTATTGCCAGCAGCCACTCTAACAACGTTAAGAGTGGTGCTTTTATTTTTCATCGAGTTAGTTTCTGTATTCAAAAAGGGGTGGGAGCACAGATTGTGTCTAGACTCCCCTCCAATTTCATGTAATTTCCATGGTTTCGATGAAATTTATTATTATAATAATAATAATAATAATAATAATAATAATAATAATAATTAAAAAAAAAAATCACAACTAAAGAACAACATTAAGTTAACACTAACAAATTAGAATTTCATACACGAGATACCTAATGTGGATTCGACACAGTATTAGGTAACGCAGCATCATTTCAAACAAAATTAATCCAAGTAAGAGCAGTAGAACACAGGCACTAATTTACTATCAAGACATGTAACCAAATACCGAGTACCGACTATTCAATTCTTAGGACAAAAATGCATTACTCCAAATTCGAACGATTACTAGATAACATTTCAACTTCTTGAACAGTCTATTCAATTCTTAATAATCAACTGGTAAACAGGTAGAGCGAGCTTTTCTTACTCAGATGTACGCAGCCTCACCGGGTTACTCCCGGGACCATTTCCTACCCCTAAATGTACACGTCTAGCAAGGTTTGAACCCTCAACCTATTCAATACTGAATGATATAACATATTACATTTCAAACTGAAAACAAATTTAAATTTAGAGTGTGTATAGTTATAGAAAACTTTACTTAGGGGTGTTTGTTTCAGCTTATGGCTTATTTGGTTTTGGTCACTTTTTGTGGCTTATTTTGAAAATTTCCGGCTTATATAAGCTTATTATTATGTCTATACAAGCCGAAACAAACACCCCTTTAATTTTCTATCTTGTGTTTTTCAATAAAAATAAGAAAGGGTTCCTATCTCTGAAATAGGTTTTAAAATATTTTTTTTTTTCTTTCAAATGCAAAATAACATAACATAAAGCCCATACTATCTCCGTACTAAAATAATTGTCTACCGAGTACCGACAAAAAAACACATTTCATACTTTTTAGACACTTTTACCCTTAACTAAGGAGTATTTAAAAACTTCTTTAATATTTTGTAATAATAACTTAAGTGAGGGTAATCGGGTAAATTTGAACTAAATTCCCTTGTCAATTTTTAAATGCGGACAGTCGAGACAACCCGAAATGTATATAAGGACAGTAAATTTGGGACGAAAGGAGTATAAACATAAAATTACAACTAAACATTTAGTCGAACCCTTACAAACAACTAAGAAGAAGATATAAAAAGAACTTACATAAGTATTAAGCTGCCTTATAAAACTCGAAAAATTACTGTGTTTAAAATACTTAGGCATCAAATTAAGCGGTGGAAAACCGATACGAATCCCAGACAACAAAACTGTTCCTGGTCTTGCTCCACAACACCACCTCGTCACTTGTCGGATCCTCAACCATGTCGAATATTTTCGTCAGAAATGGAGGTGGGCCCACTTCATTTAAACCCTCTCTTGGCCTTGGTGATGACGAGGATGATGAGGATGAGATGAAGGTTACTTCTTCTTCCTTAACTATCTGCATTTTTATCTCTCTTTTTTAAGGTTTGATAAGTATGTGTGTGTTTTATAAGGAGTGATGAGTGTGTGTTTGGAGTGTTTTATATAGGGTGAGGGAGTGAGTGGAAGGTTTTGGCTTCTACTTTTACTTTAGAGGAGGTGGAGTTGCAGAGACCCATAAACTCGACACTATAAAATCTCAACGAGAATCATACTTCAATCTCAAATATTCAAGCATTGGATGACCTTAGATATCCCATTTGACCCACTAATTCTTGCATATCCTCATCCCAATCAAGCTGTTGACCATCTAAATCGTCAAGAAAATCATCAGGTGGTTTCTCAGTTGGAAGATCGACATTCAGCAGTTCCTCCCATAAATTATCATGAGAATCATCCTCCACCAAACCAATGTTGCTGCTTGACTCCTCTTCAAACGGGGCTGTAATGAACGGGTCGATATTCTCTTGTAAATTCTCGACACTTGGTGTCATGGCTAAGCGTCTCTTACGCCCAATTTCTATACGTTCTTGCTCCTTGTTTGCATACTTATCCATGTATTTTTGTAGGAACTCGGGGTTGCTAAACGCCTTTGCAAGGAATCCCATCATGTTTTGTTGTTTCCTTTCAGTTGCTTTTAATTGGTTTTCCATTACAATGAGTTGGTCTTTTGAATCAGTCGAAAGATTGACATTCAGCAGTTCCTCCCATAAATTATCATGAGAATCATCCTCCACCAAACCAATGTTGCTGCTTGACTCCTTTTCAAACGGGGCTTTAATGAACGGGTCGATATTCTCTTGTAAATTCTCGACACTTGGTGTCATAGTTAAACGTCTCTTACGCCCAATTTCTATACGTTCTTGCTCCTTGTTAGCATACTTATCCATGTATTTTTGTAGGTACTCGGGGTTCCTAAACGCTTTTGCAAGGAATCCCTTCATGTTTTGTTGTTTCTTTTCGGTTGCTTTTAATTGGTTTTCCATTACTATGAATTGGTCTTCTGAATGTTGCTGTAGTTGTCTCAGTCTTACTATCTCCGCCATTAACACGCTTTTGTCTCGTTTTACAACTTCAAGTTCTTCCTCAATCCCATATTGGCCTACTTCGATACATGGACCGTTTTCTTGCTTCGGTTGAACAGATTGTGCCACGTTTCGCCTTCTTCTGATTGTTTTGAGAAGATGTCTTTGACCTCCTAAAAACCCTTTGTTTGCAAATTCCCATCTATCTGGATCCACCTTTTTGAAACCCTGAAAAAGTTACGTATACAAATTTCATATTCAATATCAAATTCACGCAGGGATTCATATAACAGCAAACAGCACGACAACTGAAAATCCATCATCAATTAACACTAATAAACTAAAATTAATACACGTAAAATATGGATTGCGGATTATACACACAGTCAAATAACATAGCACCATTTCATCCCAATTAAGAACACGTAGTCATAAAAACTAAATCTACGACTAGAAAAATCAACCAAATAATAAATGCATCATTTCCGACTAAAAACAGCAAATATAACATAAAACTAATCCCGTTAAAGCGCACACACACAATTTACTACTAGAACTTACAATCTAATACTGAATTAACAGAGTATTTCAGCCTAAAAAAACATAAAAACTTGAAATTAATCCGAGAAGGCACAACAACACACTACATTACTACTAGAACTTCCAATCCAACAATGCATAACAAACTCACCAAACCTTCATCTACTACTTGAACATTCAATCAAACACATAACATACAACACGCATAACACAGCATCATTTAAACTTATAAACATAACTAAACATAACATACTCGAACTAAAACAATAGCGAACTCATAAGAAAATGAAAAACACTTGATAAACGCACTTCAAATTTACCACTAAAGTCTAGAACATTCTAAATACTGCTCCCTCCGTACAAAATTGTTTAACCACATTACATTTAGTATTGTCTGAAACTAATTGTACGTTACTTAGAATATACAGTCTAATCGAGTTTACCATATTATCCTTACTAAACTGCATTAAGGGGTGTTTGTTTAAGCTTATATAGCGAGTTTATAGCTTATGAGGTTTTCACTAATAAGCTTATACAAGCCGGAAAGTTCCAAAATAAGCCAGAAAAAGTGAGCTTATAAGCTTGAAAAACACATAAGCCATAATCCCACTATATAAAGGGGTGTTTGTTTCGGCTTATATAGCTGGCTTATGGCTTATTTGGTTTTTGGCTTATGTTTCGTAAGCGCACTCTTTGTGGCTTATATAAGCTCCTTTTTTTTTTTTTTTGGTAAAGGGATAATACCCGAATAAGTCACGAAAAGTGAGGTTATGAAACATAAGCCGAAAACCAAATAAGCCATAAGCCGGCTATATAAGCTGAAACAAACATCCCGTAAAATAGGTTTTAAGTTTTTTTCAAATGCTGAATAACTGAGCATTCATTTCAACTTAAAAGCACATATATATAAACGTAAAATTACTACAACATTTAGTCGAACACTACAAACAATAAAGAACTTGCGTAAGTATTAAGCTGCCTTATAAAACAGATAGATCGATAGTAGTAATAATTACTCCCTCCGTCCCAAAATTATTGTCCAGTTTGAATTTTCAAAGTCAAACTGGTTCAACTTTGACCATTAATATATATTTTTTATTATATAATACTTGATGAAAAAATTGTATCATTGAAAAGTACACTTAAAACCCAATCTATTTATATATTTTGCATAAAATATTATATAACACCCACAAAAATATTTAAGGTCAAAGTTGAAGAAAAGAAGACTAAAAAAGTCAATAGTGGACAATAAAAATGGGACGGAGGGAGTATGTTTTTTTCTAAACTGCATTAAGGAAGTGTTTGTTTAAGCTTATATTGCGGGTGGGTTTATAGCTTATAGTTTCAAAATAAGTTAGAAAAGGTAAGCTTATAAAACATAAGACGAAAAACATATAAACCATGATCCCCCTATATAAGCTTATGGGGTTTTCCTCTACGATCCACTGAGATTCATCCTTACGTCGCTCAAATTCGTAAATTAAGAAGAAGAAAAGATAGAAAAAGAACTTACATAAGTATTGAGCTGCCTTATAAAGCTGGAAAAATTACTATGTTTAAAATACTTAGGCAACAAACTAGTCGAAAACCGATACGAATCCCGGACAACAAAACTGTTCCTAGTCTTGCTCCACGACACAACCTCGTCACTTGTCGGATCCTCAACCATGTCGAATATCTTTCTCAGAAATGGAGGTGGGCCCACTTCGTTTAAGCCTTCCTTTGGCCTTGGCGATGATGAGGATGAGGATGACGATGATGAGATTATGGTTACTTCTTCATCCTTCATTGTCTGCATTGTGGTTGTGTTTGTGTTTGGTTTTTTGTTTCTATGAAATGAAGTGATGAAGTGGTGAGTGTGAAATTTATAACAGCTCAGGGTGTCGTGGCTAAGCCAAAACTCAAGACCGCCACATCACTTTGAAACTTTCATAACTCACTTTTATTTTTATTATCAACTTACTCATTTGGGTTCTATCACTTACAACATATAACATTATGGGTGTGTTTGTTATGGGGTTTTTTGATTCTCAGAATACGATCATACCTAAAATTATTTTGTTTGTCTTTATCCTACTATTTTTAAAACTCAAACAATCATTATTAATAATTAATTATAAACTATTATATAATATTATAATAATCCAATACATTCTCTCTCCTCTTTTTCTTTCATACCTACTAAATCCAAATCTGAATCTTAAACACATCAATAAACCAAACGGGCCTTATTTTTTTTATTCAAATTTTAAAATAAACTAAATTAATTTCATTAAAAATAAAAATACAATACATCATATTAAAAAACATACAAAACATAAAATAAAAATACGAAAAACAAAAAATGATACAAAAAAAATACACGATACAAAATTTAAAATACAATACATCATACAACACCGTTAAGCATTTCATTCGTCCCATTTGAGGTGGTTTCTCAAAATCTCTTACACGTGAACATATTGGAAGCTTCTCCCACCAAAGCGTTGTTCAAAAATGTTCTTTGCATTCTTGAAATGATCACTGTCATTTTCCTCGCTTGTACGATGCAAATGTCTGTAAATAGCATTAAATTTTTGACATTCATTGTTGAGTCTTTTTTATGGATCTAAACACCTTGAACTGTGTTAGATTGATACTTTGAGTTATATCACTAAGTATGCGGAATTTACTTAGTAACACTTAGAAGTTTGATTGTGAGTAAGATAGTTGTTTATGAATAAGAACAATGTATGTAAACAAACGATTAGCTCCAATATTATTAATGATAATAATACGAGTGATCTTGATATCACTAGGGTTACACCTTGAAGCTCTAGAAACATATATCTAACCATTAACCTAGGATCTCTTTTTATAGCACAAGGAGTCCTCTTGTACAAGATAAGTATAATGCTAATAGAATAAGATATACACAAGATCTATTTTATATTTATCTAAACACGTTTCCTAACAGTTAACTAATCAGCAGTGGTAATATATGTTCTTGCAGTGGTAATAAGTTTCCACTGCAACTACATTCTTCAGCAGTTGTAACATCTTCACTAGTCGTGGTAACTGTTAGTATAATTCCCAACAATCCTCCCCTAACTTATGATTAATAAATGAATCAATAAGTTTCTTTAAGTATTCAGCAAACATGAGGATATGGGAATTCTTCCAAACACTTATCTTCTTCTTCTTAACTCTTTGTCAGCTCTCACACTTTGATCATAAATCCTTTGCAGCAAATCTTCTATGACTTCAGTTCTTTCCCAGCACCTAAGCTTCACTGACATCATCACAGTCAATACTCCAGCTCTCAATGGATATTCTTTCTCAGCAAGCATAAACACATCAACTCCATCTTGAGTAGAAAGATGATGCACAACACTTGAGTCATAAAACTTCCACAAGGTATTCATGTTGTGAGCTTCAAATCTCCAATGTCTATCACTTGGGTCAGGTTCATATAATCTTCTGAAGTGAACCCATAACTCCTTAGCCTTGACATCAACAAGTTCATCCTTCTTGAACTGATCTTGAACAATCCTCCGCAAAGTATCCAAGTCTTCTCTATCACAAGATCTAACAATGTCTTCAAAATCTCTGCAAATACTTGTGACACTTCCAGTTCAGATGATCTTCCAAGCTACTCCAAAACTATCAGAAAAGATTTCCCAACCAACTACTGGATATTTTGTTTGTAGAGGTTCAATATTAAGTACATCAGTCTCTATGAACATCATGTTTGTAACTTGCTCTTCTGTCAACTTGCTAGGACCCTCTTCTGCTTGAGATGATTCCTGAGTCTTCAATTTCTTTGCATCTTTTGATCCAAGACTCACTCCAGACCTTTTTGTTTTCATTACAATAGGTTCTTGATCCATTGGAATGAAATTACTATCTTGTCTTTTGATCCTGTAGTAAATACCTTCAATCTGATCATGTGACATTCCTTTGAATTGAGCCATCTTCATATTACCAACATGGCAACAAAAAGTCTTCATCTCAGCAATGATCTGTGCCTTTGTAAGTTTCCTTGGCTTCTTTTGACCTTTTCTAACATCCCCAATGATTTCATCAAGAGCCTGCTGATTCTTCATTTGAATGAAATCTTTTAGTTGTGCAGACTTTTGTTCTTCATTCAAGGTTGTATTTGCAATAAGTTCAATAGCCTTCTTCCTGATTATTTGATCATTATTAATCAAGTAGTCAATCTCTTCTTCTGTAGGCACATAAGTGAACAAAGGAGGTTTCTCATGAATGACAGTTGGTGAAACAACTGAAATTGGTTCTGCCATTACAGCTTCAAGTTTATCCAACCTTTTTGCTTCCATAAAACTAGCAACTTCATCTTCCTCTAGCTTTCTCTTTTTTCATTCTCTGCTGCTTGCTCATGCTCTGCCAATCTTGCATCAAAGTCAATCTGAGCTTGATCTTTCTTAGAAATCTTTCTTGTTTGCTTTTGATCTGAACCAGTCACAATTGCTTTACCTTTGACTGATCTTATTCTGGCAGCTTCTTCCTCTGCAGTGGTAACTAATTGAGTAACAGTGGGAACCTTTTCACTTGCAGTGGGAACTGGTTGATCAGTGGGAACTTGTTCTGCTTCAGTGGAAATTGGTTGAGCAGTTCCAACTATATCATCAAAGTGAAAACCAGCATCAGCATCCATATCTTCAAAATCCAATTTCCTCCCCTCAGTCTCAGCTACATCAACTCTTGCTTGAGCATTGTCAGAATCAGTGAGCTCAGCAAACTCTTTTTCAAAATGAGTACTCCTCCCCTTAAACTCTGCATCTGTTTTCCTCCTCTGTTTGGAAGAATCACCCAAATCTTTAGTAGAACTTGCAGAAAACTCATCCTGAGGTGAAGATGATGAAGATAACACAACTTTAGCAGGTCTTTTCTTCTTGAGATTCTCAACTTCATATTGCAATCTTTGAATCTCAGCCTTCAGTTGATTCAGCTCTGTGGCATGTTGTAATTTGGTCTGTGCCAGATCTTTCTACAGAGCTTGAACCTGCTTGACTAATTTGGTACATATGTCCATCAATTCAGGTAGTTGCACACTGCCTTCATCACTTCCAACTGTGTTACCTGTTGGGAGAGGTGAATCATGAGGCATTGATTCAGGCTCTTCCCTAGTTGGACTAGGATGAAGCCTTGAACCACCACTGCTTGTCCCTAAACCAAAAGGTTCAGCAACATGCAATGTTGAGATGAGAGAAGTTGGCTGTTTATGCCTTCTCTCATAAGTGTGAGTTACAACAGGGGTATGATGAATTGGTGGAACAACAATATTGGGTGTGTTATGGGATACAACTGGGATGGTTGCATCTTCACCCTGTACTTGAGAAATTTTAGCAAGCATTTGAGGAAAAAATGGATGAACCTCCCTATTCCAAAGATCTGAAGCCTTACTCATGTTTCGAAAAACTTTTGGCTTAAGACAGGAAGGCTCATAAATTCTATTGTGAGGTTTCAGTTGAAACTCATTTAACACTGCTTGCACAAACCTTGGATACATCAAAAATTTATATTGACTCTTTATATTGTCTTTCATATTATTGAAAATAAACTTTGAAAAATTGAAAGTCCTATCAGTTGCCAAACAAACCAAAGGATAAGCCATGGTTAATGCAAATTGTTCATAAGATGTTTTCTTAGGACTTAGGCAATGTAAAAGAGTGTGAATTAAAAATCTCCAATGGGGACAAAAACATCCTTTTCTGAAAGTTACTTTTTGTTCAGATGTATCATACCCCATTAAAACAATATTAGTGAAAATTTCTGAATTAGGTAATGTGATGATACCATTGAGATCATCCAATTGGAGAATTCTTGATGAGTGTGTAAATACTCATCATTTTGAGTCAAATCTAAGCTGCAAAACGATAAAAAAATACTCAAAAACGCACCAGAATGCGAAGAAAATCCCAAAGATCGTATTTTATATGTTTCTTATGCAAAACGAGTAAAAACAAACGAAAAACAAACAAAAGTTACATATTTGGCAGTTTCAGTCCCCCGACTTTCAAAATTTTACAAAACTAGTCCCTGGTCAATAATTTTCAAAGAAAAGTCAACTCTTGATCTTTAAAAGTCAAAATAAATCAAAAATGATCTTTGGGTGAAAAAGTTTTCATAAGTGTGCAAGTTTGATCCCTGGAGTTTCATCTTTGGCAAAATTAGTCCCTGACGTTCAAAGTTATCAAAAATTGTTCCCGGGGATCATTTTTAGAAGAAAAATGATGAAGTTAACTTTTGGAATTGGCAAGTTGGGTCCTTGTTGAAGTTTGGAAAAATGGCAGAAGTAGCCCCTCAAGGAAATCATAAATTACAAAAGTGGTCCTTGTGTTGAAACTTAAAAATACCAAACGGATTAAAAAGTTAACACCAAATCCCTTTTGCCCAGCCCAATTGTTAATAAAATCTGTCCAAACCAAACCCAACACCCTTCCCACTCAGCCCACCACCACCTTGGCCCAAGTTACACCCAAAGCCCAATGCCTAGTCCACTCCTTCTCCCCCTCCACGTTTAATAAACCCCTTTCCAACCCTAACCCTAATAAAAAATACGTATTCCATCTCCTCCCCATCTCCCCCACTCACTCAAAACCAAATAAAATATCACCACCAAAACCACCCTCGTGACTGCATAACTCCAACACTCCCATCACCATCAAAACCATTCCCCAATCCCACTACTCCCCTCACAACTCATACCTAACACCCCTCAACCATTCAAGGGATGACATGCTGGAGATCCTCAACCTCAGTTGGGCGCCAAAGTAGAAGTGGAAGGTTGTGATTACTTCAAGACTAAATCAATGGCTTAGGAAGCACAAAGGGTTCACAATACTATCCCCCTCAGTAGAGAAGCACACGTAGGTGAAGACAAGAGTGAAGAAAGTCATACCTACCCTCCAAGGTCTAGTATAAATAGGGTATTGTTGTAAGCCTAAGGGCATCGAATCATATAATTTTTCTCTTGATTTCTTATGTTTTCTAAAAGTTCAGTAGTATTTGTAATTTTCATTTAAGTTCAATGAAAGAAATTTTTAAGCTTTAATCCATTTCCAGTTACTTGTTTTTTTTTTTATTCGTTATTGTTAACTATGGTTTCATTCAAGTTAGTTACAAAAAATTTGAGAGTGTAAAAGAGAAAAAAAAAAAAAGCAGAAGAAAAGAAAAAAAAAGATTAGCTGTAGCAGCTATGGAGTTGAAAAAAAAGTGGTCTAGAACCCATGGGGGTACTTAGGTTGTTCTTGATTTTCAGTTTTTCACAAGCTGTGGACTACAAGTAATATCCTAAAATCTCAACTCTCCTAAATATGAATTAGTTGCTATCTGTTGGAAGTGGCCGAATTAAGTTATTATCAGTTTGTTTAGTTAATTGGTTAACTTTGTTTAAACTCTTGTTAATTTGCTTCCTTGTCTGTCGTATATCTGCTACAATTAGTTTAGCATAGGCCTGTTTGGATCAGTCGATTATTATATCACCTTGTAGTTATTTGGATATTGCCTTGGTAAAAGTAGGTAGTCTTAGAATTGGTTAAGTCATAGCAGCCTAGGGTAGAGTATAGGTTAGAAGCTTTTTAGATTGTGCTTTAAATTAATTCACATAAAGTTAGTTTGATTGTGCTTTGTACCCATTTCTCATGTCTGCTTCAGTAGTTTAGATGCTCCTTATGTTCAGCTAGGGTAGAATTTAAGTTTGTGAATTTGAATTAGAGACTAATTAGTAGTACAGGCTTTAGGTTTGGTAGCTTATTGCAGCCTTTAAAGACCCTTCAGTTGGGTAAATTAAGTCTGCAAACTTCCCTACAGGCCTGCTCTTACATCAGTCCTAAATGCCCTAAAAAACCAATTTTTCAAGTGTTCATTACCTGCTAATCAGGCCACCATAGTGACCATTTTGGCTGGGCGGTTTATGACAGCATAGGATGGGTTGATGTTTATTAACTTTAGACGCTTTTCGGCTTGTATAATACGCTTTTCTCAGTCCCTTTAGCCCATTTAAATTTTCACCTAGTGAGTTTTAAGCTTGTTTCTCCCCTAGCACAGTTTATTAGTTTAGTGGATTAGCTTTTGAATTCTTAAGATATAACCTGGCTGACCCCTTTTTGCTGCTACAGCAGGCCCTAAGTCGGTTGGATTTGTTGTTCTATGTTGATCTTCAGTTTGTAACTTGTCGCTCCTAATTGATAGTAGCTTGTGATTATCTTGACAATTGTTCATTTAATTTTCATCCTTGCGTTCAAATAATAATAGCTGCTACTTATTTCTTGGTTCATTGATTCTCTTCAAGATTATTACTCTTGTTGTTACTGATGAATTGTTTTCAAACAAGAAGTTTGTGTAAGCTTATTACGATTAATGGTTTGTAGTAGCAGTCATCCAAAAGAAAGAGTATAAGAATTTTGAAATCAAAATTGACTTTCAAATCTGTTGTAGAACCAAAGTATTGTTGATTGTTATCTCATCTTCAAAAATCATTTTCGAGTTTGAAGTGGAAAGTTATTGAGTAAAACAAAGAAAAGTAAGAAATTGCAAAAAAAAACTGACGTGGGTGGGATTCGAACCCAGCCCACTCAGTCCACGATTCAAACACAACTCCCACTACCAAAACGCCCTTGGGACTTTTCTGTTATTAAAGTGCATATTAATTATCTTATATAGGCTTTGTGTAATTTGTGTTTAAATAACTAAAACTGCTTATTTTTTTGCTTATACTTAGTGCTTATTTCAAATTTATTGTTTTTCTTAGGCTTATTTCAACTTAGTTAATTTTCCAAAAAAGTTTCAGAATTAGTAAATTAGTTTTACCATTTATTCTGATTTAATTCAAGTAAATTAGTTTTTTTTAATAAATAGAATTTTTGTTAAAAAATTAATTTTTCTTTTTCCAAAAATTTTCTTTTACATTTTGGTACGTAAGAAAATTAATTATGAACCCGTAGGACGTTTAGAATTTAAAACTCGCATTTTATTTTGCGCTCTCGCGTAACTTTTTAATAAACGTCGTGTTTTTTATTTAGTTAACGTTTTAAGATTCCCAACACCTAATGATGCTTTCCCGTAGTGTTTTAGGCTTTTTTTTAGTTAAGTTAGTTACCTTAGGTTTATTTTCGTTCGTTTATTTTCAAATTCGTTAGTTTAACGTACGATAAAACCAAATAACCTTTCCAATCATACAAGATTTTAATCCATATCTCACTCGAAGCTTTCCATTCACACCTCGTTGGGGTACGACCCGGGAAATCACTTCCCGGTCTCACAATTTGAATATCACTTTCACAAGTTTTGCGAGGTAATCGTTTTCCTAAACGGTTTACTCGTATTACTTCACGTTTATTTGTCTCACGACAAATCAAACTTCACGTTTGTTGATATTTTGATACATTGTCGTTTACACACCAAAACACAACGAATCAATTCTCCTCAAGGATGACTCAGTAACATCAAAAGTTACCCCATCCACTGTGGCTCTTAGAGCTTCCACAGATTCATGTGTGTCTCTCTGTTCAAGAGTTATGGACTCCACAGTGTTCCAGAACTGTTTGATATGTGAGACATAGATTGTGGGATTAATAGTTATGGCATACCTTATATGAGTTGTGTTTAGAAAATCCACAATCTGATGAAAAACAGGGCCACTCTTCTCGTTTGACTTTTGTAGGTAGGCCACTTGGTTGTGCTCCTCGACAAATTTTAGAATCGCCATGATATTTGTGAAAAGGAGAATAAAAGTGTTAGTAATCAAGATAAAAATCAAGCCGTATGATGATGAATTTATACTAATAGGGTTTGAGGAGGTTGTGCAATATGAATTATCTTTTGAAAGAATTATCTTTGGAAAAGAATAAATTATAATAAGTAAGTAGATAATGCATAAAAGATTTTACCCTATTAATAAGGAAACACGGTTATATTTACAATGGCTAGTAAAAAATAGATTACTGACACAACAGTTGTAACGGCTAGTTCATCAGTGGAAAAATTACTCTTGCAGTGGTAACTAATGAACTAGCAGTGGTAAAGTTTTCACAACATATCAAAGAGCAGTGGTGAATAAAACATGGAAATTAGCTGCTCTTATCATAGTTTTTAGCAAACTACCAGCTATCAACGGATTTGATATGTCTTTACCATGAGACGTTTGCTATGGACTAGCCAACTCTTGATCACTTGGAATATGGTGAGTTGATAACCATATAGTTTTTGGTAAACTATCAACCATAAACGGATTTGATAAGTATTTACCAGGAGCCGTTTGCTCTGGACTAGTTGATTCTTATGTGGATTAGACATGGTGAATCAATAACCATTTATTGTGTGTCATAGATACACACCTTATAACTCCAATGACTCCAATAATATGGGTTGTATGCTACAGAACAAAGTAACTCTCAACTTAACCCATAAAAATTAACCCAAAGTAACTTTTTAACCAAGTTACTATTCACAAAAATATCTTCCAAAAGTCAACTCGATAATAACCAAATTTACTCCTTCAACCTACCAAAACAAGTAAGAGTAAATATTCTTCATTAATTAGAATTCGACCTTGACTTTGCATATAAAAGGGGGCTCAAAAACCTTTATCTCTCATCAACAAACATCTTCAATAACACAAACCCTAAACATCATCATGAGTTGGTTTTCTTTAATCTACATCTCATCTGATGACACATCTGATGAGGAAATCAGTTACTGCTCTGACTCTGAAGAACTTTCAGCTGGATGGAGTGGATATTTTCCACCAAGTGCTGCAACAGCTACATTTTCCAGCATGAAGCCTAACAAGAAGATTTCAGCTGTGCCTGCTCCATCTCTAGAGTTTTATTCAAGCTCTTCATCTGATGATGATAATGATCCAACCTTTGATCTTTCCAAAGAGCTTCCAAAGGCCCTCACCACAGCATTGACAACTGCCATAAACAACATGAAGTGGCCTGCTGTTGAGAAGCCTACTCAAGCACCAAGGCATCCCAAGCAAGTTCTGGGACTTGCTTGTCCAAGGAAACAACTTTCTTTTGATGAAAAGAGAAAGAGGGCTTCCAAAGGCAAGCATGATTATGAGGGAAAAGGAAAGAAACCTATGGAGTAGGTGTTAGGTTGTAGGTTTATGTCTTGTGATGGTTTTCTGTTTTGGTGACAATGTTTTCTGAATGGTTGTGATGTACTTCTCTATAATATCAATAAAAGTACTCTTTCTTTATGCTTTTTATCACTAATCTTTCCACTGTTGTATGTTTATTTCCCCTGTGCTCTTGATAACTCTGCATACAAGTTAGTAGAAAAACCATACATACCATACAAACAATACTAGTACCTAAAAACTATCCTGCAACACTGAAAAGTATTAGACATCAATAATTTATGGATTGAGCATTCCAATACCTGTTACCAAGTATTGAAATCTACCCACATCAAGCCCTTTTGTTAATAAATAAGCATAATTGTCATCAGTATAGATTTTGACAACATTAATAAGCTTTTTCTCAAAACAATCTCTAATAAAGTGATGTCTAATTTCAGTATGTTTAGTTTTAGTGTGTTGTACAGGATTTTTAATGATGCATATGGTACTACTATTATCTATATAGATAATGGTGTTCATGAAATTGTACCCATAATCCAATAATTGATTCTGAAGCCATAGGATCTGAGCACAACAACTAGCAGCTGCAACATATTCTGCTTCAGTGGTTGAAGTAGCAACCATAGTTTGCTTCTTGCACTGCCATGACACCAATCTACATCCAAGAAATTGACATCCACCTGTAGTTGACCTTCTATCCAAGCTTGCACCAGCATAGTCACTATCTGAGTATGTGATCAATTCCATAGGGGATTCTCTTGGATACCATAATCCTAGATTAGGATAAGTCTTCAAGTACCTAAAAATCTTTTCCACTGCTGTCATATGTGATGTCTTTGGAGTCACTTGAAATCTTGCACAAGCACATACAGCAAACATAATGTCTGGCCTTGATGAAGTGTTGGGATCATACTTTTAGTATTTAGTCAAGTCTCGGTCATTACATTTCGTAATAAGATGATCACAACTACATCAACTAAGAACAAAGAACGATGAATGATTTAGAAGACGTCTAAAGCATTGAAAGTCAAAGATTAAGACGAAGACGTCAAGCAACCTTGATGACCGACCCTTAGGGGGAGATTGTTGGGATCATAGTTTTACTATTTATTCAAGTTTCGGTCATTTAATGTAATAGGTTGCTAGGGCTTGTATGTTTATTTAAAGTTAAGGCTTATGTAGCAAGCCCATGGGCCTTAAGCCCATTTCGTTTGAAAGAAAACGGAGGAAGGGAGTGGTGCCCTAATCCTCCCCTATAAATACATTGTATCCTCTCATTAGAGAGGTGTTGGTTATTTCACTATCTTAATCAAACTCTTGCTTTTCTTATTCTCTCCTTTCATATAATCAACCATCTCTCCTTCTCTTCTTATTTCTATCATTCCTATACTTGTGTTTACATAAAGTGTGACCTAACAAGTGGTATCATTCGCCAACTAGAGTTTGAAGTGTGTTCCTTTGAAGAAACGTGGGGATTTGGTGCTTATTCTTCATTTTTTTGCATTTCTCTTGGTTTCTTTCACTCAAATCTTGAAGCTTGGATAAGTTTCAAGGTTGATATAGTGATTTGAAGCTTAGTTTTTGCATAAAGTAGTGATTTTTAAGGTTTTTTTTAAGGCTTTATAGCTTCTTTGATATTGGAAAACTAGTTTTTTGGTAGCAAAATCTTCAATAGTTAGTGTTTTCTAAGTATTGGTGAAGTTATTTGATCAAAATTACCTTATTTCTAAGCATTTTTTCTTCAAAAATTTGAGATTTTTCAAGTTTCTGACCAGTTTACGCGTAAATTTGGTGAATAGTACGATTCTAAAGCTGTCTACAGTACTTTTTGTCCTTTTTACGCATAACTTTTGGCCTAAAACCCTTTTCTTACGCGTAACTAAGGTCAAAACCCTTTTCTTACGCGTAACTCTAGTCAAAACCCTGTTTCTACGCGTAACTTGGAAGTCTACGCCTTAAATCCTACGAGTAAAGTCATTTTCTACGCGTAAGTGTGAAATCCTACGCACAAGACAGATCCTACGCCTAAACTTTACGCATAAGTCAGATCTTACGCGTAAAATCTAATCTTACGCGTAAAATCTAATCTTACGCGTAAGTTTCAGAGTCTACGCATAAGCTTCATCAACGGTCTTCTCTTTGTGCTACGGTGACTCAGTACTTCCCTAGCTTGGATAAGTTAGTGGAATACTTCGACTACGGATATCTTTCAAGCTTGGATAAGTTTGAAAGATTTGTTTGGTCTTTGAACCTTACGCATAAAATCTTACGCATAACTTTATAGTTTACGCATAAGATCAATCTTACGCGTAACTTTGAAGTCTACGCATAAGTTTCTTTATTACGCGTAAGATTCCAACTTACCCCAGGGATTTTTGAACTTAACCAAAGGAACGTGCATTTCAATCTTCTACAAAGATCCATCATTTACACAAGTCTCTTTCTATAATCTTCTTTCATATTTTCAAAAAAAAAAAAAAAAAAAAAAAAAAAAAAAAAAAATTCAAATTTGAGTAAAATTTAATTTTTACAGGAAACTAAACGTTCAATTTTTACGCGAAATTTAAATTTTGGTATAACAGTGAAAATTTTGGCCCAAAATTCAAATTTTTAGGCCAAAATTCAAATTTTTTCGGTAAAATTTGGCGGCAAAATTTTTGAAACTCAAATTTTTCTTGCAACCTTATAATTGCATTTTAAAGTGATTTTCAAAATTTTGGAAGAGATAATTTTTCAAATTATTTTGGAGGGAAAACCAGAAATCACTATTCCGACCTTGAGTGTGACATTTTGTTTGATTATTTCGATTACGTCGCAACAATCAAGGGGGAGAGAAATGTCATCTACAATGTCTCAATCATCTTCTTCCAACTATCTTCCTCACCAATATTCTCATCAGCAACAGTCATCAGCATCAGTACCTTCTTCCAACTACCTTCCTCACCAATATTCTCATCAGCAACAGTATCATCAACAACTAAGTCACAGCTCCCTCATTCGTCATATTCTGATCTTTGGCGATGAAACAAGGCCTCCAATGTTGCTACCAGGAACGTATACTGTTTGGAAACGGAGATTTCTACAATGGCTCACAGATCGTCCTGCTGCAGATCTCATGCTTAAATCCATTCAAGATGGTCCATACATAATGATACTTCTTGCTGACTCAAAAGGGATTATCAGACTACAAAATGATGAAGATTTGAATGCTACTGAACTTGCTCAGTACGATGCTGACCAACAAGCTGCATGGTTCATAACAGTGGCACTTCCCAACTCAATTTACATGTATATGGACTTTCAAGCTAGTGCTTATGAAATGTGGAAATATCTTGAAGCTATGCATCGTACAGAAGAACTTCATCACATCAGAATGATGCAAATTCTTGAATTCTGTTTAAGCATGAATCCTCTGAAGACCATTCTCCCTGCTCCAGCTGTTGACCATGGATCCTTAATTTACACTCCAAATGGTCTCTTCTTCAATCCTCCGAATGCACCTGAGCCTTTCTTCATTCCACAGTACCATCCTGCTATACTACATAATAATGTGCAATCTCTTCTGCAAAATCTAGTGAAGATTAGTCAAGTATCTTCCAAGAAAGGCAATGGCGATATAACTTCAACTTCTGAATGCTTAAACACAATGAAAGATTTTGATGATGAAGAAGATCTTATCGAACCGAGCATGGCATTTTTGGCATATACAGAAAATATTGCAGATGAGGAAGCTCAGGATTATGATTCAACTCCAGTCTTTGACGATAATGTTGTATACAATGCCACACTTAGTCAAATGGAAGTTGAAGGGAGTAATCTCAATGAGGTTTTGCAAAGTGTCATGGGAGATATTACATCTGATGATGAATATGCTGATCTGGAATCCAATACTGCAGATTTGGAAACCGATACAACAGATGTGATGTTAATGGCAAACATGCAGGAATCTCACATGAATAATACATGCCCAGAGCATGATTCTGATGATTCTGAAGATCCAATTGTGAGATTAAACGGAGAGAAAATGTATCAATCAAGTTCGCTGATGCATGAGTTAGAGACATATTTAGTGAAGAGATGCATGGAACAGTGTAGATCACTTAAGTCACACCTTAAGGTCCTCTCAAACAAAGACTTAGCAGGAACTCGTTCCGAGTATGGATTCAAACGGGCATTTCCATCACTCCTTGGAGAAGACTTTGACATTTTCACGAACATGATGTTCGAAAACGTGAATCAACTTGAAAAGCAGCTTGCATCAGAAGAAGTTCACGAGAATGAATCCAACGCCACCTTCAGAGTGATCAAGGAACAGTTTCAGCATTTCATCAAATCCCGAATCGAGGATGAAACTTTCAAAGACATATTGATACGAGATTTGGATTCGATTGAGAAGGCAATTCTTCACAGAAGAAATTATGTCCAAAGTATGAATGAACAGAAGTTGCAGATTCAAGAAGAGCAATCTAATTTGGTTGATGTGTTGGAAGCTAATTTGGTTTTCATGGATTACAATGGGACAGAATCAGAAGTGCAGGATGACAACAGCAGATTGGGGAATGATACAGATGCAGACTGTGCAGAGATCATACCCTTCTACGACTCAGAGCCCAAGTTTGACAAAGAACAGATGGATGAGGAAGATGTCATACCCATCTATGACACAGAACACTACTTTGACAAAGAGCACATGGATGAGGTACAATCTACTGTTGATTACATTATGCCTGCTAATGAGAAACAACAATCTGAGCAACCTAACTTCAGTAATGAAGGAGAGGTTGACCAGAATGCTGTTCAATGTCTTGACAAACGTTCTGAGTCTGAGTCCTTACCTGATAATCCAATAGCTGAAACATCATACAAAACTCTTGAGTTTGAAAACCTTCTTCTCAAAAAGACCATTGCCCAGTGTCATAAAGATTTTTCAAAACTAGAGGCACATTGCATCTCACTTGAACTCCAAATACAAAACGAATCTCTAAATTCGGGCAACAATGGTCAAGTTTCAAATGAACTAAGTAAACGTGTGGATACATTAGTTAAAGAAAATGAGCTTTTAAAAGGTCAAATTCAAGAAAAGGTTTTGCACATGCTGCATTGAAAAACAAATTAAGAAGACTGACTGGCAATAGTGTGGATACTAAGTTTGCAAAACCATCAATCTTGGGGAAACCGCCTTCTCAAACAAACAGAAAACAATCAGTGGTTAGACAACCAACTGCATTTAAATCTGAACGACCTAAATTTTCAAAACCTCGGTTTGCCTCCCAAGTTGTTGAGAAAAACAATTTGACAAAACCAGTCACTCCACATTCTTGGCCTAAGGGAAAAGCATCTGCATCTGCTAAATCTCAACACGTGATTATGCCTGGCTCATCTAGGATTAGTTCAAAAACAGTGTCTAAAACAAGCATTAAAAGTAAAGATTCTTATGGAAAATATGACATGTGCAAGAACTATGATCTAGAAAAGGCTAGAAAAAAGGCGCTACTTCAAAAGGATGGAATTCTAGGTTCAAAACCTCGTGTGATGCCTTCCACTGTAGTGCAAAATACTGCTAGTAGTAGCACACCAAAACCTAGGAGTTCTCAACAAACTAATAGGAATTGGCTAGCATCTAAGAGTAGTTGCGTAAATAACCATGTTGTTTGTGCTTTAAAATATCTTCAAAAGGGAAATTCACTTGAAAAGGCTCAATCGACTAAAACAAACAAACCCGTTGAACCAAAAGTCATAAGTCAGAAACCTAAGAAGTGGATCAACATAGGACGTAGTTTTTCTCTAAGAAGTGATGCTCCCACATTTCATTTAACTGCATCTAAAAGGAAAACATCTCCTAGATCTAACACTAGGTGGGTACCCACGGGTAGAATTTTCAAATCAATTGGTCTTAGGTGGATTCCTACAGGAAAGATTTTAGACATTTGCACCAAAACTAATGTGATCTCCACAACTTCTACCTCTGAGACTAGAATGAAAAACATCGGTATTGTGTGTTCGAGTGTCAAGAAGATAATTGACACTACATCTTTATGCTTCTAACATCCGGAACCCAATTACACTTGGGGATCCATGTTCTCTGTTTTGTCTATTCTTTCTTCTTTTCAGATATAACAGGAATGGCTTCGGAACAAATCAGTTTCGGACCCGAGCTTGATGTAATGGCTTCTGAGCACAACAGCTTAGGACCCGCATCCAACCGTCTGAACTTTCCGGATTCTTCGACTGAACCATCGTCTTACTCGTAAAGAAGTGGAAACCTTGTTTGCTCCATTGTTTGATGATACGATTGAAAAACCGTCTTTCTGAGATCTCACCAATTTCCGCTGCACATCTTGATCACCATCAAGTACCTGATTCATCTCAACAAACAACAACAACTGTTGGGAGAGACGGTCCTCCAATTGCATCTCCTACAACAACAGTAGGACAAACCTCTTCCAACTCCAGACAATCAGCTGAAGATCCATTACAACAATCAGTACCACAACCTGCAGATTATGATGGAAATGCTTTCTCCAATCCATTTGCAATGACTCCTACCGTTTCTGATATAATAGAGTCGTCTTCTCGCAATTTGGATCCGTCTAATATGCATACGTTCTATCAACATCACCCTTCGACACATCATTGGAATTAAATGGATTTGGAAAAACAAGCTGGACGCAGAAGGCACAGTGATTCGCAACAAATCTTGTTTAGTTACAAAGGGATACAGTCAATGAAGCAGGATTGTACATCACTGTCATTAACAAAAGCTTAGTATGTAGCCATGTCTGCTTTCTATGCTCACGTCATTTGGATGAGAACTTAGCTCGCGGACTACGGCTATGTATTTGACTAAATCTCAATGTACTGCGACTCAAAGTGTGCTTTTGCAATCTCGTGCAACACCTTTCATCATTCCAAGGCCATACAAATTGCTCTCCGCTACCATTTCATAAAGGAGCATGTTGAGAAGGGTACAATTGAATTAGAGTTTGTGGTAACTGAATACCAATTGGCGGACTTGTTTACAAAGACATTACCTCCATCAAGGTTTGTTGATTTAGTTCACCATATTGGTATGCGGTGTTTGACTCCAGATGATTTGCAAAAATTTTCTTAAAACCTAAAAGAGTCAAACATCAAATTCTTTTTGTAAATATTTTATAATTAAGAAAATACAAAATCTACAAAAAGAATCTTCTTTCTCTTGTACAAACTTCTAATCTTCAAAACTATGTTCCTCCATTAAAACAAATTTTGCTTTACACTGTCAAAATGGAACATGTTTTGAGGGGGAGAAAACTTTTCACTATATCATGAAGTTTGAACACCTCATTTTTATTCTTCAAGGATAAAATGTTTCTTCATCATTCGGATTAAAACTCATTTTTTCCTCGATTTCTTTTCAATTTGTACAAAAAGGTTTCATAAAATATATGCTAATTCGAGGGGGAGAAAAGGAATTTTTCTGCAACGATCCCAAAAGTCTTAAACATTAGGTAAAAGGACATTGCATGAAAAAAATAAAACATGCTCGCATCAATGTTTTTCACAAATGTTCTCAAAAATTTCACACATAATCAGACTAACAATTTTTATCCTCGATTTCTTTTCAATTGTGAGTTTCAAATTTCTTTTTGCTTGTTGTCTAATCGTTCCCTAAATGTTTCAAATGTTTTCAACGGTTAAAAGGGCATAATCAGAAACTAGGGTTCATGTAATTATCGATCGGGGCATTTCTTTTTCTGTGTTTAGTCTATTTAATTATTTCACATAGCTTTAGAGAACACTAAAGAATGCTCGATTGGTGTAGTTGCTCGATTAGGAACAACATAGGTTTAGAATAACGTGATTTAGGGTCTTAGATGTCGATGTCTTTGCTGCTACCAGGGCATTTGTTTGTTCAATATTCCTGCATTTTGATGCTAACATGTGTGCATAGACTCAAATCATAACCCCAAACCATTATCATAATTGGAAAATCTCGAGTGATAGGATGAGTTAATCTGTGATCTTGTGTGTTAATTAGAGAATTCTGAGCATTTTGGTAGATTTAGAATGAGTTTCTTGATTCATCTGTATACTTGTTTGTGCCTGATGCATTTTCTCTGTGTGCTATTACATGTCATCTCATTGAAAGTCAAAATTTCAACATTCGACAAAATGTTTCTTATGGAACATATTTTGAAGTCAAAGGGAAAAATGTGTTTAAAGGCTAAACCGGTAAAAGGATTCAAAATGGTGAGAAACAAATTTTTCCAAGCTCTACACTCTCGTTTTACACCGGTAAAGCAAGTGTGGAGACCAAAGCAAAGTCATTCAAAACCTTTCAAATTTTCACAATCTGGAATGATTTGGCTTCAATAAAAGAATGTCTCTGATCTGAACATCCCAAATACCGGATATTTTCCATGAATCACAAAAACAAATCTTCAAAAAGAACCCATGAGGTTCAACTTTAGATGGAAATCTTTTTCAGATTTTAAAACTCAAAAGAGAGACTCCGGGTCTCAAACAACTTTTCAACAGTAAAAGAGTTTTGAATTTCAAGCATTCTTTGTTGAATAATACTTGATTGTGTTTTCTAAAACCTTGAGCAGAGTCGTCTCACGAATTTTCAAAAAGTATTTTATAATACGATTCAAAAATCTGCTCAAGAAGACTTTCTCTCGAATAACATTCATTATTTGAGGGGGAGTATTTTTGTTTAAAGAAAACTAATTTTGTATTAAAACAACGACTTGTGCACACATTTCAGTGTACAACTCGGGTTTCAAAGAAAGGAAAGTGCCTTGCTAAACCGTTCTTTAAAACCAAACGCGCACTTATCCTTAAAAAACAAGAAGAAGTTTTTCATGCGAAGCTTATCTAAAAACTTCTTAATCTTGAGCAAAATTTATTTAAAATTTTCAAAAGGTTTTTCAAAACTTTTCAAAATTTTGCTCAAGATTTTTTCAAACCTTTACTCCCCAATTCGCTCCAAAGTTTAAAAATGTCAAAACACATGCTCGTTTTGAGGGGGAGTATTTATAATCAAAATGCTTTGTCAAAATCATGTTTTGTTGGTTTGTTCACACATAACAGTGTACAACCCGTGCTTGTAATTAAAGGACCCTGAGGTACGCTTCAGTGCCTCAATCCTTATATAAGGAGCGAACGCTTCTTACTTTTGAGTAGAATTAATCAATTTTCTGATTTTCATAATTCTGCTCAAAAGACAAGTATTTCACCTCAATGAGTATTCACTTGTTGAGGGGGAGCACTTGAAAACTCATCGTTTTGGAAAACAAAAGTTCTTGTTGATTTCTCCCCATAAGACTCAAAAGGCATATTTTAATCAAAATGTTTCTCAAAAACAACATCTTATATGCTATTTTTGAGGGGGAGAAAAGTGAAAGTGATTAAAATATGAAAGTTAAATGTTGCTGTAAAGTCAAATCTCATGCGAGCTAGACTCAGATTCACCCAGGAATTGACGAAACATAAAAGTTAGTAAATTCGAAAAGACTTTTCCTCGACGGGTAATAACATCAAGTTAGTTACTAGAGCTAGTTGTCACCTAAAAGCTGACAATGGAACTCTTTAACTAGCCACGTAAGCGTGTCTCGAAAAGGATTTGTCTTAGTAGAAATGTACCGTTTCGAGAAACTTTCTGTGGACTTGACCAGGCCGGGTAATAACTTCAAGCTAGTCTAACTAGTGATGTAAGCGTGTCTCGAATCGGTCTTGTTCACTGAAAGTGGATCAATTCAAAAAGTGCTCGCTCCTCCCGCATATGCAAATTTATTAAAATACATATGAGCACATGTGAAGGGGGAGCCCTTCATAAGAAAACGTAAAACTCTCAAAGTGCTAAACAAAATGTTTGAAAAACACAAACACTTTGAGAGATTTTTCAAAGGTTTCAATGGCAATTATAGGATAGTCATGGAGTTATAAGGTGACTAAGGTTAGGAAATAACCGTCCTATGATCCGCCTAAGCCGGAGGGATCTACCCAAGGACATCACCAATAGTTAGAACTAGAAGTCCTTAGGTATGATACGAAAAAAGGAGTGAAGAATGAAAGGAGAAAGAAGGGGTTGAAGAATTAAAAAGAAAAGTAATGAAAAGGGTGAAAAGAAATAGCCCTCCATGTGATTCAACCTTAGGGCAGACACCGGGTTCAACTCATATGCTACTGGTTGTTGCTAAGGCAACACCGGTATTGAAGATAAAGTCGTCATGGACCCAGTGACGCAATGCACTAAACCTTCTTAACCACTCAAGTTCTCTTAAAAGAGCTTGTTTCATTCTCACGGGGAACCAGTGTAATCTATCGACTTATCTCTTAGAGATAGTTGATATTGAAGCAGGAGACCCCTCCCTAGTCTCCGTATAGGAAACCTAAGTGAGCACTTATCGAGTCTAGAGCCATGAGATACATCAAAGATCTCTTAGGAACACTTAGTATTTTCTACAACTGGTGTTCTGCATCAACGGGCACCAGCTGTAAATTATCGAGTCCTTCGCAGATCTTAGCAATCTGCCTAGAACGTTTATGAGAGAATTGCATAAGTATTTCTCAATGATTGAACGGAAACTCCTGTCAGGGTCATCATCTAACAGCCTTGACAGGTCACTTCGGTAACTCCTCGTGAGTTACGCTTAGTGTTTGCGGTGGTTTCTAACGGTCTACAGTCGTGGAGTGATCCCCAGTGACTCACCCAGTCATTGAGCTACCTAGTAGGTCTCGTAAGCTCCTTCGGGAGTATCTGATATGGGAACGGCCTTGATAAGGGTTAGAAGGAGTCTTCACACTATGCTGTTGACGATCTCTAATTTCTTATCTGTAAGTACCGGTTGTTTATTGCTAACTGTTTACTTTCAGGGACATATCATCTCCATGGAGACTGATTCCGCATGCTCATACATACATCTTGAAGTCAACAAAAGCTCCCTCAAAGATCTAAGCAACACAATGTTCAAAATTAGATTCTACGCCAAAAAGAAGAATCTACAAAGTTTAAGGACTAAAGATCTATGTGAATGAAAGGGAACTACGTGCATGTGAATGTCTAAGTTCAAAGGTGTATGAGCATGTTGGAATGGCAGACAACCACCACAGACGCAGGAGTGACGAACAGCAGACAACTTCATTACCTAATCACTACATCATCACCAAAGAACAAAGACAAAGAGCAAAGTACCTTTATTATCATTCACTCATTTATGAAGACGTCTAGAGTTTCACATGTCACAAGTCAACGACAAAGATGAAGACGTCAAGCAACCGTGATGACCGACCCTTAGGGGGAGATTGTTGGGATCATACTTTTAGTATTTAGTCAAGTCTCGGTCATTACATTTCGTAATAAGATGATCACAACTACATCAACTAAGAACAAAGAACGATGAATGATTTAGAAGACGTCTAAAGCATTGAAAGTCAAAGATTAAGACGAAGACGTCAAGCAACCTTGATGACCGACCCTTAGGGGGAGATTGTTGGGATCATAGTTTTACTATTTATTCAAGTTTCGGTCATTTAATGTAATAGGTTGCTAGGGCTTGTATGTTTATTTAAAGTTAAGGCTTATGTAGCAAGCCCATGGGCCTTAAGCCCATTTCGTTTGAAAGAAAAGGGAGGAAGGGAGTGTTGCCCTAATCCTCCCCTATAAATACATTGTATCCTCTCATTAGAGAGGTGTTGGTTATTTCACTATCTTAATCAAACTCTTGCTTTTCTTATTCTCTCCTTTCATATAATCAACCATCTCTCCTTCTCTTCTTATTTCTATCATTCCTATACTTGTGTTTACATAAAGTGTAACCTAACATGAAGTAAGATATATCAAAGAACCAATCATAGATCTGTAAGTGTGAACATCAACATTAGCACCACTAGCATTCTTCAACAATAGATGACTGGTCTTGTCAGCAGGGGTATTTGAAGGTTTTGCATCAGTAAACTTGAACTTCCTAATGATCTCAGCCACATATTTGTCTTGACTAATAAAGATGCCTTCTTTACTCTGTTGTACTTGCAGCCCCAAAAAGAATGTAAGTTCTCCCATAGAACTCATTTGAAATTCATCTTTCATCAGCTTCTCAAACTCTTTGCACATCTCTTGTTTAGTAGATCCAAAGATAATATCATCAACATATACTTGAACAAGTAGAATATCACCCTTGTCTTTCTTGATGAACAAAGTTTGGTCAATCTTGCCTCTATGAAACCCATTATTTAACAAATAATTAGCTAAGGTTTCATACCACTTCCTTAGAGCCTGATGTAAGCCATAAAGAGCCTTAACCACTTTATAAACTTTATTTGGGTGTTGAGGATCTTCAAAGCCTGGAGGTTGAGAGACATATACCTCCTCATCAATAGTACCATACAGAAAGGCACTCTTAACATCCATTTGATAGACAGTAAAGCCCATAAATGATGCATAGACAAGAAACAATCTAATAGCCTCAATCCTTGCAATAGGATCAAAAACTTCTTCATAATCAATACCGTCCTCTTGAGTATATCCTTGAGCAACCAATCTAGCTTTGTTCCTTATTACAATACCTCTTTCATCTTTCTTGTTTCTGAAAACCCATTTAGTACCAATGACCTTCATGCCATCAGGCAAGTCACAAAGAACCCAAACTTTTTGCTGCAGCAACTCTTCTTGCATTGCTTCAACCCAACTAGATTCTCCTAAAGCCATATAGACATTTTTAGGCTCCACTTGTGAGAGAAAACAGAAAAACAAATACTCATTCTTCTTACTATGTTTCTTGGACTCATACACTTCATTTATGAACCCATGAATATCATCTTTCTTTGTCTGTCTTCTAGTCTTCACACCTGATTAAAGTTCACCAATAACATTGTCAAGTGGATGCACTTTGTGAATTGAAGACTATGATGTGCTAGGAATATCATATGTTGTAGGCATGTTTGAAATCTCTACCTCATCACTTGGTGATTCCTGAGAAGTATGTCCCACATTTGGTGTAGCAGTGGGAATTGAGTTACCACTGCTAGTAGGAATTTCTTTATTCAATTCATTAAAATTCACACCTTTTGCATCACTTGTCTTTTCAGAATTATCAACAAAGTCCTAAAGTGGCATAACAATTTGATCTTCATCATCTTTAGAAGCTTCATCTTCATCAATGAATTCTTCTGAATCTTCAAGATATTTGTCTCCTGAGCTTGAAGTGAGATGTACATAATTCATTGTATTGGATAATGTTTCAAGATCAAATAGCCAATCTGGTCCTGAACCTGCCATGTTTGCTTTTTGTTTTTCAAGAAACTGAACATGCAAGTTCTCTTCAATCTTCTTTGTTCTTAAGTTATAGACTCTAAAAGCCTTGCTAACCATAGATGTAACACCCCCAAATTTGGGATACGCAGCGGAATTAAAGCTGGGCGTTACTCGACGGCACAACAGTTATAATAATAGGAAAACAATCTCTAATTGAGTTGTTTTAGAAATTTTATTATTCAAATATCAAAGTTTACAAAATGAGGTCCCAATAGTTTTACAATTGGTTTAATACTTTATCAAAGAATAATAAAATTTTAGCCTTGCTTCCATATCCATGCTCTTCCATGCCATCCTTGTTTGTTATGAACCTGAGATAAACATGCTAAAAGTGTCAACACAAAGGTTGAGTGAATCCATAGTGTTTTGTATAATGATTAGTTGAACACAAGTCACAGAATAGTAAAACAATAATATTTCAGTGTATTGCTCTAAGCCTCATGAACTCAAACGTTAACGTGTGTGATATCATAAAATGATATAAATTACCGACACCATAATGATGATGTAAGTAAGAATGCCCTCGAGTAGGAGCTTGCCAACTTCCTAGTAGTTCTCAAATAATGTGCATTTGGCTATCAATCCGGCTAGCACGAAGGCTATCTATCCGGCTAGCTCAAATGGGCTGTCAACCTCCAATAGATCTATTCACAATATTCGCGTTCACTCGCAAGTGATTAATGGTTCATGATATGAGGGACTTTTAATGGCAAAAACGTTTAACTTAGGCAATATCAATCAGGATAGCATACAGAAAATACTTGTGTTCGGTTTGTAGCATGTATCTCCCCACAAGTTTGAAAACAGTATAAAAATAGTGGGACTATAAACTCACCTGGGTAATAAAGCAGTCTGAATGGAGATCAACTTAAATAAAGTTGATAAACGTCTCCGACACGAAACAAATTGTTGATGCTCGACTAAAAAAAATGCCCATGTAACTTCTAAAAAGTATTGTGCTGCTCCAAGATTTATAATTCTTGTGGTACCTTTCTTCCTACTTCTTTATATTTTCAGTAAGTAAGAGGGAGATTGAGGGTGGTAAGTTAGAGAGTATGCATGTCCTATATATATAGGAGGGACTAGGTGGTGATGTGTTTAAAAATGGTCCATGGTAACTTGTGTGGTGAGTTATTTGTCTAGGCAGCTTAGTTTGATTATCTTAGTAACAAGACTGTGTGTCGAATTGGTGACCAAGGGTAAAAGAAGAAGGGTGATGTGTCTTGGTTTGAGTCTAGTAAAGGTGTAGGTGGTGCATGCTTGTTCTATTTTATTGCCACCAGATAAATGTTGAGTTCAAATGGTTTCCTAACAAGACCAGGTGTTGTGATTTTAACCATGAGATTCGAATGGTTCTAATTTAAACTACATATGCTTAGCTCAACATTCTTGAAAGTTTAGGAGCCAGGTGATGTGTTCATAAATGTTTGTGAGGTAATAAGTGATGAAGGTGAGGGTGGCGTGGGTATATGGAGTCCAAGGGGGTTATAAGGTGGTGATTCATTGATTGGTTTGATGGTTTATACAATAATATAGTATGACCCGACTTGTTCTTATCAAATCGTATGGGAAAAATGGAAGAAAAGTGATTGGCTCTTATCTTCAACATATGGAGCATTTAAAAATAAAAGAAATAGTTATTTATCATACTTAGATTATATGAGTGACACATTATATGGATGTGTTTGATTTTATGCATGGCACGTATTGTGCAAAGATAAAAATAAAAGAGTTTAGGTGCTATAGTATGTAGTTTGATCCTGGTAATTACTAATGTTAATTCTTTAAGTCCCGAAATTTTAAACCGAATGACGTAAAAATATAGAGTTTATAAAAATGTTAAAACTTATTAATATACTAAAATTTTATATTTAAAATGAGTCGTGGGTTTATCGGAGTGCTTAAACGTTATTTAAACTAAAAATTTGTAGTGATAATAAATAGAAGTTAATAGTTAATTTATTAACCGGAAAAGTTTTGTTAAAACTCTAAATGACTAATGTTTAGTTTGAACGTTAAGTATTAAATAACGTAAAGTGGTAAATAAGAAATTAAAAACTTTGGTACTTGACTTATAAAAATATTTATTCAAAACAAAACTAAACAAACTAGTTTATTTAAAATATGAGTTACGTCATATTAATTAGTTGTTGTGATTAGTTAAAAAAAAATAGACGTGGAAAAATGGATAAGTATTAGTTTAATTTAAGTGGAAATTTACCGGTGGTTACAATAGAGTATCCAACAAAGAAGCCTTCATCAGACTTTTCTTCAAATTTACCCAGATGATCAATGGTATTGAGAATAGTAACATGACACCCAAATGGCCTCATAAACTCCAAAGTAGGAGGTCTTCCTCTGAATAGCTCATAAGGTGTCTTGTTCTTTGTTTTGACCACTAAAACCCTGTTCTGAATGTAACAAGCAGTGTTAACTGCTTCAGCCCAAAAAGTCACTGGAAGCTTGGAATCAGCTAACATGGTTCTAGCAGCCTCAATTAGTGTTCTGTTTCTTCTTTCTGCAACTCCATTTTGTTGAGGAGTTCTTGCAACACTAAATTCTCTTTTAATACCTTTGTCTCTGCAGAAATCATCCATAACTTTATTCCTGAACTCTTTTCCATTGTCACACCTGATGATCTTGATTTTCTTTTCAAATTGATTTTCAACTTCAGTGATGAATGTCTTAAGGATGCCAGTGGTTTCATCCTTGGTTCATAAAAAGAAAACCCTTGTGAATCTACTGAAATCATCAGTCACAACAAGACAATACTTCTTCAGATTGATGCTGCTCACAGAAGTAGGACCAAACAAGTCCATATGCAGCATAAAGAGTGGATGATCAATAGAATTGAATGCTTTGGTCTCGCATGAAGCTCTGTGTTGCTTTCCTTTGAGACAGGCAAAACAAGTTTGGTCATTTTCAAATCTTTTCTCTGGTAGACCTCTGACAAGTCCATCTTTCACAATCTTGTTGATGGTCTTGAAGTTAACATGACCAAGTCTTCTATGCCAAAGCATTGATTCATCCAAAGTGGCTTTTGCAAGCAAGCAAGTAACATCATTATTAGCCACTATGTTCTTCATATCAATGCTATATAGATTACCTTTTCTAGGGATTTTAAGCAAAATGTCACATTCATCAGGGAGCTTATAATCCTTAGATAAGATATAGCATTCATCTTCTATGAATAGAACTCTATGCTTCTTGTCACACATCTGTGACACACTAAAAAGGTTGTACTTGAGTTCTTTCACATATTGCACATCTTCAAAGTCTATGTTTCCAGCCTTAATTGTTCCTTTGCCAGAAACTTTGCCACCAATTCCTCCTCCAAAGCTGACAAATTGTCCATCATAAGGTTGAAAGTCTGAAAGATAGGACTTATTGTCATTCATGTGCCTAGAACATCCACTGTCTGAGTATCCTTGATCATTTGTAGTCTTTGAATGTTCCTGCACACAAAATAAAGGAATTAGTTCCTTTTGGGGACCCAAGCCACAAATGACTTGGATCTGCCTCGTGTATCAATATAATTATATCTATCAAAGGTCATTGATACACCATTGGGATTGTTTGAGGTGATGGTTCCTTTTGGTTTCTGATGTAATTGGGAATCGCACCAGGCTGTACCTCTCAAGGGATCTTGAGAAGCTTACAACCCCCACCAGGCAGTGTACCTGATCGTTGTAGTATAGTATAGTGACAAGTACCGGGGGATTGATCGTTCAGCTTAGGAATAGTGTCGCTAGGATTAGAAAACCTAAATACTAGTTCTAAAGGTGAGGGATGATTATTTTTGTATTTTATATTTTTTTTAGAAAGCAAGTAAAAATCTCGGGTTTGAAGGATTTGGGCGGAATTAGTTGCTAATCAACTAACCCAATACTAAAGATGCAATCAAAATAAAATACTAGAAATGAAGATAAACTAAATTATACTAAAGTTGTGAGCAATAAGTGGAGAAAATGTGTTTACTTAGATTTCACTACTCCCTAGACATCTTTTACACGTTAATTACTTGTTATAATTGCATGGATGACGGATTGTATTCCTTAATACCATTCATGGGGTGGCGCACTTAACTCCCCAATTCTATGAGCTCTTATCTCCTCCTATACCATGCCCAACACAACCATAGGGATTATAAACAGTGGCTCATGCATTAAATACAACCAATAAAGACCTAGTGCACATCGGTTCATGTTTCTTAAGACGTTCAAGCATGTTACCAATTGGAGATCTGCCAGTTTTCTTAAGCCTAACATATAAATCATTCATCCAAGACAAGTATAAACAAGTAATCAACACATAATTAACATCTAGGTTTCATTAGATCCAAGCAAACACAAGATAGATCTAGCCTAGCATGATGGAATTAAGACAAGAACAAGATATAGACAACCAACACATAGACATATTGATTGAATTAAAAGAACACTTATCTCAATTACACATGAAAGGTATCAAGGGCTTGGAACCCTTGAAAAACCTGTAAAATTCGCACCAAGTTCGTACTTAGGGTTTCTCCAAAACTTCTCTCTTTTTAATGTGAAAATTAGAAAACTATATATAGGAAAAGGGGTCTGACGGCGTCAAGACTAAACTTGTGACGCCGTCACCTCACCGCCAAAACTCTTCTCGGACTGCCTTGATCTACATTTGACGCCGTCATGTGATAATCATTTCCAGGCCGTCATGACTTTTACTCTTGACGCCCTATTTCGTGACGACATCAAATCTGTACTGGATCGTCATGGAATTTTGCTCTTGACGCCGTCAGGATGTTACTCTTGACGCCGTCACCGACTGTTCCCAGCATGGAAAATTAAGACTTTGGCGTTTTCTTCACTTTTATGCTCCAAAAATGTCCAAATTGCTTCCTTTTCCAGATTTCACTCCCAAAGTACCTAAAATCACAAAAGGAACGATTTAGGGCAATATTTGATCAAATAAATTCAATTCCGGGCTTAAATGACCCCCTAAAAGTGGTTCATTTTTTGCCTCATCAGTTTCCATTCCCAACGTGCTGAGGCCTTAACAGCATTTCCCATATTTACCCTTTTCTTGTTTACATACCCACCAGTGGTAACCTTTGGCCTTGTAGTGGTAACTGCTGGCTTAGCAGTGGAAACTGCTGGTTTTGAAATTTTGGGTACCCACTTGTGATTATTGTAAACTTTCTTTTCAAAATTGGTCTTTTTCCCTGTTTGATTAGATTTAATAAAATTTGTAACAGGGGACTTAGGGTAAACTCTGTTTTTATTGCTGGCAGTGGTAACTGCTGGTCTAGCAGTGGAAATTGGTTTTATGCCAGAATGAAGCAAAACAGACCTGGGAATCATCTTGCTAAATAGATTTGGGTGAGTTAAGTTATTAGCATTGTGTCCATTCACCCTAGTATTCCCAAACACATCCCTTCTACCCAAGTGGTAGGTACAGCTATAAGACAAATGGTCAAAGCTACCACATATATGACATGGTTTGTTATTGAACACAAAATCACTACCAAATTGCCTAGATTTAACATGATTCTAACTCCTCATATTACCCCTAGGAGTTGGTGATCTACTTCTGTATATCTAGTAGTGGGCCTAGTGAAATTAGGTTGTGACCTAGGCTTCTCTTTGACAACATCAGGAATACTTCTTTTAACCTCCACTTTTACATTCTCAGGAACATTAGGTTTAGACTCAACATTTAAACTTTTATCTTTAAGAGATGAGTCACTTGCACTATCAAATGTATCAACCTCAACCTGAACCTTTTCAACAACAAATGGTTTAACAAATTTTGGTCCATAGGTCATAGGTGGTTCCTGGAATTCTTCTAATCCTGTGTGAGCTAAGTCAATGCCAGGAGGTGATGGAACACCTCTTAGAGGCGGTGGAACAGATTTGTATCCAACTCCTGATTTGGATTTGTTCACAACTTGGGCTTCCCAAATTTTGTCAATACACTTGGATTGGTGATCCAGTGTATTGCATGTTATCTTTATATTCTCAATAGCCAACTTAACCTTTTCTAGTTCTTCCCTAAGAACCTTGTTAACAGCAACCTGATAATCTAAGTCTCTTTTTAACACTGCAATATCATCATTGAACTTAGATTCATTTGCCCTATAATGCTCTAATTGAGTTTCTAAAACACCTAAGCCTCTTTTATGATTTGCTAAGTTATAATTAGTATGATTTAACTCTAGCAATTGTTCATAATATTGTGCTTTAATTTTCTCATACTCTTGTAAGGCCTTACAAGATTTAGAACAAGCATTATTGATTCGTACCTCAGAGTCAGAAAAAGCCATTAGTGCAAGCTCTGTAGCAACCATTGCAGACTCTGAATCATCTTCCTCGTCCTTAGTCATAAAGCTCCAATCAAAGCTCACTCCATCAATAGCCAATAGCCCCTTTGGCTCATCCTTATACCAAGTTGACCTGTTGTCAGATTTCCTTGGCTTTCTGCACTCCCTGGCAAAGTGCCCCTTCTTATGACAATTATAGCACTCCACCTTCTTTTTGTCAAAACCTACTGTTTCATTGCCACTGATGTTAATCTTTCTTCCAGTCTTCTTCCAAAACTTCTTTGTTCTCAAGCTTAGTAGTGCCACCTGCCATTTAATGTCCATCTCCTCCATATCATCCTCATCAATTTGATCCAAATCCTCATGATTGAGAATTGAACCACCTACTTGACTTGATATAAAGGCATAAAAGGTAGTATCACTAAGTCCTGCAATCTGTTTCTTTGAGCTACCAGTGGAAACACTTCCACTACCAGTGGAAACAACAATGTTAGCACTGTCATCATCACTATCACTTTCTTCATCTGAACTATCATCAAGAGATGATGATATGAGTGCTACACTTCCTGAACTTGAGCTTAATTTGCCAGCTTTCTTCAATCTTTGTTCAATAACCTTGAAGTTATTGTACAAATCATTAAGTTTCATGGTCTCCAAATCTGGCTTATCTTCCCACACAGCAACATTGGTTCCAAACTCAGAGGGTAAGCTTCTTAAGAACTTTAGATTGAGGTCTTCCCTTTCCACCTCAATTCCAAAAACAGTGAGTTGAGTAACAATCTTTTGTAGCCTTATGAATATGCTATCAATAGATTCATTACTTGTTGAACCAAAGTTTTCATAAGTCTGCTTCAGCAGGGTCTTTTGAGTCTTCTTGGTGGAATCATTACCACCAAAAACATTATAGATCTCCTCAAAAAGAGTCTTTGCAGTCTTGTATTTGCTGAATGCTAGAACTTGGTCTCTGGGAAGTGTCATCAGCAACAAACCTCTGGCCTTCAGGTCATTCTTCATCTGAAATCTTTCATCATTAGTAACAGGTCCAGTGTTGACCTTGATTACTTCCTTGCCACCAACCATTTCTGAAGTAGAACTTCGTTTGAAGGAATTTTCAACCATAATGATCTCCCAGAGTGTATAGTCTTGGACCATAAAGAATTGTTCAATCATCAGCCTCCACATCTCAAAGTCATTCAACTTAAGCTTTGGAAGCTTAGCAGCAACGTTTGAGTTACTTGTTTCTGTCTCCATTGATTCTTCTGAGTGAACTAGAGTCTTCTAAATCAAAGTATCAAAGCCTGGCTCTGGAGTGGATCTGATACCACTTGATGGATCTAAACAACTTGAACTGTGTTAGATTGATACTTTGAGTTATATCACTAAGTATGCGGAATTTACTTAGTAACACTTAGAAGTTTGATTGTGAGTAAGACAGTTGTTTATGAATAAGAACAATGTATGTAAACAAACGATTAGCTCCAATATTATTAATGATAATAATACGAGTGATCTTGATATCACTAGGGTTACACCTTGAAGCTCTAGAAACGTATATCTAACCATTAACCTAGGATCTCCTTTTATAGCACAAGGAGTCCTCTTTTACAAGATAAGTATAATGCTAATAGAATAAGATATACACAAGATCTATTCTATATTTATCTAAACACGTTTCCTAACAGTTAACTAATCAGCAGTGGTAATATATGTTCTTGCAGTGGTAATAAGTTTCCACTGCAAATACATTCTTCAGCAGTTGTAACATCTTCACTAGCCGTGGTAACTGTTAGTATAATTCCCAACACTTTTCCATTTACCCGTGACAATATTTTTGTTACGATTGTCACCGTCAGACTGATTATTGAACATGTCTACAACCTGATTCCAAAAAGGAGTATTCATTGTAGTTGTCTACATCTTGGGAAACTGCAACCCAAACTTCAGTTAGTAAGTTTTCTTCTTCTTTTGATTAACGAGTATTCATTTTCGATGTTTTGCCTTTGTAACATTTTTGTAAAATGGTTAGATATAGAAGAGTGTGAAAAATAGTATGTTATGGTATGTTATTTATAACGAATAATAGACGTTTGAAACAATACGAGCGGGATTTATTCAAATTCAAAATTTAAAATCAGGATTCAAATTCAAAATGCTATAGCTCGAGCGGGATCCCACCAAATTAAAATTTAAAATTCAAAATTTAAATACAAGTGGGATTTATTCAAATTCAAATTATAATTCAAAATTCCAAAATCAAATACGAGTGGGATCCCACCTATATATACACACCGCGTGGAATTGCTTATCACACACACAACTCTTACACACACCTCACACACAAATTCTCAACAATGTCTTGCAAAGACTTCTCCCAACAATTCCCCAGTCAGCACGACTTCTCACAACAATTCCCCAGTGAACACGACTTCTTACAATATTTCCAACGAAAAATGAACAGGTAAACACTGCACCGAAAGATATCTTTCTGGTACTCCCAACGAAAAATGAACCGGTTAACACTCCACCGGTGAAACACCAACCCAATCCACTTAATTTTACTGAGGAACAACCCCAACAACTTGAGCAGGATGAGGAAATACTAAGGAGATACAAGAAACCGAAGCACGTGAGGCAGCTACTTGAGTTAAGAGGGTTATAACTCAGAATTTTCATTGTAATTTGTTGTTTCATTTTCATTACCGTATCGTAGTTTGTATTAGTATGTAATTTGTATTTTCGATTCAATTTTTAATGTATTTTTAATTCGATGTTTAATGTATTTTCAATTCCTAGTTTAAAATACATTACAAGTTTTATAAATCATTATAATTTTTAAAAAACATTACAAGTTTTATAAAAATTTACAAGTTTTTTCAAGTTACTTAATACCTAAATATACAAACATTACAAATTTAGAAAAGAATGGAAAAAAGAGGAAAAAATGGCACTGACAAAACAGTAAAAAAAAGGACGGAAATTACCTTCGTCGTGCAGTTGACGAGGCTTGGACTGGCGAGGGATGAGGAATGAGGGCGGTGTCGTGGCGAGACATAGCGAGTGATCCACGGTGGACTGGCGAGGGATGAGCAACCCCACACCTTGTGCTCTAAGGTTTGGTGAGTGTGTGGAAGGTTTTTACCCATTGACAAAAAAGAAATAACAAAATCATTTTTTAAAGAAAAAATTCATCTACCTCTCATTATAAATGCTTTATTAAAGAGTCCAGTGTAACCATAAGATGGCGTGTTATTGAGATTTTTTAACCATGACATCACAATGGCATATCAAATTGTACCGTCCTTTTGACGTTACTCGTCCATCCCCAATCAATTCACTTTTTTCCATCTGATTTTTTATATTTTTTGTGAGTGAGCGGGGTATTTCTTATGATGTGTTATGGGACTTACATTCACCTATAACATTTATAGCTGGGGAATGTGTGTTATTTACTGTAGTGTTATTGGATGTGTGCTGAGATAGCAACCCATAACATTTATAAGGTTAAAATTGCATCTAGCTCTCTTAGGCTGGTTTTTATGATGTATAACCTCTCACCATCAAGCGCCACCTCCATACCCCCCCCCCCCCCCTTTCAAGCGAGCAAAGAAAAAAAAAAGAAAGACAGAGGTGATCACCACCACCTCTTGAGTAAGGAGAAAAAATAAAAAATCTATCTTTTTCATCGAGCCTCCCCACTCCAAACAGTCATATTTATAGAAAAAATGGCATTTTATTTACGTATAAACACCTCCATATTCAATCATTTTTATACACAACTTCAAACATCATTTTTCTCAATATATACAAAACTCAAAAAAAATAAATAATAATACCATTCCTCATTATCCAAATGAATTCAGAAACGTTCGTGTTACAGACTCATAAAATGATAGATTTTTAAGGTACTTTTAGCAGAAGAATTTATTGTGTTACAATTTTTTATTATCTTAGTAGTAATTTGCCCTTATGACAAAAAAATAGCTTGTAGTTTTTTAAAAACATCAAAGTGTCCTTGCTTCTGTAAAAAGTTTCTAACTTTGTTTCTATTAAACTCATTAAGAAATCAAATGTACATATTGGCGAGGTTATGAATAGCACGAGACGTGGCGTGACGGCATGACCAAGTCTCACGTCTGAGCGACCAAGGCGAGGCTTTTGCAGCTTTAAAGCGTGGTATAAATCGGCACAAAATATGAAAATTTTTATATATTTATATAATATTTCATATATATCGAGTTTACAAAAAACGTTATACATAATGAATAAGGTTAAGAAACAATCTTTACATGCAATATTTTTCATTTTTTTAAATTAATTTTATATGATACATGTGGAGTACACCATCTATCTATACAAGCAGGGGTTGATGTGTTCATGTTAGCATAGAAGGAATATCCTCTGAGTGCAAGTATTCTCATAGTTATGTTGTCTGTCAAGCTAAGAGTAGAAGAAGACTCTGAGATGGCCAGAGAACTCATTCAGCAGATTCATAATCAATGTGAAAGAGAGATGAAGGCTAAAATACAAAGGAGATAAAGTGTTTGGAAGAATCCCCCCCCCCCCCCCCCCCAACATCAAGATCAAGGTTGAAGTTTAATTGAAGAAACTTGATGATTTGCAAGGAAATCACATGTTTAGGGGATGATTGTTGGGAATTAAACACTAACAGTTTGTACTGCCAGGCTTACAATTACAACTGCTGAAGATTACACTAACAGTACTAACTGTGTTAGTATTGATAGTACAAGAAGTTTGTACTGCTTATGAGCTGAAGACAGAGATTGAAGATAATATAGAATAGATCGCATGTATATCTTATTAGTATAGAAAGATACGTATATTATGTTAATATATTTTAATTGTGCAGGACTCCTTGTGCTATAAAAGGAGGTCCTATGTTAGATGTTAATATATCTTTTGTTAAAGCTTCAAGGTTTTAACCCTAGTGATAAGTTGAGATCACTCGTATTATTATCAATAATATTGAAGCATTTTGTTTAACATCTTTGTTTATACATTCATACACTGTTCCATTCTTTACTGTTACATCAAACACATAAATCTTCTAAGTATCAAGTAGTAAATTTCGCGTGATATTTGATATTAACTCAAAGTATCCTCAACATGTTATCCGTGTGTTTAGATCCTCACACTGGGCGAGGGTTAGGCGAGGCTGGGCAAGAATAGGCGAGTGCTACGTGAGATATACGTTTTATAAGCAAAACTGTAGGACCTTAAATATATCAACTTTAACACAAATATAAGCACTAGAAGAAGGAAAGATGGTGACTTGAGGATATATGTGTGGCGTTAAAACTAGAGATAAATAAGAGACGAAATAGAAAGCTTTTATTAATAAACACACACACTTACACACACAAGCACACCTTACAAATGAGAGGTAAGGTGCCTTATATAGTTCCATACATAGGCTTTTCATGGGCTTGGGCTTGGACTTGGTTACATGGTAGATAACAAGGCTTATGAAACATAGCACATAACATATTAGCTTGCCAAGTCCAAGGCCCAATGACTAAACTATTACTAATCTTAACAAACGACACAAAGTTACAATATGAGAATGACCATCACTTCATAATACATATTTTTAATGCTAACAATCTCCCCCTAAGGGGTGGTCATTCGAATGATGCTCCATGTGAGTGGGTCTTCCGTGTTCTTTGTCTTTAACTTTGTGTGTCGTTGTAGAATAGTCTTTAGTCTTTGTTCCTTCATGCTTTGTGATCTTTGATAACTGATTATTCATCGTTCTTTGTTCCTTTGTGATGTGGAGTTATCTGCCTTTCGTCACTTCTGCGTTTCTGGTGGTTGTCTGCCATTCCAACATGCTCATACATCTTTGGACTTTGATATTCATATGCACGTAGTTCCCTTTCTTTCACTTTGATCTTTAGTCTTTATACTTTGTAGATTCTTCTTTTTGGCGTAGAATCTTTCTTTGAACTTTGTGTTGTATAGATCTTTGAGGGAGCTTTCTTTGACTTCCAGATGTATGTATGAGCATGTGGAATCTGTCGCCATGGAGGTGATGTGTAGCTGCATGAAAACAATTAGCAATAAATCAACCGGTACTTACAGATAAGGAATTAGATCTTGTCAACAGCATATTGTGAAGACTCCTTCTAATCCTTATCCAGGCCGTTCCCATATCAGATACTCTCGAGAGAGCTTACAAGACCTACTTAGTAGCTCAATGACTGGGTGAGTCGCTGGGGATCACTCCACGACTGTAGACCATTTGAAACCACCGTGAACACTAAGTGTAACCCATAAAGAATTACCGAAGTGACCTGCTGTCAGGGCTGTTTGATGTTGACCCTGGCAGGAATTTCCATTCAATCATTGAGAAACACTTGTGTGAATTCTCTCATAAATGTTCTGGAAGATTGCTAAGATCTGCGTAGGACTCTAAAATTTAAATCTGGCGTCCTTAATGATGAACAACCAGTGTAGAAATATCATGTGTTCCTATGAGATCTTTTGATGAATCTCGGGGCTCTAGACTCTATAAGTGCACATTTGGTTTCCTATGCGGAGATTAGGGAGAGGTCTCCTGCTTCAATATCAACCATCTCTAAGAGACAGGTCGATAGATTACACCGGTTCCCCGTGAGAACGAAACAAGCTCTTTTAAGAGAACTTGAGTGGTTAGGAAGGTTTAGTCAAGTGCGTCACTGGGTCCATGACGTCTTGTCTTCAATACCGATGTCACATTAGTAACAACCAGTAGCATACGAATTGTACCCGGTGTCTGCCCTAAGGTTGATGTCACAACTCGTAATTTTCGGTCATTTTCCAAACCTCGACAATTTACTATTCACAAGTTACTATTCATCAATTACTATTCATCAATCACTATTCATCATTTTTGAGGTCAATTTGACACTCCGAGAAACATTCAGAAATTCTACTATTCACTTGACACTATTCATTTCCGGAAGAAAACCACTATTCACGTGCATTACTCATGTCATCGTAAATTTAGTTTACGAGTATTTAAATTCGCGTAACCGTATTGGTTCAGGAGCGAATTCATGCTTTATCATCGAGACATTTCATACGGACTAGAAATAGCCCGCATATCATTATTATGGCACTTGCATACTATTCCACTCGTAATGTATTCAAATTATATTTTTAATATAATTAACGAATTACGTATGTTTATTTTAAATAAACACTAATACGCGAACTATAAATGTGACTAGCACGTCCGACACTCCCGACTATGATCCCAATATATTTTTATATTCATTTTTATAATATAAAAATTATAATATTAATTTACCCGGTGTTTTGGAAATTTATTTAATTTATATCGTACGCCTAATTTATTTACGACGGTTTTCGTAAAAACTAAACAATAATTATCTAAACACCCAATATTTGTACCCAACCAATTTTTATAATTTTTATAAATTTATTTTATTCCGGTTAACTCCGTTAAAATTTATTTTTAGTTAACCCGGTACCCGGTACACTTTAAAACTACAAAATAAACACATTATTATGCAAAAGTCATCAAAAGTCTTACACTCCAACCCCCCCCCCCCCCCATATCAATCACTTACAAAATCACAATAATTCACTAACTCTTTAAATGCTAGTCCTTTTTGTCTTTTAAATAAAAATATAAACCATATACTCCCATTTTTCACATCATTTTCTCATATCTAGCAAAACTCTCTTTTTCTCTTTTCCTCTCCTTTTGGTCTCGGCAAAACAACAAGGAACAAGCAAGAGTGCAAGACATATAATTTTTCCAAGATCTAGTAATATTCAAGTGTAATTAGTTGTCCTTGTTTGGGTTTTGAGATAAAAACTCAAGGATTGTTAGGTTTTCACCATCCAAACTTCATTAATCTTCCAAGTAAGTTTACAAAACTCATTTCATAATTTTTACAAGTTATTACTATGTTTATATATTTTTCTTACAAGAACTCATGCATATATTGACTTATACCACTTTATTTTTGTAAACTTTTGATCATACAAGCCCTAGAAATGATTTTTGGTTAGATCCTTGTTAGATCTACTTGGTTATAATGTTTAGGAACCCATGACACCCTAAGAAGGTGTATGGTAGGATTAGACTAGCTTTGTGGTGTTTGAAAGTGGTTTGGTTGGTTTTTGAACAAGTTAGTAACTAGGAAAACCAAGTTTTGACACTTATAGAAAGTTGCTGTCCATTTTTGCAAAACGTGGAAAGATCAGGGAATTCTGGGTAATTTTGGACCTAAGATTCAGAAAATATTTTCCGATACGGAACTATGGCCGAAAACGGGGATAAAAACGAGTTAATAACGAAGGAGATACGCTAAAAACGAGTTTAACGACGAAAACTATATTTTCCGGAAATGCTTGCTGATGAACAGTACTCACGGGCAAATTCGAGGCGTAAAACTAAATCTAGCCATCCCGACTTATCAAAAATATGTTAGTATTTTGTCCCACGATTCCGGGGATATAAAGAACGAGGAAAATGAACTTAAAACGACCAAGTTATACGCGTTTTAACATCGTCAAAACTATATATATATATATATATATATATATATATATATATATATATATAGTCACAACTAGAAAATAATAACTTACGCACTAAATGGTATATTTTCTAGAAATATTACTAAGGACTATATTCTTAACAAATGAAATACGTATGACCCAAGGAATATTCATACGACTTAACGACGTTATTTTAAGATTTTCGATACGAGGAATGGAACGCTAACATTGTTATACGATATATTACGACAAGTTTTTATAACTCCAATGGGACTTATTTTTCCTAAGTATGGAAACTATTTTACTATGACAATAACTAGTATTTCCAAGTTACGAGTGGTATAGGCATCATGTGCGTGCATTCATTTCATTATGTCATGATCTAAGGTAGATCGTTATTACTCATATTAGGTTGCGGTTAGAGATCGTGCCTCATTTCAGTGTATCCATTCTTGTCATCGTAGCTATCGCTCCAGGTGAGTCATAGCCCCTACTATTTTGATTGTTTTGCAAACTCTTTGGGGGAGAATACATGCTTGTTTTACTTAAAAAGCATTACTTGCTTTACCTGGTTGATTACTCAAATATTTCCAGCTTTATCTAAATATACATTTGATCACCTGCACTTCATTAGTGTGCTTGACTACCGGTATTTCTTTGGTATATTTAACCACCTGCATTCATTGGTATGTTTGATTTTCTTGTATTTCATGGGATTGATTATCCTTGTTTACATGACTACATTGTCATAATTGTTTATCTGGCGACATTGTCAGTATTATTTATCTGGCGACATTGTCAGTATTATTTATCTGGCGACATTGTCAGTATTGTTTAGATAACCTCATTGACTGAATCATTTTATTTATATAGCCGTTTTGCTATATTTATCTGGGAATTTGGATACCATTATTACTTATGTTCACGTAGACTTTAACACATTTGGCAGTGGGTTGTAAACACACAGGTTACAAGTCTCTTATGGCGGGACTTGCAACTGAGTGGATTTACAATGCCTTTGCTGGGCGATCATTTCTCTATAGGCATTATTTGTTAAACAAATTCTATGAACTCACCAACCTCGTGTTGACACTTTAGCATGTATTTTCAGGTTTTAAGCTATGGCATGCTACAGGAGGTTTTGGCAGGGCATGGCATGGTCATAGAAGACTCTGATTTTTATATGGGGACCGTTTCAAACTATTTTAAGGGCCTACTTCCGCACCATTTTTAAAAATGTAAATTCAACATTTATGACTTAACTATTTTATTCTATATAATTGAAGTGAAACCATTTTTGTACTTGTGTCGTGATATCAATTGAGTTACACCCCAGCTGCACGTATGCTTCCGCTGGACCCGATTTTGGGGGTGTGACAGATTGGTACCAGAGCTTTGGCTATAGCGAACTAAGTGTTTTTAAAACCTAGACTATAGCTACTTTTACGAAAAACTTAACCCTATGACCGTCACGTGCCTGCCTGCCAAGATGATGCCTCACTTGTGGTTTGTTGCTGACTTAGGTGATGAGATTTGTGTCTCATTATCTGGTATATTATATTCACTTATTCTAGTTGATTACTATCATTGTCTTTCATATAAGCATGTTCACGTATCATATATGTCACCGCATTATGTTTTTCCTTGCATAGTTTCACCAATCGACCTCGAGTTTGGTCACTTGCTTTTGTCTTTCTGAACCTCTTGGTATTTGTGAAGGACATAGTCTTAGTATAACTGAGCTGAGTATTTCAAAATTCATGGAACCTCGGTGGGATATAGACTGGTCATCTATATTCAACCCAGGATAGTGAGATATAGGCTGACCACCTATGTCTGACTCAGAGATGAATTTTGCAACACTGAGAATGGTTATAATAAAATTTTGTCTGGATTAAATTCTCTACCCAATTCCCAAATGTTTCATTCATGTGTGCGTACTTACTTTCATCACAATCTCATTATGTCGCAGCTGTCACAGTCTTTTCCCTTCTCACCATTATTATCATTCCTCTTCCCCACATATATAGATAAGGAATTAGGTGATACTCTATAGATTCCTATGTCACTCATCACTCATTACTCCCAATATTGATAAGTGGATATTATCAATGACCTCCCTAAGAAAGACTTCCCATACCATATATAAGGAGGATCCCTAGGTACATTATGACCATTTAAAACTCAACGGAAATCTCAGGATATCACAAAACCACTCGAACCATGTCAACTCGTCATATCGCAACATCAACCTTTCATTCTACGATAACCCACTCTCGAACATCTACTACTAGGAAACGTCTTAATTATGTCTCACCCTTCTTTTCTCGTTTTGAAGAGCTATGCCGCCAAGGAAAGTTAAAGCTACTCCAACTATGACACCTGTTGCTATTCGGAAATTGGTTAAGGATAGTATCGCCGAAGCTCTAGAGATCGAGAGAGCTGAGGTAGCTGCAAGGGCTGCTGAGGTCGCTTTACAGACAGGGACAGATGGACAATCCGATAATAAGCGCGAGTGTACTTGGAAAAATTTTAAGGTTAGTGATCCCATCAAGTTTAAAGGCACTGAAGGAGCGGTTGCTTTGATTCGCTGGTTCGAAAAGACTGAGAATGTGTTTCTCATGTGCAACTGTCCTGATGGTAGCAAGGTAAAATTCGCTACTGGTATGCTTTTGGATGAAGCTATGTCATGGTGGAATTCTTATGCTCAACCGATGGGTATGGAAAATGCCTACAAGCTCACTTGGGAGCAATTCAAGAAATTGATGACTGAGAAGTTTTGCCCTCGTACTGAGGTGCAGAAGTTGGAAACAGAATTCTATGAGCTGGTGACTAAAGGTGATGACATCGAGACCTACTTCAGGAAGTTTCAAGAGTTGGCTGCACTATGCCCAACTATGGTTTCAGATAATGAAAAGCTGCTAGAAAAATTCATCGGTGGACTACCGCGCAACATCAGTGGGAACGTAATTGCTTCTAAATCAGACACGCTGGAGGAAGCTATCAGAATATCCCAAAAGCTTATGGCTCAAGTGATGAAGCAAGAAACTACTGTCAACAACAACAACGAAAACAAGAGGAAAAGGGATGACAACCAAGGAGACGATCAAATATGGCAGCCAAACAAACAACATGAAGTGGTTAGGGCCTACGTTGCGGAGCCGAGTGAAAAGAAAGGTTATCAGGGTACTCTACCTAAATGCAACACGTGTCAGAATCATCATAACCATGGACCTTGTCTTAATCCATGTGGCAACTGTAAGAAGGTTGGTCATGCAACTTGGGAATGCAAATTTCCAATCATTATCGGAGATCAGAAACCCTCAGTGACATGTTTTGGCTGTGGAGAAATAGGCCATTACAAGAATGAATGCCCAAAACAAGGAAACCTAGAGAAAAGGAACCAAGGTGGAAGGGGTCGTGGGAGAGCCTAGGTCATCGGAGAAGGAAATGGTCCGCACATCAACAACGCTGAGGACGACAACAATGTTCAAGAACCAAGAACTTCTGTCTTAAAAATAAACCAAAGCCTAAACTCTCTTGTGTTGTATTTCTTTTGTGTTTAATTCTACGTTCTATCGTATAAGTTTCATGTAATATTAACGAATTCCGATCTAATGAATATTCCATCTTTTATCACCACCAGCTCCTAGCGATTTCATTAAGATTCCTTTGGAACTACACCACCTATCATCTACAGACCAATGGTCAGAATTAGAGAACGATTCAAACATAGGAAGATATACTCAAAGCATGAGTGATTGATTCTAGAAATGGTTGGATTAACCATTTGCCATAAATCAGATTCCTTTATAACAATAGTTACCACACGAGCTTAGAGACTACACCATTTGACGCACTCTATGGTCGAAGTGCCAACATCCATTAACGGATCAAAATTTGGAAAAAGCCTAACTCACTAGTCCAGTAAGCATTCATGAAATAACCAGGAATTTCCTACAAATCAAGAATCAGTTACAAGTTCAATAAGTTGCAAACCCTTAGAATTTCAAGTTAATGGCAGGATTATGTTGAAGGTTCTGCCTAGGAAAGGCATGATACCATTAAGAAAAATTTGGGAAGATAAACCCGAGATACATTGGACCATTCAATAATTCAGACAGTATGGGCCTAGTGGCCTACAGACTTGAACTCCCATTAGAGCTCAGTAGCTTACACGATAAATATTATCATCTTCTCACCAATAACACTTCAGAGAACCACTAGAAATCATGGACTGTTAGGTCGAACGGTTGATGCAGAGTCGAATTCCTATCGTGGAAGTTCGCTGAAATTCTCAATTATCACCATCTTTTCACCAATACCATTCTAGAGACTTACACAAACTGAACTTCGGGAAGAAGTTCCTGTTAGAAGGGAAGACTGTCACAACTTGTAATTTCCGGTCATTTTCCAAACCTCGACAATTTACTATTCACAAGTTACTATTCATCAATTACTATTCATCAATCACTATTCATCATTTTTGATGTCAATTTGACACTCCGAGAAACATTCAGAAATTCTACTATTCACTTGACACTATTCATTTCCGGAAGAAAACCACTATTCACGTGCATTACTCATGTCATCGTAAATTTAGTTTACGAGTATTTAAATTCGCGTAACCGTATTGGTTCAGGAGCGAATTCATGCTTTATCATCGAGACATTTCATACGGACTAGAAATAGCCCGCATATCATTATTATGGCACTTGCATACTATTCCACTCGTAGGGTATTCAAATTATATTTTTAATATAATTAACGAATTACGTATGTTTATTTTAAATAAACACTAATACGCGAACTATAAATGTGACTAGCACGTCCGACACTCCCGACTATGATCCCAATATATTTTTATATTCATTTTTATAATATAAAAATTATAATATTAATTTACCCGGTGTTTTGGAAATTTATTTAATTTATATCGTACGCCTAATTTATTTACGACGGTTTTCGTAAAAACTAAACAATAATTATCTAAACACCCAATATTTGTACCCAACCAATTTTTATAATTTTTATAAATTTATTTTATTCCGGTTAACTCCGTTAAAATTTATTTTTAGTTAACCCGGTACCCGGTACACTTTAAAACTACAAAATAAACACATTATTATGCAAAAGTCATCAAAAGTCTTACACTCCAACCCCCCCCCCCTCCATTTTTCCGCCCCCCCCCCCATATCAATCACTTACAAAATCACAATAATTCACTAACTCTTTAAATGCTAGTCCTTTTTGTCTTTTAAATAAAAATATAAACCATATACTCCCATTTTTCACATCATTTTCTCATATCTAGCAAAACTCTCTTTTTCTCTTTTCCTCTCCTTTTGGTCTCGGCAAAACAACAAGGAACAAGCAAGAGTGCAAGACATATAATTTTTCCAAGATCTAGTAATATTCAAGTGTAATTAGTTGTCCTTGTTTGGGTTTTGAGATAAAAACTCAAGGATTGTTAGGTTTTCACCATCCAAACTTCATTAATCTTCCAAGTAAGTTTACAAAACTCATTTCATAATTTTTACAAGTTATTACTATGTTTATATATTTTTCTTACAAGAACTCATGCATATATTGACTTATACCACTTTATTTTTGTAAACTTTTGATCATACAAGCCCTAGAAATGATTTTTGGTTAGATCCTTGTTAGATCTACTTGGTTATGATGTTTAGGAACCCATGACACCCTAAGAAGGTGTATGGTAGGATTAGACTAGCTTTGTGGTGTTTGAAAGTGGTTTGGTTGGTTTTTGAACAAGTTAGTAACTAGGAAAACCAAGTTTTGACACTTATAGAAAGTTGCTGTCCATTTTTGCAAAACGTGGAAAGATCAGGGAATTCTGGGTAATTTTGGACCTAAGATTCAGAAAATATTTTCCGATACGGAACTATGGCCGAAAACGGGGATAAAAACGAGTTAATAACGAAGGAGATACGCTAAAAACGAGTTTAACGACGAAAACTATATTTTCCGGAAATGCTTGCTGATGAACAGTACTCACGGGCAAATTCGAGGCGTAAAACTAAATCTAGCCATCCCGACTTATCAAAAATATGTTAGTATTTTGTCCCACGATTCCGGGGATATAAAGAACGAGGAAAATGAACTTAAAACGACCAAGTTATACGCGTTTTAACATCGTCAAAACTATATATATATATATATATATATATATATATAGTCACAACTAGAAAATAATAACTTACGCACTAAATGGTATATTTTCTAGAAATATTACTAAGGACTATATTCTTAACAAATGAAATACGTATGACCCAAGGAATATTCATACGACTTAACGACGTTATTTTAAGATTTTCGATACGAGGAATGGAACGCTAACATTGTTATACGATATATTACGACAAGTTTTTATAACTCCAATGGGACTTATTTTTCCTAAGTATGGAAACTATTTTACTATGACAATAACTAGTATTTCCAAGTTACGAGTGGTATAGGCATCATGTGCGTGCATTCATTTCATTATGTCATGATCTAAGGTAGATCGTTATTACTCATATTAGGTTGCGGTTAGAGATCGTGCCTCATTTCAGTGTATCCATTCTTGTCATCGTAGCTATCGCTCCAGGTGAGTCATAGCCCCTACTATTTTGATTGTTTTGCAAACTCTTTGGGGGAGAATACATGCTTGTTTTACTTAAAAAGCATTACTTGCTTTACCTGGTTGATTACTCAAATATTTCCAGCTTTATCTAAATATACATTTGATCACCTGCACTTCATTAGTGTGCTTGACTACCGGTATTTCTTTGGTATATTTAACCACCTGCATTCATTGGTATGTTTGATTTTCTTGTATTTCATGGGATTGATTATCCTTGGTTACATGACCACATTGTCATAATTGTTTATCTGGCGACATTGTCAGTATTATTTATCTGGCGACATTGTCAGTATTATTTATCTGGCGACATTGTCAGTATTGTTTAGATAACCTCATTGACTGAATCATTTTATTTATATAGCCGTTTTGCTATATTTATCTGGGAATTTGGATACCATTATTACTTATGTTCACGTAGACTTTAACACATTTGGCAGTGGGTTGTAAACACACAGGTTACAAGTCTCTTATGGCGGGACTTGCAACTGAGTGGATTTACAATGCCTTTGCTGGGCGATCATTTCTCTATAGGCATTATTTGTTAAACAAATTCTATGAACTCACCAACCTCGTGTTGACACTTTAGCATGTATTTTCAGGTTTTAAGCTATGGCACGCTACAGGAGGTTTTGGCAGGGCATGGCATGGTCATAGAAGACTCTGATTTTTATATGAGGACCGTTTCAAACTATTTTAAGGGCCTACTTCCGCACCACTTTTAAAAATGTAAATTCAACATTTATGACTTAACTATTTTATTCTATATAATTGAAGTGAAAACCATTTTTGTACTTGTGTCGTGATATCAATTGAGTTACACCCCAGCTGCACGTATGCTTCCGCTGGACCCGATTTTGGGGGTGTGACAGTTGAACATATGGAGGGCTATTTCTTTTCACCCTTTTTCATAACTTTTCTTTTTAATTCTTCAACCCCTTCTTTCTCCTTTCTCATTTTCTCCTTTTTTCAATCATACCTAAGGACTTCTAATTCTAATCTATTGGATTTGTCCTTGGGTAGATCCCTCCGGCTCTGGCGGATCATAGGACGGTTTTTCCTAACCTTAGTCACCTTATAACTCCATGACTATCCCATAATTGATCATGAAACCATTTATTGAAAATCTCTCAAAGTGTTTATGATAATGAAACACTTTGTTGTTACCACTTTGAGAGTTTTGCAGCTTTTGAAGGACTCCCCCTTCACATGTGCTCATGAATTTTAAGAAATTTGCACATGCTAGAGGAGTTTGCACTTTTTGAATTGATCCACTTTCAGTGAACATGACCGATTCGAGACACGCTTACATCACTAGTTAGACTAGCTTGAAATTATTACCCGTCCTGGTCAAGTCCAAAGAAAGTCTCTCGATACGGTACATTCTACTCAGACAAGTCCTATTCGAGACACGCTTACATCACTAGTTAGACTAGCTTGAAATTATTACCCGTCCAGGACAAGTCTTTTCGATTACTGACATTTTAAGCTTCGTCAATTCATTGGTTCTTACTGAGTCGAGCTCTTTCGAGATTCAGTCACAATCTTTACACATCTTTGATCACATTTTAATCATGTCTTCTCCCCCTCAAAAATAGCATAGCGTGATATTTTTGATATCAACAGATTAATAAAAAGCTTTTTGGAGAAAAAGACAGATTTGATTTCGCATGAAATCGGAACAGTTTAGTTTTTTATACTCCCCCTTAATGATAGCACATTTAAAATCAATTAAGGGTTTAGAGGGAGTTATCTTGAGCACTAATTTTGAGAGATTTTGATAAATCTTTTGAACAATCTTGAAAAAGTGCTCAAGAATTTGGTTTTGAAAAACGAGTTTTTGTTTGAAATCCTTTTCATTTGTTTATACTCGAACTTTTGAAAATGATTTCATCTTTGAACGTACGAGTCCTTGATTTGAAAATAATCAGAAGTCATCATTTTAGTTCGGGTTTCGTACTGAGGTATACGAAAGCCATAGTGAAGAAAATTTTGAGAAACGACATGTTTTGGAAAAACATTAAAAAGAACTCCCGTTCAAGCATCTGTACATGTCCGTATCATTGTTGAATGATATTTCAAGAAACGTACAAAATATTGATTTATACGAGAGACATGTCGTGAGAAGAATATTTTTGGATTTTTTTTATTTTATATTGTTTTTGTATTTTTTGAAAATTTTATATTTTTATATTTTGTTTTATTGTTGGTTTTTCAAATTTTGTATTTTTGTTTTTTCAAAAATATTTACAGCGAAGCGATTTTGAAAACTTTTTCAAGAAGATTCGAGAAGACGTTCTAGCTCCTCAGGAGTTAGGCTTCGCATGCCAATTCGTCGAACTAAATAGTCAAACCTTTCTTTTGGAAGGGCTTTAGTAAATAGATCGGCGAGTTGGTAATCAGTCTTAACAAAAAATAATTCAACAGTACCCTCTTCCACGTGTTCTTTGATGAAATGGCAGCGGACTTTGATATGCTTCGTCTTAGAGTGATGTACGGGATTGCACGAGATGGCTATGGCACTTTTTGAGTCACAATACATAGGTATTCTGTCAAAAGTAAAGCCATAATCTGTGAGTTGTGTCCGCATCCAAAGAACTTGGACACAACACGCAGATAGAGACACATACTCGGCTTCGGCGGTTGATAGCGCAGTACAATCCTGTTTCTTTGACGACCAACTTACTAGCTTTTCACCCAAAAATTGTGCTCCACCTGATGTACTCTTTGCTGTAACTTGATCACCAGCATGGTCTGCATCTGAAAATGCTGTTAGATTAAACTCCGAATCCTTCGGATACCAAAGTCCCATGTTAATGGTGCTTCGTAGGTACCGAAAGATCCGTTTAACCTCTTTGAGGTGAAGTTCGGTAGGCTTTGCCTGAAACCGTGCTAACAAACAAACAGCAAATTGAATATCGGGTTGGCTAGCAGTTAGGTACATGAGAGAACCGATCATGCTCCGATATTTTTTCGGATCGATGGGTTTTCCAAACAAATCAGCATCTATTTTTGGTGAAGTGACCATTGGTGTACCAACAGAATCACAGTTTTTCATTCCATGTTTTTTCAAAATCTATATTGTATATTTAGCTTGACTGATAAAAATACCACGAGGGGATTGATGGATTTGTAAACCAAGAAAGAATTTTAGTTCCCCCATCATGGACATTTCAAATTTACTTTTCATGAGATTTTTAAAATGTTTTGAATGGTTAGGATTGGTTGATCCAAAAATAATGTCGTCCACGTAAATTTGAACGATCAAAATGTCATCTTTGAATTTTTTGATAAACAAGGTGTCATCAACCGTTCCTTTTGTGAAATTGCTTTTGAGCAAGAAAGATGATAGTTCGTCATACCACGCTCTTGGAGCTTGTTTTAAACCATAAATTGCTTTCTTAAGCTTGTAGCCGTAGTCTGGATGATCTTTGTCGATGAATCCCTCTGGCTGACTCACATACACTTCTTCTTTCAGAGTTCCATTTAAGAAAGCTGTTTTAATATCCATCTGATAGACTGTGATGTTTTTGTGAGCGACACAGGCTAAGAAAATCCGGACTGCTTCAAGTCTAGCTATAGGCGCGAATGATTCTTCGAAGTCTATCCCTTCTTCTTGTGGAAAACCTTTAGCCACGAGACGAGCTTTGTTGCGAATAACAGTCATTTCCTCATCCAGTTTGTTAACTCGTTTATCAAGTGGTCGTTCAACAAGTTCCCAACTATCATGTAACAGGTATTGAAGAAATTCCTCCTGCATCGCTTCAATCCAAGGGTTTTCTGCCATTGCTTCCCGAATGTTCTTTGGTTCTTTGAGGCTGATTGAGCAAACGTAGATGCACAATTCGAGATCGGTGGCAAGTTGTCTCCTCGTTTGAACTGGCTTTAAAGGTTCACCAATAACTTGTTCTATTGGATGGTCTTTTGTCCATTGAAACGTAGAAGGGTACCTTGGGTTTAACGTATGTGTGTTAGACGGTTCTTGTAACCTAGAAGAAGATTCGGCAGAGTCTGTTGCAAACGGGTTTTCAAATACTTCTTCTCCTTCTTCTAACGCAACATCGTTTGAATTATTTGTTGGTTCTTCTTGAAAATTTGTGTTTTGATTTTGCTCATCAACTCTTGGTAGTTCAGTTTCAAGTACTGGAGTGGCTTGAGTAGATGTAGATGATGTTGAGGTAGTTGGTGCTTCAGCTTCGATTGTTGTAGATGCATCCAGTGGTGGTGGTGGTTGATTTTGAGCGGGTGCAGCGGAATGTTGTTGAGATGCATTTGTCGAAGTTCCACAATAATATTCATCAAACATTAACTCAAAGAAATTTTCCAGTTCTTGTTCTGAAGGTTTATCCGTGTTTGTTGACTGAGCTCCTTGAGGCACGAGTCCTGAACTGATGTGTTCAGAAGTCTGCATGTTTGGTGCGGGTCCTAATCCGTTTTGATTAGAAGCCATCGGATTTAGCGTGGGAAATTGTGTATCTTTTATTTCATATCAATATAAACATTTTTCTTCACCCTCTCTCTACTTTCTCTCTCAAGAACCAAAAATGGAATCCATCTTCTTTGATCAACCAAGACCTCCCGAACCACATAAATCATACATATTTTCGGTCCTACAAAAACAACAAGGTGGGCGAGGTGGGGAGTGATGGGCGAGTGGGTTAAGGTCTAGGCGAATGAGGTGGGGAGTTCTGGGCGAGTGAGTTAAAACATGAGTTAAAACATGACTGTTGAAGTTTAGTAAACCTGTATGTGAAGAAATGAGCTAATAATTGCCGCATTATTTCTATTGCAGGTTTTGGTAAATGTTAAAAATGGTGCATGTATCGTCAATGAGATAAAACTGAAGCATAATAAACATATGTGATTTTTAAATATAAAAAAGAGGTATAGTATTGCTCGTATCTTTTTTGGCTTGGTAATCTTTTATATAATAAAACAAAATCTCAAGTGGGGATTTTTTTATTTAAAAAAAATCAAATTATACCTTATTTAGCAATAATTTTATTTAAAAAAAAAATATTTTCTTATTAGGTAACATTTTATATTTATCCATAACACAAGTAGAAGATAAATACAAAAAGAATATATAGATAAGATGCAATTAACAATATGATTAAAATTTTTAAACAATTATCTTTAATAATAAAAAACTATAATTAAACATCATAAATAAAACAAAACAAAGATTAAATTATTTATTTTTTAATAAATAAAAATATATGATTAAAAAAAACTCGTGCATGCGCAGGCATTATAACTAGTTTTTAAATAATAAACATTTGTGAATCATGTGAGATATTGATAATGTTTTTGTCAAAGAGATAAAGCTGAAGCATCAAAAAGCATATAACATTAGATTGGATAACATTTTTTGGGTGAATAACTTTCTTCGGCGAGAGTAATGCTAGGCGAGTGAAAAATGAAAAGTATGATAGTGGTGTATTTTGATAATTTGTGTAAAGTATCCAGTGTTCTAAAAGGCCCGCCAAGGCGCCGCAAAGGCGTCGCCAAGGCGCGAGGCGTGGCTTCGCCGCCACGAAATGGACCTTGACGGCTGATCTAGGCGTGGCTTAAAAAGGCGTGAAATAAGGCGAGAAAAGGGGTGAAAAGGCGCGCCTTTTGGTAAGGCGTGGCGCCATTTTCGGAACCAGTTTATTATTTATTTATTTTTTAATTATTTTTTATTTTTTTTTGAAATATTTTGAACTAGTATTTGGAATTTGGGCTATTTGATATATGAGTCTGGTAATCAGAGACGGAGCCAGGAATTAGGAATAAGGGGGGCCGAAATTTTTTTCTCAAGCTAACAAAGTAATTTAACTAAATCTTAGGGGGGTCATTTGCCTATATTTACGTCATATGCTTAAATTTTATAAGGTAAATAGCAAAGCGATTATACGTGTTGGAGGGGGCCGAGCCCCCCTGGCTCCCCCACTGTCTCCGTCTCTGCTGGTAATTATATAGTAAGTAGTAGTATAAATGTCTAATATAATACGAGTAATATGATCTAAAATTATAAATAAATAAATCTATTAATATTTTTTTGCCGCTTTAGTGACGCCTTATAAAACGCAAAGGCTCCGCCAAGGCGTGTAAGGCTTGAGGCGCGGCCATGCCGCCACGCCACGCCTTACGCCTTTTATAACCTTGAAAGTATCAGAAAAAAGTTCACTTCGCTAAAACCACTTGATATAAGGATTATTTAGTTAATTAGCTTTTTAAAAAACCAATTTTCATCATTTTTTTTCAAATATTAATATTATTCAAATCGTTAATCGTTAAGCTAAAAAAAGTATACAATTACGACAAACACTTAATTATCTTTCTATAGATAGGCACTTTGGCATACTTTTGACAAAAAAAATCATGTTCTTTTACATTTTTTTCATTTTTCTCGTTACTGAAATTTGCATAAAAAATTCACATGTGATATGTCACATATGATAACACTAATATCACATGTGATATTATTAGAATATTCAAATTAGTATTTAATCACATGTGATTTCTCATGTTACTTTCAAATATGAAGAAAAAAGAAAAGAAAAATACGAAAAAATGTTAAAAACGTGAAAAAAATGAAAAACAAAAAATTTGTTAAAAGTATATATCAAAGTGGTCGTCTATAGATAGATAATTAAATGCTAGTCGTGACGGTATAATTTATTTTGTCTAACAATTAACGGTTTTTGAGATATTTAAATTATAAAAAAATATGTGAAATATTAAAATACTTTTAATTTCAACTGTTGATTTTATTTTAAATGTATAATAAGAATGAGTCTCCTGATATTTAAAAATTTTCCTATTTAAAATAACTCTCCAAAAAAAAATCTTTTATTGTCAATGAAATGGGTTGTGCTAGAGAAAGTATTACGGAGTAGTTGTAAAGAAGATAAACTTTACTTTATACGCATATATTTTAGTTGTATGATTCTAGCGGTTCCACTAAATTATGGGTAAATTTATGTGTATGAAAAAAAAGTGTATGTGTACTTATCACTACCCAAGATAAAAGGGATTATCAATAGTAACATGCTTTTTACATAGGAGATGATTTGCATACTAGACTAAATGATTGAAATACTTCAATTAATTATGTTTGAATATTTATTTTTCATATAAAAGAAAGTGTAAGAGTAACTGTAAAAGTATAAATATTCAAACACAATAAATTAAAGTGTTTAAATTATTTTAATTTATGGAGTGTGTAAATCGCTACCACTTTTTACATTCTTAAAGTCAAATGTGACATGAAGATATTTTGGTGGCATGTGACTTGATAGTGATGTGAGCTCTACAGTAAAATGTAAATAATTAGGCTGATGAACATTATTAAAGTCAAATGTGAGATACTGACATAAAGATAGAGATGTAAGTAAAGCATTAACTAGCTCTACAGTAAAATGTAAATAATTTGGCTGATGAACGTGTCGTGTTGTGCCACCTGGTTACGAGTTAAATCTTCGACAGTTCCAGAATTCTCTAGAGGATTCCACCACAAGCCAAAAATTATCAAATCAGTTGTCCTTTAGGCTAGTTACAGTAAGCATATACGATCGACATTGTCGATCGATTTCTGTCGATCGTCCTTGATGTAGGGTTTAGGTCGTGGGACAAAAATACCTCATGTGGGTCATGTAGCCGATCGAATGGTATTCCCCATTTACTTTGCTTTTTGAATCAAAATAAATACCACATTAACACAACATATTTTACACACTTAAATTAAAAAAATCTCACACTTATTTTAATTGAAAATGGCGTGTAATAAACTGCCTCATACCGTCGAATAATTCAAAATTGGGTCAAAAACCAAGCTGAGAAAGACGACACGGCTTGTCAAGAAGCTATGAAGTTATTAGCAGGTTTGAGCTGGCAAAGACCCTCAAACAACGAATGAGAACACGCTACACAGATTGCGATCACATTTCTGACGACAGGAAATATGTGATCGACCAATTTTTATACGACGAATTTCATAAAGATCATGCCGTTGTTGAGGCATTGCGTGGCTGTGTGAGTCAGATACATGCCTAAAAAACAAACAAGATTCGTTGGAGCTTTGAAGAAAATGTGAAAGCTGCTATGGTTGAACAACAACAACAACAACAACAACAACAACAACAACAATTTGTGCAAGGTGCATCAAGTTCATCTGCACAAAGAGTTGTTGAGCAACAACAACAGCTGCCTCGTCTGGATAATTTTCAGCTAAATTTTGAGGAAAATGTGGCAGCTGATGATGATTGCTGGAACTCTGAGAAGGAGCGGGAGCTGAGCAGGTTGGAAGCTCAGTTAGAAGAAGAGAGGTTGGCGAGCTTTGATCCTTACGACGACGGTTACCGCTCCGACAACCTCAGACTTGGGATCACCCGGACTACAACTGAAGCTAGGCTTATAATTGAAGTTTATGTTTATGTTTTCAATCTATGTACTGTTTTATTTTTATTAATGAAATTAATGTTTTAATGTTTAAAAAAAAATTGAACTAGGTCGCCCTTACTGGGGCACTGAATCGTATGCAGGTCGCTGGAGAGAGAAAGTTGACGTGGCAGGAAAAAGTAAGAGGATTGAATCCCCTTACTGTGGGTAGCCTTAGTTCAAAAAGATAGTAGCAGTAAATTTTAGATAATATTCCTGCTTTCTCTTGACATTCACATTATTCCGTATTTCTTGCACAAAGTTTTTATATAGATATAAAATGTATATCTTATAATAAAGAGTAAACTGCAAAAAATGTCCTTAACGTTTGGCAAAAATGCAAATATTGTTCTCTTACGAAGAAAATATGCAAATAAAAATGTACTTGAGGGGTTTCCAATCTGCATATAATGTCCTTGAGAGGGTACTGTTCATGCAAAAATGATTTTTTGGCTAACGCTCGTTAGAAAATCCCGTTAGTTTGTAGTCACGTGCGTTGCACGTGAGGGTAATTTTGTCATTTCACTGCTCCCGCCATCAAATCCACCCGACAGGCCCACTAACACACCTACACTTGTGTTGAGGGACATTTTTTGCAACAAAGTTTTACATTTTTCATTCTTATACAACACGATTAAGCATTCCTTACTACACACCTACTACAATCTACATTTACTGCTCCGCATCTTGTTCATCTTTGGCACCTGAAAAAAATGGTTCTTTGCGCCTTTGGTCTTCAATGCGTCGTTAGAACTTCCTGGACGAACAGGAATCCTGGTAGGCACTTCTACGCATGCCCCACATACGTAAGTTCGACTCTTGATCGAAACAATAATAATGTCACATTTTACAAGTTGCCTATGTTTTCTTCTTTTTAATTACATTTCTTTCATTTTATAGAACTCAAACTGTCCTTTCATCGCTGGGTGGATCCACCCATGTGTGACCGATCTTTGGACATCATCCCTGGTCTACTTAGGACCAGGGATGCTTTGTAAGATGCTCTGTGGTTAGAGCAAGAGAGGGCTGACTGTGAGGAGCACCGGGCAAATGAAGAGGAGACCCGGGTAAACCAGACGGAGTTCGGGCAAACATGGAGGAGCAGCGGGCTAACAAGCTGAGGAAATACCTTATCATCAGTTGGGTTTTCTTCGCTTCTTATGTTTACTTGCAAAGTTGATCGTTTAGTTTTGGTCAATGTGGGTTGGTTTTTTGGGTTTTCCGGTAGTTAATGGTGTTTATGTTAGGTGTCTATGAACAATGTATTTTGTTGATGGTTGGTTATGCAGTTAATGTACATTATGGCAGGGGCGGAGGGGATAGGGTATCCAGCAGGTGCTAGTCCCCCCTAAGCAGCCCATTGAGCCCAAATATTACATAGCCCATGTAGCACAAGATGATGGAACCAATGATTCGCCCCCCCCCCCCCCCCCCCAACTCTCAAGTATTATACGCTATTCAGTTACGTAAATAAACTTTTCATTGGCAATTCTCTGATTCTCTCATAACCATCGATCAAATTCAAAAAACACAATTTTGCTTTCATCAAATAAGGTATTGAATTCTTTTTATTATTTAGTTTTCATCAATGATCACATTTAATTCATTGTGTTTTGTATTCGAATTGTACCGAGAGTTTTTTAGAACTTTTAATACTTACTTAGTCAGTTGATAACTATTAATTGCTTGCATATTTAATATTTGTTATGTTCTTGTGTAACACCCCCAAAATAGAGATTCGCGGAAGCATATAAGTATTTTGGGGTGCTACGAAAATTGGAATTACAACACAAGATACATAGAGAACGGATTGAAAATCCGTTTTAAAATCCATTACATAGATTAAGTCAAATGTCATACATAAGTTTCCTGTTTAATAAAGTACGGCCCAGTTACACATTTGGTCCCAAAAGTTTCAAAGTCACGCTTATGTAAAAACACTTATTATTCTTATGACCCGCGCCATGCCATGCCTTCAAAGTAAACATACTTAAGCACCTCAAAAACATACTAAAAGTCAGCTAACGCTGGTGAGTCTATAGGTTTAAAGTAAATAAGCACGTATGGACCATAGCAATAATCAGCAAGCACGCACTAATTCCGTATGAAACAGTAAGCTCAACAAACCGAACTAGACAACAGCTTGCCAAAGGCATAAGTACAAATAAAGGTGCCCGCGAGTGATAATCCCCAGTCACTCGGCAAAAAGGTCGTCATGGTATACGTCCGCGTTTGCCTACCCGGCCAAACCGAACGGAGGCGTCACCCTCAATAGATCTATTTATTTCATACGCGTTTCCCAGCGGGAATTGACGGTTATTGATAGTGGGCAAAGTGGGATTCAAGCAAATTTAGGTTTCCGCATACCAGTGTGTAAAAACAAGTTTAATTTAGGTCCATGAAAACAATTTTGCATGTTTCTCACCCCAAGTTTATAAAACAGTACTTATAAGAAAATGGGGCTATAAACTCACCTTAAAAGATAGCAATCTGCTAGTCAACAAGTAAATAGTGCAACCGCTCCGACACGCGACCTAAGTAAGTATGGTAAGTCTTAGTACAATGTTCGTGCTTTAAGTGCTTTGACTCATTTAAAAACATTCTTATGAGTTACCAAGTGTTCGTGTATTTCTTGCTTGTTGTGTGGTACGTACGTTTCAAAAAGTAGTTTATTAGAAATGCTCTTGGTAATGGCTAGTGGTGGAAGTGTATGGTGAGTGTTTATGACGGAACATCCGTGCGTTGTATTCTTCGTTATAATATGTAAGTAATATATATATATATATATATATATATATATATATATATATATATATATATATATATATATATATATATATATTAAGTATAATAATAATAATTATGTATTTAATTAATTGAACGGTTTTCGGGCGGAAGTCGTTGAATCCCCACAACGCCAGCGTGGGCCCGGTTAAGACAACATAGTCTGGGTATTGTGGTGGATGAGGGCCTGCCTTTGGCAGGTGTGACTCTCTAAACCAAATAAATTGAAAGTCACCTTCAAAAAAAAAAAACATGTGTTGAGAAAATAATAGAATAATAGTGTTAGTGGAGGAATATTATATTATAAATATTATTTATAATATAATATTAATTATAAGTATTTAAAATAAATACTTTTTAATTGGAAAACTATATATATGTAAGTGAAAATACTTTAAGTGTTATAGTTTTTAGAAAATTTGGGCATGACCCGTTCGTTTATTCAACGTTTTCATTTTCCTCAAATGTTGCAATTTCTCAACTAGTTCGTTCGTTAAATATATTTGCAAAGTTAGTACGTAATATATATATATTTTTCACTATTAATATAGTTTTCGATACAATGTGTTATACGATACAAAAATAATCACCGTAAGTTCAAATACATGTCAAAACTCATTTTTGTCACCCGAATTGCTTAGTGGGCTTAAAATTCACCATTGGGCCCATTAGTCCAAAAATTAGTCCAAAACAATTTAATCCGGTTTAAGTTACGATATATATACCGTTATATATCAAAATTAATTTTATACGTCCGGTAACAATTTTTGGTCAAAAAGTTAAAGTTGGAAAACTTTTTATTGGGCTCGGCCCACTTTTCATCGAACACCACCATTGGGCTAAACTATTCACTTGGCCTAAAATCAATTTTAGTGTTTATAATTACGTAACTTTTTATAATTAAACGTAATTAACACTTATAATTAAGTAACTAATCTCAAAAGTCAAACTTGGTCAAATTTCATACCATTCGACCCAAAATAATTATTTTCGACCAAAAATAATTATTTTCACCAAAAATTGCGTTTTTACTAATTAATTATAATTAGTTACGGTTAATTCGATATATGCTAGTATAATATAATCTTTCAAGTAAAAATTTCACCATTTCACTACATGAGCCAAAATTTTATGTTTTTCAAAACCCCAATATTTTCTTAATTTTTACTTGTGCCGATTTATACATATATACTTAAAAGTGTATATTTCGTCTTAAATTCGCGTAATTAGTATAAATCACATTTGGATCATCAAATTAGTACCACAAGTAACAATATTTACCACACAAGCTAGAAATATTCATATGAACTCATAGCATTTAATATGGTTCGATTTACATGCATGCAAACATATCCTTATATATTTTTCATCTTGACAAAACATATATATATATATATATATATATATATATATATATATATATATATATATATATATATATATATAAGGGGCCATTCTACACGATTTTCTCAGTAGTTTCGTAAACTAGCTCTGGTCCAGTAAGTTGGCTTTCTTCGACTTCAGCCCAACATATCGGCGATCTGCACTTACGACCATGAAGTGCTTCATACCGTTCAGCCTTGATACTGGTGTGATAGCTGTTATTGTAGGAAAATTCGATTAAAGTCAAATGCCTATCCCAGCCCTTTCCAAAGTCGATAACACACGCTCTTAGCATGTACTCTAATGTCTAATTAGTCATTTCACTCTGACCATCAGCCTGAGGGTGGTAAACTGTGCACATATCAAGATCTGTTCCCAATGCGTCCTGAAGTGACCTCCAAAAACTGGATGTAAAACGGCTATCTCGATCAGAAATATAGAAACAGGCACTCCATGCCTTGCAACAATTTCCTTCACGTACAATCGAGCAAGCTTGTCCATGCTATCGTTCTCTCTCATAGGAAGGAAATGTGTAGACTTAGTGAAACGGTCCACGATTACCCATATCGTGTCATAACCGCTCGACGTCCTTGGCAGTTTTGGTGATGAAATATATAGTTATCCGCTCCCATTTCCACTATGGAATTTCGGGTTGTACAAGCAAACCTGACGGTCTCTGGTGTTCTGCCTTAACCTTTGAACACGTCAAACACATGCTGACGTACTTAGCTATGTCGGCCTTCATGTTTGGCCACCAATATAACTTCTTCAAATCTAAGTACATCTTGTCAGCTCCTTGATGAATGGAGTATTTGGACTTGTGCGATTCGTGCTTAATCAAATCACGAATTCCTCCATACAATGGGATCCAACTCCTGTCCCCATAGCACAAAACTCCATCGGATCTCTTTACAAAGCCATTCCCGCTCTCTGGCGTACCGTAAATGTTCTTGTTTGATCGGTTCTCTTCCTTCAGTGCCTCCATCTGAGCCTCAAGGATTTTAGCTGGAAGAGGGGAGACAATCGTCATCCCTAACGATCTGACTCTGAGAGGTTTTATCCTCTCCTTTCGGCTAAGAGCATCGGCAACCATGTTTGCCTTGCGCGGGTGGTAATGGATCTCAAAATCGTAGTCACTAAGCAATTCTAACCATCGTCACTGTCTCATTTTCAGCTCCTTTTGGTTCAAAATATGCTGTAAACTCTTGTGATCCGTATACACCACACACTTAGTACCGTAAAGATAGTCTCCAAATGCGTAGGGCAAACACAACTGCGCCTAACTCCAAATCATGGGTTGTGTAATTCTTCTCGTGAGTTTTCAGTTGCCTAGAAGCATACGCTATCACTTTATCCCTTTGCATCAACACGGCTCCCAAACCCTTGTGTGAAGCGTCGCAATAAACGACAAAGTCTTCACTACCTTCAGGTAGGTCCAAAATAGGTGCACTGCACAACTTTTCCTTAAGAAGTTGAAAAGCTTCTTCTTTATCATCACCCCAAATATACTTCACATTCTTCTGGGTTAATGCAGTTAAAGGCTTAGCTATCTTCGAGAACTCTTCGATAAACCTTCGATAATAGCCAGCGAGTCCTAAGAATTGACGAACCTCTGTGGGTGTCGTAGGGGTCGCCCAATTCTTAATCGACTAAATCTTGGCAGGATCCACGTGAATACCCTGACTGTCAATCACGTGACCTAGAAACTGCACAGTAGATAACCAAAACTCACACTTCGAGAATTTGGCATATAACTCCTCCCTCTTTAATAACTCTAAGATTAATTTGAGGTGTTCCTCGTGCTCCTTTTCATCCTTAGAGTATATCAAGATATCGTCAATGAACACAATGACGAATTTGTCCAAGTACGACTTACACACTCTACTCATGAGGTTCATGAATACTGCAGGTGCGTTAGTTAAGTTGAATGGCATAACTTGAAATTCTTAATGGCCATATCGAGTCCTGAATGCCGTCTTTGGGATATCCTCTTCCCTGACTCGAAGTTGATGATATCCTGATTTTAGGTCAATCTTGGAGTAAACCGATGAACCTTGAAGTTGATCGAACAAATCGTCGATTCTCGAAAGTGGGTATCGGTTCTTAATTTTTAGCTTATTCAACTCCCGATAATCGATACACATCCTGAAGGATCCATCCTTATTCTTAACAAATAGAACCGGAGCTCCCCAAGTCAAAGAACACGGCCTGATGAAACCTTTTTCTGACAGCTCAGCTAACTGCTCTGACAACTCTTGCAGTTCCGTAGGTGCTAATCTGTACGGCGCTTGCGCTACCGGCACGGCTCCTGGCACCAAATCAATCCGGAATTCAATTTTTCTAGCTGGCGGTAATCCAGGTAGATCTTCTGGAAAGACCTCTGGGAAATCCCTTACAATTGGCACATCTTCCAATCGCTTCTCTTTGGGACTCTTCTCTTTCTTCTCGGAAACCTGAGCAAGAAAGAGGTAACATCCTTCCTCGATGTACTTCTGCATCTTCGTACATGAGATGATGTTCAACCTTAACGAACGTGCGCGATTACTCCGATCTCCCTCAATAATGAGAATCTCATTTCCATAAGGTACTCTGACGATCTTTTCATCACAGATGATGACGGCTCGGTACTTCGATAACCAATCCATCCCTATGATGACGTCAAAACTACCTAGTTCGGCCGGCATGAGATCGATGTTGAAAGGGTAGTTTAACAAGTTTAGAGTGCATCCTCTTATAATGGTATCTACTCTCTCTAGATTTCCGTTAGTTAACTCTACGTCAAAGATGTTATCTAAGGTGGTTGGGGCAATACCAAGCAAAGAGCTAAATGCAGTTGACCCAAAACTTCGATTTGCTCCCGTATCAAACAAAATCGATGCATAACGATTATTTAAAAGAAACATACCCGTCACCACAATCGGGTCATTGATGAGGCAAAAAATGAACCGTTTTTAGGGGGTCATTTAAGCCCGGAATTGAATTTATTTGATCAAATATTGCCCTAAATCGTTCCTTTTATGATTTTAGGTACTTTGGGAGAGAAATATGGAAAAGGAAGCAATTCGGACGTTTTTGGAGCATAAAAGTGAAGAAAGAGCCAAAGTCTTAATTTTCCTTGCTGGGAACAGTAGGTGACGGCGTCAAGAAGGAATTTCTGACTGCGTCAAGAGTAATTTCCATGACGATCCAGTACAGATTTGACGGCGTCACAAGGTAGGGCGTCAAGAGTAAAATGCATGACGGCCTGGAGACACATAACACTTGACGGCGTCAAAAGTAGATCAAGGCCGTCCGAGGAGTATTTTGGCGGCGAGATGACGGCTTCACAAATTTGTTTTTGACGCCGTCAGACCCTATTTCCTATATATAGTTTTCTAATTTTCACATTAAAAATAGAGAAGTTTTAGAAAAACCCTAAGTCCGAACTTGGTACGAATTTTACAGGTTTTTCAAGGGTTCTCAGCCCTTGAACCCTTTCATGTGTAATTGAGATAAGTATTCTTTTAATTCAATCAATATGTCTATGTGTTGGTTGTCTATATCTTGTTCTTGTCTTAATTCCATCATGCTAGGCTAGATCTATCTTGTGTTTGCTTGGATCTAATGAAACCTAGATGTTAATTATGTGTTGATTACTTGTTTATGGTTGTATTGGATGAATGAATTCGATGTTAGGCTTAAGAAAACTGGCAGATCTCCAAATGGTAACATGCTTGAACGTCTTAGGAAACATGAACTGACGTGCACTAGGTTTTATTGATTGTATTTAATGCATGAGTAAATTCTAATGATCCCATGTTAGGAGCTTCTTAGCCGGCTCGACATAGGAGTGAAGTAGGCACTCATAGGATTGGGGAATTAAGTGCGCCACCCCATGAATGGTATTATGGAATACAATCCGTCATCCACGTAACTATAACAAGTAATTAACGTGTAAAAGATATCTAGGGAGTAGTGAAATCTAAGTAAACACATTTTCTCCACTTATTGCTCACAACCTTAGTTTAATTTAGTTTATTTTCATTTCTAATATTTTATTTTGATTGCATCTTTAGTATTGGGTTAGTTGACTAGCAACTAATTCCGCCCAAATCCTTCAAACCCGAGATTTTTACTTGATAAATTTCATCCGAAATGATCAAGAAAATTTAATTGGCAAATTGTCGATTAAAAGCGTCAAGTAATTCCTTTCGTGCGAATACCCTCCAACGTATTTTTGATTAAATATAAATCTAATACATACATATGAATAATTTTTTGCTCTTTCCAGAAACCAAAATCACAAAAATCGAATTTTGGAGGGCGGCCCCCTTAATGTTTAAGGGGACCGGCAGCCAAATGAAGGGCGGCCCCCTTAATGTTTAAGGGGGCCGGCCATCTGATTGTTCAAATTCGTTTTTCTCCTTTTTCCTTTTGCCAAACACTCCACATTTTTCATACCCCCTTCCACTGCTTCTGCTGTGACGAAAACAAAAACCCAAAAACTTCTCATATCACTTCCGAATCACATAATTCGGGTTAATTCGCAAAGGGCATATTCATCTAACACAATCATCATTACTTATTGTAAGTTTTTCACAACACATTTCATCAAATTTCATCTTATTTGATCATACTCATGATTATGCATGTTTTATAAAATTCGTCAAATTTCATAATTTTTTTCGAATTAAGCCTTAAAACTCCATAACCAAATGCTTCCCCTAGGATTAGGATGATTAATCAACACTAGAAACTAGTTATTATAAACTATCATGTTGAAAATTTTTGAAAAATTTCATACATTCCTTTTCAAAATTTTTAGTAAACTCATTGTTGAATAATGATTTGAAAACGTGTTAAAACTATTCATATTATACTTGTGTAACTTGTAAAAATTGAAATTACATCTTTCGACTAAGAAAATTCATATTGGTTCACAATATAGGGGTGTTTGGATTATGTCCAAATAATATCGAAAGATAGTCATTATAATTTTTATAAAACTTTGTTATAATTATAAACCTAAAAATTACTAATCGGACTTGTCAAGATATATAATTCATATATATATTGACATACTAGTGGTATAAGTCAATAGTTAAGGAAGCGTTTGGTTTATTATTAAAAATGACATTTTTAAGTAAAAATACAAACCATCTTTTTCAAAAACAAATCACATGCATAAGAAACTCGCAAGAAATAGCTAGTTTTACAATCTAATGTAAATCTAGTAAATTTCACGATATATTAAGATGTTTAAAGGAGCGTTTGGATTTGTCCATAACTACTCATTAAACATCGTAAAGTATATCTAAAACGAGTTAAAAACAATATTTAGGAACATGGTAATCTACTTCTTAGGATTAGTAACGAAGTATGTTTACGTTCCAACATAAGCCGTAACAATAAACATATATTTTTATTTTTCTTTATATTTATTCTGGTCTTTTTGTATTATTGATGTGTTTAGGTGAAAATGCGCAAAGCAACTACCGAAGATCTTTCTCACACTAAAAACTACATTCCTAAAGTTTCCCAACTCCCTACTACATCTCCTTCCATTGGACTTATTTATCGTCAAATTGAAGATAGAAATGTTCATGAAGGACGTGTAGTAGATCTTGCCTTTGCTCAATCCGACTACATAAATCGCGTGTTTATAAGCATCAACTTCAATTGTCTTTATGAAATAAATGAACCTATCATTCCTCGTTTCATAATGGATTTCTATAGCCAAGTCACCGTCCAAACCAATGATCTTGGTTTCATCACCATTTCTTTCATGATTCAAAATGAATTTATCACCCTCACTCTCGAACAATTTGGTCATATCCTCCAAATTCCTTTTAGAGGTCAAGCCGTTTTCACAAACGAGTGGGACCTCAAATCTCTTAAACGCTATCGACCAACCTTCGGTCCCTATCTCGACGAAATTCGTCAAATCCTTGGTGTGGACCGTACCACCACAAGCCGAAAAATTAAATCCAAAAACGTTCAAATCTCTCCATACCAACTTCTCCTCAAAGAATTAAGCCCCCACATGAAGCGTTGGGAAGAACTCATTCGTGAGAATGCGTTTGGTACCGGAGGTCACCGGGACCATCTCCCGGCATGCCTTGCTCACATGTTGTATTGTATAGCTGTCGAAAAGCCATACAATTTGGCTTACTTCTTTATCAAACGAATTGAGTGTGCTAGAAAAACTCCCAAAGCCAACCTTCCATATGGAATGTTCCTCACTCGTCTCTATCGTCATGTTATCGAGTACTACCCCGATCTTGACAATAGTATCTATGAGTCCATGTACCCCACTCTACGTCCTCTCGCTCTAAAACAAGCTCGATGAACTCGAAGTGACAAGGGTAAACATCGTCGTCATAGCTTTCATGGATCATCCTCAAGGCAAGACGATGACGATGAGGAGGAAAACATCCATGATGCTAGTACCCCTTCGTTTTCTGAGTTCGTTGACAATTTAGAGGATCTTGACTATCCCGAGTATTCTACCCCGTCTCCTAGTGATCAAAACGAAGAAGTGCTTCATGAACGAACTACCGAGATGCTTAGAAGACAAAAGAGCTTGCACGAAGAAGTTAGAGGTGGCTTCAAGTCTATCGGAAAAACTTTGAAGGGCATCTTCGGGAAGAAAAAGAAATAATGTGCTTGGATTATGTTTGTTAAACAATATTTAATTTTTATGTCTTGTGTGCTATTTGTCCGAAGTTTATTCGGAAGTACTTGTTATTTGGATATTTGTTTAGGATGCTAACTTGATTGTCTTTGATATGTGTTTTTTTTTAATGCATGCTTCTCTTAATCCATATATATGTTTGCATGATTAGTTAATGTTTATATAACTATATGACATATATGCTTTCTAATAGACCAAAACAAATGTGAAATGTCCAAATAGAGCTTGCTGCAAATACAAAACAGAACATAACATTTTTCCAGAAAATTTTTGAATTTTTTTGGTTTCTGGGTCGTCAGATGGGCGGCCCCCTTAAATCATAAAGGGCGGCCCCCTTAAAATTAAGGGGACCGGCCTCCATTTAAGGGGACCAGCCATCTAGAACAGTTTTTACACTGTTTTCTTTTGCATCTTGTGATCCCTTTTGCTAGTCCCAGCTACCATTTCCCTTAAAAACTAAACTAATTTTGGAATATAACATTACAATTTCAAATTAATTCCACTTCTAAACATGTTTTCCCACTATATAATCTCCATGCATGTTTAATTCACATTTCATCATCCTCAAACATTCATCAACCATCATCATGTCATCACCAAGAACCACCTATTCAAACAATGCCAAGAAACAAAAACTTGTCATCATTTCACCCAAACAACTCTTCATTGATCTTACAAATGAAGACAACACCACTCCATCTCCACCACCTCATTGTTCATCTCCTAGTGCACCAAATGCACCCTCCAAAACACCTTCAACAAATGGAAACTCCACTTCCTCCATACCATCCACTTCATCCATAAATGACTACATCAACATCCACTTTTCTCCTCCAACAATTGATCAACCATCACAACCTACCAATGAGAACACATCTCTTGCACTCACTCTCTCATTATCACTATTAACACCTCTTGATGCACATTTCTCATCATCTCCTATCTACCCACCAACCTATAACCCCGTCCCATGGAGCTTACTTGAAGCTCATGGAGACACTTGCCTTTGTTGCATTCACAACCGAACAATTATGTTCGAATTAAGAGATGAGATCCAATACATGTTTTCTCATATTGAAAACATGTTGCATCAACCACCAAAAACAAACACAACACCCCCACCACCATCAACAAACAAACCTCCACCATCACCATATCCATGTTCACTATCCATTCCTCCCAATTAAACATGCTTGGTGTTTCACAAATAAAATTGTGTTAAACCTTTTTGGATTGCAAGCTCTAGAGAGGACTCTCATGTTTGAGACTTGATCTTTTAGTTTGATGATGATTCTAAGCCTTTAAGGCTTTTGTAATGTTTGATGTATCTTTCTTTTATATTATTAATGTTATGGTTATATTTAGTCTTTACTCTTGCATGCTATATACATATATATGTTGCTTGCCACTTAATATTTTTGCAAGATATCCATATCTCGATTCCTTTTGGCCTCAAAACGAGGGGGAGTATACTTCGAGGGGGAGTTTACATTTTAATGGGATTACCTTTTTAATGCTAACAAAAATGGGGAGAAGTGATATAAACTCACAATAATACTTGAATATATATACTAATTTTCGATTAATGAGTTTAAATTTTGTAATCATCAAAAAGGGGGAGATTGTTGACATAAATAATGTGTGAAAACGTTATTCATATCTTTCGATATCTCTATATTTTGACGATCACAAAATGTAAATTGTCAATCGTATAATTACTACGTAAACAAGTATTAAGCTAGTTTATATCACTATATCCAACTTAATCACTTAAGGTATGGATAAACAAGTGCTTAATACATCTCAGGATCAAAGGGGTATTTAATTAATTAACACAAAGTTTATTTAATCATATAAACATATTATATATTTTTGAAAAACACTTTTGGCAATAAAGAAAAATGTTTTAATTACACTAAATATATGATTTCAAATATTTAACCAAAATCAGTTAGTTTTTCACCAAATAAACTTTCCCCACTAAAAGACGAGTTTTCTGGCCGTTACAGTTGGGCGGCCCCCTTAATTATAAGGGGCGGTCCCCTTAATTTTAAGGGGGCCGGCCACGATTTAAGGGGACCGGCCAGGCTCCCCTGTCAGAAACTGTCAGAATTCTTCTCCTATAAATACCACCTTAATTATGGAATTTTTCCCCACCTTTTGCACAAAATTTTCAGATCTATAACTCTCTAAACATTCTCTAAAACCCTTTGATCATTAGTATATTAATCCTTGTTTCAAGTGATTCAATCTCTAATCATCCATTCTCATCCAAAGTGCAAAGGAAGAACACTCTCTCTACAACCAAGCTCAAGAAGTGTTGAAGAATAATTGTGCATAGTGTATATATATATATTCATTTGTGAATATTGTGTTGTGCTTGTGATTAGTTGTGTAGATAATAGAAGTTGATAAGTAGTGAAGTAGGATAGTTGTGAAGATAGGTGTGAAGTAGAAGATTGGTGTGTAGAAGATAGTTGTGAAGAAGATTGGTGTGTAGTATATAGGTGTGAAGAAGTTGTGTAGAAGGCGTGATCAAGTTGTGAAGTGGTGTGGTGTGTAAATTGGTGTGTAAGGTTTTCTCCGCCATAAGGGAGTTTGTTGACATAGTGAAGAAAACTCTCGAGTAGGTGACTCGGGGAGTAGAGTAGGAACAATGAAGGTGTCCTTGTAGCCGAACCACTATAAATCCTTGTGTTGTGGTTTGATCTTTCTAACTCTTCTCATTACTTATTTATTTATCTTTACTATATTAGTTTTGTTAGTTAGTTACCATATAATTGTTCATATAGTGCAAGTATTGAGTTCACATAAACTAGAATCGAAGTTTTTAAAACAAACTTGTGTTTATAAATTTAAAAGGACGTAAAACTATTCAACCCCCTTTCTAGTTTTCCACAATTGGTATCAGAGAGCCACGTCTAGCAAGATCTTTAAAATATATTGTATTTTAAAACTTGTAACGATCTATGGAATCTGAAAAATATTTAGAAGGGCAATCTATGCAAAGACCACCACTATTTGAAAGTGATGGATTTTTATATTGGAAAAATCGATTCGAAACTTATGTGAAATCAAAAGATCTAGATCTTTGGCATATTATTACCAATGGTGATTTTTTACCTATTCAAAATAACCCCGAAACAAAGAAAGATGAAATCGTACCTTTTGAAAAACAAAATGACGATTTAAAAAGAAAACTTGCTAAAAATAATGAAGCAAAAATGGTTATTTACAATGCGCTACCACGTAAAGAGTACGAAAGGATCTTTATGTGTGAAACCGCAAAAGAAATTTGGAACTCTTTGTTAATAACCCACCAAGGTAATAATCAAGTCAAAGATAACAAAATAGATCTACTTGTTCAACAATATGAGCAATTCACGATTCCGGAAGAGGAATCAATTGATAATGTTTTTGCTAGATTTAACACCATAATCACAAGTTTAAAAGCACTTGATGAGAATTTCTCTTGTAAGAATTTTGTTTGGAAGTTTCTTAGAGCTCTTCACCCAAAATGGCGAGCTAAAGTGACGGCTATTGAAGAATCGAAGAATTTGTCAACGCTACAACTTAAAGAATTAATTGGTAATTTAAAAGTCTACGAAGCTATAATAAAGAAGGACTCCGAAATGGTTAAAGGAAAACGAGAGCAAAGCAAGTCAATCGCCTTGAAAGCTAGAAAAGAATCCAACAACGAAGATAGCTCATCTTCCGAAAGCGAAGACGAAGAATATGCCATGGCCGTAAGAGATTTCAAGAAATTCTTCAAAAGGCGAGGAAGATTCGTTAGACAACCACACGATGAAAGAAGAACATCTCAAAAGAATAATGATGACAAGTATAGCAAGAATGAGAGAAAATGTTTCAAGTGTGGTGATCCGAATCACCTTATTAGAAAATGTCCAATGATGACAAGAGATCAAAATCAAAGAGCGTTTGTTGGAGGTGCTTGGAGTGATAGCGATGAAGATGAGAAAGAAACAACAAAGGAAGAAAAGTGTCTCATGGCTAAAACATCAAGTGAGGTACGTTCCGAAACCGAATACTTTAGTGATGAAAATTTATCATTAGATGAAAAAGACTTAGATAGTGAATACAATAGATTATGCAAACTAGGACAACAAGTTATGGCTAAAAACAAATCACTAAAATACATAAATAACCAATTAGAAAATGAAGTACTTGAACTAAAAATTAAAATACATCAACTTGAAAAAGATAAAGAAACTTTTGAAGAATGTAAATCATGTCAAGTGCTTAGAAGTGAAAACAACAAACTTAAGGAAGGAATTTGTAAACTTGATAAATTTGAAAATAGTAGTAACTCACTTAGTAAAATTATAAGTTTTCAAAGAATATCCGGAGATAAAACCGGTATAGGTTTTAACTCAACCGAAGCCTCAACAAGTGAAGTTAAAAATGTTAAATTTGAAAGCGAACTCAAGGAACTAAAACCTTCAAAATCTAATCCTGAGTATATACTCATAAATGATAAGAAAATACATCTAGCTAGTAATGAAGAAATAAAACCGTTCTATAAACCATCTTTAAAAACCGAAGTAGGATCGTCCAAAACTAAAACAAGATCTAAAACACCACCACCTAGGAAACCGAATAATTCTTACCCTAGACCTAAAACACCTCAACCAAGAGTAAACCAAAGTACACAAAACTTTAACAATAATCAACAAATGTGGAACTTCAATCCATGGGGAATGTTTCCACCATATATGCACCCAAGTCAAATACAAAACATGTTCGGGACAAACAACTTTGGTCAAATGAGACCATGGGGACCAACGTGAAAACTTTCGCCATTCATACATGGTAATCTTTGATGTCACCTCGTGTTCGGACTTTCTTTTGAAGATTTTGAAGTTTAACGCATTGAAGACGAAAGGTACACATTTCCTTTTATTTCCTCGTAAACAAATGCATGCTTAGTTTAGTATCTAGCTTTTATGTGATTTTGATTGGTTCATTGTTCTCTCTAATCTTTACTTCTATACATATATATACTTATTTACTTATACTATATATATATATATATATATATATATATATATATATATATATATACACACACACTTAGCTATATCTAGGATCTTATAACCTAGAAAACTCATTTGTTGATTTTCTAGAACTAGAAATTGTTCGTTTATGAACCTTTTCTTTTCCCCATTTGCCTTATTGAACTTTAAAGTTCAACAACACTCATGCTGATGAAGAGAGATGAGTCGAAAAAAACTATGGATGAAACAAACTGCCGGCTTCCGTTGCATTCGTCTCCTTCCTTTATTCTCGTCTTATAAGCCCATACTACATACATATATATTTATATATATACATATACTTATGAACCTTCCACAACGTTCTCGTGTACTTGACAACTTGATAAATTTCATCCGAAATGATCAAGAAAATTTAATTGGCAAATTGTCGATTAAAAGTGTCAAGTAATTCCTTTCGTGCGAATACCCTCCAACGTATTTTTGATTAAATATAAATCTAATACATACATATGAATAATTTTTTGCTCTTTCCAGAAACCAAAATCACAAAAATCGAATTTTGGAGGGCGGCCCCCTTAATGTTTAAGGGGACCGGCAGCCAAATGAAGGGCGGCCCCCTTAATGTTTAAGGGGGCCGGCCATCTGATTGTTCAAATTCGTTTTTCTCCTTTTTCCTTTTGCCAAACACTCCACATTTTTCATACCCCCTTCCACTGCTTCTGCTGTGACGAAAACAAAAACCCAAAAACCTCTCATATCACTTCCGAATCACATAATTCGGGTTAATTCGCAAAGGGCATATTCATCTAACACAATCATCATTACTTATTGTAAGTTTTTCACAACACATTTCATCAAATTTCATCTTATTTGATCATACTCATGATTATGCATGTTTTATAAAATTCGTCAAATTTCATAATTTTTTTCGAATTAAGCCTTAAAACTCCATAACCAAATGCTTCCCCTAGGATTAGGATGATTAATCAACACTAGAAACTAGTTATTATAAAATATCATGTTGAAAATTTTTGAAAAATTTCATACATTCCTTTTCAAATTTTTTAGTAAACTCATTGTTGAATAATGATTTGAAAACGTGTTAAAACTATTCACATTATACTTGTGTAACTTGTAAAAATTGAAATTACATCTTTCGACTAAGAAAATTCATATTGGTTCACAATATAGGGGTGTTTGGATTATGTCCAAATAATATCGAAACATAGTCATTATAATTTTTATAAAACTTTGTTATAATTATAAACCTAAAAATTACTAATCGGACTTGTCAAGATATATAATTCATATATATATTGACATACTAGTGGTATAAGTCAATAGTTAAGGAAGCGTTTGGTTTATTACTAAAAATGACATTTTTAAGTAAAAATACAAACCATCTTTTTCAAAAACAAATCACATGCATAAGAAACTCGCAAGAAATAGCTAGTTTTACAATCTAATGTAAATCTAGTAAATTTCACGATATATTAAGATGTTTAAAGGAGCGTTTGGATTTGTCCATAACTACTCATTAAACATCGTAAAGTATATCTAAAACGAGTTAAAAACAATATTTAGGAACATGGTAATCTACTTCTTAGGATTAGTAACGAAGTATGTTTACGTTCCAACATAAGCCCTAACAATAAACATATATTTTTATTTTTCTTTATATTTATTCTGGTCTTTTTGTATTATTGATGTGTTTAGGTGAAAATGCGCAAAGCAACTACCGAAGATCTTTCTCACACTAAAAACTACATTCCTAAAGTTTCCCAACTCCCTACTACATCTCCTTCCATTGGACTTATTTATCGTCAAATTGAAGATAGAAATGTTCATGAAGGACGTGTAGTAGATCTTGCCTTTGCTCAATCCGACTACATAAATCGCGTGTTTATAAGCATCAACTTCAATTGTCTTTATGAAATAAATGAACCTATCATTCCTCGTTTCATAATGGATTTCTATAGCCAAGTCACCGTCCAAACCAATGATCTTGGTTTCATCACCATTTCTTTCATGATTCAAAATGAATTTATCACCCTCACTCTCGAACAATTTGGTCATATCCTCCAAATTCCTTTTAGAGGTCAAGCCGTTTTCACAAACGAGTGGGACCTCAAATCTCTTAAACGCTATCGACCAACCTTCGGTCCCTATCTCGACGAAATTCGTCAAATCCTTGGTGTGGACCGTACCACCACAAGCCGAAAAATTAAATCCAAAAACGTTCAAATCTCTCCATACCAACTTCTCCTCAAAGAATTAAGCCCCCACATGAAGCGTTGGGAAGAACTCATTCGTGAGAATGCGTTTGGTACCGGAGGTCACCGGGACCATCTCCCGGCGTGCCTTGCTCACATGTTGTATTGTATAGCTGTCGAAAAGCCATACAATTTGGCTTACTTCTTTATCAAACGAATTGAGTGTGCTAGAAAAACTCCCAAAGCCAACCTTCCATATGGAATGTTCCTCACTCGTCTCTATCGTCATGTTATCGAGTACTACCCCGATCTTGACAATAGTATCTATGAGTCCATGTACCCCACTCTACGTCCTCTCGCTCTAAAACAAGCTCGACGAACTCGAAGTGACAAGGGTAAACATCGTCGTCATAGCTTTCATGGATCATCCTCAAGGCAAGACGATGACGATGAGGAGGAAAACATCCATGATGCTAGTACCCCTTCGTTTTCTGAGTTCTTTGACAATTTAGAGGATCTTGACTATCCCGAGTATTCTACCCCATCTCCTAGTGATCAAAACGAAGAAGTGCTTCATGAACGAACTACCGAGATGCTTAGAAGACAAAAGAGCTTGCACGAAGAAGTTAGAGGTGGCTTCAAGTCTATCGGAAAAACTTTGAAGGGCATCTTCGGGAAGAAAAAGAAATAATGTGCTTGGATTATGTTTGTTAAACAATATTTAATTTTTATGTCTTGTGTGCTATTTGTCCGAAGTTTATTCGGAAGTACTTGTTATTTGGATATTTGTTTAGGATGCTAACTTGATTGTCTTTGATATGTGTTTTTTTTAATGCATGCTTCTCTTAATCCATATATATGTTTGCATGATTAGTTAATGTTTATATAACTATATGACATATATGCTTTCTAATAGACCAAAACAAATGTGAAATGTTCAAATAGAGCTTGCTGCAAATACAAAACAGAACATAACATTTTTCCAGAAAATTTTTGAAATTTTTTGGTTTCTGGGTCGTCAGATGGGCGGCCCCCTTAAATCATAAAGGGCGGCCCCCTTAAAATTAAGGGGACCGGCCTCCATTTAAGGGGACCAGCCATCTAGAACAGTTTTTACACTGTTTTCTTTTGCATCTTGTGATCCCTTTTGCTAGTCCCAGCTACCATTTCCCTTAAAAACTAAACTAATTTTGGAATATAACATTACAATTTCAAATTAATTCCACTTCTAAACATGTTTTCCCACTATATAATCTCCATGCATGTTTAATTCACATTTCATCATCCTCAAACATTCATCAACCATCATCATGTCATCACCAAGAACCACCTATTCAAACAATGCCAAGAAACAAAAACTTGTCATCATTTCACCCAAACAACTCTTCATTGATCTTACAAATGAAGACAACACCACTCCATCTCCACCACCTCATTGTTCATCTCCTAGTGCACCAAATGCACCCTCCAAAACACCTTCAACAAATGGAAACTCCACTTCCTCCATACCATCCACTTCATCCATAAATGACTACATCAACATCCACTTTTCTCCTCCAACAATTGATCAACCATCACAACCTACCAATGAGAACACATCTCTTGCACTCACTCTCTCATTATCACCATTAACACCTCTTGATGCACATTTCTCATCATCTCCTATCTACCCACCAACCTATAACCCCGTCCCATGGAGCTTACTTGAAGCTCATGGAGACACTTGCCTTTGTTGCATTCACAACCGAACAATTATGTTCGGATTAAGAGATGAGATCCAATACATGTTTTCTCATATTGAAAACATGTTGCATCAACCACCAAAAACAAACACAACACCCCCACCACCATCAACAAACAAACCTCCACCATCACCATATCCATGTTCACCATCCATTCCTCCCAATTAAACATGCTTGGTGTTTCACAAATAAAATTGTGTTAAACCTTTTTGGATGGCAAGCTCTAGAGAGGACTCTCATGTTTGAGACTTGATCTTTTAGTTTGATGATGATTCTAAGCCTTTAAGGCTTTTGTAATGTTTGATGTATCTTTCTTTTATATTATTAATGTTATGGTTATATTTAGTCTTTACTCTTGCATGCTATATACATATATATGTTGCTTGCCACTAAATATTTTTGCAAGATATCCATATCTCGATTCCTTTTGGCCTCAAAACGAGGGGGAGTATACTTCGAGGGGGAGTTTACATTTTAATGAGATAACCTTTTTAATGCTAACAAAAATGGGGAGAAGTGATATAAACTCACAATAATACTTGAATATATATACTAATTTTCGATTAATGAGTTTAAATTTTGTAATCATCAAAAAGGGGGAGATTGTTGACATAAATAATGTGTGAAAACGTTATTCATATCTTTCGATATCTCTATATTTTGACGATCACAAAATGTAAAATTGTCAATCGTATAATTACTACGTAAACAAGTATTAAGCTAGTTTATATCACTATATCCAACTTAATCACTTAAGGTATGGATAAACAAGTGCTTAATACATCTCAGGATCAAAGGGGTATTTAATTAATTAACACAAAGTTTATTTAATCATATAAACATATTATATATTTTTGAAAAACACTTTTGGCAATAAAGAAAAATGTTTTAATCACACTAAATATATGATTTCAAATATTTAACCAAAATCAGTTAGTTTTTCACCAAATAAACTTTCCCCACTAAAAGACAAGTTTTCTGGCCGTTACAGTTGGGCGGCCCCCTTAATTATAAGGGGCGGTCCCCTTAATTTTAAGGGGGCCGGCCACGATTTAAGGGGACCGGCCAGGCTCCCCTGTCAGAAACTGTCAGAATTCTTCTCCTATAAATACCACCTTAATTCTGGAATTTTTCCCCACCTTTTGCACAAAATTTTCAGATCTATAACTCTCTAAACATTCTCTAAAACCCTTTGATCATTAGTATATTAATCCTTGTTTCAAGTGATTCAATCTCTAATCATCCATTCTCATCCAAAGTGCAAAGGAAGAACACTCTCTCTACAACCAAGCTCAAGAAGTGTTGAAGAATAATTGTGCATAGTGTATATATATATTCATTTGTGAATATTGTGTTGTGCTTGTGATTAGTTGTGTAGATAATAGAAGTTGATAAGTAGTGAAGTAGGATAGTTGTGAAGATAGGTGTGAAGTAGAAGATTGGTGTGTAGAAGATAGTTGTGAAGAAGATTGGTGTGTAGTATATAGGTGTGAAGAAGTTGTGTAGAAGGCGTGATCAAGTTGTGAAGTGGTGTGGTGTGTAAATTGGTGTGTAAGGTTTTCTCCGCCATAAGGGAGTTTGTTGACATAGTGAAGAAAACTCTCGAGTAGGTGACTCGGGGAGTAGAGTAGGAACAATGAAGGTGTCCTTGTAGCCGAACCACTATAAATCCTTGTGTTGTGGTTTGATCTTTCTAACTCTTCTCATTACTTATTTATTTATCTTTACTATATTAGTTTTGTTAGTTAGTTACCATATAATTGTTCATATAGTGCAAGTATTGAGTTCACATAAACTAGAATCGAAGTTTTTAAAACAAACTTGTGTTTATAAATTTAAAAGGACGTAAAACTATTCAACCCCCTTCTAGTTTTCCACATAAACACATTTTGTCCACTTATTGCTCACAACCTTAGTTTAATTTAGTTTATTTTCATTTCTAGTATTTTATTTTGATTGCATCTTTAGTATTGGGTTAGTTGACTAGCAACTAATTTCGCCCAAATCCTTCAAACCCGAGATTTTTACTTGCTATCTAAAAAAATATAAAAATACAAAAATAATCATCCCTCATCTTTAGAACTAGTATTTAGGTTTTCTAATCCTAGCGACACTATTCCTAGCTGAACGATCAATCCCCCGGTACTTGTCACTATACTATACTACAACGATCAGGTACACTACCTGGTGGGGGTTGTAAGCTTCTCAAGATCCCTTGAGAGGTAAAGCCTGGTGCGATTCCCACGTATCAAGTTTTTGGCGCCGTAGCCTGGGGAATAGTTATTGTCTAGGTTAGAATTTCTTTTTATTAGGTCTACTTGCTAGATTCCTTTATAGTAAGATTTTATTTTTATTTTTTAGGATTTATTTAGACTATCTTTTTCTTTGTGTGTCTGTTCGTAATTTCCATTGACTCTTCCGTTCACCATTATGGAGTACGCGAATCCACCATACCACCAACCACAAAGGCCATTCTACCCTATTGACATCTCGAATTTCAAACAATATCGAGATGAACCCATATATGATGCATGGACTCGTTTTAGAAATTTACTCCAAAAATTCCCTCATCATAGTTTCGCTTTAGCATTCCTAACCCGAACCTTTTACTATCGTGTTGGCCAATATGACCAAATGCGCATTGAGGATTTTGCCAATGGGGACTTTAGGGAATTAAGTGCTGAAGAAGCATGGGATGCCATAGAAGATTGTGCCCAATATTATTATAGGGTAGACAACCCAACAAACGTTAGTACAAGTCAATTGAATATAAATTTCCAGGATCATGAAACAAGTTTGTTTGGGGATGAATATATTAGTGTTGAGATACCTAAGTGGTTATCATGTAATGCCATAGTACAAAACAAACACATAGGTAATCTAGATAAAATGGATGATGAGGTAAGTGACGTGATGAGGCGAAAAATGATCCGTTTTTAGGGGGTCATTTAAGCCCGAATCCGACTTTATTTGATCAAATATTACCCTAAATCGTTCCTTTTGTGATTTTAGGTACTTGGAGAGTGAATTCTGGAAAAGAAGCCATTTTGGACGTTTTTGGAGCATAAAAGTGAAGAAAACGGCAAAGTATCAATTTTCCATGCTGGAAGTACTAGGTGACGGCGTCAAGAGTTGCACCTGACGGCGTCAGATAGCAAGAATAAAATACCGTAGGTGGTGACGGCGTCAAAAATCCATCTTGACGGCGTCAAAAGTCCCAAGAATAAAATACCGTAGGTGGTGACGGCGTCACACAGGCCGTCACAAGGAGATCAAGGCCGTCCGAGGAAGAATTTGGCGGCGAGGTGACGGTGTCATAAGCTTGTCTTGACGCCGTCAGACCAGTTTTCCTATATATAGTTTTCTAGTTTTTTCATTTAAGGGAGAGAAGTTTTGGAGAAACCCTAAAGACGAATTTGGGTGAACTTTTACAGGTTTTTCAAGGGTTCCAAACCCTTGATACCTTGCATTGTAATTGAGATAAGTATTCTTCTAATTAAATCAATATGTCTATGTGTTGGTTGTCTATATCTTGTTCTTGTCTCAATTCAATTATGCTAGGCTAGATCTCTTTTGTGTTTGCTTAGATCTAATGAAACCTAGATATTGATTATGTGTTGATTACTTGTTTATTCTTGTTGTGGATGAATGATTTTATATGTTAGGCTTAAGAAAACTGGCAGATCTCCAAATGGTAACATGCTTGAACGTCTTAAGAAACATGAACCGAGGCGTACTAGGTCTTTATTGGTTGTATTTAATTCATGAGCCACTGTTTACAATCCCTACAGTTGTGCTGGGTCATGGTGTAGGAGGAGATAAGAGCTCATAGAATTGGGGAGTTATGTATGCCACCCCATGAATGGTATTAAGGAATACGATCCGTCATCCATGCAATTATAACAAGTAATTAACACGTAAAAGATATCTAGGGAGTAATGAAGTCTAAGTAAACACATTTTCTCCAAATACTGCTCACAACCTTGTAATAATTAGTTTAATTTCATTTTTATCATTTTATTTTGATTGCATCTTAGCTTTGGGTTAGTTGAATAGCAACTAATTCCGCCCATTCCTTCAAAACCCGAGATTTTACTTGCTTTCATAAAAACATAAAAATACAAAAATAATCATCTTTCATCTTTAGAACTAGTAAATTAGGCTTTCTAATCCTAGCGACACTATTCCTAAGCTGAACGATCAATCCCCCGGTACTTGTCACTATACTATACTACAACGATCAGGTACACTGCCTGGTGGGGGTTGTAAGCTTCTCAAGATCCCTCGAGAGGTAAAGCAAGGTGCGATTCCCACGCATCATAACGTAAGCCCATCAAGTACCCCACAAGTCCTACCATCATTTGAGGCATACACACCGCCCGTGACTTACCCAGAAAAAGTAGAGGAGACAATAGGAACCCCAATAGAGGTAGAGCCCTTGGACCAAACGCAATTAGAAGAAATAGTTTTGAATACTTGTAGTCATAACCTTTCTTTTAGTTCTATGGAAGTTCCTAGTTTTGATGAACCGGAGCCTCAACCAAAGCCGTTACATAATCTTCCATCTTTAGATGTGAATTTAGGTATTGGGAAAGGCCCCGATCTACCCATCAAACAATATAGTCCGGGTAGTCTTGGGATAAAGGTAGTGGACTCTAAGCCTTGTAGAGAGGAAGCCAATATAGGAGTGGAAAATGACCTTACATGCTTGCATCACCCATTTATGATTGACCGCAAGAAACATTATGGGTTTAAACCGGGTTTATTAGGTCAAGATGGATCCCCAACTAGTAGTCTCTTGAAGTTGATAGAAAATGATCCCTTTCTAGGAGAAAATCTTAATCCACCCATTAACCCGCTTGAATTTGGTAAGGTTATGATGATAGGAGCACACCCCTTTGAGCATATAATTCATCCACCACACGTTCCTCACAAGGCATATTTCCACCCTAAGGGTGTGTATCGCTACTTCCACCCACACATAATCCTAAGTGTAGGGAAAACTTCCCCTATTTCCGTTAAGTAAGGGTAGAGTCAGGCTCGTGACTCGAACAAAAACAAGCGCTTCTTGGGAGGCAACCCATGTTTTTTGTGTGATTTTATTTTGTTTGTTTGTTATTTGCTTCCGTATGCATGCTTTATTTTTATTGTTAGTTGATCATGTTTCTCAATTAAATAGTGGAAATACTTTACTTTGTTGTTTTGGCCTAGTCTTAATTCCACCTAAAAGTATTTTTGCAAAAGATAAGTGTAAGGGGAAACCCCAAATATGTTTTTAAGAAACAAACCGATCATGATTCTCCACAATATTAAATGAACATGTATATTCGTAATTGTTAGAGTCAAATGCTTGTATTGAGTCATAATGAAGTTTTGCAGGATTTTCCAGGAAGTAGGACCAAGTTTTTCCAGAAATTTTTCGGAAACTTAACATAAGAATTTCTGCAGGTCACTTCTGATGGCGTCACGAGTTAACTCTTGACGGCGTCACGTGTAAAAATCTGGAAATTTTACCAGTTTTGTTTTTCTAACGGAGTCTTATGGTTTTTGTGAATTATTAAGTTTTATAATCTCTAGGAGATCTGCAAACTTCATTCCACAAGCATTATATCTTATTTTGTTTTCTAGGATTTAGTAACTTATATGGGATGCCGCCGATTTTATGCGAGGTTGTCTTGTCTATTTTCTCAGGATTCACAGGTTATGTATGACAAGAAGATGATTTATATTCTGGAAGGGAAGCTTTGATTGTTCATTTTCTTGGAGGAAGATTTAACCTGGCCACCCTATTATCCATACCGAGCGAATCAGGGGAGTATTTGATTTCATTCTTTTTACTTATTTCACTTTTACATTCTTTACTTGAACATTGGGGACAATGTTCATCTTAAGTGTAAGGGGAGGGTAAAAAGATGATACCTAACATATGCACTTTCGCTTGATTTTGTTTTGTTTGATGGTAGATGTGTAATAAAACTATGAGAAATACTTGTTAGTGCAATTTTAGAGCCAAATTTAAAATTTTTTACAACATTTAGGAGTGAAACTTTAGCCATAGCAAACGTCTCATGGATAGGAGATTGTATGACTAGCACATAACCGTATATTCAGAAAAATTTTCCACCCAAATATGTGAGGTTCGCCTTTAGATTTGATAGGAAAAGCATTTACTATTAGTGCTTATGAGTGTACCGGTAGCATTTAGATTCTAGAACTTGCGTTAGTGATGCATCCCGAGACCGCTAGTGAGACTACATTCGTGTGGTAGGATTTACTACATGATAAGAGGCATTAGGATCACCCTTGTGTTAAACCCGTATTATAATTACTTGACCATTTAAGTCATATTACTTGGCTAGTTAAGTCAACTAATTTTTCCCACACCCTTAGCGTTGTACTCATTTTTAGTACACGAAACCCCTAGTACACCCCTCCGAGCCTATCTTTTCGTTTCTAACTTTAAGCAATTTACTTAAAGGAAGAATTTGTTACACCCCACTTAAATGTACAACCAAATCGCCTTAACCTTCCGTGTATGCGCTCATCTTTAGTGCATTATTGTTATTTGTTAAACCCTAAGTTAACTATCTAATTAATTACATGGTTGCTAAGTCGAGTCATATACTTGTACATATTGTTTTGGGACGATTGGGACTCATGGGTAAGTACTTATTTTATGGAGTAATGGGGAAGAACATCATATATTACCCCCATATGTACGTTAATTTTAAAAATGCTCCAAGTGTTTTGATTTTCTTAATTCGAGTCATTAGTTTAGTTTATTGTAAAGTATGTAAAGATTCAAATGTAAGGGGAATGTTCATCCCTATGATGTATTATTTTGGATGGTAGGGTAAGAGTGTATGCAAAAAAAAAAAAAAAAAAAAAAAAAAAAAAAAAAAATCGAAAAAAAAAGAAAAAAAAAGAAAAGAAAATCGAAAAAAAAAAGAGAAAAAAAACATACGGACTACCAACCCTTTTCATTCTATGTTCATTTTATGTTTTTGTTATTTTTCATTTATTAGCTTAAGTCGAGTCTAGTCTTGGCTTAGCAACGCCACATTGTACATGTAATTAACCAAGATTGTTAACTCGCCACCAGTAAAACTTCTTTTATCCAACAAAACCGTGTATTTCATATCCCTATACCTAACGTTACAACCCTTTTAAAAGACCTCTTTGATAGTTTATCCTAGGTGCTTACGCCATGTGGTGGAGGTTTGATCCTTTCCTAAGCCTATGGTAATCTATTTTGCTAATACAGGTAGTGAGAGATATCTTCCGTTTCCATATTTTAATTTATACTTTATTATACCCGAGAGATGTGAGTATCTAAACACTATTTGTGAGGTGCTAGTGTATGACCTCCGTGCTTGTCTGTTAGTCTTTAGTGGAACGATTATTTGTTGTAATTACTTTTATATTAGTGTTAAATGACCCCTAACTTGTATTTTGATTAGAATAAAAGCGCATTTGCTTGAGGACAAGCAAATCTCAAGTGTAAGGGTATATGATGAGGCGAAAAATGAACCGTTTTTAGGGGGTCATTTAAGCCCGGAATTGAATTTATTTGATCAAATATTGCCCTAAATCGTTCCTTTTGTGATTTTAGGTACTTTGGGAGAGAAATCTGGAAAAGGAAGCAATTCGGACGTTTTTGGAGCATAAAAGTGAAGAAAACGCCAAAGTCTTAATTTTCCTTGCTGGAAACAGTAGGTGACGGCGTCAAGAAGGAATTTCTGACGGCGTCAAGAGTAATTTCCATGACGATCCAGTACAGATTTGACGGCGTCACAAGGTAGGGTGTCAAGAGGAAAATGCATGACGGCCTGGAGACACATAACACTTGACGGCGTCAAAAGTAAATCAAGGCAGTCCGAGGAGTATTTTAGCGGCGAGATGACGGCGTCACAAATTTGTTCTTGACGCCGTCAGACCCTATTTCCTATATATAGTTTTCTAATTTTCACATTAAAAAGAGAGAAGTTTTAGAAAAACCCTAAGTCCGAACTTGGTACGAATTTTACAGGTTTTTCAAGGGTTCTCAGCCCTTGAACCCTTTCATGTGTAATTGAGATAAGTATTCTTTTAATTCAATCAATATGTCTATGTGTTGGTTGTCTATATCTTGTTCTTGTCTTAATTCCATCATGCTAGGCTAGATCTATCTTGTGTTTGCTTGGATCTAATGAAACCTAGATGTTAATTATGTGTTGATTACTTGTTTATGGTTGTATTGGATGAATGAATTCGATGTTAGGCTTAAGAAAACTGGCAGATCTCCAAATGGTAACATGCTTGAACGTCATAGGAAACATGAACTGACGTGCACTAGGTTTTATTGATTGTATTTAATGCATGAGTAAATTCTAATGATCCCATGTTAGGAGCTTCTTAGCCGGCTCGACATAGGAGTGAAGTAGGCACTCATAGGATTGGGGAATTAAGTGCGCCACCCCATGAATGGTATTATGGAATACAATCCGTCATCCACGTAACTATAACAAGTAATTAACGTGTAAAAGATATCTAGGGAGTAGTGAAATCTAAGTAAACACATTTTCTCCACTTATTGCTCACAACCTTAGTTTAATTTAGTTTATTTTCATTTCTAGTATTTTATTTTGATTGCATCTTTAGTATTGGGTTAGTTGACTAGCAACTAATTCCGCCCAAATCCTTCAAACCCGAGATTTTTACTTGGTTTCCAAAAAAAATATAAAAATACAAAAATAATCATCCCTCATCTTTAGAACTAGTATTTAGGTTTTCTAATCCTAGCAACACTATTCCTAGCTGAACGATCAATCCCCCGGTACTTGTCACTATACTATACTACAACGATCAGGTACACTGCCTGTTGGGGGTTGTAAGCTTCTCAAGATCCCTTGAGAGGTAAAGCCTGGTGCGATTCCCACGTATCAGTCATCCTAAGCTTCCCTTCTGCCAACAGCATAAACCCTTGCCGTGGCTCCTCCTCCATTGCCATGGTTCCCAGTGCTACCAGCTGTCACTTGGTTACCACCACCATTCCCTTGATTCTTAGGCTTCTTACACTCATTATGGTAGTGACCTTTCTCACCACAACCAAAGCAGGTGACTTCCGCTCTACGGTTATTGGGTGGTGTGGCTTGAGCAGTGGCTTGGGACCTAGACCGACAATTTCTGGCCAAATGCCCCACTTTTGGAAATTATGGCACTTAACTGTGCATTCCCCTCTGTGATGTAGTTTCCAGCGGTTGTAAGGAGGTGTGTTTCCTGCGTACCCCTTCTTCTCAGTCGAACAAGCTGCATAAGACTTCGCCACTTCTTGCTTCTTGTTCTGAGAGCTACCATTTTTACCCTTAGAAAAGTCATCCCACTTTCTCTTGTTGTTGGCACTCTTTTCTGGAGCATCTTTCAATAACTGATCCATCAGCTTGTTGGCCGTTTCCATGGTCTCATGGAGATCCTTAGCCTTCGAGGTAGTCACACTCCCTTTTATCGACTTAGGCAAACCTCCTACATACCTCTCAAGCAATATGGTCTCAGTCTGAACCATCTCAGGGCACAACACTAGCTTTTGAAACCTCTGGTTGTAAGCAGCCATGTTGTTATTCTGCACCTTCAGGTTCCAAAACTCTACTTTCAACTTCATGACCTCATTGTGTGGGCAATACTTCCTGAGTACCATCTCCTTGAAGTCATCCCACGGCATAGCATATGAAACTTCAATGCCAGCTGATTTCTTGTAGTTGTTCCACCAGGTCAAAGCAACATCCATGAAGGTAAAAGAGACATACTTAACCCGATCCTCATCACTACATCCACTGATGTGAAACAGAGTTTCTAACTTCTCAATCCATCTGAGCAAACCAATAGCTCCCTCTGTTCCTTTGAATCCTCCGTCCATAACCTTCTTGAATTCATTGTAGGAACATCTACGGTTGTTAGTAGGTGGTCTGGAAGTTCCAGTGTTGGTGGTTGAATTGTTCGCAGCAGCAAGTGCGGCAGCTACACGATCACTAACAAGTTGATCCAGTGTGGCATGGTTCAGTGCTGGTGGATTTGTCGCAGTCCTGGGTGGGACTGTATCCTCAGCATTTCTCCCATGTGTTGTCCTTACCGGAGTAGTATTCTCCGCAGTTCTGCCACTCACAACTCTCGCTGGAGCTGGTGGGTTATCGGATTGTCCTCGAGTGGACCTGGTTGACTTTCGCTGGGGTGCCATATACCTGAGCTCCTGGTTCTCTGCCATCACTGCACCAACCATGTTCTCAGCGGTCTTAATCCTCTGCCACTGAGCACGCTCAGAACCTCGAGCTCTACCCGGCATCCCATGAGCTCGGTGTTGACCTCTCCTCAAATCCCTCACTTGAGCTCCCAATATACCAAGCTCTCTACCATGCATCCTCTCAAATGCCTCAAATCTAGCCTACAGGCCAACTCTCTCCCTGCGGTCACCATACAACTCCTTAAACAATATACAAGCAGCCCTATCAATAGTCCCAACACGCCTCTCCACACTCTGAAGGTGGTCAGACTACTCCAATCTCCCAATCTGATCGGAATGAACCTCTAGCAACAAACCCTGGTTAGCCAACTGAACACCTATCTAATCAATAGCAGTGAGCTCCTCCTCCACGGTTGGTGAAGCCAGGTGTGGAGAAACCACCGGTGATGCAAGTGGGGTAGGTATCGGTGAAGCAGGTGGCACGAATGAAGGTAACGACGGAGTATACTCTGGACTGGCAGCCTGAACAGTATCACATGCAATATCTACCCACTGAGTATCCCCAGAACCCTATACCTGAGCATCTCTGGAGCTCTGTCCAATCTCAAATACACCCTGAACATCCTCCATAACTCCCTTGCCATGAGATGTGATTGGCACCAAACGGTCAGTCCATATGGACCAATGTGAATGGTCAACAAGGTCAAACAGCTCAGGCCAATGCTCCTGTGAGTATAGTGTTTCCCCGGGTCGTTATGTCTCGACGAGGCGTGAATGGTATTTCGGACGGCTTGTGATCGGGTGATTTTCAACAAGAAAGGGTTATGATTAGTAAAATGAAGAAAATATAAAAGAGAATAGCTTAGACAAGCTATATGAACAATTACGTGAAATCAGATTAATTAGAAACGTGTAAAAACCTAGAAACGTACGTTTAAATTTAAAATAAACGTAAACGTACGGGATAAAAAGTAAAATGGGAGCAATAAAAAGGCTACGAATATGAAAATTATATTTTTACAATCCTAATGATAAAAGAAAATTTTAAGAAAAAGAAAAATAATTTTTAGACTATTTAATTATTTCTTATTAATTAATTAATTACTAATTACTTAATTATTATTAATTATTTAAATTATACTAAATTACAACTAATTATGGTTTTAAGCTAGAAAAATAAAAATTAAATTTAGAAAATTCTAAAATAAACTAAAACTAATTTTGAAACTGAAAATATATTTTTTTTCTACTTTTTAACTAATTATTATTAATTAAAAACTAATTATTAATTAATTTAAACTAATTTAAATTATAAAAAATAGCAAATGAACAGTGAAAAATCTAAAACTTTTTCTAAAAATAGTAAATGATGACAAGAAGCTATGAAAATTATAAAAATGAAAAGTGCTTAATGAAAAGCTGAAAAATAAGCCAAATGGCTTAAATAAAAGCTATAACTATTTTTAAATTTGGTTTTTCTTTTTCAAAACTATTTAACTACTGATAATAAACAATTTTTACAAAGACAAATTGATTGAAACTAAAAAATAAGCAGTTTGATGGCTTATGAGCTTAACAGATTAGGTTTAAAGCTTATTAGGATTTTGAACTTTTGAAAAAGCTAATAAAAAGCTACAATGTGATTCCACAAAGTAAAATAAGCTACAAACAGTTGATACTAACTTGAAATGAACCAGAGAAAAGAGATAAGCACTTAGAAATAAGCCACAATAAGCAAATAAGCAAAGGCTCAAAACCTGCAAAAGTGAGAGGCCAAAAAGGCCAAGTGCAGGCCTTTGTAAGCAGTTTCTAAGACTCACTAATAAGCTAGGTACAAGCCTATGAAATAATCCCAAACACACTGATGTCTCAGTGTACTTAGTGGAAAAGGCCAAGTTGTAGGCCTTGATTCAAGGGTCCAAATGAGATCAAAAATCTAAAATAAGCCCTGATTCAGATAGATGGCTTATTGGGGTTTCCAAAAAGCCAATAATCACTAGGTGGGGCCCACTATTAAGCAAGATATGGACAATTGAGTTTAGGTGGTCTATACTGACTACTCAGTATACTGAGTGGAATCAACACAACTTTAAGGCACAATTAAGCTAATAAGATGAAAATTGAGATCCAATTAAAACCATGATCTAAAAAGCTATGCTATTAAGGTTTCCAAAAAGCCAAATTTTAAGGCCAAATGTTCACAAATGAGCCTAGGAGAGGCAATTGAAAAAAGGGTAAAAAGCAAAGTGCCCTGGTACAGGGTGGTAACCTGCCATGCATGTCTTTTCAAGAAGCCAAATAAGCACTTTAAAAAATTCACAAAAAAAGCTGAGCATGGATTTCACAAGTTCTACTGGTGGAGTTTAACCTCCAAAAAGCTCAGGTCTCAAACTTGTAAGATAAAATCAGGAAAATTCTTTGAAATTTTGGTTTTCTGAAAGAGATGAACTTTTGACTTTTTGAGATTATGAACTAAATTGACTAATATGAACTTTGATTTGATCCTACTTACTGATTTAGGTATATTAAGCTAAAATATGACTAATCTAAGCTAACTTAACAAGTTGTGATGTGATTTGAATGGTCTGCCAAACTAAATCCTTCATAGTGGACTGCTTAGGTTGTGATTGAAGAGATTTTTGACTTTCTTAGTTACAACTGCCCAAGTGAAGGTTTATCTAAGCTATTTTATCACTGGGTAAGAAGTTTACACATGTTCTAGTCACTGAGAAGCACAAATACACAATCAAGTAAGCAAATCCAAACAGTCCTTAAGTTTGATGGTTTGAATGAAACTTAGGGATACTTGAACTCCAACTTAATATATGAACATTGACTTATTTAATAAGCACTAGTAAGACAAAATAAGCAATAATAAGCAAGAATAAAGCACTATTAACCACAACAACAGATAATGCACTTTTTACACTAAAATATGAAAATTAAGCACTAAGACTTGAAAACCTGGTTCTAGCTTTTACTAGAGCCCCTTTTTCAGCAACAAGCTCCAGCTTATTCAAGGAATAAGCTGGTAAAGTCCCTCTAGCTTGTCCATTTCAGCCACTTCCTTAAGCTTTCCACAAATCAATTGCAAAGGCACCCTGTGGTTATTTTGGTGCTGATTTTATGTCTTTTTCTATTTTCAGATACTAGTTGAGATTATAAGAGCTTATAAGGAGCTTATACTTAGTAACTAACTTGTAAAAAGGAACTTTGAAATGCTTGATAAAACTAAAAATTGAAGTACACAGATTTGAAACTTAAAAACTTTTCATTAACTTTAAAACAGATTACAACATGAAAACTAAGTGGCTAAATTAAGCTAAGTACATTACATGCCTTTTAAGGCTTACAAATGGAGCCTATTTATACTAAAAATGCCAATGAGGCTTATCTTCGTCCATGTGCTTCTCCTGTGTGAAATAGCAGTACCCATGAGTTTCTTCAGTGCCCTTGACCAAATCCTAACCCTTAATTTGGAGATACAATGATCCTAGCCCTTTATTCAATTTTGGCGCCAAAACAGTCATGTCGGAAATATGACCTGGAGTGTTGGGAAGGGAAAATTACACATGGGTTGGTGATGTAGGGTGGCTAGTAGAGGTGTGAGAAGGGACAAGTTAGTGGGAGGAGTAGGTGAGGAGGGGGGAGCATGGGAGCGGGAAACCAGGGGTGAGTGGGGAAGATGGTTGGTTTGACCAAGGTTTGACCGGGGTGTTTTATTATTTCAGTAATCCAAAGTCAATAAATGCAATTTTCCATTTTTGAGTGTCCAGGGACTAAAACTGCCAAATGCCAAAGTTGAAGGACCAAATTTGTAAATCCTTCAAACTTTCCACCAAAGGGCCAATGTTGACAACTTGTGAATTCCCAAGGACCAATGTTGACTTTTCATCCAAAATATACTTCCAGGGACCAATTCTGCCATTTTCTGAAAGTTTAGGGACCGATTTTGCCAATTCAGCATACTTTTCTCATTTTTCACCTGTTTTCAATCCTTTTATACCTGAAACACATAAAAACACAATCCAAGGATATTTGCAGTATACTTAGGCATATTTGGATGTTTTTAGTATTTTTACAGTCTAATATGGGCATAAAATGATGAGTGTTTAAGCACTCATCAATCCCCCACACTAAACTATTGCTTGTCCCTAGTAATCCGATCATATGAAGTAATGAAAGGGTCAAAAGAATACTAAGTATACCCCGTTTTGACTTTTAATTCAAATGCGAGAAATTAAAACTGAAACCAAAGTAAACAAAATGCTTGATTTTCCAAAAACGGTATTATGGAACTGGATGCACGCAAACTGGGTGTCTCCAGGGAGTTTTAATCATCATACTCTTTTTATACTCCGAACTAAGTTCAAAAACCCTTGCGCAAATGTTTTTATAAAAATACTAACACTACTTATATTAATAATCTGTGTAAGACAAGTCTTAACTTTTTACTCCCGCAATTTATCAATTTTAGACGCGTGTGCTTATTTTCAAAAGTTTGACCACAAAAAATTGGAGCTCATTATGGTTGTCATTTATTTAAGCTCAATCCTAAGTCACCGGAAACCCTCAGAAATTTAAGAACCGAAAATGGCCTTTTCCATGTAGCGGCTTTCTTCTCGGCACATCCCAAACCAGTTGGTTTTAGGTGACCAGGCTTTTGACACCTCACAAAGAATAGTACCGGAATTGGCGGGATTTTGATTCAAAGATTTTTGATATTTCTCGGCAAATTAAAATCAAAACTTAAATAGATAATAACAAACGATTATTTAGAGATTAAAGATTCAAAGGTGAGATCACTCCATGTAGCGACTTTCTTCTCAGCTTGTCCTTTTAGCCGAGGCTTAGGAGGCTAGGTTTTTACACCCTCGAGAATAGTATCGGAGCTTTCGGGGTCTTTGACTTCGACAATCTCTAAATTCCCGCTTAATCTTTACACAAAATCAACGAATACTAGTTCAACTTCTGATTTAAATTTGAGAAAAAACAACTTTTATTTATTTATTCTAATTCTATTCAACACATCTTTTTTATTTCATTTTTCTCCTTTTTTCAATTTTTTTTTTCTTTTCTTTTCATCATTATATATATATATATATATTGTTGGGAAGGAAGTTTGACTATTTATCAAGTCTCGGTGTATGTTTATTATAACTTAAGGCTTATATAGCAAGCCCATGGGCCTTAAGCTCATTTCATTTTCAAGATAGGGAGGAAGAGAGTGTTACCCTACTCCTTCCCTATATATAGTCTTGTAACCCCTCCTTTGAGGGGGTTGGTTCTCTTGGTAATTTCATTTTCTTTCATTCCATCCTTAAGAGTTCCTTCCACTCTCTCTCTACCTACTTTCTCTCTCTAGATCTATCTTAGTGATTATGTTATAAAATCGTGACTTAACAAGTGGTATCATTCGCCAAGGGATAATATAGGTTGATTTAGGTTTGATTTGGTAGAAAAACTAGGTTTAAAAGTGAAATTCTTAACTCTCGGTTACTGTTCATCGCCTATCTATCGAGTTTGGAATTTTTCTATCGAGTTAGGATATCGAGTTTGGAGTATTCTATCGAGTTAGTGTATTATGTCGAGTTAGGATTTGTTTTCTTATCGAGTTTGGATCAATTCTATCGAGTTTGGATCAATTCTATCGCGTTAGGATCTAGTCTATCGAGTTAGGATCAATTCTATCGAGTTAGGATCTAGTCTATCGAGTTAGGATCTAGTCTATCGAGTTAGGATCTAAATTTCCAACGAGTTAAGATATTTTGATTATCGAGTTAGGGATTTTTGAATCTAAAACTATCGAGTTAGGATATTTAGGTTCTACCGAGTTTGATCTCAATATTGGCGAGTTAGCCTTTACCTAATCGTTTATCGAGTTAGGTTCGTTGTGGCTTATACTAAGGGGAAACTCTGCCCAACTCAATTCACCTTACCGAGTTAGGAATTCCTTAAATCTTACCGAGTTTGACTGCTTATTAGATCATACCGAGTTTGAATACAAATCAGAACATACCGAGTTTGATATCAAATCTAATTACAACCTGTATTTATCTTTACGATCCATATTAACATAATCACATCATCTCATCTTTTCAAAGTTTCTCCATCTTATCTTTCTCTTCTTGATTTCAAAGTTTCTCCATCTTATCTTTTCAAAGTTTCTCCATATTAACATAATCACATCATCTCATCTTTTTGGCGGGAAATTTTGAGTAAAATTTATTTTCTACAGTAGACTTAACGTTCAATTTTTACGCGAAATTTAAATTTTGGTATAACGTTGAAAATTTAGGCCCAAAATTCAAATTTTTAGGCCAAAATTCAAATTTTTTCGGTGAAATTTGGCGGCAAAATTTTTGAAACTCAAATTTTTCTTGCAACCTTATAATTGCATTTCATAGTGATTTTCAAATTTTGGGAAAGAAAATTTTTTCAAATAATTTTTGGAGGGAAAATCTGAATTCACTATTTCGACCTTGCGTGTGACATTTTGCTTGATTATTTCGATTACGTCGCAACAATCAAGGGGGAGAGCAATGTCATCTACAACGTCTCAATCACCTTCTTACAACTACCTTCCTCACCAATATTCTCATCAGCAACAGTCATCAGCAACAGGACCTTCTTCCAACTACCTTCCTCACCAATATTCTCATCAGCAACGGTATCATCAACAACAAAGTCACAGCTCCCTCATTGATCATGTGCTGTTCTTTGGCGATGAATCATGGCCTCCAATGTTTGTTGGATCGTGAACACCTTGAACTTGTGTTAATATTGATACTTTGAGTGATACCACTAAGTATGCGGAATCTACTTAATGATACTTAGAAGATTGATTGTGAATGAAACAGTTGTATGTATGTGAGAACAATGTATGTAACAAACAAATAGCTCCAATATTATTAATGATAATAATACGAGTGATCTATGATATCACTAGGGTTACACCTTGAAGCTCTAAGAAAAACGTATTAGAAAGATATATTCTAACTATAACCTAAGATCTCCTTTTATACAGCAAGGAGTCCTCTTCTACAAGATAAGTATAATTCTAATAGAATAAGATATACACAAGACCTTTTCTATTTTATCTAAGCGCATTTCTCTAACAGTTATCAAGTAAGCAGTGGTAATATTTGTTCTTGCAGTGGTAATGAGTTTCCACTGCAAGTACAATTGTCTGCAGTTGTAACATCTTCACTAGCCGTGGTAACTGTTAGTATAATTCCCAACAATCCTCCCCTAAACTTATGATTTATAGGTAGATCAACAAGTTTCTTCAAGTATACAATAAACCTGAGGATATGGGAATTCTTCCAAACACTTATCTTGTTTTTCTCAACACTGTATCAGCTCTTGCATATTGATCTTGAATCTTCTGAACCAAAGCTCTAATTTTTTCAGTATCTCATATTGATCTTTAACTTTGACATGCTGAGAGCAATCCTCCCCTGAATCTGATCATCATTTTTCTCCTCCCCTGTTTGGGAGAATCTCCACCAAAATCAACACAATCAGATAAAATTCAGAAGAACTTCCATCAATTTCGTTTGTATCCACCTGTTATGAGAATTTGGTACACAGTTCCATCAATTCCTTTTGTAACATAATGCCTTCAGCACTTCCAGATGTATTACCTTCTGGGAGAGGTGCATCTTTAGACAAAGATTCAATTTCGTACCTAGTTAAACTAGATAGTACTTCTGAACCACCCATATGTTTTAATTTGGCTAGGGATTTCACAACCTGTATCCAATCCCTTAGAATCAGACACATGAAGTGTTGCCATGGTAGAGCTATGAATGATATTGTCATGTCCTGCATCTATACATATTAAGGAAAAATTTTACACTGTCAGTGGTAACTGTGAACCTGCAATGGTAAAAAAATCAACAGAATTTTCAAAGAGCAGTGGTAAGTAAAACATGTAAAATTTGCTACTCTTATCATAGTTTTTAGCAAACTATCAGCTATCAACGGATTTGATATGTCTTTACCATGAGCCGTTTGCTATGGACTAGCCAACTCTTGATCACAAGGATGTATGGTGAGTTGATAACCTAGTTTTTGGTAAACTATCAACCATGAACGGATTTGATGTGTCTTTACCTGTAGCCATTTGCTCAGGACTAGTTGATTCTTATGTGGATTAGACATGGTGAATCAATAACCATTTGTGATGTATCTTAAGTTACACATCTTATAACTCCATTCACATTAAACATCTTAAGGACCGAACTTAACCAATATTAGTTAACCCAAGTAACTTTTAACCAAGTTACTATTTATACATTTATTGCTCCAAAGTCAACCCGATATCATCCATAATTACTCCTTCAAACTACCAAAACGGATAGAAGTAAAGATACTTCATTAATTATCCATTGGCCTTGACTTTGCATATAAATAAGGGTCTCAAAACACATCTATCAGCATCAACTAAATCAGCACATTAACAAACCCTAAACTTAAATATGAGTTTCCCAATCGTGTACATCTCCTCTGACAGCTCTTCTGATGAAGTGATCAGCTATGTTTCAGATTCTGAGGAGCATTCTTCTGGATGGAGTGGATACTTTCCACCAAGTGCTTTTCCATCAAGTACTGCATCAGCTCCATCTGTTGATGTCGATTCAGAGAAAGATGATCCAACCTTCAACCTTTCTGAGGAACTACCAAAGGCACTTACAACTGCCCTGAAGACTGCCATACACAACATGAAGTGGCCAGAGTCGTCAAAGCCTGCAAAAGATCTGAAACCTCCACCACAAGTGCTTGGGCTTGCTTGTCCAAGAAAGCAGCTTTCCTTTGATGAGAAGAGGAACAAGCCAGCTAAGGGCAATGATGCTTATGAGGGCAAAGGGAAAAAGCCTATGTAGTGTCTGAAGATCTTAGGTTGTTAGTTTAAGTTTACATGTGTTTTGAACTTGTCTTAGTAAAAGAATGTACTCTGCAACGTTTTGAAGTGATAAATAAATGATCTTCTTTAGTTCCTTATTACCACTGTGAGAGTAAATCTTTCCACTGTATGATGCATAGTTTCCACTGAGCTTGTTTCTCGTTCATAAGTGTTAGTGGAAAACCATACAAACATATACAAACAATAATAGTACATTTAAAACTATCCTGCAACACTAAAAAGTATTAGACATCAAAAGTTTATGGATTAATATAGCAAGCAGTGTTAACTACTTCAAGAAATCCAAAAGTGGGGGTCTTCCTCTGAAAAGCTCATAAGGTGTCTTGTTCTTTGACTTAACCACTAATACCCTGTTTTGAATATAGCAAGCAGTGTTAACTGCTTCAGCCCAAAATGTCACTGGAAGCTTTGAATCAGCTAACATGGTTCTAGCAACCTCAATTAGTGTTCTATTTCTTCTTTCAGCAACACCATTTTGCTGAGGTGTTCTTGCAACACTAAATTCTCTTTTAATACCTTTGTCTTTGCAGAAATCATCCATTACTCTATTCTTGAACTCTGTCCCATTGTCACATCTGATGATCTTTATCTTCTTTTCAGCTTGATTTTCAACTTCAGTGATGAAAGTCTTGAGTATGCATGTAGTTTCATCCTTGGTATTTAAGAAGAAACCCCATGTAAATCTGCTAAAATCATCAGTCACAACTAGGCAATACTTCTTCAAATTGATGCTGCTAACAGAAGTAGGACCAAACAAGTCCATATGCAGCATGTAGAGTGGATGATCAATAGTATTTACTGCCTTGGTCTTGCAAGAAGCTCTGTGTTGTTTACCTTTAAGACAAGCAACACATGTTTGATCATTTTCAAATCTCTTCTCAGGTAAACCTATGACTAGACCATCTTTTACAATCTTATTGATGGTCTTGAAGTTAACATGACCAAGTCTTCTGTGCCAAAGCATAGATTCATCCAAAGTGGCTTTTGCAAGTAAGCAAGTAACATCATATTTAGCCACTATCTTCTTCATGTCAATGCTATATAGATTATCTTTTCTAGGGATTTTGAGCAAAATGTCTTTTTCTTCAGGTAGCTTATAATCCTTAGATAAGATATAGCATTCATCTTCTGAGAATAGAACTCTGTTTTTCTTGTCACACATCTGTGACACACTGAAGAGGTTGTACTTGAGTTCTGGTACATAGTATACATTCTCAAAGTCCAAGTTTCCAGCCTTGATTGTTCCTTTGCCAGAAACTTTGCCACCAATTCCTCCTCCAAAACTGACAGCTTGCCCATCAAATGATTTGAAATTTGAAAGATAGGCCTTGTTGCCAGTCATGTGCCTGGAACATCCACTATCTGAATAACCTTGATCCTCTTTTGTCTTTGAATGTCCCTGCACACAACATAAAGGAATTAGTACCTTTTGGAGACCCAAGCCACAAATGACTTGGATCTGCCTCGTGTATCAATATAATTGTATCTATCAAAGGTCATTGATACACCATTGGGATTGTTTGAGGTTGTTGTTCCTTTTGGTTTCCATTCCCAACGAGCTGAGTCCTTAACAGCATTACCCATGTTTACCCTTTTCTTATTCACATAGACACCAGTGGAAACATTTGGTCTTGCAGTGGTAACTGCAGGCCTAGCAGTGGAAACTGCTGGATTAGTAAATTTGGGTCTCCACATGTGATTCTTGTGATCATTCTTTTCAAAATAAGTCTTTTTCCCTGTTTGATAAGATTTAACAAAAGTAGTGACAGGGGACTTAGGATAAACTCTGTTTTTACTACTGGCAGTGGCAACTGCTGGTCTAGCAGTGGAAATAGGTTTAATGCCAGTGGTAAGCAAAACAGACCTGGGAACCATCTTGCTTAGAGGGTTTGGATGAGTTATTTTATTAGAATTATGTCCATTCACCCTTGTATTCACAAACACTTCTCTTCTTCCCATGTGGTAGTTACAAGTATAGGAAAGATGATCAAAGCTACCACAAATATGACAGGCCTTATTGTTGAACATAAAATCACTACCAAACTGCCTAGTTTTAACATGATTCCAACTTCTCATGTTCCCTCTAGGAGATTTAGACATATCCCTGTACATCTCAGCATACCTAGTAGTAGGCCTAGTGTAATTTGACTGTGTCCTAGGCTTCTCTTTGACTACTCCAAGAATACTTTTTCTTTCCTCTACTTTAACATTTTCAGGAACACTAGATTTAGACTCAACATTCAAACATTCATCTTTAAGAGATGAGTCACTAGCACTATCAAAAGTCTCAACCTCAACCTGAACCTTTTCAGTTTCAATTGGTTTAACAAATTTTGGTCCATAGGTCATAGGTAGATCCTGAAATTCTTCTAAACCTGTGTGAGCTAGGTCAATGCCAGGAGGTGCTGGAACACCTCTTAGAGGTGGTGGAACAGATTTGTATCCAAGACCTGATTTAGCTTTGCTCACAACTTGGGCTTCCCAAATTTTGCTAATGCTCTTAGATTGATGGTCTAGTGTTTGATTAGTTATCTGAATGTTCTCACTAGCCTTCTTAACTTTTTCAATCTCTTCCCTAAGAGCTTTATTCACTTAAACATAAAAATCTAAGTCTCTTTTTAAAACAGCAATGTCATCACTGAACTTAGATTCATTTGCCCTATAATGCTCTATCTGTTTTTCTAAAACACCTAGACCTCTTTTATGATTTGCTAAATTATAATTAGTATGATGTAAATCTAGCATCAGTGCATCATTTTGTGTTTTAGAGATCTCTAACTCTTTTAAGGCCTTACAGTTTTTAGAACAAGCATTATCAGTATGTACCTCAGTGTCAGAGAAAGCCATGAGTGCATGCTCAGTAGCTAGCATTGCAGATTCTGAATCATCTTCTTCATCCTGAGTCATAAAGCTCCAATCAAAGCTCACTCCATCATTGTAGGTTCTTTGTTCTTATCCTTCTTGTACCAAGTTGACTTGTTATCAGATTTCCTTGGTTTTCTACATTCTCTTGCAAAGTGCCCCACCTTGTGACAATTATAGCACTCCACCTTCTTTTTGTCAAAACCTACAGTCTCATTGCCAGTTATATGTATCTTTTTCCCTGTCTTCTTCCAGAACTTCTTTGATCTTAAGCTTAGTAATGCCACCTGCCATTTAATGTCCATCTCCTCCATATCATCTTCATCAATTTGATCCAAATCCTCATGATTGAGAATTGAACCACCCACATGGCTTGATATAAAGGCATAGAAAGTAGCATCACTTAGTCCTGCAACCTGTTTCTTTGAGCTCCTAGTGGAAACACTTCCATTACTAGTGGAAACAATCATGTTACCACTATCATCATCACTATCACTTTCTTCATCTGAACTATCATTAATTGATGATGATATGAGTGCTACACTTGCAGAACTTGTTCTTAATTTGCCAGCTTTCTTTAAACTTTGTTCAATAACTTTGAAGTTATTGTACACATCATTAAGCTTCATGGTCTCTAGATCTAGCTTATCTTCCCAAACAGCAACATTGGTGTCAAACTCAGAAGGTAGGCTTCTTAGGAATTTAAGATTGAGATCTTCCTTTTCCACCTCAATTCCAAAAGCAGTGAGTTGAGTAACAATCTTTTGTAGCCTTGTGAATATGCTATCAAGAGATTCATTACTTGTTGAACCAAAGTTTTCATAAGTCTGCTTCAGTAAAGTTTTTTGAGTCTTCTTGGTAGAATCATTACCACCAAACACTTCACAGATCTCATCAAAAAGAGTCTTTGCAGACTTGTATTTGCTAAAAGCCAGAACTTGTTCTCTGGGTAGAGCCATCAATAACAAACCTCTAGCCTTCAAATCATTCTTTAGCTGACTTCTTTCTTCATTAGTGACAGGACCAGTGTTAACTTTTGTTACTGTCTTGTCACCAACCTGCTCTACAGTTGTACCAGGTTTGAATGAATTTCCACACATAATAATCTCCCATAATGTGTAGTCTTGAACCATAAAGAATTGTTCTATCATAAGCCTCCACATCTCAAAGTCATTTATCTTAAGCTTAGGAAGCTTTGCAGCAATGTTTGATTGGCTTGTTTCTGTCTCCATTGTTTCTTTTGAGTCTGCCATAGGGTCTTCTAAATCAAAATATCAAAGCCTTGCTCTGATACCACTTGTTGGATCGTGAACACCTTGAACTTGTGTTAATATTGATACTTTGAGTGATACCACTAAGTATGCGGAATCTACTTAATGATACTTAGAAGATTGATTGTGAATGAAACAGTTGTATGTATGTGAGAACAATGTATGTAACAAACAAATAGCTCCAATATTATTAATGATAATAATACGAGTGATCTATGATATCACTAGGGTTACACCTTGAAGCTCTAAGAAAAACGTATTAGAAAGATATATTCTAACTATAACCTAGGATCTCCTTTTATACAGCAAGGAGTCCTCTTCTACAAGATAAGTATAATGCTAATAGAATAAGATATACACAAGATCCTTTCTATGTTTATCTAAGCGCATTTCTCTAACAGTTATCAAGTAAGCAGTGGTAATATTTGTTCTTGCAGTGGTAATGAGTTTCCACTGCAAGTACAATTGTCTGCAGTTGTAACATCTTCACTAGCCGTGGTAACTGTTAGTATAATTCCCAACAATGTTGCTACCAGGAACATATACTGTTTGGAAACGGAGATTTCTACAATGGCTCACAGATCGTCCTGCTGCAGATCTCATGCTTAAATCCATTCAACAGGGATTATCAGACTTCAAAAGGATGAAGATTTGAATGCTACTGAACTTGCTCAGTACGATGCTGACCAACAAGCTGCATGGTTCATGACACTAGCACTTCCCAACTCAATTTACATGAATATGGACTTTCAAGCTAGTGCCTATGAAATGTGGAAATATCTTGAAGCTATGCATCGTACAGAAGAACTTCATCACTTCAGAATGAAGCAAATTCTTGAATCTTGCTTAAGCATGAATCCACTGAAGACCATTCTCCCTGCTCCACCAACTCCAGCTGTTGACCATGGATCCTTAATTCACACTCCAAATGGTCTCTTCTTCAATCCTCTGAATGCACCTGAGCCTTTCTTCATTCCACAGTACCATCCTGAAACACTACATAATAATGTGCAATCACTTCTGCAAAATCTAGTGAAGCTTAGTCAAGTATCTTCTAAGAAAGGCAATGGCGATATGACTTCAACTTCTGAATGCTTAAACACAATGAAAGATACTGATGATGAAGAAGATCTTATCGAACCAAGCATGGCATTCTTGACATATACGGAAAATATTGCAGATGTGGAAGCTCAAGATTATGATTCAACTCCAGTCTTTGACGATAATGTTGAATACAATGCCACACTTAGTCAAGTGGAAGTTGAAAGGGGTAATCTCAATGCGGTTTTGCAAAGTGTCATGGGAGATATTCCATCTGATGATGATTATGCAGATTTGGAAGTCGATACAACAGATGTGATGTTAATGGCAGACATGCAGGAACTCCAGTTGAATGATTCAGGCCCATATGTAAGTAGTGACACAATAGATGACGATGAAGTGGAAGCTATTCTGAATCAAGGACGCGAACTTGTTGCTCGTGTCCTCAGTAAATACTCCAACACAAGGAATCAATCTGTTGTACAAGGTGAAAGAGTTGATAGACAAGGAAGGAATGCTGAAAGGACTGTTGGGAATACTGCAGATGTCGTTAATGTAGGCAATGAGGTTATAATATTGGAAGATAATTTGGGTGTCATGGATGATACAGACCCTGTATACGACACAAATGCTTCTGATGACTCTAAAGACCCATTTGAGAGAAAGATGACTAAAGCTAAGAAAAGAGCCATCAATTCTACAGAAAAATGTTTAGCACATTTTGAATCGGTTAAGATTCAATGCAAGATTCTCTCAGATCATTGGTTTCCTTCCTCGAGTACTTTTTCTGCATTCTTCGGAACTGAAATGAACCAAATAACCTTCCAAAGGAAACTCCAAGAAAACATCGTTCAACTAGAAATGTAAACCTAACTCGACAAAAAAATTGCAAAGTCGCAAGTTTGGCGATGAACAGTAATAGTATACCACAAATTCACTACAAAACCTAGTTTTTACTACCAAATCAAACCTAAATCAACCTATATTATCTCTTGGCGAATGATACCACTTGTTAGGTCACCATTTTACAACATAATCACTAAGATTTCTAGAGAGAGAAAGTAAGTAGAGAGAGAGAGTGGAAGGAACACCTAATATGATAATAAGAGACTAATGATATTACTAGTGAACCAACCACCTCTAATGAGGTGTTACAAGACTATTTATAGGTAAGGATTAGGGCTTCACCATACTTTGTCAATATTACAAACTTAGCCCTTAGACTTTATTCCAAACCTATAAACTTAGCATAAAACTTTATAAAACATATAAAATAACTAACGTATTAACTAAATAATGCAACCTATAACAAAATTCAATGACCGATACTTGAAATAATAAAGTCTAATGTTAGGAATTAAATATTCCATAGATTTGATGATCAGAAACAAGAAGAATGAAACATGAAGAATACTGAAATGATAAGCAATTTCTGCTGAAGTGTATTTCTACTGAAGTATGTTTATGCTGAAGTGTGTTTCTGCTGAAGTATGTTTCTGCTGATGTATGCTGCTAATGCATTTCTGCTGATAAATGCTGCTAGTGCATTTCTGCTGATGGATTCTGCTGATTGACATTGCTGCTAATCAATGAGTCATACTACTGAAAGGATAAGGATGAAAGAAGATATTATGTGCATAAAAGTCAAGTATATCCTCTAGATAATATCTTTCATCAGTCATCAAATTGAACACTCTAAATGAGTTGTAAACATTGATACGTATTAACTGACATCCTAGTCATAAGCTAGATAGTAGATGACAAAGCTTATCAATTTTGTAATGATCTCCTTTGTTCTATAAAAAGGAGATCACACCCTTTAGATAAACGTATGCTTCACAGTGAAACAAAGTGAACATCACCAAAGTGCTTCGTACTTACAAATTACAACAACACCAAGTGTGTTAAAATGTAAATCACTTAGAAGAGTGTGTGTGGGAACATCAGACAAGGGGTCTGTTGTTGTTAGGTTTGTTTAGCCTCAAGGATCTTTGATCCCTGTTAGATTGTAAACCGTGCTATACTTGATCACATAGCATTGGGGCTAGTTGGAATAACAAACGGTGAAAAGTTAGAAAAACCTTGTTGTGATAATATTGTTTCTTTCATTGAATAGTCCGTCAATATTATCATTGTGCTCGTCATAGCCAAATTCCTAGATCAAAGGCTTAACATCCTAGAGCTCATAAACGGTCTCACAAAAGCTTATTGTTTAGAAGGACGTTAAAATATGCTTATTGTTTAAGTACAAAACAGTCGTGTGTCACAACCTTGTTGTTTGGTTTATAATGCCTTTGAGTACTCGAGGATGACAATGTCCAACTCACAGTTGCAATACATCCAAATATCAAAGTCCACTCTCATCGAAGATGGTCCCTGTATCAAATAAAATTAAATAGTCAAATCAACTATAACATAGACCAATACATACCTCTATAAATCCTATAAATAACATCCAAACACCCCATTAAGCTCCACCCTATATCAAAATTAGCATCACAAATATGAAACAACCTGAATTTCCCAAATATAAACATTATATAGCTATCAAATGCAATAACCCAAATGTCCAACTCCAGTCATCTCCGTCGCCAGGTTTAAGATTGGCTATAATCTTCATTGCTATTTTACTACGTACAAGAAGTTTTATCAAGATCTCCTTTCCGGTGTTGGTATTAGATTATAGAAGATGGGTATCATTTGGAGCTTTAGTCCAATGGTAAGGGTGGTTGGACCCGAGTCAATAGACCCGGGTTCAAACCTCTTCCTTGGCACTAAAGGCCATTTGATACCATCCCCCCATCGCAAATGCTCAGATTGACTGGTCACCGAGGGGCCTCTTGTAGAAAATGGCCAAGGTTCATAGCCCACCCCCGATAAGTACAGTCACTGGGACAGGTGCTCATTGCCTGGGGCCAGGTCCTTGGGGGAGGGTCCGGTTGGCATCCTTAGGATGCATGGGACCAGGGTGATCCCACCGATCTTCACCTTTTTGTAGATTATAGAAGATGGGTAGTGATACTGCTTTAAAGCTAAATGTAGTAGTTTTATGTGATTCTTACTCTTCATGTTTTATAAATCGAAACTTTACCATTTTAAAAATGCATGAAAGCCCCCTATATCACTTAATTGAAGACCCACATTATTAATGACCCGTTATTCAATCCATGATCCTATTGCATCTACTCGTAATTTGATTAGCTTTCGTATTTAGTATCAGCAGGTATGTTAGATACATGGTGTCATGACTAAGATAAAACTTAAATACACATACCTTATTTAGTTTCTTATTGGCAGAAGCAATATCAATTGTTCGTCCGTAAATCTTTCTCGTTAACTGGACATTAGACTTGTCACTTTGTTTCTCCTTCTGCTTTTCAATCCTATTACATCTAGACACCAACAATTGTCCACTTCTTATATCGAGCAGGTGTATCTGGAGGTGGCTGCATCTACTCATCTATCCTGCAAGTAATTCGTAAGGTCAATACTAATAAGTTCATATCTTGAAAGAAGGAAGCCCATTTTGAACTACATCATCTGGCTTTGAAACAACATATCACACAATTAATGAAAAAATTATTATGCATCTAATTACCCCAGTGACTCTGATCTGATGATACATCCTTGTAAAAGAATTATACCTGTTTGGAAAAATGCAGCAGCCTCTGAATATATTCCTCCTGTTTTGTTACCTCAGGTTTTGCTTGAATCATACAATCAACCTACCAGAATATATAGCAATAAAATGTCAAAGCACGAAAAATCTAAACAGATCATAGAATAGTCAAGTTGTCCCGGAAGCTTCAACATACATATTTATGGAATGAATGTATCTGTTGTTGCTCAAGGTCATGATTAAACTTTTAGTACACGTTGCCATAATCTTATGTGAAAAGTATAAAGCGATGAACTTACCAAGAAAGGGATACCTCATTCAGAGAGTACTTTAGCAGATCAGTTACACATCAGAGATAAATACTTCATTAACAAAGAAGGTAAGTCGTTTTGTTATTGTTTTTGTTTTTTTATCAAATATCAGAGTCGGGTCTTGCAGCATATCTGATAATGTTGATACCTAAGCTCATAAATCAAACAAAACAATAATGTTAGGAATTATGTTTCCATTCTCATTCCACCTCTTACCTATACCCATACCAATTGTGATTCATCGCAACAAACCAAATGCCCCCTAAATATTAAATAATTTATGAATAATAGACCACTTAAAAGTAAGTTGGCCGAAGTGACTCGCAGTTGTAGACTGTAGTTAGTCGGATTCACAACCCTTAGGGTCCATACTCCATGTAAAAGACATATCGACAAATTTCATGCTGTTTATCAATTTGTGTTCTGTTATTTTGTATCTAAGGCTAATAAACTACATGATTGGACAGAAGAAATTATGGCCTTCATAAAAGCAATCGACAATAAGCATCTTTTAACTGTTGGTCTTGAAGGATTTTTATGAACCTAAAAGTCCCAAGAGAAAGACTAAAACAGAATTTATGGCTGTTGATATGGGAGGGAATCTACTTCGCAACTCTGTTCTCCCAACCATTGACTTTGCCTCAACTCATATCATGTGTTTATACGGATGAGAATTGATAAATAATTTATGTTAATTTGTTGTTCCATGTAAGCTAACTGGATCATATCATATGTGTGTGTGAGAGAGAGAAAGAGTGTAAGGAGTAACCTGTTCAAGGTCACCAGAAGCTTGAGTTTGAATGGCATTTTCAATGCCCTGCGACTATACCTTTATGAAGAGGTCAACTTTTGGTTCTCTTTCTCTCGTTTATCGAGCGTTGTCAACAATTCTGAAACACATTAGTTATTTGTAACAGGTTTTCAGAAATATGGTTAAATGCAAAATGGTAAGCCAATGAAAGGAAGCCCACATCAACTGAAACCTAGGACCCTCTACAATAGCAGATAAGCTTGAAGGTTGCTTAGCAATTTCTTCCGATTCCATAACGTCGTTTTCGAGTTTGGTGCCATTTTCAGTCGCAGTTATGGAATCAGTAAGTTTGCCTTTCACTAAAACCCATGAGAGCTATAAGGTAATGTTGGTGTCCTTTTGCTTCTTCGTGAATTAGCGGGTTTTATTAAATCAAAACGTTATCATGACTCGTTTTCATGCAATGTTGTGAATATCGTAGGCTCTAAAGCATAGTCCATTAAACATATATCTATAAAATGGTCTATATGCAATGTAAAACCTTAAAAGTAATAATAAAACCTGTGATTTTGAGCACATAATCCATTTGGCATTAAGTTAAGCACGTCGTGTACAAGAACATTTTGGCAATATCATTGCTTAGTCAAAATGACTAAAATCTATATATAAATCGCCGTTGTCATACCTCCACGATTACAGCCACAACTCCTGCACCGAAAAAATATATCATATTACATTTAATCATTTTATTGCAACTACTACTGAATCTGATGAATAATATCAATTCAAAATATATATATATATATATATATATATATATATATATATATATATATATATATATATATATATATATATATATATATATATATATATATATATATATATATTATACAATATTTTTTTAAGCAATGGCAGCAGTGCATTGGATAATTTTAAAATGGGTTACCATGAATCTAATGAATAATATTTCTAATATAATTAAATAATACCTTTAGGCTCTTTACGGTATCCGTTGTTGAGTAGTACTATCATATTGTTTTTCAAACGATCTCACATTTGGCTCTCGATATCTGATGCATTTAACCATATTTCTGAAAACCTGTTACCGATCCATGGTAATATGATTGATTTGGGAGTACTGAATTGGTCAAATTGTAGTGGTTTAAGAATGAGGAATGAAGGATAGCAATGAAGTGTTGTACAGTATTAAATGATCGGCCAATCACAGAAGAGACACGTCACAAAATTAATTACAGTAGGTGCTTCAAAGGCATGTAAATTATTTTCGTTTATTATATCGATATAGATTACACCATTGACTAATTTAAGAATAGTTTATTAGTGGCCTCCTGTACACATTACTAAATTGCAAAAGACTACTCTTGCTTCCACTGTGGCACTCTAAATGAATTTTGTTAATTGATTTTCCAAATCTTGTCAAAAATGTATCTTCATGAAAATTTTTAATAATCAAAATATCATTTTTTTTTTTTTTTTTGTCAAATATTACAAAAAAAAAAAAAAAAAAAAATGTTGCTACAGTAGCGTTGCTACAGTGCTACACATTTGCTACAGTACCAAAATTATTATTTTAAGGAAGTTACTGTTCACCCCTCACAAAAGCACTGTAGCGAGGGGTGAACAGTACACACCACGGTAAATGTATAATATACTCACAAAAGCACTGTAGCGAGGGGTGAACAGTACACACCACGGTAAATGTATAATATCTACTTATTATATAAAAAGACCTATTTTTGAGTGTAGAGGCTTCAAAAGGTGACACATAGGATGACAATAGCCTTGAAAAAATGACACGTCATCATCAAGTCTAGCCTTGAAAAAACGACACGTCCATGCTTAAAATATAAAGATACGTAGGCATCAAAAAATTTTACTACTGTTTGGACTTTGAAAAATTGATGTACTTCTCTTGCTACATTACTCAAACAAGCTCAAACAATTACATTTCACCCACTCCATTTCACTCAACCTTCAACATTGACTGCAACTTGCCTTTATCCGGCCAAGTAATTTTTTGAAGAAGGTAACACCATCTTTCTTTTCCTTTCCTTCCCACCTTTAAATTGTCTAGCTTTATTGAAATTTATCTATTCTTTTTACCCACATTTCATTTCACCCACACCATCTCTCAACCTTCCCATGCTCCTTTACCGATTCCGGCGACACCAATTTCGGACAACGATAACACCATCTTTCTGTTACTTACTTATATCTTATCTGATTTTGCTCATGTATTTGTAGGTCTTCATTTATTTAGCTTGAATTTGTGGACTTGTGCACTTGTGGTGATGAAGGGAGATGAATCCTTTGTTACGCTTTTTTTGGTTTGAAAGCCTAACGAGAGTTCAATCACTACAATGATAGATGAGCAAGCAAATGGATCTATTAATCTGTTATTGGTCTAAAAACGTCAAATCTATAAGTAAACATACAATTTATAGTCATATTTCTTTATTAGTGAAAGAAAACTAAACTCATAAATAACTTGATTTTTACAGGTTGTTGTGGAGATAGAAGCCTTGAAAGTATTATTGGCAAGCATATATGGATGCAAGAAATTGCACCGTTCAATTCCTACATTCCAAGACCAGGTAACATACTCTGTATCTTTCATTATATTCATTTTCTATAGCTTATATAATATCATCGCGTTATTATTCTTCAAGTTCTCTTTTTTTACGTTTTAGATATCAAAGGTTGCCAAAGGGTTTGATCGACTCACAATCTCTTATAGTTAACTGGCAAGCATCTCTTTCGTCGAAAGGTTGGTGCGCATTTATCTATCTAAAGATTACTCCGCACAATTCATCTTGTATCAGTTGTTACTAAGTTACAGTATAATGTTTTTATTAAAAAAAAAAAAAAAAAAAAAAAAAAAGAAAAAAAAAATTGTTAATTACTCTTAGCATCACATTTTGAATATTTAAAATTATGCCTCGTGTTTGAGAAGACATTCATGTTTAATGTTTAAAAATTTCTATTTTATTTAGGTACTTATCATACTACGAAAGACACAAAGATCATGCAGATATCCTTGCAAAGATATTTTGCAGTTGTTGTACAATTGGATATGTGAATGATAATGGTCATGAGAATGGGTGTGATAATAGGGGTAAGGGATGGCATTTGAAGGTGTAACAAAAAAGTCAAAGCAAATTATGTTGAAAACTTTATATGAGATTATGAGAATAGGTATGGTGAAGATGATGGTGAGTTATTTGTACCGGCCATTTTTCACGGAAGAGTTGTCTTTGTATAATAAGTAGTAGTAATATTTGTTCAAAAAAAGTATAATAAGTACTATAATACGGAGTAGTATTTACATTTTATTTATTTTTTTAGTTTTGAACTAAAATGAGAAATAGAATCGATACGTTGCCCAATGCATGTGTAATGCATAATTGAATTTGGAGTTAACATAAACATGATTACATATATAATACATGTTTCATCAGTTATATTACTTATAGTTGTTGGTGATTGTAGTGTATTACTTTGTTATAAATTTTAGTACACATGCTTATTTTCTTACTAGACATGATACGTTTAAAATGAGTTTGCATCGAACATAAATGGTCTTATATTGTTAAACAAGTATATCACAACTCTTTGGTAAAGATTTAGACGGATTTAGAGGTTGGCATTACATGGTTTTGGCCGGTCATTTGAAGTCGCAAAACAATTTTTTTTTTCTTCCCCTTTTTATAATTTGGATCATTATCTTAGTTTCACATTATTCTTTGCTACTAATTGACAAATAAACGTTTGATATTTTGTAATGTTAACACCATGTATGGCTATTGCAAGTAAAGGACTTGCATATTAGATGTAAAGTTCAACAAAGCCGTGCTTGGGCCGTGCTTTAGCACGGCCAAAACCGTACCTAGTATATAATATATAATGACATAAAATGAGGGTATTCACTATACCACGTTAAATTCATCCAAAGGTGTAGTGATTATTTTCCAACTAACCTTGTTCTTCGTGTCCATATATATGTATTTTTAAATTAGAATTCCATTAATAATTAAAAACCAAATAAAATAAAAAAAACATTACAATAAAAATTAAAAACTTAAACTAATAGTTTAAATTATATTTTGCCCTTATTTTTTGCTTCATCTCCAACACCGTCTCTTGTTATTTTCCGGTTAAATGGTCATCGGGGAGTATGATAAACCATGAAGCCTTTATCCATCTTTTTTTCTTGCTTAAATTGAAATATTTGACGTTGCATCTCAAGTTCTTCTCTCTGGTGTGCAAGACTCCGTTGTTCTAATTTTATTTCTCATGTGAAAGCTTTTGTCTCTCAAATTCCACTTTCTCCTGACATGCCTGCTCTTCCAATTCCAGTTGCCGCTCCTTTATTCTCGAATACCCAACCAAGGCTTCCTTCCTTTGGAAAAATAAACCAGATGCGGTGTCTTTTTGATTGGTTCTTCGTCTTCTTAGATTGTTGATGTTTTTTGTAGTCCTCCTTTTAACGAGCACCACCTCTTCGAGGGGAGAGTCGTTTTGAACGGGTACAGATGGACCACCTGAACCTTGACCCAGAGCATAATGTGACTACCAAATAATGGATCAAATTCGTCTTCAAGATCAAAACGGTTAACTGAAGAAAAATGTCGAGAAACTTGAGATGGGACCAGATGACATTTGTGGACGACACATTTGATATTGTTGTACATTTGATTTTGTTGTTGTTGGTTATATGAAGGAGAAAACGGTTTATTTATATAAATATATTGTTGATGTTGTGATTGGTATGCGAAACTAGTGGGTTGAAAATTAACAGGTGGTGAGTATCCGGTTAAAAGAAAATTGGGGTCGTTGTTGTTGGGACGTTTTATTGTCGTCCGATTTTTGGTGTTTTGATTTTGGGTGTTTTGTGAGACACTTTTTAAGTTGAAAATAGTTGAAGAAGTTAGAGACGAGAAAGTGTGTTAAAATTTGAGAAGAGAAAGTGATATTTGTAGAAGAAGAAAGTGTATTATTATAAAATAAAATTATACAAACACCCCCAACGGCTAGTTCTTTTACATTTGCTTCGATCGCACACTCGACCAAAAAACAAAGGGGCGTGTTCCATGGTTAGCTCCTAATGAGAATGAGGGAGAGGGAAGAGGGGTGATGCGTCCTACCACTCAACTGACCGAACAGGGACCCAACAATTAAAACCAGTCTTAAGATATCAAATGTTCATATTGGTCAAAACTTGTTGTAAATGCAATTCCCCTTCTTTCAAAAGCTATTTTTTAGATTATTAAATGCAAATGTGACATGAAGGTATTTTGGTGGCATGTGACGTGATAGTTGTAGTATTTAAAGAAACCAACAAATGATCTTTTAAGAAACTAGACTAGTACCCGTGCATAGTAACGAGATACTATAACGACAAATAGTTTATTGATAAAAAAAAAGTTTATAGGTTATAAATGAAAAATAATAAAAGTTTGAAGATTTGGGAATTAAACATAATGTTTTGAAACCCGGTTCGACCCGGGTGGTTCAACCGTTCCGGTCGAAAAATTGGTCGATTTAAACCGGGTCAACTTGCTAGGTTGGGTCGAAAACGGGTCAAAGTAAACCGGTTCAACCCGTCGGGTTTGAAGTGTCCCGGGTCAACCCTGTTTGTGATCTGTATTAATTGTTTTAATTTTTTATATTTAATTTGGTAGATATGTTTTGAAACCCGGTTCGACTCGGTTGGTTCAACCGGTTGAACCGTTCCTGTCGAAAAATTGGTTGATTTAAACCGGGTCAATTTGCTAGGTTTGTTCGAAAATAGGTCAAATTAAACCAATCCAACCCGTCGGGTTTGAAGCGTCCCGGGTCAACCCGGTTTGTGATTTGTATTAATTGTTTTAATTGGTTGTATTTAATTTGGTAGATATGTTTTGAAACCCGGTTCGACCCGGGTGGTTCAACCGGTTAAACCGTTCCGGTAAAAAATTTGGTCGATTTAAACCGAGTCAACTTGCTAGGTTGGGTCGAAAACGGGTCAAATTAAACCGGTTCAACCTGTTGGGTTTGAAGCGTCCCGGGTCAACCCGATTTATGATTTGTATTAATTGTTTTAATTGGTTGTACAATGTGTATAAATCATTGTACTTTTAAGTAATGGGGTGTTTTAATAAGAGTATTAATTACATTTCATAATTTCCTTTAATAAGTTTTTTCAACATTTCACATTCCTTGACTTTTCACTTTTCCATTTTTCCACTTTAACCATTTTTGCTTTATAGGTAGTATAGATAATTCATCTACCTTTCATTATGATTTATTAGGCAAGTTTTTTTTTTTTTTTTTTTTTTTTTTTTTTTTTTTTTTTTTTTTGTGAGCGACTCTTACCCTTACCATTGCCATCATCATCACGCGCCACCTTAATAACTCACCTCCCCCTCCCATCACCCCCTCAAGAATGATGCAAGGAAAAAAAGGGATCGAGGTGATCACCATCACCTCTTGAATAACGTATCTTTTTCGTCGGGTCTCCCACTCAAAATGGTCATTTTTTTTTTTGAAAAGGCGATTTTATTAGAAACAAAAACTAGCAAGGAGCTAGATTACAAAACAATAATATAGGGGTTTTTGAGCCAAATGGTCATATTAATATAAATAAAAATTACCATTTTATTTACCTATAAATACCTATATATCACATCATTTTTTTACACAACTTCAAATATATCATCTTTCTCAATATATACACAACTTAAACAAAATATTTATCATTCATCATTAGGATAAGTTCACAAACGTGATGTTCACTGACTCATAGGAAGGAATATGATGTATAAATGAATCATATTACATAATATGATTCAAAAATACAAAGGGAATGCGATATTCCCAATTGGTATTGGGATGAAGCACATCAACTGAGCGACCTCGTACGAACCCATAAATAAACGCTACAAGTTATCAGAAAAATCAAATTTTCATAAGCGCATCAAATCCTTCGTGCTGATTTGGTCGAATACTTTTCTTATGAAGTTTAATATAAGTTTTTAGCATGTATGATGTTTTTAATGTAATGTTTTTAATTATAAAATTTTAGTTTAGTTTTTAATTAAATTCTTAGAAAAATGGGTTTTGGTGGTGATAAAGGTAATGACCATAAAAGCTGAAAGGTGATGATAGTGGTGATATGTTGAAAAGTGATGTAGCACTGACGTGAAAATAATAAAAGTGACCATAAAAACTAGTTTTAAGGCACTTTTAGCAAAAGTATTTATTTTGTTAAAGGTTTTGATTATCTTAGTAATTTGGCCTTATGACAAAAAAAAAATGACTTGTAGTTTTTTTAAAAACATCAGAGTGTGCTTGCCTCCTTAATGATAAGTTTCTAAGGGTGTGTTTGATTACCACTTAATGAAATGATAAAGTGCTGATTGTCAAAAACTTAATCGGACGGATGTTTGATTAAAAAAAAATGAGCGCTGAATGATAAGTAAATGCGTTGAGCGATTTTGACAATGAAGCATACAAAATGATTAAGTGAGCACGTGGTCTTCTACAAATTCCCCGAATACCCACCACCCACGTCACCTTGGCCTTTAAAAAATTCACGTCACCTTATTAGCACATGGTCTTCTATAGTTCTATCCCATTTATTCATTTTAAAAAACAATAAATAATCATTAGTTATAATTAGCATATTGTATACTTTTTATATGTTGAACATTGAATTAGTACAAGTATTCGATCATATATATTTGTTGGTTAGATTTTGTCATTTTACAAAGTTAATTGTGTATAATGGTCTCTCGTTTATCTAATTAATTCATGAATTTCGAGTCTGTTAGTATATAAATATAAATTGATTATATTGTTTTATATATTCGTAATTTATATTGTTTTATGATCTTTTGATAAGACTATTTACTTTTTTTTTGTTTATTCCAACATTACTTTCTTTATATTATATTTTTATTCGAGTTAATAACTTTTTTTTATCAAACGGTATATTTTGTTCAATGCAAAATCAGACAGAAGGTTAAATTGGTAATTTCAGGCAACTCAGATTGCTCATTCAGAACAAATATCAAACAACCATTTTCACTCAGAATCAGGTTCACTTAGCATTTTAGAATCATTTAGCAGCTTTGATTCATTCAGCGCTAAATCATATTTTTTATCAAACAGCCTCTAACTTTGTTTCTGATATACTCATTAAGATATCAAATGTTCATATTGGTCAAAACTTGTTTTATATATTAAAAGCTCTTTTCTAGATGCGTTTTGTTATTGGTACTTTCTTAAATTACAAATAATACTGTACTTCTTTTTATTTTGGGTTTTTCTAACTTGTGGCTTAGAGGCACAAGTTAAACACACAAAAAGTACATCAAAAGTACACAAGGACCCATATAAAAATGCACACATATGTATTTTTATGTGGATCCATGTGTACTTTTTCGTGGGCCCTTTTGTATTTTTAGTGCGCTTAACTTGTGCCCCTAGGGCATAAGTTAAAGAAACTCAACCAAAAAAGTAGTAAAACACAAAAAATAATAATGCAAAAAACAATAAAAATGGATTGTCTAACCAATGCCCTAAGAGCATTGGTTAAGAAGGCATTAACCTTCACAAAATAATTCAGGGACCCACACACAGAGTACTCTTTTTGGATTAAAATAAGGTTTTTTAATCTTTTTTATGGGTCCATACCTTTCTTAACCAATGCCCTTAGGGTATTGGTTAGACAATCCTCAAAAAAAAAAAAAAAAAAAAAAAAAAAAAATTGTCTTGTCATTTAAATAAAATTGGTAAAATTGATGAAAAAAGTGCGGAGCAAAAGCAAAAAAAATTTAACAAGTCAAAAATACGGAAAAAAATAAATAAATAAATAAATAAAATTATCTTTTTTATCAATAATTGTAAAAGTAGAAGGATAACAATAGTACCGCTCTTTCTAGATTATTTAATGTAAATGTGACATGAAGATATTTTGATGGGATATTTTGGTGCCATGTGACAAGATAGTGATGCAAGTAATGCATCAACCAGTTGTACAGCACAAGTAAATAGTTAGACTGATTAACATGTGGTGTTATGCCACGTGGTTACAAGTTAAACATTTGACAAGTTCCAGAATTCTCTAGAGGATTCCACTACAAACCACAAATCATTGTCAAATACTGTAACTTTTAGACTAATAGTTGTACTTTTTCTTGATATTGAAATTATTCAATATTTCTAGCACATAAGTTTTCTTGCCCGTCAAATAGATATGTTCGACTCCAAACTGACAAAAACACACCTAAACCGAACCGACACAAATCGAATAGAACCAATCATATTCGGTTTGGTTTTGGTTCATGTTTTTCACGAAATCGATTCTCAGGCCGGTTGTTTCGATTTTGGACCTTTGCTCAGCCCTACTTGTAAATGTCATCATTTATTTGTGAGAAGTTGTCGAGTTTAATTTTCATAGGTACAAAAAAAAAAAAAAAAAAAAAAAAAAAAATCTTATGCATGTCAAAGGTTTTAAATTACATTTCTTATGCATGTCACAGTACTATATAGCTGTGACTAAACACTCACCAACAAGAGAATAAAACAACCACAAGTGACCAATGAGCCTCTGCTTTAGCGGTACGGAGGTTTTACCCTCCTAGGCAAGGTCTTAAGTTTGAGTCTTGTCTAGGGCGATAGGAGTTTCTTCTCGCATACGTAAAGAGAAGAGTGTCATTGCCTTCTGGGCAGGACCGAACCTGATTGTGTGAGCTCGCTACGCTTTCTGGGCTAAGGGCATGTAGCCACAATTGCCGTAAAATTAAAAAAAAAAAAAAAAAAAAAAAAAAAAAAAAAAAAAAAATTGTGTGATCAAGATTCGAGTCGCAACTAGGATTATATTTTCAAAACATAGAGGGACAAAAGAGAAAGAAACCCTTGAGTCGGTTCGGTTGGGATATATAATCGTTCGATCATCCTTTAACCCAATCAAAATCTCTCAAGCCGCAAGAAACTGACAGGTAAATTGTTTGTATATTTATTTTCTTATATATATTGGTCGAGTAAGTTATTATTTATTGATTGATTGTCTAGGCCAGTTATTAATTTGACTATCTAGCTTGGAATTGCTGTTTTTATTATTTTCAATGTTATGATTATAACCTGCGAATTTTATTCCTTATAATATGCTTATTCGCTTCAATTTTGTTTTATTTTTTATTTTGTGTGTTTTAGTTTAAGATTTCATAGGGTTTTGATCGGCAATGCATATAGAACACTCAATGATTGTTGACAAGTCATTTTGTCTAGTTTGGTCACTTGTCAACTTTACTCATTTGTCTAATTAGATCTTTTATCGAGATTAGTACTCTTATTGAGATTGGCTCTTAAAAAAAAAAAAAAAACAAAAAAAAAAAAAAAAAAAAACAAACTCCACGGCCCGGACTAATTGGGGCAGTACGGGGCATGCTAATCGGGTTACAGGGCGGGTTTGGGGCTTAAAAGGGGATTTTAATTGGGTTTGGAGCAGGGAGCGGGGAATCCTTGTCCCGCCCCGCCCGAATAATCTACACACTTATACAAATATCTATCCTACATTATAAAGCATTTGACACTTACTACAAAAGGAAGTCTTAAAATTTTAAGACTAAAAACATTACTATTAAAGGAAAAGTAGAAAATTAATGTAAAATATGAAAATTTAAGTCTAATTTAAACTATATGTAACCCCCTCCAATAATTATACATTTTAATGAAAGTGTTTATAAGAAAAACTCACTATTAACCATCAATTTAATGTTAATATTTGAAAAATAAAAGTGTTAACCATTTACACTATTAATAATTTAGACGTTCTACTTTTGAAAAACATATTTCTAATACTTTATACTATTTGAAACATGCTAGATAAAGAAATTTAAAATGAAAAATATTTGCTCGCCACAAAATAGTCACCGGGTACCCGCCGCCGCATTGCGCGGGTACCCTTCTAGTATATATATACCTATATGGTATTTGTTGGTATTTAGGTAATAAAAAACCATTACTATAATATTGTTAGTTTTTATATATTTGTAAGATCGTAAAATTGTGATTGTAAAATTTTGTTTAGTGTCATATTTTAAAATTTTAATTTTTCGAGAATCACTCCTAATGGGGATATCTCGATAAGATCCAAGATTCATACGGGGCAGGTTTGGAGGAGCATTGCGGGGATCGGGGCGGGTTTGGGAATGGGAATGACCGCCCTGCCCCAAACCCGCCCCATTGCCTTCCCTACTTACCGGGGTGGCCTGTCAAAGTTGAGACCTTTGACAAAGTTTGACTTTTTCAAAAATCAATCAAAATTGTTTAAGACCAATTTTCTTGTCTTGGTCGATTACGTTATTATTTATTCATTGATTATCTAGTAGGTATATGTTATTAATTTGATTATACTAAGGGGTTTTTTTTTTTTTTTTTTTTTTTTTTTTTTTTTTTTTAGTAAATGGTTACCCCAGTGAAATGTTTTACAATGGAATGTCGTTGAAATACCATATTAACTTCAATCAAAAGCTTGAATCACTAAATTGTTTGAGACATGCCACAACCAACACGCCAATCCGTAGCATACCAAGCAACAATACAAAAAGCCTCCAAGCCAACTCACCAGCAACATATAGGGAGTATAAGACGCACTGTCGCCTTAAAAAACCTCCAAGAAAAACCCAGTGGGAAAAACCTTGAACCATACATACACAAGGTCTTTGAAAGTAGAGTAAATTACATAAATGGTCCCTGTGGTTTGCCCAAAGTTTAATCCACAGTCCCTGAAAGTTAAAAGTTGCACGGATAGTCCCTATATTTGAAAAGAATAACACTCATGGTCCTTCCACTTAACTGGTGTTAGTGGCTTCCGTTATCTTTTACACGTTAGTCTCTTTTTGTTAAATATCATTGCATCGTTCGTCCTTTATAATAACGGCCGTTTTTAATTTGAAGTTTTTCGAATTTTTCTTACGTTTTCATCCGTTTTTATACGTTTTCATGCGTTTTAATCCGTTTTCGTCCGTTTTTATATGATTTCTTCCGTTTTTCTTACGTTTTCATCCGTTCTCGCTCGTTTTTATACGTTTTCGCTCATTTTTCTTACGTTATTGTTTGTTTTCCTACGTTTTCATCCGTTTTTATACGTTTTTGCTTGTTTTTATACGTTTTCCTTTATTTTTCTTACATTATCATACGTTTTTATCCGTTTTCGTCCATTTTTATCCGTATTCAAGCTTCGTATGATGAGTATGACTATGCTCAAAACTTTGATCAAGGATCGAAATGGAGAAACAAGGTTGATATTTTGCCTAGATCATTTTCTGTTCATTTTTTTTTCCGTTTTTATAGGTTTTCATCCAGTTTTATCAGTTTTCGTCTATTTTTATCCGTTTTTGTCCGTAAGCCACCACCACCACCAATAAAAAAAATCAATTTTTTTTTCAAATATTTTTTTCTAAAAAATCAAAAAAAAAAAATTGAAAAAAAAAATTTTGAACAAAAAAATAATTTTTTTTTTGAAATTTGATTTTTTTTTTTTTGAAATTTTGAACAAAAAAAAATTGAAAAAAAAATTAGAAATTTTTTTTAGAAAAATTTCGAACAAAAATATTTTTTTTGATTTTTTAGAAAAAAAATTTTGAAAAAATTGAAAAAAAATCAAAAATAATATATATATATATATATATATATATATATATATATATATATATATATATATATATATATATATATTAGAATTTTTTTTTATTTTTTTTTTCATTTTTTAGAGAAAAAAATTGAAAAAAAAATAATTTTTTTTATTGGTGGTGGTGGTGGCTTACAAATAAAAATAGACGAAAATGGATAAAACCGGATGAAAACCAATAAAAACGGATAAAAATTGAACAAAAAATGATCTAGGCAAAATATCAACCTCGTTTCTCCATTTCGATCCTTGATCAAAGTTTTGGGCATAGTCATACTCATCATACGAAGCTTGAATACGGATAAAAATGGACGAAAACGGATAAAAACGTATGAAAACGTATAAAAACATATACAAACGGATAAAAACGTATGAAAATGTAAGAAAAATAAAGGAAAACGTATAAAAACAAGCGAAAACGTATAAAAACGGATGAAAACGTAGGAAAACAAACAATAACGTAAGAAAAACGAGCGAAACGTAAGAAAAACGGACGAAATCGTATAAAAACGGACGAAAACGGATTAAAACGCATGAAAAGATAATGGAAGCCACTAACACCAGTTAAGTGGAGGGACCATGAGTGTTATTCTTTTTAAAGATAGGGACTATCCGTGCAACTTTTAACTTTCAGGGACTGTGAGTGAAACTTTGGGCAAACCACAGGGACCATCAATGTAATTTACTCTTGAAAGTATGTAAAAGCCATAAAAACTGATGAAGGATCGGGCACTCGCCATCTATTTTCATTGTTCAACCATCAAAAATTTACACTGCATTATAAACAAGAAGAGGGAGATTCCATTCGACTTCTTAAACCTGAAAGTGAGTAACTAAAGCCGAACCGTAGCAATAATAGTATCCACGACTTGATCTTTCGACCTCTTCTTTTCTAAAATACGCAAGTTACGTTCTTGCTAAATAAAATAGTACGATTTTCTAGGGTTTGTTGCTTAGGAATATTGAATGATTGAAGATATATATGTTAATAGTACAAGATGTTTTATATGAAAAATTGTAATTGCTGTTTTTTGGTTGTTTTATTTTATACGCAATAAGCTGTTTTCTTAGTTTGAGCATCATAAACAATTTAGGTTTCGCTTATCGCTGTTTGTTTCAGCTTATATAGTCGGCTTATGGCTTATTTGATTTTCGGCTTATATAAGCTTATTATGACATGATAAGCTTGTATAACGTGGAAAGTTTCATAAGCTAAAAAACGAATAAACCTGCTATATAAGCTTTAAACAAACAACCCCTTAAACATACCCTGCTATTATTTACGTAGTAATGTTTTGGTCAAAGTTGTTACATTTTTGTTTGCTACTGGACAGGTATTCTCAAAGTGTGCATAACAATGGCAAAGGTTTCATTGCGTCAACATAAATCATCAAATACTGTAAGTCTATTATTATTAAGCGTACACATTGTCATTTTCTATAAATTTACTCGCATTGTTTTTTGTAATACAGAACTATAAGAGAGAGATACCAGAAGACAAAATACTTAAGTTATTTGATGACTCGATCAAACATTGTTTCCCTGAGTTAATTGATGAATTTCCCGTGATTTCTCCTATGAGTCTGGTCGGTCAAGAATCGAAAAATGAGTATGGTGATTACATATGGTATGGAATTACTTCCTTTGTTATGTAATTTTTTGAGTTTTTTTCTTCAAATGAGAATGATGATGAAAGTCTACATTTGGTAATTATTGTAGCATAAATATCTTCACCATATGCGAAGGATTAAGAAGATTAGATCGAGAACTTTTTCGTAAAAAAACATCACGAGATATTGCACACAGACTTTTCGAGGTATTATCATGTAAAATATCATAACTTGCTGAGTTTTTATCTTTTATGTATTGCCTTTGGTTCCATTGAGAAGGTTTTTAAAGTGAGAAGATTGAGAAATCTTCGTTTGAGCTATTGATTCATATTTTTTGATTTGATTCACAAATATACATCAATTACTAATGAATCGAATCTATAAATCACAAATTTGATTCACAAATCTTTGTAAAAATCGACTTACGGTATTGATTCATTAAATCTGTACATATGATTGAAATTTTTAACATCGATTCAATTTCTTTTCACATTTTGGATTAGAATCACATTGTTAAAAGTCTATAGTTTTTAAAAATCAATTTCTTTTTACAACAATAGTAAAGTCGCTGAAAAGGGAAAAAAATCCTTTTCATGGTCAATTGGTACCGTGATATGTTCGTGTGTATGTGATTAGATCCAGATCAGAACTGAATGAACGGTCCAAATCTACGTGCATGTCCGCACGAAAAAAAGAAATCCGCACCAGATCCTCAACCTATATATATAAGAAGTAATCTTAAAATAAGAAGTAATATATGGGTCGGTGTGACGTTTTATTATTATTGTAGGCTATCAAGAAAGAAAATAAGAAGGAATCCATGATGCAACTTGCCCTACGGGATGTGGGTTATATTACCTACAAATATTCCATGAAATGGATGAACAAGGTTTTTTTTTTTTTTTTTTTTTTTTTTTTTTTTTTTTCCTCTTAAACCATTTAAACACATTTTACAGTTCTGACTTAGATAACTCATTTCTACACCCTTTTCTCTGCAGAGGATCCATACCATGCTTGAAGATGGTATCGACACATGGGCACCCGAAAATATGGAACGGGTAGTAGTAGCCATGCCAATAGCGGCTCAAAATGTGGATTTCCGATCCTCTTGCATCGAAAACATGCTAATCCGTATATTTGACTATAGTGGAGCGGCTGTGGGCAGAAGCCTTAATAGGGTATATATGCCGTTGACGTAGCTATTTGAATGTGTTATATTTAATATTTTTATATGTATGAAATTACGTCTAAATTAGGCATATTTTTTTGCAGCACATAGAGCCGCTAAAAAAAAACTTTGTTGAAATTCGAGATCCAGGAAAAAGTGTGTTGGTGTCAAGAGTAACCGGAGCTCAACTTTTTGCTGTGAACAGTGATCCATCACCATCATTGTTTGAAAATGTTTATCGCGATCTCACAACTATGCGGTACTTAACTTGCTGAGTTTATCTTCTATATGTATATGTATTTGTTTTTCATGCTCTATATGCGCAGCGGCAGTAAACCCACTTTCTGAGCCTTTTTTATATATGGCCCGTTTTGAAATTTTGTGTACTATTTTATTAATATCTCGTCTAAACTAGTTTTAGTTCTAAGGTACTCCGTATCTTTTTTAATGTCAACACTGATACATTTCACTAATGGTATATGTAGGAGTGCAATTTACGAGCAAGAAGCACAATTGATTGTGTTTGTCACTCCGGTAGAGCAACGAGATTATGTAAACAAATGTATCGAGGTAAGTAACTTTTACACAACACGGTAACTAATAACATGTTAAAAACGAAGATTGGAGGAGAAATTGAATTATGGTTCCTTTTCCAGGTTGCTAAACATGACTGGCTCGAACGTGGTGCCAAGTACCCTGTACTACGTTGTTGTGGATACCGAGCTTCTAGTGATCGAGGAATGGTTGATTCTTTGTGGAACCAATTTGTATCGCGTTTTCATTTATTTGAGGTTCTAGGTATAAATATAATTCATTTATTCTCTATTTTTATTTTGTTAAAAACAATGTGATTTGCCAAAAACATTTCATTGCATGTCATTCAACTTCATCTAGTTTTCTACGTTTTTACAAAAAATTATATCTTTTTCTTAGCCCACTAAAGATAAACATGCCCCAAATCCATTACTGTTATAACGGGATTGATTTAATATAGCTAAATTTCACAATTTTTCTTTTTATCAGGCCATGATGCTGGGTATGATGTTGGAGAGTTGTTTGAATATGCTGTTGTGTAAGATTTTCACGCTTTTATCCTAATTTTTACCCTTATTATTGTATTTTGTTGTGATCATACTCTTGAGGAGAGTGGTATATAATTGTTATTTTCTCATCAATTTTTTTATTTACAAATTTTTTTTATAATGAATTCAACAACGTAACACCATCTATATTCTTTGATCCGTAAAACGAGACACCCTGCTTTTAGGTTATATTTATATTTTTACGTTTTTTGTTCTTAACAGGTACGCATATTTGAAACACCACAGATTAGCCATGTGTACGTTGAACTTTGATGAGATATTTGCTTCCGAGGGAAATACTTTGGTGTATCTATTAGAGACTCTAGCTATCTTTCGTCAACTTAGGGAGAATTTAGGTAGTAGAGGCACTGTTAATTATACGAAGGAGTTTTATCGCAAAGAATGTGCGTTGGCAGTACATTTGGTCCAATTTACTGAGGTAAGACAAACATACATCGGTATGAATATTTGATACTGATGATACACATGCACTGAGTTGCATGCCTAAATGAAGACATTTCGCAAATGTAGATAGAAAACAGAAGTGAAGAAGTTTGGTTTTTATAGATTTCCCTAATGTTATTAATATGATTATTTAAAGTATATTATTGTATTAATAATCTGACTTTCTTTTCCAGGTCATTGATTATGTTTGTTTAACGTTCAACCTACATCTAGTTTGTGAATACATTTGGAGTCTGTGTAAGAAATTTAGGAGTTACTACTACGAGGTACATTTACTTGCATACTCTTTTTCTAAAATAGAGTATTGAATGTAATTTCCTGTTTTCATACAATATTGAAGGTTACTTTTCAAAAAGTTTATTTGATTTTGAAAGTTTTTTAGTGGGTCTGCTTTTGAGAAAGCAAGATCATTGATACATTTAACATTTTGTTATTATTATTATTATATTATTATTATTTTTTTCACACAATACCAAATTGATTTTTTTTGGTTCTCTTAAGTTAATTTTGTAAAAATCAATTTGATTTTTTTTTATATAAAACACGATTATTTTCGTAGGTTCTGCAGCTTCCGGATTCAAAGGTTTATAACTCCAAATTATTTTTGTGTGATGCAACTTATGTGGTAATGAAAAAATGCTTCCATCTTTTGGGGATCAGTCCGGTAGGCTTTCATCTATTAGATTTTCTTGTTAATTTTTTTTTTTTTTTTTTTGGATCCTCTTTTGTGGGACTTATTTTTTGTGTATAAAGTTTACTCTGTTTGTGAAAGGGAGTTCTTAAGATCAATTTAAGTTTTTGGGTTTGTGTTCCTTAATTTAAATTGGTTTGGGTTTATGTTCCTTAATTTAAATTGGTTTGGTTGTGTATTAAGTTTTTGGTTTCATGTTTAAATGATTTACTATGAGGAAGCAAAGTATTAAAAGGGTTTTTTCTTCTTTAAAAAAAAATAAATAAATAAAATAAAAAAATAAAAACTGAGTTAAGTTTAAATAACAAGTAAAAGTACAACATTAGTATAAAAAACAAAGTTAGTCGCAGTTCCACATTATATAACCAATTTTGAACTCCTTTTTTTGGCGTAGGAATCCCCGAAAGTGTTAATTATAAATATTGTAAGAAAGACGGGTTTCGAGGTTATTCCTCTGCCTGTTCGTGATGCAAGGTAACTTCCTTCCATTTATTATTTATTATGTGTCTTTGATTTTTGTTTTTAATCTGTGATGGTTGTTTTGATTTTTGTCAGGCATAAAGAATTAAACCCTAGGTTTGAACTCTTTAGCATGAATGTCTACGTTTCACACCCCTCTTTTGAGATGTTTGATTTGTTTGGTTGCGTCTCTTTAATAGACACAGATGGAGTACTATCCGATAAGAGATTGCCATTAGATAAAAATGAAAATGGGTATGTTTCTTATTTTTTCCGTGATTGGTATGAGGCCGTCGGCACAATCAACAATGGCTATATTTTCTTTGGCAATCCTAGCCCTATGTGTTCTGCTCCATTCACGTCGGTTCTTGAGATCTATGTACGACTTTATGCCACAACTGTTGGAAATGACAAGTGTATCCTAATATGCATGAAGAAGTTTCCGATAGACTTATCAGAGTTTTGGGACGGTGGACTAGATTATAAGCGTGCTACGCTTCTCTTTGAAGGTCAGAATGGATCCATAGATTTCGAATATATTGCGTTGAGAGACGCAATCGATACATCGATGGAGTTGAGTTTTGATTCACCTCATGATCCTCTTCGAAAAGCATTTGTAAAAGGCCATATATTTGCCTATTATGACGGTGTACTTGATGGCCTTGAGGGCCTTAAAAACCACAGCTACAAGGCTGTTCTCTTTGAAGCCGTTGATGGTTCGACAGTAAAGGTTGGCCCAGTCCCGCTGGAGAGATCCGTTCTGGCGGTACCCGCAAAGGGCAACCTCGTCATTGAAGCACTTTTTAGAGATGTCGAGACTGGAGAAGTTATTTTGAATAAAAAAAGCAAACTCCATCCGAAGCCAAATGGTTACAGCAAGTGTTTTATGCCATGGAAAGATTGTTGTTTCAATTTGACAGTCGAGTGGAGCCAAGGTATTGCACCTTAACAATGACAAAACTATTATTTATATCTTTACTTATCTTGAAACTGTACACCTTATTGGATTAACTTTCTCAAATGTTATGCAGGTTCCAAGTCTTCGTATACATAGATTGAAAATGTGTTGCAAGTGAGAAGTTGGCGGAAAGTTAATCAGCTTTTGGATTGAAGATGTAGGTGAGATGGTTGAAATGTTTAACAGTACTTACTATTACTAGCTTATCCTACTTTTAAGGTATGTCTTATGATGGAAGGGAACGGTAGAACTCAATGGAAAGTTGTCTTCGTCATGTTTTGTGTGTTATAGGATAAGATTATATAATGGGGATATGTTTGTTAAAATATTTGAAATGCTTGTGTCTTGAATTGCCATATGACAAATTTTGCAACTCGACTTTATGTGTTTAAACTTGTTTTATTGAATTTTGTATGTTGATAAAACGGGTAAATGGCTAAGTAGTTTTATCAAAATAGGCTGCTTAATCGAGATTGACATTATGCTATTTATCCAGATTGCTTTATCTTGATAGTATGCTTATCGAGATTGGTTGCCTTAGGCAGTTTATCGAGATTGCCTTGTGCAGGATCCCAACACTTAAGTACTCAATCATACGAGATTCATTGTTTGGATTAAGATAAGAAAGCAGCGAGATAGAGAGAGGTAGCGAGGTAGAGAATTCAGTTAAGCGTAGTATCATTCAAATGAAAACCAAGCCACGCCCCCTAACCTTAAGGGGGGGTATTTATATTACAAAAGTATTGAGGTAGTTCACTTTGTTAAGTGGCTAAGTAGCGAGGTAGGCAAACCTTGTTGGGCTTCTTATTGGGCTTCCTATCGGGGCTAGCTATTTAACTAATACAATTATTGCCCGTTACTTATTACCACGACCAAGACTAATAATAAACACTTCTAGAACGATTCCTAACAACCTCCTTCTAAAGGTTGATTATTTGGGTCTTGGCTCGTTGTGATCTCTTCTTGGTCCGACACCAACATAGCTTTCCCATCTTCTCATCTGTCTGCGAAACCTGAGATGCTTGAAGATCATATCAGCAAAATCTTTCTAGTTCTTCAAGTCATATGGGAATGCTTATAAGTACATTACTATTGACTAAAAATTCACATTACAAATTACTATTAACACTTTTAACTACTATGACGGATATCAATTGATTGGATACAAAAAAGAGGATGAAGTTCCATACTATAAATGCAGTTTATCTAATTATGGTTCACTTTTAGTATAATAATAAAATGCATTATCTAATATATCTAAAACCCAGGATTCCGTTGGGCCAAAAACGCCTTCCTATTGGTTGGAGGGCCGTAAAACCACTGTTATAACTACTGTTCATCCGTTTCAACCACTGTACCCGTTCCGTTTCCCCCTTGATATTTTCCCCCATCTTCACAGCTCTAGAACCTTCATTCCCCAATTTTATCTACTTCTCCTCCATTCTCTCTCGCACTTTCCCCTTTCTTCTTGAAGTTCTTCCATCTAAATTTCTTCCTCTCCCAAATATTCTCAGCTCATCAAGTCACACTAACAAATACCGACATCCACAGGTAACACAAACCCTAAAGAAATTTATTGACAGCCCATGAGTCATACCTTCCTGTGATGAAGGTTCCAGGCATATCTTCATCAAAGGCGCAGAAGCGTGTAAGTATCTATTTGTTTTACAGTGTTACCTTGATTATTTATTATGGGTATGAGAATTGCTATGGTGTAATCACTTGCCTAAATAATCTATGTATTTTGTTTAATTGGTTTAGGTATTTGATAAAAAGATTTATGGGTTTTGAAAATGCAATATTTGTAGTACTATCTTCTATATCGCCTTCACTTTAGTGCAGCGTTTAAGGAAATTCAGGGACTGTGTGTCAGTATGGAGGTAAGGCAGGTAAGATATAGTTGTCTAGAGGTGCAAACGTGCCTATGTCTCACATCGGTGTTGGGCCCGTTAGAAGCTTGATCCAAAAGGCTTATGCTAATGGCCCAATTTTAGTCTAAGATTTTACACAAGAGGCTGATACATCCAAATTGCTTTTCATATATTTTTGCTAGCCAAGTTACTTTTTTCCATGTATTATTATGTAGCACCTCAAACCTTAAATGGATACACATAAGACGTCATTAATTTACAAAGTACTGTGCAACATAATCTCAAAAAAAATTAATAATAATAATAATAACAAAACCCGGGGACTTTCATATTTAAAAAAATATACTCCGTATTTTCTTATTAGGAAATATTTTAATTATTATTTTTTAAATTATAAATTAATAAACTCGTTTTGTTGATATATTAGAAGATAAATATAAAAAATACAGATAAGATGAAACTAACAATAGGATTAAACTTTTTAAACGATTATCTCTAATAATAAAAAACTATAATTAAAAATCATAAATCAAACAAAACAAAGACTAAATTTTTTTTTTAATAAATAAAAATATATCATTCAAAAAAAATTTTAAAAAAAACTCGCGCATGCACGTACATTATAACTAGTATTTATAAGTATTATTATAGTCATTCAAACAACAAAAAGTTTGGAATTTATACAAATTGCTAGTCACTATGCGTTGTTACTATTGTTTTCCCTCAAACAATATCAAACACTAGAAACCAACAACATAAGACTAATCTGAATCTATTTAAGCCATATTAAACACCATATTTAAGTAGGCAAAATTTCTTCTCCTTACCAATGTGGGACTAGAATTTCAAACAAGTTTTATAACCCCGTATAAGAAGTGTTTTTATTGACATGTGTCATAACTCCTTTTGTTGACATAATAAAATATTAGTATGTATCTTCTTTGTAGATTTTCTTTTTTATCAAGCTAGTGAATATTGATATCAGACTCATGTATGGTTATTTAGTGACAATGCAATTGGAATTGTACATACTCCATGGTTTTTGTATGATGTCAAGAACATCTAGTGTATTGTAAAAAAAATTACATGTTCCGGTGAAATGCAAGATTTAACTAATTATTGTACGGCCAGTCAAACAGCTCGGTTTGTAGACGATTGGTACAGGTTGTCCGAGTTAAATCTCACCATTTTATTTGGACATTGCCCCAAAGATATAATGGCATGCCTATAAACAATTACACTACCCACGTAGTTCCTAAAATTTTGGAATTTGTATGATTTGATGGTTACTTTGACTCAACATTTTTTTCTTTAAACAATATCTAGCATAGTAGCCAATGACATAATTCTATTTTCCACCTATTTATTGTAGTAAAAAAAATAATAATAAAATAGTTAGGAAATGGGTTAATTCTTGAAATGGACCGGTAGCCCAAGGTGTTAATATTTTCTAGACCGGAATCTTTAAAATTCTCATTCTAGACATGGGCTACTTAGGAACTGGGCTACCATAGTTAAAATCATGACACATGTCCTGTTTTGTCTTATTATATCTTGTTATAAATGACATATATACCCTCTTCATAGAATTGGGCTACCCACTTCACCCTAGGCTACCTTGGTATTGGGCTACTTACTTCATCTTCTCCGGCCAACACCTCCAAACTTTAAACCCAGAATCCGGCGACCCTTCCGGCTACCACCACCACCAACCTCCGGCCACCACCACCACCGAGCATAACCCCCTTATGTCCAAAAAATTCCGATCAAACAATACACACCATAACAAAACAAATCCAGTCAACAAAACACAAAAATCTCTACTAATCGAAGCAGCAGAATCAAAATAGCAACAATAGTATTAAAGTGCAGCAGCAGAAAAATAAACGCAGCAGCATAATCAAAATAGCATAGCAGTAGTATTAAAATACTCGTAGCAGTAGAATCAAAATAGCATAGCATAGCAGTTTATGATTTATTAAGGCATAACATACAAATTTATCATTTATCGAACAACTACTAAAAAAAGTAGTGGTGATGCAAAGCTGCATTTACTTCACCTTCTCCGGCAAACAATCTCCGGCCAACACCATCACCAACCCAACCCAGATTCCGGCGACCCCAACTCGAATAAATCCAAAAAATAAGGTAAATCCAAACACAATATAAACCCAACTCCAACAACTATGAAATACGAGTGCCTTCAATTTTGCCAGATCTGATTCTCTTAAAAGTCGTGTAACTATAAATTAAACAATACACGTAAAAAATTGATGGTGTCACTTTCAGTTTCCTACATCACTTTACATTTGCATCTTGTGAATGTACCGTACTAGGACATAAAGCTTGTAGTAGCAAAAATGGAAATCATTTTCGTGACATTGTTTAGCATGAAAATAGGTGGTCGTACTTGAGTTTTAGGGTGTTAGGTTCATTCATTCATGCCATGGGGTCATTGGTAGAGATGCAAAACTGGAAATCATTTTGATATGTAGGTTTCTTGTTTCTAGATCTATTTTTTTGGGAGGTTTTATGATATGAACCGATTGTGTATTGGATTTTTGTAATGGTGGTTTTAATGGTGAAAGGTGGTGATGGGTTAGTGGTTTTAATGGTGGTTGTGGGTGGGTTGGTATATATGTAATAACAAATGAATAAGTGGATATATATGTAATTTACCACAAAACAAACTAATGATTAAATTACACGTGTCATGATTTTAACTATGGTAGCTCAGACCCAAAGTAGCTCATGTCTAGATTGATAAGTTTAAAGATTCTGATCTAGAAAATATTAACAAGTTGGGCTACTAGTCTATATCAAGAATTAACCCTTAGGAATTTGTATGAATTAGTAGTTTTTACAATTCGTTGTTGTTTTTATTTCCTTAAACAACATCGAGTGATAGAAACCAACAACATAATAGTATAATACTAACCTCAACCTAGTTGAGCATGTTTACCACATTATTTTAATAAGCAAAAATTCTTTTCATTATCCATGTGAGATTGTAAACTTAAAACACGTAAAGTCCAATAAAAGATGTTGTACGTGAAGCATAACATTTTTTGTTGCCGTAATAAATCTAATTTATTTTCTTATCACACATTAATTTTCTGTTCTTATCAGACAAGAAATTGACAACAAATTTGAACTCAAGTTCAGTTATTGAGTGACATTGTAATCAAAGTTCATCATTGACTATCAGTGTGACGAAGTTAGATCGTTGGAAATAGACCTTTGGTTTCTAAACATACTTGATCTTCCACAAGTGTCATGTTTGATCGAGTAGGTGTGTTGGCGTGTTTAGTGGTAAACAATGAAAAAAGTAAAACTTAGTTGCAAAAATTGTCCCTCGACACAAAGGTAGATGTGCCAGTCGGGCCCGTCAGGTGGATTTAATGGCGGGAAAACTGAAATGACAAAAATACCCTCACGTGCAACGCACCCGAGGACTAATTAACGTGAAAAACTAATGACCGTTAGCAAAAAACAAGTTTTTGCAACTATAGTAACGCTAAGCGGACACAATTTGCAAAAAAATGAAATGTTAGGGACATTTTTTGCACTTCTTTTTGGCGGACATAATTTGCATTTTTCGAAAAGTTTAGGGACATTTTTTGCAGTTTATTCTAACAATTAATATCCCACACTAGTATATATATTTTAGGACAAATGATTAAAAAAAGTATCATACTTGCCATGGTTTCCTCTTCAGGGTAACGAACAAATTTTTTTGCTTTTGTGGGTACTTTTCTTTCAAATTCACTCTTTTTAGGGTAATATGTGACATTTTTGCCTTTTGGGAAAAAAATTTCTATTAGGTAAGAGGGGCAAAAATGTCCAAAAAATTCGCAAAATACATAAAAATATGAATTTGAAAGAAAAGTACCCACAAAAGTAAAAAAATTTGTTCGCTACCCTGAAGAGGAAACCATAGCAAGTATGATATCTTTTTTAATCATTTGCCCTATATTTTATTCTAAAATGAATGAGAATAAAATATCTTTCTCCTTCCTTTGCTTGCGTCAAACTACTAGCCACCACAACTGATTTTCGTCACTTCCAGAACTGAATGGGATTAATCTTTGTAAAACAAATACAGACATAAATTATATCGTTACCAACGATCGATAAACAAATAGTAATATCTTGTCGACTGGCTATCACTTGAACCAACAATCGACATCAAACAAACAAGTAAGTCAACTGTTTACCAACACAAATCCAACGATCAACGAATAAATGTGGCGACTGGTTATCACAAAACCAACGGTCGACCACAAGCGTCATTGGCCGAGACCTCGGTGGAGAATGCGCGACGGATGGTGGTGGTTGTGGTAGATCTGGTGAGGAGACGGTTGTCGATTGGTGGAGGTGATTTTCGTTATTACTTGATATTTGAAGATGAAATATGACAGAGGTTAAGGTTTTAAGTGTAACACCCCCTAATTTATGGTTTAGCAGCGGAAAAGTAATTAGGGTATTACGGGGAGGATCGAGGTCATAATCACATGAAACGGCTTAAAAGAAGCGTTTTATAAGTTATTTGTCATTCAAATAATATTTTTGATAAAAGATGAAACATTTGATTTAAAATTTCATTAAAAGATATAAAGGTTTATAAGAATGATATATTTGATTTTTACACCATTTTAATTTATCAGAGTAATAAATGCCCGCTCCGTGTCTTGTCCTGCTCCGTTAATTACCTGAGATACACATGCTTAAAAGTGTCAACACAAAGGTTGGTGAGTTCATAGAGTTTAATGGAAAACCATTTATTTTAATGAATTCAGGAGTAAAATAATAATTGTAATAAATACTAACAGTGATAAAACAAGTAATAAGTGGTGTTGATTATAATTACAAATAAATCATACATGTATTCCGTCAAATTCAAATAAAGGATCGTAATCCTAACATGAGGTGGAAACTCATGATACTAATGTAATGAGATCTATAATGCCAGTCTGGTGAAATACCTATATAGCTGTATCTAAATATATGTTGAATACATATATTTTCTTATGGATATTGCCCCAAGCCTCGTGACACGCAAAACGTTAATAAAATACCGTAAAATGGAAGTGATCATCAAGTCAATGATGATAATAATGCCCTCGTGTAATAGGTGATTTGCCAATTCCTATTTTTACTCAAATATAGTGTATCACGACTAATACGACTAGCCACAAAGGCATTCCGTCAAGTATTTAGTGAGATAGGATGTCAAGCCTCAACGGGTTTCGAAGCTGTTCACTATATTCGCGCTCACAACAAGTGAGTAATGGCTCATGATAGAGGGACTTTATGGCAATAAGGGTAACTTAGGCAATATCATGGTAATGATGAAACTAAAGTATTTATGCTCTTCCTAGCAAGTATTTCCATTGAAACATCGAAATATCATATAAAGATAAGGGAAATCATTCAGGATGTTATAGTATAGTCAAGCATCATGCCACAATAATCATTTTGAAAACATTATCATCTGAGTTCAGTATTCTAGTTAAGCAATTTGCCAGTAAAATATATATATCACATCTTAGGTCATAAACCGTATCAGGTAAATATTAATTAGGAAATTGATTTAAATCATGTAAGTTATTCATATACTTATAAAATTATCAAAGTATATGTAAGCATGTATCTCCCCCAAAGAGTTAAAACAAGAATTGGAAATGTGGCTATGACTCACCTTGAGCGATACTGGAAATGATGAAAAGTAAATTTGGGTGAGATTATGGGAACGATTATGGAAACGTCTTCAATACGGAACCTGATTATAAGGAAGGTCTCAAGATTTCGACTTTATACTAATGATGAAAATGATAATGAGAACGAATAACGATATGATCGTTAGAGTGAGAATATGATATGCTTAAATGCCTAAAGTTCAGAAATAATATTATTCTTAATATTATCTTATTTTTATGTCTTTGAAACCAATATATCGTCTCCTCGAAAGTGAGAAAACAATTCGTTAAGTTAAATCATTTTAAAATGTTTTATATAAATATAACGAAAGTTAAAAATTAAATAAACGAATTATACAAAATGCACGTGACGTGATGGGATGTCGTAAAATGGAAAATAAAATAAGAATGTCAAATATAATATGTTGGTCCTTGTCCTTTTTCCATTTTTTACACTTTTTACCCTAACGGCGTTTAGCGTTACACCGTTAGTCCTTTATTAAATATAATTTTCATTTATAGTCCACTACATGTCCAATATAACATTCTGAGCTTGGAAGTTAATATTATATCATTTTCTATCCTAAAGATTCTGTTTTTACATTTGTAGTCCCTATTTTCAGAAGTTGACAGTTTTAGTCCTTTAACGTGAAAATGTGTTACAAGTTTAGTCCTTTTTACACAAAAGTTATAAAAAAAATATTCTGAAAATTTCTATAGCTTTCTTATACTTATTACAACTTATTTCAACTGCTTATTATTGAAAATAACTTATTTTTATATAAATGGGCCTTACCGAGTTAAGTATAAGGCCCAAAACAATTTAAAAACCGTATTTCATGAGACGAGTCGAGATTATTAAAAATATCCTTTTTCATGTTCTATTTTCGTATCAAAAGTCATGGATAAGCTAGCTTATCCAAAGTGCTTAAAGACTGCTTATTGGGCTGAAAAGCCCAAATCGCTAAATTTGTTAGTTTTCAATGGTTGTTTGTGCGATTCACTTTGCTCGATTTTAAGGGTCTAGACGTGAGTATTTTTACAAGTTATTTATACGAAAGTGATAGCTAGCTAGGTGGTCTATTAGATGGTGTAAAAATATTGTATGCTCGTTAAACTAAATTTCAAAATATACGTTCGATCCGTAAGTAGCTTGGGACGTATTTCACAAACAAAAAGACTTAGAATATTTTCTAGTATTTAAGAGTTTTAGTATCCGGTTTGAACATGATTCAAAATAGGTTCGATTGATGCATGTAGTGTGAAAATAAAAGTGAAATGAGTGTGTATCGTGACTCCTAGGCCTTCCAAGATGGAGGCTAGTCATGTTTTGTATACTACATGTTTATACGTATGCATGTATATATAATAAACTAGATACGTTCGACATGAGATCAAACGTGATGCACGGGATGTTTACAAGTTCTAAATGAAATCAAGAGATGTAGAAATGACTTACTACACCTCTAGGGTGGTAGAGAGTCGAGAGTGATGGAGAGGATACAAGGAAAATCTCTCGTTCGTTTATAACCCAAGTAATGATTTATAACACAACCCGTTTATACTCGATAGCTTCCAAATGTATAAATGATCTACTTCTCGTCGTTTCCGAGAATGTTTTGAGAGTGCAAGAGACTTAATATGAGTGTTTTAAATGGAGGAAGTAAGGTGATGAAGGAGAATAGATATAGCAAGTTTTTAGGATACGTATAGGTTCCAATGATTCACAAAACATATGCTATTATACATGTCAGTGAATGAGAGACTTTGTTAGATATTTTAGGAATATAATAAGAATGTGTGAGAGCTTAAAACATGGGTGTTTGTCCTTGTGAGTAAACATGCATGTCGACTAGAATATATGATGTACACGATTTGGAAAAATCGTGTAGAGCTTGGTTTTAGCTGATGAAACTCGAATAAAATCATTAAACCATGCTATAAATATTATTAGGATCATTTCGAAACAAACCGGAGTCAAAACGGTTAAGTTTTGAATTCTGAAACTTGGTATGTTGGGTTATATTCGTCTAATTACTTTGCCCTTCGAAACACAAGTAAAACTCGACATTAAATTCTGAAACTTGGTATGTTGAGAGTCGGCTAGGTGAGAAAAGAGATGGTATAAAAATATATATACGTCGCGTGTAAAAATTGAGAGAACTAGAGTCGTTTTGTAGCATGTTTAGTCGAGTATTACTAGAAATAAGAAAATAAAAATGGCTTATGGTTTGGGCCGATTGGGCTAAGAAAATAATTAAGGCCCGTTTAGTTTGTAATTAGTGTTTAAGTAGGATTAGTTAAGGATTTGTGAAATATTAATATTTCGATAAACGTGTCGAGAACTGGTTCATTAATTTCGTGAATTATATTATATCGTGTTCACGACCAATTAATATAATAAGAAAATTTTCAAATTTTTCTGAAATCATGGGGATCAGTAACAGTAACAGAGGTTCATTATTTATTAACGTATGGACCTGTTACAACACTACAACACTACAACATGGTTGGCGTGCGGCAATCCTTGTGATATCCTAAGTATGGACCCATTACCGAGAACAAGTATGGGAGTGCGGCAATCCTTGTGAACTTTGGGCGTCATGTTATCAAGGAGTGAGACTATACAACACACCCATTACCGAGAACAAGTATGGGATATACTTAGGATATTACAACATACGTTACAACACTACAACATAATATGGGCTAACAGGAACCATGGTCCATACGTTACAACACTACAACACTACAACAGTAACAGAGGTTCATTATTTATTAAATCATGGAGAACAAGTATGGACCCGTTACAATACTACAACATAATATGGGCTAACAGGAACCATGGTTGGCGTGCGGCAATCCTTGTGATATCCTAAGTATATCCCATACTTGTTCTCGGTAATGGGTGTGTTGTATAGTCTCACTCCTTGATAACCTGACGCCCAAAGTTCAATCTATTTGACTATCTGTAAGTCGCCTAAAACACCCTCCCATAGTATACACGTAATAACAAATCTAGTATACCAAAACCAGATATAGCTAATTAACAACAATTAAAAAAATGCATGCAGAACATACATTTGGATTAAAACTTGCAAACCAACCAGATGTTGCATCATTCACCTAACGACATGACCCTGTAAAAAATATCGGTTCATTTATTTGGTACAACTTGTGCATGCATGCAATGCCTCATAGAGAAGCAAAAATTCATATTGACTGTGTTTTACTGTTATCCGTGCTCGTTTACACGCATTTCTCTAACTCTACAAAATTGAAAAAATAACTAACTAATGTTGTTGACACATACAATCTGGTATGGGATAGTTATATATGGATTATGTCTCCTTTCCTAATCTAACTTGACCTTGTCTATTCTTATTCATGGTTTGTATATAGCCCATTGAAACTCGGGCCACTGCGCTCAAGAGCACCATATTTGGTCTAATAGTCTTCAAGTTTTTGTATGCTCGACACCCTAGCTAAAAAACAAGGAACAATGATTCGTTTTATTAGTAAGGGTCATGGATAATTCCAAGTTGTTAAAGCATCATACTTCATTTTTATACGGAGTATCAGAAACAAAAGGTCACCCTTTAGACGAGTTGGAGCAAAATGAATTTTGAGAAAAATGAGTTGGGTTTGGGCCCACCAACACAGTTTTGTCCAAGTCTTTTTGAATTCGAATATGCTACAACATTCAAACCGTTTACTTTATAATTAAACTACATATTTGACCCGTTATATTCCTTAATCCTTTCGGTGCACACTCCACAACATAACCAAAGTAGATCTAAAGAGTAGTTGATAAAAAATCAAATTGAATATATGAAATTAAATACTATGCTTATATAGGAAATGAAACGTTATGCTTAAGCAAGTAAGCACACACCACAAAGCCCCTTCCTTCTACAAGGAGTTTGCTTCGCCACCCGTAGAGATGTGATTCATCACCAAGTCGCAACCTCCAATTTATGATCAAGGGCACCTTTAGAGCAAGTTCCAAGCTCGCTTCGCCACCGTGGATATGTGTGTAACACCACCAACCCAGATATACGGCAGCCAACACGTCCGGGGGCGTTACGCAGGAGGAAACAGATACCTTTATAGTTAACGACCACAACACGAGACGTTTAAAAGTGCCTCAAAACACATTATTAGAATTACAAACCATTTAGAGCACATAGACTCTTTACCAAGTAGCAGCGGAATAAATAAAAGAGTTTGCAGTGGAAAATAACAAAGTTTATCAACGGAAAAACCAAGTTTAGCAGTAGAAATACAAAGTTTAGCAGCGGAAATTATCAAAGTTTAGCAGCGGAAAAATAACAAAATGTAGTAGCGGAATAAAATTTTAAAGACACGCCAAGGTTTTACGAATGACATGAAAATAAAGATAGTAGAAATGATAAAGCTGCCTTGACAGAAACCTCCTTCGTCCTAGCTACTTCACCATGCCCAAATCATAAAGCGTATGGTTAATAGAAGTAGTAGTACCTGAGAACACATGCTTAAAAGTCAACACAAAGGTTGAGTACAATCCATAGGTTTAAATAATAAAGTTGAGCACAAGGTTTTAATCATAGGATATAAGCAACAAATGCAAATACCAGGGTAATCAAGGTAACACCCAATATGTAGAGGCAACACGTGCATATATACGGTTGATGATGCTAAGCTCATGACACTCAAAACGTTAACCAATATATAACCATAAGTCGATAAATAACCGCGGAATTTCATAATATAATAATGCCCCCAAGGCTGAGTACTTGCCATATACCCAACAAAATCGAATATAGTACACCACAATTTGCTTATCTGGCAAAAGGAGTGGGAGGGTCAATTCCTATAGGCCTATATCCCTATATTCGCGCTCACTCGCAAGTGATTAATGGCTCATGATCTGAGGGTCTTGTCTGGCAAGATAAGCTACTTAGCACATCGTCAGGAAAGCATACCAATCAGGAAAAGCATACCAAAAATACTTGTGCTCAGAAAACATTTAAAGCATGTGTCTCACCCCATGGGTTTATAAGCAATTAAAAATATAAAAAGTAGGGCTATGAATCACACCTTAACAATAGCAGGAAATGAAATATAGCAACCAATCAATAATGCATCACAGCAAACGATCCTCAGCACAACCTAAGCAATATAAATGGCATAACTCAGAACTATACTCGAATATCTCAATAAACGATGCTTGAACAAAAGATCTTTATAAATAACAATGGCATTTGAAAGAAAATAGATTTCCAAAAGTCTCGTGTGGGAGACAAGAAAGTTAGAAAATGAATACGTCGGCGAAAACGAACGAAAACCCAAAAGAGACGAAAGTAGACGAAAGAACTCCTCGAAGAAAATCGTCGAAAAGGAATGGAAAGAAAAGAAATGAAAATGAAAGATACACTTAAATAAATAATAACACGTTAACAACAAGTCTCGGATTTACCCATTTTCCCAAAGTAATGTCGAAATGTAGGATTGTATAAATGTGTTGATTCTTGTGATTCGGGTGGCCTTGGATTATGGTAGAAGATGGTAAACATGGTTATTGTTAGAGAGAGAAAGAAAAGAGAGATGGGAGGTTTTCTTGAGAGAGAAACACCTTTGAGGTGTGTGTATTATGAGAAAACAACCAACCCTTCCCTTGTGTGGGAAGGGCTATATATGCAATTACAATATACGCCCTCCTGTGGGCTGTGGATCAGGTATACAGTGGGTAAAGACCCGTCCGTCCTCCACGGTGTGACTAATATCTAAACTATTACTATAATATCTAATCTAATAAATACAAAACTAAGAGCTATGCTAAGTATGCAAATACATGGGGTGACCGAACCTTTTTCTTAATCCTAACAATCTCCCCCTAAGGGAGGTCACCCCAGAAAAAATTAATTGAATCTTAGCATTCGATAAATTGATCTTTAGCTCTAGCTTGTATCCGTTGATTCTTCAAGCGTTGTCTTTGTACGGCAAGTAGTGATCTTTGAGCATAAGTTCCTTTGACTTGTGTGATCTTTGAGCTTTCTTTGAGATCATCAGCCGCCATAAATCTCCAAATCATCCTTTGTAGACTCGCCTCCATGTGATGTAGTGACCATCGGACCGTCATGCTCACACCTTTCTGGATCATGAAACTTTGCATCAGAGTTGCGGAAGCATTGTTGTTGATCTTTCACTTTTCATGATGTCTTTAATTGTGAGTGTGGAGTGTGAGCATGAGGTTATGAATTGACGACTCATTTGCCATCAACTGCAACCATCGGATGTTCCTGCAAACAACAGTTAGCAATAAACACACGAAAGTGTCTTTGTTCACCTACGTTGAATAGGGTTGCAAGAACCACGGTTCCCCGTTAATCAGTATAAATACTGCCTGTGATCAGGTAGAATTCCGAAGAACTTCCTTGACAGGGTTTCGCAGCTGTACTAGCCGTTCTCAAACCGGAGCGTCTCAAAGTAGACAACACGGAGTGAGTGAACCAGTGAATTAATGATTCACCGATTAATGAGGAAATTGATTTTGAAAAAACAATTGCATATTGCTAAAGAAAGAGTTTTTGCAATACAACGAGAGTTTTATGATAAACATCAATTTTATGTCAAATACTTTTGTTTGAAAATTATGCGCAGTCAATGTGCTCGAAATAAAGTAGTTGAGCACATCGAAGGATTTTCCAAAAGTATCCGTCAATTCATTTCCTGGAACAAGTTTGATTCAAAAGCGAATCGCCCCATTGTTGCTTTCTAGTTGTCACTAGTTTGATCCATGAAGGATCTCACATGTCACCTACCAAGAGCTTGATTGATGTTCACTCTAGCAGGATTTCCATCTTCATCGTGAATAATTGCATATCACTCAGATGTTCTGGCAATACCGCAAGGATAATGCGTAGGACTCTAAATATATTATCTTACTTTCCACATTGTGTGAAACAGTAAGCATATTGTGAATGTGTCCTAATGAGATTTATGGATGATCTCTTTGCCTCTAGACTCAATAGTGCGTTTTGATCCGCTCCTGGAGACTGGGGAAGCGTCTCCTGTTTAGGTATCACATAGCTCATAACGAGCGGTCGATACATTGCACAGGGTTCCCCGTGAGAATGAAACAAGCTCTTTTAAGAGAACTTGAGTGGTTGGGAAGTTTAGTGCAGTGCGTCACTGGGTCTATGACGTCTTGTCTTCAATACCGGTGTTACCTTAGTAACCGTCAGTAGCTTATGAGTTGAACCCGGTTTCTGCCCTAAGGTTGAATGTATGGAGGGATATTTCTTTTCACTCTTTCTCATTTCATTTCTTTTTCATTCTTCAACCCCTTCAGTGCTTACCGAGACTTCACCACTAGAACCTTGTTGGGTTTGTTCCAGTCCTAGCTCTATCTCAGTTCGCACTCTTCCCTTTCTCACTTTACTCCTTTTTTTCAATCATTCCTAAGGACTTCTAATCTATCTCTAGGATTGTCCCTGGGAAGATCCTTTCGGTTCTGGTGGATCATGGGAACTCATACCTAACCTTAACCATCCTTATAACTCTGTGCATTAAAGTAAATGGCCGGTCTTTGGTATTTTTCCACAAACGCCCTTTGCTCCCCCTTAATATGTGCATCGGTATTATGAAAGAGTTTAGCGCATATGAGGGAGCCTATTATTGAATCCAAAAGATCACATTTTATCAGATTTCATATTTAAATCACATTCTCTCCCCCGATCAAAAATATCAAACCTTTTGAGATTTTGGATCTCAATTGATTTAAATAAGTTAGAAAACGTTTTTGGGAGAAAATGTGGTCAGGTTAAACTTTGTCTGATAATAGGAACATTTTTTGAGCTCCCCCTTAATTTATGAAGGGGACGGTTATGTGTCAAAACTGATGAGTTTATAAATGATTTTGAGTTCAACGAGAAACTCATGAAAAGTTCATGCATTGACACATAAGAACAAATGTTTATTCACTGCTTATGATGTACAAAGAAAAACATTTGATGATCTAAAATAAAATTTGAAATCACTCCCCCCCCCCCCTTAATCTATGACCATTTGTACATTTAAAATTTTGTGAAAAAATTAACCCTTATTGTCATAGATTGAGTGGCAAATTTTATGAGAAATTTAAATCCAATTGATTTTCAAATATTGTTTTAAACCACCATTTTATATACAAAATATTTTTCTGAAAAATCATAGATGGAAAAATATTTGTTTTGATAAAAGAAGACTTCTCTTCTTAAACAAGAAATAATGCACTGAAACGTACATTAAATCGAAGAAACACGGATATAAAGTAATCCGTGCCTGGATGAACATCACCTAGTGAGAGGAACAGCCATCTTTTTGGCGACATGCTTTCCCCATTTTGAAGAGCGGGTTGCTATCTGAAGTAATAGCAAGCCATAATTTTAAATCCGGTTTACAGTCAGAAATAACTGCAAACCATATTTAAAGAAGATTTTGAGAAACGACATGTTTTAGAAAAACATTATTCGGAAAAAATAGAAAAACTCTCGCTCAAGCATATGTATGTTTCCGTGTCATTATTGAATGACATTTCTAGAAACGTACATAATATTGATTACACGAGAGACATGTCGCGAGAAGAATATTTTTGGAATTTTTATGTTTTTCCGATTTTTATGGATTTTATAAGTTTTATATTTTTCAATTTTCTTTCTGGTTTTTAAAATATGAACAAAGGATATTATGTAGTTTAAGAGGATGTTGACATGAATACCGAAAAGAGGATATCGGTCTGCACGTAGTAGAAGTCAGTAGTCAACATCTCTTAAACTTTCACCACCAAAGCATTCGAGGCTCCTGAATTGTCGTTTGAACTTGAGCCTTCTCAATGTGAAGCTTTGATAGCTCAGCAACATATCATCTCACGCTTGACTAGTTCTTCTCAACTTTCTTCCCTGCTAAAGGCTGAAGTAGTGTGTACCAAAAGTATCCAGAGACCACTTCCCCCTAAGTAGTAGAAATGATGCAATCAGTCTCATTATATGAAGCTCAGAAACCCGAAGTACACACACAATCAATTGTGTACATCTTTTGTCATCAGAAACTGTTTCTTACATCTCTTCCCCCACGTAGTTGGAATAATACACCAAAAGAACGAGTTAAAACACTGATTTCCTCTGCGGTCATGACATTTGTCTTCCCGGAATGACTTCAATAAAGACGAAGTATAAAGCTCATCACGTGTACTCGTTGTGCATTCCGATGTATGTCTCCTTCCCCCTTGCTGGTTTTGATACCTCAGAATCAGCAACACATCTTACGCCCATATACTTGAAATCTTGTGAGAAGAACACAGTAAGCTCAAATATATCCTGTGAGAATCAACATACTGAAGAGCAATGTGAGCACGTCTAATTAGGGATTTTAACACATACTTTACACTCTCCCCTAATTAGTGCTCTCCCCTAAACTGACAACCTTTCTTGATGAATGCCTTGAATATGAAGAAGTCTTTCGATAATTAGTTGCATATCGTCTTTAGTCTTCTAACACGTAGCAGAGAATGTAGAACAGACTGTAGACTCGACCTTCTTCAATGCTGTCCATTTGGGGAATAGGATATCAACATCTCTATCTCACTAAATGCATTCCAGTTATATTACATATACCAAATCAGCCCACATGTACCAAATACAAGAAGAAACGATAACACCAAAGTAACAGGTTGAGGCACTGATCATCTCTGCGGATATCAACTCCGGAATAACTGATTAAGCTCGATCATATGAACCTGCTGTGCGTCCCTGATGTACACATTTCTCTCTCCCCTGATGGTTGCGATTAATCAGCCTGTGATGTGCACATGAAGTGATACAACCAAAGTAACAAGTTGAACCACTGATCATCTCTGCGGTTATCAATCCCGGAATAAGTGATTAAGCCCGATCACGTGAACTTGTTGTGCGTCCTTGGTGTACACATTCCTCTCCCCTGATGGTTGCGATTAATCGGAATCATCATAATGATGCGTATATGAAGCATTAACTGGAAGCCCTTTATCTATAACTGGAAGCCCTTTATCAATAATAATATTAGCCCGTGAGAAAATGTCGATAAGCCTTCATGAGTCCTGAACTGAAGATTTCAGGATACATGAGATGATGACTAATTGAGTTTGCTCCCCCTCAATTAGGCCATCGTATGTACAGAGCCTCTTCGAAACTTGTGAAGTTTTAGAATCGGCTCCCCTTCAAACTGATCATCCCGTTTTATTGATTCAACACTTTAACATCATGATCACGTTTGAGGGTCTTGATATTAACCATCTTCTTCTTTATCTGAATCAGTCAATCAACTGGAGTACTAAATGATAACGCCAAGTTCGAATCCCAGAAGTGACAATAGAACTCGAACAGATTAACAAACCACGGAATATTTCAGAGTGGAAGAGACCAATCTCCCCAACATGAAAAGTTAAGCTCGATCCCTTCGTGATTTATAACCCCAACATACACATTTCTCCTCCCACGAAAAAGGAGAAAGAACACACGCCTATTCTCCCCCTCAAAAGTGGCATGCTAATGACATTTTTGCCACAGTCGAAAGGAGAAGGACATATACTAATTCTCCCCCTCAAAAATGGAATGCAATGACATTTTTGCCATAGTTGAGATTCCGTGATGGTTGAAATTTATCAGATGCAACATAAATATGTGTGTAGCACTAAAAACTACTGCGATGAAGATGATGATTAAAACACTCTTGAAGCAGCCCCTCTTTTGTTTCCTCATCAATGGTTTAGCAACTGAAGAGTTCAATGAAGCTTGTAATATGCCTAAACCACTTGTTGAAATGTGTGTTAAACCTTAGAGGGAGTAAATATCTGCTTACAAGAGCCGAATGACCATTTTACAAAAATCATCAACATATAGTTTCTTCACCCTTTCCTTTCTCCCCCTCAAAAATTGCATATGCTTGTTGCAATTTTTGATTGAATAAGTGGAACACAAAAATATAATCCAATGTACGTTGATCCACTTGATGACTATACGAACACGGGAAAAGCATGAAGCTTGTTGATGAGAATGGTCATAAATAAGAAGATTTCTCTTCTTCCCAAGATTAAGTGCACTGAAACGTACACTTTTCTTTGAGGAATGGGGCCTGAAGTGTTATCTGCAGACGCCATTATGTTGAAGAACGAGGCTTGAACCGTTGTGTCCAAACGTCATCTCTCTCTTTTCTACTTCTCTCATCTAACTCTTTACCAACCCCATTATCATTCTATCGGCTCTTTGTCGTGACTACTGATGGAGAAAATTGAGACTGAAGAAAAATAACTCGAACTTGTGACTTAAGCTTGTACTAATGTGTGACAAAGAGTGGTGTAGAGAGTTCGTGCAAAATCGAATCCCTAAGTACTCTATACTCTTCAACCAACCAACCATCAAGTATAAGACGTACATCACCTCTTGAATATCCACAAATTCATGTGACACTGAGCACTACAACGTAACTCCTTAAAATGATAGTTATTTTGTGGTAATAGAAAGGAAGAATCCTAAAAATAACTAGATATCCAAGTCTTCGTCATTGTAAAGATTAAAAGCTCGAACAAGGATCTTGAAGAATCTTCATCCAACCACCCCGATATCTTCAGATACTAAGTACACGCACCCGTGAAATTTCACTTCAACCTCAAATAAATAATAATGAATTGACGCCGTATTCACATCTTGTGGTTTAACTGCCCAAATCTAGCCTCTTTGATGTTTAGAATGAACTTTGATAATGGTTTTATCCCAATCTTGTCAAACACACATAACCCCATAAAAACACATAACCCCGTAAAAATTCATCATAACCAAAATGCCATGAAGTATGTCAAAACTCATCCAATACATGAAGTACTTACATTATCCCTTCTTCGAAGTTGATGCCGTAGCACCAGTGTCAATTAAGATCCGGAAATGCACTTTTCTTTCTCTAGGATAGTTTCATCATCACGGGATTTTACACTTCTATGGTTTAAACCGAGAAATAGATTCTTTTGCGGGATTTTACAAAACTAAGAAGAAACCGTGAGACAATGATAAATTGAATGTGTTATGACAAATTTGGTTTTGGTGAATATCTGTTTGTGGGATCATGCAAGAGATCAACAACAATTCTTCTCACATATGTAGAATACTTCACGAACCATACTAAGTGAAGTAGTATAAACTACTTCCCCCTTGGAGGTTGACCTTAAATCGTAAAAGTACACGTTTCTCCCCCATGATGGTTTCGAACTTTCGGAAGCATCATTGACGTGTACGACCATATACATGAGAAGTTCTTATCATAAGCAAACATCTTGAAGAAAATCATGAATGACATTGAAGGATCTAGTAAGATTTTGCTTGGACTGTGAAGTATCTTTGTCGTGCTATAGCGTCGAATATCCCATGAGAATTGTTGATCATTTCTCAACCCTTAAACCCATTAGCTAACAAACCAACCTCGTATTCTGTCGGCTATTGTTGTGACCACATGGTGGAGTAAACCCAATTTACCAGACTTGAAAATTAAGTAGACTTCCCCAAATTTGTTACTTAAGCTTGCACTGTTGTTAGAAGAACGGTGTAGAGAATTTGTGCACCATGCAAATCTCTAAGTACTCAATACTATCCAGACAAAGTATGAGACTATCATCACCTCTTGCGATTATCCACAACGTCATCTGCGTGTGACACTGAGTACTATAATGTAACTCCTTTAAGTGATAGTTAACCAGGTCTTCAACCATCCACCCCGACTTCTGGAAACTAGATAAACCAAGTCTTCAACTTAAATCTTAAACACGAGCAAGTTATCATTGAAAGTCATGCATCCAACCAACCCCGACTTCAAGATAAGATAAGTACGCGCCTTCGTGAAAGCCACTTCAATCTCAAATAAGGGATACCCGATCAACTTCGCAGTCACATTATCGTTAACGTACAAAATTTAGCCATGAAATAAGTACCCCTGTGAAAGTTGGTGATATACCCTAATTCTTTAGATCCCCCTATTCCGCGTATCGAACTAGGGTTTGAAAACTAGGGTTTTGTATGTCAAGTTGTTGGTTTTTTTTTTTTTTTTTTTTTTTTTTTCTCTTCTCTTCTCAAGATACCAACCATTTTGTGAAACCTTGTGAAATTTGTGAAACCAAACATACCACTCATTTGCCAAATAGTTAAAACAGTCCAAGTCCAATCAATATTCCAAAAATATGTCAAAAGTCAAGTCAAACACCTTCATATAACGAGACTTCGCATCCCAGTCAATAAGTAAAATAATTTTCGGATTAAGCCCAAGACTAGTCCATCAAAATCCGTCATATGAGAAGTAACCGGCCCAAATTTAACACAACCAAATTATTTGGATTACAGCCATGAAAAAAAAATGTGTCGACCATTTGGCTATCTAACAAGATAAACACAACCTCCAAGTTTATACGGCTCATGCTTCAAATATGAAAGTCAGTCCATTTACTTTTTATTAAAAACAGATTTACGTGGCTTAGCAACAAATATACCTATAATAAAATAAATCCAATAATAATCCACTTTGTATCGATATTTTCATCAAAACCATGAAGCCCATAACAAAATCTGGTTGACAACCTTTAAAAGCCCATAACTTGGTACTAATATTACCCTAATTTCACGCTATTTAAACAACAAGCTAACCCTAAGGTTATACCCTAATTATACTAATCATAAAACAAGTTCCCCCTTATTTCTCCAATCAATGAAATACGCAGATCCAAAATCCCTATGCAATAATCAAAATGAATCTGCAATATCTCCTCAACATACAAATTCATAACATTCACCTTCCTTATCTCTCCATAATCAACAAGCTGTCATCTTATCCCAACCAAACGCATCACATAACAAACTTAGGGTGCGTTTACTTTTCTGTTGGAATGTCTGAACCACTATTTGGTTAATATAATATTATTATTATTATTATTCGGGCCCACAAATCCTTTTAATTGATCTGTATGTGCAGAGAGTAAAATCTAATCCCTTCCTCACTCAGACGCTCTAACAGAGGGGGCCTCACCACCTTTATCAACATCTGAAAAAGTAAACACACCCTTAGTTATCAATCACCTTAACCTCCTCACCTGATCAATCAGTTATATTATGAAGACTAATGCCCGAAACAAAGCTACTTATTGAACAATTATCACATGAATACAGACATACGTTTAGCTTCAAGATCCTTTTAACAAGGGTTTCGGGTAAGATGAAGGTTAATTTGTGTTTTATGTTTCGTCTTTTGGTTTCAACCGAAAGAAAGAAAGGAATGAAACACATTTGTTTTGTTCCTTCTTTGATGTATTCGGATAGTGAAAGAAGTTTATCTTCTCAAAGGTTGATGATGTTTTTGGTTTCCTTCGTGTTATGGTCTTTAAAAGATCTTTGTGTATTGTTATACCACACGAAAAGAGAGAAACCAACTGAGATAATGATTTGATTTTTCTTTTTTGTTTTTGTTTGAGATGGTTGACAGTGTTGAAGTGGGTATGTTGTTGTTGGGTTGTAGACGTGGGGTAGTATTATGATGGGGGATTAGGATTAGTTGTTATCTTCTCGATTTGTCCCTTTCTTTTCGTAAACATTTAGTGGACTGATGATGTTGTAGGAACTGAAGTCACATGTTTTTGTTGGTATTTATGTTTGTTGGTCAACTGGTCTTTCTGCTTCATCATGATTCTTTTTGATCTGAGATAACCGCTAATCTGAGTAAACCGCAATTTGAGCTAACCGCTAACATGAGCTAACCGCTAACTTTGGAACTAACCGCTAACACGACCAGACAAAAATTGTCACTGTCTTGCGAATGTCCTTTTGTGCTAATCGCTGCCAAGAAACAATCACTAAAACCCAGATTCCGACTATCATGTTGTCCATATTCCGACCACGTTTTTGACCAAAAGAACATCTTTTCACAGGCAAAGTCACAATAGATGATACATAAAACCAAGGTTTTCAAGATCGGGATCTTACCCAGGATCGTTTTCGTCTTTGCAAGATCGTGATCGTAAGATCGGATCGGGATCTTAAGATCCTGCTATAATGTCATTTTCTTAATAATTTTTGTAATAGTATACAAATTTACAAAGTATTATATAGCATAAACACATAATTATATTAATGTTTCATCGAAATGTTGTCTTAAATAATGATTATGAAATGTTTAATAAGATTAACATGTTGTTTTCTAAATTTTACAAAAAATAATCCAGAAAATTGCAGTTTTTTAGTTTGTTATCCTATAAAAGTAGGATCGGATCGGATTAGATCTTAAGATCCTATGGTTAAGATCGGGATCCTATAAGATCTTAAGCTTTCAAAGATCCTATGTAAGATCGGGATCGTTTTTGCTTTGCAGTATCGTAAAATCGTAAGATCCTAAGATCAGGATCGGGATCCTAACAACCATGCATAAAACAAACTGTTTGGACAAAAAAATGACATAGAAAAACAGTCTATGTGAAACTGTAAAAGCACTAAGGCTTTTGACCATATTAGACCATATATAGTTGTTACCTAAAACCATAAGATACAAAATTTGAGCAGTGAAAGAAATGTATTGTGAAAAGAAACCCAAGACAAGATACGAACCAATAATTCTACAAAATAACAACAACCCGAGCTTAAAAAAGCATGTAAAAAAACATATACGAACCACAAAATCAACACATATAGCAACCTAGCTCTGATGCCAATTGTAGGATCTTATAAATGTGTTGATTCTTGTGATTCGGGTGGCCTTGGATTATGGTAGAAGATGGTAAACATGGTTATTGTTAGAGAGAGAAAGAAAAGAGAGATGGGAGGTTTTCTTGAGAGAGAAACACCTTTGAGGTGTGTGTATTATGAGAAAACAACCAACCCTTCCCTTGTGTGGGAAGGACTATATATACAATTACAATATACGCCCTCCTGTGGGCTGTGGGCTGTGGATCAGGTATACAGTGGGTAAAGACCCGTCCGTCCTCCACGGTGTGACTAATATCTAAACTATTACTATAATATCTAATCTAATAAATACAAAACTAAGAGCTACGCTAAGTATGCAAATACATGGGGTGACCGAACCTTTTTCTTAATCCTAACACGAAATGAAAAGGGTTTTGAAATAATAACGTTTGGTAAAATGATTTAAAGTTTATAAAGAATTTTATAAAATTTCGGCATGACCTGCCCGTTTATATAATATTTTCCCGAGTCAACGACTCTTGAATAATTATTAAATATCGCCAAAATCTCTTATTATTACTAAATACCACAATATAATATGTTTGAATATACCATTCGTGTGAATATTAGTTATTTAGTTTTATCGACCATTTTGTATTGTTCGGGTTCCAGGTACGTTAAGATCTTTACGGGTCTAACGTACCCTAACGTCTCGTGTACCAAAGGGTCCATAATGTCCAAAGAACTACTACCGTAAATCCAGTACATCCAAATCAAGCTCACAATAATAATAATATGGAAACAAGTCCGATATCCAATCCACTTAACTATAACAAATAGATTTTAGGTTTCATATTTATTATTATAAGTTTTATTATTTTTACCGTTTCTAAACTAATAATCGTAATAATCCCAAGACTTGTTAACCGATACCCAAAATAATCACAACAACAATAACAACAACTCAAAATCAAACCCAAGTCAAACCAAAACCATTTCGAGTCAAACCGAACTCAAATCGAGCCTTATAGTCCTCGGCTCACTCCAAAACCAATCCAAATCCGAACCAAATCAATCCAACACTTAAAACAACAACAACAATAATAATATAACATCATCCCCACCACCACCCGAGTGTCGGTGGTGGTGGCTGTCGGCTGTCGAGACACAACCAAACCAAACGGACCCTCAAACTCCAACAACAACAACAACAACAAGAAATAATACTCCCTTCGTCATCAAGCTCAAAAACAACAACAAAAACATCAAGACCCTCACCGAGTCACGAGTTGACTCGGTGAGTCCATTCCGAGTCATGGCCAAAATGGGAGCAAGAAGAAAACCCACACAAGTTTTAGTTAAAAAACATTTTTAAAACAATTTTTATAAAAGAAAAGTAATTAAAATCGGATTTAATAAAAAGTCAAAACTAGGGTTTTGAAAATAAAATAAAAAATAACCAAAAGGTGCCGAGTGTGGTGGTTTACCGTCGGTAGAAAGGTGGTGGAGGGTTGTGGTGGCTCTCGGTGGTGGCGGTGGTGTTCGGTGGTGGCGCGTGGGAGTACGTACGAGGGGTACGGGGGGTGTGAGTGGTACGAGGGTGTCGGGGATATCCCGATCTACAAGTTGGTGCAAGAAAATGAGGTGGTCGGAAAATATTCCGGCGGCGGCAGCCGGAATCTGCTGGTGCTCCGGCGGTGGGGCGGCGGCCGGAAAAATCAAAGATAGAGAGAGTTTTGTGAGGGTGTGTGTGTGTTTTGTAATAATAAAATGAGAAAAGTGGTATTAATGGGGTATTTATATTAAGAAAAGGTATAGGGTGGATTTTGAATTTAATGAAAGTGTAGGATGAAATAAAATGGTAAGTCAAAGGACCAAAACTGCCAACGCAATAAACCTCTCACGATAAACGCTTCGGGGTCCAAACGACATAGCAAACGAACTCGAAAAATTACGAAACTTGTGACATTGCTCACGAAATAATTTTTCCAATAAAATCAAGCATAAACTTCAGAGTTTTTCTCAAACTCAAAATAATTCAAATAATTTGGCAAATGCAATACGATTCGAGTTTTCTAGGTTATGCAGGGTCAATCAAGGGATAAAGTTCTCGTTTCCAATATATCTCACGTTTCTCAAGCCCAAATAATCACGCATAAAAGTTTTAATGTGTTTCAGGTATAAAAATAAATATTTGGCTAGTAATATGTTTTAGAAAAAGTACTAGGGGTTACAATGTGGCTCATCTTTTGGCTCATCTTGTGGGCAACACCAACAATGGTATCCGCACTAACACGCCCAAGCCTATATATTCACATAAAAAATAACTCAAATTTCACTAGTTTACAACATATAGTTCCCTAATATCTAATTGTTTTATTTTAACTCTGATTTTTGGTAACAATTTTTTTACCCATAAGGTGATTTTCAAAATGAAGACCATATCAAGTTCAATGAACAGTAAGAATCTCATTTTGTAATAAAAAACAAGTTTGAAAGATTTAATATCTTTTTAATATTTACCGCATAACATTCTGCTAAAGCAGTGCTTATTGTTAGAATGCTATAGCTTGTTTGTATAGATTTATTAGCTTTCATTATTTTCATATCATCAAACATTCAAACCAAAAAACAAAACAGTGTAGCCCTAAAAAATTGGATACACTTACTAAAAAACGAAAAAACATTGAAAGACTTACCGTTGTTATCATTCCGAGAACACCTATTTCAACAATAGTTATCATTTCTTATGTTTCTTGTTGCAACATCTTTTTTGGTGGCTGTGAAATGTGTATAAAGAAAAGAGATGCGCATATTTTTTGTGTGTGTACATCAGCGTTGAAATTAGGTTAAATATACATACTTGGGTGTTGGGCCGAATTTTGTATAAACAATGTGGATTGGAAGTTTTAAGATGGGCCAAAGTTAATTTAGTATGTAGAGCTGGGGGTGTCGTTGAGCCAAAGCTTAGCGCCAAGGTAGCAGTCCAAAAAGACGAACAGTGCACGGGTACGTAGGTGGCGCCAACCGTGGTTGCGCCATTAGAACCAGCCAACGCCATTCCCTTTTATCATAGAACCAAACTATGATAAAAACTGAAACAGAATGGTTTCATAAAAGCAAAAAACAAATATTTAAGGATTGATTTCACTTTTACGCAAAAACCGAGCAAAACCAAACTATGCCAACCCCTAATTTTGTCACCTCCATAAAGGGCGGTGTATCAAAGGAAAAAATTGCATAACATGACAATTGTTGGCAAAAATAAGTCATGCTTATTGCGCAAAATGAAATACATGTATATTGCAAAATCCGATGGCTAGGAACCATCAGTAACCGTGGCATTGATAGAAACCACGGGTGGATGTGCGGCAATCCTTGTGATATCCGAAGTAGATCCCATATACTTGTTCTCGATAATGGGTGTGTTGTATTATCTCACTCCTTGATAACCTGATCCCATAGTTCAATCTATTTGACTTAAATCTTTAAGTCGCCTAAAACACCCTCCAATAATCTATACATAATAACAAATCTAGTATACCAAAATCTGATATAACTAACCAACAACAGTAAAATATGCAAGACATACATTTGGATTAAAACTTGCAAACCAAACCAGATGTTGCACCATTCACTTACTGACATATGACCCTATAAAAAATATCGGCTAATCTATTTGGTACAACTTGTGCATGCACGTCACGCCCTCAAAGAGAAGCAAAAAAATATATTGAATTTGTCTTTTACTGTAATTCGTGCTCATTTACAGGCATGACAGAATGAATAGCAGTTTAGAACACTATAGCTTCTCTAATTCTACAAAACTGAAAAAAGAACTAACTAATGTTGTTGACACATACAATCTGGTATTGGATATATATATATATATATATATATATATATATATATATATATATATATATATATATATATATATATATATATATATATATATATATATATATATGGATTGTGTCTCCTTTCTTAATCTAACTTGACCTTGTGTAGTCTTATGCGCGTTTTGTATGGCACATTGAAACTCGGTCCAATCCATAGTTTCTTTAAGAAAGAGCTGGCTTGAGAGCACCATATTTGGTCTGATAGTCTTCAAGTTTTTGTAGGCTCGATACCCTAGCTGAAAAACAAGGAACAATGATTCGTTCTATAAGTAAGGGTCATGGATAAATTCCAAGGTGTTAAAGCATCATACTTCATTTTAATAGTCCGCAAAGCAAAGGGTCAAAAAGGCCCTTTAAATGGGTTGGATTTGGACACCAGCACAGTTTTGTCCCAAGTCTTTTTGAATTCGAATACACTTCAGACCACATTCAACCCGTTCACTTTTTCATTAAACTAAATATTTGGCCCGTTAGATTCCTTATCAATAAGAGAGTTAACCAGACTTTATCCGTTTTTATTTAAATGGGTTGAAATAGGGGCTTCTAAAGCAAGACATCATTCTTTTTGAAAATGCAAGAATTTTTTTGCAAAATGAGTAATGTTCTATGAGAATGTGAAGTACAACGGTCATATTTGCATATTTTCGAAATCATCTAAATGGATTTTTGATGTGAACCCCTATACAAATGAATGAATAATCATTTTATTCATCCATATCCACAAATGACCTTAAAATTAGCGAATTAAATTTTTGCAAAACAACTAAAATTCTCAAATAAGTAAAAAAAGTGGAATATTTTTCACATTTTCAATAAAAAATCATAAATTATCACAAAAAAGGGAAAAAAAAAAGTGTGAAAACTTAAATTCTAAACAATTTTAAATATTATGCACTTTTTACCTTTTTGTTGTTTCCTAAAAGGTTAATTTTGTGAATTATAGGGTCATTCCAGAATATATCCAAATAAAAAGGTAGAGAATATTCCACAGCTCATTTAGTTAATTTTCCGTAAAAAAAAAAAGCAAAAATGTTTTAAAATTCCTTTTTATTTTGTTTCTCTAATACATGTTAAGGAAAACACTACTGTTAGTTTTTAATAGAGATATGCTTAATGAGGTCAACCATACATACCATTGCATTGTGCATATTGCCTGGTGAAGCTAAAATGAAGATGTCGGTATGCATACTGACATAATAATCAACAGCTGCTAATATCGACGCTTTTCCTTCAACTTCTGCCCGTTCTTTGTCAGTTGCAAGGCTTTTTTTGTCATCCATAAGTGGAAACAGTTTACGCAGTGCGGAAATTCTTGCTTCTCCACCATATACCTAGGCCCTAATTTTTTGACCTCCATAAAGGGTGGTGTATATTAAAGAAAAAGTTGCATAACATGACAGTTGTTGGTGAAAATAAGTCCTGTTTATTAAGCAAAATGAAGTACATGTCCCAATTAAACATCGACATATTGCAAAATCTGATGGCTAGGAACCATCAGTAGGAACCTTGGTTGGCGTGCGGCAATCCTTGTGATATCCGAATCAGATCCCTTAAAACTGTTGACGGTAATGGGTGTGTTGTATAATCTCACTACTTGATAACATGAAGTCCATCATTTAATATATTAATTTAGCTATCTGTAAGTCGCCTAAAACACCCACCCATAGATATACACGTAATAACAAATCTAGTAAACCCAAATCATATACAACTAATCAACAACGATTAAAAAAAACACATGCAAAACATACATTTGGATTAAAACTTGCAAACCAAACCAGATGTTGCATCATTCACCTACCGACATATGACCCTATAAAAAATAAATATCGGTTCATCTATTTGGTACAACTTGTGCATATACATAACACCCTAAGAGAGAAGCACAAATATATATTGAATATGTGTTTTACTGTTATCCGTGCTCGTTTACACGTGTTTCTCTAACTTTACAAAACTGAAAAAAGAACTAACTAATGTTGTTGACACATACAATCTGGTATGGGATAGGTATATATAGATTGTGTCTCCTTTCTTAACCTAACTTGACCTTGTCTATTCTTATGCGCGTTTTGTATAGCCCAATGAAACTCAGGCCAGTCCATAGTTTTGTTAAGAAAGAGCTGGCTCGAGAGCACCATATTTGGTCTGATAGTCTTCAAGTTTTTGTATGCTCGATACCCTAGCTGAAAAACAAGCAACAATGATTCGTTTTATAAGGGTCATGGGTGATTCCAAGTTGTTAAAGCAACATACTTTATTTTTACAGTCAGCGAAGCAAAAGGTCAAAAAGGCCCATTAATGAGTTGGGTATGGGCCCACCAACACAGTTTTGTCCAAGTCATTTTGGAGAATGTTGACCGTGAAATACATGTCCCAATTAAACATTTACCTATTGCAAAATCCAATAGCTAGGAACCATCAGTAGGAACCATGGTTGACGTGCGGCAATCCTTGTGACATCCGAAGTAGATATCATATAACTGTTGACGATAATGGGTGTGTTGTATAATCTCACTCCTTGATATCCTGACGCCCATAGTTCAATCTATTTGACTATCTGTAAGTCGCCTAAAACACCCTCCCATAGATATACATGTAATCAACAACCATAAAAAACACATGCAAAACAAACATTTGGATTAAAACTTGCAAACCAAACCAGCTGTTGCATCATTCACCTACCGACCTACGACCCTATAAAAAAATATTGGTTAATATATTTGGTACAACTTGTGCATGCATGTAACACCCTTGTCTAACTCTACAAAACTGAGAAAAGAACTAATGTTGTTGACACATGCAATCTGGTATGGGATAGGTATATATGGATTGTGTCTCCTTTCTTAACCTAACTTGACCTTTCTATTCTTATGCGCGTTTTGTATAGCCCACTGAAACTCAGGCCATTCGCTAGTTTCGTTACGAAAGAGGTGGCTCGAGAGCACCATATTTGGTCTGATAGTCTTCAAGTTTTTGTATGCTCGATACCCTAGCTGAAAAACAAGCAACAATGATTCGTTTTATAAGTAAGGCCCATTAGCCGGGTTAGAGCAAAATGAGTTGGGTTTGGACCCACCAACACAGTTTTGTCCAAGTCATTTTGGAGAATGTTGACCGTGAAAATCAGGCTCCGCTACAAAAAATAGTTCAATTTCCACACTTTTTTCTCCACACTTCTAAAAAGTGTGTAAAATTTTACTAATTTATTAACACTTAATAGTGTGTAAAATTTGGTTACATTAATAAGTGTGAGAAAAATTATAAAACAATAAATTTTTAACACTTATATTTGTCTAAAAAAAAGTTCACACATTTAAGTGTGAACATTTATAAGATTTCTCCACGCTTCTAAGTATGGAGGTTATTTTGTAACACCTAAATTCCCCACACTTTAAGGAAGTGTGGAGAATTTGGGCCTCCACACTTTAAGAAAGTGTCGAGAATTTGAGTCCACACCTATAAGTGTGAACATTCCTTAGATTTTTCCACACTTAAAAGTGTGAACTTTTTTTTGACACATGAAAAATTTATTGTTTTATATATTTTTTTTCACACTTATTAATGTAACCATTTTTTATACATTATTAAGTGTTAATAAATCAATAAAATTATACACACTTTTTAAAAGTGTGGAGAAAAAAGTGTGAAGATTGAACTAATTTTTTGTAGTGCTCTTTTGGTAAGTCGTTCAATAATTGACCTGAATAGTATTTGTCTACACCATCTACTAGGGTTGTCATTCGGGTTGACCCGGTCGGGTTCAGGTCAACTCGGGTCAGGTCAACTCGGGTCAAGCCTCCCAAAAACATACCCAAACCCGACCATGTTTAGAACTCGGGTCAACTCGGGTCGGGTCAATTCGGGTTCGGGCCAACTCGGACCGGGTCAATCGGGTCGGGTCAACTCGGGTTTTGGGTCACCCCGAGTATTTTTACATTGTAAAGTGTTAGTTTAGTCGGGTCAACTCGAGTTCGGGTCGGGTCAAGGCCAAAAAAACATACCCGAACCCGACCTTGTTTAGAACTCGGGTTGACCCGATTGATCCGAATATGATTTTTGACCCGAGTTGACCCAAACCCGGTCGGGTTCGGGTCGGGTTTTATGACACCCCTACCATCTACTGATATGCATTGATTATATGTTCTGGTCCTTATATAACTGGGACCTACAATTGATATTCATTAGGGTTGGGTTATAATGACCCTCCCTAGTTTTATATATATATATATATATATATATATATATATATATACACACTAGCTTTCTAAGCCCGCCCATGACTTATAAATATTGTTGGCATATTTTTCTATCGCGAAATAAAGGTAGTAATTAAACTTGCATATTAACAGGAAAATTTAATTCATATAAATGTAATCCTGTTATCTAATAATTGTTGAGTTATATTATACTTGTACATGAAAGGCAATGAAATACCATATAGTAAAACAAATGTGTACTTACATGTATATTGGGAAATTTGATTGTCAAGAGTAGAAAAATCGTATCGTGCATTGATGGTGCCACCCTAGGTATATATAACTTGATGGTGGTTGTGCATAATTGATAAACAAAAAAAGAAACAAATAAATACGAAAGTAAGTCGAAATTAGTTGTAGAGAATAGTGATATTGTAAATTACGTGAACATGAGGGACGCTCAACCACTCCATCTATTTGCGAATAAGAATCTCCATTGCACAGAGATGCAGTGGTACGTGTTCAAGAAAGATGCTATAAATAAGGACACCAAACCTGTGTGCTTCAAGACTGCACACAGATAACAATTTAAAGGGATTTCAATTAGTTTTTGTGAACTTTATTGTGAAAGGCCTCATGACATAGTTTAGAACCTCCTATTGTTTTGTTTAGGTAGTTATTTATTTATCTAATAATGTTAACTAAGATGGAAGTAATGGAGAATTCAAGAAATGGTGGTATTCATCTGCCTATTTCATCAGCAAGAGATACAGTGCCAACATTTTATGGCTTATTAATCATACAGAAATCGTAATTTATTTTGGCAAGTTAATCTTACTTGATAAAAACTTGACTCTGTAATCAATGCCGAGGCTTAAAGAGCGGATTTATTGTGTACCAAAGACATGTCTCCCATAGTCGATTAGTGAAACCAAAATCACAAATCTCATATCGAGTTAATACTATACATAAGGCCATTATAGTTCTGATGTCAACACAAATGCCATACCCTGGCTTGTCATATACATTGTAACGTTGAATTCTTCCATAATCATGATTAGTCGAGAAAGCAACTGATCCGAATTTTGCTCCAACAATTAATATTAGTTTGACCCATCACCGGCATGAGTCAAATAAAGAGACCGTAACTGTTTTGTTTCAATGCCATATCTGCTGCCATTCGTGTACAACCAAACGACCAACTATAACATGTAATAAGTTTATAACAAATATATATTTGAGTTGTAGAAAATAGGTGAAAGAAGTGCATATATATTTGGATTTTAGCCGTACAATAGCAACGTACTTTCATCTTAGTACCGTTTTGGTATGTGTACTTTTTTTTGTTCCACTTAATGCAATGTACTTTCAGGTTTTGTGCTACCTTGGTATGTCAAAGTATGGCTACCGGATAAAAGTCATTTTTACCGGATAAAAATCAAAGTGAAATATTTTTTTCACAAAAATGGTCCCTGTGGGTGGCTAGGTATCACGAATTTTGTCCCAAATCAAAGTGGAATATTTTTTCTCATAAATGGTCCTTGTGTGTATCTGGGTATCACGAATTTAGTCCCTAAAATTGTTTTCGTCCATTTGTATACGTTTTCGTCCGTTTTATACGTTTTTCGTCCGCTTTTTTATGATTTTATACGTTTTCATTCATTTTAATATGTTTCCTTACGTTTTTGTCATTTTTTATACGTTTTCGTCATTTTTATACGTTTCTCGTCTGATTAAAAACCTTTTTCCGAAATTGTTTTTTTTATTTTTTTTTTCTGAATAATTTTTTTCTGAAATTTCGTTTTTTGAATTTTTTTCGATATTTTTTTGAATTCTTTGTTGTTTTTTTTTTCCGAATTTCTTATTCTGAATAATTTTTTTGAAAATTTTGTTAGAAATTTTTTATCAAAATTTTTTTACACATGTTTTTTTCCGAAAAATATTTCGAAAAAAAAAATCTAAAAACAAAATACGAAAAAACAAATTTCGGAAAAAAAAAAATCAGAAAAAACATTATAAAAATTTTAACAAAAAAGTTTAGGGACTAACTTAGTGATACCCCTCAAACCACAAGGAGCATTATATAATTAACTCAAAGATTTATTGTAAGTGGAATGCCTACGTAGCATGTCCACGTAGGATAAATAGCTTTGTATCCGGTCACACAAAGTAGCACGTACCAAGGTAAAACTGTTGGGAATTACAAGATTTGAAGATTACAAAACCACGAGCAAGAATGAAGAAAGAAGAAACAAGAGGGACCTAAATATTAAATAGTTAGCTAGCTTGATTAGTAAGCTAGGTTTTTATGTAAACCTTAGCCTCTCTATTATATAAAGGGAGGCAGGGCATTGGTTATTAGCATCTCTTTCATAGCTAGTCTCTCCAATGAGAGTCTAGAAACGCATAGAGCGTGTAGTAGTAGTATAGTAGTAGTAGTAGTTTCTTTTATATTCAATAAAAGAAAACCTTGGAGTAATATTGATTATGTTCTTATTGTTCTTATTCCGCTGTGCAATCAATGTTACTATATCCTAGATGGGCTTAAATGATCTTAACAAAAACAAAACAGAAAAATACGTTACATTAAGTGGAACAAAAAATAGTACACGTACCAAAACTAAAAGTACGTTGCTATTGTACGGCTAAAACCCTATATATTTATAAAAGATGCGTGTATTTTTTTGTAATTTGAGTACAATTCTTTTTATGATCTGTTATATTGCACCACTTTAACTCTTTAAGGTATTGAATATTATACCTTCAAAAATATAGATACAAAATAGTAGAAGTAACATATGTGTGCTTGTTAATGAGATTGTACAATGATCAGCAAGTTTCGATCATGGTGTGTCACACTGTTCTTGGTCCTCAAACAGCCTTTGGCACTCCTCTTTCCTATACATAGCAATAAATGACACTTGAAACAAAAGAAATTAAAATTTCTTTTATAAACATTGTTCAAGTCTACTATTTTTTGCATTAGGTACGCCATCAGATGGTGTTATATCTCCCATAATAGCTATAAAAAGCAAGACTATATCTTATGTAACATTGCAAAAAATACAAAAGTCATGTAAAGTAACCAAAAGCAGATTATTATTCATGTACCTTTTGCAAAAGCATATCCAAAAAGAGATTTTAAACCCCAATACCATATTCCTATTAGTAGATCAACAAAGTTATCCAAATAGTTGTGACAAATAATAACGAACTGAAAGTCCGTGTTTTCAAATTTTCTTCTATTGATTTTATAATAGATCAATATTTGATTGACTGTTAACTGCAGGTAAAGAAGTATCTTCATCTAATGTCCATAGTCTGTCCCTATCAAATACATATTGCTCCAGTGTACCAAAACTTGCAAACTGTCATGGGTGTTTGTGATCACACACAGATTCTCGAGTGTAACGTCATTCTCTTTAGCTGGTAACCAACCCTCTTGGAAATCTATTTACTCCAAATTCCCCTCCATGATTTACATTATTTCAAGGAAAGATATAACTAAACTAAATATGAGAAAAATGTTTTTTAAAAAATTTTATATGTACATGGTCATAATCAATTATTCCAGTGTTCTCATCTAATCTGTAAAGCATGGTCTCAAAAAATTGATACGGTTGTTATTTTCTTTGTATCAGTGTGAACAATACACTCCTACCTCATTGCCAATCTAATGTACACCACCCTTTACAATAGTATTCCAAACTCTTGTTATCTCTCTCTCTCCTAAACATCCCCACCACCATACATTCCTACTCCCTTGCGACTCTGACATACACCACCCTTTACAGACACTGTGTCGCAACGAAAGCCCAACAATAGTTGGCAAGGTGCTCCTCTCAAGATTTCTTCTCCCCCTTGTTTTTGGTCCTGCTCCTCTCACATGTAGTCAACCCAACCATTCTCCATCTTCATTGTTTTCTTTGTCAGTCTCTAAATTTCTCCACAATTGCCTTCCCTTGTTTCGACGTATCATTACAGTTAACCAAGTCCCTGTTCCCTTAACTTTCACAAATGAGTTTGACTTTGTGATGTTACTACCAGAGAATAGATGTTCCACCAGTCCCTCTTGCGCGTGGCAGCAAAATCCTTTGCACTGCAAAAAATCAGTCTCACACGGTCATTTGGTTCTCCCTCAGCTAACCAATTTATCAACTTCCTTAGTTCTTCTAATATTATTTGTTAAGACTGGGAATTAAAAGCAAGATTTTGTCAAAAGCTAGTGATAAGAGTAACCAAAATTGATGGTTTGATCCATTTTTGAGGTGTGTCGCTATCTCAAAAGTCAAAACTGATCAATGATCATGTATAACTTTTTTCCCTGAATTAGTTGACAATCCCTATCCATAAAGCACCATTTAGAATCCAATTAATTGAAACCAAATCTAATTTACAGAACTCAACCTAAACTGACGGGGCTTCCCATAGTATAAACAGGTATCCTTATCTTATGTCTTAACCATGCCTATCCTAATACACATCTACCCTTCCTCTCCTGAAGTTAACATGTAAAGGTAGCAGCAACTACTGTGTAGGTATTCGTGGTCAACAGACTGCGGTTCATGAAAAAGGCAATACTTTTTGGGCAACTTGTGGTGATACCAGCATACAAACATTGGGTTAGGAACATTTAACACTGAAAAAAATGCTTATCAAATTCAAATAATGAGGTGTTTGAGATTACTTATTTGGTTATAGCGTATACACATAAAAATGAAGGTACAAAATATAGGAGCACTTGCAACGTCAAGTAAACGACATGCACCAACAAAATAAGTTTACATAAGAAAATTATCATACTGATCTATCAGTTTATGCTTGCTTTCTCAAAGACCCTAAACCATAAAAATTACTAATAATAAAGATTACCGTAGGTTCTGAGGCATTTTCGCACATGACCACTGGGATACCAGTACACAATCTAATAAACATGTTGCAGCCCAAGTCATGTAGCTATGGCCGGCACCTACGTATGGCTTTTATGCCAACCTACCTGCAAAAGTTTCAGCCATACTGTCAAAATGAGTTATTACAGTTTCAAGATGTGACGGAACACTTATCCACACATACAAACACCCCAAAAATTCAAACAAATAAACATAATTAGATCAATGGTGGTGGGGTGTTTGTGATTGCTAATCAAAGCCGCTTAATCTATTTAAAATAATCACATAAACAACCTAGAATGAAACTCTGATATTTTAGCTTTTAGTATCTCACCTGTCACGCTGGCATGAATACGCCGACCACGACACATCCCATTTTTTCAAGAAGAAGCTACCCACGTTTCCACTTGAACCACATCACCCCTGAAATAAATTTAAGTGTGACATAATATATGAATCCACATAACAATCTTTAACAGCCTGACCGAAATTGAAAAGCACTTGATAAATAACTGTAAGTATTGGACTTCATGTTGTTTAGCACACTTGAAAACACTGCATGTCAAAAACCATTAGTCTCTTTCCAACCATACTCGATGCTTCGTGGATGAGGCCTCTAGCGTGCATACCAAATATATGAACCCCAAGGATGTCTCCGTTATCAGGCCCATAGATCAACTACAGGAGAAACAAACAACCTGAGCAATATGTAATCGATAAGAGAAAGGCGCAAAATTTTAAGCAATTGATGAGGCGAAAAATGATCCGTTTTTAGGGGGTCATTTAAGCCCGAATCCGAATTTATTTGATCAAATATTGCCCTAAATCGTTCCTTTTGTGATTTTAGGTGTTTGGAGAGTGAATTCTGGAAAAGAGACTATTTTGGACGTTTTTGGAGCATAAAAGTGAAGAAAACGGCAAAGTACCAAAAATTCATGCTGAAGATACAAGGTGACGGCGTCAAGACTTCCTTCTTGACGGCGTCAGGCATGGAGAATAAAATACCGTAGCTGGTGACGGCGTCAGATGGATAGGTGACGGCGTCAAAGTGGCCAAGAATAAAATACCGTAGGTGGTGACGGCGTCACATAGGCCGTCACAAGTGGATCTAGGGCGTCCGAGGAAGTATATGGCGGCGAGGTGACGGCTTCAGACTTTACTCTTGACGCCGTCAGAACGATTTTCCTATATATAGTTTTCTAGTTTTTTCATAAAAAGAGGAGAAGTTTTGGTGAAACCCTAAAGACGATTTTGGTGCTTCTTTTACAGGTTTTTCAAGGGTTCCAAACCCTTGAAACCTTGCATTGTAATTGAGATAAGTATACTCGTAATTCAATCAATATGTCGATGTGTTGGTTGTTTATCTTTTGTTCTTATCTTAATTCTACTATGCTAGGCTAGATTTCCTTTGTGTTTGCTTAGATCTAATGAAACCTAGATGTTGATTATGTGTTGATTACTTGTCTATTCTTATTTTGGATGAATGATATTATATGTTAGGCTTAAGAAAACTGGCAGATCTCCAAATGGTAACATGTTTGAACGTCTTAAGAAACATGAACCGAGGCGTACTAGGTCTTTATTGGTTGTATTTAATGCATGAGCCACTGTTTACAATCCCTATAGTTGTGCTGGGTCATGGTGTAGGAGGAGATAAGAGCTCATAGAGTTGGGGAGTTATGTATGCCACCCCACGAATGGTATTAAGGAATACAATCCGTCATCCATACAAGTGTAACAAGTAATTGACATGTAAAAGATATCTAGGGAGTAATGAAGTCCAAGTAAACACAATTTCTCCAAATATTGCTCACAACCTTAGTTTAATATTAGTTTAATTTCATTTTCATTAGTTTAATTTAATTATATAATAGCTTTGGGTTAGTTGAATAGCAACTAATTCCGCCCACTCTTCCAAAACCCGAGATTTTACTTGCTTTCATTAAAATATAAAAACACAAAAATAATCATCTTCCATCTCTAGAACTATTAATTAGGCTTTCTAATCCTAGCGACACTATTCCTAAGCTGAACGATCAATCCCCCGGTACTTGTCACTATACTATACTACAACGATCAGGTACACTGCCTGGTGGGGGTTGTAAGCCTCGCGAGATCCCTCGAGAGGTAAAGCAAGGTGTGATTCCCACGCATCAAGTTTTTGGCGCCGTTGCCGGGGAGTGTCTATCTTTACATTTATTCCTTAACTTTCGCAAAAGAGTGCGGCGCTATCAAGTTTTTGGCGCCGCAGCCCGGGGAATAGTTATTGTCTAGGTTAGGATTTCTTTTTATTAGGTCTACTTGCTAGATTCCTTTCTAGTAAGATTTTTATTTTTATTTTTTAGGTGTTCTTTAGTCTATCTTATTTCTTCGTGCCTTTGTTCGTAACTCTTTACCATCCGACATCATGGAAGGTGGTAACATCTTTGAACCTATCATCCCACCACAACAAAACCCACCATTAGAACCCCTTAGGCCCCGAACCTTAGGAGAGTATTCCCGACCTAGCCACCAAGGCTACCGAAACACCATTGAGCTCACCGGAGCCAATGTGACCCCCTTGCGATCCGACACCATCCGGTTGGTGCAAAGCGGATGTGCATTCCATGGACTTCGTTCCGAAGATCCAAACCAACACCTTAAGGACTTTCTCAAAATCGTAGATTCCATAGACCTAGGTGTTGAGACTAGAGAGACAACCCGATTACGCCTATTCCCATTCTCTCTACGAGATCAAGCTAGTCAATGGCTTGAGCGTTTCCCCGCGGGATCCATCACCACATGGGACAATCTCGCCAATCGTTTCCTTACCCAATTCTTTCCGCCGGAAAAGACTGCAATGCTTAGAAGGGACATTTTGATGTTTGAACAACAACGGGGTGAACCTTTCTACGAGGCTTGGGCCCGTTTTAAGGATCTCCTCTACAAGATCCCTCATCATGGCATAAACCTTTGGTTATTAGTTCAGATTTTCTACGACCATGTTGATTATCACACTAAGCGCACTATCGACAGGGCCGCGGGAGGAAAATTGCGTGATAAGGATGCTGAGGAGTCATGGGCGATTATAGAAGAGCTCGCTGTCGATAATAATGAGATTTGGGAGTTTAAACATACGGTAGAAGCGGCCATCAATGCAGTCTCGGCATCTGGAGGAACCACAGAAATCCCTGATGAACTCTTATGCAAAATTGAGGCAAAAGTTGACTATTTTGAGGAAAGGCAAAGGAGACCCTTAAGTCCTAGACAAGCCACGGTCAATTCTGTCTCAAGATCAACCTCGATACCATTATCTGAATCACCCTCTAGAGAACATGTCGAGACTTTTCAGAGGTGCACTCCACCTTGTTCCCCTCCCAAGGAACTTAGCTCGGAATTTGAGGCTAGGATGAGAGAATATATGGCAACCCACTCTGATCGGCTTGCTAGATTCGAAGAAGCAGTTTATAAGCAAAAGGAGGAGATGCAGGAGAAAATGAATGAGATGTTGAGTCTATTGGAGGAGTATGCCAGTCAAAAAACCCCCGAACGAATATTGCTAAGGAAAGAAAGTGCCACTCCCACCACCCAATTTGTTAACTCCATCACCATTGTCCATAAAGATAATGAGAAGGTAAAAACTCCTGCTAAACAGACCTTAGAAAAATCGCCTGAGTCCCAACCTTTGAGCTACTACCTGAAACATGACATAAACGAAAGCACCATAACAAATTGGATTAAGGGTGATAGGCGTAACCAATCCTCCGAACAGGTTCCCGAGAAATAGAAAAAAGAGGAATATGAGTATGATACGCTTATTGGAGGATCAGTGGTCGAGAGGTTATTGGTACAGAAAGTGGCTACTAAGCAGGTAGCATGTGGAAACTTTGAAATACCAACAAGCATCGGGGACTTGAAACATCTTAGAGCTTTCGCCGACCAAGGATCGGAAGTAAATCTTATGCCCTTGACTATTTACATCCAACTAACGTCGAAAATGCCAGCACCTACTCGTGTTAGGCTATCTCTTGTTGGACACTCGTACGTGTACCCCCTAGGAATCGCAGAAGATGTATTAGTTAATGTGGCAGGATTCATGTACCCCGTTGATTTTATGATCATTGATGATAAAGGGGATGGATGCATGCCGATAATCCTTGGGGCACCATTCCTCACCACCGCTAGGGCTGTCATTAAATATGAAGATAGGAAGATTGAGCTTAAATCTGGAAAGAGAAAGATTAGCTTCCACATGACTCCGCGAAGTGTACATGAGAATATGAGTTGGAGAATGATTAAAAACAACATTGGCGCAACACCCATTCGTGTTCAGAATAAAATTCTTGCATGGGAGGCAAGAATCAAAAGCTATAAGAAAGCTAAGGATGAAAGGAGAAAAAGCAATAAGGATCCGATTGAACTCAAACACACTCAACACGAAAGCAATCATACACCGTTTGAGAAGGGGAACTTAGTACTCTTGAGACACTTAGAAACAACAATACCACCCGATAAACCAAGTCCTTGGTGGTATGGGCCATTCACCATCGAAGGATTGAGCCAAGATGGGGTAGCTAACTTGAGGAGCAAATTAGGTGGGAAGGTGATTGCGAGTATTGATAGATTGAGGCACTACCACCATAACAGTAATGATCGAAATTATATGGGGTACATCATTTCAAATGATGGAATTACGTAGTAACCCACGACTTTGAGTCTAGCTACAAGACTCGTAAATAAAGAAAAGCGCTTCTTGGGAGGCAACCCATGTTTTGTGTGATTTTATTTGTTTGATTGTTATTTGCTTCCGTATGCATGTTTTATTTTTATTGTTGGTTGATCATGTTTCTCAATTAAAATGTGGAAATACTTTATTATGTTGTTTGGCCTAGTCTTAACTTCAACCTAAAGGTATTTTTGCAAAAGATAAGTGTAAGGGGAAACCCCAAATATGTTTTTAAGAAACAAACCGATCATGATTCTCCACAATATTTAATGAACATGTATATTCGTATTTGTTAGAGTCAAATGCTTGTATTGAGTCATAATGAAGTTTTGCAGGATTTTCCAGGAAGTAGGACAAAGTTTTTCCAGAAATTTTCCGGAAACTTAACATAAAGATTTCTGCAGGTCCATTCTGACGGCGTCAGCCTATTGCTCTTGACGGCGTCAGGAGTCAAAAATCTGGAAATTTTACCGGTTTTGTTTTTCTAACGGAGTCTTATGGTTTTTGTGAATTATTAAGTTTTATAATCTCCAGGAAATCTGCAAACTTCATTCCACAAGCATTATATCTTACTTTGTTTTCTAGGTTTAGTAACTTATATAGGATGCCGCCGATTTTACGCGAGGTTGCCTTGTCTACTTTTGTCAGGATTTACAGGTTATTTAAGACAAGAAGATGATTTATATTCTGGAAGGGAAGCTTTGATTGTTCATTTTCTTGGAGGAAGATCTAATCTGGCCAACCTATAATCCATACCGAGCGAATCAGGGGAGTATTTGATTTCATTCTCTTTACTTTTTCACTTTTACATTCTTTACTTGAACATTAGGGACAATGTTAATCTTAAGTGTAAGGGGAGGGTAAAAAGATGATACCTTGCATATGCACTTTCGCTTGAGTTTGTTTTGTTTGATGGTAGATGTGTAATAAAACTATGAGAAATACTTGTTAGTGTAATTTTAGCGCCAAATTTAAAATTTTTTACAACATTTAGGAGTGAAACTTTAGCCATAGCAAGCGTCTCATGGATAGGAGGTTGTATGACTAGCACATAACCGTATATTCAGAAAAATTTTCCACCCAAAAATGTGAGGTTCGCCTTTAGATTTGATAGGAAAAGCATTTACTATTAGTGCTTATGAGTGTACCGGTAGCATTTAGATTCTAGAACTTCCGTTAGTGATGCATCCCGAGACCGCTAGTGAGACTACATTCGTGTAGTAGGGTTTACTACATGATAAGAGGCATTAGGATCACCCTTGTGTTAAACCCGTATTATAATTACTTGACCATTTAAGTCATATTACTTGGCTAGTTAAGTCAACTAATTTTTCCCACACCCTTAGCGTTGTACTCATTTTTAGTACACGAAACCCCTAGTACACCCCTCCGAGCCTATCTTTTCGTTTCTAACTTTAAGCATTTTACTTAAAGGAAGAATTTGTTACACCCCACTTAAATGTACACCCAAATCGCCTTAGCCTTCCGTGTATGCGCTCATTTTTAGTGCATTATTGTTATTTGTTAAACCCTAAGTTAACTTTCTAATTGATTACATGGTTGCTAAGTCGAGTCATATCCTTGTACATATTGTTTTGGGACGATTGGGACTCATGGGTAAGTACTTATTTTATGGAATAATGGGGAAGAACATCATATTATTACCCCCATATGTACGTTAATCTTAAAAGTGCTCCAAGTGTTTTGATTTTCTTAAATCGAGTCATTAGAATAGTTTAATGTAAAGTATGTAAAGATTCAAGTGTAAGGGGATTGCTCATACCCCTATGATGTATTATTTTGGATGGTAGGGTAAAAGTGTATGAAAAAAAAAAAAAAAAAAATCGAAAAATAAAGAAAAAGAAAAAAAAATAGAAAAAGAAAAAAAAAAACATACGGACTACCATCCCGTTTTCATTCTATGTTCATTTTATGTTTTTGTTATTTTTCATTTATTAGCTTAAGTCGAGTCTAGTCTTGGCTTAGCAACGCCATCTTATACATGTAATTAACCAAGATTGTTAACTCGCCACCAGTAAAACTTCCTTTATCCAACAAAACCGTGTAATTCATATCCCTACACCTAACGTTATAACCCTTTAAAAAGACCTCTTTGATAGTTTATCCTAGGTGCTTACGCCATGTGGTGGAGGTTTGATCCTTTCCCAAGCCTATGGTAATCTATTTTGCTATGACAGGTAGTGAGAGATATCTTCCATTTCTATAATGTTATATTACTTTATTACACCCGAGAGATGTGAGTATCTAAACGCTATTTGTGAGGTGCTTGTGTATGACCTCCGTGCTTGTCTATTGGTCTTTAGTGGAACGATTAATTGTTGTAATTACTTTTATATTAGTGTTAAATGACCCCTAACTTGTCTTTTGAGTAGAATAAAAGCTCATTTGCTTGAGGACAAGCAAATCTCAAGTGTAAGGGTATATGATGAGGCGAAAAATGATCCGTTTTTAGGGGGTCATTTAAGCCCGAATCCGAATTTATTTGATCAAATATTGCCCTAAATCGTTCCTTTTGTGATTTTAGGTGTTTGGAGAGTGAATTCTGGAAAAGAGGCTATTTTGGACGTTTTTGGAGCATAAAAGTGAAGAAAACGGCAAAGTACCAAAAATCCATGCTGAAGATACAAGGTGACGGCGTCAAGACTTCCTTCTTGACAACGTCAGACATGGAGAATAAAATACCGTAGCTGGTGACGGCGTCAGATGGATAGGTGACGGCGTCAAAGTGGCCAAGAATAAAATACCGTAGGTGGTGACGGCGTCACATAGGCCGTCACAAGTGGATCTAGGGCGTCCGAGGAAGTATATGGCGGCGAGGTGACGGCGTCAGACTTTACTCTTGACGCCGTCAGAACGATTTTCCTATATATAGTTTTCTAGTTTTTTCATAAAAAGAGGAGAAGTTTTGGTGAAACCCTAAAGACGATTTTGGTGCCTCTTTTACAGGTTTTTCAAGGGTTCCAAACCCTTGAAACCTTGCATTGTAATTGAGATAAGTATACTCTTAATTCAATCAATATGTCGATGTGTTGGTTGTTTATCTTTTGTTCTTATCTTAATTCTACTATGCTAGGCTAGATTTCCTTTATGTTTGCTTAGATCTAATGTAACATGCTTGAACGTCTTAAGAAACATGAACCGAGGCGTACTAGGTCTTTATTGGTTGTATTTAATGCATGAGCCACTGTTTACAATCCCTATAGTTGTGCTGGGTCATGGTGTAGGAGGAGATAAGAGCTCATAGAGTTGGGGAGTTATGTATGCCACCCCACGAATGGTATTAAAGAATACAATCCGTCATCCATACAAGTGTAACAAGTAATTGACATGTAAAAGATATCTAGGGAGTAATGAAGTCTAAGTAAACACAATTTCTCCAAATACTGCTCACAACCTTAGTTTAATATTAGTTTAATTTCATTTTCATTAGTTTAATTTAATTATATAATAGCTTTGGGTTAGTTGAATAGCAACTAATTCCGCCCACTCTTCCAAAACCCGAGATTTTACTTGCTTTCATTAAAATATAAAAACACAAAAATAATCATCTTCCATCTCTAGAACTATTAATTAGGCTTTCTAATCCTAGCGACACTATTCCTAAGCTGAACGATCAATCCCCCGGTACTTGTCACTATACTATACTACAACGATCAGGTACACTGCCTGGTGGGGGTTGTAAGCCTCGCGAGATCCCTCGAGAGGTAAAGCAAGGTGCGATTCCCACGCATCAGCAATATGTAATCCCTGACTCGAAGTTATAAATGAGTGACCTTAACATTAGAACGGAAAAGAAATTCAGAAGAAAGGCTTCTAAAATCTCTTTCAAAGTGCATAATTACCTTACAAATTCCATCTCCTTCATTTGCAGCAAGGGCTTTAGTTTTACCCTTGAAGCTGGTCCTAGCAATACTGATTTAAATCCTTCTTTCACAGCCTTTCGTTTGGCTTAGGGCTACAAGTTTACAGGAAGAGACGGTAAAAAAAACTATCACTAAATAAAAATCATTTAACATTATTGTAGATAGGTAGAATATATGTCCATGTAAGAATATCAACATGAAGACAGAATCGCTTGACCAACAATTCAAGAAGGTTTGGCTCTGACCAGGTGTAGTATTAATATGTTTTTTTTTCACCTGGGGGAATAAAATGAAGCTTATGTCTTCGTGACCCTTTAGTCTTAGTATGAGTAACAAACACTTTCATACCCCTAAACCAATGAATCTAACCAACACCATCACGACAAACAGGACAATGCCACTGCCTAATCGGTTCATTAATCTGGTCAGCAATCAACTCTTCTAAACTCTCAAAAAGCCCTTATGCCACATGATCAGTTTGTTCACCGGTTATCTTACCACCCCATGTCGTCTATTCACGTCTACTTCTGTCACCTGTTACCCATCCTTCAATCAAACCATCCCAACCATTTTTACCTGAAATTAGAGACGTATTTCCCAACCCTTGATTCAACTCTTCAACGTCAGTGCTAGCATTCTGATCATTTTCACCTGTCATCATCTGCACGCATAAAAAAACCTGTAAAGTTAACTCCGTTCAATAGCTATCTATATACCATTGTAAAAATGCATTTTGTTACTAATCATACCAACATACTTTCATATCACGGGGGGTCTTTGTTTTAGCATATTTCGGGACTTAAGAGCTTGTTCTCTTAGGCTAATTTGTGTTATTTTAGTTACAGAGCATATGAGCTTATGTAAATTTGGAAAAGCTCATAAGCCCACTTTTCCGGCTTATAAGCTTATAGCTTATTGGCAATAAGCTCAAAATCCGAAAAACTGCATACGAAGTGAACCTCCAAAACATATTAAGAGCTATTAACGATATTCCCGCATTCAATATACCGTGTTTCATTCATTTGCTAGTTGCAGGACCAAGAGTTATTTGTGCAAGATCTTGTAACCGTACGTCAATTACAATACAAACAACTTCAAGGGCATATGGATAAAAATGCAAGTAAATGTAGCGACCATCAACAAACCTGTGTTCCTCCAGAAATTGTCAAACTAAGACAGAGCAGTGAAGGAGGCAAAGACAACCTACGTCTGAGTGTTACATTTTGAATATCAATCCAAGAATCTACCAGTTTGCATCTAAAATCTTGTGCCCTTGAAGTTTTTCCTGATGGTTATTTATACTATATTTACTGAAATCTGATCTTAAAGTTACTTTCAGCAAAATTGCGCTTGCACCTGTTGTCCAAATGATCAGCAATCGTCGGCCCGCGTTACCAGCAAAAGGCGCATCCATATCTCCTAAACAGTAAGCACAAACGCCTTCAAAGATACATTAAAGTTTCATCCAAACGTAATATATGCACATTTGCTTTAAGAATTACAGTAGTGGAAATGTTGACTATAAGGTTAAATGGCCAAAAAAACTATAACGGTATAGCAGAAGCATATGCAATGGAATTGCACTATGGGCAACTTTCAAGTTTTGACCTGTTCTGTTAACGCAAAATATCACAATTTACACATTCGGTAGGTTTCCATTTGAACTTTTAAAGTAATTTGTTTGACCCATTACTGATAAAACTTCTTTTATATCAACTAATTAGTAATAGGTTGAGATTATCATTTTCATATATAAAGAAATAATCGTGCGGAGATTGAGACTGCATAAAAAATACAGATGGTAGAATACACTAAAGATTACCACATTTGGTTATTTGCGTACACCAAGAATACTACATTTAGTTATTTGCATACACCAAGAATACAGATGGTAGCATACACTAAATGTGATATTCTTCTGCTTTAACATACACCAAGAATACATGTGCAGTAGCTCACACCTAAAAATTACCCATTTTAACCCTTTACCCACTTTGCCACCTCTAATGACATTATTATTTAGTCACCATAGATATGTTTTTATTAAGCCTTTGGTTGATCCACTGGAACCATATGTCCAATGCACGTAACTATTAAATGAAGCCTTTGGTTAATCCACTGGAACCATATGTCCAGCCTTTTGTACCTAATTCAGACAAAAACATCAGACTAATGAAGCTAATAAAGCTCGTTAACTACTACTCGATGCATATAATATTTGGAAACACACACGGACCTTAAGGAAAGTGATCGACAGGGCCACGATTTTTTGGCACTCCGGCTTCTTTCCTGTCTACTTTGAAATGGACAAAGTACAAAATCTGGTTGACCCGACCACTTCATAGCCGTTACCCATCTAAAGTTTCCTGTATATTCAAAACCAATGTGCACTTCAAACCTTATTAAAAAAACACGTTATTTTTTTATGCATCTAAAAGCTCGGGATGATAGAATGTGACCTAGCCAGTTACAAACAAAATCATATGCTCAGGCATAAATAAGTATCTTTAAACCCTCCAAATGTTTCGGAAGGACAACTTCAAGGTTTCTCATGAAGCCTGCCCTCAATGCGTGATTTACCACAGGATTACATATATATGCAAGGATATTTCAATTGCTGACATGCATGTCACAGCATGTTTGTCTCCTTATATCATAAATATGCCACTGAATATCAGTTTTAAAACCATTATGAATTGAGATTCTAGCCACATATGCGGTGCAAACATAAAGGCAACTTTGTTTACCATGTGTCCCTAGCAACAAAATTCCCTATTCCTGAAAAACATCATACCTTGCACTTGTGGACTGACTCTTAACATTAAAAACTTTCCGCTAAGATGATACCAAAGGCGGAGGCATATCAACATTTGCCCACCATTGTTACTACCACCCAAAACCGCATTCGGTGTTACAGCCTGCGCCACTGATTCACAAACAGCAATAACACAATAGGCATATATTACGAAGCTTCATTCGTATTATTCTCATGCATGTGAGTGTTTTTTAACATCATACCTTGCACTTCTGGGCTGATTCTAACATTAAAAACTCACCGCTAAAGTCGAGCACTTTTAGACCCGGTATACATCCTGCAAACATTAAAAAAAACATAAAAGTCATCAGACAAATTGGTTGATTTAACAAAAAAAAAACCCAATTACAATATATAATAATTTATATCCTGCTCATAATCATCACAAACAATGATTTAGTTGTGCACATGATAAAAAATGGATACAGGGTTGATGTTGTAACATGTACCTGATCCTTGAATAGAGTAGTTTCCAAAGATTCTTCAGCTTATGAATATCGATTTGTGAATGTTGTAGTAGGTTTGTTTTTTGATCGCCACAGGTTTTTTTTGTGTATTTTTTGTGAATGATCTAGGTTTGTGTTTTGGGATGATATTCTGTGTTAAAATCAATCGTGATTTTCGTATAGAAATTGAAAATCAAATGCCGTAAAATAATGAAGATAAATATGGAACAGATTTGAATAGAGATATCGTAGGGTTTATGTTTATATCAATTGTGATTTTCTTTGTATTTTATAGTCTTTTTTGCATGATTTAGGAGGGAATGAATGGTGCATGAATGAAGGTTTATAGATTTTACTGTTGCAAGATATAATAAAAAAGGTGTTTGGTCTAATGGTTATCAAATGTGTTAATGTTAGGAACCACTCAAGTTCGAGCCTCCCCACTGAATTTTTTTAACTAATTAATTCCAGATTTTAAGTCTTATAATGAATGCTTAGGTGGCCTAAATGTGACATGGAAAATGCAAATAAAATAAATTTAAAAAATTGCTTACATGGCAACAATGTGATGACATGGCTAATGACATGGCACATAATGAATTACTGGGCAATGAGGTGGCGTTTACGTGGCGTTATCTACGTGTAACGCCTCCTGTTATATATATATATATATATATATATATATATATATATATATATATATATATATATATATATATATATATATATATATATATATATATATATATATATATATATATATATATATATATATATATATTGATTTTTTTTAATTTTGTTTATGTCAAAAAACTATAAACCTGAAAGTGCGGAACAGAAAATATAAAGTTTAATATATCAAACATTTAAAACTGTCAGAAATACGGAACAAAAACTGAAAAAAAAAACTGTGCTGCACTGTAACTAGTGAGGGGGGACAAAGGGACAAAAAGGACACCCTACCTCCATAGAGAGGGTTCTTATAACATCACCCATTCATTATTCCTCGCACCATATAAGAAATTGAGAAACGTCAACGACGACGTTTCACATATTATGTACACCATATTTATACATTGATCATATGTTCATTTTGTTGGTCCTTATATAGTTAGGACCTACAATTTATTTTCATTATTCCTCGCACCATATATATGTACACCATATTTATACATTGATCATATGTTCATTTTGTTGGGCCTTATATAACTGGGTCTTACAATTTATTTTCATTTTTCCTCGTGTATAAAAAAAAACTGAAAAACATTGATGCGCGTTGGATAAATCCGGACCACATTTCAAATTTGTACAAAGAGAAACACACTCGAAAACATTAAATGTTACCTTTGTTTTTTTCACCCACGGGCCCTCATTTGTTTGTGGTATTTGTGGACCTGTTGGTACCAAACAACTTTTGTTGTTTTTAGTACCCATAGGTCCATAGGTTAGTCTTTTTTTTTTTACCCGTGGATACCAAACAACTATTCTTTTTTGTGGTTCCCACGAGTGTGCAGGCTAGTCCAATTTTTTTGCAGAAATTTGTCAAGTTTATATGTTTGAAAAGTTAAAAGTAGTGATTTGGGAGTTTGTTTTTCTTACAAATTGGTTATTCATCTCAAATTAGACAATAATTGTTTTTCTTCATTTAATTGAATCTAGTTATAACTATCAAGGGTTTATTTATTTATTTATTATTTATTGTTTTTTTTAAATTTAAAAATTTGAAGTATCACTCATTTATTGGCTAAAAATTAAACAAAAATCACATTTTTGTTTTATTTTATTTTTATTTTTATTTTTTTTACAAAAAAGGACCGTCAAACTACATTTTTATTGGATACCTCTATTGATAAGTGACCAGGAGAGATTATTGAAACATTTTAACTAGAAGAACAAGGGTGAGCATGGCCGTCCTGTGGTTTTCGGAGGCCTTGTGCCCAACTCAAATATTGGCCCTTTAAACACAAAAAGTTGATACAAGAAAAATCTAGACATGAAGAAAGTCATAAATACTTGTAAAATTGTCAAACGTAATTGAAAACAATAATGCAACGGTGACAACTATCCTTCATCTCACATGTGTAAAAGCGGCATGCACTACGTAACTTGTTTGTGTTGCCCTCCTACAATTCTTAGAATCTAAGATGTTAACGAATTGATCGATCTATTAACACTTTTGATCATATATTAATTTGATAACATCAAATCTTACCAAACTCTAGCAAAGTTCTACTTTAAAAGCCTAATTATATACTCGTATAACATTGGATGGCATATCTTACTTAACAATCCTACTTTAACTATATAAAACAAATACATGAACCGAAGACATAAAAAAGTTATGTACCTGGTAATTAACTACTCCTTCCGTCCCAAAATTATTGTCTCATGACAAAAAATACACAGTTTAAGAAAAGTGCATTTATTACAGCTTTCTCTTTCTTACTTTTTAACAGAATGACAATTTTACCCTCAAGTAATTAATTAAGTTATTCATTAAAGTTTGTAATAATAATTTCAATCAAGGGCAACATGGTAAACTCGATCAAATTTTCCTATCTATAATTAGTAATTTGCTGGCACATCCCTATGAAAAATATTAGGTTGCATAAATTTCTTCACTAGCAAAAGTTAAACAATATACATTTCTAGAGACTAACGAGGTAAAATAATTTTTCGTTATCTACTAACGTAAATCCCACGCGTGAGGGTTTTATTTATTTATTTATTTATTTTATTATTTTTTTAATCATCATTTTGTTTGTCAAAGGTACCACCAACCTTAATTATGTTCAAACCATAAAGTACGGATTATTTTTTGGTAACACGCAAGAACAAATTCTTTGATTGAACACAATCAAAGTTGTTCTATTAATGAAGTGATAAAGTGGACTAGACTAACAAAAAGGGATGATGGTAGTTGGGACAAACAAAATGATAAATATACTTTTGATGTTGGATCCACGTTAGCAAATAATGGGAAAACATTAGCACCGTGAATCCATAGGGATGTAAACTGTTTAAAAACTGCTAACACAAGAATGTAGATAGCGCTACGTGTTTTTACAAAGATGTAAATTGTAAATTTGTGAAAATTTACGAATAAGAAAATAGTGGTATATTTGGCGTAATGGGCTGAAGCCGGAACTTATATTATAAGCCAAAAGTTGTAGCTTATATTTCTATAAAGTTTTTTGGCGAATTAATCAGAAATAAAGCTTATTAATGTAAAATCGTATAAAATTATCAAATTAAATTCATATATTTTCAGCTTTTGCACAATAATTCATTATATTTTGAACAATATTTAAAAAATTTAAATAGCTATAAACCAATTTCATATGTCTTTTGTAACAAATAAAACTTACGAGTATTTTATAAACTTAAAAAAAGTTTAGGCAGTGTTTCTTTTTTATGAGAAATGATAGGGTTAAAAATACATTTTTACAAAAACAATTCATAAAATGATGTGACGGCGTGTCATTGGTGAGTTTCTCTCCCCTCTTTCTTATTGAACTAATCGCTCTCCGCCGCATCAGCTTGTGAATTCTTTTTGTAGGAATTTTTGTTTGTGGAGTTATATTTCTCATTTTTTATTTGGGTAAAAACCATACAATAGCCACGTACTTTCCAAAATTGTCCGTCTAGAACCACTTACTTTTTTATTACCTTACTTCACCAACGAACTATCAAATTCTGTTCGACTTCACCAGTATAACCTTGAAGTGACAATTTTACCCTTATCTTCCTTACCCTCACTTGCATCGTTAGTCCTTAATACTAACGCCCGTTAGTTCTTTTGCACCTTTTTTAGAAAAAAAAATAAAAAAATTTAAAAATAATATTTGAATAAAAAATTTTAGAAAAAAAAAATTTTTTTCTAAAATATTTTCGAAAAAAAAATATTTTTTAGAAAAAATAATTTTTCTCGAATAATTTTTTTTTTAAATATTTGAATAAAATATTTTTGAAAAAAAATATTTTTTCTAAAATATTTCCGAAAAAAAATATTTTTTAGAAAAATTATTTTTTTTCGAAAATTTTTTAGAAAAATATTTTTCTAAAATATTTTTGAAAAAAATTATTTTTTCTAAAAAATATTTTTTTCGGAAATATTTTAGAATTTTTTTTTCGAAAATATATTTTCTTTTCGAAAATTTTTTAGAAAAATATTTTTTTTTTCTAAAATATTTTTTAGAAAAAAAAATAAAAAAATTTTAGAAAAATATTTGAATAAAAAAAATATTTTTTTCGAAATTTTTTTTAAAAAAATATTTGAATAAAAAATTTTCGAAAAAAAAAATATTTTTTCTAAAATATTTTCGAAAAAAAAAATATTTTTTAGAAAAAATAATTTTTTCGAAAATATTTTAGAAAAAATATTTTTCTAAAAAATTTTCGAAAAAAAATATTTTTTCTAAAAAACGAACAAAAAGGTGCAAAAGGACTAACGGACGTTAGTATTAAGGACTAACGATGCAAGTGAGGGTATAGAAGATAAGGGTAAAATTGTCACTTCAAGGTTATATTGGTGAAGTCGAACAGAATTTGATAGTTCGTTGGTGAAGAAGGTAATAAAAAAGTAAGTGGTTATAGACGGACAATTTTGAAAAGTACGTGGCTATTGTATGGTTTTTACCCTTTTAATTTTAGATTAAGTGGCTGTAGGGATAGTAAAAAATATTATTAAATTTGTATGTGGACCCAGTTTCTGGGAGTAGTAAAAAGAAACATGATCCTCTCCCAAACAACCTTATCACTCTTTTTCCTAAATATAAAATGAAAGAGCAGTAGTATTGTTGCACCCAAAAAAACACCTTCAAACCAACATTTCTCTCTCTTTTTTCGATCTTCAATTTCAAGGTAAGAAGTTAGTTTATCAAAACTTTTAATTCCTATTAAGGTTTATAATCTATCTGTTAGATGCAAAAGTAACTTTTTATTATTTAATTTAATTTTTAGTAAATACTAGTTTGAATTTTGATGTATATATATAGGCTTCATTACTATGTACTACTATCAGTTAACAGGGTACTAATTTCTTTACTTAACCCTTTGAGTTATTATTAATTTTTGTGTATTAGGAGTGTTTGGCTTTAAGAAACCATTGTAATTTTACCCAAACACCCCCTAGACAGATGAAATGAAACAACTTGGGTTTACTATTAGCGAGGTAGCTTAGGGGGATCGTGTTAAGCTTTTTTTATTTCGGCTTATTTTTCATAAGCCGAAACCTATAAGCTCATAAGCCCCAAAATAAGCTTGAACATATATAAGCACCTTATGGGCTAATAAACACTTGTTCACTATTTGTACCTAAGTTCAGCCGCCCAGGTACGGGTGGGTCCCGGGACACCCATGGAATTTTGCGGCTTAGTGTTAATTTTTGTAAGTTATCAGTTGGGTTTACTATATGCGAGGTAGGTTAGGGGGTTCATGTTAAGCTTTTTTTATTTCGGCTTATTTTGCATAAGCCGAAACCAAATAAGCTCATAGGCCCCAAAATAAGCCTGAACTTATATAAGCAGCTTATGGGCTAATAAACAGTTGTTCACTATTTGTATTAAGTTTATGATGGTAAAATGACCACAAAAGACGTATTCCAAAGCAGCTATAACACCTCTCCTATAAGCCCATGGCTTACTAAAACCCCCATATAAGCTTAAAGTTTATTACGGGTAAACGGTGAAGGTTAAGATTACCTGGGGATGGCGAGCCTTTTTTGACTCACATGTACGCGGCCACACCGGGTTAATCCCGGAACCGTTTCCGACCCTTCCGTGGCCACCCCCAACTGTAGACACCTAGCAAGGTTTGAACTTTGAACCATTGACCTTTTGTGAGGAAACCAAGAACCTTATCTAAACACTTTCATAGTTTCATGAACTTCTTTTAGCTATATAAGCTAATAAGCTTCTTATAAAAGCTAAAACAAACACCCCCCTTATGCAAAGTTCGCTTCGTCCTTTAGATTTCACTCTATTAGCTTAGATCCAAAGTTGTTGAGGTTTCTTCCTGCGCGTATTAAAACAATGGATACAGAATGAGTCAACATGTTCCTCGACGTCGTTATTTTAGACAATGGCTCTTATTCTAATTGTTTAATGGTTAAACTGTTTAACTAAATAGAATTGTCAGTTATTTGTGTATTGAACATAACCATCTCGTTCATTTTCTTTTGTTATTCTTGTGACAGATGGAGAAAGTGAAGAGAATGAAACTGACCCATAGACGGCAACTAGAAGATGTACCTGAGTTGATTCATCATATTCAAGCATTGTTACCGGCAAAAGATGCTGCCCGCACCTGCGTCTTGTCCAAGTCATGGCTACACGCTTGGTCTACCATCCCCACTCTCAGGTTTTGCCGATCCACTGTCAGGTTTTACCGATCCGGTAAGACTATAACTAAACAGCAAGAAAGAAGGTACTTGAGGCTGATCAGACGGACTATACGAAGGTATCACAGGGACAACATACCGATTATAACATGTGATATTTACTTTGGCATCCGCAAGCCAAAGTCATCTACTCGTGCTGAAAAGTTTATTAAGCGTGTAGCTTCCAATAGTTCTCTTAAGGAGCTTTGCCTCACAGTCTTTGATGACTCTGCTTCAATTACTTTGCCAGATGAGATATTTTCAAGTGAGAACCTAAATACATTAAGTATAAAACTCGATTTTCCCATTCTCACGAAGCACCTTCTCAAATACTCTTCCCTTCACATTAGTAGCAATCCTTTGATCGCTTGCGTGAACCTGCGAGTGCTAGAGTTGCTTGATGTGCACATAAGTCATGAAGAGTTTCTTCATAACTTACTATCTACTTGTAAGTTACTTGAAAAGATCAACCTTGGACTTCCCGAAGGCTTGGATAAAATAAAGGTAAATAACCTCCTTTATCTTCTTGAGTTAAAAATAGCTCCTGGTCCTCGTGATGATGCGCGTTTGGAAATTTGTAATGTCCCACGTCTGTTTTCACTTTCATACGACATGCAAATGATGCAAATGATGCATTCTGTGCCTAAATTATCCATAACAGATTCAATTGGGAGCTTAAGAGAGTTACATTTAAGTGGTCTGACCATTGTTGATTATGGATTTTCTGACATTATCAATACCCAGTTTCCTTTTCTTGAGAGTTTAACCCTTGATGTCCGCCATTGTTGGGTTGAAAGTTTGGATATCAGATCCAATTCATTGCAGAGATTGAATATCAGATCCTGTTCAAGAGAAATAGTACAAGTTAATGCTCCCAAATTACTTTCTTTCCAGTACAAAGGCTCTCCAATGTCTAGTCTCTTGTTTCTAACCGTTGCTCCCGAGCAAATTGAGCTAACTCTGTCGGTGAATTATCCCATCGATCATTTGGTCTTTCTTAAGTTGAGGGAAAACCTCAATTTATCAAGCAAGTTTAACATTGTAATACGAAGTTTAGAAAAATCTGTTCTGGCGTTCAACATTGATGATGTGAGAACAAGGGTCCGGTTTCCGGCTATCAATGTTGAAAAGCTCTCGTTTGAAACAGTCTCAGATGATGGTTTGGTGGAGAACTCGGTACTCCTCTTTGATGCATTGTTTTCTATTTGCCAGCCCCTGTATGTAGAGGCACATCTTCAGATGAGGCTCAAAGCCGCTGATTACTTCTTGAAGCTAATTGATATGGGGGTGACAGAAAACAAATCTGGAAATTGGCCTGGCCTCAAATGTTGTGAAATAAGAAATGGTCTCAAAGGAGAATGGGAAACGCTTACAAGCTCTTCGTTAAGTTTAGTTGGTGAGTGGTCTCAATGTGTGTTCAAACTTGCTTATTCCTCTCCATAGAAGCTGCCTATCTTCACTTGCATTGTTTGATCGTTTTACTATTTCTAGTTAGAACATATTTAGCTAATGTCTTTTTGTACTTTCGTCGAACCAATTTATGATAATATGGTAGAATGTTTATTGTGGCAGGTAAACTAATTGTGTGAACTTATATATATGTGAAATGATCTCTGCATGTACTTTACTTTGTGATCCGAAGACGTTTTATCAGACGCCTAGGAAGTTGACTGGGAAGTATGCGAGTGAGGGGTATTTTTTTTCAGAATATTAGAGAGAGTAAGTTTAGGAGAGTAGATCCGGATGAGGCCGACTTGTCTTTTATCCCGATTTTGTGTCATAAGATGTGTGGGAAGGTATGTCTTGTAATTAGTTGTGTGTGATTTGTAATGCAAACAGATCACTAAATATTCAATGTTGTGTTATGCTGATAGATCACAGTAATTTTGGTGGTATGTGGTGCTATAAGTTTTGCACATATGAAGACTATTATCGTTCTAAACCCGCATTGTTTAAGTTCATAGCATATTGAAATTATAGGTCGGTCACTTTTCTGGGCCGGGATCAATAAGTGGAATGGAAGTCATAAGGGAACGAGGCGGCCGGAGGGAGGGTTTGGTGTCTACAACTTAGGATTCTGTTGGAGCCGTGTAGTTGTATGTATGTAGCTTTGTAGCTTGAAGGATGAAAAGTTAGTTCGTTGTTAAATGAAACTGGTTAAGTTTAAAGAAAGTGAACTGCTGCATATGTATAGCCTGTTAAGGAATAAAAGGAGTGCAGTATGACCAAAAAAGCATTGGATTTTAGAAGTTGTGAATTCTTCACGAAATGAACATTTCCTTCCACTAGTAGTTGAAACCACGGCCGTGGAAAAAGTATCCAAGGCCGTGGAGGTGGAGGAGAGGAAAAACCGATAACCAAACCGTGATCAAAACTGAAAGAGAATGGTTTCTCAAAAGCAAAGACCAAATATTTATGGATTGGTTTCACTTTTATGCAAAAACCGAGCAAAACAAAACCATGCTAGCCCCTAATTTTTTGACTTCCATAAAGGATGGTGTATATAAAGAAAAATTGCATAACATGACAATTGTTCGGCAAAAATAAGTCATGTTTATTGAGCAAAATGAAATACATGTCCCAATTAAACATTGACGTATTGCAAAATCCGATGGCTTGGAACCATGGTTGAAGTGCGGCAATCCTTGTGATATCCGAAGTAGATCCCATATACTTGTTCTCGGTAATGGGTGTGTTGTATAATCTCACTACTTGATAACATGACGTCCAAAGTTCAATTTACTTGACTATCCGTAAGTCGCCTAAAGCACCCTCCCATAGATATACACGTAATAACAAATCTAGTATACTGAAATCAGATATAACTAATCATCAACGATTAAAAAAAAATGCAAAACATACATTTGGATTAAAACTTGCAAACCAAACCAGATGTTGCATCATTCACCTATGACCCAATAAAAAAATATTGGTTCATATATTTTTTACAACTTGTGCATGCACGTAACGCCTTCATAGAGAAGCAAAAATATATATCGAATATGTGTTGTATTGTTATCCGTGCTCGTTTACAAGCGTTTCTTTAACTCTACAAAACTGAAAAAAGAACTAACTAATGTTGTTGACACATACAATCTGGTATGAGATAGGTATTGTGTCTCCTTTCTTAACCTAACTTGACCTTGTCTATTCTTATGCGTGGTTTGTATAGCCCACTGAAACTCAGGCCAGTCCATAGTTTTGTTAAGAAAGAGCTGGCTCGAGAGCACCATATTTGGTCTGATAGTCTTCAAGTTTTTGTATGCTCGATACCCTAGCTGAAAAACAAGGAATAATGATTCGTTATAAAAGTCGGGGAAGCAAATGATTGGAGCAGAATGGGTTGGGTTTGGACCCACCAACACAGTTTTGTCCAAGTCTTTTTGAATTCAAATACACTTTAGGACCACATTAAGAGTCCTCATCAATAAAAGTTAACCGGACTTTTATTTAAATGAGTTGAAATAGCGGCCTTAAAAAAAACATCAGTTTTTTTGGAAAATGCAACAAAGATTTTGCAAAATGTGCGATTTTTAATGAAAATATGCAGAACAATGGTCATATTTGAATATTTTTCGAAGACACCTAATGGACTCTTGGGTGTAAAGACGGATACAAATGAATGAATTGTACATTTTATTCATTCATTTATATCCTGTTTTACAAATGAATTATGGTTTTAGTAGACGATTTATGGGCTAAACCCAATAGGCTTGTATTTGTATTAGTGGCCCATTAGCATGTTATTTATACAATTTATTGTACTCATTATCAATCAATGAAACATACGGTTTACATTAATAAACACACAAGCAGCCGCCCATTATTCCAAGAACATAATAGAACCGCAAGTGATTATATATTGAGACAAGTATGAAAAATCCGAAATCTATACTACATATAAAGGAAAAATGGTCAATCTTGAAAAAATGGTCAATCTTGAAAAGTGAAAATCTTGAAAAATCTTATTAAAGGAAATTATGAAATATAATTAATACTCTTATTAAAACACACTATTAATTAAAAGTACAATGATTTATTCACATTGTACAACCAATTAAAAACATATCTACCAAATTAAATACAACCAATTAATACAAATTACAAACCGGGTTGACCCGGGACGCTTCAAACCAGACGGGTTGAACCGGTTTAATTTGACCCGTTTTCGACCCAAAAATTTGAACCGGGTTTCAAAACATTATGTTTAATCTCTAAATCTTCAAACTTTTATTATTTTTCGTTTATAACCAATAAACTTTTTTTTATCACTAAACGATCTGTCGCTATAAAATCCCGTTGCTATGCACGGGTACTCGTCTAGTGTAACTAAATGTACGTTTGTACTTACAGATTTGAAAGAGTAAAACCTTGCCGAGACCCGGGTCAACCCGGATGTAAAAAACCCGGCTAGTCTGCTTATTTTTCATTCAATCAATAAAACAAAACTCAGCTCTTTTAGCCACTACCAACATCTCCACCACAGGTGATGTCATCAACCACACTCTTTATTTGTTTATTTAAATAAAATATTAATAATTTGTTAGTTAGATAATAACTTAAAATTAATCTGATTTGATTTCCGCTTATTAATTTGTTGTGACAGTATTATGTTTTTTGGGTTATGTATGGTTTTGTGTTTTCAGTGACCAAAAGGTTATGATTTTAAATCTCCTATTTGTTGATTTTATTCCAAGGCCTTTTAGTTTTATGTCACAAGTGTTTGTAATTTTTTTACTGTTAATTTTGTTGATTTCCAGCTTTGACTATACAAATGAATAGTTTGTTTAACCTTATATTTTAGGCTTATGACCTTATTTCATTTCGCCTTATGTTACAAAACCCCCAATTTCCCAACTTATTTTGACAATCATGGGCTTATTTAATTATAATAAGCTTTTATAACCCCCAAAAGTCACAAAATAAGCCGAAAAGTTGGGGTTTGTGAAATATAAGATGAAACCAAATAAGCTCATAAGCCCACATATAAGCTTAAACAAACACCCCCTATGATTCATATTAACATTGCTATTACTACATTTCTAGTTGTCTGACAACGGACTGACCGAGACCGGACCGACCACATTCAGTCCGGTCATCGGTCTCGGTCTTGGTCGGTCTGGTCACAAACCGACTATTTTGCCTTGTTGGACCGGACCGACCACATTCGGTCCGGTCCTCAGTCTTGGCTTTTAGGCTAATTTGGTCTCGGTCTTGGTCAGTCCGGGCCGATGCTTAGCCGACATGAGCATCCTTAAAAGAGCACATCATTTATATGATTCCAACAAGTCAAATGAAAACCATTAGCATGCCCTTAATTTCTAATAAGCAAATCCCAAAAAGATGTTTACTGTTGGCATATTCAATTTAGAATTAGAAAACTATCGACTAACAGGTTATATTAGCTACAAGTATTATTTTCAAAACCCATGATGATGCTCAAGTAAACCAAGGCAAATGGAAATTTGAGTGCATAATTTTATTAAGGATAGATTGATATGAGGAGTTTTATTTGATTTTTGATTAATATGAATATAAGTTTTGATAATGTCATAGGAGGTAGTAGTTTGGAACAAATGTAATTGCTTTATGATATTATAAGGTCGTACATGATTGTTTGCTTTATGATATTTCGTGCTGATATGCTGTTCGTGTATCAGAAATCTGTGTTCATAAATTTCGATCCTTTTGCAGCTTATATCACTCTATATGGGTTCGTGCTGGTGCTAAATACATAGGAGATTTTGAGGAGTGACTTAAAGAGGCTTGTTACTGCTTTGAATGGAAAAATAGTTCTCTTCATTGATGAGATTCACACAGTAGTGAATGCAAGTCGGTAACTCATTCTATTGAGCCTGCTTGATTTCTGTGAATAATTTGTAGTTTTATGTTTGTCTTAATGTTAAATTGATGAGTTTATTTGTGTCTTTTTGGAGAAACAGATTAAATTACTTTGGCTTGAATAAGCAGTCGAAGAGGATGTATTGGGTTGCTTATTCTTTTTTTGGTGAATTTTATCTTTCTTTCTCATTGACCAAAAGACCATATGAGGGGCTTATCTTTCTTTTCAAACAGTGAATCTTATCTTTTTTTTTTCATTGACCAAAAAGACCATATGAGTGGTTTTTGTTTCTCAACATAAATGCAGCAGCTGGAACTAGTTTCTTTCTTCACATAAAACTCTTTTAACAGCTTCAGTTTCATCATAATTTACACCTAACCAATCACCTTCACATTATCAAGTTTTCTTTTTTCCCCATTTTATCCACTTTTCTTTGCAACCAGTTTGTAGAAAATGTCCTTCAGCAGATCTGTACGTTTCTCCTCCGATCCAAAGAAAGAAAAATCGTCTTCTAACTCATTTGCCCCAAAAAAATCATCTGCACCAAAAAAAGAGAAATCATCTTCTAACTCATCTGCACCAGAAAAAGGAAAATCATCTTCTAACTCATCTGCACCAAAAAAAGAAAAATCGTCTTCTAACTCATCTCCACCAAAAAAAGAAATATCGTCTTCTAACTCATCTGCACCAAAAAAAGAAATATCGTCTTCTATCTCATCTGCACCAAAAAAAAAAAATATCGTCTTCTTACTCATCTGCACCAAAAAAAGAAAAATCGTCTTCTAACTCATCTGCACCAAAAAAAGAAAAATCATCTTCTAACTCATCTGCACCAAAAAAAGAAGAATCTTCTTCCAACTCAAATGAACCAAAAATAATGGCTTCTACTTCAACTACACCCATTCAAAAGAGGTTTAAGTATGATGTTTTTTTAAGCTTCAGGGGTGAAGACACTCGCAAGAACTTTCTTGGCCATCTTTATGAAGCTCTTAACGCAAAAGGCATTGTCACTTACAAGGATGATGTTAAAATCCGTAAGGGGAAAACTATCAGCGATGAGCTCATCAAAGCCATTGAAGACTCCAGATTTTACATCATTGTTTTTTCCAAAAACTATGCTTCTTCGTCATGGTGTTTGGATGAGCTTGTCAAAATTATTGAGTGCCAGGAGAAGGATGAGCACACTGCTTACCCTGTTTTCTATGATGTGGAACCCACTGAAGTGAGAAAACAAATCGGGGTGGTTGAAAATGCCTTTTCCAAGAATAAAGAGAAAGAGGCTGCTGAGAAATGGAAAGGGGCTCTAAAAGAAGCAGGCGGTCTGGCTGGTTGGGCGCTCAATGATGGGTAATTTCTTACTTTTGTTTCTTGCTAATATGTGTTGAAAAAGGATAATGCGTGGATAAGAGATTGTTATTATAGTACTAAATATATCTTGTTTTTATGTACACACAGGGACGAATCTGAATTAATCAAAAAAATTGTTGGATTGATTTCGCTAGAGTTACACTCCATCAGTTTCGGCTCTCATCAAAAGTTGGTCGGCATGGAGACTCGAGTAAAGGATGTTGTTGATTCTTTAGAAATGGGAATTGATGATGATGTTTGGATGATAGGGATCAAAGGCATGGGAGGGGCTGGGAAGACAACTACAGCTAGAGCTGTTTTTGATCGTCTATCTGCTGATTTTGAAGCCAAAAGCTTTGTTGCGAATGTGAGGGAAGTTTCAGAACCCTCTATGTCTGGTTTGAAGAAGTTACAAGAACAGGTCCTTTCAAGAGTGCTAAATGAACAAGTCACTCTAGATAGTGTTGATGATGGGAAAAACATGATGCAAGAGAGGATGCACGGTAGAAAGGTTCTTCTTGTTCTAGATGATGTGGATCACATAGACCAACTTGTGGCATTAGCCGGTGAGACTAACTGGTTTAAGAAGGGAAGTAGAATTATCGTTACAACAAGAGATGAGCAAGTATTGCAAGCACACAGTGTGAACTTTCGATATATCAATAAGGTCGATCACAGAGTGAAGATTCGAGATATCGATCTCTTATCAGATGAGGAAGCACTTTTTCTCCTCAGTAGACATGCATTTGGAAGGGCGAGTCCACCTCAAGAATTCGAAGAGCTGTCAGGAAAAGTTGTACGTTATGCTGCTGGTCTTCCCTTAACAGTCAAGGTATTGGGTTCATTTCTCTGCTGTAAAAATGAGCATGAATGGGTAAAGGCCATAGACAGATTAAAAAAATTTCCCCCAGAGGAGATTCTAAAAAAGCTAGAATTAAGCTATGAGAGTCTGGAATATGATTATCAGCAAATATTTCTAGACATCGCATGCATATTGAAAGGCTTGCGCAGAGAAGATGCAATCAGAATTCTTGAATGCTGTGAATTTGAACCTATAACTGGTTTAAAAGTTCTTGAGCAGAGATCTCTCATAACTATTGATGAAGATGGGTTGTTGGGCATGCATGACCAAATAGAAAAAATGGGACAGAACATTGTTCGTCGTGAGCACCGGGATGAACCTAACAAACATAGCCGACTGTGGATTAAAAAGGAAATTGAAAATATATTGGCTCATGACGAGGTAAAGATCAATTTACTTGTAATGTAGAGAAAACTAAAACTTTGCATGTGTTCTGACTTCCTAGGTTTCTGGACATTGTTTTTGTATTGCAGGGTACTAAAAAAACAATATGTTTAGAACTTCGTAATTCGAACGAAAATGCGGGAACTCTTATGAAAGGTCTTGGAAAAATGAAGCAACTTAGATATCTTAAAGTGTATTTTCCAAATCAAGATTATTATGAAAGACATGCCGAAGATCTTGATGATACCAGGCAATACTTTTCAAAGTCTTTAAAATATCTAAAATGTTACAATTACCCTTTCTTGTATTTACCCAAAGCATTTCAAGCAAACAATCTTGTTGGACTTGATATGTATATTACCAGAATGGAACAACTTTGGGAAGATGGAGAAAAAAAGGTAGAATAATTGTTGATTGGTTGTTTTGTAATAATGCTATTAAATTATTGGTCTTTTTAATATGTTAATATTGATCTTTTTTGTCTTATTTTTGTTGGTAGGTTCTAAAAAAACTCAAATTCCTGACTCTCTATGAGTCGGCGTTGACGACCTTTGACTTTAGTATGACTCCGAGTCTTGAGACGTTAAATCTTAGTTCTAATAAATTAGAAAAACTTTGCATGCCTGTCAGCTGTCAAGAGCTCAAGCATCTCTGTATCAGTCGCTCAAAGTTAAGAACCTTTGACCTTGGGTTAACTCCGAATCTCGAGAAATTATCTCTTAATAAGTGTGCTGATTTTGAAGAACTTCAAGTGTCTAGTGCATGTCCAAATCTCAAATTCCTTGAACTTGGGGGTAAATCAAGGTTGACGAGCCTTGACCTTGAGCTGTTTCCAAATCTTGAGAGGTTAGATCTTCAAGGTTGTGTTGATTTTGAAGAACTTCACGTGTCTAGTGCATGTCCAAATCTGAAATTCCTTAAACTTCGTAAATCAAGGTTGAGGAGCCTTGACCTTGAGCTGTTTCCAAATCTTGAGAGGTTAGATCTTGAAGGTTGTGCTGACTTTGAAGAACTTCACGTGTCTAGTGCATGTCCAAATCTCAAATTCCTTGACCTTTGTAAATCAAGGTTGAGGAGCCTTGACCTTGAGCTTTTTCCAAATCTTGAGAGGTTAGATCTTGAAGGTTGTGCTGATTTTGAAGAACTTCACGTGTCTAGTGCATGTCCAAATCTCAAATTCCTTGAACTTTGTAAATCAAGGTTGAGGAGCCTTGACCTTGAGCTGTTTCCAAATCTTGAGAGGTTAGATCTTCAAGGCTGTGATGAGTTGGTAAAAATTAACGCTCCTGTTGGATGTCTGAAAAAAGTAGGCTACTTAAACTTAATCGGTTGTTTGAGGTTTTCTGATTTTGACGTTTCCATTGGTGGATCGGAACCAAAGGTTAGTCGTTCTTCAGCTAGTTTACGTCTGGTTGGCGTGTCCCTAGATTTATGCCCATTGCACCCCAACATTAATCTCCCAAAGTTTCAGTTTAATTGTAAATATGAAGAAAATCTACCATCATCAGTTGGAAATATTGAGAAGCTTATTTCTTTTGGTCTATGTGCTTGCACAGACTTTAAGAAATTTTCAGACATGATTTGTAGTTTACGATGCCTAAGAAAGCTTGAACTCAAATGCGATATTCCAGAGTTTCCCAAAGATCTTGGCCAATTAGAATGTCTAGAGGAGCTCTGTTTGTTATCTACAAAGATAGAACATCTTCCGGATAGCATTTGTATGTTGAAATGTCTCAAATCTCTCAAAGTCAATTATGATGATCTTTTGGAGGAGCTAACAGAGGATCTTCTTGAGAAGTTACCAGAGAATCTTGGCCAATTAGAATGTTTAGAAGAGCTATATGTGAGGAGTAAAAAGATTGAATTTCTTCCAGATAGCATCTGCATGCTAAAACGTCTGAAGTTGCTCGATGTTGGAGACTGTTCTTGTCTTGGGAAGTTGCCTGAGGGCATTGGCCAGTTAGAATCTCTTGAGCGACTGGATTTGACGGCTACAATGATTAAACATCTTCCTGATAGCGTTTGTCAGTTAAAACATCTGACTCATCTCATCCTTCGTCATTGTACTCTTCTTCAGAAGCTACCAGAGGATATTGGAAAATTAGAATGTTTAGAACGGCTGTATGTGTGGAGTAAGAAGATTCAATATCTTCCAGATAGCATCTGCATGTTAAAACGTCTGAAGTCGCTCGATGTTGAAGACTGTTCTTGTCTTGGGAAGTTGCCTGAGGACATTGGCCAGTTAGAATCTCTGGAGAGACTGGATTTGTCGGCTACAAAGATTAAGCATCTTCCAAATAGCATATGTATGTTAAAACATCTGAAGTATCTCAATCTTCGTGGTTGTGCTCTTCTTGAGAAGCTACCAGAAGATCTTAGAAAATTAGAATGTTTCAAAAATCTGCATATAGCTGCATCTCCAGAGCTTCTTCTTCGGAGATAAAGAATACAACCTGTCACCGTTGGTGAGTAAATAAGACACTTTCCTTGTTTTCTAAATTCATTTTTCTCTTATTTTAATATCCAATTTGATGGTATTAGCAAACAAAAATTATTACAGTAAATAATACTAGTAGCTTTTGTAGAAAGAAAAAAGAAAGTAAATTACATGATGGTCCTTATAGTTTATACCACATTACATTTTTGGTCTCTAAATACCAAAATTTACATAAACGGTATCCATTATACACTTTTGGTCCCTTATTGAGTTATTGTGCTAAAGATGTTAAAGTTTCCAAAAGATGGTAGATGAGCATGGATAAAATGCAACTATTGTACCTGTTTTAATTTCATCTTAATGGCGCAATTCCATATAAGCTAAATTAATTTCTTGGTTTTTAAGGTGGCACTGCATAAACGGCAGATCAAGCTCTGGCGGATCTAGACAGGGTGTTAATGATCCGAGCCGAGTCGAGTATAGGCCTAAATGAGCTAGGCTCGTTTATTAACTACTCGGTACTCCTCTTTGATGCATTGTTTTCTATTTGCCAACCCCTGTACATAGAGGCACATCTTCAGATGAGGGGCTCAAATGTTGTGAGATAAGAAATGGTCCTGAAGGAGAATGGGAAACGCTAACAAGTTCTTCGTTAAGGTTAGTTAGTGAATGGTCTCGATGTGTAAACTTGCTTATTGCCTCCCTAGAAGCTGCCTATCTTGCATTGTTTGATCGTTTTACTATTTCTATTTATAACGTATTTAGCTAATTTGTTTTTTATACTTCCGTCGAACCAACTTATGATAATATTGTAGAATGTTTATTGTGACAGGTAAACTAGTTATGTGTGAACTTATATGTATATGTGAAATGATCTGCATGTTCTTTACTACTATGTTTATATCGCAATGTCACCCTAGTTCATCTTCTTCCAATTCATGCAGAAACTCTAATAAATGTATATTTAATGGCGAAAATCCCGTCAAATATATCAATACCCTTTCCTCCACTAGTAGTTGAAACCACAGCCGTGGAGGCGGAGAGGAAAAATCGATAACCAAACCGTGATTAAAACCGAATTTGCCAGGATTGGTTTCGCTTTTACGCAAAAATCTGGCAAACCCAAACCATGCTAGCCCCTAATTTTTTGACCTCCATAAAGGGTGGTATATATAAAGAAAAAATTGCATAAAATGACAATTGTTGACGAAAATAAGGCCTGTTTATTAAGCAAAATGAAGTACATGTCCCAATCAAAGACATATTGCAAAATCTGATGGCTAGGAACCACCAGTAGGAACCATGGTTGGCATGCGGCAATCCTTGTGATATCCGAATCAGATCCCTTAAAACTGTTGACGATAATGGGTGCGTTGTATAATCTCACTACTTGATAATGTGAAGTCCATATATCGTTCAATCTATTGGCTATCTGTAAGTCGCCTAAAACACCCACCCATAGATATACACGTAATAACAAATCTAGTATACCGAAATCAGATATAACTAATCGACAAAGATTAAACCAAAAAAAAAAAAAAAAAAAAAAAAACACATGCAAAACATACATTTTGATTAAAACTTGCAAACCAAACCAGATGTTGCATCATTCACCTACCGACATACGACCCTATAAAAAATATTGGTTCATCTATTTCGTACAGCTTGTGCATGCACATAACACCCTCAGAGAGAAGCACAAATATATATTGAATATGTGTTTTACTGTTATCCGTGCTCGTTTACACACATGACTGAGTGGGTAACAGTTTAGAACACTATAGTTTCTCTAACTCTACAAAACTGAAAAAAGAACGAAATAATGTTGTTGACACATACAATCTGGTATGGGATAAGCATATATGGATTGTGTCTCCTTTCTTAACCTAACTTGACCTTGTCTATTTCTATGCGCATTTTGTATAGCCCACTGAAACTCAGGCCATTCCATAGTTTCATTTAGAAAGACCTGGCTTGAGAGCACCATATTTGGTCTGATAGTCTTCAAGTTTTTGTATGCTCGATACCCTAGCTGAAAAACAAGCAACAATGATTCATTTTAAAAGTAAGGGTCATGGATAATTCCAAGTTGTTAAAGCATCATACTTTATTTTTATAGTCAGCGAAGCAATAGGGTCAAAATGGCCGTTAGACAGGTTGGAACGAAATGGGTTGGGTTTGAACCCACCAACACAATTATGTCAAGTCTTTTTGAATTCGAATACACTTCGGACCACATTCAACCAGTTTACTTTTTTCATTAAACTAAATATTTGACCTGTTTAATTTCTCATTAATATAAGTCAACTGGACTTTATTGTTTTTTTATTTAAATGGGTTGAAATAGCAGCCTCTAAAGCAAAACATCATTCTTTTTGAAAATGCCAAAAAGATTATACAAATTGAGCAATTTTCTATTATGCACAACGGTCATATTTGCATATTTTCGAAATCACCTAAATGGAAGAATTCTACATTTGATTCATCCACATCCAGAAATAACCTTTTAATTAGCAAAATTAAATTTTCCAAAACACCTAAAATTCTCAAATAAGTAAAAAACTTACAATATTTTTCACATATAAAAAGAAATCGTAAATTATCACAAAAAAAATGTATTAATTCAAAGCAATTTTACATTATATTATGCACTTTTTACAGTTTTACTGTTTCCTAAAAGTTAATTTTGCGATTATAGGGTCATTTCGGGATATACCCAAATAAAAAGGTAAGAGTTTATAATATATCCCACAGCTCATTTAGTTACTTTTTAACAGAGATAAGATAAGTAAGGTCAACCATACATACCATTGCATTGTGCATATTGCCTGGTGAGGCTGAAATGAAAATGTGGGTATGCATACTGACATAATAATCAACAGCCGCTAACAACGACGCTTTTCCTTCAACTTCTGCCCGTTCTTTGTCAGATGCAAGGCTTTTTTTTGTCATCCATAAGTGGAAACAGTTTACGCAGTGCAGAAATTCTTGCCTCTCCACCGTATACCTATGTTTCAGGAATAAAGCAAGCCAATAATGTAAATTGTAAAGTTGCAGTTTTGACTTTGATTTGCTAAAGACTCAGCCTTGGTACGCTTAATGTAGGTCATAAATAGTCAAATACTAGTTTGCCCATTCTCAGCATACCAAATTTTTATTGATGATATTGATTTGATGGATAAGTAACACTATTTCGTCAAATTGTGCCGATTTTATCAGACAGTTAAAAAATTTCTCCAAATTATGTGCAAATTAAAAAAATAGTCAAATAATTCCTTCAAATCGTGTATGGATCTAAAATTTGAATTTTTCCATGGGGCGGATTAGATGTTACCTTGTGGGATGCAAGATAGAGGTGTAGCATTGTTGAAGCCCAAAGCTTTCAAAAGCAGTCCAATTTCTTCAGGAGTGAGTGGACATCGTCCCTGATGTCTCAACTCCTCGTTAGTGAACTGAGTTTTCATCACCCTTCCCTGCAAAATTACTTGGCGGTACTTTGCAAGGGCAAACTTTTAAGCTTTTCCACCACCAAAATCACAAGCTGAATGGGCAGCCATATCCTATTCGATAAAAATATTGTAAACAACATGTCCTTCATAGTCCCACAATCACCTATTTGTAACTTTTAGTGATGGTTATTGTAAAACCTTTTTTATGGATTCATGTGTATAGAACTGTGAGAGACAAAAAAGTGTTGGTGGGTCAACCAGACCCATTTTGACCCACTTGGTGCCACTCTCGAATCAAGCAGTAAATGAGACATGGAACGAGACATACTTTGTCAAAGCGGAGATGTAAAACGATAAACTTTCCACTTCCCCTTTCATCCTCCAATTTATCGTTCGTTGTTCCTATGTTTGTAGTAGGAGAGTTTCGAAGGCGTTGAACGAGGGCGTCTCCTAGCTAGTCTTTTGATGTGAGGAACAAAAACTAATGCTTGAAAGTTAACCTTACATCGAAGAAGCTGGATCTCCTTTGGTAGGTTATCAAAACCTAAACGGTGCGGGAATGGAGCAATAGCAACAATTCCATGACTGAAAAACATTAGAACTGCAATTGTTAGATATTTCTGTTTGACTCAATAATATAAACAACACTGTAACATATACATAATGCAATGACCTCTGTTACTATTTTATACAGTCAATATATCAACAAGAAGCACTGTATCATAATGCGTATTTGTGATGGATATCGAACACATTTGGCTACTACTTAGACACTTCCCATAAATTACGTGTCCATACAAATGTTGCAGCTTCCTCAAGACAAACAGATAAATTTTATGTGGCGCACGAATACTTTTTTATAAGGTGAAAGTATCAGACAAAGCAAACATGCGAAAACCATAATATCAGGCGAGAGATCAGATAGTGACGCATTAAATCATCAAGCGACAGCAGAAACTGAGGAAACCGATAACTTTGACATGTTTGTGCTAGAACTGAAGTACAATGTTAAAGAAAAGATTATCACGAACCTATTTAGCATCGGCAGCACATTTTCGAGATACCAATTAGCAGAAGCATGGACAGGCGTCGTTTTGATTCGAGTAGGTCGTATACCAGTACCATAGTAATCCCTTGTGCTCCAAGAGTACATGCTCGGCAGCTCTTTAACTATGGAGATTTCATCTTGCAAGACCTCAATAAAGTGGTCGACATCAAATATATCGGTGAAAGAACTGCATAGTAAACGTAGCTTCTTACCACCAGTCTAAGAGATAAGAGCTTAAAAACACGAGATAAAGCCAAATAGCAGCCGTAAAAATACCTTGTATCTTACCAGACCGGATTAACTTCTAGATGCGGGATTACCAGCGTCGCGTTTAGAATTTTAGCAACAGCAACTGCATCACAAATCTTTAACACAGGGGCTAGAAATTTAGAAAAAAAAAATATATATGTATAAACTATTATTTACTTGCGTTTTTTCTTAGAGGGTGTTTGTTTTAGCTTACATTTTTGGTGTATGGGCTTAGTGAACTTTTGAAAAGCTAATCAGCTCAATCTTTTAGGCCTATGAGCTTATGAACTTAATAAGCCATAAGCTGAAGTTGATAAGCTCATAAGACTTGAAATTTGAGCTTATTAGCTTTTCAAAAGATGAATAAGCCCATACGCCAATCACCCCCTTATGCTTGTTTAAGAGACAAAATAGAGCGTACCCCCATTCTCTGCTGGTTCAATCCTCCATCCAGAAACACCTGAATATATCCCCGAGATTTCTCTGGAATGGCTTAAAAAATAACACCGGGATTCAATTACGTTATGATGGGAGATGAAACAAAAACGGTTATATAACTCATGACATAGAACAAAATATAAAAAAAACGCAGGTTAAGGAACTCACATGGAACGGTACCCGCGTCTGTACAAGGTTTCCATCCTTGGTCAGGCAACGGAGACCAAATATCCGAATTTTGTTTCTCAGACTGGTTACAAAAAAAGTATGGAGTATTAGATTACATAAACGATAACTGTTGAGACGAGTTTTTGATGAACTTTATTCATATATGTTATAGCACCTACTCAAAATTTGTTGAAGCAAAGCAGCCTGTAATAAACGAACGTGCTTAATACTTGGAGCATTCCATTCCTGCAATTCAAGAAAATACATTCGTAAACAAACAGAATCCACACGCAAAGCGATCAACAAATATTTGCATAATTCATAATTAGCATAAGTTTACATAGAAATTACATAAAGGCCTTCCAAGGAGTTGGAAAATTAGTACAACTCGCATTATGCCAGCAGGGGAAGATACTAAAACACGTTCACGTAATTTTTAATAAAGTTAACTTATAAGGTACCACAGTAAGCAACTATATTGACACACATAATACTAGTAATACGCATATGTCATATTAGGAATTAACATGATAAAACACATTTAGTAGGGAACGAGCAAAATAATACTATAACAATATTGAAGATGAAGCTGGTTCTAATGTCATATAAAGCTACCAAAATGTATTGCAAGGGTATGGCAGCGAGCATTTTGAAGCAACTAGTCATTTGCACAAAATGCTTGTTTGGAAACAAGCAACTAGCATTCCTAATTTTTGTAAACGCTCCAAATCAAAATGCTACTTTTAGTAGCATTTACTAGCAACTAGCGTTTTCACGTAGTACTTATAGGCATACAGCTATGGTACCAAAGGCAAACGCTTCATTAAAACAAACAACTACTCCTTTATGTACTTTGAGTAGGCAAGGCATGGCATACATTGTCGCTTACAATAGTGCAAACCGGAATAAATAACACCTACTAGGAAGCATATGTCTCAACTAAGAGTTGAACACACAAGCTGTTGATTGATGGGGGCCGTATAGCTAAAATAAACTCACATTAACATGATAAAAACACATTAATAGGAAAGGAGCAAATATTAAGATGAAGCCACTTTAAGGGGGTGTTTGTTTCGGCTTATATAGCCGGCTTATGGCTTATTTGGTTTTCAGCTTATATTTCATAAGGTCACTTTACTTTGAAACTTTTTGGCTTATAATATAGTTATATAAGGCAAAACAAACACCCCCTAAATGTGAAGGATCTCTGTTAGGGAAAGTCGAGCCTTATTGGCTATGATGATGTATGCGGCCTAACCGGTATTCCCTGGCCATCCCAAGATGTTCAGCCTTTGAAGCATGGTCTGTTGAAATGTGAGTGATACTAGTAAGTATAATAACGGAACACTTTGACTTAGTAATTTCTAACTCAATTAATTGGTGGAATAAAACAGTGGGCGCTAAGTATAATAACGGAACACTTTGACTTAGTAATTGAATTGAATTAACTCAAAACTGCTGATTACTTCTTGAAGCTGATTGATATGGGGGTGATGGACAACAAATCTGGAAACCTGCCTGACCTCAAATGTTGTGAAATAAGAAATGGTCTCGAACGAGAATGGGAAACACTAACAAGTTCTTCGTTAAGTTTAGTTGGTGAATGGTCTCAATGTATGTTCAAACTTGCTTATTGCTCTCCATAGAAGCTGCCTGTCTTATCGTTTTACTTTTATGATAATATTGTAGAATGTTTATTGTGACAGGTAAACTAGTTATGTATGAAATGATCTGCATGTGCTTTACTACTGTGTTTTTATCTTATCACTCACCTTCTTATTCGTCTTCTTCTTTGAAGTCTTGCAAAAATTCTAGTAAAAGTATATTTGATGAGCGAAAACCCTCGTTAAATATATCAATACCATTTCCTCCACTAGTAGTTTAAACCACGGCTGGAGGAGAGGAAAAACTAATAACCAAACTGTGATAAAAACTAAAACACCGATGGCTAGGAACCATCAGTAGGAACCATGGTTGGCGTGTGGCAATCCTTGTGATATCCTAAGTAGATCCCACTCCTTGATAACCTGACGCCCAATGTTCAATCTTTTTGACTATCTGTAAGTCGCCTAAAACACCCACCGATAGATATACCGAAATCAGATATAACTAATCAACAACGATAAAAAAACACGTGCAAAACATTCATTTGGATTAAAACTTGCAAACAAAACCAGATGTTATATGACCCTATAAAAAATAAATATCGGTTCATTTATTTGGTACAACTTGTGCATGCACATAACACCCTCAGAGAGAAGCACAAATATATATTGAATTTGTCTTTTACTGTAATCCGTGCTCATTTACACGCATGGCTGAGTGAATAACAGTTTAGAACACTATAGTTTCTCTAACTCTACAAAACTGAAAAAAGAACTAATGTTGTTGACACATACAATCTGGTATGGGATAAGTATATATGGATTGTGTCTCCTTTCTTAACCTAACTTGACCTTGTCTATTCTTATGCTCGTTTTGTATAGCCCACTGAAACTCGGGCCACTTCATAGTTTTGTTAAGAAAGAGCTGCCTCGAGATCACCATATTTGGTCTGATAGTCTTCAAGTTTTTGTACGCTCGATACCCTAGCTGAAAAAAACAAGCAACAACGATTCATTTTATAAGCATCATACTTTATTTTTATAGTCAGCAAAGCAAAAGGGTCAAAAGGGCCCGTTAGATGGGTTGGAGCGAAATGGGTTGGGTTTGAACAAACCAACACAGTTATGTCAAGTCTTTTTTTGAATTCGAATACACTTCAGACCACATGCAATTATTCAACCCGTTCACTTTATCATTAAACTAAATACTTGACCCGTAATCCTCATCAATAAAAGTCAACCGGACTTAATCCGTTTTTATTTAAATGGGTTGAAATAACGGCCTCTAAAGAAAAACATCATTTTTTTTTGGAAAATGCAACAAAGATTTTGCAATATGAGCGATTTTTAATGAAAATGTGCAGCAAAACGGTCAAATTTACATATTTTTCGAAAACACCTAATTGACCTTTTGGTGTAAAGCCAGATACAAATGAATAAATTATACATTTTATTCATTTCTATCCAGATATGATCTTATAACTAACAATTTAAATTTTGCAAAACACCTAAAATTCTTTAATAAGTCAAAATTTGGAAAAAACTCAGATTATTTTCTACATTTCTAATAAAAAATTGTAAATTTTCACAAAAAATTATGTTCAAAACAAAAATTTCAGGCAAAATGTGTACTTATTCTAATATTTATACATATATCCAACACTTTTTATCTCTTTGCAATTTCTCAAAAGTTATTTTTTGTGTCTTATAGGGTCATTTCCGGATATATTCCATTAAAAAAATAGAGATTATAATATGCCCCACAGCTCATTTGGTTAATTTTCTGTATACTTATTCTCATGTATGACCTGAAATTCCTTTTTACATAGCGTATGGTTTCCTTTTACATGTTAAGAAAAATATTTCTTTTTAGTTTTTAACAAAGATGAATGAAGTCAATCATACATACCATTGCATTGTGCATATTGCCTGGTGAAGCTGATATGAAGATGTCGGTATGCATACTGACATAATAATCAACAGCTGCTAATAACGACGCTTTTCTTTCAACTTCTACCCGTTCTTTGTCAGATGCAAGGCTTTTTTTGTCATCCATAAGTGGAAACAGTTTACGCAGTGCAGAAATTCTTGCCTCTCCACCATATACCTATGTTTCAGGAATAAAGCAAGCAGATTATGTAAAAGTTGCTGTTTTGACTGTTTGATTTGCTAAAAACTCAGCCTTGGTATGGTTGATGTAGGTCCAAGACCAAGTAACAAACTTCATAAGTTCAAATAGTGCTGTTTATAGCGAATTATTTTGGAACCAAGTATTTTTAGGATCATTAATCTATTTACGCCCACAAATACTAGTTTTTCAGCGAATTATGGATTTAGTCCTCAAGTGGTAATCACCACAGGTCAGTATGGTGGATCTGGGTAAAGATTCAACAGTGGCGTCCGTTCAGGAGGTGGAAATAGTGGTGCAAATGGTGAGTCCTTTAATTTTCATCAAATAGGGCATTGGCCGTTGGATACAAAACCGTTAGATAGATGAAAATCTGTTAAAAGGATTACAGTATGGAGGTAAAAAGGTGATGATAGTCAAATATTAGCACTTTAAAATAAAAATGTTCTAAACTGCTTATTTTGCCCCAAATTTAGCAAAAAAGTAAACTACTTATAATCTGCAAAAGAAATAAATAGGCAGGAAAACTAAGCAATCGCAAACATTCTCTAAAAGTGCTCATATGGATATTGCATTTTGATTTAATACAACGAAAACTTTGAGCTTTAAGCATTTGGATATCAGCAAACACTTTTTGATTGCCCGTTTGTGCCCAACCACTAGACGGCAAAGGTTTTTCAACATTCGCCAATGATTTTCTCATCAGTCATGTTTTTGCAGCCATATCAAAAACTGAAGCCGGTCCTATTCAACGTGTAAAGATTATGATCAAGAATCAACATAATATTCTGGATGCAAGAGTAAGGATGGCATTGCTGACTTTCAAAGACCACAAAGCTAAAGGTGCGTCATCAAGCTCGGGTTGAGCAGATGCAAAAGCAAGTGAGCTCAATGCCTCACCTTCTTCAGCAACCGACACATCAATCGACAAGAACAGAAACTATGCTGTTTTGCCTGGTGTTGTCACTGTTCTTGGGACTATCTGATGACATCTTAAGTCGAAGAATGAGGGTTCTTTGACAGGTAAAAAGCTAACTAGACTTTAAAATCCGATTTCACGCACATTTTAGAACCATATTCACCCATTCCACAAGCCATCTGATCAAACTATTGTTTGTTTTACTTGCGGATATGTAACTGACTTTTGAACATTGAGTTTGATATTGATTTTGTCTGGTTTACATAGATTAGAAATGGTGGAATTCGGTTTCGAATGTTGTTTTGATATGCATAAATCTCCGAACGAGTTAAATAAACATGGTTGTGTTTTTTTAATTGGTTTTGCAAATTTGAGTCATTTCACCAATGCCAGTAAATTTGAGTCATTTCACTAGTCAAGTTCACAAAATCACAAGTGGGGGATGAATGATGACATCCCCATATACAAATGTTAAGAACTATGATAAAATTCTAATCTAAATATAGGTGTTTAATTTATATCTTATAATGAAAATCAACACGAAAAGATTTGAAATTCTATTTGCGTTTCACATGCTGTGTTTTTCTTCGTATGATTGATGGCTAGCTTAAGCGGGAATGTGTCTATAAGTTATGCAGCAGAGACTGATTGAGCTTTTTGTCGAGGAGGTATGCGAAGCCATGACTTCATCATGTCGTATGCTGTGAAACCAATAGCAACCGAAGGAACAATCTGCCGGAAAAACAGCAAATCAGTGTTACCACTCCATAATCTAATGACTCGGGCAGTGTTGTAAATATCGGTCTTGGCGGCCGATATATCAGTGATATATCGCTTATCGGCGGTCGACCGATACGATATTTCACTTATCGGTCAAATTTATCGGTTTGGTCAAAATCGGTCAAATATCAGTCATATCGGTCAAATATCGGTCATATCGGTCAAATTTATCGGTCAAATTTCGGTCATATCGGTCAAATATCGGTCATATCGGTCAAATCGGTCAAATTTATCGGTTTCGAGTCAATCAGTCATATATTCGAGTTTAATTGGAGCACTTTGGTAGTATACCAGTTCTCTCTTATAAGTTATAAATGTAATTTATGTTTTGTTTTGTGTTACATATGTTGCATTTCAAAAATATACATAAATTTCTTTATAATTTATGGTCTCCGATATATCGCCGCCATATCGGTCTTGGCGCTTGGCGGTGGTCGACCGCCGAGTGATATTTACAACACTGGACTCAGGGGGAAAAAAAAAAAATAAAAAATAAAAAAAAAATAAAAAATAGACATGTTTTCAAACTAAGCATAAGATACTAAAAACCCGAAAGTAAAATTTTAGTTTCAAAGCCTAACCTTAATGTAATTTATGCTGAGGCCTGCAAATAATTGTCTCCAACCTTGTTCAGAAACAATCGTTGTAAGCCCCTTCCACGTATTCTTGTGTCTAGCACCACCAGCAGCTTGCATATTTTCAACCTAAAAAAAGGACATTGAAATTAACAAAATCATACGGAACACGTTACACATATCAGTAGATAAGAAAGAAGAAGAAAATGACACAAACCTGCATTTGCCTTCGAACAACGTCTAAAGGGTATGTGACGGTTTGACCAAGTAAACCAGCCAAAGCACCACATGACAAACGCATCGTGATCGACCTTTGCTGCTCCTCAGGAACACGTCTTTTGAGTTCTTCATATATGTAAAACTTTAAGCCGGCATATGGCAGGATACCAATAAGAGTTGGACCTAGTTTATATAAATGACCCGAAATTAATAATAAAGATTACAACTTCTAGCAACACTGATATATTTATCAAATAGCAAAAGGCTTTGAATATCATAAACTACATGGATGGTCGTCCTTAAAGGATAAATAGGTTTTTTGAAAAAATTAACAGATATTCGTCACCTTGTATGGAGTCAAGGACCGTCCGTCTACAAGGTTTCCATACTATGAACTATCGATATAATTAATGAAAGTTAAGGGCTAAAACCCAAGTATATAAACCACAGGACCATCTGTGTAATTTACTTTTTTCATTAATACTGAAGCCACTTACAAATCTGATAAAAAGGCATATGAATACATACCTACGCCTCGATACAAGCCACGCATCCCACCCTCCCTATAAACACTCTGTAACACATTCTTAATGCCACTGTATTGAGGCTGTGCAATAATACTTTTACCACCATTTCCTACACTTGGTTTTGCATCCGCAACCTATAATTAAACCATATACAGACCACCCAATTATGAGTGATCGAAAAAACATATAAAACCATTTTGTAATAAATTTGAGCAAAACAGCATAAGGAACTCATGCAATAACTCACTTGATAGGCGAGTTTGGTCCGGGCCAAATCTAGGGGATATGTGCATAAAACAGCGGTTCCTCCAGCTGCTGAACCGGCTAAAAGATCAACAACAGGCCCTGTTCCTAATACAGTGTAGTTGTCCAATATCCAACATCTGTATTGCTCATATGTCATGAAATGCAACGCTGCATACGGAACTATTCGAAGAACACTGGCACCATTTCCTCTGAAACATAAAAGAGTATAAGGTGTTAATTCAATTTTCATTGTTGATCATCGGCAAAATAGATTAGACAGCAACTCAAAGTCATACTTGTAAAATCCAGGAAGCCCTTCATGCTTCAGAAGTCTTTTAAGCGATTGATAGACTCCAATAGTATGGAAACCTTGAGTACGAGTCTGGGTATCCAAAAACAAGAAATTTTGTTATTTCATATATACTTTTTGGGCTTTTAACAGTAATGACATTATTAGAAGCTATATACCAATTCACTATACCAGCTTAAATTCATTATTTTCTAACTAAACTTGTTTTTCGTGTTCATACATCTATCAATCATGTTTCGCAGCGTTCCCAATGACATAAAATGAGGGTATTCACTGTACCACGTTAAATTCATCCAAAAGTGTAACAATAAGCCAATACTCATGATCATATTATGTCCTTTTCATTATATGGTAACTCGCATGTATAACGTTTTTGTTATATTGGTAGGACATAAACAACTAAAGCACATGACTTGTTAGCAAATATAAGATTTTAGCATCAATTTGCAAACTATTTTCAAATTTTGATATTGCCTTGTATAAACCCTCATTTCAAGTGTCACAAGCTTAGCTGGGTTACAGTCATTCAAATGTAATTGTTGCTTTAACTATGTTGAAGAGATATTTTCATTTAATTTACGTTTTCGGCCACGAACAAAAAAGTAACTATCAAAATTATAGCCTAAAGTTAAATTTTTCATTTTAACTTAAGTCCATACTATCCAACTCTCCCATATAACCCACTGTCTTTAACGCAATTTAGTTTCCTAACATCATCTTATAGTGGTCCTAAAAGTCTAAAACCCATGTTCGCAGTATGCTACACTTTCACATTGTAAACTACTCAACTTGAAGAATTATAGAACACGTAGAAACACACAAATATATATACAAAACATCAATCAAAATCCAACCTGCAATAGAATCTTAATCCTTTCCAATGGAGCAACAGCGGTTTTAGCAAACGCACCCGCAGAACCTCCGGCTATTAACTCCTTAACATAAACAGGCAACGAATCAATAGCCGAACCCTCAACCAACCCCGCCACACTAGTCGAAAAAGACGAACCTTGTGAAGAACCCATCTTCACAAAAACACACTCCTAAACCAAATTCCAAATCCCCAACTTATTCTTTTTAAAAAACAATAATCAATATTCCTATCCGCCTTGTAATTTGAAATACTCTTTATCCCATCTGTCTCTAACAATTCCCTCAACTAAACCACACGAAAACCGTCTGAACACGCACGAATACACGTTCTCCAGACAATCTTTTTCGACAATGACAACAACCATATGCATCAAACACTAAAACTATAAACCTTAATTATCACAAACAACCTAAAATCATATCACCAATACCCAAAGTTCCAAACTTTATAAAATTTAACAAAACAAAAGCCTTAAAAAAACACACTATGACCCAATTCAACTTACTAAACAAAAACCTTAAAATTTAAAAACCCACAAAGATTTTATAAAATTTAACAAATTAAAACCCCAAAAAAAAAAACATATTTCATAAACCAAGAAACTCAATTTACTCAATAAAAACCTTCAAAATTAAAAACCCACAAATATTTTATAAAACCAAAAATACCCAAGTTCCAAACTTTATAAAATTTAGCCCAAAAAAATTATATTTTATAAACCAAGAAACTAACAAAAACCTTCAAAATTAAAAACCCATGTAGATTATATAAAAACAAAAATACCCAATTGAGATCTCTTGATATAATCGCTAAAAAAAATTAATTTTTAATTTTTTTTTTATATATAAATAAGGAGAATAGGGTATCTTGATGGATTAGATTTTGGATTTTTTGTATAAAGATACCCGAATCTCCTGATGGAATTAGAATGGGATTAGGTTTTTTGAATTTGGGTTTTTTTTTAGATCTGTTTTTTGTTTATTTTACAAGTTTTTTGGAAATTGGAAATTTTTTATGGGTTTATATAATTTTTGAATTGGGGGTGATTGGGTCAAAGTAGGTTAGTTTGAAGATGTGACATCTGAAAGTTGACTATTATTTGCATGGTCTTCTTATGTGTGTGATGTAATTATGCAAATAATAAACGTGTAAATTTATGTGGTTTTCGTGTTTAGGTTTGTGTGGAGAATACTAGGGTCGAACCTAATAAACCCTAGGTCGTTTGTAACAGTATCTTCAAGGGTTTTCACCCTTTGAAACCTTTCATATTCAATTAAGATAAGTTTTCTTTCAATTCATTCAATATGTCTATGTGTTGTTTGAATATATCTTATGTTTGTCTTAATTATAACATGCTAGGCTAGATCTTTCATGTGTTTGCTTAGATGTAATGAAACCTAGATGTTGATTGCTTGTTTATTGTTGTAATGGATGAATGATTTCAATGTTAGGCTTAAGAAAACTGGCAGATCTCAATTGTGTAACTTGCTTGAACGTCTTAAGAAACATGAACCGATGTGTACTAGGTTTTTATGATTGTATTTAATGCATGAGCGAATTCTAGTGATCCCATGTTAGGAGCTTCTTAGCCGGCTCGACATAGGAGTGAAGTAGGAGCTTATAGGATTGGGGAAGTAAGTACGCCACCCCATTAATGGTATTAAGGAATACAATCGGTCATCCACGCAACTGTAACAAGTAATTAACCTGTAAAAGATATCTAGGGAGTAGTGAAATCTAAGTAAACACAATTCTCCCATATATTACTCACACCACTAGTTAATTTAGTTTATTTTCATTTTTGTTATTTTATTTTGATTGCATCTTAGTTATTGGGTTAGTTGACTAGCAACTAATTCCGCCCACTCTTCCAAAAACCTGAGATTTTATTTGCTTTTATAAAATATAAAAAATTACAAAAAGAATTATCCCTCACCTCTAGACCTAGTTCTTAGGTTTTCTAATCCTAGCGACACTATTCCTGAGTTGAACGATCAATCCCCCGGTACTTGTCACTATACTATACTACAACGATCAGGTACACTGCCTGGTGGGGGTTGTAAGCTTCTCGAGATCCCTCGAGAGGTAAAGCCTGGTGCAATTCCCACGCATCAGTTTCCCAGGGTGTGGTCTTTGGAATGATGTAATGATCGATCATAAACCAAATCAAATGACATTATGTATTTTCGTAAATTTTGTAGACGCAGATCTTGGTAGAACAAATGGAAGAACTTCGTTGTAAGGTAAATCTTGGCAAAAAGTTGCATAATAAGTAAATCTTATGTTTTGAGATAGAATGCAATGTACTTCTCTTTATGTATGAAACTATGGTCGACAATGCCAAGTAATTTTTTGCCCATGTTCAAAATGCATTTTCTCTCCAAGATCGTACCAAAATGCCTGAATACGTGTGATATCTAAGACACTATTTATAAATAAATGTCTGCTCTTTTCCCAGTATAATGAAGCTAAATATGTGATAGGAACGAGAACTCATCCATGGTCTTGCTTTCCATCTTTCAGCGGCTTCAATTACTAAATTTTGTCATCTTTTTTTTTCAGCTTCGGTCGTCGGTTCTGATGTTCGTCGCAGGTCTGATGTTCGACATCTTACCTCATCAGTTGTTCATGAATGTAAGTTCGGTGTTTCTTCGTACCAGCCACATGCCGTGCCTTCTGTTTGTCACCTAAATTGATCGTATACCACTATCTTCACAGGTGAAATAAGAAGTTTGGATAATGCAAAATGCATAAAAATATGCGGAAAATGCAATTGGAATTTCGTACTGCAATTGTTTCATTTATGCAACTTTTGCATTTTGCTGCAACAAGTGTTAAATGTGTTATTCTGTGCTCCTTTGCCTTATTATGTGTTTGATCTACCTATTGTTTGTAATGATGGACCATGCCTTTTTGCTTTAGCCGCATGTTGACTGAAAATGGTGGTGCATGTGTTCATTTACATGCTCTTTTCAATATTAAACTTCAAAGTTTCTGATTTTATATCATGAGTTCTAAATCCAAATTCAAACTATATCATGAGTTCTAAATGGTGGTGCATGTGTTCATTTACATGCTCTTTTCAATATTAAACTTCAAAGTTTCTGATTTTATATCATGAGTTCTAAATCCAAATTCAAACTATTATACTTCAGAAGATGTTGTCAACATCCAATGTGGATCAAGTAAACAGATGCTATTGCAGTTTTATACTTCGTCCATGTAATCACTCAACTTTCAAGTTAAGTTCGACATCAATATTTTAAGTTTACCTCTTTGTGGATCATGTCTATTTTTTTATGAATCATTCACATAACATGGTTTGCTTATATTTAGATGCTAATGCTTTGTAAGCGAATGAATCACGTCTGTTCTATTTTGAATCATTTACATAACATGATTTGCTTATATGAAATATAAATGAGTATATACCATGCAATGATCAACTGCATGAAACGACGCTCCGCCGGAATGGCGGGCCGTCGCCCTACTCGTTAGGTTAATTTTAGGACCGGCTTTTTGCTTTTTTATGACTTCCTTAAATGTACACATCTACTAAAATTTGAAAGTTAATGAATTTAACACCGGCCCATTTGATGATGGTTAGTTTTTTTTAATTATAGAAGGAATGTTTCACTTAATTATAGAAAAAAGTAAAATAAACTAACTTATCGAAATTTAAGTTTTAGAAACGAGGAGAGCAAATAACAGGTAAAATATCTGTAAAACCTAAAAAGGTTTGGAAAGAAGAAATTTTTTGAAAGTTTTAAATACTTTTTCTAAAATAGAGTATATTGGTGCATTAAAAGCTATGGTTTTTTATTTATTATTTTTTTAATGAAAAGGTTTTGAAAGAAGAAAATAAGGGTAAAGGTACAAAACAATGAGTTTGTAAATGAATTTAATGAGATATGTTATACGTACCCTAGATATGTTATACAATGAGTTTGTAAAAGATTTACAATTGACTCATTGTAAATGATTCTTTTAAATAGAATATGTTATACGTACATTTCTTTCCCTTTCCCCCACTTGGTCTATCAAAAATGAGAGTAAAAGTACAAAAAAAATTTATTGTTCTTCTGTTTATAGTACAATACAGTTTTTTACTCCCTCCGTCTCAAATTATAGTACAATACAGTTTTTAGATTGTCTCAAAAAGATTATCCACTTTCTTTTTTAAATAATAAAAATAGAATTAGTAGAGGAATATTTTAAATGAGTGGTTGAAAATTGTAGTGGACCATTTTTATTAAACTTTGTAATTTTTATCTCATGGCAATAATTTTGATACGGAAGGAGTATCAGTTTTGTTCTGTCAGTTTTAAGCTTTTAACTTATTAAATTTTATATTTTCTGTTTTATACTTTCAAGTTCATAGTTTTTTAATATAAATAAAATTATAAATATTAAAAAAAATAAAAAAAATGAAAAAAGAAAAGGGGTACAACTTGTAATTTCCGGGTTTTAATAACGTCAAAAAAAAATGAAAAAAGAAGGGGGGTACAATTTTTTTTTCTTCAGTTAAGACTTTTCATGTAATAGTGACAAAAATGTTGTCAGCAGACTAGAACCCATAATTGACATTGAGGGCCCGTTTTCAAACACAATAACAATTGTTTGATACAAAACAATAATGAATTTACTTAGGTTATGCTAGCAAAATAGGATTCCACATTGAATTTACTTATGCTAGCAAAATAGGATTCCACACTAATGTGATATCTTTTGGCCAATACATATCCAAAATAGGTCTCACTTATATTTACTCTCTCACAACATTTTCAATATATTACTCCGTAATAAATAATTATCACTATCATTAATTTTTTATAATATTTTATTAACTAAGTTTTAAAATATTATTTTTTTAATTACATATTATATTTTTTTTCTTTAAATCCAAATATTAAACCAAATCCAAATGCAAATTCAAATCCGAATCCTAAACGTTCAAGAAACCAAACGGCCCTCACTATTCATGAACATATATTTGATAGCTCAAAGCCATAAAAATAGTTTTGAACTCGTATTGGTTTTTGTTAAGCTCTAGCTAAAAGTTGCAAGCAACAAGGATTATGATACAAGAAAAAAGCTTAGATTTTTAATCCTGTCCGTCTGTGACAGACAAAAATTAACGAATGAGACAATAATTTGATCGCATTAGTATCCGTCTTACACGGTTTTTTACCAGAGCAAATATTATTCTTATACCGCCATATCACCCAGATGGTAGTTTGAATTACTGCGGCGAAGCATGGTTTGAGGTTAATGGGGATGAGGGTAGTTTGATCGACTCACGAAATCAATTGATGAGACGTGATTGTTTCACATGGATTGGTTTACCATAAGTATTCAATATAATGAAGTACAAATGTGTAGGTATTCAAATCCTATATACTAATTCAAAACTGAAAAACTCATTATGGATCACATCTTTGGTTAATATCTGAACTTTGTCTAGAAATCGATGATGAACACGACTGTTTCCGATGAAAGGTGGTGATAGGTTGTCCATTTTCATCAAGAATGATGTCGTCGTCATCCTCATCTGGGATTCTACATCTTTCACCAAGAATGATGGTTTTTTTCCAAACCGAATCCTCACGAGTCAGTTTATCATTATCAAGATTTTCATCGTTATCATACCTCTTTGACCCTTTCTTGAGCCCTTTAAATCTACCTGATAATCTCATACTCATACTTGATGTGAGTTTCGCATTATGAAACGTTTTTGAGCTTGATGGAACATGGTAAGAAGACGCTCTTATGCTGGCTAATCTTGGTGGTGGTGGAAGTTCCTTTATTTCTTCCTGTATCGTTGATTCGGGTGGTGGAGGACTATCCTTTTTATCTTCAATATCGACATGTGTCGATTCATTTGTTCTATTGTTTGTTGGTGTGTTGTTGGAGGAATATCCTTTATATCTTCAATATCGACATGTGTCTCTTCATTTGTGCTATTGTTTGTTGGTGTTGTTGAAACGACTACTTCAGTATTCTCTTCAGCTTTTGGTCTCGGTTTTTTTGATGAAAGAGAGCGTTTTCTTTTCTTTTTTCCACAAAGAAATGAGACTATTGCAATAGTGGCCGCGATAAAAGCAAAGGTGAATATAGCATGTGACAGTGACGGATCGTGTTGAGGACTCTCACCTTTCGGAAAGTGCCTTACCATTGCTCAAAATCGTCAATTAAAATCAAGAACATAGCGAAAGCCGAATGAAGTCTAACAATCCAAGCACTTTCTGTTGTAGTTTTCTGTGTTAGATGATAAATATAACCTTTTTTTAGAAGACCCGAAAAACCAGAACTGAAAATTGTCTTACAATGTCAAGTTTGTGAATTTTTTTATGCGAAACAATTTGCTTAAATTGTGGGATGAAAAGGAGAATGAGTGGGCAACAAATAAAGCATCTAGCATTGCCACTAAAGTGATGATCTAAATTTTAGTTTGTAAATTACAGTATTTATTTAAGAGGTACGGAGTATCTATTTACTACAGTATATTATGTTTTTATAATCATGCCAAGTATTTATTTAAGAGATATCTATTTAGTATTTACTACAGTATATTATGTTGTTATAATCATGCCAAGTACTACAAGTCTTTTTTTCGCTTGGTAGAATATTAATAAATACAATTATCGATTAGTGTGGTTTGTGCATTTGGTGGTGCCAGTGACCGAAATTTGTGTTTCTGTTGAACCTTGTGCATTAGTGTTTGTTGTTAAGAACATACGTCAACAACGTGATAATAGCATCATGGGGCCTATACGACATGGTTCCTATATTCATTGTGTTCGTTTGAATTCAATATAGTTGGGATAGTGTTGTACTGTCGATGCGAGTTTTGGGGCTAGCATCCTACAACCCATCAGGTGTATTGCATCCATTAACTCTAATCTCATTGGATTTTTTGATCTCACATTTGGCTCAAAAAGAAAAGAGCTGGCTAAAACAATTAACTAGTTCTATGAAAGAGTAAAAATGCCTAAGGGCCGGATCACATGCATTTCTTGTGGTTATTACCAATTCAATGGTCGAAAACACAAAACATCGCAGATTTGTGTTAGGGATATACCAAAATACAACGATCAAAACTTTAGATCACTATGAAAATTCTAGATTAGCATCATTGAACCAGAAGTTCAAACTCTAAAAATGTTAAAAGTAAGCATACGTCAAATATTTATAATATACTATTTGGGCAAGTTTTCGTGTCAACCCGTTATCCAACCTGCCACTTTATTAGATAAGAAGGCACTTTGCGTCCAAGAACACAGAGACAAGATGAAATGGGGCTTATCACAAGCAAGTAGGGATAGGGATGAGCATGGTTCTGGAACCGGAACCGGTGGATCCGAGAACCGATTTTTCTGAAAAGTGGGAACCGAGAACCGAACCGAGGGGTAAAGGCTAAACATGCTTTCCATTCTTCTTAGGTAAAATATTTCGATCAAATTACACTACGGAAACTTCAAAATATGAGAATCTTTAACCCTACACTAGATCTAGATATTTAAGTAACAAAGATAAAAGTAGATGAGAGTTCAGACCTTTTGTTCAATATGCTTATCAGTTTTGCCAGCATACATTACGCCTACCCTCTTGCAGTATTTCAAACGCCAGTTTGTATCTTTCTAAAGACGCTGAACCTGCATCTATATAGCTATGTGATTCTTCTCTTAAACTCCAAACCATCAACGCTTTTAAATCTTGGGACCCGCCTGCAGAATCGACATCACGCAGATTTCCATATTTTGCATTTTTCGTCCACCGATGCAAAATGTAACGAGATGGGATCTCTGTTATGTTCATTATTTGGAACACTTTTAATGCATGCCTGCATAGAATACCTTCAAACTCAAACATTCTGCAACTGCAACTGACATTAAGATTTGAAGCATTAAAAGCGACTGTATTCCTTTCATCTCCATTGCCACATCTTTGCACTAAGTATCTACTGATGGCCCCCTCGATGTTGATTTTAATCCCGACATAACTATAGCTTTCAAGAAGCTCCTTTTGAAAGATTTTAAACATTGCTATTGTGTAAAGTTTTCTACATTGTTCCTCTAACGGGTCTTTTGTATGGAGAACGGGTTGTAAGTTGCATGAATTGAAATCTTCTTTTCTTTCTTCCTCACGGTGATGCTCAATAGCTTTCTCATAACGTGTAATGAATTCATGAACTGGTACTTGTGGCGTTATAAATGTTCCAAAATAGGATTTGATGTTTCCTTCAACTGGGATGCCAGCAAAGAACGTTCCCTGTAAATAAAACGGGACCCAGCTTTTTCTCATTTTGTACATTTCTTTCAACCAAGTATTTTCCTGTAAATTATAATTGTTAACGAGGACACTCCATGCAGAATCGAATTCGCTAGCTGTTTGGCTCTGTGAAATGCAAGTTTCGTATTCAAATTTGAACTCGTCCATGGACCGTAACGCCCCCAAAATTTCATTTTCTTTAGCAAGAATCTGCGATGGAGAAAACCGATGATGGGTTCCCGGGAAAACTCGCGTAATTGAGTTTTGAATAGGTTTATCTTGATCAGCAATTATGGATACGGGGCGTCTTCCCGACATTGCCCTAGCCCATGCTTGGAAAACCCATGTAAACGAATCTTCTGACTCATCCGAGATTAAAGCACATCCTAGAAGCACGGGTTGCCTATGGTGATTAATACCAAAAAAAGAAGCAAACGGAATTGTGTAACTTCCTCTTCTGTAAGACGTATCAAAAACTATGGCATCTCCAAACTGAGTGCACGCAAATCTTGACCTACCATCAACCCAGAATACACTCATGCATCTCCCATTATCAACTTCTAAAGCATAAAAGAAACCCGTGTCTTCAGCTTGACGGATTTGAAAGTATTTAAGAAGTATGTCATACAGTTGACTTTCAATACCACTTCGTCTCTCTCTTACGACTAAGCTAAGACCACCGTTTGTTTCAACTAAATCCAAACTTTCAAGCCCGCTACTTATTTCCTCCTTAAGACTCTTTGCAGCAGATGCGATTTTCTGACTTGGATCTTCTGGTGAATCAAGTTCATGATTGTGGTCATTTGAAAAGCGATCAACTACCCATTTACCCGATTCGTGTCTTTGAATCCTCATAAATGCTCCACAACCTAGCCTTGACGGGTGCTGATAACCTTCTTTTGAGCACACAAATCTACGAGATGTTATTGACCCATCGTTTTTTGAACGAAACAACTGACCAATACGCACTTTGAAACCCGTGTTGGCTGCATATGTTAGGTAAAATTTGTATGCATCGGTAGCACATGTAAAGTAAAGATCCTTGTACGGTTCACCTACGGGTTCTGTTTCAAGTTCTTCTCTTTTCAAACGCTTAACATCAATAGCACTCGAGGGATCATCATCATCTTCAAAAGATCTGATTCCGGTTCTTGATGACACAACTGGTGCCGATTTTGGAGTGAGAGCAGCTTTTCTTTGTGTGATCGGACTACAAACTTCACCTGAGACGTCGAGATCATGATTATGCTCCGTTTTTATGGTCACTAGTTCCCACCTCCCAGATTCAAGCCTATTTACTTTTATGAAAGCTGGACAGCCGGTTCTCATGTTGGTCTGGAAACCCTCTTTTGAACAAACATATCTTCTTGAAGTAACTGACCCGTCAGTTCTGGATCTATATAGCTGACCAATTCTAACAGTGAATCCATTTTGAACTCCATACAAAGTATACAACGACAGGGCGGCTTCTGCTGACTCGAATTCTAACCCTACATATAGCTTTACACTAGAATCTCCATCATCCTCCCTCTGCCCATTTGGTTTCAACATTGCTAGAGGTTTTGCTCTTACCGTCATGGTGCTGCCCAGATCTTGCCTATTCATATCAGTTCCTGACAAAAAAAAAAATGCAGACAACAGCCTACATATCAAACTAAAATTTTCATATCATTACACAAAAGATTTTCCAACTTTCAACAATTTTGATACATGTCAGATTTAAGAAAAAATGTTCAATAAGTAACGAGTAACGAGTGCACACACCTAAATTGCCCCTAAGACTCACTGCACACGATATATCTAATTGTCTATCAATTCCGATTGAAAAATCCCTCAAATGCAGGACCCTTATGGCATACTTACTTCCCATGGTTCAGACAATACCATTATAAGTTTGTATACTACATAATTAGCAACAAAGTAATGACCAAAATGACCTTTTATAACTAATGTCTACGTAAGTCATCCTATCTTTCCCTCATAAGTCATAAACATGAAGAGTAATACACACTATGCATCACGATTTTCACTGAAAACCTACTTGACTACCAAAGAAGAAGATGAACGATAAAGAACCATAAAGGGTAGTCATATTCTGTTATTGTAGATATAAAATGAAAATATTTAAGGCTTGAGTACTTCAGTGCTGCACAAACACAAAGGGAAAGTGGGAGTAATTAAGGTGCGAAAACTAGATTTCTGATTCTATGCAGCCATGTTCCAGAACTAGATAGATTAAAAAAGAACAGACACCACGGCTCATGTTCCTAGTATATCCTTGACCCACTATGTCACTACTACCTGAACACAGAATTCCACTACCAAGACCAAGGGGTCCAACGTTTCTTCTGCGTTATGCCCCAACCACCGAACCGATGTTACCACACCGGCTTCGGTGTTGTTCTAAAAGTTATTGGCCAAAAATTTCCTGATAACGTAGTGTTACCACGGCAGGTAGAAATAGGTTCAGTGTTATGCTGATGTGGCAACACCTTTGACGACTTTAGTGTTACCACACTGTTCATACCTGTAGAGGGCGGCGAGTCTCTGACTCAGATGTACACGCGGCCTAACCACGATAACCCTGTAATCGCCACCTCTAAGATATGTAGCTAGTGAGGTTTGAACCTAAGAGTCTAAGACCTTGTGCCTAACCACTAGGACACCTTAGTGGCGTTATATTATGGGGGTGTTTGTTTAAGCTTATACATGGGCTTATTTTGAGACTTATGAGCTTATATAAGTTTATCATATCATATTAAGTTTTATATAAGCTAATAAGCCCACAAATCTAAAAATAATCCGGAAAATTGAGGCTTATGAAATATAAGCCGAAACACAAATAAGGTCAGAAGCCACATATAAGCTTAAACAAAGACCCCTATATACACAAAGGGGTGTTTGTTTCCGCTTATATGTGAGCTTTTGAGCTTATTTGATTTTGGCTTATATTTCATAAGCCCCGATTTTCCGGCTTTTTATAGGCTTATGGGCTTGTCCGCTTGTATAAGTTTATAACAACAATAATGTTATAAACTTATACAAGCCCACAAGCCTAAAAAAATCCAGAAAATTGAAGCTTATGAAATATAAGCCGAAATCAAATAAGCTAATAAGCCCACATATAAGCCGAAACAAAGACCCCCTATATACACAAAAAGAGTAACCTAACTAACTAAATAAGCAACTAAAATAGTAGTAACATCAACAAATAAGCCAATGTAGCAACCAAATAAGATATAACAACACGCACATTTACGCAACATTCCTATTCTTAGGGGGTGTTTGTTTCGGCTTATATAGCAAGCTTATGGCGTATGTAGTTTTCGGCTTATGTTTCATAACCTCACTTTTTGTGATTTATTTTGAAACTTTTCGGCTTATATAAGCTTATCATGTCATAATAAGCTTATATAAGTTTCAAAATAAGCCACAAAAAGTGAGGTTATGAAACACAAGCCGAAAACTACATACACCATAAGCTCGCTATATAAGCCGAAACAAACACCCCCTAAATAAGCACAACTAAAATAGTAGTAACATCATCAACAACAATAATAAGCCAATGTACTAATGTAGCAACCAAATAAGATACAACATTCTTATTGTTAGGGGGTGTTTGTTTCGGCTTATATAGCGAACTTATGGCTTATGTGGTTTTCGGCTTATGTTTCATAACCTCACTTTTTGTGGTTTATTTTGAAACTTATATAAGCTTATCATGTCATGATAAGCCTATATAACCTCAAAAGTTTCAAAATAAGCCACAAAAAGGGAGGTTAAGAAACATAAGCCGAAAACTACATACGCCATAAGCTCGCTATGTAAGCCGAAACAAACACCCCCTAAATAAGCACAACTAAAATATTAGTACTAACTACTAACATCATCAAGAATAATAAGCCAATGTAGCAACCAAATTAGATACAACATTCGTATTGTTATCACATTCAGTTTAAATTCCTAAATTCATCACCAGATCATCTAACAACCAATACAGTCACATTATAAAAAAATATATATAAAAACTAGGGTTTTGGTATACCTTTGCATCATCAACAGCAATAACAATAAACAGTAACTGAATCAATTCATCAATATAATTGGCTTCAATTGAACATGCTTAATTTGTAGCAATTGATTATTTGAATTTGACTTTTTTTAGGTTTTAATGTGTGTGTGTGGGGGAGTTGACGGTGGGGCCGTTTAGTCAAACTGATATCCCATCAGTTATCCGAATTTTTAGTATGTAGTTTTTTTTTTTAATGCTTTTTAAAACCTTTGAGTATTTAGAATTGGTGAGCGCGGTTTCGGAACCTCATGGAACCGACCCGGAACCGCAAGTACCAAGAACCGAAATTCTTATAATTTAAGAATCGAGAACCGAACCGCAGAACATGTTTCAGTTCCGGTTCGATTCTCAGTTCCGGTTTAAGTATTTCGGTTCTACCCGATTGGAACTGTAATTTTTTAAAAACCACCCAAAAATTCAAATATTTTATATGTGTTTGCACTAATCTAAAGTCAAAATCACAAAGAACATTGAACGATTAAAGTATATAGCATAATATTCGAGTTATGTCTTTTATAAAATGATGTTAAACAAAAATAGCCATGTTTTCAAAACGAAGTAGCGGATGTACGTTCTTGTGATAGAGCACTCTGTTGATATGAGAATTATTTTTCACATATTATTATTTAAGTGATATACATGAGCTGGCTAATCAAAGTTAAGTTGCTCGTTAAAAATAAAACGATGTTACCATCTTTGAAAAAAGCAATAATTAGTTAGTTATGGATAAAACTGTCATCTTGCAATAAATAGAAAATAGACAACAATAATAATTATATTATTTTTAAACTGTGTGTTTTTTTGTTGAATGGCAATAAGTTTGAGATAGATGGATTAGCAAATTATGTGGAGTGTTTAGGATTTGTTTTAGAATGTAACAATTTCATGGTTCTTAAATTGCGTGTAATTTGAAAATAGATACTTAATTTTAGACTGAATAAGTACGTTACAAAGACTTGCCACTTTTAGAGCATGAAAAGCTTGATTGGCGCTTTACAAAAATGAAAAAGTTAGTTAAGAACGCGAACAGATAATTAACTCGTTAGTTGCAATTTTCATACAACTTTTTCATTGCATAGAGTAGGTAGTACTCTAGTAGCATGATTTAATAATTCAAGAGTAAATTACAACCTATGTCAGTGGGATTTACACACAATCGCACTCCTTTTTGCAAAATAATTACAGTGGGCGTCTCTTAATTTGTTAATTTTTGCATGTTTAGTCCTTTCGACTAACAACCGTTAGTAAACTTCCGTTAAATGCCCTCACGTGAGGGTATTTTGATCATTGTACCTATCATCTTCTTCAAACTTAATTTTTTTTCATCATTTTTAACTATTCTCAAATTTATTTATAAAAAACACACTTAACAAGAACATACAAGAAAATAATTAATTACCCAAATAAGAATTATAATAAACGTTACGTTAATTAATTAAAAAACAAATGACAATATGAGAACATCCGAAATCATAGTTATCTTCTTATTTCATCATCTTCTTGCCAACTAAAATTACAAATATTCAAATGACAACTAAACAACTATTGCAAAAATGAAAACCGTCATCACCATCGCGACGCCAAACATCGATACAGTCACTCATAAAACGATTATGTTGTAGATTTAATCTATTTGGTATGAGTGGTTGTTTTTGATGATGTGAATTTATGATTTTAAATTTGAGTTTTTCACATATTATGAGTTGGATTTGAAAGAAAAAATCGAAGAACTAAAGGAAGGTCGAAGATGAAGATATGCAAAAAGACCAAAATGCCCTCATGTGTCGTGCACATGAGGTGAGTTAATGAAAAGACAACTAACACCGTCGGTCAAAAGGACTAAACATGCAAAAACTGACATTCAGGGACACCTATAATAACTTTGCAAAAAAAAAAAAAAAAAAAAAAAAAAAAATTACAAGAACTAACTCATGATTCAATGTGTGTAGATTAAGACAAGTAAACATGGTAAATATTGAACAAATCTATATGTGCCAAATACTGTAAGCAATAAATAAGGTGATCAATATGTTTTGATGTGTGCAAAAATTGAAGAGTTTTATTCTCATGGAAATTGAATAAAAAGAACAGGGCATAGATCAAGAATTTTGTATATATCAATGTAATACAAGTTATTTGACACGTCGTACTCGAGAGAAACAATTACTTTGTAACTATAACTTAACAAAGTTCCATACATAACAAGTGTTTTGTGACAACACGGACAAATCCGAAAAAACAAAACAAAACAAAAAGAAAAACACACGTCGCCTTATTAGTTATTACAACAACACAGAACACCAAAATACAAATCTTTCTTTTGGTTTATAACAAAAGGTAAAAACACAAAATCGAAAAACAAACAGACCCAAAAGAAGGTATAAGTCAAACCAGTCAAAACCTGGATAACCTAAAGGTCAACACAAAGGTAGGAGATGACGGATCCTGCTCGCCTTTGGGTCCTTTCACTGACCTTGGCTTTTTCGATCAACACCTTCTTCATATTGGTGCAGCTGGAAACTACCGTGGCGACGCCAGCTGAGGTGATACCGGGGCAATATACCATGTGGCAGGATTCAAGCACTGTGCATCTTGTAACAAGATGGGCTAGACCAACATCCGTTATTTGACGGCAATGTGATAGTACTATATCTTTTAGCAGAGGGCATCCTTCACCTACCTCTGCTAATGCCATGTCCCGCAAATTCTGTTCAAGTATAATTGGTCATCAGTTTAAGGTAATATCAGACACATATTTATGTGTGTGAGAGGGGGAGAGTTGTCACCTGAAGAACGCTCACGTCCAAATAACTTAGTTGAGGGCACCCTTTTGCAATAGCTATTATTCCGTTATCTCCAATTTGGTGGCAACCACTTACATTTAAATGACGTAAATAGGGACAACCCTCACCGATAGCAACCAGTGCTTCATCTCCTACCCTGGCATTATATAGTAAATTATGAGACGGGTAGTGATTGTTTTATGGGTATGTAAGTGAGGGAATGAGTCTAGATTCTTATAAACGTGTTTCTAAAGTAAGTGAGACGGGAGAGATTTACCTGTCGCAAAACCGAATGCTAAGATCTGTTAGGTATTTACAGTTGTTACCAACAGCTACAATTCCCCTGGTCCCAACCTACAAATATAGTGAGATACACATTACTTAGAATGATACAAGGGTACGCAAGAAAGAATTAGATTGGCAAAAACAACTTCCATGAATGCTTCCTTTAAAAATAACGCTGGAAAGACTTCCACGTGAAGTTTCTTTGAAATTTCTGAATACGGCATTTTAGAACAGTTCATACTAGAAGAGTTTTATTGACAACAAAAAAACTAAGTTCATCAAAAAGTTTGTAAAAACCAAGATTGAGTTGACCAGATCGAGTATGCAATTATAAAGTATAAACATGAGTATAGTACCTCGTAACATCTTCGTATATGAAGCCTTTTTAAATTTCTACAACCTGTAGCTATACTGTATATGGCTTCATCCCCAATAATAGAGCAATCCACCAAGTGAAGAGCTTCCAAGTACTTGCAACCTTTACCAACCTCAGATAGAGCCTGGTCACCTACTTTTTGACAGTATAGTAAAGCCAACTCCGTAAGGCGCCTGCAGATGTGCTTATATCAACTTTTTAACCAAATGGTTATGCTTTCAAATTTATCAATGGATACAGTGCTATAAGAAGTAAAGCAACAGACATGAAACATAGGAACAGCAGTTTTAGAAACTGATTGAAAAGAGAACTTACATGCAAGATCTTCCGATACTTTCAAGCCCGTATGTGCCAATATTGTGGCAGCCATTGACTTCAAGATGTGCAAGTTCAGAGCAACCATCTGCAACTGCTTCTAATCCCTTGTCACTCAGGAAATAGCAATCGCTTAACATCAAACTCTTCAGCTTTTTACATCCCTTGCCAATGGCGCAAAGACTCCTGGCATGCCAAAAGGTACACATAGTTAGAACCCTAGGATACTCAACTTCTTTCTCTCACATATTATTGCATTTATCCACTTCAATCTTAGTATAAACTTATAAAGGGATAGAAAGATGGAGAAACCGAAAAACTAACATATCGGTAAATCTCTGGAAACTATATAGTGCTAGTGACTCTAACGCCAAACAAAAGACACCAACAGCAGTCAAAGCCTCATCCGTGACATTAATGCACTGGAGACTCAGATTTTTCAGATGAGAACACCCTTTTGCAACTGCAAGCACCCCTTTGTTGTGGACAAACTCGGAGTCTAGTGACAAGGTCTCAAGAGAGGTGCAATGAGACCCTACAGCTTCTAGTGACACGTCAGTTATTTTAGCACACGCAGCAACACCTAACCATTTCAAAGTCTTCCCACATCCAAGGGTTAACTCAACCAAACCAGTGTCAGTCAAACCTTCACAAAATCGTAGATTCAGTATTTCAAGTTGCCTGCAACACTTGCCAATAGCCACTAGACCTTGATCTCCGACATAGCAACCCTTTGGAAAAGAATAGGAAACTAAAGTTACATTAGTTCTAAACTTCACCTGTTTTTAACTTAGGTGACCAGTAAATCTGATAACAAAAAACATAACAGTATACATAATGTAACATCGGCTTTTTATAATGATAAATGACAAGTATTCTCACACGATTCAGTATTTATAATTAGTAGATAGCCAGTAGATATATATATTACTTGTTCACGAATATCTTATGATGCAATAAGTCAATAAAATATCACATATTCTCACACACTCAGTGTTTAAGGTTAGTAGACGGCTAAAAGATATACATTACTGGTTCATGAGCATCCACTATGCTAGCTTCAAGAAAATTGCGTTGACCTGCTTTAAGTGGCATAAAACGGCTCATAATCTTGAAGCTCTTCATAGTTTTATTTTTCACGCTCCTTTTCTTAACCTCAAAAACTGAGCAATTAAACTATGTGAACTTATTTATAAAGTTTTGAAAGATTTAGGAGCACTGACGTTAGCCTTACACATAAAAAAGGTTTATGAGTTGTTGATGTGGCGAGGTGCCGAGGCATAGCGAACTTATAAACCTTTTAATGCTCTAAAGAAGTGCAATATATGAAATGAAAGCCAATTTTCATACAAAGATTAACGTCACAAAAAATTAGAGCGCCTGTGACATAATGGAAAATTATAATGCATTATGCCAATGACTAACCACACATTTCTCACCAAATTCTCGTCATTTCAATGTTTAAAACTACAAGACAGCTTATAGAAATACATCTCTGGTTCATAGGAATTGCAATGCGCAGACTGCATGCCATTTTCCAATCAAAGGTTTACAATGGCTCTATAAAGGGGTTCATCACATAAAAGCAGGTGAGATCCATCTATCCGGTAACAGTAGAAGAAACTGAGACGATATACTTACCTGTAAATCCAAAGATTTCAAAAATCTACACTTCTCAGCTACAGATCGGAGGCCTGCACTTGTTGCATTGGAGCACCAAATTAGGCTCAGTTTCTCAAGTTTGCCAAATCCATCAGCAACGGCAGTCAAACCAGCATCTGATATGCAATACGAATCTGATTCACTAGCTCCGGGCTCGCTTCTCTCAGACACGAAGTGAAGCCTGAGCCACGAAAGAGCAGAGTGACTAGCATTGCGTCTTCTTCCCTGTAACAATTGATGATAAGTTACTATCATTAGTCAGACTCGATTTAGGTTTGAAAACTTATTAAATATTACAATCACACTATAATAACCTCCCCTTATCCAATGACGGGGTGGAATACATGTAAAGGGAGCTCAAACTCAAAAAATTTAATATTACGAATTACCACCTACAGATTACATTCCTGCATCCTAAAAAGAAAGAGTTGGCTTCAATCACAGATATCAGCTTAAGTTTCAATTCTAGTATATGACTTTATACACCATCAGCTAACCTCACATACACTAACTAAAACAAAATCACACGTGAATGTCTATTCCTCACCATGTCGATACCTACCAAGGTAAATAACCTCTTATCTCACCTAAGAACTCACAAGTAGTAAGGCAAATTACTTCGAAATGCAAGATCCATTTTTCTCGGTCCGTAAACCCAATCAAAGCTAAATCTCACTCAAGCATAATATTACAATCTCAATCAAGCCAAACAAAATGCACTACACATGGACCTGGTAGAGGGATATGTACGTAAAGTCAAATAGTAGCAGTTTAAAAAAATTGAGAAAGATGGTTCAACGTGGGTTTCCTAATTTAACCACAAGTCCACAACGTATAACATCTTCAACATATCACCTATCAATTTATTCATTTCACATCAGTGTATCAGAATTCACCAACAATCAAACCTCAATTTGATAAAAAAGAAACATTACAAAAATCAAACATTTGCACAACAGGCAGGGATGGAACTAAGGGGAGGTCCCGTGACCCGATAGAATTTTTCTTCGTAGTGCTAATTATCGTGAAAAATACTGAATTCTTCGAAATGCACCTGGTCCTAATGCATTGTGTTTCTAGCTATTGCTTAGTTAGTCCATCGATAAGTGAAGGAACGTTGTTTTTTACTAAACTCAATCGTTATTATTGAATGTTGTACCTTTGTGTTAACTATTTCCTTTGTACTGCAGCGGAAAAAAATTGTGACCCCAGTCACTTTTAGCCCTGGTTCGTCAGCATATACTTATACATTTAATTATTCACCTATCAATTAGAATCATTGCGCATCATTATAGCCCTAATTCAATCACAAATAACAAATTGTTAGAATTTTGGGTGTGTGTGTGAGTGGTAATAATCAAATAATGTATATATTCCCTGAATTGTGTAGAGATTACTTTCACATTGAAGTATTTCGACCCTATATGCCTTGGGCATCACGAAATCCTCAATTGGATAATTCAGAGAATTGCAAATTGTTTCTAAGGCACGAGAGAACAAAGCAATACACAGAAAGTTGTCATGTGTGTTATGTTTGGAAGAGATCAATTCTGTCATATAAAACATAACCTAAATTTGTTAAATTCGGTTAAAAACGGTTGGCGGGAAGAGTCAACTGTTGGGAAAAGTTGTCTTTTGGTGGGAAAAACGGGTAATACACGAATCCCAAAAATCATTTTGGTGAGAAAAACAAGGGGCTCAGCCCCTTGACCCCCCCCCCCCCCCCCCCCCCCCCCCCCAATAGTTGTGGCGGCATCAAGCTAGCTAGAACAAGCGTGCAATCCGTACCCCTGACTCGACTATAAGCTAAACTTGACTAAGCCCTTGATCTCCAGTAAATCACAATTACACAAAATATAACTGACGACCCTAAAATCACCAACACAAATTAGGTCACACATAAAAATTTCCAACAATTCAACTCGTTTCACTTTGACGGGGTGTTCATTTCGGCTTATATAGCCGGCTTATGGCTTATTTGGTTTGGGCTTATGTTTAGTAAGCTCACTTTTTGTGGCTTATTTTGACACTTTCCTTCCAGCTTATAAGTTCATTATGACATAATGAACATACATAAGCCAAAAAGTGTCAAAATAAGCCACAAAAAGTGAGCTTATTAAACATAAGCCCAAAACCAAATAAGCCAGAAGCTGGCTATATAAGCCAAAACAAACACCCCTCATCAACATTTGAACCCTAATTCAATCACAGATCTAAATAAGCTCACAAAAATTAGGCCAAATACCAAAATTCACCAATCAATTAACCTCATTTCACTTAAATTACCAAATTTTAATATCAACCAAACCCTAATAAGCTTAAACAAACACAATAAGCTTAAAAAGTGAGCTTATTAAACACAAGTCCAAAACCAAATAGGCCCATAAGCCGACATATAGGTCAAAACAAACACCCCTCATCAACATTTGAACCCTAATTCAATCACAGATCTAAATAAGCTCACAAAAATTAGGCCAAACACCAAAATTCACCAATTCACCAATCAATTAACCTCATTTCACTTAAATTACCAAACTTTAACATCAATCAAACCCTAGTTCAACAATTCACAATTAATCAAACACTAAGGGGGTGTTCGTTTAAGCTTATAAATTGGGCTTATGACTTATTTGGTTTTGGCTTATGCACATTTTTTGTGGCTTATTTTGAAAATTTTGGCTTATATAAGCTTATCATGTCATACTAAGCTTATACAAGCCGAAAAGTTTCAGGCGAAAACCAAATAAGCCATAAGCCCGCTATATAAGCCGAAACAAACACCCCCTTATCTAACAATTAACCTCATTTCACTTAAATTACCAAACTTTAACATCAACCAAACCCTAATTCATCATAATCAGACCCACATATAAGCTTATCATGTCATAATAAGCTTATACAAGCCGAAAAGTTTCAAAAGTGAGGTTATGAAACATAAGGCGAAAACCAAATAAGCCATAAGCCCGCTATATAAGCCGAAACAAACACCCCCTTATCAAACAATTAACCTCATTTCACTTAAATTACCAAACTTTAACATCACTCAAACCCTAATCCAACACAATCACACCCACATATAAGCTTAAACACCTCATTTCACATCAATTAGGCCAAATTGAATAAGATCTCCAACAATTCAACAAAAACAAACAAAACCCATTACACAAAACACAATCTTAAACAAAACCCATGTCCCAAAAAACTCACAAAATCAACGGGAAGCGAAACAGACAATCTCTCATCAATATAAACATTCTTAACATTCGGAAACCGTCTCGCGAGGAGATCGACAAGCGCGTCGGGGCTCCCGGAAGCCCCGATGCGAATCGTGTCACGGCTGAACCGTTCTAAGCTCAGCCAACGACGGCACACGAGTGACGTGGCGTCCCGTGTGGATTTGGAGTCTAGGTTGCGGAAGATTTCGAGGAGGAGCTCGTCTGGTAAGGTGGTGTTGATCCAATCTTGGCCTCTGGCCATGTGTGTGTGTTTTTTTTCACCTTTTAGTGTGTGTGTGTTTTGTTTGACTTTTTGGAGGTGATGATAACTATTGGTAAAAATGGAAAGTGTTTAGATCATGTTGTTTATGTTTAGATTTTTTTTTTTTTTTTTTTTTTTTTTTTTTTTTTTAGTAGGAGGGGGCATAATAGACCGTGAATCGGATCGGATCGAGAAATCAGACCGAATTGAATCAAATGTACTGGATTTAACGTATTTTAGTTTGGTCTTCGGTCTCTACTTTTTCTCATATTCGGTTCTCAGTTAGGTTTTGTTTTACGCAAAACTAACCATTATGTTTTGTTAGACCGACGAATCAGACCAACCTAGACCAGAACCGTTATATATCGATACGGTCCTCGGTCCTTTTCTTTTTGGCTAAATTGGTTTTTGGTCTTGTCTAGTTGTTAAGACTCACCCAAGATAAAGGGTCATTCATAAATGTTTATTGGCATTATAACTATATACACCAATTTGTAACACTCATTTGGAAAATGAAAAATCTGAAAAACTCTTTAGAAACTCACACCTTTGAAAGATGTAGAATGAGTATAGAAAATAACTCAAAAATTATCCATATGATTAATCTATAAATTTCTTTTTGTAAATAAAGTTGGAGTACAATATAAATAAGTGCGCTTAGTTTGGCACACATTTTAATTCATGAGAGAGATACTAAGTACGGAATTGACGCATTGCAATTTTTTGCAATCCTATTTCCTTATCTAGTATCAATCCCTAACCGAGCCTCTTAATCAATTCCCAGCATATGATTAGAGGTGGCAAAATGAGCCGTTCGAGTAATGGATGACACGGATCAAACTGGGCAAATAAAAAATTGAGGCCAAATAGCAGATGTCCAATAGTCTCGAATCAAACTATGTTGAGTCAAATACGCCGTTTCGAAACGAACGAAAAATTCCCCTCTTGAAATTTGTAAACTAAAAAATGCATTATGTATTTTGTATAATTCATACCTTGAAACAAGAGTTACTTCAAAACTTCGCATATGGGATTTACACATAAAAACACATTTCATTCTTTTTACAAGATTAGTACGCCTACAGTCGTTATGGTTGACAAATCTTGCATCTTTTATTATTTTGACAATAAAAAAATATATAATAAAGAGTTCCTCAAAAAGAACAAAAAATTCAAGATTTGTCAACCACAAAGACTGCGTTCATAAATATTTAGTAAGAAAAACGAAATATGCGATGTAAGAACAAAATTTTAAATTTATTGTTAAAACAATATTTGAATTTTCTTTTAATAATTTGTGTAGTTTTCATAAATTAATAAAATAAAATATCGAATATTTTTGTATTTTTTCTAAATATTTTTTAGCAAATTTAAAAAAGATAAAAACTACAACATTCACACCTAAACCCAAATCCCTCACTTCTCAATCGGGTCCCATCCAAAACCAACAACTTCCCAACCTAAATTCCTAAAACTACCCTCACTTTTACCCCCTACCCTCCCTTTCCTAAAGCGTAAATTGAACTCTTTTACAAAATCTCTCTCCTTCTTCAAATACTCTTAACTAACTAACAACAGACTTTCACTTTTGGTAACTAATTTCCACATTGTCTTCAAGAAGCATTCATAATCGTAATAAAGATTAGTTTCTAAACCTTAACAAGGTATTAGATTGAATCTTCAAGTGTTATTGTTCGTTATCACTTTAATTACCGTTAACTTGCATTAAATATGTGGTTTTCAAAGCGTAATTGTTTCTTAATTGTTCAGTTTTTTTGGGTATTTAGCATTATTCTTCGGTTTAAACAGTTATTTTGTGTAACTTGATCCTTAATCGCTCGTAAGTGTGTAATCATGTTGAAACTGTTTTATTGATTTGTGTGATCTTTCGTTCGCGGCATTAGTTTGACCGGCTGTTGATTTTAGCTTTTTTGTGCTTAGGGTTAATCGTGTATATTTACGTACGTTTGCCACTGTTAATTCTAGCAAACTGGTATTTTGCTCAAGAAAAATGGATCCTACCACTCAAAAGATAGTTGTCGGCGCAATCGGACTTGTTGGAGGCGTGGCTGCTGTTGATACGAGTTCAAGCTTTGAAATGGTCATGTTTGCTAATGAGTTGAGGCGAGTAGCCGAGATGGGCGAAACAATCAAAAAGTTGATGGCTAAGAGTAAGTTTAAAACTATTGTTTGTATATGATATGGTGTAATTAGCATTGGTTTTTAGATTGATACCACAAAAGTTAATTTTACACTTTTCATGCAGAGACTCTCTTGGGGTACATGTCAGCCTTGGCATTATCTGGCGTCGTCATTAGGTCAGTGCTTAAGGGATTGAAGGACTCATGAGGATTGTAACACAAGTTTTTGGAGTATGTGAAGAGGATTGGATCTCTAGTGAATTAGAAAACTCAATTAGTCCTAGGACTCATGAGGATCAGGTCTCTAGTGAATTAGAAAACTCAATCAATTAACCTCATTTCACTTAAATTACCAAACTTTGTTGATGCAAATAATGTCTAAAAACGTTATTTATATTTTTTGATATCTCTAAGTTTTGATGATAATAAAATGTGAAAACACTCTACGTAAAAATTAACGTACACAAGTTTTTTGTCGAAATATCTCATTTCTACGATAATCACTCTAGGTATGAACAAATAAATTTATAACTTGACAAATGATCAAAGAAGTGAATTTGTAGTTTAGTATTCACATTTTTAATGTGACAAAATGTTAGGTCACCACCATATTATGATTACACGAGTATTGTTATGATAGAAATGAGATAAAGAGATGGAGTGGATGATTTATAAGATACGTAATATGAATTGACAAGAGTTTGGAATAGATATCAAATAAACCAACAATATTCAAGGTTACATACATGTTTTATTTATAGGGAAAGGATTAGGGCAAACCCTTCCCCTTACATATTGGATCGTAGGCTTTCATAAGCCTAAATGGGCTTTGTACATAAGCCTTGTAACTAAAATATAAGAAATAAGTAACTTAAGCAACCTATTACATATTATAAATGACCGACACTTGATAAGAATAAAACATGTTCCTAACAATCTCCCCCTAAGGGTCGGTCATTAAGGTTGTTTGACGTCTTCATAAGTGGAAGGGACTAAGCCCTTGATCTCAAGTAAATCACAATTACACAAAATATAAGTGATGACGCTAAAATCACCAACACAAATTAGGTCGCACATATAAATTTCCAACAATTCAACTCATTTTAGTTTGGGGGGTGTTTTTCTCGGCTTATATAGTCGGCTTATGGCTTATTTGGTTTGAGCTTATGTTTAATAAGCTCACTTTTTGTGGCTTATTTTGACACTTTCTGCCTTATATATGATCATTATGTCATAATGAATGGAAAGTTTCAAAATAAGACACAAAAAATGAGCTTATTAAATATAAGCTCAAAACCAAATAAGCTAGAAGCTGGCTATATAAGCCCAAACAAAAACCCCTTGAAGTGTGAATCATCAACATTTGAACCCTAATTCAATCACAGATCTAAATAAGCTCACAAAAATTAGGGCAATTACAAAAATTCACCAATCAATTAACCTCATTTCACTTAAATTACCAAACTTTAACATCAACCAAACCCTAATTCAACATAAACAGAACCACATATATGCTCATTTCACATAAATTAGGTCAAAATCAATAAGATCTCTAACAATTCAACAAAAAAGAACAAAACCCAGTAATCAAAACACAATCTTTAACAAAACCCATGTCCCAAAAAACTCATAAAATCAACAGGGAGCGAAACAAACAATCTCTCATCAATATAGACATTCTTAACATTCAGAAACCATCTCGCAAGGAGATCGACAAGCGCGTCGGGGCTCCTGGAAGCCCCGATGGGAATCGTGTCATGGCTGAACCATTCCTTACTCAGCCAACGACAACACACTGATGCGTGAGATTGCACCCTCGCAAAAGGTTTTACCTCTCAAGGGATCTCGAGAGGCTTGCAATCCCCACCAAGCAGTGTACATGACCGTTGTAGTATAGTAAAGTGGCAAGTACCGGGGGATTGATCGTTCTACTTGGGGAATAGTGTTCGTTAGGATTGAAACTAATTCTAACTAGGTCTAGAGATGAGGGATGATTCTTTTTGTATTTTTATATTCTAATGAAAGCAAGTAAAATCTCGGGTATTGGAAGAGTGGGCAGAATTAGTTGCTAGTCAACTAACCCAAATCAACTACAAATGCAAATAAAATAAATAAAACAAAAATGAAATATGTGGAGAAACCTTATAATGAGAGAAATGTGTTTACTTAGATTTCATTACTCCCTAGCTATCTTTTATTAGTTGATTAACTTGTTACAATTGCGTGGATGACGGGTTATATTCCTTAATACCATTCGTAGGGCCGTGTACGATCTTCCCTAACTCTATAAGCTTCTATCCCTTCCTATGTCGAGCCGACTACTAGCTCCTAACATGGCATCCTCGATAGTTACCTACGCATTAAATATAACCAAATAATCGTAGTACACATCCGATTCATGTTTCTTAAGACGTTCAAACATGTTACCTATTGGAAGTCTGCCAGTTTTCTTAAGCCTAACATTGATATCATTCATCCATTACAACTAATAACAAATCAATCAACCAATAATCAATAGCTAGGTTTCATTACATCTAAGCAAACACAAGAAAAACCTAGCCTAGCATGTTAATGTAAAGACAAGCATAAGATAGAATCAAACAACACATAGACATATTGAATGATTATTGGAAGACTTATCTTTAATTAAGCATGAATGAATCAAGGGTGAAAAACCCTTGAAAATACAGTAAAATTCGTCCCTAGGGTTTATCCCAAAGTTCTCCCAAAAGTCCTCTTCCTAATGAATGAAAATTAGAAAACTATATATAGATTTTTTATCCTGACGGCGTCACGCTTTGACTCTGACACCGTCAACTCGCCGCCCAAAATATACTCGGATTGCCTAGATCCAACTCTGACGCCGTCCCTCTTTATACTTGTACACCGTCACTCTTTAAATTTGTACGTGACGGCCTTGACCTCCCAAAGGGTGACGCCGTCACAAACTTCACCAAAAACCTTCTGGATCGTTACGTGTATTTTATTTATCCAACCCTTTTCCAAGTCGTGACGCCGTCAGGTACTATTTCCAGCATCTTTTGGAGACTTTGCCGTTTTCTTCACTTTTCGCTCCAAAAATGTCCAAAATGCTTCCTTTTTCAGATTTCTTCTTCAAAGTACCTAAAATGACAAAAGGAATGATTTAGGGCAATATTTGATCAAATAATCGCGACTTAGGGCTTAAATGACCCCCTAAAAGCGGTACACTTTTCGTCTCATCACACACGAGGACGTCCCGTCCCGTGTGGATTTGGAGTCTAAGTTGCAGAAGATTTCGAGGAGGAGCTCGTCTGGTCAGGTGGTGTTGATCCAATCGTGGCCCCGAGCCATGTGTATGTTTTTTTCACCTTTTTGTGTGTGTTTTGTTTGACTTTTTGGAGGTGATGATAACTATTGGTAAAAATGGAAAGTGTTTAGAATTTAGATCATGTTTATTGATGAGGCGAAAAATGATCCGTTTATAGGGGGTCATTTAAGCCCGAATCCGAATTTATTTGATCAAATATTGCCCTAAATCGTTCCTTTTGTGATTTTAGGTACTTGGAGAGTGAATTCTGGAAAAGAAGCCATTTTGGACGTTTTTGGAGCATAAAAGTGAAGAAAACGGCAAAGTCTCAATTTTCCATGCTGGGAACAGTAGGTGACGGCGTCAAGAGTACCATCCTGACGGCGTCAAACCTCAAGAATTAAAATCCGTAGTTCATGAAGGCGTCAAGAGTCTTCCTGACGGCGTCAAGAGTCTTCCTGACGGCGTCAAAACCCCAAGAATAAAAATCCGTAGTTGATGACGGCGTCACACACAGGGCGTCAAGAGTAATTTGTGTGACGGCCTAGGCCTTGACGGCGTCAGAAGTAGATCAAGGCCGTCCGAGGAAGTATTTAGCGGCGAGATGACGGCGTCACACCTTTGTTCTTGACGCCGTCATCCCTATTTTCCTATATATAGTTTTCTAGTTTTTCACATTTAAAGGGAGAAGTTTTGGGAGAAACCCTAAAGACGATTTTGGTGTAACTTTACAGGTTTTTCAAGGGTTCCAACCCCTTGATACCTTGCATGATTAATTAAGATAAGTGTTCTTCTAATTCAATCAATATGTCTATGTGTTGGTTGTCTATATCATGTTCTTGTCTTAATTCTATCATGCTAGGCTAGATCTCTTTTGTGTTTGCTTAGATCTAATGAAACCTAGATATTGATTATGTGTTGATTACTTGTTTATTCTTGTTTTGGATGAATGATTTATATGTTAGGCTTAAGAAAACTGGCAGATCTCCAAATGGTAACATGCTTGAACGTCTTAAGAAACATGAACCGAGGCGTACTAGGTCTTTATTGGTTGTATTTAATGCATGAGCCACTGTTTACAATCCCTATAGTTGTGCTGGGCATGGTGTAGGAGGAGATAAGAGCTCATAGAATTGGGGAGTTATGTATGCCACCCCATGAATGGTATTAAGGAATACGATCCGTCATCCATGCAATTATAACAAGTAATTAACGTGTAAAAGATATCTAGGGAGTAGTGAAATCTAAGTAAACACATTTTCTCCAATTACTGCTCACAACTTTAGTTTAATTAGTTTATTTTCATTTTTAGTATTTTATTTTGATTGCATCTTAGTTTTGGGTTAGTTGAATAGCAACTAATTCCGCCCACTCTTCCAAAACCCGAGATTTTAATTGCTTTCTATAAAATATAAAAACACAAAAATAATCATCCCTCACCTTTAGAACTAGTATTTAGACTTTCTAATCCTAGCGACACTATTCCTAAGCTGAACGATCAATCCCCCGGTACTTGTCACTATACTATACTACAACGATCAGGTACACTGCCTGGTGGGGGTTGTAAGCTTCTCGAGATCCCTCGAGAGGTAAAGCCTGTTGCGATTCCCACGCATCAAGTTTTTGGCGCCGCAGCCCGGGGAATAGTTATTGTCTAGGTTAGGATTTCTTTTTATTAGGTCTACTTGCTAGATTCCTTTCTAGTAAGATTTTATTTTTTATTTTTAGGTCTTCTTTAGTCTATCTTATTTCTTTGTGCTTTTGTTCGTAACTCTTTACCATCCGACATCATGGAAGGTGGTAACATCCTTGAACCCGTCATCCCACCACAACAAAACCCACCACTAGAACCCCTTAGGCCCCGAACCTTAGGAGAGTACTCCCAACCTAGCCACCAAGGCTACCAAAACACCATTGAGCTCACCGGAGCCAATGTGACCCCCTTGCGATCCGACACCATCCGGTTGGTGCAAAGCGGATGTGCATTCCATGGACTTCGTTCCGAAGATCCAAACCAACATCTTAAGGACTTTCTCAAAATCGTAGATTCCATAGACCTAGGTGTTGAAACTAGAGAGACTACCCGTTTACGCCTATTCCAATTCTCTCTACGGGATCAAGCTAGTCAATGGCTTGAGCGTTTACCCGCGGGATCCATCACCACATGGGATGATCTCACCACTCGTTTCCTTGCTCAATTTTTCCCACCGGGGAGAACTACTAAGCTTAGGAATGACATCTTGATGTTCCAACAACGTCAAAATGAAACCTTTTATGAAGCATGGATTCGATATAAAGACCTACTCTGAAAAGTCCCTCATCATGGCATCGAACCATGGCTCCAGATCCAAATCTTTTACGATAAGGTTGACTATCAAACAAGGAAAGCCATTGATTACGCAGCCAAGGGTAGGCTAGATAGACTTAGCGTTGACGAGTGCTGGAAAGTTCTTGAGGAGTTGGCACAATACGAAGAGGAAGGATGGGAGGACCCGATGTTCCCAAGCAAGGTAAAACTTGACTACGCATGTGCCACCCAAGAAGAGTTGTTAGGAAGCATCGAGAAGCAGGTAAATGAATTAATAAGTATTGAGAAACTTGCTGCTGAACCCGTGTGGAATCATAATCTACGCAGGAATACGGTTATCAACCAGAATTTTCCTGAACGTTCACGACAAGAGGAATTCGAAGGGATAATGGTAACCTTCATGGATAATCAGGAAAAACAAATCCAGCACTTAGAAGCACGCATGGAGAGTACTCATAAAGCGTTTATGAATTTCGCTGACCAATTCATGTCAAGGGTCAAAGAAAGGATCAAGGAAAATTCCGTACCTAAAAAAATCGAAAAGGTCTTCGAGGTCTCAACCCCTTTGATGTTTAACCAAGAGGATAATGAGAAGCTTTATCCAAGTGCTTCACCGTCAATCAACCCCCACTCTCGTGAGCATCCTCAGAAAGAAAAGAATTCGCAATTCCATAACATTTTCGTTGGATGCCTGCTAACCACATTCCCAAACCTATCTAAGAAAAGTTCTTTTGGTTTTAAACCCGGTGTAAAGAGGTTGCACCTCAAAAACACCACTGATTTGAAACCCCCTATGGAACAACATCTTTCTTCTCACACCAATGACCCGTGCATGGGGATCAACTTAGCCAAAACGTCACCCGACCCCTTCTACAACCTTACCTCTTTCCGTGACAGTAATGAGACGTTCGACCCTGGTGGACCTCGTTAACGGAATAGCTACTCATGGGTTTTACTAATGTTTAGTTATTCACGCAAAGAGCAGGGACTGAACATGGAACTACTCCAAACCTCACCTTACACGGGCATCTGACGGCGTCAGATTTAACTCTTGACGCCGTCAGCTCGATGGATCAGCAATATTAACCCAAAACCAATCACTTTCAACCCATACCCCACAAATCTCACCCAAGGTGCTGCTGCTACTCCGATTCTCCACCTCCCAATTCGACGTCTTCCACATCCAATCTCCACTTTGTAAGTAAGTTTTCTTCATCCTTTTTCGATCAATTATCCTTAGGACCCATCAATTTGGAAAACCCCTTTCGCCCGAAACCCCACTCTTAACCCATTATTAACAAATCGTAATGCCATCCAATTGGTGATTTGTAACATGGGGGTTACCCGTTGATTATGTTATCTCACTTGAATTATGCATTAGATTAGGGAAAGCCACTCATGCCACAGATTCTTTAACCCCCCACCCATGTTTTCTGATTAAAGGAGCGTTTGGGTAATGGGTTAAGAGTTTGAAAATTGATTTTTTCCCTCGCATTTGCATGGTTCTGATTCTGATCCATCTGACGGCGTCAGGATTACTCTTGACGATGTCAGATGTGTCTGACTGCATAAAGTTCATCAAAATTCTCATTCTAATCGTGTCCGTTCACTCCACCTTTTTCCAGGAAAATGAGCAAAAGATCTCGTCAACATAAGGGCAGTTCCTCTAGATCTCAAAGGGTCAATTATGGAGAATTAGTCCATAGTTGGAGCGAGTTTGACGATGTTGGTGCTAACACCAAGTATGCGGAGTTGTGTAACCACCATATTGATGCTGGGGCTGTGGTTGACTGGGATTTTCTAAGAGCCAATGGGTTGGAAGCTGCATTTTTAGGGAGGATCCGCACAGATGGGTTTGCGGGTCCGCAGTGGGAGAGGTTGTTTAGGATTAGAGAGACAGTGTATAGTGAGTTAGTGAGGGAGTTCTTTGCGACCTTCCGTTTTGATCAGGCTGAGGCTAGGACAGATATGGGGGCATCACTGTGTATTTTAGGCTAGGGGAGAGTTGAGGTCATGTTCAGTGGCTGAGTTTGGTTGGAGGCTTGGGTTATATACTAGTGAGGAGGTTGATGGGACTTTTCTGCAGAGGTTGTTACATGGAGAGACTCAGAGGAGTGAGATGAGGTGTATCACTTTTTGGCCGACCATAGGGAACGGGGTTTACACCTCGACTACCGAGGCAGCATCCATCAGGGACCCCATAGCTAGGCTAGTCCACAGGTGCATCACATACAGCCTGTCAGGACGTCATGACACCACTCACCGTGTCACTGCTTCAGACCTGTTCTACTTGTACACCATCTTTTCTGCGGATGTCTACTGCAACATCCCGTTTTGGGTGGCCAGTTATTTGAGGACCAGTGTGGGTGAGAGGGATATTGACAAGGTGTATGGGGGATGTTCGTGACCCGGTTGGCTCATTCCTATGGTCTTCTTACTCCTCAGATCATGGGGTACTTGAGCGACTGCGGGAACTGTAGGGTAGTGAGGGCGAAATCCCTCAGGCAGATGAGCATTGTGATGCAGATGGTGGATGGGTCCTACACCTGGTACGTGGCAGCAGGGCCTGCTGGTGAGGATGACGATGATGATGATGATGAGGGAATGCCCCAGCAGCATCAGTTTGCTGGGTATGAGGAGGGGACTGCTGACTACTACCAGCACATGGGCCGAGGAGATTGGCAGGCGCATCAGGGGGCTTGGATGGGTCAGGTGGATGCTTGGAGAACCACCACTGACCAGAGATTTGACTGGATGTATGAGCACACAGTCCGCCAGATGCAGCATCTTTCGACCCGTGATCACATCGAGCCCCATCTGCAGATTGACCCATTCCCTGGGCGCGAGCAGGACTATCCTCCCTATGGGTATACTGGGCACCTCCCACCTGGCTATAATTACCGCTTTGTACCTCCCCCTCAGTGATTCGTTTTGATATCTGTGGTTCTTGAACAATTTATTCTCGGTTGTATGATTTGAAACATTTGGTCTTGTAATAGTTTAGGATTCAGCCTCTGTTGGCTTTGGACACTTTTTATTTTCTTTTAACAATTATTATGCATGTTCGACTTTTAATTTTATTGTTGGTTAATCTTTGCAACCCATGCTTTGTGTGATTTTATTTGTTTGATTGTTATTTGCTTCCGTATGCATGCTTTATTTTTATTGTTGGTTGATCATGTTTCTCAATTAAAATGTGGGAATACTTTACTTTGTTGTTTTGGCCTAGTCTTAACTCCACCTAAAAGTATTTTTGCAAAAGATAAGTGTAAGGGGAAACTCCAAATATGTTTTTAAGAAACAAACCGATCATGATTCTCCACAATATTAAATGAACATGTATATTCGTATTTGTTAGAGTCAAATGCTTGTATTGAGTCATAATGAAGTTTTGCAGGATTTTCCAGGAAGTAGGACCAAGTTTTTTCAGAAATTTTCCGGAAACTTAACATAAGAATTTCTGCAGGTCCATTCTGACGGCGTCAGAGTTTTACTCTTGACGGCGTCAGGAGTTAAAATCTGGAAATTTTACCGGTTTTGTTTTTCTAACGGAGTCTTATGGTTTTTGTGAATTATTAAGTTTTATAATCTCCAGGAGATCTGCAAACTTCATTCCATAAGCATTATATCTTATCTTGTTTTCTAGGATTTAGTAACTTATATAGGATACCACCGATTTTACGCGAGGTTGTCTTGTCTATTTTTGTCAGGATTTACAGGTTACGTTTGACAAGGAGATGATTTATATTCTGGAAGGGAAGCTTTGATTGTTCATTTTCTTGGAGGAAGATCTAATCTGGCCATCCTATAATCCATACCGAGAGAATCAGGGGAGTAATTGATTTCATTCTCTTTACTTTTTCACTTTTACATTCTTTACTTGAACATTGGGGACAATGTTCATCTTAAGTGTAAGGGGAGGGTAAAAAGATGATACCTTACATATGCACTTTCGCTTGAGTTTGTTTTGTTTAATGGTAGATGTGTAATAAAACTATGAGAAATACTTGTTAGTGCAATTTTAGCGCCAAATTTAAAATTTTTTACAACATTTAGGAGTGAAACTTTAGCCATAGCAAGCGTCTCATGGATAGGAGATTGTATGACTAGCACATAACCGTATATTCAGAAAAATTTTCCACCCAAATATGTGAGGTTCGCCTTTAGATTTGATAGGAAAAGCATTCATTATTAGTGCTTATGAGTGTACCGGTAGCATTTAGATTCTAGAACTTGCGTTAGTGATGCATCCCGAGACCGCTAGTGAGACTACATTCGTGTAGTAGGATTTACTACATGATAAGAGGCATTAGGATCACCCTTGTGTTAAACCCGTATCATAATTACTTGACCATTTAAGTCATATTACTTGGCTAGTTAAGTCAACTAATTTTTCCCACACCCTTAGCGTTGTACTCATTTTTAGTACACAAAACCCCTAGTACACCCCTCCGAGCCTATCTTTTCGTTTCTAACTTTAAGCATTTTACTTAAAGGAAGAATTTGTTACACCCCACTTAAATGTACAACCAAATCGCCTTAGCCTTCCGTATATGCGCTCATTTTTAGTGCATTATTGTTATTTGTTAAACCCTAAGTTAACTTTCTAATTGGTTATATGAGGAGATCGACAAGCGCGTCGGGGCTCCCGGAAGCCCCGATGCGAATCGTGTCGCGGCTGAACCGTTCTAAGCTCAGCCAATGACGGCACACGAGTGACGTGGCGTCCCGGGTGGATTCGGAGTCTAGGTTGCGGAAGATTTCGAGGAGGAGCTCGTCTGGTAAGGTGGTGTTGATCCAATCGTGGCCTCTGGCCATGTGTGTGTGTTTTTTTTCACCTTTTAGTGTGTGTGTATGTTTTGTTTGACTTTTTGGAGGTGATGATAACTATTGGTAAAAATGGAAAGTGTTTAGATCATGTTGTTTATGTTTAGATGTGTTATGTTTTTTTATGGTCAATTGCATATATACCCACTAAAACTTGCATATTTGTATATATACCCAAAACATGCTTAACTTGCATCGTACATCATGCATTGAAAATTTGTATTTTGGGTAAATATGCAAGTTTTTGAGTTTTAGTGGGTATATATGCAATTCTCCCTTTTTTTTACTTTCTTCAAAGTGGAGGGGGGACATAATAGACCGTGAATCGGATCAGATCGAGAAATCAGACCGAATTGAATCAACTGTACCGGATTTAACGTATTTTAGTTTGGTCTTCGGTCTGTACTTTTTCTCATATTCGGTTTTGTTCTACGCAAAACTAACCATTATGTTTTGTTAGACCGACGAATCAGACCAACCTAGACCAGAACCGTTATATATCGATACGGTCCTCGGTCCTTTTCTTTTTGGCTAAATTGGTTTTTGGTCTTGTCTAGTTGTTAAGACTCACCCAAGATAAAGGGTCATTCATAAATGTTTATTGGCATTATAACTATATACACCAATTTATAAGACTCATTTGGAAAATGAAAAGTCTGAAAAACTCTTTAGAAACTCACACCTTTGAAAGATGTAGAATGAGTATAGAAAATAACTCAAAAATTATGGAATGAGTATAGAAAATAACTCAAAAATTATCCATAGGATTAATCTATAAATTTCTTTTTGTAAATAAAGTTGGAGTACAATATAAATAAGAGTGACTAGTTTGACACAAGACATTTTAATTCATGAGAGAGATACTAAGTGCGGAATTGATGCATTACAATTCCCAGCATCAATCCCTAACCGAGCCTCATAATCAATTCCCAACATATGATTAGAGGTGGCAAAATGAGCCGTTCGAGTAATGGATGACATAGATCAAATTGGGCAAATAAAAAATTAAGGCCAAATAGCAGATGTTCAATAGTCTCGGATCAAACTATGTTGAGTCAAATACGCCGTTTCAAGTAAAAACCAAAACAATCATAAAACTTTGTTTGTGAAAAAAAAAGCCAAAAAAAAACAAAACAAAAAACAAAAAACCACTATCACAGTTAACATACAGTTAAAAACTTAATATAATATATCTATTATTGAAATGAATCATAAAAAAAAAAAAAAAAAAAAAAAAAAAAAAAAAAAAAAAAAAAACTATCACAGTTAACATACAGTTAAAAACTTAATATAATATATCTATTACTGAAACGAATCGTTTATGAACGTAACTAAAAAGACTACATTGTTTAATTATACTTTTCTAAGCGAAACGAACAAAAAATTCCCCTCTTGAAATTTGTAAACTAAAAAATGCATTATGTATTTTGTATAATTCATACCTTGAAACAAGAGTTACTACAAAACTTCGCATATGGGATTTACACATAAACACACATTTCATTCTTTTTACAAGATTAGTACACTTGCAGTCCTTATGGTTGACAAATCTTGCATCTTTTGATATTTTGACAATAAAAAATGTATAATAAAGAGTTCCTCATAAAAGAACAAAAAATTCAAGATTTGTCAACCACAAAGACTACGTCCATAAATATTTATTAAGAAAAATGAAATATGTGAGGTAAGAACAAAATTTTAAATTTATTGTTAAAACAATATTCGGATTTTATTTTATTAATTTTTGTAGTTTCCATAAATTAATAAAATAAAATACGAATATTTTTGTATTTTTTTAAACATTTTTTAGCAAATTAAAAAAAGATAAAAACTACAACATTCCCGCCCAAACCCAAATCCCCCGCTTCTCAATCGGGTCCTATCCAAAACCAACAACTTCCCAACCTAAATTTCTAAAACTACCCTCACTTTTAACCCCTACCCTCCATTTTCACAAGGACAAAAGCATAAATTGAACTCTTTTACAAAATCTCTCTCCTTCTTCAAATACTCTTAACTAACTAACAACAGACTTTCACTTTTGGTAACTAATAAGAAGCATTCATAATCGTAATCAAGATTAGTTTCTAAACCCCAACAAGGTATTAGATTGAATCTTCAAGCATTATTGTTCGTTATCACTTTAATTACCGTTAACTTGTATTAAATATGTGGTTTTCGAAGCGTAATTGTTTCTTAATTGTTCATTTTTTTTTGTGAATTTTGCATTAATCTTTGGTTTAAATAGTTATTTTGTGTAACTTGATCCTTAATCGCTCGTTAAGTGTGTAATCATGTTGAAACTGTTTTATTGATTCGTGTGATCTTTCGTTCGCGACATTAGTTTGACCGGCTGTAGATTGTAGCTTTTTTGTGCTTAGGGTTAATCGTGTATATTTACGTACGTTTGCCACTGCTAATTCTAGCAAACTGGTATTTTGCTCAAGAAAAATGGATCCTACCACTCAAAAGCTGGTTGTCGGCGCAGTCGGACTTATTGGAGGCGTGGCTGCTGTTGATATGAGTTCAAGCTCTGAAATTGTCATATTTGCTAATGAGTTGAGGCGAGTAGCCGAGATGGGAGACACAATCAAAAAGTTGATGGCTAAGAGTAAGTTTAAAACTATTGTTTGTATATGATGAGGTGTAATTAGCATTAGTTTTTAGATTGATACCACAAAAGTTAATTTTACACTTTTCATGCAGAGACTCTCTTGGGGTACATGTCAGCCTTGGCATTATCTGGCTTCGTCATTAGGTCAGCGCTTAAGGGATTGAAGGACTCATGAGGATTGTAACACAAGATTTTGGAGTACGTGACGAGGATTGGATCTCTAGTGAATTAGAAAACTCAATTAGTCCTAGGACTCATGAGGATCAGATCTCTAGTGAATTAGAAAACTCAATCAATTAACCTCATTTCACTTAAATTACCAAAATTTGTTGATGCACACAATGTCTAAAAACGTTATTTATATCTTTCGATATCTCTAAGTGTTAGGTGCCCATATGGATATCACACAAGTAAGAATGAGATAGATATAAGGATTGGTTGATTATATGATATGAGAGAATTAGAAATGCAAGAGTTTCATTAGAATACCATAATAACCAACAAGTAAAATGTTTACATAAGCTTAGTATATATAGGGGAGGAGTAGGGCAACACTCCCTTCCTCCCTTTCCTTCTAGATCATGGGCTTTAAAGCCCATTGGACATGATAACTAAAGCCTAGTAACATAAAAAATATTGATATAAATAACTAAGCAACCTATTACAAAATGTAATGACCGAGACTTGAATAAATATAAAAGTATGTTCCCAACAATCTCCCCCTAAGGGTCGGTCATCATGGTTGCTGGACGTCTTCATCTTTGTCTTTGTCTTTGACTTTTGACTTGTATAACTTCTGACGTCTTCACAAAAAATGTTGTTTGATGAATGTTCTTTGCTCATAGTCTTTGTTTTTTGGTGATAACGTTGTGATTGTGTAGTCATCTGCCTTTCGTCACTTCGTCGTCTTTGGTGGTTGTCTGCCATTCCAACATGCTCATACATCTTTTGACTTTGACTTTCAAGTGCACGAAGTTCCTTTACATTCACATTGATCTTTGGTCTTTATACTTTGTAGATTCTTCTTTTTAGTGTAGAATCTTTCTTTGAACTTTGTGGTGTTTAGATCTTTGGGGGAGCTTTCATTGACTTCAAGATGTATGCATGAGCATGCTGGAATCTACCATCATGGAGGTGATATGTACCTGCAAGTAAACAGTTAGCAATAATCAACTGGTACTTACAGATAAGGAATTAGAGATCGTCAACAGCATATTGTGAAGACTCCTTCTAATCCTTATCAAGGTTGTTCCCATGTCAGATACTCCCGAGGGAGCTTACAAGACCTACTTAGTAGCTCAATAACTAGGTGAGTCGCTAGGGATCACTCCACGACTGTAGACCGCTATGGAACCACCGCGAACACTAAGCGTAACCCGTGAGGGGTTACCGAAGTGACTTGCTGTCAGGGCTGTTTGATGTTGACTCTGGCAGGAATTTCCATTCAATCATTGAGAAATACCTTTGTAAATTCTCTCATAAACGTTCTCGGCAGATTGCTAAGATCTACGAAGGACTCGATAATTTACAGCTGGTGTCCATTGATGTAGAACACCAGTTGTAGAAATACTAAGTGTTCCTAAGAGATCTTTGATGTATCTCATGGCTCTAGACTCGATAAGTGCACACTTAGGTTTCCTATGCGGAGACTAGGTCCTGCTTCAATATCAACCATCTCTAAGAGATAAGTCGATAGATTACACCGGTTCCCCGTGAGAATGAAACAAGTTCTTTTAAGAGAACTTGCGTGGTTAAGAAGGTTTAGTGCATTGCGTCACTAGGTCCATGACGACTTTATCCTCAATATCAGTATTGTCTTTGCAACAACCAGTAACATACGAATTGAACCCGGTGTCTGCTCTAAGGTTGAACATATGGAGGGTTATTTCTTTTCACCCTTTTCTTTACTTTTCTTTTTAATTCTTCAACTCCTTCTTTCTCCTTTCATTCTTTTCTCCTTTTTTTTCGTATCACACATAAGGACTTCTAATTCTAACTATTGGTGATGTCCCTGGGTAGATCCCTCCGGCTCTGGCGGATCATAGGACGGTTTTCCCTAACCTTAGTCACCTTATAACTCCATGACTATCCTATAATTGCCATTGAAACCTTTGATTGAAAATCTCTCAAAGTGTTTGTGATTATCAAACATTTTGTTTAACACTTTGAGAGTTTTGTATTTACTTAAGAAGGGCTCCCCCTTCACATGTGCTCATGAATAGTTAATAAATTTGCACATGCGGGAGGAGCAAGCACTTTTGAATTGATCCACTTTCAGTGAACTAGACCGATTCGAGACACGCTTACATCACTAGTTAGACTAGCTTGAAGTTATTACCCGGCCTGGTCGAGTCCACAGAAAGTTTCTCAAAACGGTACATTTCTACTTAGACAAATCCTTTTCGAGACACGCTTACGTGGCTAGTTAGAGAGTTCCATTGTCAGCTTTTAGGTGACAACTAGCTCTAAAACTAACTTGATGTTATTACCCGTCGAGGATAAGTCGTTTCGAGATTACTAACTTTCATGTTTCGTCAATTCCTGGGTCAATACTGAGTCTAGCTCGCACAAGATACAACTTTAGCATTTTGACCACTCATATTTTAATCACTTTTACATTTTCTCCCCCTCAAAAATAGCATAGTAAATGATGTTTTTGATGAACTTTTTAGATTAAAATATGCCTTGTTGAGTCTTATAGGGAGATTCACCAAGAACTTTTTACTTTTAAGATCAAGGATTTTTTTTTGTTTGACAAGTGCTCCCCCTCAACAAGTGATTAGGCTTATTGAGGTGAATTACTTATCCTTTTGAGCAGAATTATGAAAATCATAAACATTTGATTAATCCTACTCAAAAGTAAGAAGCCTTCGCTCCTTGATGAATCAAAGTATATATAGTATAGTATTACTCAAAGAAATCCGTAAAAAATACGGATAACCCGAGGTCGTAGTCCGTGTGAAGGTGTGAATGGAATTTCGAATTCCCGGTTCGTGAAACGTGTCGTGAAAGTGGGAAAAAGTGATTTTGATGATATTACACTAAGGAATATGAAAATGAATCACAATTAATCAATTAAGCACGTAATTCAAGTAATCAAACCTAAAACGCAACTTAGAATTAAAAACGTAAGCTAAAACGTAAAATAAACGTAAACAAGCGAAATAGAACGTGAAATTTAAGCTATATCAATCCTACGGACTTGAAAATAATTTTCCTAAGTTAAAAATGATAAAAGAATTTTGACAAAAAGAAACATTTTTTTTTTGACTTTTTATTTAATTTTTATGAATTAAAAACTAATTTATCTAATTAAAAATTAAAAGAAAATGGAAATTAAGTGAGAAAAATGCAAAATAAATTTTGAAAATTCTAAAATAACTAAAACCTATTTTTAAAACTGAAAATCTATTTTTTTGGCTTTTTGTGTAATTTTTGTGAATTAAAAACTATTAAAACTAATTAAAAAGTGAGAAAAATGCAAAGAAAATTGAAAATAAATGGAAAAATGCAAAATTAATTTCTTAAAATCTGAAATAAATAAAAACTAATTTTTAAAATATTTTTGGATTTTTTTAGGCTTTTTCTAATTTTTTATGGATTTTTGGTAATTAAAAAGTATTAAAAATTGATTAGAAACTAAAATTAAATAAGAAAAATAGCAAATGAATTCAGAAAAATATGAAAAATTTAGGAAAATTCTAAAATATTATTCTAATTCTAGGAAAAATTTAAAATGTGAAAAATAAGATTTGGAAATTGCTTAATGGCTTAAACAGCTTATATTGAAGTGCTTAATGATAAGCAAACTTGACCAAATGTAATGAAACTTTGACCAGAAGTATTTTTGACTAAATTAAGTTCAAATGAGTTGATACAAAGCCAATTGGACTCAGAAACACAGAGAATGACCAAATCAAATTCAAATAAGCACTTAAGTGGATAAGCATAAGCCAGTCAGAATAAGCTAATGGCAAATACTCAATGAATTAAGCTTCTATAAGCACAAATGAACTTATATAAACCACTAATCTCAGATTATGAACAACAATTCAAAATTGCAGCCCTAATACTTAAGACAGACCCTTGATTCAATCACCTAAACTGATAGGCCAAATAAGCAGTGTATATAAGCTGAGAATGGTGAGTTTATGGGGGCAAACAATCTACTAATCAACTGAGATGCTAAATTAACCAAAAGACTTAATAAAAATCCTCAATTGCTACCCTAGAATTAGCTTTGAACTTGGATAAAACCTGTTGGTGCAGGGTATATGTAGGTTCAAACAGTCAACTTAAGGGCAATTTTCCAATAACCAAATCAAATCCAAACATAAATTTTCTTTTTGAAATTGTTTCCCTTACTGCCAAACTTCTTAAAACATCAATCCACAATTATTTCCAATCAAAAATGAACCCTAGAAAGGTTCTCAAAGTTTTGACCAAAAACCTGAGTTCAACTATTTTTGACTTTTTAATTTGACAGAAGCTTTGACCAATATGAATTTTGATTACTAAAATTTAACTGTAAATGGAGTATTAATCTAATGTATGAGTAAATTAAGCTACAACTACAACTTATGCAACTAATATTATGATTATGCAACCTAAATTACTAATTGTTATGACTAATAATAATGAAACAAATTGATTTGACTTTTTATGAAATGACCAACCGTTTTTATGCTTGACTAAGCCTTAATGCAACCTAAGTTTGATGTCTACACCAACAATACCCTCTGAAACAACAATTGGACCAGCAAACCTTATTATTCCAAATACCATATTATGTGACAGATTCAAGAGATAACTAACCCCAAATCAATTCCAACTACCTACTCAGATTCAACAATGACCAATAATGCTAGAGTGAAGCTAAATCTCTGATCTCAAACACAAATACCAACAAATCTTAGATCCAACATGTATGACAGTAATGGAACAGTGAATCACAACACTCAAACAAATGATGAACTAAGCTATAACATAACAATATTATTATGCAATGATGCGTGGGAATCGCAACAGGCTTTACCTCTCGAGGGATCTCGAGAAGCTTACAACCCCCACCAGGCAGTGTACCTGATCGTTGTAGTATAGTATAGTGACAAGTACCGGGAGATTGATCGTTCAGCTTAGGAATAGTGTCGCTAGGATTAGAAAGCCTAATTACTAGTTCTAAAGGTGAGGGATGATTATTTTTGTATTTTTATGTTTTATGGAAAGCAAGTAAAATCTCGGGTTTTGAAAGAGTGGGCGGAATTAGTTGCTATTCAACTAACCCAAAACTAAGATGCAATCAAAATAAAATACTAAAAATGAAAATAAGCTAAATTATACTAAAGTTGTGAGCAGTAATTGGAGAAAATGTGTTTACTTAGATTTCACTACTCCCTAGATATCTTTTACACGTTAATTACTTGTTATAATTGCATGAATGACGGATTGTATTCCTTAATACCATTCATGGGGTGGCATACATAACTCCCCAATTCTATGAGCTCTTATCTCCTCCTACACCATGCCCAGCACAACTATAGGGATTGTAAACAGTGGCTCATGCATTAAATACAACCAATAAAGACCTAGTACGCCTCGGTTCATGTTTCTTAAGACGTTCAAGCATGTTACCATTTGGAGATCTGCCAGTTTTCTTAAGCCTAAAATATAAATCATTCATCCAAGAACAAGAATAAACAAGCAATCAACACATAATCAATATCTAGGTTTCATTAGATCTAAGCAAACACAAGAGAGATCTAGCCTAGCATAATGGAATTGAGACAAGAACAAGATATAGACAACCAACACATAGACATATTGATTGAATTAGAAGAACACTTATCTCAATTACAATGCAAGGTATCAAGGGTTTGGAACCCTTGAAAAACCTGTAAAAGTTGCACCAAATTCGTCTTTAGGGTTTCTCCAAAACTTCTCTCTTTCTAATGTGAAAAACTAGAAAACTATATATAGGAAAATAGGGCTGACGGCGTCAAGACAACAATGTGACGCCGTCACCTCGCCGCCAAATACTTCCTCGGACGGCCTTGATCTACTTCTAACGCCCTGTGTGACGCCGTCATCAACTACGGATTTTTATTCTTGGGGTTTTTGACGCCGTCAGGACAACTCTTGACGCCTTCATGAACTACGGATTTTAATTCTTGATGTTTGACGCCGTCAAGGCATTACTCTTGACGTCGTCACCTACTGTTCCCAGCATGGAAAATTGAGACTTTGCCGTTTTCTTCACTTTTATGCTCCAAAAACGTCCAAAATGGCTTCTTTTCTAGAATTCACTCTCCAAGTACCTAAAATCACAAAAGGAACGATTTAGGGCAATATTTGATCAAATAAAGTCGGATTCGGGCTTAAATGACCCCCTAAAAACGGATCATTTTTCGCCTCATCATATACCCTTACACTTGAGATTTGCTTGTCCTCAAGCAAATGCGCTTTTATTCTACTCAAAAGACAAGTTAGGGGTCATTTAACACTAATATAAAAGTAATTACAACAAATAATCGTTCCACTAAAGACCAATAGACAAGCACGGAGGTCATACACTAGCACCTCACAAATAGTGTTTAGATACTCACATCTCTCGGGTGTAATAAAGTAATATAACATTATGGAAATGGAAGATATCTCTCACTACCTGTCATAGCAAAATAGATTACCATAAGCTTGGGAAAGGATCAAACCTCCACCACATGGCGTAAGCACCTAGGATAAACTATCAAACAGGTCTTTTAAAGGGTTGTAACGTTAGGTATAGGGATATGAATTACACGGTTTTGTTGGATAAAGGAAGTTTTACTGGTGGCGAGTTAACAATCTTGGTTAATTACATGTACAAGATGGCGTTGCTAAGCCAAGACTAGACTCGACTTAAGCTATTAAATGAAAAATAACAAAAACATAAAATGAACATAGAATTAAAAGGGATGGTAATCCGTATGTTTTTTCTCTTTTTTTTTTTTTTTTTTTTTTTTTTTTTTTTTTTTTTTTGCATACACTCTTACCCTACCATCCAAAATAATACATCATAGGGAATGAACATTCCCCTTACACTTGAATCTTTACATACTTTACATTAAACTAATCTAATGACTCAGATTAAGAAAATCAAAACACTTGGAGCACTTTTAAGATTAACGTACATATGGGGGTAATAAATGATGTTCTTCCCCATTACTCCATAAAATAAGTACTTACCCATGAGTCCCAATCGTCCCAAAACAATATGTACAAGGATATGACTCGACTTAGCAACCATGTAATCAATTAGATAGTTAACTTAGGGTTTAACAAATAACAATAATGCACTAAAAATGAGCGCATACATGGAAGGCTAAGGCGATTTGGTTGTACATTTAAATGGGGTGTAACAAAAATTCTTCCTTTAAGTAAAATGCTTAAAGTTAGAAACGAAAAGATAGGCTCGGAGGGGTGTACTAGGGGTTTCGTGTACTAAAAATGAGTACAACGCTAAGGGTGTGGGAAAAATTAGTTGACTTAACTAGCCAAGTAATATGACTTAAATGGTCAAGTAATTATGATACGGGTTTAACACAAGGGTGATCCTAATGCCTCTTATCATGTAGTAAATCCTACCACACGAATGTAGTCTCACTAGCGGTCTCGGGATGCATCACTAACGCAAGTTCTAGAATTTAAATGCTACCGGTACACTCATAAGCACTAATAGTAAATGCTTTTCCTATCAAATCTAAAGGCGAACCTCAAATTTTTGGGTGGAAAATTTTTCTGAATATACGGTTATGTGCTAGTCATACAATCTCCTATCCATGAGACGCTTGCTATGGCTAAAGTTTCACTCCTAAATGTTGTAAAAAATTTTAAATTTGGCGCTAAAATTACACTAACAAGTATTTCTCATAGTTTTATTACACATCTACTATCAAACAAAATAAACTCAAGCGAAAGTGCATATGTAAGGTATCATCTTTTTACCCTCCCCTTACACTTAAGATGAACATTGTCCCCAATGTTCAAGTAAAGAATGTAAAAGTGAAAAAGTAAAGAGAATGAAATCAAATACTCCCCTGATTCGCTCGGTATGGATTATAGGTGGCCAGGTTAAATCTTCCTCCAAGAAAATGAACACTCAAAGCTTCCCTTCCAGAATATAAATCATCTCCTTGTCATACATAACCTGTAAAACCTGACAAAATAGACAAGACAACCTCGCGTAAAATCGGCGGCATCCTATATAAGTTACTAAATCCTAGAAAACAAAGTAAGATATAATGCTTGTGGAATGAAGTTTGCAGTTTTCCTGGAGATTATAAAACTTAATAATTCACAAAAACCATAAGACTCCGTTAGAAAAACAAAACCGGTAAAATTTCCAGATTTTAACTCCTGACGCCGTCAAGAGTAAACTCATGACGCCGTCAGAATGGACCTGCAGAAATTCTTATGTTAAGTTTCCGGAAAATTTCTGGAAAAACTTGGTCCTACTTCCTGGAAAATCCTGCAAAACATCATTACGACTCGATACAAGCATTTGACTCTAACAAATACGAATATACATGTTCATTTAATATTGTGGAGAATCATGATCGGTTTGTTTCTTAAAAACATATTTGGGGTTTCCCCTTACACTTATCTTTTGCAAAAATACTTCTAGGTGGAGTTAAGACTAGGCCGAAACAACAAAGTAAAGTATTTCCACATTTTAGTTTAGAAAAATGATCAACCAACAATAAAAATAAAGCATGCATACGGAAGCAAATAACAATCAAACAAATAAAATCACACAGAACATGGGTTGCCTCCCAAGAAGCGCTTTTCTTTATTTACGAGTCTTGTAGCTAGACTCAAGGTCATGGGTTAACGTGTATCGCTTATGCTCACATAACCAAGTGTGAGCCATCTAATAGTCGCCTCATCTTTCTTATACTCGTCTCCTAATTCTAAGCACCCGCGATAGTATTTTTTATTCTTTTCATGCGTGTACTTAAGTCCTTTTCTCTTATCACTCTCACTTAGCATTTCCATAGGCGGATACCTACTACACTTTTCCATGGAGAAATCCTTGAACCTAGGGTGTGTGCGGGGCATTTGATAGACAAATTCTTCATCCCCATCCGAGAATGTAATTAACCCTTCTATGAGTTTTTCATCGAGGTTAGTCAATCGTTTGAAAGGTCTTCCAAACACAACTTGGGTCAATTTATCATCAATAAATTCTCCTAGATTCTCCATAACCATGAACTCAACAAGATAAACCAAACTTCCTACAAACACATGCAATGGTATTGCCCTAGCCACAATGTTTTCTCATTTGTATTCTAACTCATCTACCATGATTTTATTGTATTCATTACGTGAGATTATGTTCATTGGAAGAGATGAGTTGAGATAGGCGTTAAAGCTCTTAAATCCAATCTTACAAGGGAATTGCATGTTAAATGAACTATCACACTCAATCCTAGTTCTAGGGTCAACATACCTAAGAGGGTTTATTTCCTCTTCCATTCTATCCTCATTAATCACGTCACCATCATCAAGATCCTCATCGGAGTATGAATAGTAAAAAGGACTAGCCCTATGGTCATCATCATGATCAGACTCTTCTAACTCAGAATTATTGTCAAAGTGATGGTTGGGTGAGAGGTTAGGTGGGTTCTCATTTTCTGCTAAAGGAAGTGGGGTGGGCATTTGGAAAATCCTACGACGAAAAACACGAATAACAGGAATCGAACGATCAATGTTACTGTTATCCATCGAAATGGTTTACGAACAAAGACACAAAGAAATAAGATAGACTAAAGAAAACCTAGAGATAAAAATAAAATCTTACTAGAAAGGAATCTAGCAAGTAGGGCTAATAAAAAGAAATTCTAACCTAGACAATAACTATTCCCCGGGCTGCGGCGCCAAAAACTTGATGCGTGGGAATCGCAACAGGCTTTACCTCTCGAGGGATCTTGAGAAGCTTACAACCTCCACCAGGCAGTGTACCTGATCGTTGTAGTATAGTATAGTGACAAGTACCGGGGGATTGATCGTTCAGCTTAGGAATAGTGTCGCTAGGATTAGAAAGCCTAATTACTAGTTCTAAAGGTGAGGGATGATTATTTTTGTATTTTTATGTTTTATGGAAAGCAAGTAAAATCTCGGGTTTTGAAAGAGTGGGCGGAATTAGTTGCTATTCAACTAACCCAAAACTAAGATGCAATCAAAATAAAATACTAAAAATGAAAATAAGCTAAATTATACTAAAGTTGTGAGCAGTAATTGGAGAAAATGTGTTTACTTAGATTTCACTACTCCCTAGATATCTTTTACACGTTAATTACTTGTTATAATTGCATGAATGACGGATTGTATTCCTTAATACCATTCATGGGGTGGCATACATAACTCCCCAATTCTATGAGCTCTTATCTCCTCCTACACCATGCCCAGCACAACTATAGGGATTGTAAACAGTGGCTCATGCATTAAATACAACCAATAAAGACCTAGTACGCCTCGGTTCATGTTTCTTAAGACGTTCAAGCATGTTACCATTTGGAGATCTGCCAGTTTTCTTAAGCCTAAAATATAAATCATTCATCCAAGAACAAGAATAAACAAGCAATCAACACATAATCAATATCTAGGTTTCATTAGATCTAAGCAAACACAAGAGAGATCTAGCCTAGCATAATGGAATTGAGACAAGAACAAGATATAGACAACCAACACATAGACATATTGATTGAATTAGAAGAAAACTTATCTCAATTACAATGCAAGGTATCAAGGGTTTGGAACCCTTGAAAAACCTGTAAAAGTTGCACCAAATTCGTCTTTAGGGTTTCTCCAAAACTTCTCTCTTTCTAATGTGAAAAACTAGAAAACTATATATAGGAAAATAGGGCTGAAGGCGTCAAGACAACAATGTGACGCCGTCACCTCGCCGCCAAGTACTTCCTCGGACGGCCTTGATATACTTCTGACGCCCTGTGTGACGCCGTCATCAACTACGGATTTTTATTCTTGGGGTTTTTGACGCCGTCAGGACAACTCTTGACGCCTTCATGAACTACGGATTTTAATTCTTGATGTTTGACGCCGTCAAGGCATTACTCTTGACGCCGTCACCTACTGTTCCCAGCATGGAAAATTGAGACTTTGCCGTTTTTTTCACTTTTATGCTCCAAAAACGTCCAAAATGGCTTCTTTTCCAGAATTCACTCTCCAAGTACCTAAAATCACAAAAGGAACGATTTAGGGCAATATTTGATCAAATAAAGTCGGATTCGGGCTTAAATGACCCCCTAAAAACGGATCATTTTTCGCCTCATCATGCAACTATTATTATAAAACAGAAACAGGTAATTAAAAACAGATCTACACTATTATATTATGAATATGCAATTCAAAGTAAAATTGAAATTAGAACTTACAAAGCAAAAGCCCCCTCAGCTTAACAGAGGGGGTTCACTATGCTTACCTGTCTTTATGACAGGCCAATGGACTCCTTTTTGGCTGCCAAACTCCTTGAATAAGCTAAGCTTTTGGAAATAAGCTCACAGTTGACCACAGTTGACTTTTTTATAATTTTGAGAATTAAAGTGAGTAAACTCACAATAGGCTATGAGGAAGCTTATATGAGCTTATGTTAAACAGAATAAAGCTTGTTTGAAGCTTGAGTTTTGAATTAAAACAATTTCTTTTATTTTTTCTGATTTTCTTTTTTTTTTGGATTTTCAATATAAGATTAAATAGCAACTTGAATGAAATATTAAAACAAACTATACTACTGATTTAAGCTAATAGAAAGTAAATAATGGAAATTAAACTAAGAAGAAAATTAAGACAATAAGCTTTAATGAAAACTGAATTATATTAATACTAAAATTTTGAGTACAAAGCTGAAAATGAAATTACAATAAGGAAAACAGAAAACAAAAGCACAAATTATATTAAAACCTACTTAGAAAACTACACATCTCAACTGTGAATGAAGGGGGGTATTTATACTTGAAGCTTGAGGCTGGGGTGAAGCTTCTAGCATGTACAACTCATCAATCCGTGTCAAATTGTGTTTGTTTGAGTCAATATCGTCCCTTGGATTACACTTGGTCCCCAATCTTCACTCTTCAGCCCTTGGATCAATCATGCTCCAATCATTTGGTACTCATATTCACACGGATCGCTGACATGGCAGGCCTGCCATGTCAGGGTCTTCTAGAATCCCTCGTACAATTACCTCCGTACCCTTAATTGTGGTGAATTTTGATTTTACTTGTGTGAAAAGTAAATTAGGGTTCTTCCTGGGTTGGGGGATAAATTTGGGGCGCGGGTAAAATTGATTTTGGGGTTTTATTAGTTGGGTGTTGACCGGTTTGACCGGGTAGAGAGCAGGGTGGATCGGGTCAAGGTAATAAGGGGTTGTGGGCTTGTACATGTTTTGGGCTTTTGTAGATTTGGACTGGATCCGGTGGTTTAGTATTAGGATTTAAAGAGTAGTATTTTAAACAAGGACCAATGTTGTAATTATGCAAACAATAGGGACCAATTATGCCTTTTGTCAAAACTTTATTCCAAGGGTAGTATTTGTAACTCACTAATTCATGAGTGACCTTTTTTGATTTTTCTTCAAGTATTTCTTTAAAGGACTATTTTTGCCAAAATCTGAAAGCTGAGGGACTAATCTTGCCAATTTCACCAAACTTCGGCCAGGGACTATTCTTGGAACTTTCTGAATATTTGAGTACTTCTAATGACATTTTTAACTTTCTTTGATCATTATGCTTCCCCGGCTTCGGCTTTTGACCTTTTTCCATTCTCGTGCTCGTTTTTGTCGGTTTTGGCTTTGTTTTTGTCCATTTTTCACATATCCGTACCTGCACATACACAAATACAAAAACACACATTCTCTTGGCATATTTGTGTGGAAAACTAGAAGGGGGGGTTGAATAGTTTTACGTCTTTTTCGTTTTGCTTATTTTATAAAAGATAGTTTCTAAGATGAAACTTTCAAATCACTTTAATACATAAATATATATACTAGTTAATTTATGATTTTGTATAAATACTACTTATGTATAATGTACAATTTCAAAACACTTAACTACAAAAGTATAAATACAAGATTTATTAAAGGTTTTATATATACAATGCTTATGTATAATGTTTGGAAAGAATATACAATTTCATATATTTTATGTAAGCATATATATGTGTAGTAGTGTATAGATATAATTATATGTACTAGGTTGGTTTTTGTAAGATTAGTTTTATGAATGAATTTTAGTTTGATCTTTATGTGAAATCAACATATGCACAATACTATCAATTATGACTATGTGTGAAATGCAAGTAAGTAATAAATCAAAGAGTGAGAGATGGAAAGATCAAACCGAGACACAAAGGATTTATAGTGGTTCGGCTACAAGGACACCTTCCTTGCCCTACTCCACTCCCCGAGTCACCTACTCGAGAGTTTTCTTCACTAGATCAAAGACCTCCTTTATGGCGGAGAAAACCGTACACACCAATATACACACCAATTTACACACCAATCTTCACACCAATCTACACACCAATCTACACACCAATCTTCACACCAATCTATTATTTTCTTCACACCAATCTTCTACACACCAATCTTCTATACACCAATCTTCTATTCTCTTCACACCTTCAAAGTACTAATGTCTTGACACCTTCAAGTCACTAATATCTTCACAACTTCAATGCACTAGTGTCTTGACACCTTCAAGCCACTAATGTCTTCACAACTTCAATGCACTAATGTCTTGACACCTTCAAGCCACTAATGTCTTCACAACTTCAATCTACAAATGTCTTCTAGTCTTCTCCACTAGAGATCCTTAATTTCTTCACTACAAGCTCCTATTGCTACAATCTCCTATCACCACTACTATCTAACCCTTCTTCTTCACTTCAAGTTACACTTCACACTTACAACAATTCTAGATTCTTCAACTAAATCTAGTTAACTAATACATACACCTTATTCACCAAAGTATGAAAGATATACAAGAAAATGTAAACAAACAACTTAGATATCAAGATGATACTAAGTTGTAATACTTCTAATAGAAGTATTCTTCTCTTTGCACTTGAAAGAATGAGGCTTTGGATCACTTGGAAACAAAGGCTTATGAAATGATCAAAGGATTTTTAGGATTGAAATGGAGATCTAGAACAGAAAGTTTTTGTGCAAAAAGGTGAGAAAAAAATCCAGGTTTAAGGTGGTATTTATAGGCAAAAGTTTCTGACAGAGGAGCGTGGCCGGTCCCCTTAAATCATGGACGGTCCCCTTAATTTTAAGGGGACCGCCCTTTATAATTAAGGGGGCCGCCCAGCTGAAACGGCCAGAAACTTTGTCTTTTAGTGGGGAAAGTTTATTTGGTGAAAAACTAACTGATTTTGGTTAAATATTTGAAATCATATATTTAGTATGATTAAAACATTTTTCTTTATTACCAAAAGTGTTTTTCAAAAATATATAATATGTTTATATGATTAAATAAACTTTGTGTTAATTAATTAACTACCCCTTTGATCATACATTGCACTAAACACTTTGTTTATTCATACCTTAAGTGATTTGTTGGTGAAAGTGATTATTTATTACTAAATACGTGTTTACGTCATGATCTTTGGTTTGATTAGTTTAAGTTTTGTGATTATCAAAACATAGAGATATCGGAAGATATGAATAATGTTTTCAGTCAATTATTTATATCAACAATCTCCCCCTTTTTGATGATTACAAAACCTAAACTTATTAAATCCAAAAATTAATATTTAGACAAGTATTTAGTAAGTTTACATTCACTTCTCCCCCTTTTTGTAGAATCAAAAAGGTTAGGCCGAATAAGCTTCGTGAGAGAAGTTTAAACGGGTAGAAAACTCCCCCTTGATGTATGCTCCCCCTCGTTTGAGGGCACCAAGGTTTCGAGTAAGTAATTCTTGCAAGAAAAATATTAGAAGCACAAGCATGGCACAAGCAAATACATATAGCATAATATTAACAAGTAATAATCATGGCACAAGGGAATAAGAAACATATATTAAACCATTCAATAGTAGAGAAATGATTATGTCAACCCATAATCATTGTTACAAAGGCAATGCAAATAGAATTCTAAATAACATAGAACATCCTATACTGCCAACAAGGAGTGTCATCAAACTTTCTTGAATCCCAAAATGGTTGAGGAGTTTTATTTGAAAATGAGAAAACATAAGCATAGCAAATGCTTGGTGGTTTAGTGGAGGTAAACTCTTGGTTCCATGGGTGTTGGTGAGTTTGTAGAGCTTGGAGGTGGTGGATTTGAAGTGGAGTTTGTTGGTTGAGGGTTGTGATGTTGTTCAAGTGATGGGGTTTGTTGAGATCTAGTAAGAAGATACTCAATCCAAGTGAAGTGCTCATTCAAAGCAATGGTTTGTTGTTGAAGGAAGATGCAACAAGGGCAATTGTTAACATGCTTCTCAAGTTGGTTTTTGTTATGTGGTGATGATGGTGAGCTTGATTGTGGTGGATCCAAATTGCGTTGAGCAAGATGTAATGCTAAAAGAGCACTAAGCTCATGTGCCTCTTTTAGCTCCTCAACGAACTTCAAGTGTTCGGAGGAAGGTGATGGTGGTGGAGCATGATAGTTGTCTTGGGTGAAGGTTTGCACATGCAACATTGGAGTGGCATGTGAGGTTGTAGGAAGTGGTGGTGGTACTCTAGGTGGTGGAGATATGTTTGAGCTTGGGTAATCATGAAAACAAGATATGGGTGGAAGATGTTCTTCATGAGTGGATGATGTCTTTGTTGAATGAGCAATATGTGAAGTGTTGATTGAGATATTGGGATTGTTGTTTTGGGATTGAGCATGCTCATCAAAAGAGGAAGCATTAATGAGGGTATTAGTGGAAGATAGGTTGTGGGATGACTCATTTGAGTGAGTTTGAGGTTGAGTTGTTGGTTGACTTGAAACAACATCACAAGGGTTATGACAAGAATCAAGTTTCCCCCTCCAAACGGGTTTGACGGAGATCCTTGCGGTTCTTGAAATCTTTGGTTTTTGGTTGTTGGAAGATGACATGTTTGGGTGTGATAGCATTAATGGTGGGAGGAGAGTATTTATAGTGTATGAGAAATGTGGTTTAGGAAGGAAAATTTGAGGGATAGTATGGGACAAAATATGTTTGTGAATTTTGGGAAGTATATGTTGAAATGGGTCAAAAAGTGATAAAGACAACAGTATCCCCGACCATCAGATGGCCGGTCCCCTTAAATGGAGGCCGGTCCCCTTAAATTTAAGGGGGCCGCCCTTATGATTTAAGGGGGCCGCCCATCTGGTGATTCCCAGAATGCCAGAAATGGGTTTTTGGCAGAAAATTTTCAAAAAGGTTGTGTTTTTGGATTTGGATTCAAGTAAGTTCAACTCTTGAGGCAATATAGAGCATACTATTCATGAATGTAGGGAATATCATAGAAATGATTAGAGAAAACAATTAATTCCTAATAATCATGTCATCTACTAATATTTCAATTAAGTTTGGTAACTAAGGAAGCAATAAAGCAAACTTAGTTAAGTATGCAACTATATGAAGATAATGGTAAGTAGGATTAGTGCAAATGAATTTAAGATAGCTTATGATAAACAAGTGGGAAGATATGATTATATGAACTTCAAGACTTGTTACAAACAAGATCCATACAGGCAAACCATGATTCTCATGAAATGATTTGATTAGATTGTGCATGTCATTTTCACATAAGTTTATGACATATGTGAGAAAATAATAATGTTTTAAATAAAATGTTTTTAGTTTTATTCAACAATGTTTGAAAGTAAGTTTTCACTTAATGCCATAAATCTGGGAACGAAAGAATCTAATGAGAAGCAAGGTTCACAAAAGTAAACTAGCGTTAGGTATATATAGGAAGTGCAATTTAATCAAGTTGGAGAATGAGTATGAGACTATTACTAGTGGTGCTCAATTCAGGCTAAACACGACCATTTTTACGGGTTACACACACCCAACTTCTCACATAGAAGCAATTCAACCGTTAGGTTAAATTGAATTTCTAGTCAATAGATTCTCCAGTAGTCATTCTCTTTTTAGAAGAAATCGAGTTCCTAAATTTACCTATCGAAGATTACCAAATATGAAGTATTCTTGATTCACTAATACTTGGCTTAATGTTTTGAAATACATTCAAGTTTGTATCCTAATAGGACAAATTTTGTTTTGTTTCAAAAAGAAAAATGTTTCTGCTTTGATAAAGATCAAAATAATGTTATGATAGCTTATGATTAAGCATGTTGTTCGGAAAAGCATAAAATAGATATTCGAAGGGTTTTAACTCAAAGAGAGAAGTTTTTAAATATGACATATTGATTTTGATAATCAAGAAATTTCAGGTGAAAGATATACTTCAAGAGAATCGATTCAGCCCATTGTCACATGTAATCATCTCTAATGGCAATTAAAGATGTGAGAGAGATATGGTAGACATTGAACATCTAAATGCAATGAGATAGGAAAGGACAAAGAAAATCATCAATGAATGCAATATAGACATATGTATATATGCATGTATACAAGACACATTGTAATATTGAGTCACTAGCAAGTCTTAATTATAACACATCTATTAATGCAACTAGTAAGATCATATAGCACAAGTGGCAAGCATTCTATTCTAGATCATAGAAGATTATCAATATAGATGAAAACTAAGATAAATGATAATAGACATAGCAATAAGAGGGTTAATTATCCTAATGTTATGTATGCATATATTGGTATTTATGATCTAAAAGCATAGCAACTTGCAAATTAAAACATATTAATATACTAATTGAAGCATACTCTATCTTAATGTAATGTAGGCAAGTTTTTGAAAAGAAAACTTACCTCAGGTCCAACTCTTCTTTAAGAGTGGTCATGAGAGCAATATAAAACGTCAAGAAGGTTTTCCCAAAGCAAGTTGAAGAAGCGAAGTAATATCCCAATGCAAAAAGGATCAAGGAGACTTGATCATAGAAACACTATCGGTCGCACCAATCATCACAAGTCGTGCAGATTAAGAATGGTAGAACAAGAATCCTTCGTCATGAGGTAGTAACGAATACACCATAAAGACAATGGTCATCAAATGAAAGAAAGCGAATAGAGCGATCCAAAAAGTAGTAGTTCCTTTGATCGTTAATTACCTACACATGACAGATAGCTTGGTACCCAGATTCTCATGGGTCCGAGTTGATTAGTAGCGAACATCCAATGCACTTAAATGCATATGAAGAGGATGTCGTCGAGAAGTACAAGAATTCATTATTTGTTTGTTTTAACAAACAAACAATAACTTTCTTGACTAGAGAAATAATCAATGGATGTAAATAATAATAGTTCTAAAATTTTCCATTAGGTTTAACAAATTTTATTTGTTTTGATGTATTTGTCAAATACTCATCTGCCGTAAATCCTAATCCGGTTTTATCATAAAATGACTTTTGAATGTTAAGTAGATATTTTAAAGATTTAGAACTATTTTCGAATTTCGCCAATATTTTTGCTTTTTCCTTTTCCATTTTAATTTCATGTTTATAGTCTTGACAATTTTTACATTCAAGATCAATTTCAATATTACTTTCAAGTCTAGACATTTTGTCTTCTAAAATTATTTCTTTTTCAAAGTTATTTTCAGCGGATGTTGAAGATTCATTTTTAAAAGTAATTTTTGAGTCAATGTTGCAAAAGTGTTTGAAGTTATTTTCCATTTTTGAAAATTCTAATGTAAATTGATCATAGCAAAAATGTTTGGTTTTGAATTGTACCTTATTTGTGCTTGTACAATCTTCACTCGCTATACGGTGATCAATTCCATTGTTCATGTCGCTCCATGTTTTGTTTGTAGTATTGCTTGGATCTTGGAGCATGTAATCCTTGTCATCACTATTTGTATTAACATTTGTTAGGATGTTCACGTATTCCGTATTTACATCGTCTTTATCGTCCTTGTTGCACCATGATTTATTAACATGCTTTCTTCGGATTTGACGCATGTGTTCTTCATTATTGGTACCTTCAATGATCACATTTGAACTAGTAGTACATGTGTTTATTTCAACTAAATATTTATCTATTAAATTTTCTAGAGTAACAATTTCATGTGCAATATCAAGTTTATCATCTTTGGTTTTACATTTCTCTTGGTGAAACTTTAAAAGGCATTTCCAAATATCATTTGCCGTTTTACAAGGAAATAATCTTTCATATTCAACATTTGGTAGAGTTTTGAAAATAAGTAATTTAGCTTTAGTATTTTTATCAATTTTTATTTGAAGATTATTATATTGATTTTCAAAATCCATTTTGGTTAGTTTAAGATCACCAATTGAAATAATATGCCAAAGATCAAGATCTATTGATTTCACATAATTTTCAAATTTATTTTTCCATTCAAGAAAATGATCATTTTCAAATAATGGTGGTATTTGCGTAAATTCTCCTTCTAGATATTTTTCGAATTCCATAGATCGTTACAAGTTTTAAAATACAGTATATTTTAAAAATCTTGTTAGACGTGGCTCCTGATACCAATTGTGGAAAACTAGAAGGGGGGGTTGAATAGTTTTACGTCTTTTTCGTTTTGCTTATTTTATAAAAGATAGTTTCTAAGATGAAACTTTCAAATCACTTTAATACATAAATATATATACTAGTTAATTTATGATTTTGTATAAATACTACTTATGTATAATGTACAATTTCAAAACACTTAACTACAAAAGTATAAATACAAGATTTATTAAAGGTTTTATATATACAATGCTTATGTATAATGTTTGGAAAGAATATACAATTTCATATATTTTATGTAAGCATATATATGTGTAGTAGTGTATAGATATAATTATATGTACTAGGTTGGTTTTTGTAAGATTAGTTTTATGAATGAATTTTAGTTTGATCTTTATGTGAAATCAACATATGCACAATACTATCAATTATGACTATGTGTGAAATGCAAGTAAGTAATAAATCAAAGAGTGAGAGATGGAAAGATCAAACCGAGACACAAAGGATTTATAGTGGTTCGGCTACAAGGACACCTTCCTTGCCCTACTCCACTCCCCGAGTCACCTACTCGAGAGTTTTCTTCACTAGATCAAAGACCTCCTTTATGGCGGAGAAAACCGTACACACCAATATACACACCAATTTACACACCAATCTTCACACCAATCTACACACCAATCTACACACCAATCTTCACACCAATCTATTATTTTCTTCACACCAATCTTCTACACACCAATCTTCTATACACCAATCTTCTATTCTCTTCACACCTTCAAAGTACTAATGTCTTGACACCTTCAAGTCACTAATATCTTCACAACTTCAATGCACTAGTGTCTTGACACCTTCAAGCCACTAATGTCTTCACAACTTCAATGCACTAATGTCTTGACACCTTCAAGCCACTAATGTCTTCACAACTTCAATCTACAAATGTCTTCTAGTCTTCTCCACTAGAGATCCTTAATTTCTTCACTACAAGCTCCTATTGCTACAATCTCCTATCACCACTACTATCTAACCCTTCTTCTTCACTTCAAGTTACACTTCACACTTACAACAATTCTAGATTCTTCAACTAAATCTAGTTAACTAATACATACACCTTATTCACCAAAGTATGAAAGATATACAAGAAAATGTAAACAAACAACTTAGATATCAAGATGATACTAAGTTGTAATACTTCTAATAGAAGTATTCTTCTCTTTGCACTTGAAAGAATGAGGCTTTGGATCACTTGGAAACAAAGGCTTATGAAATGATCAAAGGATTTTTAGGATTGAAATGGAGATCTAGAACAGAAAGTTTTTGTGCAAAAAGGTGAGAAAAAAATCCAGGTTTAAGGTGGTATTTATAGGCAAAAGTTTCTGACAGAGGAGCGTGGCGGGTCCCCTTAAATCATGGCCGGTCCCCTTAATTTTAAGGGGACCGCCCTTTATAATTAAGGGGGCCGCCCAGCTGAAACGGCCAGAAACTTTGTCTTTTAGTGGGAAAAGTTTATTTGGTGAAAAACTAACTGATTTTGGTTAAATATTTGAAATCATATATTTAGTATGATTAAAACATTTTTCTTTATTACCAAAAGTGTTTTTCAAAAATATATAATATGTTTATATGATTAAATAAACTTTGTGTTAATTAATTAACTACCCCTTTGATCATACATTGCACTAAACACTTTGTTTATTCATACCTTAAGTGATTTGTTGGTGAAAGTGATTATTTATTACTAAATACGTGTTTACGTCATGATCTTTGGTTTGATTAGTTTAAGTTTTGTGATTATCAAAACATAGAGATATCGGAAGATATGAATAATGTTTTCAGTCAATTATTTATATCAACAATTTGGTTAGTATTAGGTGTATTTTGTCTGATTTAAGGCCTAAAAATGATGTGTGAATAAGCACACATCACTCCTTATGTTAGGATTGAGGCACTGATGCGTACCTCAGGGTCCTTTCATTTACAAGAACGGGTTGTACATTGTAATGTGTGCACAAGCCATAGGTTATATGAATGACAAATCAAATCAAATACTCACAACCACTACCAGTTATCATTCAGGCCTTTGAAAAGTCAACACAGGGAATCCCGGTCTTCCTCCCACATAGCTTTCCAATCTCCTCATCTGATCTCTTCGTTTCAGTCTGTTCTCAATCCTTGCAATGAACCTACGAGCTTGTCTGGCTTCATCTGTTGTCCACCTCTTTTTCTTGTAAAGATCTTTGTCATTAAGTCGGCTTTTCATCCCATCTCTGACAAACTTTAATGTTTCATCACAGAATTTGTGGATTTCATCTAACGCCATGAAACAGTTGGTATCGTGAGCACTTCTGTAGATGAATCCAAATGCAGGTTGTTTGATCAAGGTGTATTGAGATAGTTTGTTGATGTTGGGGACCTGATGAAGATTGGGTTTGGTGAGGTTCAGCTTCTTCTAGTAACTTTCCACTCCCAACTGGAGGTCTTCAACACGTTCTTTGATGATTATGTTTCTCATGTAGATGAGAAGAGCAGTGATAAATGCCAGCTGCATTTCCTTTGGTAACTTGCAGAGTTTTCCTTGAACTTTGAGAAGATACATGTCTTCGATGTCGTTCAGGTGAAGTCTTGGAAAGTCAGATTCTGAAATCACGTACTCTTTTTCATCTAGTCTTTTGAGAATGATCTTGTTGAGAAAGGAGTACCCAAAGTGAGTGATAGTATAGATGTACTGAATGGAGACAATCTTCAAGTCAATCATCACATTTCCCATTGTATGACTAAGTCTACTGCTTCGATAGAATTGTGCACGGTTATCTGGTCAATGGTGAATCCCGTAAAGAGCATTCCGGTCATAGTCAACAACTTCATCTATGAATAAGTTGGAGGCTTCTTCTTCGATGGCGTTGTTGAGGTATCTGGCAGCAGGGATTGAGAAGGTGAGTGATGTGGCATACTTCGTCTCTACTTTACTTCCGTGTTGTAGAAATTCCAAGTCGGTGTTGAAGAAGAATCTGAATGGAATGCGTTCTTGCTTTGGCTTCCCAACCAGTGGTAGAGGTTTGGTCTAATCGGTGTAGTAAGGCCCTTGCTTCTTCGAGTAATAATCAATGTTGGACTCGGGGTTGATACAGTCTATGTTGTTTGACATTGCTCGGGCAATGTTTTCCAAGTGATACTCGAGTTCAACAGAGTTGGCAGAGCGGTCTTTCAATAGGTTGAATGCAGCATTCTTAACTCTTCTCAGCTCTTTCTTGCTCAATTCCTTTAAACCGTAGTCCCGTTGTAGAAGTTGTGCATATTCCACGGTTCGGCCATCGAGTGGTGATTGATTTTCTGCAAGGGGTGGTTGAGCTTTGACCATTTCATCAAACCAGGAGTACTCAGCAATATTGTCTTTGTCCAGCCATTTAAGAATACGTTTGGGTTTCTTTGGATCTTGGCCTTTTGAAGAGGTGTCGGGTTTGTGCTGAGGATGTTTGCCTTTCTTTTCTTTCCTTTTAGTTGATGATGGTTCAGGTATTTCATCGGCCTGAGAAAAGTCATCTCCACCGGTGTACTCGAAGTGGTCATGGGCTTTTGGACCAGAACCTGAAGCTTTTGGTTGTTGATTGGAAGTTGTTGTAGTGGTTGGAGGGATGACGGGTTCTGTTTGTTGAGATGATGATCCTCCGACATGCTTCTGCTTCTTTGCTTGAGTGTTGGGATCTTGATCATCTTCATCTCTTTGTCGTTTCAGTTTATCAGCTTCTGTACTGCAGGTTTCTTTGGACATTGTGGCTTGTAATGCTTCCCAGAGTCTGATTTCTTCGGGAGTCATCGTAGTCTTGGCAACTAGTGCTCCGGTCATCGTAGTCTTGGCAACATAATCAAACCCACATATAAGCTTAAACACCTCATTTCACATCAATTATGCCAAACTGAATACGATCAACAATTCAACAAAAACAAACAAAACCCATTACTCAAAACACAATCTTTAACAAAACCCATGTCCCAAAAAACTCACAAAATCAACAGGGAGCGAAACAGACAATCTCTCATCAATGTAAACATTCTTAACATTCGGAAATCGTCTCGCGAGGAGATCGACAAGCGCGTCGGGGCTCTCGGAAGCCCCGATGCGAATCGTGTCATGGCTGAACCGTTCTAAACTCAGCCAACGACGGCACACGAGTGACGTGGCGTCCCGTGTGGATTTGGAGTCTAAGTTACGGAAGATTTCGAGGAGGAGCTCGCTTGGTAAGGTGGTGTTGATCCAATCGTGGCCCCGAGCCATGTGTGTGTTTTTTTTCACCTTTTAGTGTGTGTGTTTTGTTTGACTTTTTGGAGGTGATGATAACTATTGGTAAAAATGGAAAGTGTTTAGATCATGTTGATGTTTAGATGTGTTATGTTTTTTTTACTTTCATATAAGGTAGGGCCGAGCATAATAGACTGCGGATCGGATTAAATTGAAAAATCAAACTGAATTGGATTGATTGAACCTGAATTCACATATTCAGGTTCGGTATTCGATCCACATTTTCTTAATATTCGGTCTTTAGTTTGGTTCGATCTTAAGTAACACCAGCAATTATGTTTTATTTAACCGAACCAAACTTACAAATCGGACCGACCCAGACCTGGAACGAACATTCGGTTCGATCCTCGGTCTGTTTTTGGGCTAAATTGGTTTTCGGTCTTGTCTAATTTTGGTTTGGTCCTATTTTTGTCAGTCCGATGCAGTTTTCAAACCATGCTGAGCCCTACTTCAAAGTGCAAAAGTATAACCATGTTTTTTCTAACTAGTTATAAGTCCTGTGCATGTACGGGGTTCACAAATAAATCAAATTTATTTTAAAATTTAGTCGTATTTAATTTCAAATCTGTGTACGCAGAGATTAAACATTTAAATATGATAACATGCGTCCTTATTTAACGTGCATAGTAAAAAGAATATTTTAGTTAGGGGTGTGCACGGTTCGGTTTGGGTCGGTTTTTGGCTAAAACCGAAACCGAACCGCCATATTCGGTTTTTATAGAACCCAAAACCAAAACCATTCGGTTTTTGGCGGTTCGGTTTTTTCGGTTTATTATCGGTTTCGGTTCGGTTTTTCGGTTTTTTTGGTTTCTAACCGTTGATATTTGGGCATGGCAAATTTATACCAATAAACTTGTATTACATAGAAATTTGATTATTCTTATTTATTTTTTATTTTTATCAATCTAAGCATAATATTGTTTATTGCATAATTCTATAATTACGCACATGCAAGTGAACATACACATAATATGATCATCGTCATATATTTATTGATTTATTCTAAATTAAACACACGACACGACAAACACGCATATAAACATAAACATTAAGATAAATTATTATAAACTACCCACAAAACGAATATGAATTTATAAATTTGATTTATTTAGTTATTTATTCATATTATTTTAATTATATATTATTATATAATAAAATCGGTTCGGTTCGGTTTTTACGGTTTGGTTTTTGGACGAAAACCAAAACCGAACCGTATTTTTCGGTTTTTGAAAAATTAAAAACCGAACCATCGGTTTTTAGTTTCGGTCGGTTTTTTCGGTTCGGTTTATTCGGTTTTTGGTTCGGTTTCGGTTTTTTCGGTTTTGTTTGCTCACCCCTAATTTTAGTAGATGAATGTTTAAAACTAATATTTATTTTAAAAACATTTAACGTATATTGAAACTAATTCGTATATTTATAAAATTTTGTAAGTTTAATAAATGGAAGTCTCAAGCTAATACTAATACTCATGTAATTGTAAACAAAGTTCATATTATAAAGTATAGGGGTATAAAATGTAATGAGTTATTTATTTATTATCTAAAGTTATAAAAAACATTGAGATTTAGGATTTTACACTTAACTCCATATAATATATTTAAAATTCAACCACTATTGTTTTATTAATTACCACATCTTTTTATAAGTTTTTATTGTCATAAATTTGACACCTATATTTTTATGTGTTTTTTTCCTCAATCAAATTCTCTATCAAATTTATTAATGTTTGACTAAAATCAATTCAATTTTGACTTTTTATTGGCCAATTATATTGCTCGATTTTGTCTATATGTCAAAATCGAGCTTTCCTATTGGTCAAATTTTTTTTCCACTAAAATTTTTTTTGCAAAATTATTAAAGTTTGAGCAAAATCAATTTAATTTTGACTTTTTATTGGCCAATCATATTGCTCGATTTCGCCTATATATCAAAATCGGGCTTTCCTATTAGTCCAATTTTTTTCCACTAAAATTGTTTTTGCAAAATTACTCCGAAATTATGTTGTTCTTATATTATATAAAAGATGAAATAATCGAACTACATATCAATTTCTAATTAAGATACCTTACTAGAGTAATAAGATGATTAAAAAATAGAGTAGTAATAGGCATGTCTAAATCACATGCCTAATTTTATGTATAATTAAAATCTTGAAACACATGTCAAGATCAATATTTTATATAATAAAAGAATTACATCATTTCAGAGTTTTTTTGACAAAACAATTTTAGTGGAAAAAGAAATTGGACCAATAGGAATGCTCGATTTTGACACATAAGCGAAATTGAGCAATATAATTAGCCAATAAAAAGTCAAAATTGAATTGATTTTGGTCAAACTTTAATAAATTTGGTGGAAATTTTGATTGAGGAAAAAAACACATAAAAATATAGGTGTCAAATTTATAAAAATAAAAACTTAAAAAAAAGGAGATAATTAATAAAACATTAGTGGTTGAATTTTAAATATATTATACGGAGTTAAGTGTAAAATTATAAATCTCCATGTTTTTTGATAACTTTAGATAATAAACAAATAATCTCTTATACTTTATACCCACTACACTTTATAATATGAACTTTGTTTATAATTATATGAGTATTAGTATTGGTTTGAGACTTCCATCCATTAAACTTACAAAATTTTATAAATGTACGAATTAGTTTTAATATACGTTAAATACTTTTAAAATAAATATTAGTTTCAAACTTTCATCTATTAAAATATCTTTTTACTATGTACGTTAAATATAAATAAAAACTCATGTTATCCGATTTAAAAGTTTAATCTATACGTACACGGGTTTGAATATTAAATACAGTTAAACTATTATTATCGGTAATATAAATATCAAATGATAAATACGAGTTGTTGTGATATAAAAATAAATATACGCGATTGTACTTATAACGACTCATGCAATTATTATTTAAAGTTTATATACGGATATCCGGAAAAACATTTTTAAAAAACTTCATCAACGTTCATTATGTGCTACTAAACTCGCACATTTTGTACAATAAAATATCAATAGTTAAAGTTAAACAACAACATCAACCTTAACATTAACATTTATGTCATCTAAACAAAGTTAAATCTTTCATCTAATAAAATTTTTACAAAATATTAATTGATATTAATACATAATGAAAAACTCATGCATACTTATTAGGTGTATTTATATCATAATTTTCACGGGTAAATAGTAAAAAGATATTTTAATAGATGAAAGTTTGAAACTAATATTTATTTTAAAAGTATTTAACGTATATTAAAACTAATTCGTACATTTATAAAATTTTGTAAGTTTAATGGATGGAAGTCTCAAACCAATACTAATACTCATATAATTATAAACAAAGTTCATATTATAAAGTGTAGTGGGTATAAAGTGTAAGGGATTATTTGTTTATTATCTAAAGTTATCAAAAAACATGGAGATTTATAATTTTACACTTAACTCCGTATAATATATTTAAAATTCAACCACTAATGTTTTATTAATTATCTCCTTTTTTTTAAGTTTTTATTTTCATAAATTTGACACCTATATTTTTATGTGTTTTTTTCCTCAATCAAAATTTCCACCAAATTTATTAAAGTTTTACTAAAATCAATTCAATTTTGACTTTTTATTGGCCAATCATATTGCTCAATTTCGCTTATGTGTCAAAATCGAGCATTCCTATTGGTCCAATTTTTTTTCCACTAAGATTGTTTTGTCAAAAAAACTCCGAAATGATGTAATTATTTTATTATATATAAGATAGTAAACAAAAATTTTAAAATAAATTTGATTTATGTGTAAATCCATGTGATCAAAGAACCTTTGGCTCAATAACATTATAAGGAAATACGTTCAAGAATCCAATACAAGGTCGATGCCACGGTTATATTTACAATTTCTGCTAACTATTTTTCTTACTTTCGCACATGTTGATGCTCTAACTTTTTAAAATATACATAAGATTTTCTGTTTTTAAACGATAATACTATATAATTAAATTTTTCTCAAAAAACCCCGTGCGTGCACGCGTATTGTAACTAGTGGTATGTAACGGGAGAGAGATGTAGTGCAATCTACGTGTCACTTATTTAATTGGTTAGGCTAATCTTTGGGCTTATAAATTAGGCATATGAATCATTTTTCTAAAAAATATTCATTTTTTTTTAAATAAGGGTGGCGTTATCGAATTTATCCGATAACATGTTGGCACGTCGTGACAACATGTGAACGTATAAAACGTGAAAGATATTTTTATTACACAAAAATGAAAGTTGAATCCTTTTTTAGTCATTTTAATAGTATGATACCTTAATTAAAAATTGACATATAGTTCGATATTTTTCGCAATCAAAATTACTATAAATCGTTAGTTACTAGTCGAATGGTAAAATATATTTTTATGATTAGAAAAACAATAATAATTAGACGAAGGGAATATACATAAATAAAATGTTGAGTTATTGACAATGTCGTTTTGCTATAAGTTGGTTGTTCAGACCCATCAAGATAAAGGGTCATTAAAAAGGTTTATTTGGATTGCAATTATATACACCAATCTATAAGACTCGTTAAACTTTTGAAAGATGAAAAATATGAACTCTTTAGAAACTCCTACCTTTGAAAGATGTAGAATGAGTATAGAAGACTAAAAAATAATCCATTTAGGATTTATCTATAAATTTATTTTTTTGTAAATAGAGTTGGAGTACTATATATATAGGGTTCCTAGTTTGACACAAGATGTTTTAATTCATGAAGGAGATATTAAGTGCGAAATTGACACATTAAAAGTTTTTGCAGTCTTATTTCTTTAGCCAATATTAATCCCCAACCGAGCCTCATTATCAATTCCCATCATATGATCAGAGGTGGCAATATGAGAAGTTCGGGTAATGGGTGGCACAGATCAAAACGGGCAACTAAAAAATTGAGGCCAAATGGGCATATGTCAAAACAGTCTCGGATCAAACTTGGTCGAGTCAAATACACCGTTTCGAGAAAAATCAAACAATTATAAAACTTTTTTGAAAACAATAAGTAATAATAATAAATAATATCACAGTTAAGATACGGTTAAAAACTTAATACAATATATCTATTATTGAAACAAATCGTTTATGACCGTAACTAGCATTTTTATAAAGTTGTTTGACGAATGAGTTGTAAGTGAATGTCATAAACGGAAAATCACATAAAATAAATCAAATTAAATTCAGATATATTTCAGGTTTTGCGTGATAATTTATTATATTTTAAAGTGTATTTAAGTAATTTGACTATCAATAAACCCCCGTATAGGGCTTGGGCTTATGATGATTTATTGCTTATAAAAACTTTCATAAACCCGTGTGACAAACAAAGCTTATTTAATAAGCTAGCCTCTTTTAAAAGATTATATCCCAAACAAAGCCTTTATATAAAAGCCCATGAAATTTGATCGGCCATATAAAAGCCATAAGGGATCCGAAACTTTATTTTCTAGTCTTTTTTATATTTTACAGAGACAAATGAGGAACAAAAAAAGGAAAACTTGATGCTTTTAGTTGATGCGTGTATCAATGCGGAACGGATGGAGGATGGCCAAAAATGCATACAAGTGATCCAAACTGTCGTAATGGATGGTGGGTCAACTAAAGAGCTTATATTTGCTTTAGCATGTGGCCAAGTTAGATGCGGGGAATATGACGATGCCCTTGTGACCGTTAATAATTGCTTAGAGGTTTGATTTCTAATTTTTTTTCCTCCCCTCTCCCCCATCAATAATATATCAGTTTGTAAACTATTGTTTTGAAATTTGGTGTGTTTAATTTTTTTTTTGCCATTGTCTTACCTTTAGATTGATGGACTATTCTGGAAAGCAGTAGCACTGAGAGAGATGATAACAACTCCATTGGCTGTTCGTGCAAGTAGCACGAGTCGAATGAAGCGACTCGCATATGGTGCTCTTACCGCTGTTGGGCTTGGTGCTGCTGCGGCTTGGTGCTGGTCTTCACCAAAACTGAAAATACTAAGGACGTAGGTGAGAATTTGAAATTGCTCTCTTTTATCCGGATTAGTAGTAGTGGCTTTGAACTAATACTAGACAAAACGAATGAGTGAGTCCTTCTTTTGTTTATCTTAGTGTCAAAATATCGGAATTTGAACTTAGCTAGACAAAACAAACAGACCTGCAAGTCTGTTTATATGTTGCATGAATCCCGAGTCACAAAGTCAGTTTGTGTAGTGTTTATTATTGTATTGGCATGAGTCCTGTTGTTGATCTTAGTGTCAAAAATTTAATTGGATAATGCAGGAATTTTGGCTTTCTGATAGTAGTAGTTCATCTAGTAGTAGCGGTAGATCCAAAAGAAAAAGCCACTCTAAAAGTGTTAAGTCATAGCATTAGTTTTTTAACTAGTTATCATCACATTTTGAACGGTTGTGTATTGTAAGTCTAAAAATTTGTATAACTATTGTGTCTTAAAAATTAACAGATAACTAGTTCTAGTGTTTTGTACATAACTTTTCTAAAGAATATATTATTACGTACTGCGAGAAGCTAGAAGTACATACAGAAGCCAAACCCGCACACTTATAACACTGATGACTAATGAGATAGAGTTACATGGGTCGATGATCTAGTCAGTTCGCCTAAAGCTTGCTTATTTACATCAACTAGCAATCAAATTGACATGACATTGATCACTTGATTTTTTTCAATCAAACCAAACAATGATGGTCGAGTGGTATTGTTAAAAGGAATTCACTTTCTGATGTATCCACTGGCTAACATCTTTGGGTTATCAAAGGAGCCGGTCTAAATATTACTATCTTTAGGACAGGTGGATATAATAACAACCGTTCTAGCCACATTTTTCATTTATAGACCAGTGTATATCAAACGAACAGGTCTATATAAGTTCTAGGGGGCAAAAAGAGACATATAGATGTGTGAAGGTCTTTTTGGGGAGGTCTAAAAAGCCTTTTGTGTTGGCCTAAATTGATTTGTTAAAACCAGATAAATCACTTAAACCTGACCCGTTTTGATAATACACTAACCACAATTATTTATTTATTTTGGCTTGATAGACATTTTCTGAATGGAAGGACGCTTCTGAGCTTGTTGACAAGATTGAAAAGAGAATGGTTCAAGGTAAGTAAAATATATATTTGTACGTATTAGAAGTTGGGAGTAATTTTCTTACAAAATTATTATTTTTACATGTGAAGACCTGTTGATGGGGGCATGTGTTGGAGCGGGGATTGTTGCGATTTTAGTGATTGGTTACTTCGCGCTATTGGGTAGGCGTGTGTATTGATTTTGTGTTCTTGTGAAGAGAAACGGGTATATCCGCGTACAGATAGGGTAAAATTTTAAATAAGAGGAACATCTAGAATGCCTGTAATCGAGGTATGTACACCATGTTATGTTGTGTGGTAACTTTAGTTCAAAGTTTAGTAATTGATGTAGCAGAAAGGGTCTTGAAAGTATGCATTCTTTGGATTAGGATTTAACAGATAAATGGTTGTGATATGCTTCATTTGCCAAATGATGCAATGTTTTAACTAAATAAAAGTTCTATTTTGGTCACATGAAACAAAAGAACATCTACTCTCAAAACAACACTGCTAACATTGTAGCAGTTGCTCAAGCTCGATTCTAAAAATGTTGGTAAAGTTGTGATTTATGTTTCATACATGACAATGTTGACCACGTCAGAGCTTGCGATGTCTTTTTTTTTTTTTTTTTTTTTTTTTTTTTTTTTGGTGAAAAAGAACCGCAATAACAGTTGTTGTCGTGCAGGTCGTAACACAAAAAGATTGTTAGTGTTGTCGTTGTTGTTTTCTTTTCTCCTCTTAATTTTATGTCTTCATGAAGTAACCCGGTGCTTGAAAATGATTAGTTTGGTTGTTGATCATGTTATAGAAGCCTGAACTTACTTCTGCTAGATTAGAGATGTTTTTGTACATAGAGGAAGTTTTCGATCCGAATACCTTGACTCTACTACTTTCACTAAAAGATGAGCGTGAGTTGAGTTGAATACCATGTAAAAAGGACATGTACTTTTCGATCCGGATACCTTGACTCTAAAATTCATCAACCCCTTTGTAGCAGCATGTACTCTATGGGTAACGGGGTTTTGGCATAATGAAATTTCCACAAAGTTGCAATTGCATTTTGTGATATTTGATGCTGTAATTCGGTATAAATTATTGATTTAAGATCATTTGATGATTAAACTTTTTTTTGACTTTCTCTATCTTTATTTGATCTAATAAATGAGTTTAATCTCAACAATTTAAAAACTCACTTTCATCATTCTTTTTTAAATATTAATATCTTTAAAACGTTAATCGTTAAACGAAAAAAAAAAAAAAAAAAAAAAAAAACCGTTACGAAGAGCATTTAATTATCTTTCTATAGATAGGTACTTTGATATATTTTCGACAAAAATTTTTTTCTTCATTTTTTTCACATTTTTTTCGTTGCCGAAAAAATCACATGTGATATTATATATCACATATGATATTATTACACTAATATCACATGTGATTTTTTCAGCCAGAACCGATTAATCCCCGCCTAACCGATTAATCGCTAGGCGGTACCCGAACGCTCAGCTACCGCCTAGCAATTTTTGCAACCTTGATATTTACATGTGTAAACGACTATAGTTAATTGTCAAATTATCGAAAACATGTGATAACTCAAAACTCAATTTCACGTCTCAGTGAATTGATCATCAAGATACTACGGAGTAATTCTTAAACCTCTTAACACCTAAACTTTCGTCCGAATCTTTTGTTTTGGCTTGTTCTTCTGTCACGGCCACTATGCATGGTACTGTAGCTATGCAACTTATTGTACCTTTATTTTATTTTATTATTTTTTTTTTACGTATTTGACATTATGACTGGTCTACTTTTGAAATTTTTCCTAAAAAACAATGACAAGACCCCACAAAAGGATCATACAAACTAAAAATTAAAATCTAAAACTATTCTCAGACAATTCTAAACCGTCAAAATATTTTTTCCGAATCATAAAATCCTAAGATCAAAGTTAAGATCTTAACAACCATAACAAGACTACCTTTTGCATAATGGGTTCAAAAAGTGGTAAAAAAAAACTACAAAACTTATTTCAAAAATAGTTTGCTAGACCAATAAATTTTGTGACTTTAGTAAAAATAGATATTTTTTTTGTTGAAGGTTACATTGTTGTTAGACCGTACTTTTTGTATTTTTGAAAAGAAAAAGAGTAAAAATTTCAAGAAAAGAAAATTGATTTTTCCTTGTAATTTTGCGAAAAGATAAAAAGTTGACCATACATTTTTTCAAATGGGTACCAACTTATTTAGCTAGACCGTACTTTTGTTTGATAACTTTTTGGCTTTTTGCAAAGAAGGAAAAAAGAAACAAATTTGATTTTTGTTTTGCAAAAAAGACAAAAGTGATCGCACATACTTTATATAATTTATTAGTTACTACTAATTTAAGTGGAAAATCAAACTAAAAGTTAAAGTATGTGTATCCTTTGGTATAGAAAGTTATAAGTGGTCACACTTTTAAAGAAACTTGAAGGACTAAAAGTGCTAAATTCGCAAACTTATACCAAAATCCTCTCAAGTTATAGCCAAAATGATTGATCATGTTAATACTATGTTTGACACACAAAATTGTTAAAGAGATTATGCTTATTTTTTTTAAAAATAAGCTACTTAAAAAATAATATTTGTTTGGCAGACATAACTTATAAGAGATTCTAAAAAAAATAATCTTTCATAATCTCTTAAAATCAAAGGTTACTTCATGTAGGTTATAAAAATAATATCTTTTTATAATCTCCAACACCAACACCATCTTCAGCACCAGCACCAGTTCCAGCAATAGTTACTTTCGCCAAATATACCCTAATTTTATTGTGAGAAGAAATAAGCAAGTGGGTCATTGATTTTTATTAAAAAAAAATATTATTCATTTAGCTTAGTTGTGATTGATAAACATAATGTATTATGTTTGACTCTAATTCTAATCCAATATCATTTCATTATCATTCCACAACATTCTACAAAAGTGTGTGCTTGTCATGAGATAGCAAGAAAGGGAAAAAAGAAGAGACCAAATTATGGTGATCAAATGCTTGTGAAATTATAATTCATTGCAAGAGTTTAGTGACATCATCAAATAGCAATGTGTTTTTGTTATCAAGATCTCACGATTATTGCCCATTTTTATAATGTTTATTTGATATTTGGTACTTAGTTGTTATAAATTTGCATTTTGTTAGTGTAGAGAGCGTAAAGACTTGCCCCATTTAACCCGTCTATCAATTTTTCCTTGACGATAATCCAACTACACTTTCGGATGTCCATCGATAAAAGCCTACGCAACAAAGACATTGACAACAGTAAACAACATATTATAGTGTTAATATATTACTAAGAGCAGTTGCATTACTAATGCAACCTTTGCGTTAAAAGGGTAATAACGCACGTTAAAGATAAGTTATTGTTGCATTGTCACACAAAGGATACCAAAAGGGTGGTGGGTCGACACAAAACATATTTATTTACGTAACATACTGGTGGTGGGTCGACACAAAACATACCAAAAGGTCACACAAAGGATAATCAAATAAACTATGGATCTAATATTAGTCCAATATATTATTTAAATAAATCGCCGAAGTTTATCAAATCCGTCGATTTGATAATCCTCATATTTATTTACGTAACATACCGTTCCAAGATTACACCCAATCCTAAAGCACATAGCACATAAATACTATATGGTAGATATCATAGTTTAATAAATTCCTCATATATATCGTCAAATTGGCCAGATTTCCCGATATATACACTCGCAATTTATTACACTTTACATATACCACAACCTATGGGCGTCGTAGGATACGATGCCCATTAATATATTCATTTTATATAGCCAAATAACCCGATTCAACCCTTCGGTTAAGTGGTTATTTAGTTATAGAAAACGTTTATATTAATCGTCATATATCCGTGACAACACGAAAGTCACAAATAATAACTTACCTGGACTCGAGTGACAACGACTTCGCATAACTCGATAAGTTTATTTATTATATATCAAATGACATTTTGATTTAATATTTAGTAATTGTCGAGAATTCCTCGCTTTATAACAATTTCTTTATAATAATAATACGTTCAATAATATTATGCCACTTTCGTAGCATAATATATATCTAGTTGTATTATTTATAATATGACTCGTGATTATTATTATTATTATTAATATACGCGCTTATATAATTATATATCCGTTATTCACGTCTATATATTCATATAAACGCTTATATTATCAATAACTATTATTACGAGTTTTATTATTTACGTTTTAATTGCAATAGTTATCGAGTCATACGAAATGGTCACATGTCCGAGTCATGACTCTCGGCTCATTGTCCAAGTCCGAAGTAATAAGCAAATGTCATAAATACAAAAGTATCTCCGTCCAACACAATCCCAATCCACGTGCTACAACAATAGGGTCCGACTACGGCACCCGACTAACCTATCTCCGTCATTCTAAGTGACCGTCTCACAATCGGTCCCCAAAACCACTTTATCGTCAACACAACTTCAAATAATACCACGAGTCCATAATGCTCGTCAACCGCTTCAAAATCCAATGAGCCACAATTATAATAATAGCTAACAATATATAATAACCATGAAATTGAATTTAGCCGAAATATATATATTTCGACATCACCAACGGTTCTAAAAAATAACCGTATTCGGGTCAAGTTACCAAGTCAACCCGAGTCGAAAACATATACCAAGTGTTACGTGGGTCCCACCCGAGACCACAAGGTCGCGGCTAGCTCACGGGAGCTCGACCCAAACAAAAATAAATAACCAAACCGACCCAAAAGGGGTCGTCGGCTCCAACCCAAGTCGAACAACAAGAACAACAATCAAGAATCCAATTAATAATCAAACACAATGACCAAATGGGGTCAATAACCAAGAAATTCGGGTCGAAAAGTCGACCATAACTCGGAATCATCAAAAAGTCGAGGGTGAGGCCCTCGGCTACGGGTCGACCACGCAAGGAAACACGACCAAACGTCAATACCCGGATACCAAACCAAGATTTAACCAAGTTTTAATAAAACCCATTATCATTTCATCCTTTTCTTTCCAAATCCGACCCAAAACAATAATAAATCCGTGGGTTTGGCTCGTTTTTCAACAAACCCGGTGCACCCCGTGCATACTTACCCGTGGATCTACAAAACTCGACCAAGAAAAGTGATGGTGATGAGGTGTACGGCGTCGGTGAGGCACGAACGAGGTGAGGATGGTTGTTTTTGGGCGCGTGAATCACAAGATAATAACAAGGGAGGTGTGGGAAGTGTTTTGGTGGTGGTGGCGTGTGGTGGTGCGCGGCGGTGGTGGCCGGACGAAGGGTGGCCGGCGGCTAGGAGAGGAGAGGAGAGGAGATGTGAGGTTTTGAAGATGGAAATGAGGTTATTAGTTTTAGGGTTAGGGTTAAATAAGGAAATTTTACACTTTGGCCCCTCTACTTAGTCTCCTTTATATATTGCACACAAAACCTTTTTATCACCAACTTTAGTTTATAAGAACGCCCCCTTACGTAAGTAAAAACTTACTAAGAAAATATTAAACGTTCCCAAAACTAGTTATATACACCATTTGTCGGGCTAAATATATTATTCCACTGAAACTCGTAATAAATACGTTACTAAAAGTCTAACGTATTAAAACTCATAAGTTTTTAAACTTTTCAGTTTCCTAGTGCCGGAGTCAACGTAGTACCAAGTGAGAATTTAAGAATACATCACTGAGCATAATATCAAAATGAATTATGAAAATAATTCACGAATTCCATAACATCGTAGAAACATAATTATCCATAAAATAGGTCTTACAAGTTCGTTTGTGAAATAAAATTCTAAATAAAATTATAAACGAACTTTAACGTAATGCGGGTTTTCAAAATAACTCCCTAAATTGCCGGTTGTCACATCCTCCCAGTCTCAGAAGAAACCCGTCCCGGGTTTCACTCGGAAAAATTCATCTACGAAGTGAAAAGCTTCGGATATCTCTTCCGGAACTCGTCCTCACGTTCCCACGTAAATTCTGGTCCATGTCGGGAATTCCAACGAACCTTGACGAGCGGAATGCGACTTCGCTTGAGTCGTTTTACTTCACGATCTAAAATCTCCATTGGCTCTTCCACGAAGTTCAATTTCTTATCAACACGAATATCCTTCATTGGAATGACAGGCATCTCATCAGAAAGACATTTCTTCAAATTACTAACGTGGAATACGTCGTGAACTTTACTCAGTTCATGTGGTAATTCCAACCTATAAGCCACGGGCCCAATTCTTTCTAAGATAAGGAATGGTCCAATGTAGCGTGGGTTGAGTTTACCACGTTTCCCGAAACGTATCAAACCCTTCCAAGGCGAGACTTTCAGCATCACTTTGTCTCCAACCTGGAACTCTAAGGGTTTACGTCTCTGATCGGCGTAACTTTTCTGCCTATCTCTGGCTGCTTGCAACTGATCACGAATCTGGGCTACTTTCTCAGTAGTCTCCAAAATAAGCTCAGGGCCTGTGAGTTGGCTATCTCCAACTTCTGCCCAACCAATAGGCGAACGACACTTTCTGCCATACAAAGCTTCGAATGGTGCAGCTTTAAGACTTGTGTGGTAGCTATTATTATAGGAGAATTCCGCAAGGGGTAAATACTTCTCCCAGCCTTTACCAAAGTCTATGATGCATGCACGAAGCATATCCTCCAACGTCTGAATGGTCCTCTCACTTTGACCATCGGTTTGGGGATGATACGCAGTACTCATATCAAGTCTCGTCCCCAAAGCCGTTTGAAGTGATCGCCACAACGCTGACGTAAAACGGCTATCGCGATCCGAAATAATAGATATCGGGACTCCATGACGCGAAACAATTTCCTTCACATATAACCTCGCAAGTTTATCCACACTATCATCTTCACTTATTGCTAAGAAATGAGCAGACTTTGTCAGACGATCCACAATTACCCAGATAGCGTCACAACCGCTAGCTGTCCTCGGTAATTTGGTAATGAAGTCCATTGTTATCCGCTCCCATTTCCAGACTGGAAGTTCTGGTTGCGTTAGTAATCCTGACGGTCTCTGGTGTTCGGCTTTAACCTTAGCACATGTCAAGCACTTACTAACGTACGATGCTATATCTGCCTTCATGTTTGGCCACCAATAGAACTTCTTAAGGTCTTGGTACATCTTGTCAGATCCCGGATGAATAGAGTACCTCGACTTATGCGACTCATGCATAATTAACTCCCGAATTCCTCCATATAAAGGTACCCAAATCCGATCTCCAAAACATAACAATCCATCAGAACGCTTAACAAATCCTTTCTCATTCTCAGCCATCCCAAATATATTCTCGGCAGATCGGTTTTCTGCTTTCAACGCTTCCGTTTGAGCTTCAAATATTTGAGACGGTAATGGCGATATGATAGTCATTCCCAATGACCTAACTCGCAACGGTGATATTCTTTCCTTTCGACTAAGAGCATCAGCAACAACGTTTGCCTTACCAGGATGGTAGCGAATTTCACAATCATAATCGCTTAGCAACTCAATCCAACGTCGCTGTCTCATATTGAGCTCTTTTTGATTCAAGATGTGTTGTAGACTTTTATGGTCAGTGAAAACAACACACTTTGTTCCATACAAGTAATGTCTCCATATCCTTAAGGCAAAAACCACAGCACCTAACTCCAAATCATGGGTGGTGTAGTTTTTCTCATGCTTTTTGAGCTGTTGGGAAGCATAAGCTATCACCTTCTCTCCTTGCATTAACACGGCTCCCAATCCTTTATGTGAGGCGTCACAATAGACGACGAAATCCTCGTTACCTTCCGGTAACGCTAAGATAGGAGCACTACACAACATCTTCTTAAGCAACTGAAATGCTTCCTCTTCTTTATCCCCCCATTCATACGTAACACTCTTTTGAGTCAATTTGGTTAATGGTTTAGCTATCTTCGAAAATCCCTCAATGAATCTTCGGTAATAACCGGCTAGACCTAAAAATTGACGAACTTCGGTTGGGGTTGTAGGTGCAGCCCAATCTTTTATCGCCTCAATCTTAGCAGGATCCACATGGACTCCTTGTCTATCAATCACATGACCCAAAAATTGTACCGTCGGAATCCAGAATTCGCATTTCAAAAACTTGGCATAGAGTTTCTCCTTCCTGAGCAATTCTAAGATGAGTTTTAGATGCTCCTCATGCTCCTTCTCACTCTTTGAATAAATCAGAATGTCATCGATGAATACAATCACGAACTTATCTAAGTAAGGCTGACACACCCGATTCCTGAGATCCATGAATATTGCCGGTGCGTTAGTCAACCCAAACGGCATCACCTGAAACTCGTAATGCCCGTAACGGGTTCTGAAAGCCGTTTTCGGAATATCCTCCTCGCGAACTCGAAGTTGATGATATCCCGATCTCAAATCGATCTTCGAGTACACACTCGATCCTTGGAGTTGATCGAACAAGTCGTCGATCCTAGGTAACGGGTATCTATTCTTCACCGTTAACTTGTTCAACTCTCGGTAATCAATGCACATACGGAACGATCCATCCTTCTTCTTCACAAATAAGACTGGGGCTCCACAAGGTGAAGAACTTGGTCTTATGAATCCTTTTTCGGCTAACTCCGCCAATTGTTTTGACAACTCTTCTAGCTCGGTAGGTGCAAGACGATAAGGCGTTCGTGCTACAGGTGCAACACCAGGTATCAACTCGATCTGAAACTCCACTTGTCTAGTCGGCGGGATTCCCGGCAAATCATCGGGAAACACATCAGGAAAATCACGAACTATAGGCACATCTCCAATGCACCTTTCCTTCTTCTTCGTCCCTCCTTTCTCAGAAATTTGAGCTAAGAAAAGGTAACATCCCTTCTCCATTAGCTTTGGTAACTTAGTGCAAGAAATAACTGCTAATCGGGATGGGCTCCTAGAATCCTTTCGATCTCCTAATATATTTAGGATCTCCTTTCCGTAAGGTACACACACGATCTTCTCGTCGCAGAGTATGTGAGCACGATACTTCGACAACCAATCCATACCAATGATGACATCAAAACTTCCTAACGTGACGGGTAGAAGATCTATATTGAAAGGGTGGTTCAAGAAATTTAACGTGCAACCGCGAATGATAGTATTAATCCTTTCTATATTTCCATTTGCTAACTCAATATCATATCTAATTCCTAAGGCCATCGGGGGTTTCTCGAGTAAGGGTGCAAACGTAGTGGACACAAAACTCCTATCGGCACCAGTATCAAATAGTATGGAAGCATAACGATTATTGAGAAGGAACGTACCAGTAACGACGTTCGGATCTTCTCCTCTCTCGTTCCCGAGTGCATACACTCTTCCCTGAGCAGCTCCAGCTTCCACACGTTGGTCCCTGATTCCTCCCGAACCATCACTTTTTTATCACACAAGCTAACCACTTGTGAATGGTTAACCGTAATACCTAAATGGAGCCCGGGAGAAACTAGCAGGTGACGAGGTAGAAAGTTGGGGGTGATGGTCAAACGGGTCAACGCAGGTCAAATAGTTGACCCTGCGTTTTATTTATTAAAGGGTGTGGGCTGGGTGTGTGTTGGGCCAGGCTTTGGTTTGGATTGGATTTTGTTTTGAGTTTGGATTTGGATTTAGTAATATTAATAGGATCCGTTTGGTTTAAGTAGTATACAAGCCCAAGGACCTATTGTGTAACTTCTGATTCTTGAGGGGCCTTTCCTGCCAACATTCCAAACTTTAATCCAAGGGCCAAACCTGTCAATATCATTTACACAAGGACCAATATGGATAATTTTATCATTTTAAACATTAAAGGACCATTTGTGTAATTTTTGGATTCTTGGATTCTTGGGGGACTAAACTTGTAAATTCCCAAAAGTTATCAAATTGTTCCATTTTGTAAATTCATAAATAGTACAAGGGTATTTTGTAAATTTCCAAGTTTTGAATACCCAGGGACCATTTTTGCCAATTTTGTAACTTGAGGGGTAAAAGTTGTCATTTTGTGTAAACTTTTATCCAGGGATCATTTGTGAACATTTTTGACTTCCCAAGGACTAAAGTTGACTTTTCATTCCAAAATAAACTTCTAGGGACTAAAACTGTCATTTATGAAACTTGGGGGACCTGTTTTGCCATTTGTGCAATTTTGAACTTCAAGGGTAAAATTTGTTATTTCATGATTCCTGGGGGACTGTTGTTGACTTTTCTTCAAAATAATTTTCCCAGGGACCATTTTTGGCATTTCTTGAAAGTTCAGGGACTGATTTTGCCAAGTGTGCAAACTTTGCACGTTTTCCTTTGTTTTCAGTCCTTTTGCACCTGAAACGTATAAAAACACAATTCAAAGATATTTATAGTATTATGTAGTGTTTCTGTGTGTTTTTAACTATTTTTTGTATTTAAAATGGAACAGAAATGATGAGTTTTTAGGAACTCATCAATACCCCATACTAAAACATTGCTAGTCCATAGCAATCTATAATCTAATAACAACCCGTTTTGAAAATTTAATGGATTTTGATATCTCTTTACCAGACAGCCATTACTTCTGGAGTAGCCAGGTGTGAGAACTGTGGTACACCTGATAACCGTGTGATTTTGAGCAAACCACCAGCTGTCAACGGATTTGATTTGTCTTTACCAAAAGCCGTTTGCTTCTGGACTAGCCAACTCTTGATGGAATAGTCAACATCTTGGTGAGCTGATTACCAATTATGGTTTTTCACTGCCTTTACCACAAGCCATAATCTTACGGGTTAGCCAACTCATTTGCTTTATGGGATATGGGGAGTTGAGGAACCATACAATTTTTGGCAAATTGCAAGCCATAACGGATTTGAGATATCTTTACCAAGAGCCGTTTGCTCCTGGATTAGCCAATCCTTATGTGGTTTAGACATGATGGATTAATAACCATTTGTTGCGTTAATGCCAAGTACTTCATTTAAGTGAAAAATTTTAAAATTTTGGCCATTTTGGGGAAAAAGGGCATATAAGTGATCAAATTCGCCAGAATTTCCCCCCCACACTTAGAAATTAATATTGTCCTCAATATTCAAAGTCCCGGTTATTATGCCGAATCTTTGAACGTAGAAAGATAATATTTATAGCTAAGTGAGGTAACACAACAATTATTTTATTTTTCTGTATTTACAATTTTTTATTTCATTTTTAAGATATATACAACATGTGGGTATTCTACCCCACACTAAAGTGGTAGAAAGGGGAAAGAAGACAGAAATATGGGTGAAAACCCATATTGAGCTACTGTTTTTGATTACCGAGTCGCTAGCTTGACTTGACCCCGAATTAAATTGTCCATGGGGAAATAGAGTGGGATTGCCACTCACAGATTGGATGAGAAATTGGAGTGGGATTGCCACTCACAGAATTATAAATGCTAAGTTTAGAAGATTATTTTTGATTTTTAACTTTTATAAATGTTTTTTTATTTTTAAATTTTTATATATATATACAAAAGAAAGAAAATTCTTAACAACCGCCCCTCGAAAGGGAATCTGGGTCTGACAGAGCTCAGTAACTGTAAACAGCCAACAACCAAATGTTGTAACTGAGGGACTATCAAACTATGCAAGTTGTGTGCAAAGGAAAAATGTTTTTGTATTTTATATTGTTTATGAAATGAAATATGATATAGTATATGTAATCACTACCTCCCAGGCTTGTGTCAGGTTTACCACGCCAACTAATCACTTGTGAATGATCAACTGTAATAAATATGCCCTGACAGCCTCAGAGTTGAATGATAAAGTATATATAATATACATACAAGGATAGATATTTCAACAAAATATAAAATACAAGTCATAGTAGGCAGCACACCTCCCCGGCAGCGGCGCCAAAATTTGATTCCTCCCGAACCATCACTTTTTTTATCACACAAGCTAACCACTTGTGAATGGTTAACCGTAATATCTAAATGGAGCCCGGGAGAAACTAGCAGGTGACGAGGTGGAAGGTTGGGGGTGATGGTCAAACGGGTCAACGCAGGTCAAATAGTTGACCCTGCGTTTTATTTATTAAAGGGTGTGGGCTGGGTGTGTGTTGGGCCAGGCTTTGGTTTGGATTGGATTTTGTTTTGAGTTTGGATTTGGATTTAGTAATATTAATAGGATCCGTTTGGTTTAAGTAGTATACAAGCCCAAGGACCTATTGTGTAACTTCTGATTCTTGAGGGGTCTTTCCTGCCAACATTCCAAACTTTAATCCAAGGGCCAAACCTGTCAATATCATTTACACAAGGACCAATATGGATAATTTTATCATTTTAAACATTAAAGGACCATTTGTGTAATTTTTAGATTCTTGGGGGACTAAACTTGTAAATTCCCAAAAGTTATCAAATTGTTCCATTTTGTAAATTCATAAATAGTACAAGGGTATTTTGTAAATTTCCAAGTTTTGAATACCCAGGGACCATTTTTGCCAATTTTGTAACTTGAGGGGTAAAAGTTGTCATTTTGTGTAAACTTTTATCCAGGGATCATTTGTGAACATTTTTGACTTCCCAAGGACTAAAGTTGACTTTTCATTCCAAAATAAACTTCTAGGGACTAAAACTGTCATTTATGAAACTTGGGGGACCTGTTTTGCCATTTGTGCAATTTTGAACTTCAAGGGTAAAATTTGTTATTTCATGATTCCTGGGGGACTGTTGTTGACTTTTCTTCAAAATAATTTTCCCAGGAACCATTTTTGGCATTTCTTGAAAGTTCAGGGACTGATTTTGCCAAGTGTGCAAACTTTGCACGTTTTCCTTTGTTTTCAGTCCTTTTGCACCTGAAACGTATAAAAACACAATTCAAAGATATTTATAGTATTATGTAGTGTTTCTGTGTGTTTTTAACTGTTTTTTGTATTTAAAATGGAACAGAAATGATGAGTTTTTAGGAACTCATCAGTCCCCATTATCTTGTCGTCCACGGTTTCCTCCAGCTCCACGGTTTCCATGATTGTACCCATTACCACCCGAGCCTTGATTTCCACGGTTCCACGATTCTCTACACTCATTCCTATAGTGTCCCTTCTTTCCACACCCATAACAAGTAACATCTGCCTTGTTTCTCATCTCAGGAGCAGCCTGGACCATAGCAAGAGGTCGAGCTCTACAGTCCCTAGCTGTGTGTCCTTTCTTTGAGCAGTTCTGGCATTTCACACTACACCATCCAATATGATGCTGGTGGCAACGATCACACTTGGGTGCATCACCGTTCTGGTTCGTCTTATCTCCATTCCTAATAGCATAAGCCTTAGCTTGTCTCTTGCTTCGGTGATCATTACCCTTAGAGTGACGGTCTCTCTTTCTCTTTCCATTCTTCTCCTTATCAGCTTCTTCTAATTCCAACGAATCCATAAGTTGTTGAGCAATTGTGATTGCCTCATGGATGTTTGCAGGCCTAGCAGAAATCACATCATTTCTCGTAGCTACAGGCAACCCATCAGTATACCTCTCGATCTTTTGAGTCTCGGTTTTCCCCATATCTGGGCAAAGCAAGGCTAATTCCTGGTAACGACGATTGTAAGTCGTCATGTCATTACCTTTCACCTTGTGGTTCCAAAACTCAATCTCTAGCTTCTTGACCTCATTCCTTGGGCAATAAGTCTGAATCATCAGAGACTTAAATTGCTCCCAAGTCATGGCATAAGCTACATCACTCCCAACTGAATTTCGGTAATTGTTCCACCAAGTTAAAGCTTCATCCTTGAAAGTAAAAGAAGCAAACTTTACCTTCGCATTCTCCGCACAACCACTGACATTAAACACTGACTCAGTCTTCTCAATCCACCTAACCAAGTAAACCACTCCTTCAGTTCCACCAAACTCAATAGGTCCACAAATCTTAAACTCCTTGTAGTGACATCCGTTAGCACGAACAGGTGGAAATGATCCAGCAGAATTGTTGGAATGATTTGACTCAGCTAGTAGCTCAGCAACTCTTTGCTTCACAAGTTGATTGATCATTGCTTGATCCACAGTAGGTGCATTAAGTGGAACATGATCATTGTCTCCCTGAACATCAACATTTTGATTCCTGTTGTTGCGGTTAGTAGTGTCCAGGTTATCAGGAGTAGGGGTTTCAACATTTCGAGTAGGACGGCGTCCTCGACAACTAGGGATAGTCGTTGCAGGACCAGTTCTGGTAGCTCTAACAGGGTTTCGTCGTGGGGCAATTAATATAAGTCACAATACAAGGTTCGTAAGTCTCCACTAACACGTACCATAACGTCTAACAAGAATCCGATTGGTGAAAGTCGAAATACGAACATAATACCAACACAATATCAACCACGCAAATAGGAACACAATTCTCCATGTACGCCAAAAACCATAGAATATCATACGAAATCACCATCATCCATACAAGTAGCGGTCGATACTTCGCTCGAAAATACCAAACGACATAATAAATACTAATCGTTCCATACGAGACGAACATACAATCCGAATAGCATGACTTAAGGGATAGAATAACCAGCTCTCCTAACCAAGCACTCCCTGGCTTAGGAAGCAACATAACAAGAACACAAATCTAATCGATCTAGCCATGATGCTGGCATAGACTCCTCAACTCCGCAACAAACTCAGCAACAAACTCAGCAATAAACTCAGCAATGGCCATCTCAAGTCGGTCAGACATCCGCGAGATCCTCTCGCCCTGTGCAGTAATCCGAGTCCACATCCTACCAGTCTCACCCAAATCTGCAGGCTCAGCAGATATCTCAGATGGCGCATCCGACGCCACGGGACTACCAGGTGGTGAATCAAGCAAAAACGGATGATCAGGTGAAACCGGTTCTAACGGATGTATCGGGGAGTCAGGCTCCTAAGCCTGAACTGGCGGTGCTAACAAACCATCATCGTCAGGCATCTCCTCCTCTTGAGGATCATCCTTCTCCCGCTCACCCTCGTACTCCTCGTCGAAGGGGTACTCCATCACTCGTCATCTCCGAGCAGGTGAACCACGAGGCGATAAAGTCGGCGACTTAGGGCGACAATGGGACGATAAAGTAGTAGTAGCTGAATGCATGACCATCACGTATGGGTCATCAGGGGTCATAGTGATCTACGAAGGGCGACGCGTACTAGCAATAACAATTCTTAATAATAACACATGCAAAGGAGGCTATGATTTGTGACAACGGCGTAGGGTAGGTGTAAGTGTTTCAAAACAACTAAATCACAACTCAAATTACCATACTAAAAATCCTCATCGAATAATTCCAACATATAATCTCAATAAAAAGAGTTTCAAACACCGCATTACTAAAATGTTTATAAAACATATAGACCATATAATTCCTCGAAACGCCATCTTATACTAAATCCATAAACCTCAAATCATCTCAAGAAATCCCAAATCTAACAATCATCTCAAATATCTCATAATACCTCAAATAATAGAAGATGCTTCGGCTTGGCGGGCTGGCGGGCAGTGGTCAAGGATCATTTTCTATAAAATTTCGGTTATAGTTTAGGCGTTTATTTACCTAGTTCTCTATAACCTTGGCTCTGATACCAATCTGTAACACCCCCAAAATTTGATACAGCGGAAGACTCAACAAGCTTTCGGGGTGCTACGGGGATTGGTATCCAACACAAGACAATATAGAACGAGATAAAGTAAACATAATAAAAACACAACCAAAACGGGGTTTTAACGTTTACATTTATCCCAACATCATTCAGAGTCAGGCCCAAAATAACATAACAGTAGGTCCAAAATTAATTATCAGAGTTTAGAAAAATAGATCCATAAACCATGAGCCTTGGCCGAGCCTTCCATTCCAAGCATCCGTATCATCACTTAATTACCTGAGAAAACGTGCTAAAAGTCAGCTTTCGCTGGTGAGATCATAGGTTTACATTCATCTAACAATATAGTGGACATATACGCAAAACGCTTGCTAGCTAGACTAAGGATTCGCTAAAAGCCTGCGGATACCCTCCGCTCCAACCTAACACACGGATACCCTCCGTTCTAACATAGATATTCGGGTAACCCCCGCAATACCAATAAATACTCGGATAACCTCCGAAGTATTAATAACCTATAGGTGCACACTACAGTATCTAAATAAGCCAACCTTGAATAGTACACACGAAACTATGTGACTAAAGCTGACAATCCAAATAAGCCAACCTTGAATAGTACACACAACAAATATGTGACTAAAGCTGACAATCCACCAATAACCAAATAAGCCAACCTTGAATAGTACACACAACATATATGTGACTAAAGCTGACAATCCATCAATAACCAAATAAGCCAACCTTGAATAGTACACACAAAGTGTGTGACTAAAGCTGACAATATATCCTAGTCCATACGCATAGCAAGTTTTAGAAAGAATATAGAAGCGATAATAGTCCACATAAAATAATTTGCACGTTTCTCACCCCAAGTATTGAAAACATAGTTCAAGATTAAAAAGTGGGGCTATGACTCACCTCAAGTCCAGAAAATAGCAAGAAGAAGTCGGTAGAAATAAGATGTATAGTAACTCACGAAACAGCAACTACAGACTCGGCACGACCTAACAATATTAACTTGTTCAACAATCATTTCCTCAAATTCGAGATATTCCCAAACCCGGACGAGAATCTGTTTTATTTCCGAAAATCCATTTCGTATTAGTTTGGTGTATTTACGTTTGGTATCCATACGGGTGGTGGGTCGACACAAAACATACCAAAAGGTCACACAAAGGATAATCAAATAAATTATGGATCTAATATTAGTCCAATATATTATTTAAATAAACCGCCGAAGTTTATCAAATCCGTCGATTTGATAATCCTCATATTTATTTACGTAACATACCGTTCCAAGATTACACCCAATCCTAAAGCACATAGCACATAAATACTATATGGTAGATATCATAGTTTAATAAATTTCTCATATATATCGTCAAATTGGCCAGATTTCCCGATATATACACTCGCAATTTATTACACTTTACATATACCACAACCTATGGGCGTCGTAGGATACGATGCCCATTAATATATTCATTTTATATAGCCAAATAACCCGATTCAACCCTTCGGTTAAGTGGTTATTTAGTTATAGAAAACGTTTATATTAATCGTCATATATCCGTGACAACACGAAAGTCACAAATAATAACTTACCTGGACTCGAGTGACAACGACTTCGCATAACTCGATAAGTTTATTTATTATATATCAAATGACATTTTGATTTAATATTTAGTAATTGTCGAGAATTCCTCGCTTTATAACAATTTCTTTATAATAATAATACGTTCAATAATATTATGCCACTTTCGTAGCATAATATATATCTAGTTGTATTATTTATAATATGACTCGTGATTAATATTATTATTAATATACGCGCTTATATAATTATATATCCGTTATTCACGTCTATATATTCATATAAACGTTTATATTATCAATAACTATTATTACGAGTTTTATTATTTACGTTTTAATTGCAATAGTTATCGAGTCATACGAAATGGTCACATGTCCGAGTCATGACTCTCGGCTCATTGTCCAAGTCCGAAGTAATAAGCAAATGTCATAAATACAAAAGTATCTCCGTCCAACACAATCCCAATCCACGTGCTACAACAATAGGGTCCGACTACGGCACCCGACTAACCTATCTCCGTCATTCTAAGTGACCGTCTCACAATCGGTCCCCAAAACCACTTTATCGTCAACACAACTTCAAATAATACCACGAGTCCATAATGCTCGTCAACCGCTTCAAAATCCAATGAGCCACAATTATAATAATAGCTAACAGTATATAATAACCATGAAATTGAATTTAGCCGAAATATATATATTTCGACATCACCAACGGTTCTCAAAAATAACCGTATTCGGGTCAAGTTACCAAGTCAACCCGAGTCGAAAACATATACCAAGTGTTACGTGGGTCCCACCCGAGACCACAAGGTCGCGGCTAGCTCACGGGAGCTCGACCCAAACAAAAATAAATAACCAAACTGACCCAAAAGGGGTCGTCGGCTCCAACCCAAGTCGAACAACAAGAACAACAATCAAGAATCCAATTAATAATCAAACACAATGACCAAATGGGGTCAATAACCAAGAAATTCGGGTCGAAAAGTCGACCATAACTCGGAATCATCAAAAAGTCAAGGGTGAGGCCCTCGGCTACGGGTCGACCACGCAAGGAAACACGACCAAACATCAATACCCGGATACCAAACCAAGATTTAACCAAGTTTTAATAAAACCCATTATCATTTCATCCTTTTCTTTCCAAATCCGACCCAAAACAATAATAAATCCGTGGGTTTGGCTCGTTTTTCAACAAACTCGGTGCACCCCGTGCATACTTACCCGTGGATCTACAAAACTCGACCAAGAAAAGTGATGGTGATGAGGTGTACGGCGTCGATGAGGCACGAACGAGGTGAGGATGGTTGTTTTTGGGCGCGTGAATCACAAGATAATAACAAGGGAGGTGTGGGAAGTGTTTTGGTGGTGGTGGCGTGTGGTGGTGCGCGGCGGTGGTGGCCGGACGAAGGGTGGCTGGCGGCTAGGAGAGGAGAGGAGATGTGAGGTTTTGAAGATGGAAATGAGGTTATTAGTTTTAGGGTTAGGGTTAAATAAGGAAATTTTACACTTTGGCCCCTCTACTTAGTCTCCTTTATATATTGCACACAAAACCTTTTTATCACCAACTTTAGTTTATAAAAACGCCCCCTTACGTAAGTAAAAACTTACTAAGAAAATATTAAACGTTCCCAAAACTAGTTATATACACCATTTGTCGGGCTAAATATATTATTCCACTGAAACTCGTAATAAATACGTTACTAAAAGTCTAACGTGTTAAAACTCATAAGTTTTTAAACTTTTCAGTTTCCTAGTGCCGGAGTCAGCGTAGTACCAAGTGAGAATTTAAGAATACATCACCGAGCATAATATCAAAATGAATTATGAAAATAATTCACGAATTCCATAACATCGTAGAAACATAATTATCCATAAAATAGGTCTTACAAGTTCGTTTGTGAAATAAAATTCTAAATAAAATTATAAACGAACTTTAACGTAATGCGGGTTTTCAAAATAACTCCCTAAATTGCCGGTTGTCACATTGTGGGTGTTTTTTTGTGAGTTAAAGTGAATGTGTTAAAGCTGATGTGGCGCTGACGTGGCACCGTGTTAAACTTTAACTCAAGTTATTGATGTAAGTGCTCTAAGAGGGTGGGTTTTATTATTATTATTATTATTATTATTATTATTATTATTATTATTATTATTATTATTATTATTATTATTATTATTATTATTATTATTATTATTATTATTATATATTAAAGGAGAAAGGAAACTACGTCGTTTCACCATGTGGGTTTCCCGCCAAAAATGCCAGGCTCGAGCCCATATTTACCGGCCCAACTTGCGTTTTTCTTTTACCCACCTTTTTCGCCTGATCCAATACGTTGTGTACTAGGTTGTTCCAGAGATTTCCACACACACCACACACACCTATATATCCACCGCTACACACATTCCCTTATCCATATGTAAGAATCGTCACTATCCAGTTGGGGATTTGAGGATGGTACCTTGAAACTCTAGAAGTGGAACCATACAATCGCCAATGTCATAACGTTTTCAAGATGGGGATAAAAATAGGGGTCGTTACTAATTTTTCGAGGATGAAGCCACATGAAGAAACATACCCATCATCTTTGCAGGTTTGTTTATATATACTTTATGTTAAGAAGATTTTTTTTTTTTTTTTTTTTTTTTTTTTAACTTAAAGTTGTTATACCAAGTTTAAGTATACAAATTGGATTTATGTTATAGTTTGATAGTTTGGTATAAACGGTTAATTTACAGTTTTGGTCAACTATGGCAGAAACCATAACGTCAGGTCAGTGGAAGTTCCTAAGATCTGGACATTTTTGGGCTTGGATCTGTTCTACTTGATAGTATCCTACTGATATATACAGGTATGCCATGGCGAAGTTAAGAAGAAACATTATTTTTTTTTTATCTTCCATTTTGATTAATTGCCAGCCCCCATTTGAATTGTTTTTCTTGATAGATAATGTGTATGTTTTTGGGATAGTGTATTGAGCATTGATAGTCGATAAAACCTAGAGGTCATCATGATTTTGAAGTGAAGAGGCTGATTGTATTATTTATATAGTCATCATTATTATTTGTATAGATTTTTATTGATTGAACTATAACTCAAAAGTCTTCATGAGAGTATACACATCGATCGTAGTTTATTGTTGATATTTGACATCAAGTATCTTTAGGAAGTTACAAATGTTTAGATGATTACCAAAATAAATTCATTGTTAATTTACAAATGATTAGATGATTACCGAAATAAACGAAGCAGTGTTACATGAAAAAGAATATCTGCTTAAACAAATCCTCATTCATATGGGTGCTAAATTTGGTTTGCTATTTGTTTTTTTGGCTACAGATAAGTACCTAGGAACGGCCTCCGAACTCCACGTGCGAATATATGGAGAGCCTGCACATTACTTTCGGGTACGACTCCTTTTGTTGACAATTACCATTGTGGCTTTCATCATTTACAGGTGCATTCCCAAACACTCCCACAAATTAAGCATATATGCATTCCCAAACACTCCCATAAATTAAGTCATTTTAGTCAATATAAGCTACTTATTACTTTACAAGTTGTTTGAACGAACAATTCCTTAATTAGTTTGTCGTTTTGTATCCAACAGTTGGAGGAGATTAAGAAAACTTGAGGCCATGCGCTCGAGGGTGGAGTTGCTGGGAGAGATTACTTACTTTTTTAGGTTATATCTTTTTACGTTACATCAACTTCAGTTTCTTTGAATTTTGTAGCAGGACAAATTATATAATTATTAAGTTGTTGTAGACTTGTAGTTACTGGATATAGTGAAACCAATCATATATTATGGGTAATTATTAAGTCACAAGTAGTTGCAAAAACTTATTATAGTTACTACAGAATTAATTGTGTGCTTTTTATTGTTACATATCAGAGTGATTTTTTAAAATGCAGCGCCAAATACCCCCTAAATATGTTCAGTTTTATGTGAAGACTATCATAGTCTATGTTTATCTTTTCCTCTATATGGTATGAGAAAAACAACCTGGCACTTCCTTTGTATTCGGAAATTCATAAACTTAAAATCCTGCTGCAAAACTGCAATTGTGCAACTGATTTGTCCTGCAGCAGGAAAGAGTCATGAGGAAGAGTGTGAGAAGATGCAAGTATTATCAAAAGTTACAATGTGGAAAAGGTTAATATAATTTAAACAAATATCTTAATTAAAATAAGATATATAAGATTGTTAGGATTATATTAATTCTTCTCATTTTGTTGTTACAGGTACTAATGTAATATCAAAACAGGTTCCACTTTCCCAATATATTGGTAATAGCCGTGGTCATTGCTTGAGGTAAATGGACTTACAACTTTGATGTTACTAAGTCAGTGGTCATTGCTTAAGGTATCGACTATAAGTGAAACAAACAATATAGTGTTTTTGGGCTAGAAGCATGTAAATCGTTAAAAAGAATCAAAATAGGTCTACATAATTATCCAGTTGTTAGAGAGGGACACTGAGTACCCAGGGATGACTTAACTTTTCAAGTTTAAACCCTTTGGCCCATTATAATTTTGGCTAATATTACCCATTAAAAATTATGAAAGCCAACTTGACCAGCTACTGAACAAGTACCAAAATTTTTAGGTTGCTTCTATTGTCAATGAACTCAGATTGCGGACTGACGCGTCAGCTTCGAGGGTAGGTTCATACTGAAATACAAGTCGCAGTACGTATGCCCCAGTGAGATGAGTTAATATGGTACCAACAGAAATGCTTCGTAGATCGGTAATTCTTGATTAGTAAGTACCCTTATCTAAATCTATAAATGTGACTAAGGGGGTATTTGGACGTGCAATTGGAATTGATTATTGAGATCAGAGCCTTTCGGAGAAACAACCAGTAGCCGACTATAGCTTATCCAAAAGTCAGCTGTAAGTATATAATACTTGATGGTTAAATAAGATCTCCCGTCTTTTTACAGAGCCAATCTCAGTAGAATGACTAACAAGTATGTCTCTACAACATTGCAGGCATCAAACTTATGTTGTTGGTACTCTAGGTCCACATAAATACATGTCAAATTGCCGTTACAGTACCCATTACGCTGATAGTAGTATTATAAACTCACAACATAAGGTACTATAAAAATGGGATACTTATAATATCTTATATAGTTGGCTAGATGTGCGGGTCTGGTGGGTTCGGTAACAGTTAAACGCTGGTGTTGGGGCGATTTCAACCTGCTGTCATGTTTCCCTTTTAGCAATGTTTTTTGTTTGACCCATTTCAACCTGCTGTCATATATTTCCTCTAATGTATTTTGTTTTTAAGAAAAGTGTGTATAGAAAATAGAGAAGTTACATTGGTCTCGACTGTGTTAAGTGTTCATTTTAATGATGTATGTTTAACGCCACTTTGTAGTATTTATTGCCTATTCAGTAACATGCTATTGTCATTTAGTTAACCAATTAGGTTGGTATATACATATAATGATTAGCATCACACTACAACCTTTTTTAGCAAGTAAACCTCTATCTCTTTTCTATCATGTAACGCGCTTTGCATTTTATGTTTAGATCATGATTTTTAATCCTTAGCTTGCGGAAATAGTTTGTCAAATATTTCTATTCAAGGGCCTTACAACTTTCATCTCTAGAAATATTAATCAAACTATTAATTGTAATCGTGACAGGAAGCCACAAAAGGGATAGGAAGAGAGATCGCAGTAGCTTGCCAAAAACATTGAAATTTTACAGCGAAAAAAACCCCGCAAGGCCGCAACGCGGCCGACCGCCACCATACTTGTTATTATTATTATTATTATTATTATTATCAAACTAAGTGGGTGGTATAGAATGAGTTTCTAAAAACCGTAAAACAATTACGATATGTTAAATCGGGTAAGGTGGAATCTCAATTTCAATTCCTCTGAAGCCAACAGATGGACTAAACTGATTATAAGATAGTAATAGGTAAGGTATACAAAACTTGCCTTAGCATGCAAAATCATGCACAATTGAAATGAAGCATTTCTCTTTCACAAAGTTAAAATCCAAGAATGTCTCGTTGGGGATTCTAATTTTTATTACTATATATGTGACGTTTTAGATCTTTATATAATAGTCAAACACTCTTATAATTAATCAACTCTATCTTCGTAAGCATTGGGTACAGATGATGTATGGTGTAGTAACAAAAGTGCAAAAAGATTTATACCACATATAATAGAATCTAACCAATATTTTAAAGGCATTCTCTTTGCCATCTATATTAAGATTTATGAGCATCAAACAAATCATCAAGATAATGGCGAAGAGGCTAACTGAACTTTAATTTATAACGCATGTCATGCTTAAGCTGTCCATAAAATATAAAACAGAAAAGAAAAGAAATATAACTTGCATGTCGAGCACATATATAAAACTTGCATGTACCTGTTAGGGCCCTTCTAACCTTCTCGTCATCATCATTTCTGGACCTGCTATGTTCTCTGCCATAGGAATTCTGCTGCGGTAGCGATCCCTATCCGTTGCTCTAGGCTTGTCAAGATCAGACCGATCCCTACTTCAGCTACGGTTTCTCCGTTTGAAATACCTGATCCTATATCGTCTATATGCCTGACACTTCATTCTGAACATAGTTAAAATACAAAAATCACCAATTGTACAACATAAGAAGAAAACATCATAATTTACATATTATATATCATTAACAATTATTTAAAAAAAATTAGTTTACCGCATAAGAATCATCAAATTTTGGGTCAACGATCTAAAAAGGATTCCATGTATGGGTTCTCAAGGTCACAATGTTATGAGTTCTATTCAAGTTATAATACAATTATGAGAAGCCATTAAACTAAACTAACATAAGATTCTAATATAATGTTGTAATTGCAACAAAGAACATATTAATTTCAATATGATCCATGGTCATGATTTTAAAATTCATGATATGTACCTTGGTACATACAGGAACAATCTCATCTTTTAACATCCTTCATATCTGTTATCTTAAACAATACAACCCTGCGCCACAATCACTAGTTGCAAGATGATCACCACTTTTATCAAACTCGATTGCTTTCTTGAAGCTTTCTTGTGTACATCCATAACGTACCAATCTGTTCACTTTTTATGTCCCTAAACCTAATATATAAAAAAGCTGGATAAAGAAATGTCACACAAATTAAATGATTAAAAAGGATGATAAGTGGCCATAGTTGCATGTTAAAAAACGGGAATATTACCCTTTTTAAGACGATAATGTGGGTATCAAGTTATGGAGTTCGATCTTCAAGTCGAAACTGAATGCTTCTCACTACCAACATTTATACATCACAAAATCCTTTAATCTTATTATCAATTCACCTTGATTGATAGACCCTATGATTAAGTGTAGCTCGGCAGAACAAAATGACGTGATCTGCAATAAGAAAAAAGTTACTTGTTTTACATTGATTATTGCCCCGATTCACTTAATATATGATGTGATTATATGTCCGGTTAACATCACCTTTACAATATATGGAATGTATAAAGTTCTCTCCCGGCCCCAAAACGACTACATATATTTCAAAGATGAATTCGCCTCCTTACATTTTAATGTTATAAAGAAATAATGAATCTCATGTTTGGTGTCACTATTTGTCATATTTATAAAGGTTATATATATCTTTCTATTATAACACAATACAACAAGCTAAGTCTTCACCAGGTAGGACTATATACATACATTATTTCAAGGCCAAATACGTATCAGATGTGTATAAGCATCGATCAGTTGTGTATATGCAAAACTTTAAGATTTTAATATACTACAAACACGGCAAAGTGTCAAATAGTACTTTCAATGTTGTTTATCATGAATAGTGCAAACGAAAGTTTGATCCGACCTTTGTTTATTAAGAGACTTTACTTATTTCTATCGTCTAATGCAAACCGTTTGTTTCATGTTAATTATGCATTTTCAGTGAACTTATCATGCGGTGCAAATATTCGCTAACTGTTTGGAAATTAACATTTGGTGCTATAAAAGTTTGAACTGGTTTTCCAAACTAACTTTTCATCGATCGCATTCATACAAAAAGAAAAAACGTGACATCTGATTTCTTATTAATTTTATCCCACACAAGAATACTACAGTAGTTCACTGATACTAACAACTAATATTGTGAAAATAGATCGCCCGTCGGAAGGGTCATGCTACTAGTTATATATGTGAAATTTTAAGTGGATATATATGATAAGTTTGGAGTTAAAAAGGATATTATATATATAAAAAAATTCTCTCTAAGAGGGAAAATTAAGTGCTGAAAACTTATCAAGTGCGATTGTGTTTACTTTTCATAACAATGGAACTACCGTTGTAAAAGTAAAACATGAATTAGTTTGTTATATTAACAAACATGGTCCAACTCGAACAGCTATAATCAATATTTTTTCAAGTAACATGCTGATTATTACTACATTTAAGAGAAGCGACGAAGTAGACTATTTTCTTGGAAATAGAAATTGGGGAGCGTTAACATCGACCAAGGAGGAAGCTAATTAGCAAGGTCTCCTTTGGTTGTGTAACGGGAACACCAAACCAAAATGAACAAATGCGGTAGTTATATATGCAAACGATATTGTTTGGTTTAACGCACTTTTACCAAGTGAGGACGTAAAGGTCATTCTTTGTTTCTATGCATCAGATTATGCTAGCTTGCTTTCAAAAGCAGATCATTCTGTGCCTATTTTTTCTCAACGTTCTCTCGTATTGATATAAATGCAACATGTAAATATTGGATTTTTACAGAAAGTACCCGACTCGGCACACCCAATATATCACGCCCAAGAAATCTAGCCAACATCCTTTTTCGAAAAAACTACTCGCTCCACTAACTTTAGAGGAAGGTAAATCATAACTGTTTCTGTATTTTTTATTTTTTTAAAGCTATTTGTGGGATATGGAATTTGATGGTATGTTTGTTTATGCTATGCACATATTTCCTTTACGTATGCCTTGTCTCCGTGGTAATGCAGACAATTTGTTTCATGTTAATGGATTTTTATACGTAATGTTATCTTTTCAATGAACTTATCACGCGGTGCAAATCTTCGCTAATTGTTTGGATATTAACATTTGTTGCTATATAAGTTTAAACTGCTTTCATATGCAAACAGTAAACACGACATCTGATCCTTAATAATTTTATACAACACAAGAATACTAGTTCACTGATACTTGGGTCCAGCACGAAAAACTAATCAAATGTTTTTTCAAGTAAAAAGCTAATTATTAACATTCAAGAGAAGCGGCCAATAAGAACAAAGCGGACTATTTTCTTGGAAATAGAAATTCGGGAGCGTTAACATCGACCGATAACTGGCGAGCACCGAATAATCAACCAAGGAGGAAGCTTGGCAAGGTCACCTTTGGTTGCGTCTTAATAGGAGTAGATGGACCTTCGATAGCCTCCATCATTTCTTTGTAGTGCACTCGTTTACACCAACAATTCCAGTTGAAATACCCACAATTGGAGCATGTATTTGATGCCAACCATGCTTGCTCTTGCTTCATTGATCGCATAAACTTCTCATCGGTTAGTTTAGCTGATTTAGTAAACCAAAAAAGATTAATATAAATAACATGCGAGAACAACATACTGAAAGAAAAAAAAAAGGTAAAGTTCATCATACCATCATCCCAAAGATTAGCTGGTGAAAAGCCTGGCATCGAGAGTAATATGGACCGCGCCTTGCGGGTTTCTTCTTTCCGATGTTCTAAAAAGTCTACAAGCAATTCACCCATTTATACATATTATTTATGGCTATGAAAAAATTAATAAATACATTATTAATGACAACTAGACACACTAATAAAAAGATACGCCAATATGCCAACAACAAAGAAGTAATACAAATCAGTTGTAACTAACCAAAAATGAACTACAGTTTGATTTAATATCATATATATCAATAGTTGGTATTTGAAATTAACAATAATCGGAAGGTAAATAAAAATATACATTGAAGAAGAAAACGTATTGAAAAGAAAGAAAAGAAGGTAGATAAAAATTACCATCACAAATATTCTTCTTCTTCTGGTCGTCATGATTAGACGATGACAACTTTTGAAGTTGGTTTGATTCTGCATGTAGAGTTGAAGAAAAAATCAATTTCAATAATTATTTTCAGTCATTCATACAATCAGCATACAAATTTGTGACGATATATGTGCACGAGATTGTAATCATTTCTTAAGATTCTACTCTTCTTAATATCACAACTCGACTCTAAAAACTACGATTGCGCTATGATCAAACAAAGACATCATTGTCTAAAAATTCAGTAGACTAAGGTAAATCATTGACTTCCAAACCCACCAAACACACTATCACTAAGGGCAATCACTTGGTGGAAGATATGAAACGGCCTTTAAACCAACCGTGACCATGACCCTTTTGACACCTTAAACGTAACCCGCCACAACCTTAAACCAAATGGTTCCCATCACACAATCCGACCGAGTGGTGACAATGCAAATGATAAACCTGATCATACCCACTAAGACCATCACACAATCCGACAGAGTGGGCGCGACCTAGACCCCCTAATCAGCCTAGTACACATATCCGAACACACACAATGTCAACATCTTGACGCTGAAACCGAACCCAAAACTCGAGATCTAGACTAGGATCCACTACCCGAACCTGCAAATTAAGATCTGAACTACAACCGGCACCAAAATGATATCCGAACCATGCATACAAGAAGAAACAAAAAGAAACAAAACGGAGAACTAGATAAAAGGGTGGGCCTCCGGACCGCTGGCCAAAACCGGCGTTCGGATCGGAGGTGGGGGTGGGGGTTGAGAAAAAGAGGTAGGTTATATAGGGTTCGTTTGGAAGAGAGAAAAATAACAGTTTGTAAACCGTTAAAATTATTACCGACAACTAGACAAACTAATAGAATGTAAAGAGTCGGTATTTCAAACTAATAACATAAATTAACAGTCATTAGAAGGTAAATAAAAAAAATACTGAAAAGAAAAGACAATGAGATAATATCAAATGTACCATCACTATCAAGATTCTTCTTCTGGTCATTATGATTAGACCATGACAACTTCTGGAGTTGATTTGATTCTGCAAGTAGATTTGTAGATAAAACACAATAACTCAACTTAACAATCATTTTCGGGATTCTTACAGGTAGCATAAAATTTTATAATTGTTTCTCAAAATGGAAGTTGAGTTCAGGGCCAATTCTATTAGCATAAAGAGTTGTTCTAAGACCAAAAGATATACTAAAAAAAAGTGTTTGACACCCTTGATACTATAGTATAAATGCGGTGAACGCGTTGTTAGAGAAAAGATTGGGTCCTATGCAGACTTGTTTTGTAGCTCACTTCCATGAAAACGGAAAAATATAGAAATCAACATGGAACCAAAAAGAGGTAACATACCATCAAAGTCAACAGCATCGATGTTCTTCTTTTGATTTTGAGAAATAGAGTGAACATCCATTTTTTCAATTGGTTTGATTCTATATGCAAGAATTCAAAAGAATGGAGATTCTTATTGTATCCAAGAAATTAGTAGCAACTAAATATTATTGATAATAGAGATACCAACCACTTTATCTAGACAAAAAAGTAAAATCCTAATACAACAATATAGAGTGGCAAATTATATTGCAGCTTCTGTAGAAAAATGATGTAATAACAATAACAGTTATTTTCAGCTAGTAAAAGTGCATTTATTTGTTAAAACATAAACTTGGGGATAAAATTTTAACTAGTAAAGCTTTGATCATGTATTTGTTCATTTCAAACGAATAATCAAAAGCGCATCCTAAACCTCCTAGATGAGGAGAACTACTAAATTGATCTAATAAGAAATCAGGCTTGGTTTCTAGTTATGAACCACCTAGACGACGAGAAAGAAATCGATGCTACATACCTTAATAGATAGATTATAGATAGAATCGAGATGGATGTTAGACACAGCAAACCGCAATAATCATCTAAGAAAAAGGTCATCATGAAGTAACTGCTCTGGATCAACAAAGAAGAAGAAATCGATAATGTAATAACTAGATATTAGAAACAAGCAAAGTTGTGAAAACAACAAGGAAATTCGCAACATAAAATCAAGGGGTTCAATTAGGGTTTTGTTGCGGATCGTCAAACAAAATTAACATATATAAACAATCGATATCCAGATCGAATTCAATCAAACACTAACATGTATATAAATATGGCCGAGCTGAGTACAATGGACTAAAGATGACAAGAACATGCATCATTATTTGTCCTAGCTAGCTAATTATGTATAAAAAACAGGCTCAAAACTATAAAACTGCTAAATGACGAGTAAGAATAAAACCTTCGATGCAACATACCTAATAGAATCGTTAGAGACAATGATAATAAAAAAAAAAAAAAAAAAAAAAAAAAAAAAAAAACGCTGTCATACTATATGCATGGGCTTATGGGCTTATGGGCTATTAGACTTTAGAAAAAGCTTATAGGGCCAAAATTTTGGTCTTATGAGTTGTATTAACTTAAATTCATGGCGTAGCTTTATTTGAATTGGGAAATTAAAGTGCATATCGGTGGCTGTATATAGTTTTATGAAATCCGGTTGCGTGAATATTGCGTTTGTGTGTTTATTTAGGTAACGATAGAATCGTGTATAGTTTTGAAAAATCTAATGAGTACTTAAGTTTTGGTTTCAAGTTTTAGATATGTATTGGTAGATGTCCACTGAAGTATTACAACTTGAATTTTAACTCGTTTGCAAACTGTTAACACACATGTACTCCTAGAATAACACACATGTATTGTATAAAGTTCTCTCCCCAAAACGACTACATATGTTTTAAAGATGATTTCGCCTCTTTTCATTTTAATGCTATCAAGAAATAACGGATCTCATTTTTCGAGTTTCTAGCTACATGGACAACCAAATTATCAATTAAGTGCGATTGTGTTTACTTTTCACAACAATATAATGGAACTACTGTTGTAAAAGTAAAACATGAATTAGTTTGTTATATTAACAAACTTAGGTCACGGACAACTATAATCAATGTTTTTTCACGTTACATGTTGATTATTAGTAATACTCAAGAGAAGCGGCAATAAGAACAAAGCAGACTATTTTCTTGGAAATAGAAATTGGGGAGCGTTACAATTGACCGAGGAGGAAGCTTAGCAAGGTCTCCTTTGGTTGCGTCTTAATAGGAGTAGATGGACCTTTGCGAGCCTCCAACATTTCTTCTAAGTGCACTGGTTTACACCAACACCTCCAATTCAAAGACCGACAATTGGGGCATGTATTTGATGCTCGCCATGCTTGCTCTTGCTTCATTGATTGGATAATGTCCTCATTGGATAGATGATCTGATTTCGTAAACCAAAAAAGATTAATATATATAACATGACAGAACAACATACTGAACGAAAACAAAAAGGAAAAATCAGTCATACCGTCAATCCAAAAATCAGCCAGTGAAGAACATGTTATTATAATAATAATAATAATAATAATAATAATAATAATAATAATAATAATAATAATAATAATAACAACATATTATTATTATTATTATTATTATTATTATTATTATTATTATTATTATTATTGTCTATGAGACAATTTATAAATACATTATTAACGACAACCAGAATAAAAAGATACGCCAATATGCCAACAACAAAAAAGTAATACAAATCAGTTGTAACTAACCAAAAATGAACTACAGTTTGAGTTATTAGTATCATATATATCAATAGTTGGTATTTGAAATTAACAATACTTTGAAGGTAAATAAAAATATAGATTGAAGAAGAAAACGTATTGAAAAGAAAGAAAAGAAGGTAGATAAAAATTACCATCACAAATATTCTTCTTCTTCTGGTCGCCGTGATTAGACGATGACAACTTTTGTAGTTGGTTTGATTCTGCATGTAGAGTTGAAGAAAAAATCAATTTCAATAATTATTTTCAGTAAGTCATACAATCAGCATACAAATTTGTGACGAAATATGTGCACGAGATTGTAATCATTTCTTAAGATTCTACTTCTTAATATCACAACTCGACTCTAAAAACTACGACTGCACTATGATCAAACAAAGACATCATCATGTGAAAATTCAGTAGACTAAGGTAAAATCATTGGCCTCCAAACCCACCATACGCATTATCACTAAGGGCTTTAAACTAACCGCGACCAAGACCCTTTTGACACCTTAAACGTTACTTGCCACAACCTTAAACGTAACATTTACCATCACACAATCCGACCGAGTGGTGACAATGCAAACGATAAACCTGACCATACCCACCAAGACAATCACACAATCCGACCACCTCAACATCAGCCTAGAACACACACAATGTCAACATCTTGAGCTGAAACCGAACCCGAAACTCGAGACCTAGACCATGATCACCCACTACCATAAACAACAAATTAAGATCTGAACCACAACCGGCACCAAAATGATATCCGAACCATGCATACAAGAAGAAACAAAAGGAGAACGAGGTAAAAGGGTGGTGATTGAGAAAAAGAGGTAGGGTATATAGGGTTTGTTTGGAAGAGAGAACAAAATAAGAGTTTGTAAACAGTTAACATTATTACCGACAACTAGACAAACTAATACAGATACGCCAATATGCCAACAACATAAAGGCAAAACAATCATTTGTAACTAACCAAAAACAACTATAGTTTGATTTAATATCATATATATTAATATTTTGTATTTCAAACTAAGAACACAAATTGACAATAATCAGAAGGTAAATAAAAAAATACCGAAAAGAAAAGACAAGGCGATAATATCAAACGTACCATCTCCATCAAGATTCTTTTTCTGGTCGTGATGATTAGACCATGACAACTTCTGGTGTTGGTTTGATTCTGCAAGTAGATTTGCAGATAAAACACAACAGCTCAACTTAACAATCATTTTCGGGATTCTTACAGGTAGCATAAAATTTTATAATTGTTTCTCAAAATGGAAGTTGAGTTCAGGGCCAATTCTATTAGCATAAAGAGTTGTTCTAAGACCAAATTATATACTAAAAATAAGTGTTTGACACCCTTGATACTATAGTATAAATGCGGTGAATGCGTTGTTAGAGAAAAGATTGGGTCCTATGCAGACTTGTTTTGTAGCTCACTTCCATGAAAACGGAAAAATATAGAAATCAACATGGAACCAAAAGAGGTAATATACCATCAAAGTCAACAGCATCAACGTTCTTCTTCTGATTTTGAGGAATAGAGTGAACATCCATTTTTTATTCAATTGGTTTGATTCTATATGCAAGAATTCAAAAGGTAAAATCTCAATACAACAATATACAGTGGCAAATTATATATATTGCAGCTTCTGTAGAAAAATGATGTAATAACATTAACAGTTTTATATTTCAGCTTAGTAATTAAAGGTGCATTTATTTGCTAAAACATAAACTTGGGGATTAAATTTTAACTAGTAAAGCTTTGTTCATGTATTTATTCATTTCAAACGAATAATCACAAGCACATCCTAAACCTCCTAGATGAGGAGAACTACTAAATTGATAGAAAAAGAAATCAGGCTTGGTTTCTAGTTATGAACCTCCTAGACGACTACATACCTTAATAGATAGATTATAGATTGAATCGAGATGGACGTTAAACACAGCAAACCGCAATAATCATCTAAGAAAAAGTTCATCATGAAGTAACTGCTCTGGATCAACATAGAAGAAGAAATCGATAATGTAATAACTAGCTATTAGAAACAAGGGCAAATACCATAAAAAAGCATCATATTTGTTTTAAAATACACTTTTGGGTATCGAACAAAATTTTTTCCTCATATGGGTACTGAACTTTCATTTTTTGGCTTCTTTGAGGCACTTTGTGACGTTTTTGCCGCTCAAATTATTAAAAATCCATGGGCAAAAATGTCACAAAGTGTCTCAAAGAGGCCAAAAAACGAAAGTTCAGTACTTATATGAGGAAAAAAATTTGTTAGATACCCAAAAGTGACTTTTTGACAAGTATAGTGTTTTTTTTATAGTATTTGCCCTAGAAACAAGCTAGCAAAGTTGTGCAAACAACAAGGAAATTCGCAACATAAAATCAAAGGGTTCAAATAGGGTTTGGTTGCGGATCATCAAACAAAATTAACAGATATAAACAATCGATATCCAGATCTAATTCAATCAAATACTAACATGTATATAAGTATGGCCGAGCTGAGTACAATGGACTAAAGATACCAAGAACATGCATCATTATTTGTCCTAGCTAGCCAATTATGTATAAAAAAACGCTCAAAACTATAAACCTCCCAGATGACGAGTAAGAATAAAATTAATCTTCGATGCTACATACCTAATTGAATCGTTAGAGACAATGATAAACAAAAAACGCTGTCGTACTATATGCATGGGCTTATGGGCTATCTGTCTTTAGAAAAAGTTTATAGGGCCAAAATTTTGGTCTTATGAGGTGTATTAACTTAAATTCATGGCTTAGCTTTATTTGAATTGGGAAATTAAAGCGCATATCGGTGGCAGTGTATAGTTTTGATGAAATCCGGTTGCGTGAATATTGTGTTTGTGTATTTATTTAAGTAACGATAGAATCGTGTATAGTTTTGAAAAATCTAATGAGTACTTAAGTTTTGGTTTCAAGTTTTGAAAAAGCTACTGGTAGATGTCCACTGAAGTATTACAACTTGAATTTTAACTCGTTTGCAAACTGTTGGGTAACTTAATATATGTTTTAAAGATGATTTCACCTCTTTTCATTTTAATGTTATCAAGAAATAATAGATCTCATTTTTCGAGTTACTAGCTACATGGACAACCAAATTATCAAATGCGATTATGTTTACTTTTCATAACAATCGAACTACCTTTGTAAAAGTAAAACATGCATTATTTTGTTGTCCAACACGAACAACTATAATCTATGCTTTTTCAAGTAACAGGCTTATTAACATTCAAGAGACGCGGCCAATAAGAACAAAGCAGACTATTTTCCAGAGAAGCGGCCAATGAGGAAGCTTAGCAAGGTCTCCTTGGTTGCGTCTTAATAGGATTAGATGGACCTTTGAGAGCCTCCCTCATTTCTTCTATGTGCACTAGTTTAGTTTACACCGACACTTCCAATTGAAAGACCCACAACTGGTGCATGTATTTGGTGCCCGCCATGCTTGCTCTTGCTTCATTGATCGGATAATGTCCTCATCGGATAGATGATCTGATTTCATAAACCGAAAAAGATTAGTATATAAATAGCATAACAGAACAACATACTGAATAATACTAAATAAATAAATAAAAAATAATAATTAAATTAAATTAAAAAAAAAAGAAAAAGAAAAAAAACCCTATCATACCATCAATCCAAAATCAGCCGGTGAAAAACCTGGCATCGAGAGTAATATGGACCGCGCCTTGCAGGTTTGTTCTCTCCGACGTTCAAAGCCTACAAGCAATTCACCCGATTATACATATTGTTTTTATCTATGAGAAAATTAATAAATACATTATTAACGCCAATATGCTAACAACAAAAAAGTAAAATAAATAAATAAATAAATAAAAATCAGTTGTAACTAAAACGAACTATAATTTGATTTAATATCATATATATCAATAGTTATTGAAATTAACAATCATGAAAAGGTAAATAAAAAGATAGATTGAAGCAGAAAACACATCAAAAAGAAAGAAAAGAAGGTAGATAAAAATGACTATCCCCACTAAGATACTTCTTGTTCTGGTCGTGATGATTAGACGACGACAACTTTTGGAGTTGATTTGATTCTGCAAATAGATTTGAAGAGACTATTTTCAGGAATTCGATCCTACTGTGACGATATATCTGCACTCGATTGTAATAATTTCTTTTACACTTGATAATTAGCTAAAGTGATGTATTGTTGACTGTGTGGTCAGAAAATAAATGGGGTTGTTTTAAGACTGAGTAAAATAATCAACGGTACCCAATCCCTTCTTTTACGAGGTATGGAGGAGGTAGGATCGATGTAGACAGCTTTACCCTTACCCTGAAGGTAGAAAGGATAATTCCAGAGGACCTCCGAGACCCTTTTGCCGGGAGTGAGGATCGAACCCTCGCCTCTGTCTCCAAAGGAGAGGGGCCCTGCTTGTTTATGACCGAGTAAGTACATCCATAAAAATGCAAAAAATAGATCAAAACTTCATGACAGTGTCACTAATAAGAGGTAACATACCGTTAGAGTCAACAACATAGACGTTCTGCATCCAGGAATAGTTGACCATTTTCTCTCATGTACTTCGGTACGGATGCGTATTTTAAAAGACAATGTTTTAATAATCAAGACTTATGCTTTTATTTTCCAGTGATGGGTAAGAATGTACTAATCTTTACTACCTTATAATGTATTTAGGACATCTAAATTTAGAAGTCTTAAAAAATAAGACCAAAAATATTTCCACAAAAAGAAAGTTAGATATAAAGAGGTTTCATCCCAAAGTTAAATGTATTAATTTTGCTATTAAAAAATAAGAATTGTAACATCCTGGAAATTAAATGTATTTAAGTGTCGACTTGTAACTGCATTCGAATCAGGAGAACACGCGACGAGCGCAATGCCAACGACTCAATGTCGTCGGCACCATACGCTAAACGACAAAAAACTGGCTTGACCCAGGCAAGGATGCGTTGAATTTTTAATCTAGAATTATACCGACGTCATGTCGTCGGTATAATAACAACATGTTTGACTATTGTTAAACCTGGTGAAAAAAAAGGCGGGAATTTGACCGCCAAAACACATGCCGACGTCATGTCGTCGGTGATATATAAATACACAAATAATTGTGGTTAGCGTGGGATTAACCAATGATTAATAATTAATAGCCCCCTAGTTTAAAAACGCCGACGACATGACGTCGGCAACAATTTGAGTCAAAATTTTGGTTTTTTCCTTTAGTGAATTATAGCGAATAATTGGGCGGGGTTTTTTCCCGCCTTAACGACGCCGACGACATGACGTCGGCACTTATTTTAACCGCGTGTACATTATAGCCAATAATTGGGCGGGAATTTTCTCGCATTTTTTCCCGTCGACATGTCGACGGGAATATCTCTCCCAAAATTCAGGCTATATATAACCTAACAAATATATTCCCGTCTCATTTTTTACCTATATACATTCTCACAAAATCATTTCCGTCTCATTTTACACATCTACATATACATTTTCACAAAATTATTTCCGTCTCATTTTACACATCTCACAAATAATTCAATCGTCAATTCTTACAATACACACATGACTTGGCGTGGTTGCACAGTTGAAGAGGAGTACTCAAAAATCTTGTCACACGAGCTCCTCTTTAATGAAGTTATGTTAACTTTTGGTCATTCAGTTTATGAGGAATATGGTGATTTTAAGGATGCTGAACCGTGGATGAGAGACAAGATTATCGAATGGTGTAGGAAAAAGCCATACTACAAAGAGTACATGGACGAGCTAGATGCTGCTGAAGCTCAAGTTGTTGCTGTTGGAGGTGACGACGAAGCTGAAAGTACGTTGGAAACAAAACTTGATAATCTGGGAAATAGGATCACAAATCTTGAAGCTACGTTTGCACATATCAAGGAAATGAGAGCAAGGAAGGGAAAAGATGGTGCGAGTTCGAGTAAAGCGGGAAGTAGCCGCTAAAAAAAAATAAACGGGTTGTTTCGTTTGATCTGTTGTTTTAGTTGTCGAGTTGTTTAGTTTGAGTTGTTTCGTTTGGTTGTCGAGTTGTTTAGTTTGAGTTGTTTCGTTTGTTTGTCGAGTTGTTTAGTTTGAGTTGTTTTGTTTGGTTGTCGAGTTGTTTAGTTTGAGTTGTTTCCTTTGGTTGTTGAGTTGTTTAGTTTGGTTGTCGAGTTGTTTAGTTTGAGTCTGTATGAAAATGCATGTGGTTAAGAACTCTTGCTTGTTTTAAATAAACAGTTTGCCTTTGTGTTTGATAATTATTGCTTCTTCAGTTCTAATTATTGCTCCACAACAACAACATTTTATTAAACAACAACAACAACAACAACAACATTTTATTAAACATCAAAAACATCAACAACAACAGCAAACAACAGCAACAACAACGATAACAGTACTACATATGAAATTTATCCATGTCACCTACAAGGTCACGGAGTATTGCATCCGACTGACATGCGTGGTCGTGGTTGGGATACGTTGCCATGTCAAGTTTTGCCTCCAGCACCCTTAATTTTGTCTCTAACACCTGTTTTTGTGCCTCCAACACCTGTTTTTGTGCCTCCAGCAAGTTTATTCTAAGATTTTTTTCATGACAGTTTGAGCACCTTTTTGGAGCAGATCCAAAACCGCTTGATGTTGAAGCTCCCAGAGAACCGATCATCATTTCGGCGAGTCGTTCCTCCTTCCATAAAAAAAATTACATCCATGGTCGTCCGTCCCAGGCTGTTAAAGAGTAAAAACTATTATTTTTAACAACTAACCAAATTATTTAAAGAAAAAATATGTAATTGTTCACCTGCGAGAAAGGACACGCATAGTATAGTTTACCACGGGAGTAAGATTTACACGATTCTCGCAGAACCACGTCCCCTCGTTCACAAGGACAAGGAAAAGCTTCAAATTCTGCCATCTTCTTCACCATGATAACAGTGTATGTTTGTGGTTGTGAGGTTGAGTGGTTGAATCGTGACCGGTGTGACCCGATCTACAAGTTGAGGTGATAAAAGGTGGTGGCCAGAAAAAGATTCCGGCGGCCGGAAAATGCTGGTGTCGCCAGAAAACAGAAACTGCTAGAGAGAGATAGAGAGAGAGAGATATAGTGAGATGAGTATGTGTGTGTGTGTTTATATTGTGAGGATAAGGTGTTAGGTAGAGAGATAGATATAGTGAGATGAGACATATCATGTATAACCATTACATCTCGACTCGTTCGTTTAACATCTCATGTATAACCATTGCATCTCGACTCGTTCGTTTAACATCTCATGTATAACCATTGCATCTCGACTCGTTCGTTTAACATCTCATGTATAACCATAGCATCTCGACTTGTTCGTTTAACATCTCATGTATAACCATTGCATCTCGACTCGTTCGTTTAACATCTCATGTATAACCATTGCATCTCGACTTGTTCGTTTAACATCTCATGTATAACCATTGCATCTCGACTCGTTCGTTTAATATCTCATGTATAACCATTGCATCTCGACTCGTTCGTTTAACATCTCATGTATAACCATAGCATCTCGACTCGTTCGTTTAACATCTCATGTATAACCATTGCATCTCGACTCGTTCGTTTAACATCTCATGTATAACCATAGCATCTCGACTCGTTCGTTTTACATATCATGTATAACCATTGCATCTCGACTCGTTCGTTTAACATCTCATGTATAACCATTGCATCTCGACTCGTTCGTTTAACATCTCATGTATAACCATTGCATCTCGACTTGTTCGTTTAACATCTCATGTATAACCATTGCATCTCGACTCGTTCGTTTAACATCTCATGTATAACCATAGCATCTCGACTCGTTCATTTTACATATCATGTATAACCATTGCATCTCGACTCGTTCGTTTTACATATCATGTATAACCATTGCATCTCGACTCGTTCGTTATTTTATTTTATATTTTAATAAATGATTTTTTTAATTATAATATAAGTAATTAATTTTAAATATATATATATTTTTAATTTTATAAAAGTATTTATAATAAATAATTTTTTTCAATTATATAAATTTAGTTTATTAATTTTATAAAACTTATTTTTTAATATTTTATAAAAGTATTTATAATAAATATTTTTTTTTAATTATATTAAAGTAATTTTATACAAGTATTTATAATAAAGTAATTTTACAAAGTATTTATTATAAACATTTTTTATTAATAAAAGCTATTTTCCCGTCGACATGTCGACGGGAATAAAACCGCCAAAATTTTCGTGAAAATTTTATACGTCCCGCCAATCGCAAACGACAAAATATTGTAATATTACCGTCGACATGTCGACGGTATGAGTAATAATATAAAAAATTCTTGTAATATTACCGTCGACATGTCGACGGGATAATAAAAAGTAATACCAAAACCAGATCTGGTCAAAATTATTGCTCATAATTTTCGAACCATCAAAAAACCATCCCCCCCCCCTGCCGGCGATTGTACCACCAATCCTCCACATTGCTCATAATTTTCGAACCATCAAAAAACCATCCCCCCCCCTCTGCCGGCGATTGTACCACCAATCCTCCACCACACCTCCACCACTCCTCCACCACTCCTCCACCCCAACCACATTATACTCCACAGCTCACCACACCACTCCACCACTCCGACACTCGCACCACTGTGCACCTCCTCCTCTACCCCCTCCATTATTTAATTCTCTCCTCTACCCCCTCCATTTTTTAATTCTTCTTCTTCCCCACTTCTCTTCTTCTTCACTCCGACACAGCAGCAGCAGGTGAGCAAATTTTGTTAATAAAATTGTTATTAAAATTTGTTATTATTATTGTTGTTATTAAAATTTGTTATTATTATTGTTAATAAAATTGGTATTAAATTTTGTTAATAAAATTGTTATTAAAATCTTGTTACAGTAGCAGCAGGTGAGAGCCGAGGGTGAGAGCCGAGGGTGAGAGCCGAGGGTAACAGCAGGGTGAGAGCCTCGTTTTATTTTTTTTATTAACTTTTGGTATCCCGACGACATGTCGATGACAACAGTTTTTTTTTTTTTTAAAATTTTGATATAACCATTATATATTGCATCTCTTTTATTATAGCCCGAGCCCAAGACGAGACCACAGCCGAGCCACAGCTGAGCCACAGCCGAGACCACAGTCGAGCCACAGCCGAGACCACAGCTGATACGTACGGTATGTATTCCTTTTTAAAAATTTTTTTTTCTTCTTATTTATGCTTTGTTGTAGCGTTTGGTTACTAGTTTAGTGATTGCAGCCGTATGTATAGTTTGGTTACTAGTATAGTGTTGCGGAATGTGAACTAGCCGTAGGATATTGTGTACCCACGGTGCAAATTGGGGGACTTGGTATTGAACTAGCCGTAGGATATTGGGTGGGTTTGGTTAAATGTTAGTTGGTTAGTATATATTGGTTAGTTTGGTTTTCGGCTTATATAACTAGCCGTAGGATATGGTTAGTATATATTGGACTAGCCGTAGGTATTGAACAAGCCGTAGGATATGGTTAGTATATATTGGTTAGTTTGGTTTTCGGCTTATATAACGGGCTTATGGTTTGTTTGGTTTTCGGCTTATGTTTCACAAGCTTAATTTTTATGGCTTATTTTGAAACTTTTTAACTTAAATAGTTTCAAAATAAGTAAAAAAAATAAAAATAAGCAAGGTATGTATTAAGTAGGATATTCCGAAGGTTGCAAATATTAAACTAGTAAAAGAAAGAAAAAAAATAGTGTGATTTTAGAGTGTGTTTGTTAGTAACTATATAATTGTTTAACTTTAATTGTTTGGTTTTCGGCTTATATTGTTTTGTTTTCGGCTTATATTTCATAATTGTTTATATTCTAATTGTTTAACTTAAAATATATGCTATTGTTAGACTTTTGTGAATGTTTTAGGATTTTAGTGATTAATTTCGGAAAGTCCCCGTCCGAAGTTAATCATCCTATAGAAAACCCGTCCGGAATTAATTTATTAGAAATTAATTTCGGAAAGTCCCCTGTTTGGGACTGCTTTTTGAATGTTTTGTCTCATTTAGGATATGGATGTGTATAACTGATTTACTATTTGAGATTATTTCGACAGGTATTCTCCTTTACTCCTACGAATATGTCCATCTTAATGCACATATTTGGGGAGTTGAGGGGAAATGCTGCCGAAATTTTCTCAAATAGTAAATCAGTTATACATATTCATATATGAGACGAATCATTCAAAGAGTGGGTTAGGATTGCCTTCCATAGTTGCGCTAGGTGAACAAAACAACTCGTAATCATTAATTAAGTGCATATAATAACCGATTGCATCATAAAAATGCAGTTATGATAATTGATAAGAGTTGGACCCGTATAGATCATCGTGGTTCAAAAGAATTTCTTGATGGTCTTGCCGCCTTCCTCCATCATTGCAAACCGTTATTGAATAATTCCGGGAAAATAAAATGTCCGTGTCGTCATTGTTGTAATGTTCCATGGGTATCTCTCGAAGGTCTTAAAAACCACATAGGTCAAAATGGGTGGGACCCAACTTATACACAATGGAAGGATCACGGTGAACCGGATCCTCCGAATAATGATCAAAATGCTATTCTTGATAACACAACACAACGTGAGATGAGTGACATGGGTGCGTGCCTAAATGATATTCTTGATATTCCTTCGAATAATGAGCCGGATCCTCCGAATAATGATCAAAATGGTATTCTTGATATTCCTTCGAATAATGAGCCGACTCACGGAAATATTGGCGAGACAAGTAACGAGCCTACTCAAGCAGCGACACCTCCTCTGCGTAACGAGTATGAAGAGTTACTTGCAAGTTCCAACCAGCCTCTGTACCCGGGTTGTGACTTTATGACAACATTGGATTTTATGGCAAAGTTTACACATCTCAAGGTCAGCGGTAAATGGAGTGATACTTCATTTAACAAAACGCTAAAATTTCTCCAGGAGGTATTTCCGCCCAGGTTAGGTTACAATCTCCCACCGTCATACTATCATATAAAGAAGACATTTAAAAAGGTTGGGTTAGGGTACGAGTCGATACATGCTTGTGAAAATGATTGCTTTCTATATCGGGGGGATGACGAAGATTTGGAGTATTGTCCGGTTTGCAAAACGAGTAGATGGAAAGACAATAAAACAACGGGGAAGAAAGTTCCTAACAAGGTGTTGCGTTACTTTCCTATCATTCCTAGACTACAACGTTTGTACAAGTCTATTCACACTGCAAAACATATGACTTGGCATGCTACTGGAAAGTCTACGGACGGTAAGATGCAACACCCGGTTGATGGTGAAGCATGGCAGAAGTTTGACAATAAATATTCGGATTTTGCTATAGAACCACGAAACGTTCGATTAGGGTTGGCTGCTGATGGTTTCAATCCGTTCGGAAACCTTAGTCAGACTTACAGCATGTGGCCGGTTATATTAACAACATACAACTTGCCTCCGTGGTTATGCATGAAAGAGACTTCTTTGATGTTGACGTTGTTGATTCCTGGCCCTAAATCACCGGCGAAGGAAATCGATGTTTACTTGAGGCCCTTGATTGATGACCTTGTGAAATTATGGAAAAAACCAGGTATCTTGACTATGGACGTTGCTACAGGCACTCAATTCCACATGAGAGCGATGCTTTTATGGACCATCAATGATTTTCCTGCTCGAAGTAGTTTGTCTGGTTGGCAAGGGCAAGGTTACTTCGCTTGCCCTACATGTAAAGTAGACACTCCGGCTACGCGTGTGATAAGCAAAACAGCTTATGTTGGTCATAGAAGATTCTTAAAAAAAAACCATAAATGGAGGAGGGACGATACTACATTCAGTGGTGAACCCGATCATAGAGAGCCTCCTAGAAAAGATACCAGAGTTGATATCTTGACTCAACTTGCGAAATTGCCCACACGTGTGCCGGGGAAACATCCGGATTATGGGGGTGGGAAGATAAAACGTAATCATGACGACGAGCTGAACTGGACTAAACGGTCTATCTTCTACGATCTTAAATATTGGTCTTTTCTTTCTCTACCACACAATTTAGATGTCATGCATATCGAAAAAAATGTGTTAGAGAGTATCTTGAACACCTTGTTAATGAATGACAAATCTAAAGACACCGCGAAGGCAAGACAAGATTTGGAAGCTCTGGGCATTCGACAGGAGTTGTGGCTCGGAAACAAAAAAAACGGGAAGTGCTCGAAGCCTCATGCAAAGTACTCCTTCACACCCGATAAAAGAAAACTCTTCTGTCAATACATCAAAACAGTTAAGCTACCAGATGGGTTCGGTTCCAAGTTCAAGTCAAAAGTGACCAAAGATGATAACAATATAACGGGCATGAAGTCTCATGACTGTCATATAATGATGCAACGGTTACTTCCTTATGGACTTCAGCAATACTTGGACGCACAGACTTATACACCATTGATCGAGCTTTGTTTCTTCTTTAAGCAAATTTGCGCCCGAACTTTGATGGTGAAAGACATGGAGAAAGCTAAAGACCAGTTGATCAGTATTTTGTGCAGTCTCGAGCAAATATATCCTCCTGCTTTTTTTGACATTATGATTCACTTGGTTATGCATTTACCTGAAGAGGCTATTCAAGGCGGTCCTGTTTCATTCCGGTGGATGTATCCATTTGAAAGATACATGAAGAAGCTTAAAAACTATGTCCGAAATAAAGCTAAGCCGGAGGGTTCAATAGCGGAGGGTTATATTGCAGATGAAGCATTAACTTTCTGTTCTCGTTATTTTCGTGGTGTTGGGACAAAATTTAATCATCCCGCTGCATCTCAGGACCGTCCTCGCCCAACCAGTGATTTCCAGGTGTTCCGATCACTATGTACCAATTCTGGTAAAGAGACATTGATTAAGTTAGGTCTCCCAGAAATGAAGAGAGTGATATGGTATGTACTTCACAACAGTCCTGAGATCGACAAGTACATGGACGAGTTCGAGAGGTATGCGTTTATATTTTGAAATTTCTGTTTCCCAAGTTATCTTTTCGATTTATTCTAATATCATGAACATTTTCAGCGAATTTCCTAATATCGGCATGCAACAAGCATTTCCGAGCTGGTTTGAGACGAAGGTAAACTTATTGTATGTATTTCCATGTATAAATAACGACTATTACTCATCTCCATCTATTCTTATCTTTTTTCATAGATCCGTAAACTTTACATAGCCGATGACCCAAGCTGTACTCCCGACTTATTCGCTTTGGCTTGTGGACCATCACCGACCCCAATCTCAGTCAACTCTTGCGTAGTCAACGGTGTGAGGTTTGTCGTACACAACCGCGATATAAAACGTACAACTCAGAACAGCGGAATTTGTTCACCTGGTGAGAAGGAGGGAGAAATGTATTATGGTCAACTAGAAGATATTCTGGAGTTCGCATATTCCCAGTTCAAAGTTGTGTTGTTTCGAGTTAAGTGGTTCGATTTAAGCAACAAAAACCGTAGAGTCCAACGTTTTACCACTAGAAACAACATGACACAAATTTTGGCATGTAGCTATGCGTTCGAAGATCAACCTTACATTCTCGCAACACAAGCAAAACAAGTCTTCTACCTTGAAGATCCTGCCAGACGACCACTCCATTGGAAGGTCGTCCAAGAAGTAAATCACAACACAATCTGGGATGTCATCGTGGTAGAAGACGATGATGATGTGATACATGGCAACAGCTCATCCGATCTCCAACTGTCTGCTAATTTGAATGATTTGGAACCTGGAACCTTAAATATCGATGGTGAATCAACGTTAGTTGAGGCACCACCACCACCAATCATTCCTGTTGATGACGACGATGATTTTATTGATGATGAAGACGACGATCCTTATGATTTAGCATATTCTGATAATGAAGTCGCAAACAATTCTGATGATGAAATTGAAGTTGCGACTAATGTTGTTTATGATAGTGATTTTGATTGTGCAGATTGATCTTAAAATGTAACTTGTAAAACGACACTTATTTTAATGAAATTGTTATGGATTGTTTAAAAGTGTATATTTCTTTTGAATGTGTATGTATTTGAATGTGTGCATGCTTATGTTAATTTGTTCTCGAATTTCTATATGTTACTCAACTTGTACTTTTACAGATGGCAGCAGCAGTTGCACGGAGTCATGGTGGTGACGGTGCCAATGATCCACCACCTTCCCCTACCCGTCAGATTGAGGGCGGGCACCGTGCTAGTGGTAAGAATTTCTAGATTACATATATATATATATATATATATATATATATATATATATATATATATATATATATATATATATATATATATATATACACACATATTATGTATATATATAGATATATGTGTATATATATATATACATATATCTATATAAGTTACTTTATGACGTTTTCACTCACTCCAATTGCAGGATCAGGGCGACCCCGCCGAGGAGGTCGGGCCAGGGGGGAGGCAGGGGTAGGGGAGGTCAGAATGGCGGTAGGCAACGACCACGCGAAGAAAATAAGAATGTGAAGCTCAAGGCTGCCGTGAGACTTCGTGGCCTACAGTCTATTGACTTTGAGATTGGTGATAAGGGGACTTACACTCATGTGGGCCCGAACCAAGCATGGTTTGGCAATTACGTCGGCGAGCTCATTCGACAGCTGCCGCTACACTATGACACCTGGTACGATATAGAACCGGAGCTGACGGCTAACTTCCTTCCAAGCGTCGGGGTCAGTTATTTCATTTTCCTTTTATATATATTGTTATGTTACCGTGTTTATTTATTTAAATGTGCATATTTATTTAAATTTGTTTATTTATTTATATCTCTATATTTAATTATTTGAATGTGTACATTTATTAACATTTTTTTATTTATTTATATCTTTATATTAATTTTAACTATATTTGATTGCAGCGTATGTTCGATTTGGAGCGCCACCACACCAGACCGGAGTGGGAGACCATTCGGTCGGCGCTCACAGCATATTTCGCCACCCGATACCGTGACAATAAATATGATCTGAAACGCGATTACTTTACGAGAAAGGGTGGGGCTGCGAGAGTGGACGAGATCAGAAGAAATTCTCCTCCGAACTTGGAGCCGGCTGAGTGGAAGAGGTATGTCGACCAGTACATGACGGAGAAGGCCCAGACACGATCGGCTGTGAACAAAGAGATTAGAAAGAAGAACAAGATTCTCAGCCGCCACGGTTCGAAATCATTTGCCGCATCTCGACACGAATATGTAAGACACATTTTATTTTTATAAGATTATTTAATTTTAATAATATATTAATTAAAAGTATTTATACTAAATAAAATATATATTGTGTTTGATTAGTCATTTTAATTTGTTTCATCCTATATGCATGTGTATATATTTATACAGTTCGAGAACAGCGAGGACCACCGGTATCCGTCCATGTTCGATACCTATCTTGACACCCACTTCAAGAATGGTGTTTGGTTGCAGGATGAGGCTCGTGCTCGGTTTGTAAGTATCGTTATTTATTTATTTATTTATTTTTTCCAAACACGCACTTAGTGATTTATTGAAACATAATCTAGTAATTAACCCGACTAATATATTAATTTTCTCATTTTTTTTCAACTACACAGGAAGAGATGGTCCGACTACGGGAGCCTAGATCCGATATGCCGGCAGACGAGCCGTGCCTCACGGAGGAGGAGATATTTGCTCGGGTAATCGGGGGCAAGCAGCGTGGCCATATACCCGGCATCGGCAAGGTGGTACCCTTCTTGATGAGGCCACGGGTAGACTTGCCGCCTCCAGCTCCACCACGTATTTAAAGTTGGATAATCTTATGTATTGAAATGACCGTTTTTAAATTTTGATTATTTCGTTTATAGGTATTTAAAGTTGGATAATCTTATGTATTGAAATGACCGTTTTTAAATTTTGATTATTTCGTTTATAGGTACGTCCGAGCTTGACAGGAAGCTTGCTGAAGCTCAGGAGAAGATTGATGAATTTAAAACGATAGTGGATGAAGCTAAGAAAGAGAAGGAGAAAGAAAGAAAGAAAGCCAAGAAAACCGAGAAGCAGCTTGAGTTGTTGACACGTTTTGTCTCGACAAACCCAACATGGGAGGCGTTTATTAGCCAGAGTGGTTCTCGTCATGCAGCTGGAGGCGGCGCAGGCGCTCCCGCGAAGGGCTCAGGCGGCGAGAGTGGCTCTGGCAGCGAGAGTGGATCTGGCAGCGGGAGTGGCTCTCGCAGCGGGAGTTCTGATGATGATCAGGATGACGACGAGGGGCTGTATGACGACGATGGGCTGTAGAGGTATTATTTTGTGTTGTTTTGTCTTTGGAACTATGTCCGGACGACCCCAATCTTATTATCTTTGAACACTTAGGATATTGCAACATTTGTAGATATAGTAGCTACGTTTAGCGATTATAACACCCGTTTTGTAAACTTTATGATGTATTTTGAGGGTGTTATAAAGTTTATGGCCGTTTTGTAAAGTTTATTAATTGTTTAGTGGTTATATATAACCGTTTTAGCCGTTATAAACTTTATAGTCGTTTTAGCCATTGTTTTGTGTTGGAATGTGTTGTTATGAGAGCAGGACATGAAACTGGAATTGGTAGATTTTTGCTGCACAATTTTGCGGCAAAAATCTGGGCAGGGCAGCTGCACAGGCTGCTGTGCAGCTGCAGTATAACTTCTTGCCGACTACATGTCGTCGGCAATATAATACACATATTAACTATTTTCAAACGGTGCCGACTACAGGGCGTCGGCATAATAACGCAAATGGTGACTAATTTCAAACGGTACCGACTATATGACGTCGGCAATATAACACACATATTAACTATTTTCAAACCGTGCCGACTACAAGTCGTCGGCATAATAACGCACGTGGTGACTAATTTCAAACGGTACCGACTATATGTCGTCGGCACCATTTTACAAAAAATTTGACTTTCGTTGACTAAATTAAGTTAATCTAATTAATGCGTTAAATAATTATTACATTACCGACGACCTGACGTCGGTAACAAAATGTCGGACACCCCCATTCGTTTGACCAAAAATCGTGTGGGTCCCGCACTGTCGTCGGCGTTATTCGTCGGTAGGGACGTTGCCGACGCGACTCTGTCGACTAGTTGTTGCCGACGACATGACGTCGAGAAGGTATGTTGCCGACGTCATGACGTCGGCGCGGTTAAAAAAAAGTCGACGCCGGAGGTTGTCATTGTACTAGTGATACCTAATTGAATCGTTAGAGACAATGATAAACAAAAAACGCTGTCGTACTATATGCATGGGCTTATGGGCTATCTGTCTTTAGAAAAAGTTTATAGGGCCAAAATTTTGGTCTTATGAGGTGTATTAACTTAAATTCATGGCTTAGCTTTATTTGAATTGGGAAATTAAAGCGCATATCGGTGGCAGTGTATAGTTTTGATGAAATCCGGTTGCGTGAATATTGTGTTTGTGTATTTATTTAAGTAACGATAGAATCGTGTATAGTTTTGAAAAATCTAATGAGTACTTAAGTTTTGGTTTCAAGTTTTGAAAAAGCTACTGGTAGATGTCCACTGAAGTATTACAACTTGAATTTTAACTCGTTTGCAAACTGTTGGGTAACTTAATATATGTTTTAAAGATGATTTCACCTCTTTTCATTTTAATGTTATCAAGAAATAATAGATCTCATTTTTCGAGTTACTAGCTACATGGACAACCAAATTATCAAATGCGATTATGTTTACTTTTCATAACAATCGAACTACCTTTGTAAAAGTAAAACATGCATTATTTTGTTGTCCAACACGAACAACTATAATCTATGCTTTTTCAAGTAACAGGCTTATTAACATTCAAGAGACGCGGCCAATAAGAACAAAGCAGACTATTTTCCAGAGAAGCGGCCAATGAGGAAGCTTAGCAAGGTCTCCTTGGTTGCGTCTTAATAGGATTAGATGGACCTTTGAGAGCCTCCCTCATTTCTTCTATGTGCACTAGTTTAGTTTACACCGACACTTCCAATTGAAAGACCCACAACTGGTGCATGTATTTGGTGCCCGCCATGCTTGCTCTTGCTTCATTGATCGGATAATGTCCTCATCGGATAGATGATCTGATTTCATAAACCGAAAAAGATTAGTATATAAATAGCATAACAGAACAACATACTGAATAATACTAAATAAATAAATAAAAAATAATAATTAAATTAAATTAAAAAAAAAGAAAAAGAAAAAAAAACCCTATCATACCATCAATCCAAAATCAGCCGGTGAAAAACCTGGCATCGAGAGTAATATGGACCGCGCCTTGCAGGTTTGTTCTCTCCGACGTTCAAAGCCTACAAGCAATTCACCCGATTATACATATTGTTTTTATCTATGAGAAAATTAATAAATACATTATTAACGCCAATATGCTAACAACAAAAAAGTAAAATAAATAAATAAATAAATAAAAATCAGTTGTAACTAAAACGAACTATAATTTGATTTAATATCATATATATCAATAGTTATTGAAATTAACAATCATGAAAAGGTAAATAAAAAGATAGATTGAAGCAGAAAACACATCAAAAAGAAAGAAAAGAAGGTAGATAAAAATGACTATCCCCACTAAGATACTTCTTGTTCTGGTCGTGATGATTAGACGACGACAACTTTTGGAGTTGATTTGATTCTGCAAATAGATTTGAAGAGACTATTTTCAGGAATTCGATCCTACTGTGACGATATATCTGCACTCGATTGTAATCATTTCTTTTACACTTGATAATTAGCTAAAGTGATGTATTGTTGACTGTGTGGTCAGAAAATAAATGGGGTTGTTTTAAGACTGAGTAAAATAATCAACGGTACCCAATCCCTTCTTTTACGAGGTATGGAGGAGGTAGGATCGATGTAGACAGCTTTACCCCTACCCTGAAGGTAGAAAGGATAATTCCAGAGGACCTCCGAGACCCTTTTGCCGGGAGTGAGGATCGAACCCTCGCCTCTGTCTCCAAAGGAGAGGGGCCCTGCTTGTTTATGACCGAGAAAGTACATCCATAAAAATGCAAAAAATAGATCAAAACTTCATGACAGTGTCACTAATAAGAGGTAACATACCATTAGAGTCAACAACATAGACGTTCTGCATCCAGGAATAGTTGACCATTTTCTCTCATGTACTTCGGTACGGATGCGTATTTTAAAAGACAATGTTTTAATAATCAAGACTTATGCTTTTATTTTCCAGTGATGGGTAAGAATGTACTAATCTTTACTACCTTATAATGTATTTAGGACATCTAAATTTAGAAGTTTTAAAAAATAAGACCAAAAATATTTCCACAAAAAGAAAGTTAGATATAAAGAGGTTTCATCCCAAAGTTAAATGTATTAATTTTGCTATTAAAAAATCAGAATTGTAACATCCTGGAAATTAAATGTATTTAAGTGTCGACTTGTAACTGCCTTCGAATATTTATAATGTTCATTTCAACCAAACTTGTAATAGCCGAACCCCAATCGTATATAAGCAAACCTAAAAACACCAATACTAAACACACAGGGTAAATGTTTTTAAGTTATATTTCAAGTTTTATTTGTAATGTTTTTAAATGTATTTGAATTATTATGTAATGGTTGGAAAAAAAATTGTTAATCTCTATAAAAATGGTCACACGGTACCCGCTGCCGCATTGCGCGGATACCTTTCTAGTAACAATATAATGTTGCAAACTTTCCATTTAAAGTATGTATTCTTAAACAAGTAACGTATTCTTTTACCACAAGACACTGGCCCAACTAAACAGCCCAAGTAGTTCAATAATTGAGAGAGGTAAGGTAATGTTAACGTAGAAAAAATAAAAAAGGTTTTTAATAAACAAACGCAGCAATCACGAGAAGAATTTGGATTCAAACATGGTTAAAGACGAGGTATGTATATAATCTTCTTCTTATATACAGTAATTTAATTTTGATTACATTGAGAAATTAAAAAGTTGGTGTTTTTGTAGATTACATTGATCGGTATGGATGATACTTACGCGATGTTTCGAAATCCTCTTTTTTTTTACATGCAAAAAGGATTCTTTTGTTTGTTGCAGGGTATGTATGTATTTTCAAGCACATATATACTACTCCATAATTACTCTTTATGATCAGCTTATTACTATATCTGTTTCTTGTCTTTAAGTTCTCCTTGTTCTGGTATGGAGTCTCTTGGATCTTGGTTAAAAGACGAGGGTACAGCTGTTGATGTTGTCTGGTTTCCTGACATGGATCCTAGAAGCAACAAAAAGCATCTTTATACCACCCCTATGAAGAAGGAAAGGCTTGAGGCATTCGTTGCTGCTGCAAACAACAACAACAACAGTAACATTGCTTATCTTGAGCCTGGACTTAATGTTCGTCAAGTCCTAACTGAGTAATTCTCCTCCTCTTTGTATTCCTACTACATTCATTCTATTATTGTTTTCTATTCTATTCTGATCTAATAATGTTTATATATATCTATTTGTATATCAGGTCTGGAATCCTCACTCCTCGTCGCCTTTCGAACAAAGACAAGAACAAGGCTGCTGTTATAGATGGTCCTGAAAATGTTATACCGATGAAGATGAAGAATCATCATCAGACGAACTCAAGCGGTTTAGCACGAGAAGACGAGACAGCATCAGATGTTCCCGAGAATGTTATACCGAATACAAACAACAACAGAAAGAAGAAGAAGAAGAACAACAAGAAAAAGAACAAGAACAAGAAGAAGAACGAGAACAATAATAATAATGATAATAATCAGCTTTTAGTTCATTCAGAGCCACAAAAGACCCCCTTTTAAGACTCGTCAGAATGATAAGATGTCCCATAAGGGGAAGAATCAAGTTTGCTGAAAATGATGATGCAACGCAAGGCATAAAAGTAACCTTTTGAAACAAAAGTTGAGAGACTCAACTATTGAGCTGCTTGCTTAGTTGTTAATGCTTATCAAGATGATAATATGTGTTGGTTGTGTTCCTGGGGCACTTGTAAGCAAATTATGGAAGTGAACAATTAGTCTGAACCTTCTTTTAGTTATCGATATATGAATGAAAATCCAAGTCTTTTCATGTTTACAATTTCTTGGGTATTGCTCTTTCCTTAGCCAAATCAATCAAAACCCCCTTTAAAGTGTGCCTTTAAGGTATAAGTCCGGCAAAATATAAATTTAAAACTTGAATTAAAAATACCCCATACCACATAGTTCCGGCAACAACAAAAGTACAACGAAACGCACATCAGATACTAAAAGAAAGGGTGTTGCAAATATGGTCCCTCAGGCATATTGCATTTGAAATGATGAAATTGCCCCTGACATTAACTTCCAATTGGATGGAAAATTGGTCAAAGGACCGGTCAATCCGATTGGGACAACCACAGGGACCACCGGTGTCATTTTTTGCGTTCTAGGACGAAACATGCAATTTTGCTACAACCACAAGGATGATTTATGTAATTTACTCAAATAATCAAGTTTGCAAATTTCGGTGTGTTTTAGCCTAAAAAGATAAAAACATTCGCAACACAAATTAGAGGCCGTTTGGTTTCTAGATGGGTTTATGATTAGAATTTGGATTTGATATAGGATTTGGGTTTGCATTTGAGGTAAGAGTTAAATATATTATATATTAAAATATAAATTAAAAATTATTTATATTAATAATGAAGGGATTAAAAAAAATGAGGAAGAAAAATAATGCAGTCTCACTTTTATCATAAAACCCTCAAACCCCTAACTTTAACACATCCTTTTTTAGTATTAGTATCTAAACTCACATTCTAAAATACAACTAAACAATGAATTTATAGCTTTTAACCAAAAACCGAATAAAAAAAAAATGAATTTTGGGGGTACTATTCTGCACGATTAAGAGTTGAGGGTACTAAATGATCGAGTTTGCAAAATTTGGAACGTGTTAAAAACATTCGCAACACAAGTTAACGGGAAAGAAAGTATTTGAGATTTGTCGGATTACCTCAAAATAAAACTTTTGAGTTTATCTCAGTTTTGTAGTTGTATGCAAATCCAAACACCACCATTCTTATAAATAGATCCCTTTTCTTCTTCTAGAGAGAGTAAAGAAATCGAGAAAGAAAACAATGGAAGAAATCAACGTGATAAAAGGGAGGCTCGGGTCCACTATCAAAGGCTTCGATTATCTTCCTTGGACTGATTCAGAGACTGTTCTCGTATGTAAACTCTCTCATTTTTTTTTTTGCTAAGTTTAACATATGTATTACTACTAAGATTGTTTTTTGTAGCAATTTTGTTTATTTGGTTGTAGTTGCCATTAGCCCATTCAGATAGTTTTTTTTAGCAAAACCATTTGTCCATGCCTGTCAATATGATTTTTTTTCTTCTTTCTTGTCGGTAATTGTCATTCGCGCGTTAATATAGTTTCTTTAAGCTAGTTTATATGTTGACAAGTGCCATTCACCCATGAAGATGGTTGCTTTAAGCAAGGCATATATGTCGGTTCGCTCATATAGATGCATGCTGAAGCAAGGTCTTTGATGGTTTCAGGATGATACAGAAATACTAATTCGTTAGATATTTAATGTCTTAAAAGGGTCTATCTTTTCGTTATGCAGACATGTAGTGCTGATGTGTAGCTTTTCCTTCAATTAATGCCATGTATTGATGCAAAACAAGTTATCTAAATGATGGCAAACATGGGCGTTTATTGAATTATTTGAAAGTTCATGTTGAAAACAGGGTCGGAATGGTCATTTTAAAACCGTATCAAAAACATGTCTTCTCTGGTCAGGTCAATCCTACCTTTTTCCCCATTTTGATTCCCTTCCTTTCTTCATTTCCCTTCCCATCCCGCTTAACTAAAAACACAAGTCAACTTTTGCTACCATATTTCTTGATCAATTCTGTATGCTTGACTTGTGGTACTAAACTAGCTGAATTTTCACCTGATGACATTGTTATAATATCTGATGTATAGATAGTTTCTTTAAGCTAGTTTATATGTTGGCAATTGCCATTCACCCATAAAGATGGTTGCTTTATTGTTTGTTAGTGCTGTGATCTAGGGTATTTATAGACCTCCTTGACTATGATAACATTGATGTAATATATATGGTGTTAACTTACAGTGCATATGAATTTTGGGTGTTGTGACTATTTGTTCGCCTACATGTGTTTCTTCTTAACTTTGATATAGTAGTTAGCTGTTGGGTTACTGAAAGGTTACCAAAAAAAGTCATTGTAAAGTCCCTTTCTTCTATTTTGATCTATCCAATAGCTAAGTTAGACTAAAGATGGGTATGAAGAATCTAATGCTTTTGCTTTGTGTTATTTTTGTTACAGCTATGGGACTGCAAGTTTGCTTGTTATTCTTCTGAGGAACAGAAAGATGCCATCCGTTATCCCTATTCGTGGGTTCTTGTTCATTCTAGGCAACCTGATGACATATATCGTGGGATCACTATGCTTAAAGGTGAACAAACATACTATGAATTTTTATATATGTTATTTGATAATGTTATTTTTGGACAATGGTTATTGGACAAGTCTGGGATAATTTATATTTTATACTTCGATTTGTGGCAGATTCAATCGAAACCACTAGTAACCCCACTCAAAAGAAAAAAGAGATGTATTTACGTGCTGTTGGGCTTTATAGATGTCAGCGATACACAAAGAGCGCAGAACTTGTTGATATGTGCTTAGAGGTACCAATCATGTTGAAAACTGTTGGAAAACACGATGACCTTTTAGGCTTACGAAGAGAGGAATACTTTGAGAGCTTTTACAATAGAACTTTTATTACTTGAACCTTTTCTTCATAGTACATACAAATGCATCACTACACCTATTTATACTTCTCCATGGAAGGTTCTAGAACCCAGATATTTTCCATGGATAATTACTTACATCATCATCCTAATCTTAATTCTAGATGATTCTTGATATATCATTATCCTTATCAACATATCTAGTTCTAGATACTTCCTACTATATAAGTTTAACTAGATATTTCTAGTATCATTCTAGATATTTCACAAAGATATTTTCTATGAGTATTCTACGAGTTTCTAGAAGCTTCCATACCATTCTACGACTTTCTAGAAACTTCCATACCATTCTCGGGCTAAATCAAGTTTATGATCCAACACCCCCCTTTAAACTTGATTTACCGACTCCAAGCATCATTCGTTGTCTTGAGAAATCTTTCTCGTTGAGCCGTTTGGTGAAGATATCTGCAACATGATCTTCAGACCTCGTATGTATCACTCGGACATCCTTTCTTGCAATGCACTCTCTAATAAAGTGATAACGAGTGTTGATATGCTTACTTCGATCATGGTAGACTGGATTTTTTGCTAAGTCGATTGCTGACTTGTTATCCACGTAGATCTCAGTCGCATCTTCTTGCTCCATGTGTAGCTCCTTTAGCATACTTCTCAGCCAAATTGCGTGACATACACACGATGTTGCAGCTACGTACTCCGCTTCACAACTGGATAAGGTAACAATAGGTTGCTTCTTTGAAGACCATGTAAAGGCATTGTTACCCAGGAAGAACAGGAATCCTGTTGTACTTCTTCCATCGTCTTTATTTCCAGCCCAGTCACTATCACTATATCCAACCAGCTTGAAGTCTTCACTTGTTGAGTAAAACATACCATAATCTACGGTACCTTTGATATAACGGAGGATCCTCTTTGCAATCTCCAAATGTTTTGTTGTAGGCTCTTCCATGAAACGACTAACCAATCCAACCGCAAAGAGGATGTCGGGTCTTGTACATGTCAAATAGCACAAACTTCCAATGAGACTCTTGAATAGAGTTGAGTCTACTGCTTCTCCTCCGTCATGCTTAGAAGGCTTTGCCTTATGTTCTATGGGGGTGCCAACGGGATTACATTTCTCCATGCCGAATTTCTTTAATATCTCCTTGGCATATCCTTCCTGACTTATGAAAATTCCATCATCCATCTGCTTCACCTCAATGCCAAGATAATAAGACATAAGTCCTATGTCTGTCATATCGAACTCTTTCGTCATTGACTTCTTGAGCTCATCCATCATACTTTGAGAGCCTCTCCAACTAATTCACATCAAGAGTTTGTTCCTGTAAAGATCAAATCATCCACGTACAAGCAGACGAGCAGTATACCTCCACTTTCAAATTTCACGTAAAGTGCATATTCACTTAGGCATTTTGTAAAACCCTGTTCTTGGAAATACTTGTCAATTCTAGTATTCCAAGCACGTGGTGCCTGCTTTAGACCATATAAGGCCTTTTTCAACCTTAGCACTTTACCTTCATGCCCTTTGGCAACATATCCCTCCGGTTGCTCCACATAAACTTCTTCTTCGAGAAGTCCATTTAGAAATGCAGACTTCACATCCATTTGGTGGATTTTCCACCTATGTTGAGCTGCAATAGCAATTATCATTCTAATAGTTTCTAAATGAGCAACAGGAGCAAATACCTCTTCGTAGTCGATCCCATGCTTCTGCTTGTAACCTTTTGCCACAAGTCTTGCCTTGTACTTCTCCACTTCGCCTTTGGCGTTTTTCTTGGTCTTGTATACCCACTTGACTCCAATAGCCTTTTGGCCTTTCAGAAGGGTAGTCAACTCCCACGTATCATTCTTCACTATTGACTTTATCTCCTCGTCCATGGCTTGTCTCCATTTCTTACTTTTCATAGCCTCCTCAAAAACTAAAGGTTCACAATCAGCATATAAACAAAGAAGGGGTATCTCGTCAGTTACCTCGTACAGCTCCTGCAAACTTCTTGTCTTTGCTTCTCCTTCGCTTGAACTTGAAGGTGAGTCTTGGGTTGGAGTTGGACTTTGAGGTTGTTGGACTTCTTCACTTGATTCACCCATCTCTTCTTCAATCCTAGGAAGAAAGTCATACCTTTCATTTTCTTTAATGCTCCAATCCCATGCTTCTTCTTCATCGAACTCCACGTCTCTACTCACTACCACCTTCCTTGTGATTGGATTATAGAGCTTGTAGCCTTTTGACTGCTTGTCGTAGCCAACGAACACATGCCTCTCACTTCTATCATCAAGCTTGGATCGCCTTTGGCTTGGAACGTGAACATACGCTATGCTTCCGAATACCCTTAGGTGAGAGATGGTAGGCTTCATCCCATTCCATGCTTCTTGTGGAGTCTTGTTATCTAAACTCTTTGACGAACACTGGTTCAATAGATATACCGCACAGTCAACCGCTTCGGCCCAAAACTCCTTTGGCATCTTCTTACTTTTCAACATGCTTCGGACCATATTGAGAATGGTTCTATTCTTTCTCTCCACCACTCCATTTTGTTGTGGGGAGTAAGGAGCTGTTAGAAATCTTCGGATCCCATTATCCTCACAAAATTTGTTAAATTCTTTTGATAAAAATTCTCCACCTCTATCGGATCTCATGGATTTAATTTTTAAACCTTTCTCCTTTTCTACCATAGCTTTAAATGTCTTAAAAGCTTCAAAAGCTTGGGATTTTTCTTTTAGAAAATATACCCAAGTTTTTCTTGAAAAGTCATCAATAAAAAGTATGAAGTAAAGATTCTTACCATGAGAGGGTGGAGAAATGGGACCGCACAAATCCGTGTGAATTAGTTGGAGAGGCTCCTTAGCTCTTGATGTCGCTTCTTTCGGGAACGAACTCCTAGCATGCTTCCCAAGAAGGCATCCTTCACACACTTGATTGGGATGATCAATTTGATCTAACCCTTTCACCATTTCCTTTGAGGATAATAACTTTAAGTCACCAAAATTTAAGTGCCTATACCTCATATGCCAAAGCCACGAATGATCCTTTAAACAACTCTTTAAGCACTTAGCTTCATCATGCTGAATGTTTAGAAGGAACATTCGGTTTTTAGTCATAGGGACTTTAGCTATGAGCTTTCCTTCGGGATTTCTTATTGTAGCACTACGATCTTTAAAATGAATATCGTAGTTTTTCTCTAAAAGTTGTCCCACACTTAAAATGTTACTTTTAAGGTTGGGCACATTGTATACGTCCGAAATATATTGGTGACTTCCATCTATAGCTCGGATAAGTATCTTACCTTTTCCTTTCACCGGTGCCTTTGATTCATCTCCAAAGGTGACGTTACCTTTACTTTCCTCCATATCCACGAACAAGTCTTCTTCACCCGTCATATGGTTACTCGCAGCGGAATCTATATGCCATGGTTCTATTCTCTCTTCTTGTTCGTCACGTCTTGCCATTAGCAAGGTAAGCTCATCTTTGTCTTCTACCTCCACAAGATTAGCTTTTTCTTCCACTTGTCTTGAGCTACTACACTCACTGGCATAATGACCATATTTGCGACAATTATAACATTATATTTGGGGCTTACCTCCTCTTTGAGATTGAAAGCCTCTCCCACGACCTCTTCGATATGAAAACCATTGATTTTCATCTTCTTTGTTGACATCTTCTCTTCCTCTTCCTCGTCCTCGTCCTCGGCCTTGGAAACCACCACGACCTCGAAAAGTACCGCGTCCTCGTCCTTGCTCCTTTCCATGTAGAAAGCTCTTTTCTCTTTCTTTGAAAGAGACCTTCGAGTATAAAGCTTGCTCCAAGGGTTCTTTCCCCCTTCTTTTCTTCAACTTTTCTTCATGGGCTTGTAAAGATCCCATGAGTTGATCAGTGGTCATAGATTCTATGTCTTTTGACTCCTCTATGGCCACGACAATGTAATCAAAGCTTGGTGGCAAAGAGCGAAGAATCTTTTCTATCACCCTTGTGTCACTCAAGCTTTCACCATTTCTCTTCATTTCATTTGAAATGGTCAAGACACGAGTGAAATAATCCGAAATAGTTTCGGATTCCTCCATTTGGAGCTTTTCGAACTCTCCTCTAAGAGTTTGAAGGCGTACCTTTTTCACCTTGTCAATTCCTTTGAAAGCATTTTGAAGGATCTCCCACACTTCCTTAGAAGTGGTTGCATTTGCAACTTTCTCAAACATCGCATCATCAAGACATTGATAGATGAGTGTAAGAGCACTTTGATCCTTCTTTCTTGTCTTTTGAAACTCCACCCTTTGGGCGGCATTCAACGAACTTTCATCATCAACTTTCTCAACACCTTTTTCGACTATCTCCCACACATCATGTGAACCAAGTAACGCCTTCATTCGAATGCACCAACTACCATAGTTATCTTTGGTAAGACGAGGAAATTGGAACAAGTTAATTGCACCTGACATTTCGATCTTCTAGCTCTGATACCACTTTGTTGGAAAACACGATGACCTTTTAGGCTTACGAAGAGAGGAATACTTTGAGAGCTTTTACAATGGAACTTTTATTACTTGAACCTTTTCTTCATAGTACATACAAATGCATCACTACACCTATTTATACTTCTCCATGGAAGGTTCTAGAACCCAGATATTTTCCATGGATAATTACTTACATCATCATCCTAATCTTAATTCTAGATGATTCTTGATATATCATTATCCTTATCAATATATCTAGTTCTAGATACTTCCTACTATATAAGTTTAACTAGATATTTCTAATATCATTCTAGATATTTCACAAAGATATTTTCTATGAGTATTCTACGAGTTTCTAGAAGCTTCCATACCATTCTACGACTTTCTAGAAACTTCCATACCATTCTCGGGCTAAATCAAGTTTATGATCCAACAAAAACACCACCCTATATAGTTTCTCTAACTTTTTGCATGGTTTTTTCATATTTCTGGTGCTAAAAAAATGCAGATCAAACCTGATTGTTGGAAGTCACTTTTTCTGAAGGAAGCAATTGCATATCGTCGTAAGAAAAGTAAGTCAAAACTGTCGTAACTTGTACATGTTTCCAACGGTACATAATGTAATATTTGTTTGGGAAGTTGACTGTTTTGTTGTTGTAAGCAGCAGAACCAAAAACAAAATGCATACTCATTGATTCTGCTGCCACGCCGGTTGAATTTGTGACTGGCATACTGACAGCAACTACTTCCTGCTCTTCGTATCCTACATGGGGCATTGAGGTCATACTTGTTCTATACACTTGGTCTCTCTCATATTGATTTTTATTTGATTGATATATACATTACTCATAACACTCATAAGTAAATGTAAGTTTTTTTCAACAGAATGTACCTAACTGGATGCGTCCAGTAACTTTAAAGAAATATATTCAACATAATATAGAGAGTGGTAAATCGCTATATCTTCAGACTTAACATCACTCAATTGTATGGGACTTGGAATTTATTTGGTTTATGCTATTATGCACAGATGCATCTTCCTTATGGGTTGTCGCCGCCTCAGCAGCTGTCGGTTTTGTGTTTGCTGCTGTGTTTTTTCGCAGTAAATGATGTTGGTCAACTTTATGCCTTTTTTTCTTTTTATTTTCTATTTTATTTTATTTTGTTTTTTTATTATTATTTTTACTTTTGGTTTCAAGTTAAGGTATTATGTACAGAGTATTTGCTAACATTATTTGGGATACAATAGTTTTGCCAGTTCATGTGAAAATAAACAGCTTGAAATTGCAAATCGACAATTAGTAGGGTGACTTAAGATATGATATGTTCCTGTATCTAGTGACCTCTTTATAATAATAGTATTTATTCTTTAGTAGATCATTATCGATATTTAATGTCGTGCAAATTTTTATCATTCCAAATTTTGTGGGTAGTTTCGGCCCTATCAAATTGTGCTTTGTGATATGGTCAAGCTAATCTGAGCTTGCTTTAAAAAGGTCAAACCTCGTACACATTTGTGGGATAAGGGTGGGTCGGAGACAATCACGAGGATACCCCGATTAAGCCGCGTACATCTGAGCCAATGCTTCACCTAGCTTCATACGTTTTGTGAATGTTGGCCTTATATCATATGATCAACACAACCATAAAATATAGAAATTAAAAAAAATAATAATAATAATAAAAAAAAAATCAAGTTCAAACATTACAATCAAATTTCTAACTAGACCACAAAACCTAATTTCTATTCCATGATATAAAATCAAGTGTTTAATATTTGTGTTAAGCCACAAAATAGCAATATATCCAACTTCATGTCTCGCCTTAGCACCTTGAATCAAAAACTGTTTTACTAAATGTCGAAAATGTTTAAAAATTGTTTTAAATGCACATTTTGAAGACGTGTGACATAAAAAGCTATAACACGATCATATTTGAGGGTGACATCAAAATTTACATTAATAAATTCTTGTTATATATTTGTAATATATTATACGTAGTACAACATTTTTTATATATTGGTAATAATGTTTTAAAAATGACCTTGAATCAAAAGTTTAGAAGGCATAAAAACTGGATTCATCCTATCTTCTTTTATCTTCTTAATCTGCTACTATTGTGATTTTCAGATATGGGAGATAACATTCCTCAAACCAAGATGGGTAAAGTAACCAAGGAGTATGTTACTTTTCGGGTTCAAGAATGGAGCTTTTCACTGTATCGATCATATCAAAAAGGTAATTCTAGATTTTACGTCATATTACACTTTGTAATTATGTTACAAGACTCCTTTTATACATGTTCAATCCATACAAAAAAGATGTAGATTTAATTCACAATTTTGAATTCGCATGTTTTTGAAATGCGCTTGTCTAATTTATTTCGGCGGGAGATTTATATTTGTGGGTGGCCAATGGCCATGATGTTCATTTTGAGACCTTGTTTGCAATGATCTCCAGTGGTGCAGATAAAAGAATGATGCATTTCATTTTGCAAAGCAAATCTAGTGGGGCTCGTGGTGCAGACTTTTATGGGCATGAGTTGAAATCCGGACTAGAGACTTTTGCCACTATATGTTTCCCATTTTAATTTGAAGTTAAACACAAGGTCTGTTTTTGGTCGAAGCCTCATCTCTACGGTTCTTGTCTACTTTTGATAAAATTGATGATGTTTTTGAAGAGTCCACGTCCCTCCCTTTCCTCCGACCACAATATCGTCCCCTTGCCCTGCCATAGTAGTTATGTTGTACCCGTCCACCAAGCCATGAAAATACATATACATGCTACCATTGTCACCAAGCCATTAAACTGCTTAATCAACTAGAAGCCTTCCAAATAATGATTAATCTTTAACTTGATTACATTCCTTGCTGGAATAAGTGTGTTTGTATATGAATTTTATTTATAGCTTGCGGAAATTAGAAAATTACGAAGAAAGAAGTTTAAATGAGTTTTGAATTCCAATTCACTATCACATTTTGCCTGATTCTAAAAATTGTCATATCCACGGGACATCAGAATCAAATGACTAAGCAATGCTATTTTACGAAAGTTACTTACTAGTGCTAAAAATAAAAAACACGAAACATTTAGAATTTAGGTCATATTACACTTTGTAATTATGTTAGAAGACTCCTTTATATGAAAAAAAAAAAAAAAAAAAAAACCTTCCAGTTACTACTGGTAGGTCAAGTAAAAACAGTCAAGTAATCGAGGGACCGAACTTGCCAAAACTCACTTCAAACCATCTTCCTAATTATCAATCCATCTGTGACCCGGGTCTTAGCCGGATCTTACCGGGTCTAACCAGGTCTTGCCCGGATCTTACCGGGTCTTGGGTTTTGTTGATCTGCAAACTTGAGAAACTGAGCCTAATGATCTGTAGCTGAGAAGTGTAGATTCTTGAAATCTTTGGACTTGCAGGAGGACGAAAAAGCTTCTTCTATTAAGTGTTTTGCGTTCTTTATTATGGTGGCTTAAACTTAAATGAACGATCGCTACCAAGCCTTGTTCGTGTTTGTGTTGCCTGATAATTTGTGTTTGGTTTACATAGCTAGCTAAAGGAAGTACCTTGAAATAACAACTAGTTACTCAATCTTACTTTTTTATCTTGTCATTACGAATATGAATTAAGAGACATGTGATCCAGAGGAAGTACCTAAGTCAAATTCAAATACACACAACATATTGGTTATGTTTCTTTGTTCGTTCGTTCAAATCTATGTGTGACGTGTTTGAAATTGCCAAATAATAAACATTACATATTTTCTTTCGTGTTTCTTCTCTGTTTCAATGAAATTGTTGGTGTGTTGTTTCTGTTAGCATTTCTTAGTTGCTTTCATGATACATGTGGGATTGACTAATTTTTGTATTAATATACGTCACAGAGTTGATCGGCGATCACTCATGGTTTTTGAGGCAATAAGATTTATAATCCTGCCCGTGTCAAGAAAACTAAGTTATTCTCGCTCTATCGCAACCATCTCATCCTCTTCCTCTAAGTCGTTGTTTTCTGGTAAAACTTACACCCATGAGCCAACTTCACTTTTCAGCTCACCTCAGAGCCTGACAGATACCCGTTTCCCAAAGAGAAGGCATGTGGATAAGCCTAGCTCGAAGGAAAAGGGCTAGCTTGAAACCTTCAGGTTATATATGCATGGCTTAACTTCCCTATTTTTAATTGAGCCTATTTTTTGGTCTCTCTAATTGATTTTATTGGAGTTTCAAAGCACATCGCTGATCATTTCAAGATTTTTGCCGGATGCTTAGCGATGATCAACAAATGTTTGAAAAGTCGGATTCTGATTGTGAATATATGATTCCTTAGGTCCAAAGTATGAATTGCATAAGCATTAATAACTTCGATCACTTTGTTGCAACTAGTTATTTGATATTGATTTTGATTCTTTAATGTTGCTATAATGATTTTTAAAATGCGTATTGAAACCCACGATACTCATATCTTGAAGGATAATAAAGGAGATTTTGGTTACTATTTTACCATTGGAATTTTGTGTATTTGTTATCCAAGATTATTATAAGAAAATTGCAATGCAATATTGACTTGTTGGGACATTGCAGGCCCGTATGCGTGGATTAAGCATAATACCTGCAAGTGAATTACCAAATGAAGTGTCAAACATAGAAACAAGAAAAAGCGCATAAGACTACGCTGAGCCTTCATACTGGTACATATCTTTATAAAACTACTCATGTCTAAATCTACTTAATAAAATGCTGGCTAAATATTCCAAACTAGCTTATAGACCCGCGGAATCCACGGGATTTTAGAGGGTTTTTTATTAAGAAAAGGTAAGTCCGCGAATAAACTAAGAAAGAACAATGAACATAAACGTTATGAAATTTTCTTGAAACGGAATAATAAGATATAAGTGACTGAAAGTATAAAATACAATGCTTGTAAATATCTGTGTAACAAATAGTTTTTCAATTTACATATATTTCTTTTGATCAGAATGTAGCTTCTTGTTATCGTTGATGTCTCCTGATTGTGAATAACATCCACTTTCAATGTCTCTTGATACCTGGTATCGTTGTCCTTTCCTGCGCTGCCTGGGTCGTAGTATGAGGATTCCTAAATAATAAAGAAAAATATCATTACTTGTGACGAAACTAAAAATGATTCAGAGTGAGACAAACAATTTCATTACCATGACACAAAAAAGGATCATATGCACCCTGGAGTCTTTCAGATTAAAGTAAAAATAAGATACACACAAATAAACTAATAAGCATTATAAATGAGCATTAACCAATCACTTGTTTTGGCATTACCAACAATAAGAGTTTAAGCATCATAATAAGCTTAACACTAAAAGCTAATAATCAACATTCATGGCCATCTTCAGGTACTAATAATAGTTAGTTAATTCTACAGCACCCAACTGCAGTGAAAAGTTAGGAAAATCATAAGATGCTGAATTCAAAGTTGAATAAGAAGTTTATCAAATTTTGATTTCCGCAACAAATCTATTAAATAATCGTACATCTAAAACCTCTAAAAGTATGAATCGCTGAAGCAACTCTGCTCTATAGCTCCTGACACGATGATGAACTAATCAATCAAGATCTCGACACTCCTGAGCTACTTGAACAACTACCAGCTCTCTGGCAACTCGCTCAACGTCATTCAATTACCAATTTCTGATGAACTATTTCATTTGTATCATTCAAGACACGATGATGAACTAATCAATTCTATAGGTTTACAACATTCTGCTCTACATCATTCAATTAATAATTGTGCAATATTGCTCGACGTCATTCAATTATAGTTCACAAGCAACAAACATTGCAACTTGGCAACTCATCCGCCTGTGAGTAGTGATTCTAATAGGGTGTTTGGCATTGCTAGCTTAAACAACTTATATAAATTTTACATAAGTGATTATTAGAGTAAATTGCTTCAATCATCCCTGAACTTTGGCCAAATTGCATGTTTCGTCCCAACCATTTTGAAAGTGCAAAAATCATCCATGTGGGAAACTTTTGAGCAAATTTTCATCACCAAGGACGAAAATTTGCTCAAACGTTTCCCACAGGGATGATTTCTGCACTTTCAAAATGGTTGGGACGAAACATATATTTTGGCCAAAGTTCAAGGACAATTTGTGCAATTAACTCTTATTATTATTACTTACTGGACAGGAGAAGTTTTGCATTTGCTTATGTTTTGCTATTAAACATAAGCTTAATATAAACACCATGAATAACCTAATCTTTCTAATTTTTTTTCAGGCAACTTATATAAGCTAATAAACATGATCATATACATTTATGTATTCAGGGGGTGTTTAGGAAAGCTTATTTACTATCAACAGCTTATCAGATAAGCTGAATGAAAACACAATGCAAGAAATAGTGGTTGGATTTACATATCAATGTATTCAAACATAAGACCTTGCCAAACATCTGATTAAAATAGATTTTATATGAGTCGATAATCAATTTTAAGTGCGATATTTACCCGAATCAGTTTTAAGTGCCATATTATTGATAAAACTAAGAGGGTGGTAGAGAATGGTTACCTAAGTGCCATATTCACCAAATGAGAACAATTGCTTGATGACCCGAACGCCATTATCTATCATCACCAAAGTGAAACAATCATTTAATCATCAAATTAACATAAAAATATGTAAAGATCGCCAACTTTTTAGACAGTAGAGTTCATGTCATGGTTGGAGGTGCTAAATGAGACTTACTGGGATCATAGACGGCAGAATGATAGTAGCAAGATCTTTGTTTAATGATATAGGAAGTGGTGGCCTGGCATATATCTTATGTTGCACAATGACAAACAAACACCTCAAGAATCAAGATGAATTGTTAAAACATACAAAGTTGAAGTTATCGAGATAGTAATTAGGTTCATCCTTGTTACCGTAACATTTTAATAACTTGCAGAGGGGGCAGGAGCAATGACTAATTAGAAACTGCTACCAGACATGATACTTTCCGCTTGTACTTCTAAACTTTAAAAATACCTTGAGCAACATGCTTTGCATCTATAGTAGGTATTCAAGAGGACTTTGTTAAATAAGAACACTAATTCACCTTCGTTATCGGATATTTTTCTTTTCCAAGATTTATAAGATATGTGCGCTTTTTAAAATCTTTTCTGACTGGAAACATGTCTGATCGAGTATATAAAATCTAATATGAATAATTAAGAAAAATGTACCTTCTTGAGAAAATTTTCATAACTTGCTTTACTGATTAAAGAAAAAGTCAACACAAGACATCTAAATCCGAGTTTTTAATAATATTGTTGACATACCAGCAATATCCCATAGTTCCATATTCACGATACTTCCATCGGCAGCCACATTGGAACTGAAATTATCAAATACTATCAATATAGCCCTGCAAATAAACTCTAACATGAGTAAATGAGCCTTACGATACAAAACCAATATGCAAGATATCCTAAATTTAGAGCAAACCGACATGTAACCATCACGCAAATAGAGTTTATTTATATTTATTGGGATATCCGGTATCCGCTTATAATCAAGAACAAAAAATGGGTACACAATCCTATTTGAAACATTATTTCTCTGTTGTATCAAGCTGAAATGAACTCAATAAGCATCATTAATCAAAGAGCTAAAACGATTTAAACTATATTGCAAGAAACCCCATAATTTGACAAAACGACATATTTATCATCAAGATTATGGTCGTTATATAAAGTTTTTTGCAAGAAACCCAAATTTAGACAAATAAACATATAATCATCAAGAAAAAAAATCAATTTCAACTTTTGGGACACTCACAAATAATCAAGAACTCATAATCCTAATATGTGAGTCAATAAGCCCAAAAATACAAACTTAGCTGCAAGATACCCCAAAAGTAGAGAAACCAACATATATTACCTGTCCCCAAAGGGATGCAATATCTAAAAGTATTTTTTTTACACCCTGCGTATCTAACAGCATCTGCAAGAACCAAATTAAATTTTAATTATCGATCAACTCCACTATTGTTGAGTGCCAATAGGAAAGTAAGAAATAAAGAAGTTAGACTGATGTTATTGGTATTAGTAGAAGTTCACTAACATACAACACAATTTTGAATTGAACTTCATACAAAAGTTTACTTTCACAACAACTTCAATTCCACTTATCAGTATCTGAAGACTGCGAGAAAAATGCTAAACTAAAATCGCTTTATATATCCAATATTTAAAGAGCTTAACTGAACATAAACCATTATTTTTTAAAACACAGTGTGCACAATCTATGGCTATAGGGGTGTGTTTGGGATGACTTATGGTAACTACTTATGTGCTTAAATTCTCGAAATACTGTTTTAATGAATAACCGTAGAAAAAATGATGGATTATGGCACAGTTGTAAATATGTAATTTCTCAAAATGGATCAAATTCTTTGATTAGTGAACAACTCAACCAAGTAAATGGTATACCTGATGTTAGACTTCAACGATCACTTTCTTGGTGATCTAACATCTCCTTGGCCTCAGCAGAAATACAAAGCCTGGATTTGCATCCCGTTCCACATCTCTAGACCACCTAAAAGACATAAAATACAGCACCAGTCATTACATTAAGTATGTTAACAAAAACTGAGTGCAGTACATCAATTGTTAATGTTTGAGCATTACCAAAATGTAAAATTGACTGCCTAATTGCTTCTTCTTATAACCTAATCAATTTATGGTCTTTCCATTAAATGGTCATTTTATCTACAATTGATCGGCTTATCACTATATGTGTTACCTATGAAGTCAATTTAATTATTGAAGTTCTTAAATGATCATCTTTATCACACTCAAACAATTGGTCATTTCATTACTACAATAAAGGTAATCTAAAGTTAAAAAAAAAAAAAAAAAAAAACAAAAAACAAAAAACAAAAAAACAAAAAACAAAAACAAAAACAAAGGTAATCTAAATGCAATATTTATCAGTTGGTGAGTATTACCATAGGTTGAAAACCAATAAAAATTGCTTAAACGGAGAAATTTTAGTGGTATTGGAAAGAGTCGTTCATGACAGTGTCATTGGTTGAAATTTGGTTAGTCATCAGGGTAAATCATATATGTTCTTGAGGTACATTGTTTTCTCATAAGTGCATTTGGTATTAGTTGATCTTTTCAGTATCCAAGTATATTGGGAATTAGTGTGGATTGTTGGTTAATAAGTTAGGCTCTTTATGATCATTGATGAAGTATAGTAACAGTGGCATGTTGCATTTAGTAGCTAAGCTAGTTGCTGTCTTCGGTAAACGGCAACTATATATATAAGACAACTATCCATACACACATAAGGTTATACAGGGGTGTTGCAAACTGACAAAAAACAGAAGCTAACGTCAAGATGAAAAGCTTCATATAGAATCAGATATAGCGACAATTGAGGATATTGTTATGGTAAAAAGTATATCGAAAACATGGTTATATTTCAACTTACCATCTGTCACAGATTGCACATGTTCACTATCTTCACGATAACTGCAGACTCTTTCCCGTTGTTTTGCATTAATACCTGTTATAAAAAGACAACTGTGAATTGTAATCATTTAGTATAGTGCAAAACAGCTAATGTACAGAGTGTCTTTCACTGGTCAGCTAATTCATATTAACCAAGTAACAATAACGGGAAATTAAAGGTCAAAAAATATAAAAAAGGATTCGAACAAATAGTGATGCATTAATGGTTACTATGAAAGAAAAGAGCCATGATATGCCACTTCCACTTTGTCGAGCAACATCTGTTTTCGAACCAGCAATAGGTGGTATACAAAGCATCTTTAATGCACTTTACTCAATAGAAATGCCTGGTATAGATTAGCATATGTACGATAAAACAAACATCGAACAAACCAAACCTGAATGATTGACTCACAATGTATCCATCTCGTCTAATTAGCATTTATCATCGGTCCTTCTACATCCGCAATACAAAATATACATATATTATACAATAACTTTTTTTAAGCAATGACAGCACATTGGACAATATTTTAAAATGAGTTACCATGAATCTGAAGAATAATATTTCTACATAGATAATACCTTTGGGCTCTTTAGTGTATCCTTTTTTGAGTAGACTATCATATTGCTTCTCAAACGATCTCACATTTGGCTCTCTATATCTGACTAAACAAACGGACATTTCATCAAACACCTCGTGTGTAAGCAATTGGCTACAAATCCAAATTATAAGTTTACCACAAATCAATCATAAAAACAATTACATGGTTTTTGAGATTTTAACTCAATCAGTGATGATATAAACATGGACTGAAACAATTACCTGACTGATTGTTGAAGAACATAAATTCGATATGCTCGACTCATCACATGCTACACTTTTAGCCTACAAAAAAATGATGACACAAACATAATTAAATCATGAAAAAATGAAGCAGCCACACAGTTCTAAAACAAACATCAATTAGTTTATCATATTTATAAATTATACATATAGGAAAAAATATATTAAAAAAAACAAATCAATCATATTACCAAATTATGCAAAAACTTACAAATTATGCGGCGTTCCTCTCTTAAGATCTAAACCCTCGAATCGCATGGAGATTTGGAGCGTGTTTTGGAGTAGAAGGACGGTGTTAGGAATGATTTAATTTGTTGGAGAAACCAACTATTATGTGATTCAAATGAAGAATCGTATGAAGGAAGAAACTTTATTTTTGGGATGATTGAATCATAATTTGTAATAGCCGATCTGATCATGAAGAAAGGAGTTATAAAGGATTTGAATGAATTTAATGATTAACAAAAATAGCAAAAATAACAGCTTTAGTAGCAATGGGAAAGTAGTAGTGCATAGCAGGGTTGTACACACCTGAGCATTAATTATTTTCTGACCAATAGGAGAGAAGACACATCATCGCATTAATTATTTTTCCTGCTTCAAAGGCTTGTAAATCATTCACGTTTATTATATTACATAGACATAGATGTTGTTGAGCTTATACTTATGTCATAACTTCTGCTGTATGGAAGCTGACATCACACATGCTCTCCCTCTTGTGTGCTATGATATACCATAAGCATCATAATTATCTCACTCGTTCGGTGCTATATAGAGCTGCTTTATAAACTAAAGTCTCTTTTTTTTACTTTGGTCATATACAGTTTCATTTACGTAGATAGAGGTGACAAAACTGAAATTTCTCAGAATAGGTCATCTTTTTAGTATGTCGGTTTGATTGACCCTCCACTTGGCAAATACTTCTTTGTTCATTTCTGTAGCTCTTCCATCACTAATCGATGCGATAAATATATTTTAACAATCATAATTGAAAGTTTGAATAAACTGATTTAAGAGGTTGTATGTGGGTTCGATTGACCCTCTACTCTAAAAACTCATTTGGCCTATTCCCAAAAATTTACTTTTTTCTTTGACCCGTTTGAGATAAAGCACTAATAGTTATATGTTAGAAGTGTCGTGCACAAACAAGTTCAGCTAAGTAGCTAAGTAACAATTCGTTGCATCTTCATTATCTAAATTCTTAGTTTGTAAAAAATGTGTGCCTGATTCATACTCTTGCTAAGTCAGATAACAACTAACGTGATAAAGCCTAGATATAGATTGCGTTTAGATACCCTCTCCCTTTTCTACAAAATTAGATATAGAACAAAGAAATATTTTATCCAACTAAATGCACCCTTAGGTATCTAGCAGTTTTGTGAGATTCTGTAGGTTAAAAAAGTTGATTTGTATCAGATATAGAAATTGGGCAGTTCGTAGAACAATCAGCTATCACTCTATCAGAAAGCTAAATCAAAGATATCATTGAAAGCCTTATGGCGGGTATGGAGGATCTGAGTTGAGGGGGACATAAATGCAATTTTTGAATCTCACACATTTCAATCAAACACAGAATAAACTCATTATAGGATACTACGAGAACGTGGAGGCTATGTTAAGGCCCATTTACAGAAATAAAGATGTGCCCAGCTTATTAAATGAATAATGCAATGAACGATCTTGTTATCCAAGAAAAGCTACATTATTAGGATTTTTATTTTTTGCACCTCAACCGTTAGATATTCTTTCCACTTCACCATCGTTATGTTTGTTGAAAATGGGATAACTGATGTGAATTGGGTTTTGTTCGTTGCCCAGGCAGAGAAGAAGAAACATAATAAGGCTAGGTTGCAGGAAGCAATCCGGAAGAAGAAGATTCAGAGATAGATCCTGGACTGAATGACTAGCAGAGCTGGAGCAGCAGCTCGAGGAAGAGAAAAAGAAGGCAGGCTACTGCTTAATTCTACTCATTCATATCTTGTACTTGTTTGAATGATGTGCCGCCGGCATCTTCTTTCTTTCAAATTTGTTCATTTTCATCTTTATTTTTATAGAACAGGTATTAGCGCTTTTGCATCTTTTATTTATTGATATGCACAGATTTCCTTTCCGTGGTAGGTTTTGGATCAGGGTTAGCTTCTGTGTGTTTCCCTCTAAATGATGCTGGTCAACTCAAGTCGCCCATGCCTATCATTTAACTTATGTTTTGGTTTCAAGTTTTAGATATATGTATTCCTAGATGTCCATTGAAGTATTACAACTTGAATTTTAACTCATTCACGAACTGTTGGGTAACTTAATATATGATGTGATTATATGCCGGTGAACATCACGTTTGTATTGTATAAAGTTCTCTCCCCAAAACGACTACATATTTTTAAAGATGATTTCGCCTCTTTTCATTTTAATGTTATCAAGAAATAATGGATGTCATTTTTTGAGTTACTAGCAACATGACAACCAAATTATCAATTAAGTACGATTGTGTTTACTTTTCATAACAATGGAACTACCATTGTAAAAGTAAAACATGAATTAGTTTGTTATATTAACAAACTTAGGCCCAACACGGACAACTATAATCAATGTTTTTTCACGTTACATGTTGATTATTAATACTCAAGAGAAGCGGCCATTAAGAACAAAGCAGGCTATTTTCTTGGAAATAGAAATTGGGGAGCGTTACAACCGACCAAGGAGGAAGCTTAGCAAGGTCTCCTTTGGTTGCGTCTTAATAGGAGTATATGGACCTTTGAGAGCCTCCCTAGCCTCCCTCATTTCTTCTATGTGCACTAGTTTACACCGACACTTCCAATTGAAAGACCCACAACTGGTGCATGTATTTGATGCCCGCCATGCTTGTTCTTGCTTCACTGATTGGATAATGTCCTCATTGGATAGATGATCTGATTTCGTAAACCAAAAAAGATTAATATAAATAACATGACAGAACAACATACTGAAAGAAAACAAAAAGGAAAAATCAGTCATACCGTCAATCCAAAAATCAGCCGGTGAAAACCCTGGCATCGAGAGTAATTTGGACCGGGCCTTGCGGGTTTGTTCTTTCCGACGTTCTAAAAAGCAATTCACCCATTTATATATATTATTAATATTATCTATAAGACAATTTATAAATACATTATTAACGACAACTTGACACACTAATAAAAAGATGCGCCAATACGCCAACAACAAAAAAGTAATACAAATCAGTTGTAACTAATCAAAAATGAACTACACTACTACAGTTTGATTTAATATCATATATATCAATAGTTGGTATTTGAAATTAACAATAATTAGAAGGTAAATAAAAATATACATTGAAGAAGAAAGCATATTAAAAAGAAAGAAAATACGGTAGATAAAAATTACCATAACGTTCAAGATTCTTTTTCTTGTGGTCATCATGATCAGACGATGACAACATTTGAAGTTGGTTTGATTCTGCATGTAGAATTGAAGAAAAAATCAATTTCAGTAATTATTTTCTAGATTCTAGTCTTGCTAATTTCAAACTCGACTCTAAAAACTACGACTGCTCTATGATCAAACAAAGACATCATTGAGTAAAAATTTAGTAGATTAAGGTACATCATTGGCCTCCAAACCCACCAAACACATTATCACTACTAATTAGGGCAATCACTTGTTGGAAGACATGAAACGGGCTTTAAACCAACCGCGACCACGACCCTTTTGACAACTTAACGTAACCTGCCACAACCTTAAACGTAAGGTTTACCATCACAAAATCCGACTGAGTGATGACAATGCAAACGATAAACCTGACCATACCCACCATGACCATCACACAATCCGACCGAGTGGGCGCGACCTCGCCCCCCTCAACAGCCTAGAACACATATCCAAACACACACAATGTCAACATCTTGAGCTGAAACCGAACCCGAAATTCGAGATCTAGACCATGATCATCGAATAACCTAAACCACAAATAAAGATCTGAACCACAACCGGCACCAAAATGATATCCAATTAAACCATGCATACAAGAAGAAACACAAGGAGAACGAGGTAAAAGGGTGGTGGTTGAGAAAAAGAGGTAGGGTATATAGGGTTTGTTTGGAAGAGAGAACAAAATAAGAGTTTGTAAACAGTTAACATTATTACGGACAACTAGACAAACTAGGAGAGATACGCCAATATGCCAACAATAGAAAGGTAAAACAATCATTTGTAACTAACCAAAAACAACTAAAGTTTGATTTAATATCATATATATTAATATTTGGTTTTTCAAACTAATAACATAAATTAACAATAATTAGAAGGTAAATAAAAAGAGTACTGAAAAGAAAAGACAAGGAGATAATATCAAACTTACCATAACCATCAAGATTCTTCTTCTGGTCGTGATAATTAAACCATGGCAACTTCTGACGTTGGTTTGATTCTGCAAGTAGATTTGCAGACAAAACACAATAATTCAACTTAACAATCATTTTCAGGATTCTTACAAGTAGCATAAAATTTTATAATTGTTTCTCAATATGGAAGTTGAGTTCAGGGGTAATTCTATTAGCATAAAGGGTTGTTCTAAGACCAAAAGATATACTAAAACAAGTGTTTGACACCCTTGATACTTTAGTATAAAAGCGGTGAACACGTTGTTAGAGAAAAGATTGGGTCCTTTCCAGACTTGCTTTGTAGCTCACTTCCATGAAAACGGAAAAATATAGAAATCAACATGGAACAAAAAAGAGGTAACATACCATCAAATTCAGAAACATCGACATTCTTCTTCTGATATTGAGGAATAGAGTGAACATCCATTTTTTCAATTGGCTTGATTCTATATGCAAGAATTCAAATGAATGGAAATTATAATTGTATCCAAGAAATTAGTAGCAACGAAATAAATTATTGATAATAGAGATACCAACCACTTATTATCTAAACAAAAAGTAAAATCCCAATACAGTGGCAAATATTTTGCAGCTTTGGTTGAAAAATAGTGTAATAACAACAACAGTAATTTTCACAGTAATTTGTTAAAACATAACCTTGGGGGTTTCAACTAATGTTTATGTTTATGGTATATCGGTGATGTATAATATACTAATGTTTTAAATCAGAACACAGGCTACAATACTTGTGTATCAAAAGATCACAAAGAAGTAGCAGTTTGTTAGCAAACCTTTTATCTTTCATATGCGGTTTGATTTTGACTTAACATATATATACATAATTATTCTTTTTGGACAGCATACAAAACAAAAAATAATTATTAATTACTCTTTGGGACGCAACAAATTGCATCATTCATTGCAAGCAATGAACCACAATCTCCTGGCATCAAAATTATTCAGAATGAAAGGCTTAAGATGTGGCAAGGTTTCTTTATCTTCCCATTAACTTGTCATTGAAAATAGAATTGGATGTAGTGTAAATTTTTGTTATTGTTATTTCTGGAAATTTTGTATATAAATGCTGATTTAGAAGACATTCATGACTTCAGAGGAAGGTTCTTACATAAATACATCTTTTTCGATTATTCTTGCATGTATTTTGATATAGGAATAACGATTTTTTGGATTCCCAAAGGACTGGTTGGATAAGTTTGCCTAGACTTGCATATCAACTCAAGACGAATTTCTTAAAAAGGTAGAACTAAAGTCTGTTGACCAGCAAAATTAAAAATTTCACAAATTGCCTACTCACTTTAAACAGCATGTCAAGAATGTAGAGCTAAGAATTATAAGAGTATTATTAAGTTTGATATTCAAGATAGAAATTCAACATTTACCTCTCCAGAGAACCACATGCCACAATCATTCCATAAAAGGTAAATAACTGATATTAACTAAGATATTTCTTGTCAAACTTAACCGAGCATCTTACACGACTTATATCCGAATGTTATGAAAAAAATACAAGACAGAATAACAGAGCATATGACATATGATAAAATCAGCATCATACAAGGTGAAACATAAGCACTATTGTTGCCAAACACTTGATAAGCAAAAACTTTATCAACGACAGTTAATAAGATTGTCAACATATAAATAGTACCATACTAACATCATATAAACAGTATCATAATAACAACTAAACAAAATAAGCATTACTTGGATCTAATTAAATTGATCCAGACCTAATCTTTTTTTCAAACCTTAAATAATCTAATAGACTTTGAAAACATAAAAAAAAAAAAAAAAAAAAAAAAAAAATGAATATAAAAAAATTAAACAACGATTACCTTGAAGAAGAAGATTTTTATAATATATAGAGAGAAATTAAAGACGATTTTTCTTTCCAAACGATAAGAGAAATTAAAGATGCCGAGGGTTCGCTTTATATATAGAGAGAAAAAGAAGGTCGGTCCAGTAGGTTTATGGGCCTTCGTCATCCCACGGTTGTATCTTTAGGTGGGGGTGGGCAGCCCAATTATATATCACATAATAGTATACTAGGATTCTAGGAGGATACCCATGCAATGCAGTGGCGGATACCTTCGCAATGTGACGGCGGGCATCCGGTGACTGTTTTTGTGGCGAGTAAATGTTTTTCATTTCAAACATTCCTTATTTAACATGTCTCAAATACTTTATGACATAGTAGATATATGTTTTTCAAAAGTAGAACGTCTATATTATTAATAGTATGAGTAGTTAGCACTTTTTATTTTTTAAATTTTACCATTAAATTGGTGGTTATAAGTTTAGAGTCTGTCTTTTTTTTTTTTTTTTTTTTTTTTTTTTTTTTTTTTTTTGATAAATAATTCTATTAAAATGTGTCATTATTGGAAGGGGTTAGTATATGGTTTTAATGAAACCTAAATTTTTAAATTTTATATTAATTTTTTAATTTTCTTTTTATAGTAATAATTTTTTGTCTTAAAATTTTAAGACTTCTTTTTGTATGAAGTCCCAAATCTTTTATAATATAGTATAAATATCGTAATTATTTAGCTTGTGGTTCGATAAAAGTCCAAGCGTACAAGAATATAGTATTATCCTATGTAGATTTAGATTTTTTTTCTTTGTGGTATCTTTTATATAATAAAGAAATTACATTATTTCGGAGTGATTTTGCAAAAGTAATCTTAGCAGGAAAAAAATTGGACCAATAGGAAAGCTCGATTTTGACACATAGGCGAAATCGAGAAATATGATTGGCCAATAAAAAGTCAAAATTGAATTGATTTTGGTCAAACTTTAATAAATTTAGTGGAGAATTTGATTGAGGAAAAAAACACGTAAAAATATAAGTACCAAATTTATGAAAATAAAAACTTAAAAAAAAGGAGGTAATTAATAAAACATTAGTTGTTGAATTTTTAATATATTATATGCAGTTAAGTGTAAAATATAAATTTTCATGTTTTCTAATAACGTTAGATAATAAACAAATAATCCTTTACATTTTATACCTCATATACTTTATAATATGAACTTTGTTTACAATTACATGTGTATTAGTATTAGTTTGAGACTTCCATCCAATAAACTTACAAAATTTTATAAATATACGAATTAGTTTTAACATGGGCTAATTATTTTAAAATAAATATTAGTTTTAAACTTCCATCTATTAAAATATTCTTTTTACCATGTACGTTAAATGAGGACTCATGTTATCCTATTTAAAAGTTTAATTTATGTGTACACGGATTTGAATATTAAATATGGCTAAATTATTATTAACAGTAGTATAAATATCAAATTTTAATCATGAGTTACTGTGGTATGAAAATAAATATACACGATTCTACTTATACCAACGACTCATGTAATTATTATTTAAAATTTATATACGGATATCCTAAAAACATTTTCGAAAAACTTTACGAAGTATATTTTAATTTCATCAACTCATTATGTGCTACTAAACTCGCATATTTCGTACAACATTATACCAATTGTTAAAATTTAAACAACAACATTAACCTCAGCATCTATGTCAGCTAAATAAAAGTTTATATACGGATATATTTTAACTTATAACAACGACAGAGCTCGTGCTACTAAACTCACACATTTTGTACAACATGATATCAAATATACGCGATTGTACTTATAACAACGACTTATGCAAGTATTATTTAAAGTTTATATACGGATATCCCGAAAAAAAAATTTAAAAACTTTATGGAGTATATTTTAACTTCATCAACGCTCATTAGGTGCTACTAAACTCGCACATTTTGTATAACATGATATCAATAGTTAAAGTTAAACAACAACAATAACAACACAACCTCAACCTCAACATCTATGTTAGCTAAATAAAGTTAAATCTTTTATCCAATAGAATTTTGTACAAAATATTAATAGATATTACTACATAACGACAAACTCATGCATATTTATTAGTTGTACTTATATCACAATTTTTACAGGTAAATTCTTATATGTTTATATAGTAAACCAACATTTTAAAATAAATTTGATTTATGTGTAAACCCCGTGCGTGCACGGGATTTATAACTAGTATTAAAATTGCGAGATCATAAAATAATAACTATGGTATATATGTTTATAGGAATATAATTATGTTTAGGTAAGTGGAATTTATGTGTTATCTTATGTTAAAGTAACTATTAATAATACATCATAGGGAATGAACATTCCCCTTACACTTGAATTTTTACATACTTTACAATAAATTAATCTAATGACTCGAATTAAGAAAATCAAAACACTTGGAGTACTTTTAAGATTAACGTACATATGGGGGTAATATATGATGTTCTTCCCCATTACTCCATAAAATAAGTACTTTACCCATGAGTCTCAATCGTCCCAAAACAATATGTACAAGGATATGACTCGACTTAGCAACCATGTAATCAATTTGATAATTAACTTAGGGTTTAACACATAACAATAATGCACTAAAGATAAGTGCATACATGGAAGGCTAAGGCGATTTGGGTGTACATTTAAGTAGGGTGTAACAAATTCTTCCTTTAAGTAAGATCCTTAAAGTTAGAAACGAAAAGATAGGCTCGGAGGGTTGTACTAGGGGTTTCGTGTACTAAAAATGAGTACAACGCTAAGGGTGTGGGAGAAATTAATTGACTTAACTAGCCAAGTAATATGACTTAAATGGTCAAGTAATTATAATATGGGTTTAAACACAAGGGTGATCCTAATGCCTCTTATCATGTAGTAAATCCTACTACACGAATGTAGTCTCACTAGCGGTCTCGGGATGCATCACTAACGCAAGTTCTAGAATCTAAATGCTACCGGAACACTCATAAGCACTAATAATAAATGCTTTTCCTATCAAATCTAAAGGCGAACCTCACATATTTGGGTGGAAAATTTTTCTGAATAGTACGGTTTTGTGCTAGTCATACAATCTCCTATCCATGAGACGCTTGCTATGGCTAAAGTTTCACTCCTAAATGTTGTAAAAAAATTTAAATTTGGCGCTAAAATTGCACTAACAAGTATTTCTCATAGTTTTATTACACATCTAAAATTGCGAAAGTGTATTTGTAAGGTATCATCATTTTACCCTCCCCTTACACTTAGGATGAACATTGTCCCCAATGTTCAAGTAAAGAATGTAAAAGTGAAATAAGTAAAACGAATGAAATCAAATACTCCCCTGATTCGCTCGGTATGGATAATAAGGTGGCCAGGTTAGATCTTCCTCCAAGAAAATGAACAATCAAAGCTTCCCTTCCAGAATATAAATCATCTTCTTGTCATACATAACCTGTAAAACCTGAGAAAACAGACAAGGCAACCTCGCATAAAATCGGCGGCAATCTACATATGCTAATAAATCCTAGAAAACAAAATAAGATATAATGCTTGTGGAATGATGTTTGCAGATTTTCTGGAGATTATAAAACTGATAATTCAACAAAAACTTTAAGACTCCGTTAGAAAAACAAAACTAGCAAAATTTTCAGAATTTTACACATGACGCCGTCAGGAGTTAATTCCTGACGCCGTCAGAAGTGACCTGCAGAAATTCTTATGTTAAGTTTCCGGAAAATTTCTGTAAAAACTTTGTCCTACTTCCTGGAAAATCCTGCAAAACATCATTATGACTCGATACAAGCATTTGACTCTAACAAATATGAATACACATGTTCATTTAATATTGTGGAGAATCATGATCGAGTTTGTTTCTTAAAAACATATTTGGGGTTTCCCCTTACATTTATCTTTTGCGAAATACCTTTATATGTAATTAAGGCGAAGTTAAAAACAAAATAAAGCATTTTCACAATTTTATTTGAAACATGATCTACCAACAATAAAAATAAAGCATGCATACGGAAGCAAATAACATCAAACAAATAAAAATCAAATAAATAAAAACACACAAAACATGGGTTGCCTCCCAAGAAGCGCTTGTTTTTGTTTGAGTCACGAGCCTGACTCTACCCTTATTTAACAGAAATAGGAGAGGTTTTCCCTACACTTTGGATTAAGTGCGGGTGGAAGTAGCGATACACACCCTCAGGGTGGAAATATGCCTCGTGAGGAACGTGTGGTGGGTGAATTATATGCTCAAAGGGGTGTGCTATCATCATAACCTTACCAAATTCAATCGGGTTAATGGGTGGATTAAGATTTTCTCCTAGGACGGGATCATCTTCAATCAACTTCAAGAGACTACTAGTTGGGGATCCATCTTGACCTAATAAACCCGGTTTAAACCCATAATGTTTCTTGCGATCAATCATAAATGGGTGATGTAAGCATGTAAAGTCATTTTCCACTCCTATATTGGCTTCCTTTCTACAAGGCTTAGACTCCACTGCCTTTATCCTAAGACTACCCGGACTATATAGTTTGATGGGTGGATCGGAACCTATTTCAATTCCTAAATTTTCATCCAAGGATGGAAGATTAGGTAACGGTTTTGGTTGAGGCTCTGGTTCATCAAAACTAGGAACTTCCCTAGAACTAAGAGTAAGGTTATCATTATAAGTATTCAAACCTATATCCTCTAGTTGTGTTTGGTTCAAAGGTTCTACCTCAATTGGGATTCCTAAAGTCTTTTCTACTTCATCCGAATAAGTCACGGGCGGTGTGTATGCCTCAAATGATGGTAGGACTTGTGGGGTATTTAGCTGGCTTATGTTACTTACTTCATCGTTCCTTGTGTCAAGACCACCTATATCCTCAACATGTGTTTTATAATAATCCAACCCTAACATTTTACCAAGTATCTCAAGTGCTTCTCTAGGCATCTCAACTTCTATATCCGAATCATAAGGATCATCCTCAATATTATGACTACTATATACAAATTGCGCAAAAGATTCATCATCTGTTTCTTGAGATTCATCATCATCGATCATAAAACCTAGGTCTTTTTGATCAATGTGATCATGTTCGGCTACATCCTCCATCACATAAATGTCACCTATGTGTTCATCCTGTATTATGGTAGGGCCTAACCATGACATGCAGCTAGGTGGCTCATACGAAACTATCCTAGGTGAAGGCTCATATGGTGCATAGGTTTCACTAAGTGAGGCATTTTCAGGGGTTGATGGAGCTCCTAAGGTGACTTCTTTAAAAGTCTTATGCACTTGGCCTCTTTTCTCAAGGTACTCAATAAAATCAATATAAGATCATGTCCGCCTCATTTCATTCGTCCATCTTGGTATATCCAAACTGGTGTAATTATATTTTTTCTGGTAAAACTCTAGTGTCGGACTTGGTGGATTCACGTTCTCCATAATGGTGAACGGAAGAGTATATGGAAAGGTTTTTACGAACAAAGACACAAAGAAAAGATAGACTAAAGAAAACCTAAAAATAAAAATAAAAATAAAAATAAAAGCTTACTAGAAAGGAATCTAGCAAGTAGACCTAATAAAAAGAGATTCTAACCTAGACAATAACTATTCCCCGGGCTGCGGCGCCAAAAACTTGATGCGTAGAGATTGCACCAGGCTTTACCTCTCGAGGGATCTCGAGAAGCTTACAACCCCCACCAGGCAGTGTACCTGATCGATGTAGTATAGTATAATGACAAGTACCGGGGGATTGATCGTTCAGCTAGGAATAGTGTCGCTAGGATTAGAAAACCTAAAGACTAGGTCTAGAGATGAGGGATGATTCTTTTTGTATTTTTATATTTTTATGAAAGCAAGTAAAAATCTCGGGTTTGAAGGAGTTGGGCGGAATTAGTTGCTAGTCAACTAACCCAATTACTAAGATGCAATTAAAATAAAATACTAGGAATGAAAATAAACTAAATTAAACTAGAGTTGTGAGGAATATATGGGAGAATTGTGTTTACTTAGATTTCACTACTCCCTAGATATCTTTTACAGGTTAATTACTTGTTACAGTTGCATGGATGACGGATTGTATTCCTTAATACCATTCATGGGGTGGTGTACTTACTTCCCCAATCCTATGAGCGCCTACTTCACTCCTATGTCGAGCCGGCTAAGAAGCTCCTAACATGGGATCACTAGAATTTGCTCATGCATTAAATACAACCAATAAAACCTAGTACACATCGGTTCATGTTTCTTAAGACGTTCAAGCATGTTACACAATGGAGATCTGCCAGTTTTCTTAAGCCTAACATTGAAATCATTCATCCATTACAACTATAAACAAGCAATCAACCTATAATTAACATCTAGGTTTCATTACATCTAAGCAAACACAAGATAGATCTAGCCTAGCATGTTGAAATCAAGACAAGCATAAGATATATTCAAACAATACATAGACATATTGAATGAATTAAGAGAAGACTTATCTCAATTGAACATGAAATGATTCAAGGGGTGAAAACCCTTGAAAATACTGTAAAATACGACCTATGGTTTACAAAGTTCTGCCCTAGTATTCTCCACACAAGTTCCTCTTTTATGAATGAAAAATAGAAAACTATATATAGATTCTGATAGGTGACGGCGTCAAGAACAAACTTCTGACGCCGTCATCTCCCCACCAAATAATTTCTCGGACTGCCTAGATCTGGGTCTGACACTGTCATGTGTACTCCTTATGCAGGCCGTCACCAAAAATAGTCTTGACGCCCTTGTTGTGACGCCTTCAGGTTTTCACTGGGTCGTCACGGATTTTACTCTTGACGCCGTCATGATTTTCTTCTTGATGCCGTCAAGTACTGTTCTCAGCATGGAAAATTAAGTCTTTGCCTTTTTCTTCACTTTTATGCTCCAAAAACGTCCGAATTGCTTCCTTTTCCAGAATTCACTCCCAAATTACCTAAAATCACAAAAGGAACGATTTTGGGCAATATTTGATCAAATAAATTCAATTCCGGGCTTAAATGACCCCCTAAAAGTGGTTCATTTTTCGCCTCATCACTAAGCCTATAGATTCATGCCTTTTAGTTTTAAAGTGCAAGCAGAAGAGCTTTGCCGAATATGTAGTTGCAAGAATCAAACAATAACAAAGTCATGCGCCATCAACTCCTCAAGTACTATCACACAAGCCGCTTAAAGAAGTTAGTTTTGATGTATTATGAAAGCTAAAGATGTGACATTGTTGGAAGATCCAATTGTAAAGATATCTGCAAATTCAACATTTGTATGTTTGTATATGAAGTCATATTTTTTTTATAAACATAATTGACTTATGTTGTTGCTAAGATGTATTATGAGATTATATATTAATTATATATAGGATCAAAATGAGGGTCGGGGTCATCGGCCCATTGGTATAGTTTAATAGTGTTATTATGATTTCATATGATCTTGAGGAAATGAATAGCTTAAGAAACCAAAACATGAAGAGAAGTGGCAGCTGATTTCAGAAGTAGTAATGAATTAATACCAACAAGTGGAAGCCATTTTTAAGAAATTAGTTGTTGATATTGTGAAAGAATATAAAGCTGTGTAAGAGATCAAACATTAGTAATCTCTATCGCGACTTTTTTTCCAAATACTTATGCATGAGTTATGTTGACCTTTTTTAGCTCATACATCCTTGACTTTGAAAATAATACCTTTTTGTTTTAATAAAATAATTCACTTTCTAATTGTAAAAAAATAAAAAAAATATCAGCATCAATTTATAGTAACCAAATGCGTTGAACATAGCTTTAGTAAAACATACAAAATTATAAAAAATTGTGCTTACGTTGAAAATGTACATTTAAATTTCAATAGTTCATAAATATAAAAAACATTTTATATTAGTGTTCTTTATTGCTTAAAAAAAACTATAAAATGTTTTAATACCTAAACTTAGAACAGTGGTATGGTAACATATGTGGGTTTAAACCCAGTGGATTAGTCAACCATAATGGCAACTAATCTTCGTTTATAAAGTTTTGTGATTCAACTTTAAAAAATATTTATATGAACTCTTACTATGTCTGTAAAACATAATTATACCAAAACTAAAACTAAAAAAAAAAAAAAAAAAAAAAAAAAAAAAAAAAAAAAAAAATTATTTGGTTTTTAATAGATGAAAATACATTATTAAAAAATTAAGAAAAAACCCCGTGCGTGCACGGGGATTATAACTAGTTGGTAAATATAGTTAAACATTCTTCTTCGTACATTCCCTCAATATTCGAGGTATGTTAAATAACAATGTCATATTATATATTCATCTTTTCTATGATGCATAAGTCTTGCTTAATAGTCACATTGCAATATACCTACGAGCTTTAGTTATGAACTGATTTTCATTACTATGAATCCTTACCATTTTAACAGGTGGGCATGTAGTATTAGTAATGGTGTTACGAAAGAAACTTTCCTTATAGGCTCTGATTATATCTGTTGCGACTTGTGCGTGGTCAATCAAGAAAGTGGATTCTTTAAGTTCTTAGGTAAATTCTTGACACGACAAATTCTTAAGGTACTCAATTATTTTACTTCATGAGAATAACTTGAGGTTAGGAATAAAAGTAGCTTACATGTGTGACGTGTCGACACGAGATTGTAACTTATTGATTTTAATATCACTCTTTTGACAAGTGTATCAGGTTGTAGGTTTGCTAGATGCATGATTGATGTGAAGTCGGATGAGGTGCTTCGGGATAGCATCACTGTTGAGATACCTCTACTTGATGGTTCGGGTTCGACTATTGAGAAGATACGGGTTGAATACGAGTGGAAACCACCTCGTTGTGATAATTGTAAGATCTTTGGTCATACACTTGTTGATTGTCCTAAATTTGTCCCACCTACTACTCAACCTACACCGAGTGTTAATGATGGCTTCCAAATGGTCAATAATAAGAAGAAGCGTAATAGTGGTGGTCAATCTGGTCCTAATAAAGGAGGTTTCACAAAGCCTAGTGTGGGTATGAAGGTACAATATAGACCCAAAGCGTCAACCCAATAAAGTGGATGTCAACAGGAAGAAGAATGCTGATGTGCCTAGTACTAGTGGAACGAAGATTGTTACATCTAATCAGTTTGATGCACTTATGATGGCTGATACTGATGAGTATGGTATTCCTACAAAGGAAGTGACTTTGGATGTGTCGTCTGGAAGAACTGAGGAAGCTAAACAGGATGAGTCTGTTAAGACTGTTACTACAACACAAGAATCTCTTGTGCGTGATCTGAATGAAAAGGAAAAAGGTTGGGACTTCTAAGCCTAGTTCATTTTCTTCTCCATCTACTTCTTCTACTAAGAGGATTAACCCATTTTCTAAAGTGGGGGATGTCGTTGTGTCTGAAAGTGATGATGAGGAGGTTGTTAACACGTTTGATGAGTCCGCTAATCTATTTGGTGGGGGTCACGAGCGTGAATATGACTATGATGGATAGGATTATGATGACTATGCGCAGCATGTTTATGATCTTCCGGGGAATTTGGATGCTTTTAATGCCATGTACGGCACTAAGCTTCAAGGTCTTAGGAAGTAATTTATTTTGTCATTGTCTTTTGTCATCATTTGTGTAGTGGTTTATTTTCCTTTAGGAAAATAGGTAGTATCTTGTTATGTAAGCTGTCGCCTATGTAACGGGCTGAGATATGGGACTCACCCATATCTTTTGTACTTAAATGTTTTTTGGAGTAATATATTTACCGGGTCTTTTGACCTTTTACCCAAAAAAAAAAAAAAAAAATAATAAAAAATAAAAAAAATAAAAAAAAAGTGTATCAGGTTCGTGTTTGTTTTAAAATTGTACTTTTTTTTTGTCAGTAAAATTTCATATAAATAGTTTTATGAATTTGAGGTTAGTTCGTATGTAAAACCCCTAAGTTAGTAAAGAGTTGCAATAAACAAAACCATGTATACACACGAGTTCCTATTGTTTATCCAACAAGTAAAATAATATAGGGACAATAATATAAGACATGCTAATTTTTTTGTAATTTAAACGATAATAATACATAAACAAATTTTCATAAAAAACCTCATGCGTGCACGGGTATTATAACTAGTTATAAATAAATAGGGATATGCGAAGAGAATAGAGGCAGCCTCATAAGAAACAAAGTTACTGTAACAAAGAAAAGAGTCATTGAGTTTGTATTCTTTGAGAGAAAATATCAAAACTAATCATTCCCCAAAATACATTAATCATCATCTTTATTTTGCTTGTGTCTTCTTCTCTGTTAATAGGTTTCTCATCTGCTTACATATTCGTTTACTCATACCTGTGTTCGGAATTGTAAATGGATCAGGTTTAGCTCTAAATGGAGGAATTGGATTCTCTTTGACATCGATTGCCTCGAGAACTACTACCATGGATGTGAAAACAACAATGGTCCTGAGAATAAAATGGGTCATTCTGGGCTGCTAAGCACCCGTTAGTATTTTGATCAAAGAACTAGTTATGTATGGCAGAATATGAAATATAATACACTCCTTTTTGAGTGTCTTCCATTTGTGAGTTGAATTTAGTTCCTCCAAGTGTGATCAAAATTGTTGTGTTGCTGATTCCTTGTGCCTGTCTCAGTTGCTTTTGGTGTCATTCTTGTTTAAACACATCTTTCACTTTGGTTCTCATCAATGGATCCCCAACATAGAATTTAAACTTGAAAGAGGCCTTCGTCAAGGTGACCCTCTCTCTCCATTCTTGTTTATAATAGCAGTTGAAGCATTCAATATTGCTATTTTAGGAGCAACCAACAGTAACATCTTTTATGGCTTCAAAATGGGAAAAGACAAGGTTCACGTCTCTTTGCAGATGATGCTCTTTTCTTAAGGGAATGGTCTCTTTCCAACACAAAGAATTTGTCTAGAATTCTTACTTGTTTCCATCTAGCATCTGGGCTTAAAGTTTATTTTAATATGAGCAAATTGTTTCGAATTGGAGTTTCAGATATGGAGCTTAACTCATTTGCCTCTTTGATTGGGTGTCTTGCCTATCATCTTTCTTGTACTTACTTGGAACTCCCGATTGGTGCCAAAATGTCGAGATGCTCGAATTAGAAACCTATTGTTGAATGGTTTCAAAAAAGACTCTCTAAGTGGAAGCGAAGACACTTTCCTTCAGTGGACGTCTCACTCTCATCCGGTCCGTTCTCGGTAGCCTAGCGGTCTACTACTTCTCCATTTTTAGGCCCCCCAAAAAGTTCATTAGCAAGCTTGAAAGCATCTGCAGGAAGTTCTTTTGGGTTGGGTTTTTGGATGTAAAGAAGATTTCTTGGATTGCTTGGTAAAAAGTTATTTCTCCTCATAAAAAACGTGGCATTGGTATTAGTAGACTTTTGACTAATAATCATTCTTTGTTGGCCAAATGGTGGTGGAGATTTCATATCGAAGAATATGCTCATTGGTGCAAAGTAATTCGGTCTATATTGGGGTCTCGGGAGGTGTACTAGAGAACTCCAATACTAGTGCGTCATCGGGTCTTTGGTCAAGAGTCATAAACCTCATTGGAATTGATCTTCCAATGCTCTTCAAGAAAAAACTGGGCAATGTTCAAAAAAGGAGATTTTGGCATGACAATTGGCTAGGAGGGGTGCCTTTACATGCTTTTTTTCCCTCGGTTGTATCGGTTGGAATCAAACCCGAATTGTATGGTTTGTGAAAGAAACATTACTGCCTCTAATCACCCCCTTGTTTCTATCACTGGATGCTTTTTTTGGGTGACTCGCCAACCGACCCAGCAGTGATCGATGACAGAATGGTATGAACAAATCAAAGTCATTGGATTTGGTAGTTCTCCATGGACGTCCTGCTACTTCCTCCCCTGTAAGCCAAACTCCTTTCAACCACTCCAGTGGGGCTATCGTTTAATTGGGCCTGGAGAAGAAGGCCATATACATTAGCAGAACGTGAGGAACTCATGATTCTAACTAACTTGATAGCAAATCTCCACCTGAATGCCGACGAAGCATTTGGGAATTCACATATGGGGAATCAAGATTGTATTCGTCAAACCGGCAACCTACAAGATGGAATAAGATTTTACCCGCAAAGGTAAACATCTTATCTTGACGTGTATGGCATTGAAGAATCCCTACGAGGCTTAACTTAGATTGTTGGGGTATCGATCTTGATACGGTTCGTTGACCGGTATGCAATGTTGACACAGAATCTAAGGAGCACATCTCTATACTTTGCAAAGCTTCTAGTGACACTTGGAAAGCTATATGTTCTTGGTGGAAGATCACGGGTCCACCTATCACCTCCATTGATGACATGAATCATTTGAAGTATTTTGATGGGGTGGTTCATACTGCCATACGGCATTTATGGAGCTACAGAAACAAGGTGACTTTTTCCGTAAAACGGCCTTCTAAAGACCTCATATTCAACGATATAGCTCTCATCCTTTACATGGGTTTCTAGTAGGAACAAGAAAGCTTCGCTTAATTGGATAGATTGGTTTAGTGATCCATGTAATGCTTTATCTTCTTCATCCTTGTAATTTGTTTCCTCTAGCGTCTTGCTAAAAAATATATATAAACTGCATTAGTTTTGAAAAGTGATTGGAATTGCCAAGTGATTATAGTTACACGAGTTGAATCCCTTCCCCACGACCAACAAACCAGGTAATTGATTTAGAAAGCTTTGGAGCACGTAATGGATGAAAATATCAAAGGCTCATTCAAGAACAGTATGTTTGGTGGAACAGCCATTAATTGATTAACCTTGCAAATATTCAAAGTGATAATGAGATTAAAAAGAGAATATGGGCACAATGGATGAGCATGGGGCAAAACACAAGTAATATAATATACCACATGTTGATCATTCATCTAATACTCAATTTTAAATCATACAAATATATATATCTCAAACCAAAGGGCCTCTGGTCTAGCGGTATGGAGGTTTTACCCTCCTAGGCAAGGTCTCAAGTTCGAGTCTTGTCTAGGGCGATAGGGGTTTCCTCCCGCTTGTGTAAAGGGAAGGGTGCCATTGCCTTCTGGGCTGGACCCAACCTGGTTGTGTGGGCTCGCTACGCTTTCTGGGCTAGGGGCTATGTAGCCACAATTGCCGTTCAAAATATATATATATATATATATATATATATATATATATATCAAGGCATTCTTTCCCGAAGCAGGGTTGGTACCCCATAGCAAATTGTAGCAGTACTAAACATACGTAACATATACGTCTTTCTAGCTGAATCAAGACAGGCTACAATATCCGCTTCATCTTCCATTTCTCTTTCAAATGTCTTGAGTAATTTTTTTGTAAATTCTAAAGCCCAAGTCTTCTGTGCAATCCACAGATTACCTATAACTATAGGGGAACCGGCTAGTAAATAGTCTACTGGAGCACCTTTTGGGATATAAGGTCCGTTCAACTCCAATAACCCACTATAACAACCCATCAAGATGGCTGATGCACACGTGTCAAGTCTTGCAAGTGTGTCTATCGGCATGTGCTGCAAGCCTAGAAAATTGTAAATGCATTCAAATCTTAATCAACAAATATGACTATTTAAAAATCACATACATTGAAGATGAAATTATATATATATATATATATATATATATATATATATATATATATATATATATATATATATATATATATATATATATATAGGATCCGGTTCCATTGAGAAGGTTTTTATTTTGAGAAGATTGAGAAATCTTCGTTTGAGCAAATTGATTCATGTTTTTTATTTGATTCACAAGTAAACATCATTTTATGGTGAATCAAATCTATAAATCACAAATTTGAATCACAAATCATTGTTAAAATCGAGTTATGATGATGATTCATTAAATTTGTACAGATGATTCATTATTCTACATATATCGCAAAATCGAGAGATTTTTAACATTGATTCAAATTTTTTTTACACATTTTGAATTTTAATCACATTAAAATGAGTTTTACGTTTGAAAAACATGAATCAAAGTTAAAAATCTATCGTTTTTGAAAACCTTCTCAATCTTCTCAAAATAAAAACCTTCTCAATCGATCCGGATTCTATATATATATATATATATATATATATATATATATATATATATATATATATTAAAAAAAACAAAAAACTAACCATCACCGTGTCCCACATAGATAAAGAAACTGTGGGTTTTTAATATCTCTAAAATCTCCTTCACAACAACGGGTGTGTGGCAAATTCCCTGCATATCGATTAATGTTCAATTATATTGACTTGCAGTGGATTCAAGCATTTAAATTTCACAGACATTGATGTATATTTTACTATTGATCATGTAAGCCACATATAAGGATTATAATAGTAAAACACTCACCTCCAAATGGAATTCAGTTTTTAGACATTCGGCAAGAGTATATTCTCCGTGATGGCTGCCTGTGGGATTTATAACATAAAAGGCATCAGACGGATCTAATGTAGCGTAGCTTGCATGATCTCTTACAGCTTTCCTCTGACTTTTGTCACTTTTCAGGTATGTGTAAAAAATACTCGAAACAGAAGGCATCCTGTATACATCTTGGTTTTCCAATACCTCCATGGTTTCCCAAGGCAACATCTGTAGACATAAAAAAACCTCTTTCAGGACTTACCTTTATTACAAATAGCTTTTCAGTTTTTGTGTTTACTATGTTAGATACATTACCTGGATATCCTTGTCAAGCACCAAGATGATGGCAGGTTTTCTTTTTGCAGTTGGCGATGGAATCAACAGCATACTTGAGTCGTTTACACCAATACCGATTATAAATCCACCCGATTTATCTATCTTTTGGTCGTCCACTGGTTCCCCTAACAGAATATGTTTATGTGGCCCTAACCAGCTTTCCATATGCCTGAGCAAATGAGAAACTTATTAATATCAGACTGAATGGATATAATGATTATTAATAACAACAGCAGTAGCCTCACCAAATGATATTATCAAGTCTTCCATCAAGAGTATCAAGGTGAATTCCCTGCTCAAAGTCTTTTAAAATCCATTTAAAATCAGGTAGTATTGTGTCAACGATTGTGTCAGTGCCCCAAGGGGCATTCCGCAGTTCCCCTGGCCTTCCTAAGACTATCAACCACAAAACATACTTAGAATAAAAAATTGAACATCTCTATTGTTTTAACAAGTCACATGAAAAGAGAGAAGGAATACCTGATCCTTGAGAATTTACTTGGAAAAGACCAACAAGTGGTTTACGTGTTGAGCTAAAACTTGAGACCATCAAAAAGGCAGCACGTTCAGAAGGCACATAATCTGGCAGTATATTCCCCAACAATTTAGTGTACTTATCTCCGAGAATATTTATCACCAGTATAGTATGCGGTTGAAGTTGAGCATAGAACTTTGATACAAAGTCGTTAAGATCCACATCCGAACTAGTTGTTAGCCTGCATGATGGAGATTAGAAAATAGGTCAATTAGAATTATGTTTTACTTCTAATTGGTTAAAAAAAATATATATATATATATATATATATATATATATATATATATATATATATATATATATATATATATATATATATATATATATATATATATATATATATATATATATTTTGGACTCAAGAACATGAATTTCCATTAGTAGTTCTTAGATGGTTTATGGTGGCGCTTGTTTATCTATCATATTTAACATGCTAACTAAGTAAAATCAGAAATGCAAAAAGTCTTGTGTATCAATCCACCCACACCCACGACACATACCTATGCAAATAATCATCTGGATCATAGACGTCACCATGTACCTGAAATTAAAAGTATTTATTAGCTTAAAATGTACAATCTACATATAATGAAAATAAGCAAAGCTATCATTTTAATAATGTATAGACACTAATTTACCTTAGATAGCCTAAGAGAAAAAGAATAATTAACACCAGATCCAACTGTTAACTCATGGAAAAAACTTGCCCACTGACATTGGGTCAGAGAATTCTCAGAATTTGACAATGGAGTTTTATTGAAGTAACCCGGGAGATACAGGATTGCCAGAAGTTGTGCAACCTGTGACAATATAATGATGGCTTAGGATTAGATTTGAGTATTTGACGTTGATTATCTTTAAGCTATTTTAATAGTTTATCATATGTGATGTAAAAGGAGTTAAAAGTCAAAAGCTTAAAAGGAGTTACAGTGTCTAATATATTTAGAGAGAAGAGATAAGATTTGAGGGGCTTGATCGAATATGTCAAATGAATCGGACATATGACTCAGGAAATTTAAACAGGTAAGAATTTAGTTATTTCTAACAAGGAGAAAAATAATTATATATAATTTACCTTTTTGAATAATTCAGGAGTCTCACTCGATAGTATCAACGCGTGCTTCAAAGTGGCTATAAGCATTTCATTGGGAATAGAAAAGTCACCATCGCTAGAATAACAAAAAGGAAAAAAGATAACGACATATTAGGATATACCACCAATCATTGTAGGGATGTGGCGAGCTCAAAAGGATAATAACATTAATACCTTTTAGCCATCGTGCATGCCACCCAACTTATTATGTAAATAAGCTCAGCAATGTGTGTTCCATGAACAACTTTAATCTGCTTCAGCTTAACAAGCTCAAATAACTTAGACAACGTCCTTGGAGATTCTGATGAGGGAAGGGAGCTCAAGCTAACTACAAAGCGTATGTTCTCCAGGAATACGTCACGTGCTTTCCTTGTTTCATTCTTGAACACGTAGTCTTTACCTGCCCATGTAAGGATACTTTGGTAATATATATATATATATATATATATATATATATATATATATATATATATATATATATATATATATATATATATATATATATATATATATAAGGAAAGTGAATATGGGGCTGTCTCACATCTAAGTTTACATGCGAAACTATTAAAAATCACTAAAAAATACTTCATTTTGATTATTATTTTTTCAAAATTCGAGTAGTGCAACTAATATGTGCATAGTGAAACATATTTTAATGGTGAATTAAATCAAACCATTGTTGAATCTATGACTAATTTTTTAGTTAATGAAAGCACCGAACAATATGATGCAGAAAATGAATGTATCAACGTGAACCCAACTTAAGTGATGTTGTGATAAAATCAAGAGAAAACATTAATATTGTGAAGGACATGATACAATGAGGTAGATTTGATGTTTTTCTTGTTAAAACGGCGGAATTTTTGATAGTTTCGCATGTAAACTTAGATGTGAGACAGCCCCATATATATATATATATATATATATGGATACTTCGGTAAAAAAAGTATAATATGCCTGGTTACCTTTTTCCTTAAGTACACTTAACAAAGAGAAACGACAGGTACACTCCCAACATCTACATCGGTACTTTGGGTTCTCATGTCCCTTCCAAAAAGGCTCAGCATTTAATTGCCTTTTTAGCAAAATTTCAACAGAAAAAAACTCCTGCATAGCCTTTGTTATATCAGAAGTGGTACCCTTTTTTCTCTTCTGTTTTACAGACTCTTTGCTAATCGCAAGTTTAAGCATCAACTGGCACTTTTTACAAGAAACACGTTTACATAGTTCTTCCGCTTGTCTGAGTTCCTTTTCAGCTTTATCAAAGTCTTGCGTCTTCCTACAGATTCTGCCTGGAGATATATAGAGGTATGGGTTGTGTCAGGTTATGCTCTATCTCTAACAGGTAAAAAAAGAAGAAGAGAGAGAGCTTGAACAGATATCGTCAAATGGGCTGAAAGTTTCATAGACTTATCATTTTACTCAAAAAAAAAAAAAAAAAAAAAACAGATTGTTGGTGAAATAATATATTTACACAATAACGAATAGATGAATTCATTTTTTACAAACCAATTATTAAAAAAAATGAATAGATAGATATAACAAAAACGAATTTTCAGCCTAACATGACCACCCGTTTCGACCGCTACAAAATTACTCATTTTGACCAGTTATTGAGCGGGCAAATAATAAAAAAAGGTAATATACTTGCCATAATTTCATCGAATGGGTAGTGAACTATTTTTTTTTATTTTAAGGGTAATTTTCTTTCAAAATCATCATCTTTAGGGTATTTTGTAAAAATTTTGGACAATTTTGCCCCTCATAGCTAATACAAAATTTTTTTTCCCGAAGGGCAAAATTGTCCAAAATTTTTGCAAAATACCCTAAAGATGATGAATTTGAAAGAAAATTACCCTCAAAATGAAAAAAAATAGTTCACTACCCATTCGATGAATTTGTGGCAAGTATATTACCTTTTAATATCATCTGCCCGTTATTGAGCCTACCAGACTATGCCATTTTGCAAAAGCTACGGTACTTTCAGAAAAAGGAATGCTTACTTATTGCAGCATGAAAACGCCCGGGATAGAATGAAGGGCCTCGCTGTAAAGATAGGTGTTTCCCCCATTCTAAAAAACTCATAGCCATCTGCTCATCCCCGATTATCTCTAGTATTGTTGCTTCCTGATGTATAAACCACAAATGTTTCAAGGTTTTGATTTTTAATATTCGAAGAGTGTACAATAAGGAATCACAAACCTTACCTGGTGTATGCTATCTAGGTAGGATAAGAAAGTACTATTTGGAGCGAGTATAAATTCTTCAAAATTGATCGACCATGCACGAGCTGCCACAAAATGATTCATATGCAAGGTATACTCCTTTTGATAGCTTGATGTCAGCACAAAATTTTCTTCCAGAAGATGATATCGACGTTTAGTACCTTCACTCGCATGATCAAGAGCCTGATAGAATACATAAGTTATTAGTTTCAATTAAAATTTGGTAATCTAAACATTGCTTGCTCTGTCACGTAAAGATGGATGTTTAGAATGAGCATTGTTATAAATCAACAAAGGTACCTTGGTCATTCTTCCGATTAATAGCATTCTTTCTCCCTGTTCATAGTAGAAATGGGCTACACAACAATTCGATTTTAATGACTTAGGAACCTGCAACACAAAATAATGGCGATAAAAAGATATCATAGCTGTTACAACCCTCATATTAATCTAATTAGTTATAATATGACAGTTTATATGATTGTCTAAGTTAAAGTAAATAAATGCAATAAGTTGTATATGAAATGAACCAACTTTGCTATACGTTTTACTTATCTGGACATACAGCAATCAAACAAAATAGATAAAGACACCAGATGTATAAATAAAACTTTTAAGGTCGTCCAACCAATAAACTCAGGGAATAAATTAAGATTGACGAAACTATGTAAAATGTGGCAAAGCGAAATCTGGATACCAGGTATATTGGCGTGTTGTCAATTATGTCGATTCAATGGAAGAGATATTCTACGAATATTTTCATATTGTGAGTTTACAAGGAATTATAGACTGATCTTTGCATAAAAACGTCTGAAGTAATCAGGTTGTTAAACTTTGTTTCGACTGCAATATGTGAGAAAAAAGAGAGTAAAAAGCTATAAGGTCGAATGGGCCAAAAGCCAGGATGGCTGAGAATTTTTTGAAGTCATGGTCGATCATACCTAATTTCCACCTCTAAGAAATATAATATTAAAATATGTATTTTGTGTGATCATACCTTACTGGCAATATCAGAAACCATCCTCTCTGGTTCTTTGCTACTTCCCCCCACTTCCATCGAAAAGTTACAATTCTCAGAAAAATATCTGTCCATCAACTCACTGTTTAGATGCCTGTGGTGGCTTTTAAACTGCCACAGCATTCCCACATCAGTTTGCTCACATAAAGATATAATTTTTTCTAAGAGTCCATGATCATTCTCATCGTGCTCCTGTTATTAAAAATAATCATTACCATAAAGGTTGCTAAAACATGCCAAAAAAAAGGTCCGAAAAGAATATTACCGTTATTAAAACATCGAAGACGAGGCAAAAGAGTTTATTTATATACTTTGATAGGCAGATATACCTAGCAGCCAGTTCACTAAAATACGTGCTTGTCACCAACTTCAAAGCTTCTTCAATATCTTTAGTAAAACTCTGTTTGCACCAGAAAATCTGAAAACAAAGAATATAACTAAATATGAATCAATCTCATGAGGATTAATAGGTTGCCATATACAAAGAAACTATAAACAAGAGTTCATGCATGTTCAAGAAAAAGTACCTTCATAGAATTAGACTTTTCATATCCTGACAATGCACGTAAGCACAATGCTTGTGCTTGCAGAAAGTGTAATGGACCACAACAATCGGAGTGTACAAAATAAGGTGAATATGATAACCACCACAGTTTTTTGCTCTGCATTAATAATATCGATAAATAGTAAAATCAAAATAAGGAAATCTACATGAAAGCTTTAGTATATAGAGAGTAGTTACTAATTGTTTAGTGTGTTATTATTAACAAGGTGAATATGATAACCTACCAACAAATTTATTGCATTGTCCAAATTTGCTAAACATTTATCGAGACCTTGAGCGCCTTTCTCTCTTTCAGCCCTTGCATCTGCAATCAAAGTCATCGGCTTAAGCAGACTACCACCTTTATCACATAATATATCTTTTGTGTGGCCATCTAATATGAGACTTTGCATGGTGATAAATATCGTCGGATGAAGTCTCCCACTATGTGATTGAAGCTGTCAAAACGAAAAGCGCGAGTCAACTATGTTTTAGAAAATTAATAAACAACATCAGTGGTATTCATTAATACGATAAACACATATAGTCATGGTAGTAACCTGCATCAGATTCGCAGTCCATACATTCATGCTAGGGAACCTATCACCTACCGCCTTCAAGGAAAAAAAGGTGATGTATTAGATATGGGGCTGTATAGATAAATAAAAGCAAATTAGTGAATACCTGATATTGACATTGACGATCCAAGTGTGCTATCACTTTTCTTAAAAAATCGTTTTTCCCCCATATATCCTTACGCACAAAAGCCATTCCCAACTGAAAAAAGTGAAATCATAAGAAAGAAGAACTAAACAAACTATAACTTATTTTGTGGGTGTACTATTAGAATATTATTCTACCTCTAGCATACGAGCATCCTTACACACTTTATTATGTTCCGATAAAGTTACAGCAATCCGTTCGGCTGCCAAGTCATCATCATGATAGCTTATAGTTTCTATGAGAAGTTCAACAAGCAAGCTTCGTCTCTTCATATCATCTCCATCAAGATCCTTCATCCAAGGATCTAGTTTTTGTATCACTAAAGTGAGTTCTCTTGAATCTTTAGTGTTATGACTTTGAGATAAACAATGAATATAGACCAGTAAAATATCCAAAGTATTAGTCAAAAGGTTCTTATCAAGTTCCATATCATATACTGGAACTATACATTGATCTTTTTTTAACCCTAGAAATTCTATAAAGGCACGGATTTCATTCCTTGTAGTACTTAAATCAGTACGATATAAACGCAACTTGATATATGTTCCCCAATGCTGGCATAAGACCAACCGATCAAGCCGCCAAGTTTTCAACTTCTTTAGACAAGACAGGAGGTGCTCATATGTTTCAAGTAACTCACAAGGTTCTGAATGGCTAACATCTTTAATTGCATTGCGGATGTTGTTTAGTCCCATGACTATAAAAGGATAATACCTCCGGTAGAGTAAACGGGCTTCGTTCTGATCTTCACCGGAAGAAGACTCGACTTCGTTAAGGTGGGATTTAATTACATCATATATCTGAGAAGGTCTGGTGGCTTGCTTGCTAAGTAATAGGTTGGTAAAGTAATCACCTTCAGAATTAGCCATCAGTGTGTTCGTTGGGAACTAACGTAACCCTTAATATATCGTCTCCCTTGGACTAAAAAGACTTATGTTTTCTTTCTTTTTGAACGAATTATTGAAGACCTTTTATACGCATAATATTACCGGTGATACTCATTATATTGTTTCCTTTTATATGATTTTTCTAGATTCACCTATCCTTAAATTAGATATTGTCAATATTCGTTAATTTATTTCCTTTTAATTTATCATGTGTTATTTTTTGCATGGATACATATATGGCATTGATTTAAATACATCCATCTAACGACTTTTGATGATGGTTAATAGATTTATAGAGGAAAGTTCAATTGCATACCCTTATTTTGGTGCTTACCAAGGGATAAATCCTCACCATCCATCCATTTTGATCTTATGGTGTAGACTAATTTAATATTTAATATGTTTAACCTTAATTCTACCAACTATATAAAGCCTTTTTTTTTTCATTCGTTTCATTTTTTATACACACTTCGTGTGTGCGTTTCCACTGCACTCATTCCTTCCCTCCATAAATCAGTTATCCCGACCTACAATTAACGTTCAAATCATCATCACCATCACCATTTCGATCATCATCTCATCATCACCATCACTGTTCCGATCACCACTCCAATTACCATCACTATTACGATTGACAGTTACCATATCTTTCATCAACACTGTTCCCATCACCATCACCATCACCATCACCATCACCATCACCACTCCGATCATCATCACTGTTCCGATCATTACCATCACCACTCCGATCACCATCACTATACCATATCTTTCATCAACACTGATATTGTTGCTTATCATCAAAATGTCAACACGTTGTTGATGAAATGTGTGAGTAAAAAATGTTTGATAATCTTATTATTTGTTGCTCGTGTTATTTTGCTTATTAATTAAGTAGTTAGTTGAACTTATGTTTTTAACTGCATTTGAATGTTGTTTTTGTGTCTAATTGTTGTTTTGTATCTGCTCTGTACCATATGTGTGGTATCACCAGTGATATTTGAAATTGATGATTGTAAGCTGGTTTTGTTAGTCTGTTTATTTATAAGTTGTTTATATTAAGATGTTTAATTTTCTTATATAATATTTTTGACATTTTGATGAGGATGAGAATACAAGTTGTGTGGATACTTACTGATAAGTTGATAATTATAGTGTAATATTGCTTATTATTTAGGCTGTGAGTATAAGTTATTGATAAGTTGTTCATTATATTATAAGTTACTAAATTTCCTCTTGAATTGTGTCCTTCTATGGTTACGCAAGAATGAAAAATCATGGCATAGGGTGATGGTTGCACTGTAGGAACCCCGCATAAGCTTGCCTTGGATGCACTTATGGCTTAGAGTAGAGATATACATCCTTTTTCTTATATTGAATTATACATTTTAATGAGATATGAATATCCAGTTGATAAGTTATCCCAAACTGTAGATTAAGCATGAGCTCATAATTTTTATGGCCTTTGTATATCGTGGTCCCTTGCGTATCTGCTGGTTGTAAGTTAGTTCCCAACCCAAACAACTTTCCATTATCAACCCATTGGTAGAGTACTAACTATATCCTTGATATCATGTTTGATATCATAGGTGTGTCAGCTTTCTTTTATTTGTTGAGTCTGTTGTGGTGATGGAGGATCTTATGATATCACAGGTGATACCATAGGCGATATCAAAGGTGTTTGACCTGCTTCAAATTGTTTTATCTATTTTGATTGGTCTGAATTGTTTAGTAGCTATTTTAGATTGTTTTGATTTTGTTTGGTTATATAACTCGTGGTATTAGTTTAATCGAGATACTTTTGGTCTCAACAAAGTATTATTTGGTCCGAGTGGTTTGTGGCTCACGGTTGGTGTTAGCCGAGACTTTGTCTCGGTGAGACATTTATTTTGATCTGATTATGGTTATTATTGTTGTTGAAACTTGTTGATCATGATTCTTAGGACACTTGAACCATAGGTTAGTTGGCCGAGTTGTAAATATTGCAACATTGAGCTTGATTCGGATGTGATGATTATGGTTACGAGCGTTAGCCGAGACCATGTGATCTCAGTGCCACCTCGACGTGCCCAAAAACTTGAGATATACTTGGACATATGGATATATAATAGATTGGTTGACTTTTTGACCCAACTTATGGCCGTGAGAATTGTGGAAATGTGACTTGATACGTTATCTAATCTCGTGACATATTATAAAACAAAAACGAATGGGAAAGGATTGGAAATGGTAAATAAATAACAATATAATTGTTCTTTAATAAATATAAACGTTACATATATTTTTGGAAATATAAGTTTAGGAAATAACGGAAAACGCGAGATTTCGAGAATGTAGCGAGGCACATATGCCTTGGTATATTAATATTTATTTTGTGAGCATTATTTGAGATGTATTTGAAGTTACAGATCGGTTTAACATTAATATAGCTGAATCAATCATTGTAACAGGAATCCAATGATTCTTGAGGCTAAACACTAAACTACCTAGGCGTTTATAAGACCTACGCCTAGGTTTACACACACACGCTTTTCTGGACTACATATTTTGTGCACACTAATAATCAATCCCTGTATCTCTTTATATAATAGAGATACTAGAGTTACAAAGGATATTATAGAATAATAAAAAGATATGCAATAATCTTTTTCTTTCTTTGCAAGTTTCTTCCTTTGTCTCTATAAGTTCCTCATGTTTCACATGTTTTGTCTTATCAACTTAATTGTAATTCCCAATAGTTTTGTCTTTTATTACAGTTTGTACTGTACAAAAAGATGAATTATACATCGAAAGTGAAGCTTGTCATGTTTGTTTTCTTGGAGGAAGATTTAACCTTGTTTTCACATCGTCCATGCCAAGCAAAACAGGGGAGTACTAGTTTCTTTCATTCTCTTTTTTCTCTACTTTTATACTATTTTAGGAACATTGGGAACAATGTTCGGTTTAAATGTGGGGAGAGTAATTTGGGAAACCTTAGATACTATAACTCCACTTGATGTTTGTTTTATTTTACCCCATGGTTTGCCGATTTTGTAAACTACCATGCGGGTAACTTTGTGGTGAAAGGGATGTCGTCCCAACAGAAGAATAAATTCTTCAAAGATGTTAAACACTATTTCTGGCCCTTGTTTTAAACCTGTATTATAATTACATTGACTTTATTGGTCAAGCAATTTTCCCACACCCTTGAGATGTACTCATTTTTAGTACCAGATACCCTTAGTACACCCCTCAGAGCCTATCTTTTTCGTTTCTAACTTTAAGAATCTTACTTAAAGGAAGAATTTGTTATAATCCAACCTCAAATATACACCCAAATCGCCTTAGCCTACCTTGTATGCACTCATTTTTAGTGCATTATTGTTACATGTTTAAACCATTTATTAATTGTTTAATTGATTACATGGTTGCTAAGTCGAGTCATATCTTGTACATACAGTTTTGGGATGATTAAGACTCATGGATAAAGTACTAGTCGTTAAAAAGTGAAAGGGGAAATCAACAACCCTTGTAAACGTTAACAGTTTTAAAGTATTCCAAGTGTTTCAATTTTTTTGATTCGGGTCATTAGAATAGTTATGTGTAAAGTATATAAAAGTTCAAGTGTAGGGAGGATGCAAGCTCCCTTTGATGTATTATTTTGGATGGTAGAGTAAAACTGTATGCAAAAAAATAAAAAATAAATAATAGAACAAGAAAAGAGAAAAACATACGGGCTACCATCCGTTTCTTTTATTTATATTTATGTCAAAATAGTGTCTTGAAAAATCCAAAAAAGAGTTTTAGTTAGTTTAAGTTGAGTCGAGTGTTGGCTTAGCAATACATGTAATTGACCAAGACAATTGACTTGCCAACAGTAAATTATCCCTTTATCCACCAAACCGTGTTTTTCATATCCTTACACCTAATGCGATTACCCTTTAAAAGACCTCTTTGATAGTTTATCCTAGGTGCTTAAGCCAAAGTGGTGGAGGCTTGATCCTTTCCCATGCCTATGGTAGTTTATTTGCTATGACAGGTAGTGAGTGACATTTTCCCGTTTCCATATGTGATATATAAATTTATAACACCTGAGAGATGCGAAAATCCAAAAACTTAATGTGAGGTGCTAGTGTATAATCTCCGTGCTTATTTTGACTAAGGTAGAACAATCATGTGTTGTAATTACTTTTATATTAATGTTAAATGACCTCTAACTTGTAAATTGATTGGTATAAAAGCTCATTTGCTTGAGGACAAGCAAATCCCAAATGTAGGGATATTTGATATAAGGATTTATTTGTTAAGCTTTTAAGGGTCATTTAAGCCTTAAATCGTAAATATATGGTCAAATATTGCCTCAAACCATTTCTTTTCTCATTTTAGGTACTTGGGACGTGATTTATGGAAAATGGAGCATTTTGGAGTAGTTTGGACGTTTTTGGGCTCATGATTGAAGAAAATAATAAATTCAAGAAAACCTGAATTGCACCTGACGGCGTCAGACATTAATAGCTGACACCGTCACTTGAAGATAAAGAGCTGGAAAATATTACACATGACGCTCCAGTGAACCTTTGGAAGATTTACACATGACGGCATCAGGTGTAATTGAGAGTAGGCCGTCTAGTTATAACTCAAAGAGAGACGGCCCAGAAGACATTTTAATGTGACGACGTCAGAAGGTTGGATTGCACAAGATGAAACCCTAAAAGCGGCATTTTGACGACATCAGGATTTATAAGCTAACGCCGTCAGCCTTGTAATTCTATATATAGTTTTCGATTTTTCATTCATTAAGTATGCAACTTTGGAGACAAAGCCTAGTACAAATTTCCTAGAATTTTAAAGGTTCTCATACCCTCTTTTCTTCCATATTTAATTGAAGATAAGTTTTTTTTAATCATTCAATATGTTTATGTGTTGTTTGTTTATCTGTTTATCTTTTCTTCCCTTTAATATGATAGCTTAAGTTAATTTGTGTTTGCTTAGATCTAATGAAACCTAGTTATTGATTGTTGATAAGTTGTCTGTTGTTTAGTTTATTGACTCGTGTTAGGTTAAGAAAACTGGCTAACCTCCTTTGTGTAACAAGCTTGAACGTCTTAAAAAACGTAAGCGGATGTGCACTACGGTTTTATTCGTTGTATTTAATACATGAATAGATATTAATGATTCTATGATAGGATACTAAACATGTCATCATAAAAAGAAATTAATATTCATAGAGTTGGGGAAGGCTGTGCACACCCCCACAACTGGTATTAAGGAATACAACGCTTCAACTAGAACAACTGCACTGTGACATTCAACGAGTCAATAAAGGATAACTAGGGAGTAATTAAATCAAAGTAAACACGTTTGTCTCATTATAAGAAGTCCACCATTTTTATTTTCTTTTTATTTTAATTTTTGTTTTTAGCTTAATTAGTATCTTTGGGTTATTTGATTAGCAACTAATTCTGCCCACTCTTTCCAAAATCGAGATTTTACTGCTTTCATAAACTAAAAGAATTACAAAAAGAATCATCCCTCACCTTTAGACTTAGATTGACATACAATTCAACAAAACGACACTATTCCCCTAGAGAACGATTAAACCCCCGGACATATCTATACTACATGTCAAACCCCGTCAATGGCGAAAACACGAGATTTAACTGAAAGAGGCACATTGCTTAACATCATAGATTCATACCTTAAAACTTTTACAACAATAGTTTATAACTTCACAAAACATTCCTCGACTAAATATTTGAAAGTATAACATGTGTCTTCTGAAATCTTAATGTCTTGAAAATCTGGTAGCAAATTATCAAATAGTCTGACTCCAATAAACGTGCCTTCAAATACCTTAGTAATGATCACCTAAAAATGGTACTAGAAAACATCAACATAATGTTGGTGAGCTCGTAGGTTTGAAAGTAAAACCACTGAGCTATGAATGATATAATGTAGTGTAGGACAACAGTGAGTATGATATACACATGTAAGCACTTTAATGAAGTACACAAATTAGCAACAACTAAATCTTAAGATGGCATATACATGTAGCTCGCTCGGATTATATTCAACAACTCAAGGGTGCGGGTATCAACCCAAATAGTACCGGGTGCTACTTCCCAAATGGTACTATCCATACATCCTAACCTCGTAACCTGTGCAGAGTGTATTCACCTTTTATAAGGGTGTGGGTGTCAACCTAAGTATTTCCACCAATAAATGCTGACCTCTTGTATTCACCAAATGAATCTACACAAAATTTAACCACACAGTCAAGTACATATTGCAATCAAACGCACATACTGTCTATAAATCAAGAAAACAGTATCACAACATGAAAAACATTTGAAAACCATTTGTACCATTTCCACCCCAAGGAAAAACATATAAAAAGTGAGGCTACGAGAACTCACCTTAGTCAAGCAATGCACAACACAACAATTCAAGAGTAATATATCCCAACGGCAACTAGAACATCACGGCACAAGATAAACTAGTATCACAATGCGACCGATTCGGCACCACCTATCAATAATAAACTTATCTTAACGTATATCCAAAAATATAATGGTTTCCAAAAGTTAACTATTCCCAAGTATAGTCCACTTTCCTTTCCAAAATATCCTTGTTAAATCCATTTACTAATATTTGGTAACATCGTGGGTGTAGTGGTGACACGACGCTGACTCAAGTGTACAAACGCCAAAACAATTGACCAAAACGAAAATGACTCACAATACAACTCTCCAATAACAACTACGCCATGTTGTTCCAATATCCCAAACAAACTCTACTACTAAACTCACAACAACTAAACAAAACCAAGTGAGAAAAAGGTAAGTCATAAGGATAAGTCTTTCACTAATAAAGTCTTTCGACACACTTGTCGGGCTCTTATTGGGCTCGTCAGTCCAATAAGTCCGATAACCGTTTCGGTCAGCTATATTAATGTTAAACCGATCTGTAACTTCAAATACATCTCAAATAATGCTCACAAAATAAATATTAATATACCAAGGCATATGTGCCTCGCTACATTCTCGAAATCTCGCGTTTTCCGTTATTTCCTAAACTTATATTTCCAAAAATATATGTAACGTTTATATTTATTAAAGAACAATTATATTGTTATTTATTTACCATTTCCAATCCTTTCCCATTCGTTTTTGTTTTATAATATGTCACGAGATTAGATAACGTATCAAGTCACATTTCCACAATTCTCACGGCCATAAGTTGGGTCAAAAAGTCAACCAATCTATTATATATCCATATGTCCAAGTATATCTCAAGTTTTTGGGCACGTCGAGGTGGCACTGAGATCACACGGTCTCGGCTAACGCTCGTAACCATAATCATCACATCCGAATCAAGCTCAATGTTGCAATATTTACAACTCGGCCAACTAACCTATGGTTCAAGTGTCCTAAGAATCATGATCAACAAGTTTCAACAACAATAATAACCATAATCAGATCAAAATAAATGTCTCACCGAGACAAAGTCTCGGCTAACACCAACCGTGAGCCACAAACCACTCGGACCAAATAATACTTTGTTGAGACCAAAAGTATCTCGATTAAACTAATACCACGAGTTATATAACCAAACAAAATCAAAACAATCTAAAATAGCTACTAAACAATTCAGACCAATCAAAATAGATAAAACAATTTGAAGCAGGTCAAACACCTTTGATATCGCCTATGGTATCACCTGTGATATCATAAGATCCTCCATCACCACAACAGACTCAACAAATAAAAGAAAGCTGACACACCTATGATATCAAACATGATATCAAGGATATAGTTAGTACTCTACCAATGGGTTGATAATGGAAAGTTGTTTGGGTTGGGAACTAACTTACAACCAGCAGATACGCAAGGGACCACGATATACAAAGGCCATAAAAATTATGAGCTCATGCTTAATCTACAGTTTGGGATAACTTATCAACTGGATATTCATATCTCATTAAAATGTATAATTCAATATAAGAAAAAGGATGTATATCTCTACTCTAAGCCATAAGTGCATCCAAGGCAAGCTTATGCGGGGTTCCTACAGTGCAACCATCACCCTATGCCATGATTTTTCATTCTTGCGTAACCATAGAAGGACACAATTCAAGAGGAAATTTAGTAACTTATAATATAATGAACAACTTATCAATAACTTATACTCACAGCCTAAATAATAAGCAATATTACACTATAATTATCAACTTATCAGTAAGTATCCACACAACTTGTATTCTCATCCTCATCAAAATGTCAAAAATATTATATAAGAAAATTAAACATCTTAATATAAACAACTTATAAATAAACAGACTAACAAAACCAGCTTACAATCATCAATTTCAAATATCACTGGTGATACCACACATATGGTACAGAGCAGATACAAAACAACAATTAGACACAAAAACAACATTCAAATGCAGTTAAAAACATAAGTTCAACTAACTACTTAATTAATAAGCAAAATAACACGAGCAACAAATAATAAGATTATCAAACATTTTTTACTCACACATTTCATCAACAACGTGTTGACATTTTGATGATAAGCAACAATATCAGTGTTGATGAAAGATATGGTATAGTGATGGTGATCGGAGTGGTGATGGTAATGATCGGAACAGTGATGATGATCGGAGTGGTGATGGTGATGGTGATGGTGATGGTGATGGGAACAGTGTTGATGAAAGATATGGTAACTGTCAATCGTAATAGTGATGGTAATTGGAGTGGTGATCGGAACAGTGATGGTGATGATGAGATGATGATCGAAATGGTGATGGTGATGATGATTTGAACGTTAATTGTAGGTCGGGATAACTGATTTATGGAGGGAAGGAATGAGTGCAGTGGAAACGCACACACGAAGTGTGTATAAAAAATGAAACGAATGAAAAAAAAAAAAGGCTTTATATAGTTGGTAGAATTAAGGTTAAACATATTAAATATTAAATTAGTCTACACCATAAGATCAAAATGGATGGATGGTGAGGATTTATCCCTTGGTAAGCACCAAAATAAGGGTATGCAATTGAATTTTCCTCTATAAATCTATTAACCATCATCAAAAGTCGTTAGATGGATGTGTTTAAATCAATGCCATATATGTATCCATGCAAAAAATAACACATGATAAATTAAAAGGAAATAAATTAACGAATATTGACAATATCTAATTTAAGGATAGGTGAATCTAGAAAAATCATATAAAAGGAAACAATATAATGAGTATCACCGGTAATATTATGCCTATAAAAGGTCTTCAATAATTCGTTCAAAAAGAAAGAAAACATAAGTCTTTTTAGTCCAAGGGAGACGATATATTAAGGGTTACGTTAGTTCCCAACGAACACACCGATGGCTAATTCTGAAGGTGATTACTTTACCAACCTATTACTTAGCAAGCAAGCCACCAGACCTTCTCAGATATATGATGTAATTAAATCCCACCTTAACGAAGTCGAGTCTTCTTCCGGTGAAGATCAGAACGAAGCCCGTTTACTCTACCGGAGGTATTATCCTTTTATAGTCATGGGACTAAACAACATCCGCAATGCAATTAAAGATGTTAGCCATTCAGAACCTTGTGAGTTACTTGAAACATATGAGCACCTCCTGTCTTGTCTAAAGAAGTTGAAAACTTGGCGGCTTGATCGGTTGGTCTTATGCCAGCATTGGGGAACATATATCAAGTTGCGTTTATATCGTACTGATTTAAGTACTACAAGGAATGAAATCCGTGCCTTTATAGAATTTCTAGGGTTAAAAAAAGATCAATGTATAGTTCCAGTATATGATATGGAACTTGATAAGAACCTTTTGACTAATACTTTGGATATTTTACTGGTCTATATTCATTGTTTATCTCAAAGTCATAACACTAAAGATTCAAGAGAACTCACTTTAGTGATACAAAAACTAGATCCTTGGATGAAGGATCTTGATGGAGATGATATGAAGAGACGAAGCTTGCTTGTTGAACTTCTCATAGAAACTATAAGCTATCATGATGATGACTTGGCAGCCGAACGGATTGCTGTAACTTTATCGGAACATAATAAAGTGTGTAAGGATGCTCGTATGCTAGAGGTAGAATAATATTCTAATAGTACACCCACAAAATAAGTTATAGTTTGTTTAGTTCTTCTTTCTTATGATTTCACTTTTTTCAGTTGGGAATGGCTTTTGTGCGTAAGGATATATGGGGGAAAAACGATTTTTTAAGAAAAGTGATAGCACACTTGGATCGTCAATGTCAATATCAGGTATTCACTAATTTGCTTTTATTTATCTATACAGCCCCATATCTAATACATCACCTTTTTTTCCTTGAAGGCGGTAGGTGATAGGTTCCCTAGCATGAATGTATGGACTGCGAATCTGATGCAGGTTACTACCATGACTATATGTGTTTATCGTATTAATGAATACCACTGATGTTGTTTATTAATTTTCTAAAACATAGTTGACTCGCGCTTTTCGTTTTGACAGCTTCAATCACATAGTGGGAGACTTCATCCGACGATATTTATCACCATGCAAAGTCTCATATTAGATGGCCACACAAAAGATATATTATGTGATAAAGGTGGTAGTCTGCTTAAGCCGATGACTTTGATTGCAGATGCAAGGGCTGAAAGAGAGAAAGGCGCTCAAGGTCTCGATAAATGTTTAGCAAATTTGGACAATGCAATAAATTTGTTGGTAGGTTATCATATTCACCTTGTTAATAATAACACACTAAACAATTAGTAACTACTCTCTATATACTAAAGCTTTCATGTAGATTTCCTTATTTTGATTTTACTATTTATCGATATTATTAATGCAGAGCAAAAAACTGTGGTGGTTATCATATTCACCTTATTTTGTACACTCCGATTGTTGTGGTCCATTACACTTTCTGCAAGCACAAGCATTGTGCTTACGTGCATTGTCAGGATATGAAAAGTCTAATTCTATGAAGGTACTTTTTCTTGAACATGCATGAACTCTTGTTTATAGTTTCTTTGTATATGGCAACCTATTAATCCTCATGAGATTGATTCATATTTAGTTATATTCTTTGTTTTCAGATTTTCTGGTGCAAACAGAGTTTTACTAAAGATATTGAAGAAGCTTTGAAGTTGGTGACAAGCACGTATTTTAGTGAACTGGCTGCTAGGTATATCTGCCTATCAAAGTATATAAATAAACTCTTTTGCCTCGTCTTCGATGTTTTAATAACGGTAATATTCTTTTCGGACCTTTTTTTTGGCATGTTTTAGCAACCTTTATGGTAATGATTATTTTTAATAACAGGAGCACGATGAGAATGATCATGGACTCTTAGAAAAAATTATATCTTTATGTGAGCAAACTGATGTGGGAATGCTGTGGCAGTTTAAAAGCCACCACAGGCATCTAAACAGTGAGTTGATGGACAGATATTTTTCTGAGAATTGTAACTTTTCGATGGAAGTGGGGGGAAGTAGCAAAGAACCAGAGAGGATGGTTTCTGATATTGCCAGTAAGGTATGATCACACAAAATACATATTTTAATATTATATTTCTTAGAGGTGGAAATTAGGTATGATCGACCATGACTTCAAAAAATTCTCAGCCATCCTGGCTTTTGGCCCATTCGACCTTATAGCTTTTTACTCTCTTTTTTCTCACATATTGCAGTCGAAACAAAGTTTAACAACCTGATTACTTCAGACGTTTTTATGCAAAGATCAGTCTATAATTCCTTGTAAACTCACAATATGAAAATATTCGTAGAATATCTCTTCCATTGAATCGACATAATTGACAACACGCCAATATACCTGGTATCCAGATTTCGCTTTGCCACATTTTACATAGTTTCGTCAATCTTAATTTATTCCCTGAGTTTATTGGTTGGACGACCTTAAAAGTTTTATTTATACATCTGGTGTCTTTATCTATTTTGTTTGATTGCTGTATGTCCAGATAAGTAAAACGTATAGCAAAGTTGGTTCATTTCATATACAACTTATTGCATTTATTTACTTTAACTTAGACAATCATATAAACTGTCATATTATAACTAATTAGATTAATATGAGGGTTGTAACAGCTATGATATCTTTTTATCGCCATTATTTTGTGTTGCAGGTTCCTAAGTCATTAAAATCGAATTGTTGTGTAGCCCATTTCTACTATGAACAGGGAGAAAGAATGCTATTAATCGGAAGAATGACCAAGGTACCTTTGTTGATTTATAACAATGCTCATTCTAAACATCCATCTTTACGTGACAGAGCAAGCAATGTTTAGATTACCAAATTTTAATTGAAACTAATAACTTATGTATTCTATCAGGCTCTTGATCATGCGAGTGAAGGTACTAAACGTCGATATCATCTTCTGGAAGAAAATTTTGTGCTGACATCAAGCTATCAAAAGGAGTATACCTTGCATATGAATCATTTTGTGGCAGCTCGTGCATGGTCGATCAATTTTGAAGAATTTATACTCGCTCCAAATAGTACTTTCTTATCCTACCTAGATAGCATACACCAGGTAAGGTTTGTGATTCCTTATTGTACACTCTTCGAATATTAAAAATCAAAACCTTGAAACATTTGTGGTTTATACATCAGGAAGCAACAATACTAGAGATAATCGGGGATGAGCAGATGGCTATGAGTTTTTTAGAATGGGGGAAACACCTATCTTTACAGCGAGGCCCTTCATTCTATCCCGGGCGTTTTCATGCTGCAATAAGTAAGCATTCCTTTTTCTGAAAGTACCGTAGCTTTTGCAAAATGGCATAGTCTGGTAGGCTCAATAACGGGCAGATGATATTAAAAGGTAATATACTTGCCACAAATTCATCGAATGGGTAGTGAACTATTTTTTTTCATTTTGAGGGTAATTTTCTTTCAAATTCATCATCTTTAGGGTATTTTGCAAAAATTTTGGACAATTTTGCCCTTCGGGAAAAAAAATTTTGTATTAGCTATGAGGGGCAAAATTGTCCAAAATTTTTACAAAATACCCTAAAGATGATGATTTTGAAAGAAAATTACCCTTAAAATAAAAAAAAATAGTTCACTACCCATTCGATGAAATTATGGCAAGTATATTACCTTTTTTTATTATTTGCCCGCTCAATAACTGGTCAAAATGAGTAATTTTGTAGCGGTCGAAACGGGTGGTCATGTTAGGCTGAAAATTCGTTTTTGTTATATCTATCTATTCATTTTTTTTAATAATTGGTTTGTAAAAAATGAATTCATCTATTCGTTATTGTGTAAATATATTATTTCACCAACAATCTGTTTTTTTTTTTTTTTTTTTGAGTAAAATGATAAGTCTATGAAACTTTCAGCCCATTTGACGATATCTGTTCAAGCTCTCTCTCTTCTTCTTTTTTTACCTGTTAGAGATAGAGCATAACCTGACACAACCCATACCTCTATATATCTCCAGGCAGAATCTGTAGGAAGACGCAAGACTTTGATAAAGCTGAAAAGGAACTCAGACAAGCGGAAGAACTATGTAAACGTGTTTCTTGTAAAAAGTGCCAGTTGATGCTTAAACTTGCGATTAGCAAAGAGTCTGTAAAACAGAAGAGAAAAAAGGGTACCACTTCTGATATAACAAAGGCTATGCAGGAGTTTTTTTCTGTTGAAATTTTGCTAAAAAGGCAATTAAATGCTGAGCCTTTTTGGAAGGGACATGAGAACCCAAAGTACCGATGTAGATGTTGGGAGTGTACCTGTCGTTTCTCTTTGTTAAGTGTACTTAAGGAAAAAGGTAACCAGGCATATTATACTTTTTTTACCGAAGTATCCATATATATATATATATATATGGGGCTGTCTCACATCTAAGTTTACATGCGAAACTATCAAAAATTCCGCCGTTTTAACAAGAAAAACATCAAATCTACCTCATTGTATCATGTCCTTCACAATATTAATGTTTTCTCTTGATTTTATCACAACATCACTTAAGTTGGGTTCACGTTGATACATTCATTTTCTGCATCATATTGTTCGGTGCTTTCATTAACTAAAAAATTAGTCATAGATTCAACAATGGTTTGATTTAATTCACCATTAAAATATGTTTCACTATGCACATATTAGTTGCACTACTCGAATTTTGAAAAAATAATAATCAAAATGAAGTATTTTTTAGTGATTTTTAATAGTTTCGCATGTAAACTTAGATGTGAGACAGCCCCATATTCACTTTCCTTATATATATATACATATATATATATATATATATATATATATATATATATATATATATATATATATTACCAAAGTATCCTTACATGGGCAGGTAAAGACTACGTGTTCAAGAATGAAACAAGGAAAGCACGTGACGTATTCCTGGAGAACATACGCTTTGTAGTTAGCTTGAGCTCCCTTCCCTCATCAGAATCTCCAAGGACGTTGTCTAAGTTATTTGAGCTTGTTAAGCTGAAGCAGATTAAAGTTGTTCATGGAACACACATTGCTGAGCTTATTTACATAATAAGTTGGGTGGCATGCACGATGGCTAAAAGGTATTAATGTTATTATCCTTTTGAGCTCGCCACATCCCTACAATGATTGGTGGTATATCCTAATATGTCGTTATCTTTTTTCCTTTTTGTTATTCTAGCGATGGTGACTTTTCTATTCCCAATGAAATGCTTATAGCCACTTTGAAGCACGCGTTGATACTATCGAGTGAGACTCCTGAATTATTCAAAAAGGTAAATTATATATAATTATTTTTCTCCTTGTTAGAAATAACTAAATTCTTACCTGTTTAAATTTCCTGAGTCATATGTCCGATTCATTTGACATATTCGATCAAGCCCCTCAAATCTTATCTCTTCTCTCTAAATATATTAGACACTGTAACTCCTTTTAAGCTTTTGACTTTTAACTCCTTTTACATCACATATGATAAACTATTAAAATAGCTTAAAGATAATCAACGTCAAATACTCAAATCTAATCCTAAGCCATCATTATATTGTCACAGGTTGCACAACTTCTGGCAATCCTGTATCTCCCGGGTTACTTCAATAAAACTCCATTGTCAAATTCTGAGAATTCTCTGACCCAATGTCAGTGGGCAAGTTTTTTCCATGAGTTAACAGTTGGATCTGGTGTTAATTATTCTTTTTCTCTTAGGCTATCTAAGGTAAATTAGTGTCTATACATTATTAAAATGATAGCTTTGCTTATTTTCATTATATGTAGATTGTACATTTTAAGCTAATAAATACTTTTAATTTCAGGTACATGGTGACGTCTATGATCCAGATGATTATTTGCATAGGTATGTGTCGTGGGTGTGGGTGGATTGATACACAAGACTTTTTGCATTTCTGATTTTACTTAGTTAGCATGTTAAATATGATAGATAAACAAGCGCCACCATAAACCATCTAAGAACTACTAATGGAAATTCATGTTCTTGAGTCCAAAATATATATATATATATATATATATATATATATATATATATATATATATTTTTTTTTTTTTAACCAATTAGAAGTAAAACATCTGCCCAATTTCTATATCTGATACAAATCAACTTTTTTAACCTACAGAATCTCACAAAACTGCTAGATACCTAAGGGTGCATTTAGTTGGATAAAATATTTCTTTGTTCTATATCTAATTTTGTAGAAAAGGGAGAGGGTATCTAAACGCAATCTATATCTAGGCTTTATCACGTTAGTTGTTATCTGACTTAGCAAGAGTATGAATCAGGCACACATTTTTTACAAACTAAGAATTTAGATAATGAAGATGCAACGAATTGTTACTTAGCTACTTAGCTGAACTTGTTTGTGCACGACACTTCTAACATATAACTATTAGTGCTTTATCTCAAACGGGTCAAAGAAAAAAGTAAATTTTTGGGAATAGGCCAAATGAGTTTTTAGAGTAGAGGGTCAATCGAACCCACATACAACCTCTTAAATCAGTTTATTCAAACTTTCAATTATGATTGTTAAAATATATTTATCGCATCGATTAGTGATGGAAGAGCTACAGAAATGAACAAAGAAGTATTTGCCAAGTGGAGGGTCAATCAAACCGACATACTAAAAAGATGACCTATTCTGAGAAATTTCAGTTTTGTCACCTCTATCTACGTAAATGAAACTGTATATGACCAAAGTAAAAAAAAGAGACTTTAGTTTATAAAGCAGCTCTATATAGCACCGAACGAGTGAGATAATTATGATGCTTATGGTATATCATAGCACACAAGAGGGAGAGCATGTGTGATGTCAGCTTCCATACAGCAGAAGTTATGACATAAGTATAAGCTCAACAACATCTATGTCTATGTAATATAATAAACGTGAATGATTTACAAGCCTTTGAAGCAGGAAAAATAATTAATGCGATGATGTGTCTTCTCTCCTATTGGTCAGAAAATAATTAATGCTCAGGTGTGTACAACCCTGCTATGCACTACTACTTTCCCATTGCTACTAAAGCTGTTATTTTTGCTATTTTTGTTAATCATTAAATTCATTCAAATCCTTTATAACTCCTTTCTTCATGATCAGATCGGCTATTACAAATTATGATTCAATCATCCCAAAAATAAAGTTTCTTCCTTCATACGATTCTTCATTTGAATCACATAATAGTTGGTTTCTCCAACAAATTAAATCATTCCTAACACCGTCCTTCTACTCCAAAACACGCTCCAAATCTCCATGCGATTCGAGGGTTTAGATCTTAAGAGAGGAACGCCGCATAATTTGTAAGTTTTTGCATAATTTGGTAATATGATTGATTTGTTTTTTTTAATATATTTTTTCCTATATGTATAATTTATAAATATGATAAACTAATTGATGTTTGTTTTAGAACTGTGTGGCTGCTTCATTTTTTCATGATTTAATTATGTTTGTGTCATCATTTTTTTGTAGGCTAAAAGTGTAGCATGTGATGAGTCGAGCATATCGAATTTATGTTCTTCAACAATCAGTCAGGTAATTGTTTCAGTCCATGTTTATATCATCACTGATTGAGTTAAAATCTCAAAAACCATGTAATTGTTTTTATGATTGATTTGTGGTAAACTTATAATTTGGATTTGTAGCCAATTGCTTACACACGAGGTGTTTGATGAAATGTCCGTTTGTTTAGTCAGATATAGAGAGCCAAATGTGAGATCGTTTGAGAAGCAATATGATAGTCTACTCAAAAAAGGATACACTAAAGAGCCCAAAGGTATTATCTATGTAGAAATATTATTCTTCAGATTCATGGTAACTCATTTTAAAATATTGTCCAATGTGCTGTCATTGCTTAAAAAAAGTTATTGTATAATATATGTATATTTTGTATTGCGGATGTAGAAGGACCGATGATAAATGCTAATTAGACGAGATGGATACATTGTGAGTCAATCATTCAGGTTTGGTTTGTTCGATGTTTGTTTTATCGTACATATGCTAATCTATACCAGGCATTTCTATTGAGTAAAGTGCATTAAAGATGCTTTGTATACCACCTATTGCTGGTTCGAAAACAGATGTTGCTCGACAAAGTGGAAGTGGCATATCATGGCTCTTTTCTTTCATAGTAACCATTAATGCATCACTATTTGTTCGAATCCTTTTTTATATTTTTTGACCTTTAATTTCCCGTTATTGTTACTTGGTTAATATGAATTAGCTGACCAGTGAAAGACACTCTGTACATTACCTGTTTTGCACTATACTAAATGATTACAATTCACAGTTGTCTTTTTATAACAGGTATTAATGCAAAACAACGGGAAAGAGTCTGCAGTTATCGTGAAGATAGTGAACATGTGCAATCTGTGACAGATGGTAAGTTGAAATATAACCATGTTTTCGATATACTTTTTACCATAACAATATCCTCAATTGTCGCTATATCTGATTCTATATGAAGCTTTTCATCTTGACGTTAGCTTCTGTTTTTTGTCAGTTTGCAACACCCCTGTATAACCTTATGTGTGTATGGATAGTTGTCTTATATATATAGTTGCCGTTTACCGAAGACAGCAACTAGCTTAGCTACTAAATGCAACATGCCACTGTTACTATACTTCATCAATGATCATAAAGAGCCTAACTTATTAACCAACAATCCACACTAATTCCCAATATACTTGGATACTGAAAAGATCAACTAATACCAAATGCACTTATGAGAAAACAATGTACCTCAAGAACATATATGATTTACCCTGATGACTAACCAAATTTCAACCAATGACACTGTCATGAACGACTCTTTCCAATACCACTAAAATTTCTCCGTTTAAGCAATTTTTATTGGTTTTCAACCTATGGTAATACTCACCAACTGATAAATATTGCATTTAGATTACCTTTGTTTTTGTTTTTGTTTTTTGTTTTTTTGTTTTTTGTTTTTTGTTTTTTTTTTTTTTTTTTTTTTTTTTTTTTTTAACTTTAGATTACCTTTATTGTAGTAATGAAATGACCAATTGTTTGAGTGTGATAAAGATGATCATTTAAGAACTTCAATAATTAAATTGACTTCATAGGTAACACATATAGTGATAAGCCGATCAATTGTAGATAAAATGACCATTTAATGGAAAGACCATAAATTGATTAGGTTATAAGAAGAAGCAATTAGGCAGTCAATTTTACATTTTGGTAATGCTCAAACATTAACAATTGATGTACTGCACTCAGTTTTTGTTAACATACTTAATGTAATGACTGGTGCTGTATTTTATGTCTTTTAGGTGGTCTAGAGATGTGGAACGGGATGCAAATCCAGGCTTTGTATTTCTGCTGAGGCCAAGGAGATGTTAGATCACCAAGAAAGTGATCGTTGAAGTCTAACATCAGGTATACCATTTACTTGGTTGAGTTGTTCACTAATCAAAGAATTTGATCCATTTTTAGAAATTACATATTTACAACTGTGCCATAATCCATCATTTTTTCTACGGTTATTCATTAAAACAGTATTTCCAGAATTTAAGCACATAAGTAGTTACCATAAGTCATCCCAAACACACCCCTATAGCCATAGATTGTGCACACTGTGTTTTAAAAAATAATGGTTTATGTTCAGTTAAGCTTTTTAAATATTGGATATATAAAGCGATTTTAGTTTAGCATTTTTCTCGCAGTCTTCAGATACTGATAAGTGGAATTGAAGTTGTTGTGAAAGTAAACTTTTGTATGAAGTTCAATTCAAAATTGTGTTGTATGTTAGTGAACTTCTACTAATACCAATAACATCAGTCTAACTTCTTTATTTCTTACTTTCCTATTGGCACTCAACAATAGTGGAGTTGATCGATAATTAAAATTTAATTTGGTTCTTGCAGATGCTGTTAGATACGCAGGGTGTAAAAAAAATACTTTCAGATATTGCATCCCTTTGGGGACAGGTAATATATGTTGGTTTCTCTACTTTTGGGGTATCTTGCAGCTAAGTTTGTATTTTTGGGCTTATTGACTCACATATTAGGATTATGAGTTCTTGATTATTTGTGAGTGTCCCAAAAGTTGAAATTGATTTTTTTTCTTGATGATTATATGTTTATTTGTCTAAATTTGGGTTTCTTGCAAAAAACTTTATATAACGACCATAATCTTGATGATAAATATGTCGTTTTGTCAAATTATGGGGTTTCTTGCAATATAGTTTAAATCGTTTTAGCTCTTTGATTAATGATGCTTATTGAGTTCATTTCAGCTTGATACAACAGAGAAATAATGTTTCAAATAGGATTGTGTACCCATTTTTTGTTCTTGATTATAAGCGGATACCGGATATCCCAATAAATATAAATAAACTCTATTTGCGTGATGGTTACATGTCGGTTTGCTCTAAATTTAGGATATCTTGCATATTGGTTTTGTATCGTAAGGCTCATTTACTCATGTTAGAGTTTATTTGCAGGGCTATATTGATAGTATTTGATAATTTCAGTTCCAATGTGGCTGCCGATGGAAGTATCGTGAATATGGAACTATGGGATATTGCTGGTATGTCAACAATATTATTAAAAACTCGGATTTAGATGTCTTGTGTTGACTTTTTCTTTAATCAGTAAAGCAAGTTATGAAAATTTTCTCAAGAAGGTACATTTTTCTTAATTATTCATATTAGATTTTATATACTCGATCAGACATGTTTCCAGTCAGAAAAGATTTTAAAAAGCGCACATATCTTATAAATCTTGGAAAAGAAAAATATCCGATAACGAAGGTGAATTAGTGTTCTTATTTAACAAAGTCCTCTTGAATACCTACTATAGATGCAAAGCATGTTGCTCAAGGTATTTTTAAAGTTTAGAAGTACAAGCGGAAAGTATCATGTCTGATAGCAGTTTCTAATTAGTCATTGCTCCTGCCCCCTCTGCAAGTTATTAAAATGTTACGGTAACAAGGATGAACCTAATTACTATCTCGATAACTTCAACTTTGTATGTTTTAACAATTCATCTTGATTCTTGAGGTGTTTGTTTGTCATTGTGCAACATAAGATATATGCCAGGCCACCACTTCCTATATCATTAAACAAAGATCTTGCTACTATCATTCTGCCGTCTATGATCCCAGTAAGTCTCATTTAGCACCTCCAACCATGACATGAACTCTACTGTCTAAAAAGTTGGCGATCTTTACATATTTTTATGTTAATTTGATGATTAAATGATTGTTTCACTTTGGTGATGATAGATAATGGCGTTCGGGTCATCAAGCAATTGTTCTCATTTGGTGAATATGGCACTTAGGTAACCATTCTCTACCACCCTCTTAGTTTTATCAATAATATGGCACTTAAAACTGATTCGGGTAAATATCGCACTTAAAATTGATTATCGACTCATATAAAATCTATTTTAATCAGATGTTTGGCAAGGTCTTATGTTTGAATACATTGATATGTAAATCCAACCACTATTTCTTGCATTGTGTTTTCATTCAGCTTATCTGATAAGCTGTTGATAGTAAATAAGCTTTCCTAAACACCCCCTGAATACATAAATGTATATGATCATGTTTATTAGCTTATATAAGTTGCCTGAAAAAAAATTAGAAAGATTAGGTTATTCATGGTGTTTATATTAAGCTTATGTTTAATAGCAAAACATAAGCAAATGCAAAACTTCTCCTGTCCAGTAAGTAATAATAATAAGAGTTAATTGCACAAATTGTCCTTGAACTTTGGCCAAAATATATGTTTCGTCCCAACCATTTTGAAAGTGCAGAAATCATCCCTGTGGGAAACGTTTGAGCAAATTTTCGTCCTTGGTGATGAAAATTTGCTCAAAGGTTTCCCACATGGATGATTTTTGCACTTTCAAAATGGTTGGGATGAAACATGCAATTTGGCCAAAGTTCAGGGATGATTGAAGCAATTTACTCTAATAATCACTTATGTAAAATTTATATAAGTTGTTTAAGCTAGCAATGCCAAACACCCTATTAGAATCACTACTCACAGGCGGATGAGTTGCCAAGTTGCAATGTTTGTTGCTTGTGAACTATAATTGAATGACGTCGAGCAATATTGCACAATTATTAATTGAATGATGTAGAGCAGAATGTTGTAAACCTATAGAATTGATTAGTTCATCATCGTGTCTTGAATGATACAAATGAAATAGTTCATCAGAAATTGGTAATTGAATGACGTTGAGCGAGTTGCCAGAGAGCTGGTAGTTGTTCAAGTAGCTCAGGAGTGTCGAGATCTTGATTGATTAGTTCATCATCGTGTCAGGAGCTATAGAGCAGAGTTGCTTCAGCGATTCATACTTTTAGAGGTTTTAGATGTACGATTATTTAATAGATTTGTTGCGGAAATCAAAATTTGATAAACTTCTTATTCAACTTTGAATTCAGCATCTTATGATTTTCCTAACTTTTCACTGCAGTTGGGTGCTGTAGAATTAACTAACTATTATTAGTACCTGAAGATGGCCATGAATGTTGATTATTAGCTTTTAGTGTTAAGCTTATTATGATGCTTAAACTCTTATTGTTGGTAATGCCAAAACAAGTGATTGGTTAATGCTCATTTATAATGCTTATTAGTTTATTTGTGTGTATCTTATTTTTACTTTAATCTGAAAGACTCCAGGGTGCATATGATCCTTTTTTGTGTCATGGTAATGAAATTGTTTGTCTCACTCTGAATCATTTTTAGTTTCGTCACAAGTAATGATATTTTTCTTTATTATTTAGGAATCCTCATACTACGACCCAGGCAGCGCAGGAAAGGACAACGATACCAGGTATCAAGAGACATTGAAAGTGGATGTTATTCACAATCAGGAGACATCAACGATAACAAGAAGCTACATTCTGATCAAAAGAAATATATGTAAATTGAAAAACTATTTGTTACACAGATATTTACAAGCATTGTATTTTATACTTTCAGTCACTTATATCTTATTATTCCGTTTCAAGAAAATTTCATAACGTTTATGTTCATTGTTCTTTCTTAGTTTATTCGCGTACTTACCTTTTCTTAATAAAAAACCCTCTAAAATCCCGTGGATTCCGCGGGTCTATAAGCTAGTTTGGAATATTTAGCCAGCATTTTATTAAGTAGATTTAGACATGAGTAGTTTTATAAAGATATGTACCAGTATGAAGGCTCAGCGTAGTCTTATGCGCTTTTTCTTGTTTCTATGTTTGACACTTCATTTGGTAATTCACTTGCAGGTATTATGCTTAATCCACGCATACGGGCCTGCAATGTCCCAACAAGTCAATATTGCATTGCAATTTTCTTATAATAATCTTGGATAACAAATACACAAAATTCCAATGGTAAAATAGTAACCAAAATCTCCTTTATTATCCTTCAAGATATGAGTATCGTGGGTTTCAATACGCATTTTAAAAATCATAATAGCAACATTAAAGAATCAAAATCAATATCAAATAACTAGTTGCAACAAAGTGATCGAAGTTATTAATGCTTATGCAATTCATACTTTGGACCTAAGGAATCATATATTCACAATCAGAATCCGACTTTTCAAACATTTGTTGATCATCGCTAAGCATCCGGCAAAAATCTTGAAATGATCAGCGATGTGCTTTGAAACTCCAATAAAATCAATTAGAGAGACCAAAAAATAGGCTCAATTAAAAATAGGGAAGTTAAGCCATGCATATATAACCTGAAGGTTTCAAGCTAGCCCTTTTCCTTCGAGCTAGGCTTATCCACATGCCTTCTCTTTGGGAAACGGGTATCTGTCAGGCTCTGAGGTGAGCTGAAAAGTGAAGTTGGCTCATGGGTGTAAGTTTTACCAGAAAACAACGACTTAGAGGAAGAGGATGAGATGGTTGCGATAGAGCGAGAATAACTTAGTTTTCTTGACACGGGCAGGATTATAAATCTTATTGCCTCAAAAACCATGAGTGATCGCCGATCAACTCTGTGACGTATATTAATACAAAAATTAGTCAATCCCACATGTATCATGAAAGCAACTAAGAAATGCTAACAGAAACAACACACCAACAATTTCATTGAAACAGAGAAGAAACACGAAAGAAAATATGTAATGTTTATTATTTGGCAATTTCAAACACGTCACACATAGATTTGAACGAACGAACAAAGAAACATAACCAATATGTTGTGTGTATTTGAATTTGACTTAGGTACTTCCTCTGGATCACATGTCTCTTAATTCATATTCGTAATGACAAGATAAAAAAGTAAGATTGAGTAACTAGTTGTTATTTCAAGGTACTTCCTTTAGCTAGCTATGTAAACCAAACACAAATTATCAGGCAACACAAACACGAACAAGGCTTGGTAGCGATCGTTCATTTAAGTTTAAGCCACCATAATAAAGAACGCAAAACACTTAATAGAAGAAGCTTTTTCGTCCTCCTGCAAGTCCAAAGATTTCAAGAATCTACACTTCTCAGCTACAGATCATTAGGCTCAGTTTCTCAAGTTTGCAGATCAACAAAACCCAAGACCCGGTAAGATCCGGGCAAGACCTGGTTAGACCCGGTAAGATCCGGCTAAGACCCGGGTCACAGATGGATTGATAATTAGGAAGATGGTTTGAAGTGAGTTTTGGCAAGTTCGGTCCCTCGATTACTTGACTGTTTTTACTTGACCTACCAGTAGTAACTGGAAGGTTTTTTTTTTTTTTTTTTTTTTTTTTCATATAAAGGAGTCTTCTAACATAATTACAAAGTGTAATATGACCTAAATTCTAAATGTTTCGTGTTTTTTATTTTTAGCACTAGTAAGTAACTTTCGTAAAATAGCATTGCTTAGTCATTTGATTCTGATGTCCCGTGGATATGACAATTTTTAGAATCAGGCAAAATGTGATAGTGAATTGGAATTCAAAACTCATTTAAACTTCTTTCTTCGTAATTTTCTAATTTCCGCAAGCTATAAATAAAATTCATATACAAACACACTTATTCCAGCAAGGAATGTAATCAAGTTAAAGATTAATCATTATTTGGAAGGCTTCTAGTTGATTAAGCAGTTTAATGGCTTGGTGACAATGGTAGCATGTATATGTATTTTCATGGCTTGGTGGACGGGTACAACATAACTACTATGGCAGGGCAAGGGGACGATATTGTGGTCGGAGGAAAGGGAGGGACGTGGACTCTTCAAAAACATCATCAATTTTATCAAAAGTAGACAAGAACCGTAGAGATGAGGCTTCGACCAAAAACAGACCTTGTGTTTAACTTCAAATTAAAATGGGAAACATATAGTGGCAAAAGTCTCTAGTCCGGATTTCAACTCATGCCCATAAAAGTCTGCACCACGAGCCCCACTAGATTTGCTTTGCAAAATGAAATGCATCATTCTTTTATCTGCACCACTGGAGATCATTGCAAACAAGGTCTCAAAATGAACATCATGGCCATTGGCCACCCACAAATATAAATCTCCCGCCGAAATAAATTAGACAAGCGCATTTCAAAAACATGCGAATTCAAAATTGTGAATTAAATCTACATCTTTTTTGTATGGATTGAACATGTATAAAAGGAGTCTTGTAACATAATTACAAAGTGTAATATGACGTAAAATCTAGAATTACCTTTTTGATATGATCGATACAGTGAAAAGCTCCATTCTTGAACCCGAAAAGTAACATACTCCTTGGTTACTTTACCCATCTTGGTTTGAGGAATGTTATCTCCCATATCTGAAAATCACAATAGTAGCAGATTAAGAAGATAAAAGAAGATAGGATGAATCCAGTTTTTATGCCTTCTAAACTTTTGATTCAAGGTCATTTTTAAAACATTATTACCAATATATAAAAAATGTTATACTACGTATAATATATTACAAATATATAACAAGAATTTATTTATGTAAATTTTGATGTCACCCTCAAATATGATCGTGTTATAGCTTTTTATGTCACACGTCTTCAAAATGTGCATTTAAAACAATTTTTAAACATTTTCGACATTTAGTAAAACAGTTTTTGATTCAAGGTGCTAAGGCGAGACATGAAGTTGGATATATTGCTATTTTGTGGCTTAACACAAATATTAAACACTTGATTTTATATCATGGAATAGAAATTAGGTTTTGTGGTCTAGTTAGAAATTTGATTGTAATGTTTGAACTTGATTTTTTTATTATTATTATTATTATTATTTTTAATTTCTATATTTTATGGTTGTGTTGATCATATGATATAAGGCCAACATTCACAAAACGTATGAAGCTAGGTGAAGCATTGGCTCAGATGTACGCGGCTTAATCGGGGTATCCTCGTGATTGTCTCCGACCCACCCTTATCCCACAAATGTGTACGAGGTTTGACCTTTTTAAAGCAAGCTCAGATTAGCTTGACCATATCACAAAGCACAATTTGATAGGGCCGAAACTACCCACAAAATTTGGAATGATAAAAATTTGCACGACATTAAATATCGATAATGATCTACTAAAGAATAAATACTATTATTATAAAGAGGTCACTAGATACAGGAACATATCATATCTTAAGTCACCCTACTAATTGTCGATTTGCAATTTCAAGCTGTTTATTTTCACATGAACTGGCAAAACTATTGTATCCCAAATAATGTTAGCAAATACTCTGTACATAATACCTTAACTTGAAACCAAAAGTAAAAATAATAATAAAAAAACAAAATAAAATAAAATAGAAAATAAAAAGAAAAAAAGGCATAAAGTTGACCAACATCATTTACTGCGAAAAAACACAGCAGCAAACACAAAACCAACAGCTGCTGAGGCGGCGACAACCCATAAGGAAGATGCATCTGTGCATAATAGCATAAACCAAATAAATTCCAAGTCCCATACAATTGAGTGATGTTAAGTCTGAAGATATAGCGATTTACCACTCTCTATATTATGTTGAATATATTTCTTTAAAGTTACTGGACGCATCCAGTTAGGTACATTCTGTTGAAAAAAACTTACATTTACTTATGAGTGTTATGAGTAATGTATATATCAATCAAATAAAAATCAATATGAGAGAGACCAAGTGTATAGAACAAGTATGACCTCAATGCCCCATGTAGGATACGAAGAGCAGGAAGTAGTTGCTGTCAGTATGCCAGTCACAAATTCAACCGGCGTGGCAGCAGAATCAATGAGTATGCATTTTGTTTTTGGTTCTGCTGCTTACAACAACAAAACAGTCAACTTCCCAAACAAATATTACATTATGTACCGTTGGAAACATGTACAAGTTACGACAGTTTTGACTTACTTTTCTTACGACGATATGCAATAGCTTCCTTCAGAAAAAGTGACTTCCAACAATCAGGTTTGATCTGCATTTTTTTAGCACCAGAAATATGAAAAAACCATGCAAAAAGTTAGAGAAACTATATAGGGTGGTGTTTTTGTTGGATCATAAACTTGATTTAGCCCGAGAATGGTATGGAAGTTTCTAGAAAGTCGTAGAATGGTATGGAAGCTTCTAGAAACTCGTAGAATACTCATAGAAAATATCTTTGTGAAATATCTAGAATGATACTAGAAATATCTAGTTAAACTTATATAGTAGGAAGTATCTAGAACTAGATATATTGATAAGGATAATGATATATCAAGAATCATCTAGAATTAAGATTAGGATGATGATGTAAGTAATTATCCATGGAAAATATCTGGGTTCTAGAACCTTCCATGGAGAAGTATAAATAGGTGTAGTGATGCATTTGTATGTACTATGAAGAAAAGGTTCAAGTAATAAAAGTTCCATTGTAAAAGCTCTCAAAGTATTCCTCTCTTCGTAAGCCTAAAAGGTCATCGTGTTTTCCAACAAAGTGGTATCAGAGCTAGAAGATCGAAATGTCAGGTGCAATGAACTTGTTCCAATTTCCTCGTCTTACCAAAGATAACTATGGTAGTTGGTGCATTCGAATGAAGGCGTTACTTGGTTCACATGATGTGTGGGAGATAGTCGAAAAAGGTGTTGAGAAAGTTGATGATGAAAGTTCGTTGAATGCCGCCCAAAGGGTGGAGTTTCAAAAGACAAGAAAGAAGGATCAAAGTGCTCTTACACTCATCTATCAATGTCTTGATGATGCGATGTTTGAGAAAGTTGCAAATGCAACCACTTCTAAGGAAGCGTGGGAGATCCTTCAAAATGCTTTCAAAGGAATTGACAAGGTGAAAAAGGTACGCCTTCAAACTCTTAGAGGAGAGTTCGAAAAGTTCCAAATGGAGGAATCCGAAACTATTTCGGATTATTTCACTCGTGTCTTGACCATTTCAAATGAAATGAAGAGAAATGGTGAAAGCTTGAGTGACACAAGGGTGATAGAAAAGATTCTTCGCTCTTTGCCACCAAGCTTTGATTACATTGCCGTGGCCATAGAGGAGTCAAAAGACATAGAATCTATGACCACTGATCAACTCATGGGATCTTTACAAGCCCATGAAGAAAAGTTGAAGAAAAGAAGGGGGAAAGAACCCTTGGAGCAAGCTTTATACTCGAAGGTCTCTTTCAAAGAAAGAGAAAAGAGCTTTCTACATGGAAAGGAGCAAGGACGAGGACGCGGTACTTTTCGAGGTCGTGGTGGTTTCCAAGGCCGAGGACGAGGAAGAGGAAGAGAAGATGTCAACAAAGAAGATGAAAATCAATGGTTTTCATATCGAAGAGGTCGTGGGAGAGGCTTTCAATCTCAAAGAGGAGGTAAGCCCCAAATATAATGTTATAATTGTCGCAAATATGGTCATTATGCCAGTGAGTGTAGTAGCTCAAGACAAGTGGAAGAAAAAGCTAATCTTGTGGAGGTAGAAGACAAAGATGAGCTTACCTTGCTAATGGCAAGACGTGACGAACAAGAAGAGAGAATAGAACCATGGCATATAGATTCCGCTGCGAGTAACCATATGACGGGTGAAGAAGACTTGTTCGTGGATATGGAGGAAAGTAAAGGTAACGTCACCTTTGGAGATGAATCAAAGGCACCGGTGAAAGGAAAAGGTAAGATACTTATCCGAGCTATAGATGGAAGTCACCAATATATTTCGGACGTATACAATGTGCCCAACCTTAAAAGTAACATTTTAAGTGTGGGACAACTTTTAGAGAAAAACTACGATATTCATTTTAAAGATCGTAGTGCTACAATAAGAAATCCCGAAGGAAAGCTCATAGCTAAAGTCCCTATGACTAAAAACCGAATGTTCCTTCTAAACATTCAGCATGATGAAGCTAAGTGCTTAAAGAGTTGTTTAAAGGATCATTCGTGGCTTTGGCATATGAGGTATAGGCACTTAAATTTTGGTGACTTAAAGTTATTATCCTCAAAGGAAATGGTGAAAGGGTTAGATCAAATTGATCATCCCAATCAAGTGTGTGAAGGATGCCTTCTTGGGAAGCATGCTAGGAGTTCGTTCCCGAAAGAAGCGACATCAAGAGCTAAGGAGCCTCTCCAACTAATTCACACGGATTTGTGCGGTCCCATTTCTCCACCCTCTCATGGTAAGAATCTTTACTTCATACTTTTTATTGATGACTTTTCAAGAAAAACTTGGGTATATTTTCTAAAAGAAAAATCCCAAGCTTTTGAAGCTTTTAAGACATTTAAAGCTATGGTAGAAAAGGAGAAAGGTTTAAAAATTAAATCCATGAGATCCGATAGAGGTGGAGAATTTTTATCAAAAGAATTTAACAAATTTTGTGAGGATAATGGGATCCGGAGATTTCTAACAGCTCCTTACTCCCCACACCAAAATGGAGTGGTGGAGAGAAAGAATAGAACCATTCTCAATATGGTCCGAAGCATGTTGAAAAGTAAGAAGATGCCAAAGGAGTTTTGGGCCGAAGCGGTTGACTGTGCGGTATATCTATTGAACCGGTGTTCGTCAAAGAGTTTAGATAACAAGACTCCACAAGAAGCATGGAATGGGATGAAGCCTACCGTCTCTCACCTAAGGGTATTCAGAAGCATAGCGTATGTTCACGTTCCAAGCCAAAGGCGATCCAAGCTTGATGATAGAAGTGAGAGGCATGTGTTCGTTGGCTACGACAAGTAGTCAAAAGGCTACAAGCTCTATAATCCAATCACAAGGAAGGTGGTAGTGAGTAGAGACGTGGAGTTCGATGAAGAAGAAGCATGGGATTGGAGCATTAAAGAAAATGAAAGGTATGACTTTCTTCCTAGGATTGAAGAAGAGATGGGTGAATCAAGTGAAGAAGTCCAACAACCTCAAAGTCCAACTCCAACCCAAGACTCACCTTCAAGTTCAAGCGAAGGAGAAGCAAAGACAAGAAGTTTGCAGGAGCTGTACGAGGTAACTGACGAGATACCCCTTCTTTGTTTATATGCTGATTGTGAACCTTTAGTTTTTGAGGAGGCTATGAAAAGTAAGAAATGGAGACAAGCCATGGACGAGGAGATAAAGTCAATAGTGAAGAATGATACGTGGGAGTTGACTACCCTTCTGAAAGGCCAAAAGGCTATTGGAGTCAAGTGGGTATACAAGACCAAGAAAAACGCCAAAGGCGAAGTGGAGAAGTACAAGGCAAGACTTGTGGCAAAAGGTTACAAGCAGAAGCATGGGATCGACTACGAAGAGGTATTTGCTCCTGTTGCTCATTTAGAAACTATTAGAATGATAATTGCTATTGCAGCTCAACATAGGTGGAAAATCCACCAAATGGATGTGAAGTCTGCATTTCTAAATGGACTTCTCGAAGAAGAAGTTTATGTGGAGCAACCGGAGGGATATGTTGCCAAAGGGCATGAAGGTAAAGTGCTAAGGTTGAAAAAGGCCTTATATGGTCTAAAGCAGGCACCACGTGCTTGGAATACTAGAATTGACAAGTATTTCCAAGAACAGGGTTTTACAAAATGCCTAAGTGAATATGCACTTTACGTGAAATTTGAAAGTGGAGGTATACTGCTCGTCTGCTTGTACGTGGATGATTTGATCTTTACAGGAACAAACTCTTGATGTGAATTAGTTGGAGAGGCTCTCAAAGTATGATGGATGAGCTCAAGAAGTCAATGACGAAAGAGTTCGATATGACAGACATAGGACTTATGTCTTATTATCTTGGCATTGAGGTGAAGCAGATGGATGATGGAATTTTCATAAGTCAGGAAGGATATGCCAAGGAGATATTAAAGAAATTCGGCATGGAGAAATGTAATCCCGTTGGCACCCCCATAGAACATAAGGCAAAGCCTTCTAAGCATGACGGAGGAGAAGCAGTAGACTCAACTCTATTCAAGAGTCTCATTGGAAGTTTGTGCTATTTGACATGTACAAGACCCGACATCCTCTTTGCGGTTGGATTGGTTAGTCATTTCATGGAAGAGCCTACAACAAAACATTTGGAGATTGCAAAGAGGATCCTCCGTTATATCAAAGGTACCGTAGATTATGGTATGTTTTACTCAACAAGTGAAGACTTCAAGCTGGTTGGATATAGTGATAGTGACTGGGCTGGAAATAAAGACGATGGAAGAAGTACAACAGGATTCCTGTTCTTCCTGGGTAACAATGCCTTTACATGGTCTTCAAAGAAGCAACCTATTGTTACCTTATCCAGTTGTGAAGCGGAGTACGTAGCTGCAACATCGTGTGTATGTCACGCAATTTGGCTGAGAAGTATGCTAAAGGAGCTACACATGGAGCAAGAAGATGCGACTGAGATCTACGTGGATAACAAGTCAGCAATCGACTTAGCAAAAAATCCAGTCTACCATGATCGAAGTAAGCATATCAACACTCGTTATCACTTTATTAGAGAGTGCATTGCAAGAAAGGATGTCCGAGTGATACATACGAGGTCTGAAGATCATGTTGCAGATATCTTCACCAAACGGCTCAACGAGAAAGATTTCTCAAGACAACGAATGATGCTTGGAGTCGGTAAATCAAGTTTAAAGGGGGGTGTTGGATCATAAACTTGATTTAGCCCGAGAATGGTATGGAAGTTTCTAGAAAGTCGTAGAATGGTATGGAAGCTTCTAGAAACTCGTAGAATACTCATAGAAAATATCTTTGTGAAATATCTAGAATGATACTAGAAATATCTAGTTAAACTTATATAGTAGGAAGTATCTAGAACTAGATATGTTGATAAGGATAATGATATATCAAGAATCATCTAGAATTAAGATTAGGATGATGATGTAAGTAATTATCCATGGAAAATATCTGGGTTCTAGAACCTTCCATGGAGAAGTATAAATAGGTGTAGTGATGCATTTGTATGTACTATGAAGAAAAGGTTCAAGTAATAAAAGTTCTATTGTAAAAGCTCTCAAAGTATTCCTCTCTTCGTAAGCCTAAAAGGTCATCGTGTTTTCCAACAGTTTTCAACATGATTGGTACCTCTAAGCACATATCAACAAGTTCTGCGCTCTTTGTGTATCGCTGACATCTATAAAGCCCAACAGCACGTAAATACATCTCTTTTTTCTTTTGAGTGGGGTTACTAGTGGTTTCGATTGAATCTGCCACAAATCGAAGTATAAAATATAAATTATCCCAGACTTGTCCAATAACCATTGTCCAAAAATAACATTATCAAATAACATATATAAAAATTCATAGTATGTTTGTTCACCTTTAAGCATAGTGATCCCACGATATATGTCATCAGGTTGCCTAGAATGAACAAGAACCCACGAATAGGGATAACGGATGGCATCTTTCTGTTCCTCAGAAGAATAACAAGCAAACTTGCAGTCCCATAGCTGTAACAAAAATAACACAAAGCAAAAGCATTAGATTCTTCATACCCATCTTTAGTCTAACTTAGCTATTGGATAGATCAAAATAGAAGAAAGGGACTTTACAATGACTTTTTTTGGTAACCTTTCAGTAACCCAACAGCTAACTACTATATCAAAGTTAAGAAGAAACACATGTAGGCGAACAAATAGTCACAACACCCAAAATTCATATGCACTGTAAGTTAACACACCATATATATTACATCAATGTTATCATAGTCAAGGAGGTCTATAAATACCCTAGATCACAGCACTAACAAACAATAAAGCAACCATCTTTATGGGTGAATGGCAATTGCCAACATATAAACTAGCTTAAAGAAACTATCTATACATCAGATATTATAACAATGTCATCAGGTGAAAATTCAGCTAGTTTAGTACCACAAGTCAAGCATACAGAATTGATCAAGAAATATGGTAGCAAAAGTTGACTTGTGTTTTTAGTTAAGCGGGATGGGAAGGGAAATGAAGAAAGGAAGGGAATCAAAATGGGGAAAAAGGTAGGATTGACCTGACCAGAGAAGACATGTTTTTGATACGGTTTTAAAATGACCATTCCGACCCTGTTTTCAACATGAACTTTCAAATAATTCAATAAACGCCCATGTTTGCCATCATTTAGATAACTTGTTTTGCATCAATACATGGCATTAATTGAAGGAAAAGCTACACATCAGCACTACATGTCTACATAACGAAAAGATAGACCCTTTTAAGACATTAAATATCTAACGAATTAGTATTTCTGTATCATCCTGAAACCATCAAAGACCTTGCTTCAGCATGCATCTATATGAGCGAACCGACATATATGCCTTGCTTAAAGCAACCATCTTCATGGGTGAATGGCACTTGTCAACATATAAACTAGCTTAAAGAAACTATATTAACGCGCGAATGACAATTACCGACAAGAAAGAAGAAAAAAAATCATATTGACAGGCATGGACAAATGGTTTTGCTAAAAAAAACTATCTGAATGGGCTAATGGCAACTACAACCAAATAAACAAAATTGCTACAAAAAACAATCTTAGTAGTAATACATATGTTAAACTTAGCAAAAAAAAAAATGAGAGAGTTTACATACGAGAACAGTCTCTGAATCAGTCCAAGGAAGATAATCGAAGCCTTTGATAGTGGACCCGAGCCTCCCTTTTATCACGTTGATTTCTTCCATTGTTTTCTTTCTCGATTTCTTTACTCTCTCTAGAAGAAGAAAAGGGATCTATTTATAAGAATGGTGGTGTTTGGATTTGCATACAACTACAAAACTGAGATAAACTCAAAAGTTTTATTTTGAGGTAATCCGACAAATCTCAAATACTTTCTTTCCCGTTAACTTGTGTTGCGAATGTTTTTAACACGTTCCAAATTTTGCAAACTCGATCATTTAGTACCCTCAACTCTTAATCGTGCAGAATAGTACCCCCAAAATTCATTTTTTTTATTCGGTTTTTGGTTAAAAGCTATAAATTCATTGTTTAGTTGTATTTTAGAATGTGAGTTTAGATACTAATACTAAAAAAGGATGTGTTAAAGTTAGGGGTTTGAGGGTTTTATGATAAAAGTGAGACTGCATTATTTTTCTTCCTCATTTTTTTTAATCCCTTCATTATTAATATAAATAATTTTTAATTTATATTTTAATATATAATATATTTAACTCTTACCTCAAATGCAAACCCAAATCCTATATCAAATCCAAATTCTAATCATAAACCCATCTAGAAACCAAACGGCCTCTAATTTGTGTTGCGAATGTTTTTATCTTTTTAGGCTAAAACACACCGAACTTTGCAAACTTGATTATTTGAGTAAATTACATAAATCATCCTTGTGGTTGTAGCAAAATTGCATGTTTCGTCCTAGAACGCAAAAAATGACACCGGTGGTCCCTGTGGTTGTCCCAATCGGATTGACCGGTCCTTTGACCAATTTTCCATCCAATTGGAAGTTAATGTCAGGGGCAATTTCATCATTTCAAATGCAATATGCCTGAGGGACTATATTTGCAACACCCTTTCTTTTAGTATCTGATGTGCGTTTCGTTGTACTTTTGTTGTTGCCGGAACTATGTGGTATGGGGTATTTTTAATTCAAGTTTTAAATTTATATTTTGCCGGACTTATACCTTAAAGGCACACTTTAAAGGGGGTTTTGATTGATTTGGCTAAGGAAAGAGCAATACCCAAGAAATTGTAAACATGAAAAGACTTGGATTTTCATTCATATATCGATAACTAAAAGAAGGTTCAGACTAATTGTTCACTTCCATAATTTGCTTACAAGTGCCCCAGGAACACAACCAACACATATTATCATCTTGATAAGCATTAACAACTAAGCAAGCAGCTCAATAGTTGAGTCTCTCAACTTTTGTTTCAAAAGGTTACTTTTATGCCTTGCGTTGCATCATCATTTTCAGCAAACTTGATTCTTCCCCTTATGGGACATCTTATCATTCTGACGAGTCTTAAAAGGGGGTCTTTTGTGGCTCTGAATGAACTAAAAGCTGATTATTATCATTATTATTATTGTTCTCGTTCTTCTTCTTGTTCTTGTTCTTGTTCTTTTTCTTGTTGTTCTTCTTCTTCTTCTTTCTGTTGTTGTTTGTATTCGGTATAACATTCTCGGGAACATCTGATGCTGTCTCGTCTTCTCGTGCTAAACCGCTTGAGTTCGTCTGATGATGATTCTTCATCTTCATCGGTATAACATTTTCAGGACCATCTATAACAGCAGCCTTGTTCTTGTCTTTGTTCGAAAGGCGACGAGGAGTGAGGATTCCAGACCTGATATACAAATAGATATATATAAACATTATTAGATCAGAATAGAATAGAAAACAATAATAGAATGAATGTAGTAGGAATACAAAGAGGAGGAGAATTACTCAGTTAGGACTTGACGAACATTAAGTCCAGGCTCAAGATAAGCAATGTTACTGTTGTTGTTGTTGTTTGCAGCAGCAACGAATGCCTCAAGCCTTTCCTTCTTCATAGGGGTGGTATAAAGATGCTTTTTGTTGCTTCTAGGATCCATGTCAGGAAACCAGACAACATCAACAGCTGTACCCTCGTCTTTTAACCAAGATCCAAGAGACTCCATACCAGAACAAGGAGAACTTAAAGACAAGAAACAGATATAGTAATAAGCTGATCATAAAGAGTAATTATGGAGTAGTATATATGTGCTTGAAAATACATACATACCCTGCAACAAACAAAAGAATCCTTTTTGCATGTAAAAAAAAAGAGGATTTCGAAACATCGCGTAAGTATCATCCATACCGATCAATGTAATCTACAAAAACACCAACTTTTTAATTTCTCAATGTAATCAAAATTAAATTACTGTATATAAGAAGAAGAATATATACATACCTCGTCTTTAACCATGTGTGAATCCAAATTCTTCTCGTGATTGCTGCGTTTGTTTATTAAAAACCTTTTTTTATTTTTTCTACGTTAACATTACCTTACCTCTCTCAATTATTGCACTACTTGGGCTGTTTAGTTGGGCCAGTGTCTTGTGGTAAAAGAATACGTTACTTGTTTAAGAATACATACTTTAAATGGAAAGTTTGCAACATTATATTGTTACTAGAAAGGTATCCGCGCAATGCGGCAGCGGGTACCGTGTGACCATTTTTATAGAGATTAACAATTTTTTTTCCAACCATTACATAATAATTCAAATACATTTAAAAACATTACAAATAAAACTTGAAATATAACTTAAAAACATTTACCCTGTGTGTTTAGTATTGGTGTTTTTAGGTTTGCTTATATACGATTGGGGTTCGGCTATTACAAGTTTGGTTGAAATGAACATTATAAATATTCGAAGGCAGTTACAAGTCGACACTTAAATACATTTAATTTCCAGGATGTTACAATTCTGATTTTTTAATAGCAAAATTAATACATTTAACTTTGGGATGAAACCTCTTTATATCTAACTTTCTTTTTGTGGAAATATTTTTGGTCTTATTTTTTAAAACTTCTAAATTTAGATGTCCTAAATACATTATAAGGTAGTAAAGATTAGTACATTCTTACCCATCACTGGAAAATAAAAGCATAAGTCTTGATTATTAAAACATTGTCTTTTAAAATACGCATCCGTACCGAAGTACATGAGAGAAAATGGTCAACTATTCCTGGATGCAGAACGTCTATGTTGTTGACTCTAATGGTATGTTACCTCTTATTAGTGACACTGTCATGAAGTTTTGATCTATTTTTTGCATTTTTATGGATGTACTTTCTCGGTCATAAACAAGCAGGGCCCCTCTCCTTTGGAGACAGAGGCGAGGGTTCGATCCTCACTCCCGGCAAAAGGGTCTCGGAGGTCCTCTGGAATTATCCTTTCTACCTTCAGGGTAGGGGTAAAGCTGTCTACATCGATCCTACCTCCTCCATACCTCGTAAAAGAAGGGATTGGGTACCGTTGATTATTTTACTCAGTCTTAAAACAACCCCATTTATTTTCTGACCACACAGTCAACAATACATCACTTTAGCTAATTATCAAGTGTAAAAGAAATGATTACAATCGAGTGCAGATATATCGTCACAGTAGGATCGAATTCCTGAAAATAGTCTCTTCAAATCTATTTGCAGAATCAAATCAACTCCAAAAGTTGTCGTCGTCTAATCATCACGACCAGAACAAGAAGTATCTTAGTGGGGATAGTCATTTTTATCTACCTTCTTTTCTTTCTTTTTGATGTGTTTTCTGCTTCAATCTATCTTTTTATTTACCTTTTCATGATTGTTAATTTCAATAACTATTGATATATATGATATTAAATCAAATTATAGTTCGTTTTAGTTACAACTGATTTTTATTTATTTATTTATTTATTTTACTTTTTTGTTGTTAGCATATTGGCGTTAATAATGTATTTATTAATTTTCTCATAGATAAAAACAATATGTATAATCGGGTGAATTGCTTGTAGGCTTTGAACGTCGGAGAGAACAAACCTGCAAGGCGCGGTCCATATTACTCTCGATGCCAGGTTTTTCACCGGCTGATTTTGGATTGATGGTATGATAGGGTTTTTTTTTCTTTTTCTTTTTTTTTAATTTAATTTAATTATTATTTTTTATTTATTTATTTAGTATTATTCAGTATGTTGTTCTGTTATGCTATTTATATACTAATCTTTTTCGGTTTATGAAATCAGATCATCTATCCGATGAGGACATTATCCGATCAATGAAGCAAGAGCAAGCATGGCGGGCACCAAATACATGCACCAGTTGTGGGTCTTTCAATTGGAAGTGTCGGTGTAAACTAAACTAGTGCACATAGAAGAAATGAGGGAGGCTCTCAAAGGTCCATCTAATCCTATTAAGACGCAACCAAGGAGACCTTGCTAAGCTTCCTCATTGGCCGCTTCTCTGGAAAATAGTCTGCTTTGTTCTTATTGGCCGCGTCTCTTGAATGTTAATAAGCCTGTTACTTGAAAAAGCATAGATTATAGTTGTTCGTGTTGGACAACAAAATAATGCATGTTTTACTTTTACAAAGGTAGTTCGATTGTTATGAAAAGTAAACATAATCACATTTGATAATTTGGTTGTCCATGTAGCTAGTAACTCGAAAAATGAGATCTATTATTTCTTGATAACATTAAAATGAAAAGAGGTGAAATCATCTTTAAAACATATATTAAGTTACCCAACAGTTTGCAAACGAGTTAAAATTCAAGTTGTAATACTTCAGTGGACATCTACCAGTAGCTTTTTCAAAACTTGAAACCAAAACTTAAGTACTCATTAGATTTTTCAAAACTATACACGATTCTATCGTTACTTAAATAAATACACAAACACAATATTCACGCAACCGGATTTCATCAAAACTATACACTGCCACCGATATGCGCTTTAATTTCCCAATTCAAATAAAGCTAAGCCATGAATTTAAGTTAATACACCTCATAAGACCAAAATTTTGGCCCTATAAACTTTTTCTAAAGACAGATAGCCCATAAGCCCATGCATGTAGTACGACAGCGTTTTTTGTTTATCATTGTCTCTAACGATTCAATTAGGTATCACTAGTACAATGACAACCTCCGGCGTCGACTTTTTTTTAACCGCGCCGACGTCATGACGTCGGCAACATACCTTCTCGACGTCATGTCGTCGGCAACAACTAGTCGACAGAGTCGCGTCGGCAACGTCCCTACCGACGAATAACGCCGACGACAGTGCGGGACCCACACGATTTTTGGTCAAACGAATGGGGGTGTCCGACATTTTGTTACCGACGTCAGGTCGTCGGAAATGTAATAATTATTTAACGCATTAATTAGATTAACTTAATTTAGTCAACGAAAGTCAAATTTTTTGTAAAATGGTGCCGACGACATATAGTCGGTACCGTTTGAAATTAGTCACCACGTGCGTTAATATGCCGACGACTTGTAGTCGGCACGGTTTGAAAATAGTTAATATGTGTGTTATATTGCCGACATCATATAGTCGGTACCGTTTGAAATTAGTCACCATTTGCGTTATTATGCCGACGCCCTGTAGTCGGCACCGTTTGAAAATAGTTAATATGTGTATTATATTGCCGACGACATGTAGTCGGCAAGAAGTTATACTGCAGCTGCACAGCAGCCTGTGCAGCTGCCCTGCCCAGATTTTTGCCGCAAAATTGTGCAGCAAAAATCTACCAATTCCAGTTTCATGTCCTGCTCTCATAACAACACATTCCAACACAAAACAATGGCTAAAACGACTATAAAGTTTATAACGGCTAAAACGGTTATATATAACCACTAAACAATTAATAAACTTTACAAAACGGCCATAAACTTTATAACACCCTCAAAATACATCATAAAGTTTACAAAACGGGTGTTATAATCGCTAAAAGTAGCTACTATATCTACAAATGTTGCAATATCCTAAGTGTTCAAAGATAATAAGATTGGGGTCGTCCGGACATAGTTCCAAAGACAAAACAACACAAAATAATACCTCTACAGCCCATCGTCGTCATACAGCCCCTCGTCGTCATCCTGATCATCATCAGAACTCCCGCTGCGAGAGCCACTCCCGCTGCCAGATCCACTCTCGCTGCCAGAGCCACTCTCGCCGCCTGAGCCCTTCGCGGGAGCGCCTGCGCCGCCTCCAGCTGCATGACGAGAACCACTCTGGCTAATAAACGCCTCCCATGTTGGGTTTGTCGAGACAAAACGTGTCAACAACTCAAGCTGCTTCTCGGTTTTCTTGGCTTTCTTTCTTTCTTTCTCCTTCTCTTTCTTAGCTTCATTCACTATCGTTTTAAATTCATCAATCTTCTCCTGAGCTTCAGCAAGCTTCCTGTCAAGCTCGGACGTACCTATAAACGAAATAATCAAAATTTAAAAACGGTCATTTCAATACATAAGATTATCCAACTTTAAATACCTATAAACGAAATAATCAAAATTTAAAAACGGTCATTTCAATACATAAGATTATCCAACTTTAAATACGTGGTGGAGCTGGAGGCGGCAAGTCTACCCGTGGCCTCATCAAGAAGGGTACCACCTTGCCGATGCCGGGTATATGGCCACGCTGCTTGCCCCCGATTAGCCGAGCAAATATCTCCTCCTCCGTGAGGCACGGCTCGTCTGCCGGCATATCGGATCTAGGCTCCCGTAGTCGGACCATCTCTTCCTGTGTAGTTGAAAAAAAATGAGAAAATTAATATATTAGTCGGGTTAATTACTAGATTATGTTTCAATAAATCACTAAGTGCGTGTTTGGAAAAAATAAATAAATAAATAAATAAATAACGATACTTACAAACCGAGCACGAGCCTCATCCTGCAACCAAACACCATTCTTGAAGTGGGTGTCAAGATAGGTATCGAACATGGACGGATACCGGTGGTCCTCGCTGTTCTCGAACTGTATAAATATATACACATGCATATAGGATGAAACAAATTAAAATGACTAATCAAACACAATATATATTTTATTTAGTATAAATACTTTTAATTAATATATTATTAAAATTAAATAATCTTATAAAAATAAAATGTGTCTTACATATTCGTGTCGAGATGTGGCAAATGATTTCGAACCGTGGCGGCTGAGAATCTTGTTCTTCTTTCTAATCTCTTTGTTCACAGCCGATCGTGTCTGGGCCTTCTCCGTCATGTACTGGTCGACATACCTCTTCCACTCAGCCGGCTCCAAGTTCGGAGGAGGATTTCTTCTGATCTCGTCCACTCTCGCAGCCCCACCCTTTCTCGTAAAGTAATCGCGTTTCAGATCATATTTATTGTCACGGTATCGGGTGGCGAAATATGCTGTGAGCGCCGACCGAATGGTCTCCCACTCCGGTCTGGTGTGGTGGCGCTCCAAATCGAACATACGCTGTAATCAAATATAGTTAAAATTAATATAAAGATATAAATAAATAAAAAAATGTTAAGAAATGTACACATTCAAATAATTAAATATAGAGATATAAATAAATAAACAAATTTAAATAAATATGCACATTTAAATAAATAAACACGGTAACATAACAATATATATAAAAGGAAAATGAAATAACTGACCCCGACGCTTGGAAGGAAGTTAGCCGTCAGCTCCGGTTCTATATCGTACCAGGTGTCATAGTGTAGCGGCAGCTGTCGAATGAGCTCGCCGACGTAATTGCCAAACCATGCTTGGTTCGGGCCCACATGAGTGTAAGTCCCCTTATCACCAATCTCAAAGTCAATAGACTGTAGGCCACGAAGTCTCACGGCAGCCTTGAGCTTCACATTCTTATTTTCTTCGCGTGGTCGTTGCCTACCGCCATTCTGACCTCCCCTACCCCTGCCTCCCCCCCTGGCCCGACCTCCTCGGCGGGGTCGCCCTGATCCTGCAATTGCAGTGAGTGAAAACGTCATAAAGTAACTTATATAGATATATGTATATATATATATATATATATATATATATATATATATATATATATATATATATATATATATATATATATATATATATACACATATATCTATATATATACATAATATGTGTGTATATATATATATATATATATATATATATATATATATATATATATATATATATATATATATATATATATAATCTAGAAATTCTTACCACTAGCACGGTGCCCGCCCTCAATCTGACGGGTAGGGGAAGGTGGTGGATCATTGGCACCGTCACCACCATGACTCCGTGCAACTGCTGCTGCCATCTGTAAAAGTACAAGTTGAGTAACATATAGAAATTCGGGAACAAATTAACATAAGCATGCACACATTCAAATACATACACATTCAAAAGAAATATACACTTTTAAACAATCCATAACAATTTCATTAAAATAAGTGTCGTTTTACAAGTTACATTTTAAGATCAATCTGCACAATCAAAATCACTATCATAAACAACATTAGTCGCAACTTCAACTTCATCATCAGAATTGTTTGCGACTTCATTATCAGAATATGCTAAATCATAAGGATCGTCGTCTTCATCATCAATAAAATCATCGTCGTCATCAACAGGAATGATTGGTGGTGGTGGTGCCTCAACTAACGTTGATTCACCATCGATATTTAAGGTTCCAGGTTCCAAATCATTCAAATTAGCAGACAGTTGGAGATCGGATGAGCTGTTGCCATGTATCACATCATCATCGTCTTCTACCACGATGACATCCCAGATTGTGTTGTGATTTACTTCTTGGACGACCTTCCAATGGAGTGGTCGTCTGGCAGGATCTTCAAGGTAGAAGACTTGTTTTGCTTGTGTTGCGAGAATGTAAGGTTGATCTTCGAACGCATAGCTACATGCCAAAATTTGTGTCATGTTGTTTCTAGTGGTAAAACGTTGGACTCTACGGTTTTTGTTGCTTAAATCGAACCACTTAACTCGAAACAACACAACTTTGAACTGGGAATATGCGAACTCCAGAATATCTTCTAGTTGACCATAATACATTTCTCCCTCCTTCTCACCAGGTGAACAAATTCCGCTGTTCTGAGTTGTACGTTTTATATCGCGGCTGTGTACGACAAACCTCACACCGTTGACTACGCAAGAGTTGACTGAGATTGGGGTCGGTGATGGTCCACAAGCCAAAGCGAATAAGTCGGGAGTACAGCTTGGGTCATCGGCTATGTAAAGTTTACGGATCTATGAAAAAAGATAAGAATAGATGGAGATGAGTAATAGTCGTTATTTATACATGGAAATACATACAATAAGTTTACCTTCGTCTCAAACCAGCTCGGAAATGCTTGTTGCATGCCGATATTAGGAAATTCGCTGAAAATGTTCATGATATTAGAATAAATCGAAAAGATAACTTGGGAAACAGAAATTTCAAAATATAAACGCATACCTCTCGAACTCGTCCATGTACTTGTCGATCTCAGGACTGTTGTGAAGTACATACCATATCACTCTCTTCATTTCTGGGAGACCTAACTTAATCAATGTCTCTTTACCAGAATTGGTACATAGTGATCGGAACACCTGGAAATCACTGGTTGGGCGAGGACGGTCCTGAGATGCAGCGGGATGATTAAATTTTGTCCCAACACCACGAAAATAACGAGAACAGAAAGTTAATGCTTCATCTGCAATATAACCCTCCGCTATTGAACCCTCCGGCTTAGCTTTATTTCGGACATAGTTTTTAAGCTTCTTCATGTATCTTTCAAATGGATACATCCACCGGAATGAAACAGGACCGCCTTGAATAGCCTCTTCAGGTAAATGCATAACCAAGTGAATCATAATGTCAAAAAAAGCAGGAGGATATATTTGCTCGAGACTGCACAAAATACTGATCAACTGGTCTTTAGCTTTCTCCATGTCTTTCACCATCAAAGTTCGGGCGCAAATTTGCTTAAAGAAGAAACAAAGCTCGATCAATGGTGTATAAGTCTGTGCGTCCAAGTATTGCTGAAGTCCATAAGGAAGTAACCGTTGCATCATTATATGACAGTCATGAGACTTCATGCCCGTTATATTGTTATCATCTTTGGTCACTTTTGACTTGAACTTGGAACCGAACCCATCTGGTAGCTTAACTGTTTTGATGTATTGACAGAAGAGTTTTCTTTTATCGGGTGTGAAGGAGTACTTTGCATGAGGCTTCGAGCACTTCCCGTTTTTTTTGTTTCCGAGCCACAACTCCTGTCGAATGCCCAGAGCTTCCAAATCTTGTCTTGCCTTCGTGGTGTCTTTAGATTTGTCATTCATTAACAAGGTGTTCAAGATACTCTCTAACACATTTTTTCGATATGCATGACATCTAAATTGTGTGGTAGAGAAAGAAAAGACCAATATTTAAGATCGTAGAAGATAGACCGTTTAGTCCAGTTCAGCTCGTCGTCATGATTACGTTTTATCTTCCCACCCCCATAATCCGGATGTTTCCCCGGCACACGTGTGGGCAATTTCGCAAGTTGAGTCAAGATATCAACTCTGGTATCTTTTCTAGGAGGCTCTCTATGATCGGGTTCACCACTGAATGTAGTATCGTCCCTCCTCCATTTATGGTTTTTTTTTAAGAATCTTCTATGACCAACATAAGCTGTTTTGCTTATCACACGCGTAGCCGGAGTGTCTACTTTGCATGTAGGGCAAGCGAAGTAACCTTGCCCTTGCCAACCAGACAAACTACTTCGAGCAGGAAAATCATTGATGGTCCATAAAAGCATCGCTCTCATGTGGAATTGAGTGCCTGTAGCAACGTCCATAGTCAAGATACCTGGTTTTTTCCATAATTTCACAAGGTCATCAATCAAGGGCCTCAAGTAAACATCGATGTCCTTCGCCGGTGATTTAGGGCCAGGAATCAACAACGTCAACATCAAAGAAGTCTCTTTCATGCATAACCACGGAGGCAAGTTGTATGTTGTTAATATAACCGGCCACATGCTGTAAGTCTGACTAAGGTTTCCGAACGGATTGAAACCATCAGCAGCCAACCCTAATCGAACGTTTCGTGGTTCTATAGCAAAATCCGAATATTTATTGTCAAACTTCTGCCATGCTTCACCATCAACCGGGTGTTGCATCTTACCGTCCGTAGACTTTCCAGTAGCATGCCAAGTCATATGTTTTGCAGTGTGAATAGACTTGTACAAACGTTGTAGTCTAGGAATGATAGGAAAGTAACGCAACACCTTGTTAGGAACTTTCTTCCCCGTTGTTTTATTGTCTTTCCATCTACTCGTTTTGCAAACCGGACAATACTCCAAATCTTCGTCATCCCCCCGATATAGAAAGCAATCATTTTCACAAGCATGTATCGACTCGTACCCTAACCCGACCTTTTTAAATGTCTTCTTTATATGATAGTATGACGGTGGGAGATTGTAACCTAACCTGGGCGGAAATACCTCCTGGAGAAATTTTAGCGTTTTGTTAAATGAAGTATCACTCCATTTACCGCTGACCTTGAGATGTGTAAACTTTGCCATAAAATCCAATGTTGTCATAAAGTCACAACCCGGGTACAGAGGCTGGTTGGAACTTGCAAGTAACTCTTCATACTCGTTACGCAGAGGAGGTGTCGCTGCTTGAGTAGGCTCGTTACTTGTCTCGCCAATATTTCCGTGAGTCGGCTCATTATTCGAAGGAATATCAAGAATACCATTTTGATCATTATTCGGAGGATCCGGCTCATTATTCGAAGGAATATCAAGAATATCATTTAGGCACGCACCCATGTCACTCATCTCACGTTGTGTTGTGTTATCAAGAATAGCATTTTGATCATTATTCGGAGGATCCGGTTCACCGTGATCCTTCCATTGTGTATAAGTTGGGTCCCACCCATTTTGACCTATGTGGTTTTTAAGACCTTCAAGAGATACCCATGGAACATTACAACAATGACGACACGGACATTTTATTTTCCCGGAATTATTCAATAACGGTTTGCAATGATGGAGGAAGGCGGCAAGACCATCAAGAAATTCTTTTGAACCACGATGATCTATACGGGTCCAACTCTTATCAATTATCATAACTGCATTTTTATGATGCAATCGGTTATTATATGCACTTAATTAATGATTACGAGTTGTTTTGTTCACCTAGCGCAACTATGGAAGGCAATCCTAACCCACTCTTTGAATGATTCGTCTCATATATGAATATGTATAACTGATTTACTATTTGAGAAAATTTCGGCAGCATTTCCCCTCAACTCCCCAAATATGTGCATTAAGATGGACATATTCGTAGGAGTAAAGGAGAATACCTGTCGAAATAATCTCAAATAGTAAATCAGTTATACACATCCATATCCTAAATGAGACAAAACATTCAAAAAGCAGTCCCAAACAGGGGACTTTCCGAAATTAATTTCTAATAAATTAATTCCGGACGGGTTTTCTATAGGATGATTAACTTCGGACGGGGACTTTCCGAAATTAATCACTAAAATCCTAAAACATTCACAAAAGTCTAACAATAGCATATATTTTAAGTTAAACAATTAGAATATAAACAATTATGAAATATAAGCCGAAAACAAAACAATATAAGCCGAAAACCAAACAATTAAAGTTAAACAATTATATAGTTACTAACAAACACACTCTAAAATCACACTATTTTTTTTCTTTCTTTTACTAGTTTAATATTTGCAACCTTCGGAATATCCTACTTAATACATACCTTGCTTATTTTTTTTTTTTTTTACTTATTTTGAAACTATTTAAGTTAAAAAGTTTCAAAATAAGCCATAAAAATTAAGCTTGTGAAACATAAGCCGAAAACCAAACAAACCATAAGCCCGTTATATAAGCCGAAAACCAAACTAACCAATATATACTAACCATATCCTACGGCTTGTTCAATATCTACGGCTAGTCCAATATATACTAACCATATCCTACGGCTAGTTATATAAGCCGAAAACCAAACTAACCAATATATACTAACCAACTAACATTTAACCAAACCCACCCAATATCCTACGGCTAGTTCAATACCAAGTCCCCCAAGGTGCTATTTGCACCGTGGGTACACAATATCCTACGGCTAGTTCACATTCCGCAACACTATACTAGTAACCAAACTATACATACGGCTGCAATCACTAAACTAGTAACCAAACGCTACAACAAAGCATAAATAAGAAGAAAAAAAAATTTTAAAAAAGGAATACATACCGTACGTATCAGCTGTGGTCTCGGCTGTGGCTCGACTGTGGTCTCGGCTGTGGCTCAGCTGTGGCTCGGCTGTGGTCTCGTCTTGAGCTCGGGCTATAATAAAAGAGATGCAATATATAATGGTTATATCAAAATTTAAAAAAAAAAACTGTTGTCATCGACATGTCGTCGGGATACCAAAAGTTAATAAAAAAAATAAAACGAGGCTCTCACCCTCGGCTCTCACCCTCGGCTCTCACCCTCGGCTCTCACCTGCTGCTACTGTAACAAGATTTTAATAACAATTTTATTAACAAAATTTAATACCAATTTTATTAACAATAATAATAACAAATTTTAATAACAACAATAATAATAACAAATTTTAATAACAATTTTATTAACAAAATTTGCTCACCTGCTGCTGCTGCTGTGTCGGAGTGAAGAAGAAGAGAAGTGGGGAAGAAGAAGAATTAAAAAATGGAGGGGGTAGAGGAGAGAATTAAATAATGGAGGGGGTAGAGGAGGAGGTGCACAGTGGTGCGAGTGTCGGAGTGGTGGAGTGGTGTGGTGAGCTGTGGAGTATAATGTGGTTGGGGTGGAGGAGTGGTGGAAGAGTGGTGGAGGATTGGTGGTACAATCGCCGGCAGAGGGGGGGGGGATGGTTTTTTGATGGTTCGAAAATTATGAGCAATGTGGAGGATTGGTGGTACAATCGCCGGCAGAGGGGGGGGGATGGTTTTTTGATGGTTCGAAAATTATGAGCAATAATTTTGACCAGATCTGGTTTTGGTATTGCTTTTTATTATCCCGTCGACATGTCGACGGTAATATTACAAGAATTTTTTATATTATTACTCATACCGTCGACATGTCGACGGTAATATTACAATATTTTGTCGTTTGCGATTGGCGGGACGTATAAAATTTTCACGAAAATTTTGGCGGTTTTATTCCCGTCGACATGTCGACGGGAAAATAGCTTTTATTAATAAAAAATGTTTATAATAAATACTTTGTAAAATTACTTTATTATAAATACTTGTATAAAATTACTTTAATATAATTACAAAAAATTATTTATTATAAATACTTTTATAAAATATTAAAAAATAAGTTTTATAAAATTAATAAACTAAATTTATATAATTGAAAAAAATTATTTATTATAAATACTTTTATAAAATTAAAAATATATATATATTTAAAATTAATTACTTATATTATAATTAAAAAAATCATTTATTAAAATATAAAATAAAATAACGAACGAGAGATGCAATGGTTATACATGATATGTAAAACGAACGAGTCGAGATGCAATGGTTATACATGATATGTAAAATGAACGAGTCGAGATGCTATGGTTATACATGAGATGTTAAACGAACGAGTCGAGATGCAATGGTTATACATGAGATGTTAAACGAACAAGTCGAGATGCAATGGTTATACATGAGATGTTAAACGAACGAGTCGAGATGCAATGGTTATACATGAGATGTTAAACGAACGAGTCGAGATGCAATGGTTATACATGATATGTAAAACGAACGAGTCGAGATGCTATGGTTATACATGAGATGTTAAACGAACGAGTCGAGATGCAATGGTTATACATGAGATGTTAAACGAACGAGTCGAGATGCTATGGTTATACATGAGATGTTAAACGAACGAGTCGAGATGCAATGGTTATACATGAGATGTTAAACGAACAAGTCGAGATGCTATGGTTATACATGAGATGTTAAACGAACGAGTCGAGATGCAATGGTTATACATGAGATATTAAACGAACGAGTCGAGATGCAATGGTTATACATGAGATGTTAAACGAACAAGTCGAGATGCAATGGTTATACATGAGATGTTAAACGAACGAGTCGAGATGCAATGGTTATACATGAGATGTTAAACGAACAAGTCGAGATGCTATGATTATACATGAGATGTTAAACGAACGAGTCGAGATGCAATGGTTATACATGAGATGTTAAACGAACGAGTCGAGATGCAATGGTTATACATGAGATGTTAAACGAACGAGTCGAGATGTAATGGTTATACATGATATGTCTCATCTCACTATATCTATCTCTCTACCTAACACCTTATCCTCACAATATAAACACACACACACATACTCATCTCACTATATCTCTCTCTCTCTATCTCTCTCTAGCAGTTTCTGTTTTCTGGCGACACCAGCATTTTCCGGCCGCCGGAATCTTTTTCTGGCCACCACCTTTTATCACCTCAACTTGTAGATCGGGCCACACCGGTCACGATTCAACCACTCAACCTCACAACCACAAACATACACTGTTATCATGGTGAAGAAGATGGCAGAATTTGAAGCTTTTCCTTGTCCTTGTGAACGAGGAGACGTGGTTCTGCGAGAATCGTGTAAATCTTACTCCCGTGGTAAACTATACTATGCGTGTCCTTTCTCGCAGGTGAACAATTACATATTTTTTCTTTAAATAATTTGGTTAGTTGTTAAAAATAATAGTTTTTACTCTTTAACAGCCTGGGACGGACGACCATGGATGTAATTTTTTTTTATGGAAGGAGGAACGACTCGCCGAAATGATGATCGGTTCTCTGGGAGCTTCAACATCAAGCGGTTTTGGATCTGCTCCAAAAAGGTGCTCAAACTGTCATGAAAAAAATCTTAGAATAAACTTGCTGGAGGCACAAAAACAGGTGTTGGAGGCACAAAAACAGGTGTTAGAGACAAAATTAAGGGTGCTGGAGGCAAAACTTGACATGGCAACGTATCCCAACCACGACCACGCATGTCAGTCGGATGCAATACTCCGTGACCTTGTAGGTGACATGGATAAATTTCATATGTAGTACTGTTATCGTTGTTGTTGCTGTTGTTGTTGATGTTTTTGATGTTTAATAAAATGTTGTTGTTGTTGTTGTTGTTTAATAAAATGTTGTTGTTGTGGAGCAATAATTAGAACTGAAGGAGCAATAATTATCAAACACAAAAGCAAACTGTTTATTTAAAACAAGCAAGAGTTCTTAACCACATGCATTTTCATACAGACTCAAACTAAACAACTCGACAACCAAACTAAACAACTCAACAACCAAAGGAAACAACTCAAACTAAACAACTCGACAACCAAACAAAACAACTCAAACTAAACAACTCGACAAACAAACGAAACAACTCAAACTAAACAACTCGACAACCAAACGAAACAACTCAAACTAAACAACTCGACAACTAAAACAACAGATCAAACGAAACAACCCGTTTATTTTTTTTTTGCGGCTACTTCCCGCTTTACTCGAACTCGCACCATCTTTTCCCTTCCTTGCTCTCATTTCCTTGATATGTGCAAACGTAGCTTCAAGATTTGTGATCCTATTTCCCAGATTATCAAGTTTTGTTTCCAACGTACTTTCAGCTTCGTCGTCACCTCCAACAGCAACAACTTGAGCTTCAGCAGCAGCTTGAGCTTCAGCAGCATCTAGCTCGTCCATGTACTCTTTGTAGTACGGCTTTTTCCTACACCATTCGATAATCTTGTCTCTCATCCACGGTTCAGCATCCTTAAAATCACCATATTCCTCATAAACTGAATGACCAAAAGTTAACATAACTTCATTAAAGAGGAGCTCGTGTGACAAGATTTTTGAGTACTCCTCTTCAACTGTGCAACCACGCCAAGTCATGTGTGTATTGTAAGAATTGACGATTGAATTATTTGTGAGATGTGTAAAATGAGACGGAAATAATTTTGTGAAAATGTATATGTAGATGTGTAAAATGAGACGGAAATGATTTTGTGAGAATGTATATAGGTAAAAAATGAGACGGGAATATATTTGTTAGGTTATATATAGCCTGAATTTTGGGAGAGATATTCCCGTCGACATGTCGACGGGAAAAAATGCGGGAAAATTCCCGCCCAATTATTGGCTATAATGTACACGCGGTTAAAATAAGTGCCGACGTCATGTCGTCGGCGTCGTTAAGGCGGGAAAAAACCCCGCCCAATTATTCGCTATAATTCACTAAAGGAAAAAACCAAAATTTTGACTCAAATTGTTGCCGATGTCATGTCGTCGGCGTTTTTAAACTAGGGGGCTATTAATTATTAATCATTGGTTAATCCCACGCTAACCACAATTATTTGTGTATTTATATATCACCGACGACATGACGTCGGCATGTGTTTTGGCGGTCAAATTCCCGCCTTTTTTTTCACCAGGTTTAACAATAGTCAAACATGTTGTTATTATACCGACGACATGACGTCGGTATAATTCTAGATTAAAAATTCAACGCAGCCTTGCCTGGGTCAAGCCAGTTTTTTGTCGTTTAGCGTATGGTGCCGACGACATTGAGTCGTTGGCATTGCGCTCGTCGCCTGTTCTCCTGATTCGAAGGCAGTTACAAGTCGACACTTAAATACATTTAATTTCCAGGATGTTACAATTCTGATTTTTTAATAGCAAAATTAATACGTTTAACTTTGGGATGAAACCTCTTTATATCTAACTTTCTTTTTGTGGAAATATTTTTGGTCTTATTTTTTAAGACTTCTAAATTTAGATGTCCTAAATACATTATAAGGTAGTAAAGATTAGTACATTCTTACCCATCACTGGAAAATAAAAGCATAAGTCTTGATTATTAAAACATTGTCTTTTAAAATACGCATCCGTACCGAAGTACATGAGAGAAAATGGTCAACTATTCCTGGATGCAGAACGTCTATGTTGTTGACTCTAACGGTATGTTACCTCTTATTAGTGACACTGTCATGAAGTTTTGATCTATTTTTTGCATTTTTATGGATGTACTTACTCGGTCATACACAAGCAGGGCCCCTCTCCTTTGGAGACAGAGGCGAGGGTTCGATCCTCACTCCCGGCAAAAGGGTCTCGGAGGTCCTCTGGAATTATCCTTTCTACCTTCAGGGTAAGGGTAAAGCTGTCTACATCGATCCTACCTCCTCCATACCTCGTAAAAGAAGGGATTGGGTACCGTTGATTATTTTACTCAGTCTTAAAACAACCCCATTTATTTTCTGACCACACAGTCAACAATACATCACTTTAGCTAATTATCAAGTGTAAAAGAAATTATTACAATCGAGTGCAGATATATCGTCACAGTAGGATCGAATTCCTGAAAATAGTCTCTTCAAATCTATTTGCAGAATCAAATCAACTCCAAAAGTTGTCGTCGTCTAATCATCACGACCAGAACAAGAAGTATCTTAGTGGGGATAGTCATTTTTATCTACCTTCTTTTCTTTCTTTTTGATGTGTTTTCTGCTTCAATCTATCTTTTTATTTACCTTTTCATGATTGTTAATTTCAATAACTATTGATATATATGATATTAAATCAAATTATAGTTCGTTTTAGTTACAACTGATTTTTATTTATTTATTTATTTATTTTACTTTTTTGTTGTTAGCATATTGGCGTTAATAATGTATTTATTAATTTTCTCATAGATAAAAACAATATGTATAATCGGGTGAATTGCTTGTAGGCTTTGAACGTCGGAGAGAACAAACCTGCAAGGCGCGGTCCATATTACTCTCGATGCCAGGTTTTTCACCGGCTGATTTTGGATTGATGGTATGATAGGGTTTTTTTTCTTTTTCTTTTTTTTTTTAATTTAATTTAATTATTATTTTTTATTTATTTATTTAGTATTATTCATTATGTTGTTCTGTTATGCTATTTATATACTAATCTTTTTCGGTTTATGAAATCAGATCATCTATCCGATGAGGACATTATCCGATCAATGAAGCAAGAGCAAGCATGGCGGGCACCAAATACATGCACCAGTTGTGGGTCTTTCAATTGGAAGTGTCGGTGTAAACTAAACTAGTGCACATAGAAGAAATGAGGGAGGCTCTCAAAGGTCCATCTAATCCTATTAAGACGCAACCAAGGAGACCTTGCTAAGCTTCCTCATTGGCCGCTTCTCTGGAAAATAGTCTGCTTTGTTCTTATTGGCCGCGTCTCTTGAATGTTAATAAGCCTGTTACTTGAAAAAGCATAGATTATAGTTGTTCGTGTTGGACAACAAAATAATGCATGTTTTACTTTTACAAAGGTAGTTCGATTGTTATGAAAAGTAAACATAATCGCATTTGATAATTTGGTTGTCCATGTAGCTAGTAACTCGAAAAATGAGATCTATTATTTCTTGATAACATTAAAATGAAAAGAGGTGAAATCATCTTTAAAACATATATTAAGTTACCCAACAGTTTGCAAACGAGTTAAAATTCAAGTTGTAATACTTCAGTGGACATCTACCAGTAGCTTTTTCAAAACTTGAAACCAAAACTTAAGTACTCATTAGATTTTTCAAAACTATACACGATTCTATCGTTACTTAAATAAATACACAAACACAATATTCACGCAACCGGATTTCATCAAAACTATACACTGCCACCGATATGCGCTTTAATTTCCCAATTCAAATAAAGCTAAGCCATGAATTTAAGTTAATACACCTCATAAGACCAAAATTTTGGCCCTATAAACTTTTTCTAAAGACAGATAGCCCATAAGCCCATGCATATAGTACGAAAGCGTTTTTTGTTTATCATTGTCTCTAACGATTCAATTAGGTATGTAGCATCGAAGATTAATTTTATTCTTACTCGTCATCTGGGAGGTTTATAGTTTTGAGCGTTTTTTTTATACATAATTGGCTAGCTAGGACAAATAATGATGCATGTTCTTGGTATCTTTAGTCCATTGTACTCAGCTCGGCCATACTTATATACATGTTAGTATTTGATTGAATTAGATCTGGATATCGATTGTTTATATCTGTTAATTTTGTTTGATGATCCGCAACCAAACCCTATTTGAACCCTTTGATTTTATGTTGCGAATTTCCTTGTTGTTTGCACAACTTTGCTAGCTTGTTTCTAGGGCAAATACTATAAAAAAAACACTATACTTGTCAAAAAGTCACTTTTGGGTATCTAACAAATTTTTTTCCTCATATAAGTACTGAACTTTCGTTTTTTGGCCTCTTTGAGACACTTTGTGACATTTTTGCCCATGGATTTTTAATAATTTGAGCGGCAAAAACGTCACAAAGTGCCTCAAAGAAGCCAAAAAATGAAAGTTCAGTACCCATACGAGGAAAAAATTTTGTTCGATACCCAAAAGTGTATTTTAAAACAAATATGATGCTTTTTTATGGTATTTGCCCTTGTTTCTAATAGCTAGTTATTACATTATCGATTTCTTCTTCTATGTTGATCCAGAGCAGTTACTTCATGATGAACTTTTTCTTAGATGATTATTGCGGTTTGCTGTGTTTAACGTCCATCTCGATTCTATCTATAATCTATCTATTAAGGTATGTAGTCGTCTAGGAGGTTCATAACTAGAAACCAAGCCTGATTTCTTTTTCTATCAATTTAGTAGTTCTCCTCATCTAGGAGGTTTAGGATGTGCTTGTGATTATTCGTTTGAAATGAATAAATACATGAACAAAGCTTTACTAGTTAAAATTTAATCCCCAAGTTTATGTTTTAGCAAATAAATGCACCTTTAATTACTAAGCTGAAATATAAAACTGTTAATGTTATTACATCATTTTTCTACAGAAGCTGCAATATATATAATTTGCCACTGTATATTGTTGTATTGAGATTTTACCTTTTGAATTCTTGCATATAGAATCAAACCAATTGAATAAAAAATGGATGTTCACTCTATTCCTCAAAATCAGAAGAAGAACGTTGATGCTGTTGACTTTGATGGTATATTACCTCTTTTGGTTCCATGTTGATTTCTATATTTTTCCGTTTTCATGGAAGTGAGCTACAAAACAAGTCTGCATAGGACCCAATCTTTTCTCTAACAACGCATTCACCGCATTTATACTATAGTATCAAGGGTGTCAAACACTTATTTTTAGTATATAATTTGGTCTTAGAACAACTCTTTATGCTAATAGAATTGGCCCTGAACTCAACTTCCATTTTGAGAAACAATTATAAAATTTTATGCTACCTGTAAGAATCCCGAAAATGATTGTTAAGTTGAGCTGTTGTGTTTTATCTGCAAATCTACTTGCAGAATCAAACCAACACCAGAAGTTGTCATGGTCTAATCATCACGACCAGAAAAAGAATCTTGATGGAGATGGTACATTTGATATTATCGCCTTGTCTTTTCTTTTCGGTATTTTTTTATTTACCTTCTGATTATTGTCAATTTGTGTTCTTAGTTTGAAATACAAAATATTAATATATATGATATTAAATCAAACTATAGTTGTTTTTGGTTAGTTACAAATGATTGTTTTGCCTTTATGTTGTTGGCATATTGGCGTATCTGTATTAGTTTGTCTAGTTGTCAGTAATAATGTTAACTGTTTACAAACTCTTATTTTGTTCTCTCTTCCAAACAAACCCTATATACCCTACCTCTTTTTCTCAATCACCACCCTTTTACCTCGTTCTCCTTTTGTTTCTTCTTGTATGCATGGTTCGGATATCATTTTGGTGCCGGTTGTGGTTCAGATCTTAATTTGTTGTTTATGGTAGTGGGTGATCATGGTCTAGGTCTCGAGTTTCGGGTTCGGTTTCAGCTCAAGATGTTGACATTGTGTGTGTTCTAGGCTGATGTTGAGGTGGTCGGATTGTGTGATTGTCTTGGTGGGTATGGTCAGTTTTATCGTTTGCATTGTCACCACTCGGTCGGATTGTGTGATGGTAAATGTTACGTTTAAGGTTGTGGCAAGTAACGTTTAAGGTGTCAAAAGGGTCTTGGTCGCGGTTAGTTTAAAGCCCTTAGTGATAATGCGTATGGTGGGTTTGGAGGCCAATGATTTTACCTTAGTCTACTGAATTTTCACATGATGATGTCTTTGTTTGATCATAGTGCAGTCGTAGTTTTTAGAGTCGAGTTGTGATATTAAGAAGTAGAATCTTAAGAAATGATTACAATCTCGTGCACATATTTCGTCACAAATTTGTATGCTGATTGTATGACTTACTGAAAATAATTATTGAAATTGATTTTTTCTTCAACTCTACATGCAGAATCAAACCAACTACAAAAGTTGTCATCGTCTAATCACGGCGACCAGAAGAAGAAGAATATTTGTGATGGTAATTTTTATCTACCTTCTTTTCTTTCTTTTCAATACGTTTTCTTCTTCAATCTATATTTTTATTTACCTTCAAAGTATTGTTAATTTCAAATACCAACTATTGATATATATGATACTAATAACTCAAACTGTAGTTCATTTTTGGTTAGTTACAACTGATTTGTATTACTTTTTTGTTGTTGGCATATTGGCGTATCTTTTTATTCTGGTTGTCGTTAATAATGTATTTATAAATTGTCTCATAGACAATAATAATAATAATAATAATAATAATAATAATAATAATAATAATAATAATAATAATAATAATAATAATAATAATAATAATAATAATAATAATAATATGTTATTATTATTATTATTATTATTATTATTATTATTATTATTATTATTATTATTATAATAACATGTTCTTCACTGGCTGATTTTTGGATTGACGGTATGACTGATTTTTCCTTTTTGTTTTCGTTCAGTATGTTGTTCTGTCATGTTATATATATTAATCTTTTTTGGTTTACGAAATCAGATCATCTATCCAATGAGGACATTATCCAATCAATGAAGCAAGAGCAAGCATGGCGAGCATCAAATACATGCCCCAATTGTCGGTCTTTGAATTGGAGGTGTTGGTGTAAACCAGTGCACTTAGAAGAAATGTTGGAGGCTCGCAAAGGTCCATCTACTCCTATTAAGACGCAACCAAAGGAGACCTTGCTAAGCTTCCTCCTCGGTCAATTGTAACGCTCCCCAATTTCTATTTCCAAGAAAATAGTCTGCTTTGTTCTTATTGCCGCTTCTCTTGAGTATTACTAATAATCAACATGTAACGTGAAAAAACATTGATTATAGTTGTCCGTGACCTAAGTTTGTTAATATAACAAACTAATTCATGTTTTACTTTTACAACAGTAGTTCCATTATATTGTTGTGAAAAGTAAACACAATCGCACTTAATTGATAATTTGGTTGTCCATGTAGCTAGAAACTCGAAAAATGAGATCCGTTATTTCTTGATAGCATTAAAATGAAAAGAGGCGAAATCATCTTTAAAACATATGTAGTCGTTTTGGGGAGAGAACTTTATACAATACATGTGTGTTATTCTAGGAGTACATGTGTGTTAACAGTTTGCAAACGAGTTAAAATTCAAGTTGTAATACTTCAGTGGACATCTACCAATACATATCTAAAACTTGAAACCAAAACTTAAGTACTCATTAGATTTTTCAAAACTATACACGATTCTATCGTTACCTAAATAAACACACAAACGCAATATTCACGCAACCGGATTTCATAAAACTATATACAGCCACCGATATGCACTTTAATTTCCCAATTCAAATAAAGCTACGCCATGAATTTAAGTTAATACAACTCATAAGACCAAAATTTTGGCCCTATAAGCTTTTTCTAAAGTCTAATAGCCCATAAGCCCATAAGCCCATGCATATAGTATGACAGCGTTTTTTTTTTTTTTTTTTTTTTTTTTTTTTTTTTATTATCATTGTCTCTAACGATTCTATTAGGTATGTTGCATCGAAGGTTTTATTCTTACTCGTCATTTAGCAGTTTTATAGTTTTGAGCCTGTTTTTTATACATAATTAGCTAGCTAGGACAAATAATGATGCATGTTCTTGTCATCTTTAGTCCATTGTACTCAGCTCGGCCATATTTATATACATGTTAGTGTTTGATTGAATTCGATCTGGATATCGATTGTTTATATATGTTAATTTTGTTTGACGATCCGCAACAAAACCCTAATTGAACCCCTTGATTTTATGTTGCGAATTTCCTTGTTGTTTTCACAACTTTGCTTGTTTCTAATATCTAGTTATTACATTATCGATTTCTTCTTCTTTGTTGATCCAGAGCAGTTACTTCATGATGACCTTTTTCTTAGATGATTATTGCGGTTTGCTGTGTCTAACATCCATCTCGATTCTATCTATAATCTATCTATTAAGGTATGTAGCATCGATTTCTTTCTCGTCGTCTAGGTGGTTCATAACTAGAAACCAAGCCTGATTTCTTATTAGATCAATTTAGTAGTTCTCCTCATCTAGGAGGTTTAGGATGCGCTTTTGATTATTCGTTTGAAATGAACAAATACATGATCAAAGCTTTACTAGTTAAAATTTTATCCCCAAGTTTATGTTTTAACAAATAAATGCACTTTTACTAGCTGAAAATAACTGTTATTGTTATTACATCATTTTTCTACAGAAGCTGCAATATAATTTGCCACTCTATATTGTTGTATTAGGATTTTACTTTTTTGTCTAGATAAAGTGGTTGGTATCTCTATTATCAATAATATTTAGTTGCTACTAATTTCTTGGATACAATAAGAATCTCCATTCTTTTGAATTCTTGCATATAGAATCAAACCAATTGAAAAAATGGATGTTCACTCTATTTCTCAAAATCAAAAGAAGAACATCGATGCTGTTGACTTTGATGGTATGTTACCTCTTTTTGGTTCCATGTTGATTTCTATATTTTTCCGTTTTCATGGAAGTGAGCTACAAAACAAGTCTGCATAGGACCCAATCTTTTCTCTAACAACGCGTTCACCGCATTTATACTATAGTATCAAGGGTGTCAAACACTTTTTTTTAGTATATCTTTTGGTCTTAGAACAACTCTTTATGCTAATAGAATTGGCCCTGAACTCAACTTCCATTTTGAGAAACAATTATAAAATTTTATGCTACCTGTAAGAATCCCGAAAATGATTGTTAAGTTGAGCTGTTGTGTTTTATCTGCAAATCTACCTGCAGAATCAAACCAACACCAGAAGTTGTCATGGTCTAATCATCACGACCAGAAAAAGAATTTTGATGGTGATGGTACGTTTGATATTTTCCCCTTGTGTTTTCTTTTCAACATTTTTTTATTTACCTTCTGATTATTGTTGATTTATCTTATTAGTTTGTAATACCAAATATTAATAATATATATGATATTAAATCAAACTTTAGTTGTTTTTGGTTAGTTACAAATGATTGTTTTACCTTTCTGTTTTTGGCATATTGGCGTATCTCTATTAGTTTGTCTAGTTGTCGGTAATAAGGTTAACTGTTTACAAACTAGTATTTTGTTCTCTCTTCCATACAAACCCTATATACCCCTACCTCTTTTTCTCAACCGCCACCCTTTTACCTCGTCGTTCTCCTTTTGTTTCTTCTTGTATGCATGGTTCGGATATCATTTTGGTGCCGGTTGTAGTTCAGATCTTAATTTGCAGGTTCGGGTAGTGGGTCCTAGTCTAGATCTCGAGTTTTGGGTTCGGTTTCAGCGTCAAGATGTTGACATTGTGTGTGTTCGGATATGTGTACTATGCTGATTAGGGGGTCTAGGTCGCGCCCACTCTGTCAGATTGTGTGATGGTCTTAGTGGGTATGATCAGGTTTATCATTTGCATTGTCACCACTCGGTCGGATTGTGTGATGGGAACCATTTGGTTTAAGGTTGTGGCGGGTTACGTTTAAGGTGTCAAAAGGGTCATGGTCACGGTTGGTTTAAAGGCCGTTTCATATCTTCCACCAAGTGATTGCCCTTAGTGATAGTGTGTTTGGTGAGTTTGGAAGTCAATGATTTACCTTAGTCTACTGAATTTTTAGACAATGATGTCTTTGTTTGATCATAGCGCAATCGTAGTTTTTAGAGTCGAGTTGTGATATTAAGAAGTAGAATCTTAAGAAATGATTACAATCTGGTGCACATATATCGTCACAAATTATTTGCATGATGATTACAGGAATTCTAGAAAATAATTATTGAAATTGATTTTTTCTTCAATTCTACATGCAGAATCAAACCAAGTTCAAAAGTTGTCTTCGTCTAATCATGACGACCACACGAAGAAGAATCTTAGTTGTCATGGTACTTTTTATCTACCTTCTTTTCTTTCTTTTCAATACGTTTTCTTCTTCAATGTATATTTTTATTTACCTTCCGATTATTGTTAATTTCAGATACCAACTATTGATATATATGATATTAAATCAAACTGTAGTTCATTTTTGGTTAGTTACAACTGATTTGTATTACTTTTTTGTTGTTGGCATATTGGCGTATCTTTTTATTAGTGTGTCTGGTTGTCTTTAATAATGTGTTTAGTAGGTTGGGTTTTGCTATTCAGAAAGGGGTGGCGGCGCAGCTTGTTGCCCGTCTACCAGTCATTATGTGAAAAAATTAGTCTTATAATATTATTACAAGTTTAAATTTGAATAATAATAATAATAATAATAATAATAATAATAATAACATATTATTATTATTATTATTATTATTATTATAATAACATGTTTTTCACCGGCTGATTTTTGGATTGACGGTATGACTGATTTTTCCTTTTTGTTTTCATTCAGTATGTTGTTCTGTCATGTTATTTATATTAATCTTTTTTGGTTTACGAAATCAGATCATCTATCCAATGAGGACATTATCCAATCAATGAAGCAAGAGCAAGCATGGCGAGCATCAAATACATGCCCCAATTGTCGGTCTTTGAATTGGAGGTGTTGGTGTAAACCAGTGCACTTAGAAGAAATGTTGGAGGCTCGCAAAGGTCCATCTACTCCTATTAAGACGCAACCAAAGGAGACCTTGCTAAGCTTCCTCCTCGGTCAATTGTAACGCTCCCCAATTTCTATTTCCAAAAAAATAGTCTGCTTTGTTCTTATTGGCCGCTTCTCTTGATTATTAATAATCAACGTGTAACGTGAAGAAAACATTGATTATAGTTGTTCGTGTTGGACCTTAGTTTGTTACTATAACAAACTAATTCATGTTTTACTTTTACAAAGGTAATTCGATTGTTATGAAACATAATCGCTCTTGATAATTTGGTTTTCAATGTAGCCAGTAACTCGAAAAACGAGATCCATTATTTCTTGATAACATTAAAATGAAAAGAGGCGAAATCATCTTTAAAACATATTTAGTCATTTCGGGGAGAGAACTTTATACAATACATGTGTGTTATTCCAAATATTGCAAGTAGGAATACAAACGTGATGTTCAGCGGCATATAATCACATCATATATTAAGTTACCTAACAGTTCGCAAATGAATTAGAATTCAAGTTGTAATACTTAAGTGGACATCTACGAATACATAGCTAAAGCTTGAAACCAAAACTTAAGTTAAATGAGGCATGGGCGAGTTGAGTTGACCAGCATCATTTAGAGCGAAAATACACAGAAGCTAACCCAAATCCAAAACCTATCACGGAAAGGAAATCTGTGCATATCAATAAATAAAAAGATGCAAAAGCGCTAATACCTGTTTTATAAAACTAAAGATGCAAATGAACAAATTTAAAAAAAAGAAGATGCCGGCGGCACATCATTCAAACAAGTACAAGATAACATGATCAACAAAATCTTGGATTTTTAAAATATTAATCCGTTAAGAAATATGAATGACTAGAATTAAGCAGTATTCTTTTTCTCTTCCTCGAGCTGCTGCTCCAGCTCTGCTAGTCGTTCAGCCCAGGCTCTATCTCTGAATTTTCTTCTTCCAGAGTGCTTCCTGCAACTTAGCCCTAGGTATTACGCTTCTTCTTCTCTGCCTGGGCAATGAACAAAACCCAATTCACATCAGTTATCCCATTTTAAACAAACATAACGATGGTGAAGTGGAAAGAATATCTAACGGATGAGGTGCAAAAAATAAAAATCCTGCTAATGTAGCTTTCCTTGGATAACAAGATCGTTCATTGCATTATTCATTTAATAGGGCAGATCTTTATTTCTGTAAATGGGCTTTAACATAGCCTCTACGTTCTCGTAGTATCCTATAATGAGTTTATGCTGTGTCTGATTGAAACGTGTCAGTTTAAAAAATTGCATTTAATCCCCCTCAACTGGGATCCTCCATAACTGGAGTCTCTTTTTGTAAAATTTAAAATTATTTAAAATATGTCCATATGAAGGGTTTGTTGCAATATGACTTGATCGGCAATTTTTCATTATTAAAAAGAAGATACTAGTTATAAGGATTGTTCACGCATGGGATTTTTGTATAAATTTTTAATAAAAACTTTTATCTATTAAAAATTAGATAGGTTATTTTTTGTTTTTGTTTTAATTACGGCTCTCAATTTTGGTTTTTTAATTATGTTTGACGCATGTGATAAAGGTCCATATATAGTTTTTGCGTAGACATGATCATCTTTGTATACAAAATTTAGTTACGGCATGTTGTTTTTGTGTATCGATAATTTAGATCAATCCAGAGTTTAATCTTATGCTATTAAAAATTCATAGTTTTGGCATGCGTAGCTAACTCATTTAAATTTATAAGATGAAGTAAACAGTTTAATCTTATATGATTAGATTTTGTTTTGGAATCTTATTGTTAGTTGTTTAACTTGATATTGTAACATTATTCGAATTCATTGAATATAATGAACATGTTGGACTGTAAAAGATTAATTGATCGAATAGGAACACAACAATGGAAATTCAGGGTAAAAAATATCTTGACCTTCAGAAGACATGTACTCTTTCCGATTGGGGAAGGTCCAGATACACTTAAATAACCATTTAGGACTCTCAAAGTTTGATACTAGTAACAAATATCACATTCTACTTCTTCGGAAGGAGATCAAATCCTTTCAGGAGAACCCTAAATTATATAGTTAAATGTCGAAGGTTAGAAAGATAATGAAGTTGAAAAAAAAAAAACATATTTTTTTGTCTCCTGTACGCCTTATCCAATGAAAAACTGTTGAGAAAAGTGACGTTGCATCCAATATTCCAGTAAGAAACATGAGTACATGACCAAGCTGTCTCCATTGGTTGGCGTCAATGTTGCAAACTTCAGCTTCTAATAGATAAATACAGTAATTTTTAGAGGTCAACCATGTTAGTTTTATAGACATTATAATAATAGTCGTGTGTTAGTATCGAACTCGAGATCGCGGGATTGCACACAATACGTATGAAGAGTAAAAGAAATAATTATTTATAAATGTTATATATAATTATTAATAAACACAAAACTAGTAACGACCGTTAGTATTTAACGGAGAATGACTAACGACCGTTAGACGAAGATTAGGAAATTAATACTAATGAATATTTGGAAACAAGGGAAGGTTCCGGAATCCCTTTGGGGAGTCCTAACCGATCGGCCAAGGGGTTTCCACACCTCCTTTGTGCCTTGAGCTCCAAGTTTCAATTAGTATATAAGCAAACCCAAGATGCATTGTTTTCATATAACTTGTATACACACATCTTGGTGTTTTCTCTCCTTCTTTTTGTCCCTAGTCGATCCATCAAAACAATCCCATAAGGGATTCGATTTATATTGATCTACAAAGTTTTGTGTTTAATTTACTTGCATAAACTTTTTCTTGAATTAGTACGTGTGTACAAGAACGCGATTCAAACACACTCTTGTTTGATTCTTGGATTGAATTACAAAAGAGGTAAGGGGTAATTCTTATAATCCACATAAACCCTAATTAGGGTTCTTGATTTGAAGATTGCAATTTGATTCTTGTTCGGGCTATAATCACAAAGGTATGTTTACTATTTAATATAAATTAATTAATTACATGTTATATGATCTTGTTATAATTGCTTCCGCTATGCTCACTTGATGTGTTTGGTTTATTTTATATGAATGTCATGATATCATAATTCCAACAAACCATCAACTCTAACCTTGTTTCTTCAGACTTCGATGGACAAATTCATGATGTTGTTGAAGCACCTTATAGTCTAGCTAAAGAAAGTATGATTCATCCTAACCAAATAAATAAATGAAGTTGATAATTAGAAAATAAACTGATTAATTAGCTCGACTATGAACACCGATAAAGTAGAGTCCGGTCTAGTTTGACAAATTGACATCCTTTTCTGAATAGTAAAACACACTATAGTTAATAAATAACTACAGACAGATCATAATTATGCTGATCTCATATTTAGGTGACGAATCATTTTCATTGCATAAGGCTCGTTGAAGTATAGTGAGCTATACTCATGTTTCAGATTGTGCTACTAATAACTCCGTTGACCGTTTGAATACTATTTACAACCTGCTGGGTCATTTGCAGTTACACTTAGACAAAGGGGATGTTTGGTAGGATAGGCAATCTCAAACACCATAAATAAATAAAATAACTAGTAGTTCCAAACAGCCCCATTAGGATCAAATAATCATTTAGCCATACCTGAACAAAGGAATGATCGCCAATATGAATAATTGTTGTTAGTGTATATCATCCCATTCATCACTAATAAATCAGCAACGATTTTTAATAGAACCCCGTGTAAATCTACCAACTCTTGTCCAACTTCAATAACTCGTCGTTTGAATCCTTGGCTGCAACCAACTTATCTTCAAGAACCTTAATTCCATCAAAAAAACAAAAACACTTTGCATTAGTCGTGTGACAGCATGTCCTGTTCTGGGACGTCTTAAACCCTGTGATTATTTTGAAGATTTAGCCGATCTGTTGTTTATGGTGTGTATATGAGATATGAGACATGTTTGAATTTGGTGTGTTTGGATTAGTTACTAAACAGTAGTTTTATAGTCGAGGATAAATGATAAAAATTAGCGCTACAAGATATTTATGAAAGATAATATAACATGTCGACTCATATTGATGTGAACTTATTCATTTATTAACTGAAGATGGACCATGTTTGTTCTAGACCTTGAGGGACCATGTCGTGAACTATTTTTTTTAGTTCATGTTGTAGCTCTGCATAATGCATGACTTGAGTTTGTTATTAATATGACAAAGTGAACTAATTCATTTTTTAAGTTGCATGGCTACTATGACAAACCAGCAAAGTGAATAATGGAACAATTTGCTACTTTGATAAAGTGTCATTTGTTTCTTTAACTTGTTGATGGATGGTCTTTTTGTTTTCTAGCTACTGTAACAAAGATGGTATATTGTTTCACTTACTTTTTGTCTTAATACGTTTGTTTAGGATCATACGGGTGGTGAAGCTCAGCCCTACCCTGACCACTGTGAGAGGCTTTCGTGGCGGGCACACAAGATTGGGTTTGTAAATCAAGTAAAAACATTGCTATGGATACATTAAAAGATTTAATGAAAGACGACGAGGTTGCTAAAGGTAAACTCATACATAAATTTAAGACGACATGAGTACTTATGTATGGTTCTTCTTGACTGCACTTTTATTTGTAGTCCTCCCCTTATCGTTTTGCTATTTTAGACAAACTTTTGCTAATGTAGCCTAAAATTTTGTAGTCCATATTTGCATTGCTACCACATTTGCATGTGCATCACAAGTTTTGCTACTGAACTTATATGTGCTATGTTTTTTAGTGTTTTATCAAGTCTACTAGCCCAAATATTGGAGGCCCAAGTTTACTTTCGGCTCCCTAGGTTCGGGTCTGACAAAAACAGATATACCCGACTAATTGACCGAAACCGAAGTAGGCATTTCGGTGTCTGTTCGGTTTAGGTTCACACTATTTCTAAATATCGGGTTTTTGGGTGAGTTCGGCTTTGGTTGGGCCTCTTTTGTTTTGAACCACATCGCACGAGCCAAAATTACTTGTTGAATACATTTGAATACTAGATACAAAACTTTTAGCCGATACCGAAGTCAAATTGTTTCTCATACTAATTTATAATTTTTAGAAAACAAAAACACCATATGTTTTAGAGTATAATCTGAACATTTATATGCATAAACTGCTTACCTGGACAACACCTTCACTAAAGCCATTGCCAACTTTAATATTTTGAACATCATCTGATCATAATGTTATTGCAACCTCCTAAAAAGGGAGAGCTTAACGTGGTTTGGGTCTGTGTGGCGGTGGGTTCAAACCCTGTGAATTACTTGGCCAAAAATTCGGAAACCATGGTTTACCAAAAATAACATTTATATGTGTAAACTGCTTACATGGATAACACATTTACTAAAGCCATTGCCAACTTTAATGTTTTGAACATCATCTTATCATAATATGATTGTAAGCCTCTCATATGTAACACCCCCAAAATTTGATACAGCGGAAGACTCAACAAGCTTTCGGGGTGCTACGGGGATTGGTATCCAACACAAGACATAATAGAACGAGATAAAGTAAACATAGTAAAAACGCAACCAAAACGGGGTTTTAAAGTTTACATTTATCCCAACATCATTTAGAGTCAGGCCCAAAATAAAATAACAGTAGGTCCATAATTCAATATCAGAGTTTAGAAAAATAGATACATAAACCAGGAGCCTTAGCCGAGCCTTCCAATCCATGCATCCATATCATCACTTAATTACCTGAGAAAACGTGCTAAAAGTCAGCTTTTGCTGGTGAGATCATAGGTTTAAATTCATCTAACAATATAGTGGATATATACGCAAAACGCTTGCTAGCTAGACTAAGGATTCACTAAAAGCCTGCGGATACCCTCCGCTCCAACATAGATATTCGGGTAACCCCCGCAATATCATAAATACTCGGATAACCTCCGAAGTATTAATAACCTATAGGTGCACACTATAGTATCTAAATAAGCCAACCTTGAATAGTACACACGAAACCGTGTGACTAAAGCTGACAATTCCAAATAACCAAAGAAGCCAACCTTGAATAGTACACATAAAATATATGTGACTAAAGTTGACAATCCACCAATATCCAAATAAGCCAACCTTGAATAGTACACACAAAATATATGTGACTAAAGCTGACAATCCACCAATATCCAAATAAGCCAACCTTGAATAGTACACACAAAAATATGTGACTAAAGTTGACAATACATCCTAGTCCATACGCATAGCAAGTTTTAGAAAGAATATAGAAGCGATAATAGTCCACATAAAATAATTTGCACGCTTCTCACCCCAAGTATTGAAAACATAGTTCAAGATTAAAAGTGGGGCTATGACTCACCTCAAGTCCAGAAAAACAGCAAGAAGAAGTCTGTAGAAATAAGATGTATAGTAACTCACAAGACGGCAACTACGGACTCGGCACGACCTAACAATATCAACTCGTTCAGAAATCATTTCCTCGAATTCAAAATATTCCCAAACCCGGACGTAATCCGTTTTATTTTCCGAAAATCCATTTCGTAATAGTTTGGTGTATTTACGTTTGGTATCCATACGGGCGGTGGGTCGACACAAAACAAACCAAAAGGTCACACAAAAGAATAATAAAATAAACTATGGATCTAATATTAGCTCAATATATCATTTAAATAAATCACCAAAGTTTATCAAATCCGTCGATTTGATAATCCTCATATTTATTTACGTAACATACCGTTTCAAGATTACACCCAATCCTAAAGCACATAGCACATAAATACTATATGGTATATATCGTAGTTTAATAAATTCCCTATATACATCGTCAAATTGGCCAGATTTCCCGATATATATATATATATATATTCGCAATTTATTACCCTTTACATATACCACAACCTATGGGCGTCGTAGGATACGATGCCCATTAATATACTCATTTCGTATAGCCAAATAACCCGGTTCAACCTTTCGGTTAAGTAGTTATTTAGTTATAGAAAACGCTTATATTAATCGTCATATATCAGTGACAACACGAAAGTCACAAATAAAACTTACCTGAACTCGAGTGACCACGACTCCGCATAACTCGATAGGTTTACCCGTTATATATATAAAATGACATTTTATTTAATATTTAGTAATTGTCGAGAGTTTCTCGTTTTATAACACATTTTTATAATAATACTTCCAATAATATTACGCTACTCTCGTAGCCTAATATATATTTAGTTGTATTATTTATAATATGACTCGTGATTTTTATTATTTTTAATATACGCATTTATACAATTATATATCCGTTATTCACGTCTATATATTCATATAAACGTTTATATTACCAATAATTATTATTACGAGTTTTATTATTTATGTTTTAATTGTAAATAGTTATCGAGTCATACGAAATGGTCACATGTCCGAGTCATGACTCTCGGCTCATTGTCCAAGTCCAAAGTAATAAGCAATAGTCATAAAAATCAATACATCTCCATCCAACACAATCCCAATCCACGTGCTACAACAATAGGGTCCGACTACGGCACCCGACTAACCTATCTCCGTCAATCTAAGTGACCGTCTCACAATCGGTCCCCAATAACACATTTCGTCAACACTTCACAATATCAATATCCCATATCCAATGTCGAGACCAAACATGGTCTCGACCCACATGTAATCGGCCAAGAAATCAAATAAACGACCAATCAATAACAAAACCAATATCAAACCAAGTCAACAACCAAGAAACAAAATAATCAAGGTCACACTCGGGTTGGTTTACCAAGCCAAACCCAAGCCTACCCGACTCGACTGAGTCGCGGTAAACATCACGAGCCAAGAGAGGCTCGAACCAAGTACCAAGGGTCACAAAAATGGCTCCAAGGAGCACTCCACAATGCCCATTCGACCAAGAGAGTCTCGGCAACAACAACAATAACACGGCTTCGAGCCGCGACTCCAATGAGTCGAACCAAGCATACCAATCGAGAACAAGAATACCAAGAGCCAAAACCACGGCTCATAATAACAAGAAATCGAGCACCATGGCTCGAGTCAATATCCAAGCCGTGAGTCATGGACTCACGGTTCGAACCAAACCCACGAATAACAACCCGGATACCAAACCATTTAATAAAATCAAGTTTCCAACAAAAACCCATAAGTATTATCCCCGTTTTTGGGTGAAAACCCATCCGAATCTAAACCCATCGTGACCAAAGGTCACGTTTTAACAAAAAACGCGAGTCACACTCACCTCACCTTCGATCAAATAAGCTCCAAATCGTATAACACTTCGAAAATAATGATTGGTGGTGAAATATGGTGATGATTCGTGATGAAAAATGGTGTAATAGGGCGCGTGTAGGGGCGGATCTAGAAGATTTGATGGTGGAGATCACGAAAATGGTGGTGGTTTGTAGTGGTGGCCGGCGGTGTGATGGTTATGGCCGGATAAATAGTCGGCGGCTAGGGTTGAGGGGGAAAAGAAAATGAGAGAGAGAGATAAGTGAGGGTGAGGGTGTTTGTTTGTGTGAGAAAACCGGACCACAAGGGCCAATTTTGTGGTTCACTCTTTTTATTATTATTTTTTTTGATAATAATAATGATAATAATAATATTAGTAATAATAATATTACTAGTTGTGTAGAGGGGGTAAAGTGGGTAAGCGTAAAACATACGGCCTGAAACCCGAACTCATTTCAAACTTCAATATCTCCCGAAAAACATCCCGTAAATAATTAAATATTGTCGGACTCGTAAAACAAGTCATAAAATTTCCCGTTAGGTAAACCTAGTGCCGGAGTCAACGTAGTACCAGTGAGACATTTAAAAACATACATCATCACGTAAATTCCATAATGAATTATTAAAATAATTCACAAATCCCATAACGTCATAAAATATAATTATCCATAAAATTGGTCTTACAAGTTCGTTGCGAATAAAAATTCTAAATAAAAATTATAAACGAACTTTAACGTAATGCGGGTTTTCAAAATGGCTCCCTAAATTGCCGGTTGTCACATCATATTCGTCTACGAAGATGGCAGTTGTCTTATCGATATTGTGATGCAACAAATTCAAAATAGATGATGGAATTTAGTTGCCTATCATACATTCTTGGACGAGTTTGTAGCTATACATTTTGATATTTTCACACGTTACAAATTTTTTCAATTAAATTTTAATATCTCACATTTTATGTGTAAACGTTACACGAAACTATTAACTACAATATCGAAATTATAGTTGTTTGCCGCTAGAAAGTTCCGTTGCTATGCACGGGTACTCGTCTAGTATACATCAATTGTGATTTCTAGACGCAGTACAAATGCTTTTTAAAATCACTTACATAGACCATGCTACACCAAGATTAAGCATGGTCGCATAGTTTGTGGCTAAAAAGCCATGCCATTGAAACATAGCATGTCATGCTAGAACTGATGTACATTATTAACTCCCTTCACTTGGAAATAATATTCTCAAATATAGTTCCATCTAAAGTGCCTCGGACCAAAAACTTGATCACAAGAAAAAGTCAATATTATTGGTAAAAAATCAGCAACATTTTCGCGCAATTTACCTTGTGATTACTATGATACCTTACATGTAAAATCGGCTACATTTTGCACGCACGGGGATTTTTATGTCATCCTAATCAGGTCAATCCTCAGACTAAATTGGTTGTTCTGAGCAACGCGGTTTTCTAAAGTAGTAGAAATTATTTGAGTGTAATCTACTAACGGGACTACTTGTTGAACATGATGAATATGTGTATTAATCTAATTGTGACTGCATTTCATCCATCGTTGATCTTCCACCTATATAAAAGAAATTTTTAATGGTTGCCTTATCTAAAAAGTTGTATGTTGTAAAGGCAAAACAGTCATTTGTAGAACATTTTAACTTTCTTAAATACTGAAACAATTATACTAAAACAATATTGTTGAACTTTATTAAATACCCACAATTCTTGAGCTTTTAGTATTGTTGTTTCAATAATATATGCAGCCTGGTCCATTTAGACTTCCCTGATAACCACTTAATTCAAAATTTTGATGCATCAACATGAAATTTTCTGACAGAGGTACATAAAGGGTGTTGGAACCTACATGATGGGTGGTTGCATACCATTGACAAGAAAATTGAATCCTCTAATGTCTAATGTTAAGCTAAAACCTGTTATTTAACTAACTTGTTTGACCCTTTCTAAGTACATGCATAATGACACACTACAAGAAAATTGGCCTTTAGTGACGAAAACAGTTTCGTCAGTAACAGTGTCAAAGATGGTCACAAAACTGTTTAGTGACCAAACTCAAGTGGTCACCAGTCGTCACTATAGCTCCGTCACTAAATCGATTAGAGACGAAAATATGCTTCGTCACTAATTTGTGACGAGATTAGTCGTCACCTTTTAATCCGGTTAGTGATGAAAATTTTCGTCACAGATTTGATAGTGACGAAAAAATGGTCACTGGATTTTGCTATCAGTGACGAGAAAGTCGTCCCAGACTACCGATTTACTGCTTAGATGTTTATGCAAACAATCTAAAAATCTCTAGCAATGCAAATCTTACATAATAAAATTTTCATTCACAAAAACTGATTTTACAAAAAGTATGGTTGAAACTCGACACAAACCTAACTAATAACCTATCAAATTCATCCAACACGATTTGTTCCTTAATCATTGCAAACATGTCTTTGACACCATCAAAGAAGAGTTCCAGTAGAAGGTTAAAGCACTACATTTCTTCAAGGCCTTCAAGTTCCTGTCTGCATCTACAGACCTAGTAGCATGAAAATTTATCAATAGAATCAGGTCTTGAACCAAAGTTGGGGAAAAGTCTATATATCTTTGGTGAAGCAACAAATAGACCTAATAGCATGAAAATTTATCAATAGAATCAAGCTTGTGTGATACAAGTGAAAATAAAGCAGGTTCACCTTACCCATACCAAAGTTTCTGATGCAAAATCTAATGTTATTCCAAAAAACGTTCATAAAATGATTGTTTAAAATCCACACAGATAAAATTTGCGTTAAAACAACAAAAGACACTTACTAACAAGCCTTCTTAAGGTGCCAATTGCTTTGCAGTCTCAACAGCTTCATCGCTAGAATCTGGAAGTTAAAGTTCAATTAAGACATGATTGCAAATTTATATGACAGAACTGCAAATTACTTACCTTAACGGAAAATGATGGCATAAAAGGCTTATAAACATAAAATACATATTGTATTTCCGTAACTACAAAAAGTAACTTACAGGAATATGATTCACGAGGTGAACGTTTTAGCTTATTTAATGCGCTTTTAAGCTTACTAAACAAAACCTTGATAAGCTCATAAGCTCATTTTTATGGCTTATAAGGTTATCCAATTAAGCTTATGAACATATATAAGTTATAAGCTCAAGTGGATAAACTCACAAGCCATAATAGATGAGCTTATCAAATTCTCAAAGCTAATAAGCCCATCAAATAAGCTAACACAAACACCCCTTAGACATTTAGTAATGCTTAATTTGATTACTGAATCAGGGTCGGCTTCAGTTTCTTAAGGGAGGCGGCTTGCCTCTTAAATGAGGGCAGCTTTTGCATAATCTCTCATACTAGTTACTAGTAACATAAATGATTATATTCAAGAAGCAGTTACTGGTTTACTGGTTTACGAGGCAAATAGACTAAAATGCTAATGCAACCGTGATTACACGAGCGCTAGCTGTAAGAACATCAGATCAAACAGGAACAGAAAAGTAACTATACTCACTGAGAAACTTGATTACTTGGATCATCAGACATTGCTTGAAGCTGCTCTAACTTGTGATCAAGAATCAACGAGACTTCACAATTCATCAAACACTTTGCTTTCAAAAATTCTGAAATCAGAAACCATTATCAATAACAAAAAACATGCTGAACTTCCTACTCTACTATATACATAGTAATACGAGTAACAGTTATTACCATCGCGTATTTTCAACTCTGCAGCATTCTCTTCCTCTTCTCCAGACATAGTGAACAATTACTTAAACCTGAACATATTTCAAATAAGTAAATCGACATTCAAGATATATGTTGTCTTATTCTCATTCACCTATCATTATTTACTTCACATTCACCTATCATTATTCTCAAGATATATGTTGTCTTATTCTCTTCGTTAATTTCATTTTGTTAAGAATTAAGTTCCCAAAACCGAAAAGAAAGTGCAAAATAATGTGATTTAATCAGGGGAGATGTGGTGATTTAAGTTCACCATCGGTGAGATTTAAGCGGTACTTTGGGAGATAGTGGTGAGAATTGAGATACAGAGATATGACTAATTGACTACAAGTGAATAAGTGAGAAATAATGTGACTTGTTTTAGTTTTCTTATCTATTTTTTTCTTCTTTCACAAGTTATACATATTATTTTTATATTCTTACATATAAATGAAAAATAATAATGTATTTGAAAGTTTATGTTTCAAATAATATGTTTAGGGGGCGATTGCACCAGAAAAAATGAAAAATATCTGTAATTTTGCATATTTTTCTATTGCAAACTTTGTATTCGTATGATACGGGTGTCAAAAAACCCGACCCGAACCCGACTAAACTTATTCGGGTCGGGTTAGTCAGGTCAAAATTGAATTCGGGTTATTCGAGTCAACCTGAGTAACCCGAATACTAAATATGACCCGAACCCGACCAACCCAACCCGATTAACACCCCTACATATCATCTGATAGTGTGTTACAAATTTTTGGATAAATATATGAATATGGAATTTTGGTAAGTATATATATATATGTAATTGTCCTCTTAATCATTTTATAGAATTAGTCGTAGCAATATGTGAAATAGTGACCAAAATTTCGTTACTAATGTTTAATGACGAAATTTCTCGTCACTATTCATGTAATTTAGTGACCAAATAGTGACCACTTATAAGTTTCGACACTGACTTTTCACCGATGACCAAAAATAATGACCAAAAATTATATCGTCACTATTGTCATATAAATAGTGACCAAAAAAAGTTCTCGTCACTAAATTCTCGTCACTAAAGCTACTTTTTCTTGTAGTGACACTTCCATGAACTTCACTGGAGATCAGGATTCATTACCTAAACCCGAACCGAACATGCATTGGTGCTTACCAGTTTCTTGCAATCCTAAGCCATGAATACAATTCAATCTCAGTAAACAAAACCCAATGTTAGAGAATCTGGAAGTAGGAATCATCATTGTTTACAATTTCCACATTTAGTTAAGAGTTTGCTAGTATGGTTAAGTATTTCTATACACGAACATGCATTTAACAAAACAGAAAGTATGAAATATTAAGAATTACCTTTTTGATATGAGAAAAATGTATGAAGCTAGGTGAGCCATTGGCTCGGATGTACATGATACAATCGGGTATCCTCGTGGTTGTTTCAAACCCTTATCTGAAGACCCACAAATGTGTACAAGGTTTGACCCTTTTAAAGCAAGCTCAGATTAGCTTGACCTATTTGATACGGCCCAAACTACCCACAAGATTTGGAATGATAAAATTTTGCACGACAGTAAATATAGATAATGATCTACTAAAGAGTAATAGAGTATAAGACATTTATTATTATAAAGAGGTCACTAGATACCAGAACACATCATATCTTAAGTTGCACCCTACTAATTGCAGATTTTTCAATTTCAAGTTGTAAATTTTCACATGGTCTGGCAAAATTATTGTATCCCAAATAATGTTAGCAAATACTCATTACATAATATCTTAACACAACGCATAATGTTGACCAACATCATTTACAGCGAAAAAACACAGCAGCAAACACAAAACCGACAGCTGCTGAGGCGGCGACAACCCATAAGGAAGATGCATCTGTGCATAATAGCATAAACCGAATAAATTCCATGTCGCATACAAGTGAGTGCATGTTAAGTCTGAAGATATAGCGATTTACCTATCTCTATAGTATGTTGAATAGATTTCTTTAAAGTTATTGGACGCATCCAGTTAGGTACATTCTGTTGAAAAAAACTTACATTTAGTTATGAGTGTAGTGAGTAATGTATATATCAATAAAATAAAAATCAATATGAGAGAGACTAAGTGTATAGAACAAGGATGACCTCAATGCCCCATGTAGGATATGAAGAGCAGGAAGTAGTTGCTGTCAGTATGCCAGTCAAAAATTCGACCGGCGTGGCAGCAGAATCAACGAGTATGCATTTTGTTTTTGGTTCTGCTGCTTACAACAACAAAACACTCAACTTACCAAACAAATATTACATTATATATGTACCCTTGGAGACATGTACAAGTTACGACATTTTTGACTTACTTTTCTTACGACGATATGCAATTGCATCCTTCAGAAAAAGTGACTTCCAACAATCAGGTTTGATCTGCATTTTTTTAGCACCGGAAATATGATGGAAAAAACCACGCAAAAAGAGAAAGAAACTATATAGGGTGGTGTTTTCAACATGATTGGTACCTCTAAGCACATATCAACAAGTTCTGCGCTCTTTGTGTATCGCTGACATCTATAAAGCCCAACAGCACGTAAATACATCTCTTTTTTCTTTTGAGTGGGGTTACTAGTGGTTTCTATTGAATCTGCCACAAATCGAAGTATAAAATATAAATTATCCAAGACTTGTCCAATACCCATCGTCCAAGTGATGAGGAGGTAAAGAAATAAATACCATTATCAAACAACATATATAAAAATTCATAGTATGTTTGTTCACCTTTAAGCATAGTGATCCCACGATATATGTCATCAGGTTGCCTAGAATGAACAAGAACCCACGAATAGGGATAACGGATGGCATCTTTCTGTTCCTCAGAAGAACAACAAGCAAACTTGCAGTCCCATAGCTGTAACAAAAATGTCACAAAGCAAAAGCATTAGATTCTTCATACCCATCTTTAGTCTAACTTAGCTATTGGATAGATCAAAATAGAAGAAAGGGACTTTACAATGACTTTTTTTGGTAACCTTTCAGTAACCCAACAGCTAACTACTATATCAAAGTTAAGAAGAAACACATGTAGGCGAACAAATAGTCACAACACCCAAAATTCATATGCACTGTAAGTTAACACACCATATATATTACATCAATGTTATCATAGTCAAGGAGGTCTATAAATACCCTAGATCACAGCACTAACAACCAATAAAGCAACCATCTTTATGGGTGAATGGCAATTGCCAACATATAAACTAGCTTAAAGAAACTATCTATACATCAGATATTATAACAATGTCATCAGGTGAAAATTCAGCTAGTTTAGTACCACAAGTCAAGCATACAGAATTGATCAAGAAATATGGTAGCAAAAGTTGACTTGTGTTTTTAGTTAAGCGGGATGGGAAGGGAAGTGAAGAAAGGAAGGGAATCAAAATGGGGAAAAAGGTAGGATTGACCTGACCAGAGAAGACATGTTTTTGATACGGTTTTAAAATGACCATTCCGACCCTGTTTTCAACATGAACTTTCAAATAATTCAATAAACGCCCATGTTTGCCATCATTTAGATAACTTGTTTTGCATCAATACATGGCATTAATTGAAGGAAAAGCTACACATCAGCACTACATGTCTACATAACGAAAAGATAGACCCTTTTAAGACATTAAATATCTAACGAATTAGTATTTCTGTATCATCCTGAAACCATCAAAGACCTTGCTTCAGCATGCATCTATATGAGCGAACCGACATATATGCCTTGCTTAAAGCAACCATCTTTATGGGTGAATGGTGTTAGAATATGGACATTATTTTAGTAGACGTATGTTAGGATCGAACTCGAGATCACGGGATTGCACACAATACGTATGAAGAGAAAAAGTAATAATTATTTATAAATGTTATAATTAATTATTAAACACAAAATAAATAATAATAATTAGTATTATTGATTAATGACTAATTATTTATTAAACGAAGATTAGGAAAGTAATACTAGACAAAACATGGAAACAAGAGAAGGTTCCGGAAACCCTATGTGGGTTCCAAAACCGATCGGCCCAAGGGAGTTTCCACCTCTTTATGTGCCTTGAGCTCCAAGTTTTGTGTAGTATATAAGCAAACCCAAGATGTAGGTTTTTCTCATAACTTGTACACACACATCTTGGTGTTTTTCTTTCCTCTCTTCTCCTTGATCGATTCTTATCAAACAAACCCTAAGGGTTTCGATTTTCATAAGATTAAAAAGGTTTTGTGTTTATTACTTGCATAAACTTTTTCTTGAATTAGTACGTGTGTACAAGAACGTGAATCAAACACACTATTGTTTGATTCCTGGATTGAATTACAAAAAGGTAAGGGGTAATTCTTATAATCCTTATTAACCCTAATTAGGGTTCTTGGTTCCGGAAGATTGCATTGATTCTTGTTCGGGCTAGAATCATAAAGGTATGTTTACTATTTATATTATTGATTAATTAATTACATGTTATTCGATCTATTATAATTGCTTCCGCTCATGCTCACTTTGATGTTCATGGTTTATTAATATGATTGTCATGATATAATAATTCCAACAGTGGCATCTAGAGCCGTTATAATGTGTAATTAATTATCGAAACGCATAAAAATTGGATCTTGATTCGTTTAGTTACATGTTTTTTTTTAGGGTTTATGTTTTTTATCCCTAACCCTAATTTTGGGTCGAATGACCTAAGGGTTTTTAGGGTTTTGCTTTTATTTTTGTTATAAAAATTAATTAGAAACCCTAAGATGTCATGTAATTGTTATGCGTTTTAGTAAACGATCTTGGTGCAATATGTTAATTGTTAAGCTAAATCCATGAAAAAGTGCATATTTGCATGGATTTTTATATTGTGTTATAATTTAAATGGTTTAAATTGTTTATATTTATTAATGGTTAAGTTATATTAAAACATGTAAATTTTAATAGATGTCGAATTGGGGAAGACTCCAATATTAAGTAATCAATTATGTGTTATGTGGTATTTATTTAATTTTGGCTTACGCAATCGATTTATCGATGTATGTGGCTCTTTTTCCAAGAAAAAGAAAGCCCTAATTGAATTAATACGTTATACACCTAGATTTGATTATTAATAGGACTTTTGAATAAGATTTGCATGTGGCTACATGTTTTATACATATTTAATTGTTATGATTATGTATATGTGTTTATTTAGTTGTTTTATTTTTTTATTGTATATTACTTGTTTTGTTTATTTATTGTGTTAGACATGTTTATATAAACGAAAAGGGTAATTTTTTGAATAGAAAAAATAATACGGACTAAATAATGGCGAAATTGTTTTGGTTTTTAAGAGTTTAAAATTTTAAAGGATTGGTTGATTGATGTTTTTGTACGTAATGGTTAAATAGGCTCGACCGAAGTTTACACACTACAAGATGGGTATAAGGATGGCAACGCATTAAATTGTGGCCTTAGATAGACAACATTCATGTCTTAACGCTCGTTTGTGTGTAAATTAGACTTACCGAACAACCATTACATGTACATTGTCATCTTAAGGGTGAATAATCCACAATTCCACAATGATTATCCGAAACACTAAGCCTTCGGGCTTAAGCAAAAGTACGATATAGTGGACGATAATTGATGGTTATTCTTTAATTGGTGAACCCGATACCTCAATCAAAACTTTGTTATTTTACTCTTAGCTAATTGGTAATAAAAATGTTTTGTAAAACCAATGTTATGAAGTTGTATGCATGCTTCTTCATACATTATTTTGATCACATCAAAATAGTTATACCCTTATAAAATTAAGTTGAATGCCATCTAATTAAGAACACTTGAAGTTGTAATTTACGTTAAGTGAGACTTGGCAAGATTGCAATGGAGAGGTAAATTTCATAAATTCATTGCTAGCAGATCAACTGATGTGATGGATTTGTGAGTTTACAGTTTTTAAGTTAGACGACTTAAATTGAGTAGGAAGTGAGACTTGGACTCAAGGCATTAAGATGGGGATCAAACATGCTTACATTACAAATGTTTTGTGATTGTAAATCCCATAAATCTAGGAATTGCAATAGGATATTGGCAATTATTGTTCGACAATTACCCTGTTGAATACTATCATTACTAGCAGATCAACTGATGTAATGGTACTATGTCAATTTAGGATCCTAGCTTTAAGAAAATACTATGGTTTATATGAATATTTACCAATGGGTATTTTATTTTCTTAAAGATCTAATTATCGAAAATACTGAAATTGAATTTTGTAATTCGTTTTAATGTATTAATGCAACGTTCAAACCGTAAACGCACTTTGGGCTTTGGTAAATTGATCTAGTTCTGTTTTCAAACAAAAGTTTGATTAAGAAATATTTACTTAAAAGACAAAAGAAGTCTCCTTTCTATGAAGGAAGAGTGAGACACAATCCTATTCCTTTTCATGAATGAGAAAGGATAATAGGAATATTAGATACGTCTAAATTCTAATATAACTCATAGCAAATTTTTTAATAGTTAAGAAAATTGCGAATATTTTCCATAGGGATTTTATCATCCTCATTCGGTGATTAAATTCTGAGTAACAAATGTGATATTTGGTTAACAGAAAATTATGTATGACAGTTTATGAGTTATTATAACTAGAAGCTAGACTAATTACTGCAAAATGTTTAAAGACAAACTAGTTGTTTTTTTATTTTAAAGGTGCTACATACATTGTAGGATGGTAGACCTATTAAGGAAGAAATTGCATGCCCAATTTTCAAGTTAATAGCATTTGGTGGATAGTCCATCATTTACGTAGTAGAATACACTTTTAGTACATAAGTAATTATTACGTATGGAAATTCAAAGGTGTAGGAAAGTTAAAAGCACACTATTCGCTTTCACTGGATATGAAACATTTACAATGTTGTCAAATTCAGTGGGAGTATTGTGTACTTATTACTGAATAAAAAATTATTGTAATGATCTTTAATTCAGTGGGAGTTACAAGCTTTGATATCTTGGTAGCTAAAGATAATTACTTTCCAAGTGTAGACACTCATACTTTTAAGGATAAGTATTGTACGTTTCCTTACTAGACATTGTTGTTCTACATATACTTGACACAATCATATTGAACACATAAATAAATGCATGGCATGTTGTTTATCAACTATATGATGTTGTTCCATGCACAAGTGGGAGAAATGTTATCTTTAATGTGTGCAAGAAACAACTCATAAAGATATGATTTAAAGGATTCTCTTGACTACAAGGTAAGAGAATAATGTTCTAATATTAATTCTAGAAACACTTGGTGTTACAATCTAAGTTATGTGAGAGCTTAGCTAGATTACAACAACAAGGTGAATTTCATATTTCATTACTAGCAGATCAACTGATGTAATTGAACTATGAGAATTTGCAGTTTCTAAATTAGATACCTATTAGAACATGTGTCAATATGATATCAAGACTAATTTAATTTATAGATTTATGAATTCATGGAATGACATAAATTAATTAAGTAATCTAATGCTACTTCAATCTGAATATTTATGTGTTCTTGGAATGACATAAATAAATGAAGAAATAATGTTATTTACATTATTGTGAAGTAATATATTAACTTGAAATTACTATTGAAACCATAAGATGGTGTTCATAATTACTTTAGTTAAACATGTTTATGTTTCATTGTAAAGTTATAAACATAAAGTCTTTTAATTGTTACAAGACTTATAATAAAGTAAGATGTTATCTTGTTATGTTTTTTAATTAAGACATATACATGAAGTTATTAAATTGTTAAATGACTTATAACATATAGTGGGAATATCACAGTTTATGTTTTCTTGTAAAGACATGAACATGAAGTAACTTTGTAAAAAGTACTTGTGTTATAAAGCATGTAATTGACTTGAAAATTATTATACCATTAAAATGTATTAGTTGGTAAATAGACAAGTCAAAACGAATATGGTTATCTTAAATATTGTTAGATTGTCTTGCAATATTGATACTAATGAAATATCAAATTTTTATGGTATGTTCAGTTAGGAAAATCAAACTCATGTTATATTGTTTGATTAAAGATAACTATTACTTCTTTTCTTCCAAAAGTTATCAAGGTTAGAATGTTGAGTATGACTTGGACATATTTAATAAAACTCCAACATAGAAGATTAATAAGACATTATCATATGATGGAATGTGATGAATGTGATGAATCACATTAAGTCTTAAATTGAAGTTCTAAATTTGTTTAACTGCTTATGAAGAGGTTGTTAACAAAGTTAAGTCAGGAACTATCAATAAGTATTTGTAATATCCCAAAAGAGAACATTGCATTGTTTCTTTATTTGCTAAGTATTTAAAGATAGTCTTTAAATTACTAAAAGCAAGTGGGAGTTTTAATCTTTAAAAGATAAAATTACAAGATACATAATCTTCTAAAATACACTAGTAAATATCATGATGAAGTTTGACGTTTAAATGTTAAATTTCAAGATGATGATGAAGTTTGATATTTAAATGTTAAATCTCAAGATGATGGAATTATCATTCATAGAATAGCAATATATCTCAGATATTTGATTAATATGCTGAAGGCTATGATTTACATGATTATTGTAAACTTGATAATCATTATGATACATTATCAATTATGAAATTGGGTAAAGTATACATGATATGAATGATTAAGATGCTGTCCATAAAGATAATCAATTTTAGAAACTTGGTTTATCTTAATAGTTAGACTAGAAAATGAAGATGAGTTTCTTCAAAGATAAGGTAACCCTTGTGGTTTAAATCTTTGTATAGAAACCATATGGACAAAATTGTGCACGTATTTAATATATGACAAGATTATTAATCACACTTAAGAAATTAATTGTGATTGAATATTCTATTCTAGACACATTAAATATATAAAGATTACGATTGTCATATTTAGTTTCATTTATATGAAATTGACAATAGAATATCAAAACTCTTTCATGAGTGATTACTTGAGCGAGGACGATAAGTAGTCAAAAGGAGTTTATGAATTCAAATAAATCTTTGGAAGTGTACAAAGTGCAATAATCCATGGATGGATAAATGCATGCATCTAGAAGATTACTCTTATATTTAATTATTAAATTCATGTTTTGATTTATAATTGAAATAAGATAATTTCTAAGTATTCCTAAAAGCTAGTGGGAGTATTATGTTTAATTTCTTAAATCATATATGTTGTAGAACATATGAAAAGTAACATTCCATATAAGTAAATGTTAAGTCTTAGAATGGAATGAAACTTTACTTATAAGATTTAGGAAATAAGACATACAACCTTGGAATGAATGTTTATTGTTGAAACATATGCGGTAAATGAATCTAATATAACATGATATATTATTTAGAAAGTCTAAATGGATATGAATGACATGAATAAAATCTAAGTATGACTCAAAGATTTTTCATGTACATCATGTTTTGTTGTATCATACTTGATTACAAGATGATTTGGCAATATTAATATCTAATTAAAAGTTATTAGATAACTTGTGTAATATTCTAAATGAATACGTTTGATTATAGAATCACATCCTAAATCTGGAACAGCTTCCAAATTCTATAGATGAACAATTTTTCAATTGTTGTGAAAATTGTCATAGCCAACAAACTTGAAAGTTTGAAGGGCATCAAACATTGCACAATAGATATTATGGTTTACGGAAAGTTTTAATAGCATATTGTTGTTGCATACAATGATGCTAATGAAATTGAGATGACACTCAATACTAGTCATGGTAAGGATTTCATCTTTGACTATATGTACTAGTTATGCTTACTAAAAGCATAGTTGCATTATACATTAAAAGAATAAGAATAATTTAAACTTTAAAATGTTTGGAAGTTTAATTATCATAAATTGGTGGTTAAGGATGTATCACATTTTATGAAATATGGCATTATCGAAATAGTTGACTATGCACATACAAGAACTTCACTAGTTGAATTCTTGAAATAAGTATTCTTAAAATTCCGATAGATCAAAGTTGGATGATTTATGTCTTGTCAACAAGTATGAATGTCATTGCTTGAGACATAATTCATCAACAAGAGTTATCATGCATTGATCTATTTAGTATTTGGATAAGGGATGTTAAACAATTATTATAATAAATTGAAATACATGGTATGTTTAATTTATAATATATTGTATCCTATATTTGTATGTTTAAATCCATGAATAAAGGTTATTCTTAAATTGTCCATTGTCAGTTAATAATATGGGAATATTATTAAATTAAGACAAATCTGAAGGTTGGTATAATATACTTAAAGTATATTGATGCGTAGACATGCCATTTCAGATGATATTCGATGATACTGAATATAGGACTTATCCCAACTACATGATGTTACTTTATGGATTTTGTTATTAAGTAAATCATGAGAAGTTATCCTCAGACTTGAGATGCAAGATAAGTGTCATGAATGTAGTACATTTTTGTGGAACAACTTAACGCTATACGTAACTGGTAGTCATAAGGGTTGTTTTCGGAAGTGTTACAAAGTTTGTGGGTTTTGCTTGTAGTCAAGATAGAATTTGTTCCTTCAAATTAATTTTTGGAGTTTAATACTGCTGGGCCCCTCGTAGGGTTGGTAAGATGCATGTGCGGCCGCACCCAATATCTCACCTGAATATGTTCAGAAGATTTGGTAATCTTGATCAATCATAAACAACGAGAAACAGAATGGTTAATTAAGGAATGACTTTAATCCATATCCTTATTAACGTGGTATTAGAAACAAAAGGATAATAATAATGAGAAATCGTTAAAAGGTTTTCCAGGAGCCTTACTCGAGATCGTACTAGAGGCATCGGCGTGTTGCAAGACGCTAACCGATGTGATTACACTATTAAAATATGTCCAAGTGGGAGCTGTTAGAATATGGACATTATTTTAGTAGACGTATGTTAGGATCGAACTCGAGATCACGGGATTGCACACAATACGTATGAAGAGAAAAAGTAATAATTATTTATAAATGTTATAATTAATTATTAAACACAAAATAAATAATAATAATTAGTATTATTGATTAATGACTAATTATTTATTAAACGAAGATTAGGAAAGTAATACTAGACAAAACATGGAAACAAGAGAAGGTTCCGGAAACCCTATGTGGGTTCCAAAACCGATCGGCCCAAGGGAGTTTCCACCTCCTTATGTGCCTTGAGCTCCAAGTTTTGTGTAGTATATAAGCAAACTCAAGATGTAGGTTTTTCTCATAACTTGTACACACACATCTTGGTGTTTTTCTTTCCTCTCTTCTCCTTGATCGATTCTTATCAAACAAACCCTAAGGGTTTCGATTTTCATAAGATTAAAAAGGTTTTGTGTTTATTACTTGCATAAACTTTTTCTTGAATTAGTACGTGTGTACAAGAACGTGAATCAAACACACTATTGTTTGATTCTTGGATTGAATTACAAAAAGGTAAGGGGTAATTCTTATAATCCTTATTAACCCTAATTAGGGTTCTTAGTTCCGGAAGATTGCATTGATTCTTGTTCGGGCTAGAATCATAAAGGTATGTTTACTATTTATATTATTGATTAATTAATTACATGTTATTCGATCTATTATAATTGCTTCCGCTCATGCTCACTTTGATGTTCATGGTTTATTAATATGATTGTCATGATATAATAATTCCAACAAATGGCACTTGTCAACATATAAACTAGCTTAAAGAAACTATATTAATGCGCGAATGACAATTACCGACAAGAAAGAAGAAAAAAAAATCATATTGACAGGCATGGACAAATGGTTTTGCTAAAAAAAACTATCTGAATGGGCTAATGGCAACTACAACCAAATAAACAAAATTGCTACAAAAAACAATCTTAGTAATTACTACATATGTTAAACGTAGCAAAAAAAAATGAGAGAGTTTACATACGAGAACAGTTAGATAATCGAAGCCTTTGATAGTGGACCCGAGCCTCCTTTTATCACGTTGATTTCTTCCATTGTTTTATTTCTCGATTTCTTTACTCTCTCTAGAAGAAGAAAAGGGATCTATTTCTAAGAATGGTGGTGTTTGGATTTGAATACAACTACAAAACTGAGATAAACTCAAAAGTTTTATTTTGAGGTAATCCGACAAATCTCAAATACTTTCTTTCCCGTTAACTTGTGTTGCGAATGTTTTTAACACGTTCCAAATTTTGCAAACTCGATCATTTAGTACCCTTAACTCTTAATCGTGCAGAATAGAACCCCCAAAATTCATTTTTTTTATTCGGTTTTTGGTTAAAAGCTATAAATTCATTGTTTAGTTGTATTTTAGAATGTGAGTTTAGATACTAATACTAAAAAAGGATGTGTTAAAGTTAGGGGTTTGAGGGTTTTATGATAAAAGAAAGACTGCATTATTTTTCCTCCTCATTTTTTTTAATCCCTTCATTATTAATATAAATAATTTTTAATTTATATTTTAATATATAATATATTTAACTCTTACCCCAAATGCAAACCCAAATCCTATATCAAATCCAAATTCTAATCATAAACCCATCTAGAAACCAAACGGCCTCTAATTTGTGTTGCGAATGTTTTTATCTTTTTAGGCTAAAACACACCGAACTTTGCAAACTTGATTATTTGAGTAAATTACATAAATCATCCTTGTGGTTGTAGCAAAATTGCATGTTTCGTCCTAGAACGCAAAAAATGACACCGGTGGTCCCTGTGGTTGTCCCAATCGGATTGACCGGTCCTTTGAACAATTTTCCATCCAATTGGAAGTTAATGTCAGGGGCAATTTCATCATTTCAAATGCAATATGCCTGAGGGACCATATTTGCAACACCCTTTCTTTTAGTATCTGATGTGCGTTTCGTTGTACTTTTGTTGTTGCCGGAACTATGTGGTATGGGGTATTTTTAATTCAAGTTTTAAATTTATATTTTGCCGGACTTATACCTTAAAGGCACGCTTTAAAGGGGGTTTTGATTGATTTGGCTAAGGAAAGAGCAATACCCAAGAAATTGTAAACATGAAAAGACTTATATTTTCATTCATATATCAATAACTAAAAGAAGGTTCAGACTAATTGTTCACTTCCATAGCTTACAAGTGCCACAGGAAGTTTACAGAACCAACACATATTATCATCTTGATAAGCATTAACAACTGAGCAGGCAGCTCGATCAATAGTTGTGTCTCGCAACTTTTGTTTCAAAAGGTTACTTTTATGCCTTGCGTTGCATCATCATATTCAGAAAACTTGATTCTTCCCCTTATGGGACATATTATCATTCTGACGAGTCTTAAATGGGGTCTTTTGTAGCTCTAAATGAACTAAAAGCTGATTACGTAGTATTATTATTGTTACTTTTGTTCTTGTTGTTGTTGTTGTTGTTGTTGTTGTTGTTGTTCTTCTTCTTCTTCTTCTTCTTCTTCTTCTTCTTCTTCTTCTTGTTTGTATTCGGTATAACATTCTCGGGACCATCTGATGCTGTGTCGTCTTCTCGTGCTAAACCGCTTGAGCTCGTCTGATGATGATTCTTCATCTTCATTGGTATAACATTTTCAGGACCATCTATAACAGCAGCCTTGTTCTTGTCTTTGATCGAAAGGCGACGAGTGAGGATTCCAGACCTGATATCCAATGACATATATATAAACATTATTAGATTAGAATAGAAAACAATAATAGAATGAATGTAGTAGGAATACAATTAAGCAAAGAGGAGGAGAATTACTCAGTTAGGACTTGGCGGATCAAGATAAGCAATGTGACTGTTGTCGTTGTTGTTTGCAGCAGCAAAGAACGCCTCAACCCTTTCCTTCTTCACAGGGGTGGTATAAAGATGCTTTTTGTTGCTTCTAGGATCCATGTCAGGAAACCAGACAACATCAACAGCTGTACCCTCGTCTTTTAACCAAGATCCAAGAGACTCCATACCAGAACAAGGAGAACTTAAAGACAAGAAACAGATATAGTAATAAGCTGATCATAAAGAGTAATTATGGAGTAGTATATATGTGCTTGAAAATACATACATACCCTGCAACAAACAAAAGAATCCTTTTTGCGTGGAAGTGTCTTATAAAACCACTTAAGACAGTATTCACGAGCCCATTATAAAAGTCATACACACCGCAGCCTGGGCGCTGACCTGAAGCAAGCATATAACTATAGAGTTAGTTTCATGGAAGAAGAAGAAGAAGAAGAAAACAATTCATTATTATAATACTTGGGTACCTTGCAGGCAATATCGTACTACGTCAATATCACTACTGGGCTTAGAAATAAGATCAAAGCAATCGGGACGCATTAACGATAATCCGAAAGTAGTCTTCGGATTAGACTGCAAACCCAATAAATAAATAAATTAATTATAGAACTAGAAAGAAGAATGAGTAATTAACCAAAAACGAAAGAAGAAACATACTCTGAGTTTAGCATGACAATAGAGTTCGACAGCTTCTTTTTGCATGTCAAAAAAAAAAAGGATTTCGAAACATCGCGTAAGTATCATCCATACCGATCAATCTTTTATATAATAAAAGAATTACATCATTTCGGAGTGTTTTTGCAAATCCTTTCTCATTGAAAAAAAAAAATTGGACCAATAGCAGAGCTTGATTTTGCCACGTAGACGAAATCGAGCAACGTGATTGGTCAATAAAAAGTCAAAATTAAATTGATTTTGGTCAAACTTAATAAATTTGGTGGAGAAATTTGGTTAATAAAAAAAATGCATAAAAATATAGGTGTCAAATTTATGAAAACAAAAACTTTAAAAAAGATGAAGTAATTAATAAAACCTTAGTGATTGAATTTTAAATTTATATAGAGTTAATTGTAAAATTACAAATTTTCATGTTTTTTAATAACTTTATAAAAAACACAAATAACCTCTTACACTTTATACCCTTTATACTTTATAATATTAACTTTGTTTAAAATTACTTGAGTATTAGTATTAGTTTTTAGACTTTCATCCATTAAAATTACAAAATTTGGTAAATATGCGAATTAGTTTTAATATACGTTAAATACTTTTTTAAACTAATGTTAGTTTTAAACTTTCATCCATTATAATAGTTTTTTAAATAAGGACTCATGTTACTATTTAAAAGTTTAATTTATGCGAACATGGGTTAGAAATACGGCTAAATTATTAGTAACGGGAATATAAATATCAAACGGTAGGCACGATACTGTGATATGAAAATAAATATACGCGATTCTACTTATAACAACGATTGATGAAATTGTTATTTAAAATTCGTATATGGATATCCATAAAAACATTTTAAAAACTTTACGGAGCATATTTTAACTTCATCAACGCTCATTATGTGCTACTAAATTCACACATTTTGTACAACATGATATCAATAGTTAAAGTTATTACGAATTAAAAGTATGTACATGAGAATTATTCAGCAAGAATATATAGTTTTAATCAGGTTATTACGTTACTATACTGCGATAATGTTATTGAGTTGGTAATCACGGATGTGAGATACAACCATTATTATATACTTATGATTTATGTGTAAATCTTTTTTTGCTTCTGAATAGAATGCGAAAGAGACCTCAACAGAACGTTGGCTTATTCCTTATCTAGCTGATAGTATTTAGTAACATTTTTTATGGTTTAACTTTTTTGTCATACACACCAACTCTTAGTAACTCTTTTTTATGTTTTATTGAAAACTTCTACACCTAATATTTGGGTTTTTACTATAAACACACTAAGCTATAATAGAATTAGTTGTGAGTTCACGGGTTTTTCACTAAGCTTCTAAAAAAAGCCTATAGCTTTATCATACACTTATTGTGTTATGGTAATTGAATAAGCCAATAAACACCTTTAATAAGCATAACCAAACACCCTTTTAGTTTTAATATGAAGTTTTCTTATTTGATGTTATGACTAAATTTGTTGTTATCCTCATCATAATGCAAAATGTTAGTGGTTTTTGCAGTTTTATTATCTTATCACACACACAAAAGTGTAATGCAATTTGTTGTGTGCGTTTTTTAGAGAAGGATTAAGTATCAACACATGATTATCGTGGAAGGATTTTCTACGCCTGCTTAAGGTAAGAATGTATAATTTAGTTGAGTTGCTGATTTAGATAATACATGAATATATTTTAATGTACCAAAGTTGTGTTTTAGTGCCTATATGGGGAATTTTATGGTGGGAATTCTTCTCGGAGTGTAATTTGTCTTTGAATGAGTTAATGAAACTTAGCAGGTGTTTGCTGTCATTGATAACACTGTGGGTGTCAACCAACGGTCTAAAATATAGGTGTCTTTTACCTTGATGATTTAGGCCAATTGTGAAGAAAGTTGCATTAAAGTGAAAAGTCGGTAAGGATTCAAACAATCCTAAAAGACTTGCGAATATACTCTTTGTCATTTTTTTCATGCATTTATAATTTACTTATACAAGTAATAATAATTCCCTTATATAGTTCGGGCTTAAAGAAAAATTATTCTTATATATTATATATAAACGTAAGATTAAATTTGTGTTCTACCCATTACATCTTTTTTTTTTTCTCTTTATGTAATAAAGAAGCTATAGTATAAGCAGCTATGTTAATTTGGTAATTTTATTATTAAACATGAGAAGTAAATAACACAAACTTATAAAAATACAACTTTCCAAATAAAAAGGTACATTAATAAAAATGATATGATAGTTATTCATAATTAAGGAAATGAATCAATCTTAAAAGCTATCTAAATATGCTACATATTTTAACAAAAATATAAGTAAAAAAAAATACCACAATTACAAAACACATCGTAAATTGATAGCACGGGTTTGCAAAACTAAAAGCATATATCACTAACACCTCATGCAAGTCAAGTATCATCATGTGATTTTGCTTGAATAATAAAATATAATTTTTAATCCAAAAACATTCTCTTAAAATAATAGGTAGGTTATAACATATACATATGATTTTTTTATTTTTAGAACCATTATAAACATATTAAGTGGTTCATTTCTTAATCGATAATAATACATAATTAAAACAAAATTTTAAAAACCCTGTGCATACATACGTATTATAACTAGTGTAATCTACAAAAACACACCAACTTTTTAATTTCTCAATGTAATCAAAATTTAATTACTGTATATAAGAAGAAGATTATATACATACCTCGTCTTTAACCATGTTTGAATCCAAATTCTTCTCGTGATTGCTGCGTTTGTTTATTAAAAACCTTTTTTATTTTTTCTACGTTAACCTTACCCTACCTCTCTCAATTATTGCACTACTTGGGCTGTTTAGTTGGGCCGGTGTCTTGTGGTAAAAGAATACGTTACTTGTTTATTAAGAATACATAATTTAAATGAAAAGTTTGCAACATTATATTGTTATTAGTACATTCTTACCCATCACTGGAAAATAAAAGCATAAGTCTTTATTATTAAAACATTGTCTTAGAAAATACGCATCCAATCCGTACCGAAATACATGAGAGAAAATGGTCAACTATTTTCCCGGATACCAGAAGGAGAACTAACGGTATGTTACCTCTTATTAGTGACACTGTCATGAAGTTTTGATCTATTTTTTTTGCATTTTTATGGATGTACTTACTCGGTCATAAACAAGCAGGGTCCCTCTCCTTTGGAGACACTGGCGAGGGTTCGATTCTTGCTCCCTGTAAAAGGGTCGGAGGTCCTCTGGAATTAGCCTTTCTACCTTAGGATAGGGGTAAAGCTCTCTACATCGATCCTACCTCCTCCATACCTCATAAAAGAAGGGATTGGGTACCGTTGATTATTTTACTCAGTCTTAAAACAACCCCATTTATTTTCTGACCACACAGTCAACAATACATCACTTTAGCTAATTATCAAGTGTAAAAGAAATGATTACAATCGGGTGCAGATATATCATCACAGTAGGATCGAATTCCTGAAAATAGTCTCTTCAAATCTATTTGCAGAATCAAATCAACTCCAAAAGTTGTTGTCGTCTAATAATCACGACCAGAACAAGAAGTATCTTAGTGGGGATAGTCATTTTTATCTACCTTCTTTTCTTTCTTTTTGATACGTTTTCTGATTCAATCTATATTTTTATTTACCTTTTCATGATTGTTAATTTCAATAACTATTGATATATGATATTAAATCAAATTGTAGTTCATTTTAGTTACAACTGTTTTTTTTTTTATTTTTATTATTTTTTTTTTTTTAATAACTTTTTAGTTGTTAGCATATTGGCGTTAATAAGGTATTTATTAATTTTCTCATAGATAAAAACAATATGTATAATCGGGTGAATTCCTTGTAGGCTTAGAACGTCGGAGAGAACAAACACGCAAGGCGCGATCCATATTACTCTCGATGCCAGGTTTTTCACCAGCTGATTTTGGATTTGATGGTATGATAGTTTTTTTTTTTTTTTTTTTTTTTTTTTTAATTTTTTAATTATTTATGATTTTTTTTCTTGTATGTTGTTCTGTTATGCTATTTATACTAATCTTTTTTGGTTTATGAAATCAGATCATCTATCCGATGAGGACATTATCCGATCAATGAAGCAAGAGCAAGCATGGCGGGCACCAAATACATGCACCAGTTGTGGGACTTTCAATTGGAAGTGTCGGTGTAAACTAAAACTAGTGCACATAGAAGAAATGAGGGAGGCTCTCAAAGGTCCATCTAATCCTGTTAAGACGCAACCAAGGAGACCTTGCTAAGCTTCCTCATTGGCCACTTCTCTGGAGAATAGTCCGCTATGTTCTTATTGGCCGCGTCTCTTGAATGTTAATAAGCCTGTTACTTGAAAAAGCATAGATTATATTTGTTCGTGTTGGACCCAAGTTTGTTAATATAACAAAATAATGAATGTTTTACTTTTACAAAGGTAATTCGATTGTTATGAAAAGTAAACATAATCACATTTGATAATTTGGTTGTCCATGTAGCTAGTAACTCGAAAAATGAGATCTACTATTTCTTGATAACATTAAAATGAAAAGAGGTGAAATCATCTTTAAAACATATATCAAGTTACCCAACAGTTTGCAAACGAGTTAAAATTCAAGTTGTAATACTTCAGTGGACATCTACCAGTAGATTTTTCAAAACTTGAAACCAAAACTTAAGTACTCATTAGATTTTTCAAAACTATACACGATTCTATCGTTACTTAAATAAACACACAAACACAATATTCACGCAACCGGATTTCATCGAAACTATACACCTATGTAGCACCGAAACGGGAACGGCAAAGGGATACGGGGACGATACGGGAACGGGAAACGGCAAAAATAAAAAATTCAAGATACGGGAACGGCATAGATACGGCAATAAAAAAATATAAAAAAATTAAAAATATATTAAAGAAAATCCAAAATAGATATACGGTGATGTAAATTGTAAACTTCAAAAATACTACGTGTTCTAAAGATAATTATAAATATATCTAAAAGTGAGTTTTTCCGGCCAAAATATGTATTTACAAAAGTCATTACCGATATGGAACTACATATATTGTGGCATACATTGCTTGACTTCTATTATAATATACTAATAGAGTGTAGTTTGAAAAAGAATAGTGCTATACAAAGAATAGTGCTAAAAAGTAATAACCAAATATAAAAATACTGTAATAAACAAGAGATATATGTGACCATTTACCAAAGCAGTAGCATGATATACTAGTAACAGTTTATATATTTTGAAAAATGTAAAAGTACTTACTCAGTCATAAACAAGCAGGGCCCCTCTCCTTTGGAGACAGAGGCGAGAGTTCGATCCTCACTCACTGCAAAAGGGTCGGAGGTCCTTTGGAATTAGCCTTTCTATCTTCGGGTAGGGGTAAAGCTGTCTACATCGATCTCTCCTCCTCACCTCGTAAAAGAAGGGATTGGGTACCGTTGATTATTTTACTCAGTCTTAAAACAACCCCATTTATTTTCTGACCACACAGTCAACAATACATCACTTTAGCTAATTATCAAGTGTAAAAAAAATTATTACAATCGGGTGCAGATATATCGTCACAGTAGGATCGAATTCCTGAAAATAATCTCTTCAAATCTATTTGCAGAATCAAATCAACTCCAAAAGTTGTTGTCGTCTAATAATCACGACCAGAACAAGAAGTATCTTAGTGGGGATAGTCATTTTTATCTACCTTCTTTTCTTTCTTTTTGATACGTTTTCTGCTTCAATCTATATTTTTATTTACCTTTTCATGATTGTTAATTTCAATAACTATTGATATATATGATATTAAATCAAATTGTAGTTCATTTTAGTTACAACTGAATTATTTATTTATTTATTATTTATTTATTTATTTATTTTTTGTTGTTGTTGTTGTTGTTAGCATATTGGCGTTAATAATGTATTTATTAATTTTCTCATAGATAAAAACAATATGTATAATCGGGTGAATTGCTTGTAGGCTTAGAACGTCGGAGAGAACAAACCCGCAAGGCGCGGTCCATATTACTCTCGATGCCAGGTTTTTCACCGGCTGATTTTGGATTGATGGTATGATAGGTTTTTTATTTATTTATTTATTTAATTTAATTTAATTTTTATTATTTATTTATTTATTATTTTTTTTTCAGTATGTTGTTCTGTTATGCTATTTATACTAATCTTTTTTGGTTTATGAAATCAGATCATCTATCTGATTTGGACATTATCCGATCAATGAAGCAAGAGCAAGCATGACGGGCATCAAATACATGCACCAGTACGTTGTGGGTCTTTCAATTGGAAGTGTCGGTGTAAACTACTAAACTAGTGCACATAGAAGAAATGAGGGAGGCTCTCAAATAAGACGCAACCAAGGAGACCTTGCTAAGCTTCCTCATTGGCCGCTTCTCTGGAAAATAGTCCGCTTTGTTCTTATTGGCCGCGTCTCTTGAATGTTAATAAGCCTGTTACTTGAAAAAGCATAGATTATAGTTGTTCGTGTTGGACCCAAGTTTGTTAATATAACAAAATAATGCATGTTTTACTTTTACAAAGGTAATTCGATTGTTATGAAAAGTAAACATAATCGCATTTGATAATTTTTTTTTGGGTAAAAGGTCAACGACCCGGTAAATATATTACTCCAAAAAACATTTAAGTACAACGGATATGAGTGATTCTCATATCTCAGCCCGTTACATAGGCGAAATGCTTACATAACAAGATACTTCCAATTTTCTAGACAAGAAAACAAACCATTAAAAGACTCGGACAAAAATATAACCTACTTCCTACGACCTTGGAGATTAAAGCCATAAATGGCGTTAAGAGCATCCAATTCCCCTGGAAGATCAGAAACTTGCTTCGAGTAATCATCATAGTCATCCAACTCATCTTCACGCTCATGACCTCCACCAAAAAGATTTGCTGATTCGTCGAACGTGTTAAGAACCTCCTCATCATCACTATCAGTAACCACAATATCACCCACCTTAGAGAATGGATTAGCCCTCTTATTGGCAGATGCAGACGGAATAGGAACACCTTTATCATCCAAGAGGGTAGCTTTCCCATCGATAAGTAGCTTTTCAAGCTTACTAATTTTCTCAACTACAGGAGTAGAACCACCTTCCTTAGTTCCCATTAAATCACTCACAAGGGGTTCTTGTGATGTAGTACCAGTCTTAACCAACGCATCCACATTAACTTCCATAGTACAGCCAGCATCCACATCCATGTTGGTGACATCAGTAGGAATACCAAACGAATCCGTATCATCCATATTAAGAGCTTCAAACTGGTTAGATGTAGAGATCGTTGTACCACTAGAGCTAGCCACATCAGGAGTCTTCTTCTTATTGCCACCAACATTCTTGGGTTCAGGAGGAGTCTGTTTGGGTTGATACTGAAACTTCTTACCCACAACAGGTTTAGTAAACCCTCCTTTCCCCGGAATTGTAGAACCACCTTGTTTGCCTTTCTTCCTGTTATTGACAGTCTTGAAACTATCATCAACAGGCTTAGTAGGCTGAACAGGAGGTATAACAACCTTAGGGCAGTCAGTCAGAGTATGACCAAATATCTTACACTTGTCACAACGAGGTGGTTTCCACTCATATTCAACCCTTATCTTCTCAATAGTCGAACCCGAACCGTCAAGTAACGGTATCTCAACAGTGAGGCTGTCCCGCAGCACCTCATCCGACTTCACTTCTATCATGCATCTAGCAAAACTACTACGGCCCCACGATTCCTTGCACATATTGCTTGTAAAAGCATCTAACCTTTTGGGCGTACCAATTATTGTGGCTAGAAGACTGAGGCCATCATCAGAAAACATTGCAAGGGGGACATCATGGAATTTAACCCAGACAGGGATGTTAGTCAAATCCTCTTTAAGAAGATTAGTGTTCAAAGTCCATGGTTTAAGAATAATAGGAACATTTCTGATCAACCAAGGACCGTTTTCAAGCACATCATCAACACCTTTCTTCGAATTGAACTTAAAGAAGAAGAACCCCTTTGCATTCATCATTACCTTTTGCACACCAAACTTAGCCCATGCATTGCGGACATAGTAATCAACAACAGGAAAAGCAAGGCGCTGGCCAAGGAAATAACCATAGAGAGTATTCTCAAACCTCGTGTTTACCTCTTCCACTACTTTCAGTGGAACTGAAAGGTCAACATCATCCTTTTTTTTGCTACATTCCAACCTCCGAAAATTAGACATGTGTTTCTGAGGATCATTAGAAGTAGCACCCGCGTAAGAAACCGACTTCACTCCACTAGTAGTATCATCCATAGAAGCATTAGGACCAGAAGCATTCGAATTAGAATTATGCCCAATAACACTTGAAGAGGAAGCCTTATTAGCAACAATATCACGTTGAATATTAGTCATGGCTTCATCAAAATTCTTATGTGCAGTAGAGAGCAAGTGCTTTACAGTGACAGCACTTGTAACCTGCTCCAAATCATCACCATGTGGTGTAGCTTTCGTAAGTGGAATCGGCTCCACTTCCTGAGTACGTAGGAGTGGTGAGACATCATCACCTAAACCAACGTTTCCCACCTCAATCGAACCTCTTTGAGAATTACCTTCATCATGAACAGAAATCGAATCCCCAACAACATCACTACCCTTAAAAGTAGCACCCATCAAGCTAGAAGAACCATCCGATGTGTTCTTGCTCTTGTGATTCAAAAAACCTTTATTAATCATCTCTCAACAACCCACGAACAGAAACTCTAATAACAACTAGCACGTATGCAAACAAGATCAAAAAATAAAAACCCTAATCGCTTAGGGTTTTGAGTTTACGCCTAAAAAAACTAACCACCCTCCATGAATTCGATCAAGTTAAGTGAATATACGACAAGGATCAGGACCTGATCGAAGTAATCAACCAACTTAGAATAAAGAAAATCAAATAGTATCCCTAGGTCGGTTGGGGAAAAACGATTAACAAACCCTAGAATCAGAAAATCAGAAGTCTGCTAGGTCTTATGAATCAAACACGAATCCAAAGAATCAGAAACGTGGAAGAATCAGTAAGAGAATAGACAGATTGTGAAGGATCGATTAGTTTAGAGGGTTTTTAGAAAATCGCCAAAATCGCCATATGAGAGTCGTTTAGGGTTTCCGCATTTGATAATTTGGTTGTCCATGTAGCTAGTAACACGAAAAATGAGATCTATTATTTGTTGATAACATTAAAATGAAAAGAGGTGAAATCATCTTTAAAACATATGGAGAGAACTTTATACAGTACATCATATATTAAGTTACCCAACAGTTTGCAAACGAGTTAAAATTCAAGTTGTAATACTTCAGTGGACATCTACCAGTAGATTTTTCAAAACTTGAAACCAAAACTTAAGTACTCATTAGATTTTTCAAAACTATACACGATTCTATCGTTACTTAAATAAACACACAAACACAATATTCACGCAACCGGATTTCATCAAAACTATACACTGCCACCGATATGCGCTTTAATTTCCCAATTCAAATAAAGCTAAGCCATGAATTTAAGTTAATACACCTCATAAGACCAAAATTTTGGCCCTATAAACTTTTTCTAAAGTCAAATAGCCCATAAGCCCATGCATATAGTACGACAGCGTTTTTTGTTTATCATTGTCTCTAATGATTCAATTAGGTATGTAGCATCGAAGGTTTTATTCTTACTCGTCATCTAGCAGGTTTATAGTTTTGAGCCTTTTTTTATACATAATTAGCTAGCTAGGACAAATAATGATGCGTGTTCTTGTCATCTTTAGTCCATTGTACTCAGCTCGGCCATATTTATATACATGTTAGTATTTGACTGAATTCGATCTGGATATCGATTGTTTATATATGTTAATTTTGTTTGACGATCCACAACAAAACCCTAATTGAACCCCTTGATTTATGTTGCGAATTTCCTTGTTGTTTGCACAACTTTGCGTGTTTCTAGTAGCTGATTATTGCATTACCGATTTCTTCTTACAGAACAGTTACTTCATGATGAACTTTTTCTTAGAAGATTATTGCGGTTTGCTGTGTCTAACATCCATCTCGATTCTATCTATAATCTATCTATTAAGGTATGTAGGACCGATTTCTTTCTCGTCATCTAGGAGGTTCATAGCTACAAACCAAGCATGGTTTTCTTTTTAGATCTATTTAATAGTTCTCCTCATCTAGGAGGTTTAGGACGTGCTTTTGATTATTCGTTTAAAGTGAATAAATACATGAACAAAGCTTATTAACAAGCATATTCATCACTATTGGAGCATTTCCCTGTTGATGATAGGTTCAATCTCCCTTTTGCAAAAGGTTAATTAGGTCCTTGGGAAAGCAAGTCGGCACCCAAAAGAGATGCAATTAATCAAGGTTTCCTCGCTGATCTAAACCTTAAACATATTTAGCCTACAAAAACCGGTGATAATAATAATAATAACATTTGTTGAATAGTTTAACCAGCCTATAAAATAAATTTGGTATCTAGATAATGAATAATTTATTTTGTTACTAATTTCTTTGATACAATAAGTATTTCCTAATTCAATTTTCTTTTATTGGAAGAATCAAACCAATTGCAAAAACGAATGTTTATTCTATTCCCGAATACCAGAAGGAGAAGCAGAACGTCGATGCTGTTGACTCTAAAAGTATGTTACCTCTTATTAGTGACACCATCATGAAATTTCAATCTATCCTTTGCATTTTTATGGACATACTTACTCAGTCTTAAAACGACCTAATTTATTTTCTGACCATGGTGTCACCATTTTTACCGAATATATGACATTAGCTAATTATCAAGTGTATTGCATCATAAACTTGTATTAATTTATGGTATGGTCATAAAACAACCTTTTATGCAAATAGAATCGGCCTTCAACTTGTCATGTAAAGAAATGATTTTAATCGGGTGCACATATATCGTCACCAATTTGTATGCTAATTGTAGGAATTCCTGAAAAGAATCTCTTCGAATCTACTTGCCGAATCAAATCAACCCCAAAAGTCGTCATTGCCTAATCATCACGACCAGAACAAGAAGTATCTTAGAGGTGATGGTCATTTTTATCTACCTTCTTTTCTTTCTTTTCGATACGTTTTCTTCTTCAATGTATATTTTTAATTACCTTTTAATGATTGTTAATTTCAAATACCAACTATTGATATATATGATATTAAATCAAACTGTAGTTCATTTTAGTTACAACTTATTTGTTTTCCTTTTTTTGTTAGCATATTGACTTTAATAATGCATTTATAATTTTCTCATAAATAAAAATAATATGTATAAATGGGTGAATTGCTTGTAGGCGTAGAACGTCGGAGAGAACAAACCCGCAAGGCGCGGTCAATATTACTCTCGATGCCAGGTTTTTCACCAGCTGATCTATGGGATGATGGTATGGTTATTTTTACCTTTTTGTTATCCTTCGGTGTGTTGTTCTCTCATGTTATTTATATTAATCTTTTTGGGTATACGAAATCAGCTGAACTATCCGATGAAGAGTGTATGCAATCAATGAAGAAAGAGCAAGCATGGCGGGCATCAAATACATGCACCAGTTGTGGGTCTTTGAATTGGGATTGTTGGTGTCATGTGAACTACAAAGAAATGAGGGAGGCTCTCAAAGGTCCATATACTCCTATTAAAACGCAACCAAAGGTGAGCTTGCTAATGTCTAGTATGTTGTGTATTTTCCTTCAAATATCTTTTCATTTAGAAAGAACTAAATAAGGTTTTTTTTGTTGTTGTCAACGCTGGGTTATGCTTTTCGACTAAAAGAAACTTCCTCCTTGGTGGACTATTCGCCAGCTATCCGCTTCTCTTGAATGTTAATAATCAGCATGTTTCTTGATAAATCATTGATTATAGTTTGTCCGTGTTGAACCCAAGTTTGTTAATATAACAAATTAATTCTTGTTTTACTTTTACAGAGATGATTCGATTCTTATGAAAGGTAAACACAATCACACTTGATAAGTTTACACTTTACAGTGCCTAATTCCCTTTTCAGGGAGAATTTCATATATATATCCAGTTAAACTCCAAATTTATCATATAACATATAAAACTGGTTTGTTACTATCAATTAACTAGTGTCTTGTGTGGGATAATAATAAATAAGAATCAGATGCCATGTTTATTGTTTGCTTAAGGATGCAATTAAGAAGTTTGGAAAAGTAGTTCAATCTTTTATACTTTTATAGCTACAAATGTTAATTCCCAAACAACAATAAGCGGCATCGTGATAAGTTCAAAAAGAACACTGAAAAGAAAACATTACCTATAAAAATCCATTAACATGAAACAAACTGTTTGCATTAGACTAAAGAAATACTAATTGAAGTCTCTTAAGAAATGATGATGGAATCAATTTTTCTTTAGCCCTTCATGAAAAACTGCATTGAAAGTACTATTACACTTTTTTTTTTTTTTTTTTTTTTTTTTTTTTGGTATTATTAAAACCATCAAGTTTTGCATATACACAACTCATACTTATACATAGTTGTGGTGAGGATGTTTCATACTCAAATCAACTTGGAGATTACTGCAGGCATCATTTAACCTTATAATAATATATGCTAGCCGGGTACTCACGTCTTGCGACGGCAAGCACCTTGCAATTATATTTATGTGCGATCAATGTTATGTCAAAAATAGTTACAACATCAATATGAATACATACCTTGACTACTAACAAGGGTGTGGATTATCTCCTAGTAGATCATTACAAACATATAGAAATTTAATCGAGTAACAGATAACCTGTTTTCCCATAATAGTACCATCATGATCGAACCATGGGACAACTACATGTAGAAAGGTGCTGTGTACTAAGATGTAAATTGTAATTTATACAAAGTAGTCTATTGTTGTAAAACAATATCAAGTTCGTCATCTCGACTCCAACTTGCTCAATTCTTACGACATTAGCAAATTACTCCTTCAAACACCAAATAATTTGATGATCTCTCATTTTTATACTTAAAAGAATATAATCAGCATTTTTATACTAACTTGTTCTTCTCTCTCTCTCTCTCTCTCTCTCTCTCTCTCTCTCTCTCTCTCTCTCTCTCTCTCTCTCTCTCTCTCTTGCTATAATATTATTACGAGAACTAATCCTGGAAAATCAACGGCTAGGCCGAATACTCAGGTAGAGCCAAATAACCGAATGTCCAAGCAACTTTCATCATAATATAACCATAAAATTAAAGGTAATTAATTCTCACCAGCATACTTTAGAGCCGAATAACCTCCCTGCAGCTTTCGTCTCTATAGGACACTTCTAGTCCTTCACATCAAGTACGTTTTTAAATAAACAAAAAATCAACATTTTCTCACATATCATCACAATGGTTAGAAAGTGACTTAAAGGTTTGTTTCATAAATTTGGTTTCGGATAAATATTAGTTTTTGGCATATTTTCTAATTTGAGTTGGTTTTAGATTTGGTTGTTTTTAGGTCATAGGTCGCTTATAAATAGAGGCCAATGGCATTAGTTTCTTTTATACCTTTAGAATTAGATTTTTGGTACATTCGAATTTGGTTTTGCATTTGTTCGTCGATTTGAATAAAGCTTCCGCTTCATTTGTTGATTTCTTTTATTTGTTGTCTTTAAATACCAACAGCAACATACAGTTGTGTTTGGCAAAAGTACCAGTTGGAGTGAACACTAGCAGTAAACAATACCTATAAGCAGTAACAGTTTCTCTCTCTCTCTCTCTCTCTCTCTCTCTCTCTCTCTCTCATAAAAACGTTTGATAACCCTGTAAGTGTAATCATAATGTGTAAAACAACTCTTAAATACTAAATACTCCTAAATTGTACTTCATAAAGTGTTAAAAAATGAGCAATCCGAAAAAATAGATAAAGCTACTACTTGCTGCTTGCAAAAAAAGTATTAAAGATCACAAGCGCTCCTAGGACAAATAATGATGCTTGTTCTTGTCTATAGTCCATTGTACTCACCTCAGCCAAATTTATATACATGTTAATATTTGGTTGAATTCGATCTGGATATCGATTGTTTATATATGTTAGTTTTGTTTGACGATCTGCAACACAACCTTAATTGAACCCTTTGATTTTATGTTGCAAATTGCCTTGTTGTTTGCACTACTTTGCGTTTTTCTAATAGCTGATTATTAATTGCATTTTCAATTTCTTATTAAGACGGTGTAAACTAGTGCACATAGAAGAAATTAGGGTGGCTCTTAGAGGTCCATCTACTCCTATTAAGACGGAACCAAAGGAGAGCTTGCTAAGCTTCCTCCTTAGTCGATGTTAACGCTCCCCAATTTCTATAGTCTGCTTTGTTCTTATTGGCCGCTTCTCTTGAATATTAATAATCAACATGTTACTTGAAAAGCCATTGATTATAGTTGTTCGTGTTGGACCTAAGTTTGTTAATATAACAAACTAATTCATGTTTTACAAGTTTCGCGGGCAATCTCAGGAATAGTACGCATAAACTTAACCTAGTGAGTTTTACAAGTTTTAAAGGGGGTTTTGATTGATTTGATTATTATATTTAACTACTAAAAAGAAGAAAAGTAAATTAAACTAACTAACTATTTGTGGTTGTGATCAATAAGAGAAAGTAGTGCTAGCCATGTTATTCCTATTACATTTTAGTTATATGTCTATTAGTGCAATGATTTAATTGTAAGTATGGGGAGTATCTCCTTGGACCACACAATACCCTCATACTCCTATCTAACCTAGACTAGACCACTTGGTCCATGCATCCAATGACGGAACTAGGGGGTGTCCCGGGGGGTCCCGGGACACCCATGGATTTTTGTTGCGTAATGTTAATTTTGTTAAAAAACTTCGATTTTTCTTAAATGCATCCGGTCCCTAAAACTTGTGTTTGTAGTATTACTTAGTTTATTTTAAGTGCACCTGATCGTTTTGTGTCCTGGTTCCGTCCCTGATGCATCTAGCCTCTACGCATGTAATCGCCTAGGCCATTTGGTCCATGCACCTATATTACTTGAAGGTTTCAAGCTAGCCCTTTTACTTCGAGGCTTATCCACAGGCCTTCTCTTTGGGAAACGGGTACCTGTGAGGCTCTGAAGTGAGCTGAAAAGCGGACTTGGCTCATTATTGTAAGTTTTGTTGACACGGGTCAGATTATAAATCTTATCACCCAAAAACCATGATTGATCGCTGATCAACTCTGTGAGGTATATTAATACATAAATCAGTCAATGCCACATGTATAATGAAAGCAAATAAGAAATGCTAACAGAAGCAAATATCAAACAGAGAAGAAACACGAAAGAAAGTATGTAATACTTATTATTTGGCAATTACAAAGACATCACACATAGATACGAATGAACGAACAAACAAACATAAATAAGATAAAAAAGTAAGATTCAGAACTAACTAGTAAACAAAACTAAAATTAAACCAGCACAAACACGAACAAGGCTTGTTCGTGATCGTTCATTTAAGTTTAAGCCACCATACAAATGAACACAAAACACTCAACAGAATAAGCTTTTCCGTGCTCGTGTAAGTCCAAAGATTTCAAGAATCTACACTTCAGTTTCTCAAGTTTGCAGATCAACAAATCCCATGACCTGCTATATCCACCCAAGACCCGGCTAGACCCGGCAATATTCGGCCAAGACCCTGCTAAACCCGGTTAGACCCGGCTATACCCGATCATATCCGGCCAAGAACCTTTAGAACCGGTCAAATCCGGTTAGACCCTGTCATATCCGGTTGGACCAGGTCAAATCCGGCCAAGACCCGGATATATCCGGCCCAGACCCGCTTAGACCCGGATATATCCGGTCATATCCGGCCAAAACCCAGTTAGACCCGGATAAATCCCGCTATGACCCGGGTTACAGGGGATTTTTTTTTAGGTAAAGGGTTTTTTTACCCTGGTAAATGGATTACAGGGGATTGATAATTTGGAAAGATGAGTTTTGTCAAGTTGAGTCCCTAAAGTTTCTATACCTGACGGTTTTTACTTGACCTAGCAATAGTAAAGTAACAGCAAGTTTATTTTTTTTAAAGGAGTCTTGTAACATAGTTACATTTAGTGTATTTTATTTATTTAAGATTGTTTAAACAAAAGCTAAAATCTTATATTCTAAAACATATATAACTACTCATTAGTGGCAAAATGGTTTGTGATTATCACACTAAAATATTCTAAAACATATATAACTACACATTAGTGGCAAAATGGTTTGTGATTATAACACTAAAATGTGAGAGCTGCTAGATGCAAACAACTCACGCGAACTTCATGAAAATGGAGGGCTTTAACCGGTTTATGTATGAATGGCTATATATGAATTCAAACACTGTTGATTAGTCGGAAACAATGGTTACCCCAAAAAATGCTAAAATGTTAACATAACGTTTATGAAAGCTCACTGCCAATGCATGTTTAGTTAGTGAGCAACGATCTCGTGTATTATTATTAGCCGTTGTCATTTATGACGGTTTTGTGAAATAGATGTGAAATAAACTAATATTAGAAGTATATTGTACCCAACAAGAAGAGCTAAATCACTATTTTAAATAGAAGGTTATAAGTTTGAATCTCATACTTTGCTACTTTGAAGATAAGTTCAACTCCTTATAACACTAGTTGAGGCACCTCGGTTCACTAAGTAACATTCTTTTAGTCATATCAATGCAAGAGTATAAAGAGTTTTTCAGCTTCAAAAGCCGTTTAGAATTTTTGTTCACTTTCTAAATCATATGCATTATCCTAATTCCTAAATACCTCTTGTCCACTACATGTAGATCATTTCATCTTTAAAACATATGTAGTCGTTTTGGGGAGTGAAATTTGTACAATACATGTGCGTTATTCCAAATATTGTATGTAGGAATAAAAAACACGATATTTATCGGCATATAATCACATCATATGTTAAGTACTCATTAGATTTTCAAAACAATACATGATTCTATCATTACCTACTTAAACACACAAACGCAATATTCACACAACCGGATTTGATCAAAACTATAGAATACCACCAATATGCATGTTAATTTCTCAATTCAAACAAAACTAAGACATGAATTTAAGTTAATACAACTCATAATACCAAATTTTTGGCCCTATAAGCTTTTCCAAAGTCAAATAACCCATAAGCCCATGAATCATTATTTGTCCTAGCTAATTATGACATCGTTTTTTGTTTATCATTGTCTCTAACGATTCCATTAGGAGGTTTATAGTTTTGAGCGTAAAATTTTGGAATCTATCATAGGCAGAATCCAAACCTTCTCTTTCACCAACAGTGAATGTTTCAAACTGTTGCTTCAGCAAGTTTCTATGCATCTTCTTGGAAGCATCATTACCTCCAAATTTTTTCTTAATTGCAGCCCATAGTTGTTTTGCATCCTAAGCATCATGAAACTTCAATAGGTGTCCATCAGGAATAGCAGACAACAATATGTTGAGAGCCTTGTCTTGATTTATCTTTGTAACTGCTGGTATGGTTGGTTTAGGTGGTGTAGGTTGTCCTGGGAGTGCAATTAGTTCTTCAATTACCATATTACCATTAACTATCACATCCCATAGAGCATGGTCTGTGATAGCAATGTACTGTCTCATTTTCATGCTCCATAGATCATATTCTCCTTTCTTGACTATAGGAATTCTGACTGTGGTAATTGAAGGAACTGGTGCAGCTTCTGTCGACATCTTTTAGGGTTTGTAGTAAAATTGGTGTAAAGGTTTTCTTCTTAATCAGAGTTTCCACACAAGCTCTGATACCACTTGTTGGATCGATATACTCTGACCAAACTACTTTGTAGCTTGTAAGGTTTTAACAATATTGAATAACTTCAACACTATTAATATTGAAACACTGATGTAACCTTGTAAAGTATGCGGAATCTACTAACACAAAGCTTAAGAAGAACTTTATATTAAACCAAACTTGAACCTGCTTTTAGTAACCTCACATGAATTATCAGTAACACTCTTGTTCCTCCAATAAATCACAAACAACTTACGGTTTTATCAAGGCATCAGACTTTAAGACATGTGAACCTTAATCAGTCATTAAACCAGTAATATGAACTATTGAGCATTCTCCAATGATCTTTCTTCTCATGAGTATATTGATCATACATCAGCAGAAGTCACGTATAGCAGCACTAGTCATAATAATTAGGGTTTTAAAGATAAACCTTGATATTCATGAAACCCTAAAAATAAATCTGTGCTCCAAAGCTGCTATTTTACTTGATCACATGGTGAGGATATGAAGATTAAAGCATAATGAATACCATGAATGAACTTTAAGTATGAATGAAACCGAATAATACCATATTCAAAAAGTTTCATATCCCCAAAACCCTAAAATTTGACTTACAAACACTATTTCTGCAGCAGACTTTGAGATCATATATCTTTTTACTAAGAGGTCGGATTGAAGATCCCTCCGGTGACAATCTTCCTTGCTATATAGAGAACCTCCAGAAAAAATTTTATAATGAACCAACGGTTAACGAATGAGATATCGTCGTTTGAAAACTATCATGCAAAAAGATACAAAAATTGTTCCAGATTCAAATTTTTCTTGTTTTCTTCGTTCTTCGACTAACAAAACCTTGTAAATCCCAGATATCAAGAGCCCCTGCTCTGATACCACATGTTAGAAACTAATAACGTGATAGAGAATAGTTTCTAGGATTGTTTTGGCTCTAGACTTATTAGGTCTTAATCTAGGATAATGATAATATAGGCGAAATATTCATACATAGAATCAATATTATCATAACAAGGTTTTACCAAACATTCTCCACAACCCCAATATTATTATATCAACATAATACGGTTACATCAATCATTGTAACAGGAATCCAATGATTCTTGAGGCTAAACACTAAACTACCTAGGCGTTTATAAGACCTACGCCTAGGTTTACACACACACGCTTTTCTGGACTACATATTTTGTGCACACTAATAATCAATCCCTGTATCTCTTTATATAATAGAGATACTAGGGTTACAAAGGATATTATAGAATAATAAAAAGATATGCAATAATCTTTTTCTTTCTTTGCAAGTTTCTTCCTTTGTCTCTATAAGTTCCTCATGTTTCACATGTTTTGTCTTATCAACTTAATTGTAATTCCCAATAGTTTTGTCTTTTATTACAGGTTGTACTGTACAAAAAGATGAATTATACATCGAAAGTGAAGCTTGTCATGTTTGTTTTCTTGGAGGAAGATTTAACCTTGTTTTCACATCGTCCATGCCAAGCAAAACAGGGGAGTACTAGTTTCTTTCATTCTCTTTTTTCTCTACTTTTATACTATTTTAGGAACATTGGGAACAATGTTCGGTTTAAATGTGGGGAGAGTAATTTGGGAAACCTTAGATACTATAACTCCACTTGATGTTTGTTTTATTTTACCCCATGGTTTGCCGATTTTGTAAACTACCATGCGGGTAACTTTGTGGTGAAAGGAATGTCGTCCCAACAGAAGAATAAATTCTTCAAAGATGTTAAACACTATTTCTGGCCCTTGTTTTAAACCTGTATTATAATTACATTGACTTTATTGGTCAAGCAATTTTCCCACACCCTTGAGATGTACTCATTTTTAGTACCAGATACCCCTAGTACACCCCTCAGAGCCTATCTTTTTCGTTTCTAACTTTAAGAATCTTACTTAAAGGAAGAATTTGTTATAATCCAACCTCAAATATACACCCAAATCGCCTTAGCCTACCTTGTATGCACTCATTTTTAGTGCATTATTGTTACATGTTTAAACCATTTATTAATTGTTTAATTGATTACATGGTTGCTAAGTCGAGTCATATCTTGTACATACAGTTTTGGGATGATTAAGACTCATGGATAAAGTACTAGTCGTTAAAAAGTGACAGGGGAAATCAACAACCCTTGTAAACGTTAACAGTTTTAAAGTATTCCAAGTGTTTCAATTTTTTTGATTCGGGTCATTAGAATAGTTATGTGTAAAGTATATAAAAGTTCAAGTGTAGGGAGGATGCAAGCTCCCTTTGATGTATTATTTTGGATGGTAGAGTAAAACTGTATGCAAAAAAATAAAAAATAAATAATAGAACAAGAAAAGAGAAAAACATACGGGCTACCATCCGTTTCTTTTATTTATATTTATGTCAAAATAGTGTCTTGAAAAATCCAAAAAGAGTTTTAGTTAGTTTAAGTTGAGTCGAGTGTTGGCTTAGCAATACATGTAATTGACCAAGACAATTGACTTGCCAACAGTAAATTATCCCTTTATCCACCAAACCGTGTTTTTCATATCCTTACACCTAATGCGATTACCCTTTAAAAGACCTCTTTGATAGTTTATCCTAGGTGCTTAAGCCAAAGTGGTGGAGGCTTGATCCTTTCCCAAGCCTATGGTAGTTTATTTGCTATGACAGGTAGTGAGTGACATTTTTCCGTTTCCATATGTGATATATAAATTTATAACACCTGAGAGATGCGAAAATCCAAAAACTTAATGTGAGGTGCTAGTGTATAATCTCCGTGCTTGTTTTGACTAAGGTAGAACAATCATGTGTTGTAATTACTTTTATATTAATGTTAAATGACCTCTAACTTGTAAATTGATTGGTATAAAAGCTCATTTGCTTGAGGACAAGCAAATCCCAAATGTAGGGATATTTGATATAAGGATTTATTTGTTAAGCTTTTAAGGGTCATTTAAGCCTTAAATCGTAAATATATGGTCAAATATTGCCTCAAACCATTTCTTTTCTCATTTTAGGTACTTGGGACGTGATTTATGGAAAATGGAGCATTTTGGAGTAGTTTGGACGTTTTTGGGCTCATGATTGAAGAAAATAATAAATTCAAGAAAACCTGAATTGCACCTGACGGCGTCAGACATTAATAGCTGACACCGTCACTTGAAGATAAAGAGCTGGAAAATATTACACATGACGCTCCAGTGAACCTTTGGAAGATTTACACATGACGGCATCAGGTGTAATTGAGAGTAGGCCGTCTAGTTATAACTCAAAGAGAGACGGCCCAGAAGACATTTTAATGTGACGACGTCAGAAGGTTGGATTGCACAAGATGAAACCCTAAAAGCGGCATTTTGACGACATCAGGATTTATAAGCTAACGCCGTCAGCCTTGTAATTCTATATATAGTTTTCGATTTTTCATTCATTAAGTATGCAACTTTGGAGACAAAGCCTAGTACAAATTTCCTAGAATTTTAAAGGTTCTCATACCCTCTTTTCTTCCATATTTAATTGAAGATAAGTTTTTTTTAATCATTCAATATGTTTATGTGTTGTTTGTTTATCTGTTTATCTTTTCTTCCCTTTAATATGATAGCTTAAGTTAATTTGTGTTTGCTTAGATCTAATGAAACCTAGTTATTGATTGTTGATAAGTTGTCTATTGTTTAGTTTATTGACTCGTGTTAGGTTAAGAAAACTGGCTAACCTCCTTTGTGTAACAAGCTTGAACGTCTTAAAAAACGTAAGCGGATGTGCACTACGGTTTTATTCGTTGTATTTAATACATGAATAGATATTAATGATTCTATGATAGGATACTAAACATGTCATCATAAAAAGAAATTAATATTCATAGAGTTGGGGAAGGCTGTGCACACCCCCACAACTGGTATTAAGGAATACAACGCTTCAACTAGAACAACTGCACTGTGACATTCAACGAGTCAATAAAGGATAACTAGGGAGTAATTAAATCAAAGTAAACACATTTGTCTCATTATAAGAAGTCCACCATTTTTATTTTCTTTTTATTTTAATTTTTGTTTTTAGCTTAATTAGTATCTTTGGGTTATTTGATTAGCAACTAATTCTGCCCACTCTTTCCAAAATCGAGATTTTACTGCTTTCATAAACTAAAAGAATTACAAAAAGAATCATCCCTCACCTTTAGACTTAGATTGACATACAATTCAACAAAACGACACTATTCCCCTAGAGAACGATTAAACCCCCGGACATATCTATACTACATGTCAAACCCCGTCAATGGCGAAAACACGAGATTTAACTGAAAGAGGCACATTGCTTAACATCATAGATTCATACCTTAAAACTTTTACAACAATAGTTTATAACTTCACAAAACATTCCTCGACTAAATATTTGAAAGTATAACATGTGTCTTCTGAAATCTTAATGTCTTGAAAATCTGGTAGCAAATTATCAAATAGTCTGACTCCAATAAACGTGCCTTCAAATACCTTAGTAATGATCACCTAAAAATGGTACTAGAAAACATCAACATAATGTTGGTGAGCTCGTAGGTTTGAAAGTAAAACCACTGAGCTATGAATGATATAATGTAGTGTAGGACAACAGTGAGTATGATATACACATGTAAGCACTTTAATGAAGTACACAAATTAGCAACAACTAAATCTTAAGATGGCATATACATGTAGCTCGCTCGGATTATATTCAACAACTCAAGGGTGCGGGTGTCAACCCAAATAGTACCGGGTGCTACTTCCCAAATGGTACTATCCATACATCCTAACCTCGTAACCTGTGCAGAGTGTATTCACCTTTTATAAGGGTGTGGGTGTCAACCTAAGTATTTCCACCAATAAATGCTGACCTCTTGTATTCACCAAATGAATCCACACAAAATTTAACCACACAGTCAAGTACATATTGCAATCAAACGCACATACTGTCTATAAATCAAGAAAACAGTATCACAACATGAAAAACATTTGAAAACCATTTGTACCATTTCCACCCCAAGGAAAAACATATAAAAAGTGAGGCTACGAGAACTCACCTTAGTCAAGCAATGCACAACACAACAATTCAAGAGTAATATATCCCAACGGCAACTAGAACATCACGGCACAAGATAAACTAGTATCACAATGCGACCGATTCGGCACCACCTATCAATAATAAACTTATCTTAACGTATATCCAAAAATATAATGGTTTCCAAAAGTTAACTATTCCCAAGTATAGTCCACTTTCCTTTCCAAAATATCCTTGTTAAATCCATTTACTAATATTTGGTAACATCGTGGGTGTAGTGGTGACACGACGCTGACTCAAGTGTACAAACGCCAAAACAATTGACCAAAACGAAAATGACTCACAATACAACTCTCCAATAACAACTACGCCATGTTGTTCCAATATCCCAAACAAACTCTACTACTAAACTCACAACAACTAAACAAAACCAAGTGAGAAAAAGGTAAGTCATAAGGATAAGTCTTTCACTAATAAAGTCTTTCGACACACTTGTCGGGCTCTTATTGGGCTCGTCAGTCCAATAAGTCCTAATATTGGGGTTGTGGAGAATGTTTGGTAAAACCTTGTTATGATAATATTGATTCTATGTATGAATATTTCGCCTATATTATCATTATCCTAGATTAAGACCTAATAAGTCTAGAGCCAAAACAATCCTAGAAACTATTCTCTATCACGTTATTAGTTTCTAACATGTGGTATCAGAGCAGGGGCTCTTGATATCTGGGATTTACAAGGTTTTGTTAGTCGAAGAACGAAGAAAACAAGAAAAATTCGAATCTGGAACAATTTTTGTATCTTTTTGCATGATAGTTTTCAAACGACGATATCTCATTCGTTAACCGTTGGTTCATAATAAAATTTTTTCTGGAGGTTCTCTATATAGCAAGGAAGATTGTCACCAGAGGGATCTTCAATCCGACCTCTTAGTAAAAAGATATATGATCTCAAAGTCTGCTGCAGAAATAGTGTTTGTAAGTCAAATTTTAGGGTTTTGGGGATATGAAACTTTTTGAATCTGGTATTATTCGGTTTCATTCATACTTAAAGTTCATTCATGGTATTCATTATGCTTTAATCTTCATATCCTCACCATGTGATCAAGTAAAATAGCAGCTTTGGAGCACAGATTTATTTTTAGGGTTTCATGAATATCAAGGTTTATCTTTAAAACCCTAATTATTATGACTAGTGCTGCTATACGTGACTTTTGCTGATGTATGATCAATATACTCATGAGAAGAAAGATCATTGGAGAATGCTCAATAGTTCATATTACTGGTTTAATGACTGATTAAGGTTCACATGTCTTAAAGTCTGATGCCTTAATAAAACCCTAAGTTGTTTGTGATTTATTGGAGGAACAAGAGTGTTACTGATAATTCATGTGAGGTTACTAAAAGCAGGTTCAAGTTTGGTTTAATATAAAGTTCTTCTTAAGCTTTGTGTTAGTAGATTCCGCATAATTTACAAGGTTACATCAGTGTTTCAATATTAATAGTGTTGAAGTTATTCAATATTGTTAAAACCTTACAAGCTACAAAGTAGTTTGGTCAGAGTATATCGATCCAACAAGTGGTATCAGAGCTTGTGTGGAAACTCTGATTAAGAAGAAAACCTTTACACCAATTTTACTACAAACCCTAAAAGATGTCGACAGAAGCTGCACCAGTTCCTTCAATTACCACAGTCAGAATTCCTATAGTCAAGAAAGGAGAATATGATCTATGGAGCATGAAAATGAGACAGTACATTGCTATCACAGACCATGCTCTATGGGATGTGATAGTTAATGGTAATATGGTAATTGAAGAACTAATTGCACTCCCAGGACAACCTACACCACCTAAACCAACCATACCAGCAGTTACAAAGATAAATCAAGACAAGGCTCTCAACATATTGTTGTCTGCTATTCCTGATGGACACCTATTGAAGTTTCATGATGCTTAGGATGCAAAACAACTATGGGCTGCAATTAAGAAAAAATTTGGAGGTAATGATGCTTCCAAGAAGATGCATAGAAACTTGCTGAAGCAACAGTTTGAAACATTCACTGTTGGTGAAAGAGAAGGTTTGGATTCTGCCTATGATAGATTCCAAAATTTTACGCTCAAAACTATAAACCTCCTAATGGAATCGTTAGAGACAATGATAAACAAAAAACGATGTCATAATTAGCTAGGACAAATAATGATTCATGGGCTTATGGGTTATTTGACTTTGGAAAAGCTTATAGGGCCAAAAATTTGGTATTATGAGTTGTATTAACTTAAATTCATGTCTTAGTTTTGTTTGAATTGAGAAATTAACATGCATATTGGTGGTATTCTATAGTTTTGATCAAATCCGGTTGTGTGAATATTGCGTTTGTGTGTTTAAGTAGGTAATGATAGAATCATGTATTGTTTTGAAAATCTAATGAGTACTTAACATATGATGTGATTATATGCCGATAAATATCGTGTTTTTTATTCCTACATACAATATTTGGAATAACGCACATGTATTGTACAAATTTCACTCCCCAAAACGACTACATATGTTTTAAAGATGAAATGATCTACATGTAGTGGACAAGAGGTATTTAGGAATTAGGATAATGCATATGATTTAGAAAGTGAACAAAAATTCTAAACGTCTTTTGAAGCTGAAAAACTCTTTATACTCTTGCATTGATATGACTAAAAGAATGTTACTTAGTGAACCGAGGTGCCTCAACTAGTGTTATAAGGAGTTGAACTTATCTTCAAAGTAGCAAAGTATGAGATTCAAACTTATAACCTTCTATTTAAAATAGTGATTTAGCTCTTCTTGTTGGGTACAATATACTTCTAATATTAGTTTATTTCACATCTATTTCACAAAACCGTCATAAATGACAACGGCTAATAATAATACACGAGATCGTTGCTCACTAACTAAACATGCATTGGCAGTGAGCTTTCATAAACGTTATGTTAACATTTTAGCATTTTTTGGGGTAACCATTGTTTCCGACTAATCAACAGTGTTTGAATTCATATATAGCCATTCATACATAAACCGGTTAAAGCCCTCCATTTTCATGAAGTTCGCGTGAGTTGTTTGCATCTAGCAGCTCTCACATTTTAGTGTTATAATCACAAACCATTTTGCCACTAATGTGTAGTTATATATGTTTTAGAATATTTTAGTGTGATAATCACAAACCATTTTGCCACTAATGAGTAGTTATATATGTTTTAGAATATAAGATTTTAGCTTTTGTTTAAACAATCTTAAATAAATAAAATACACTAAATGTAACTATGTTACAAGACTCCTTTAAAAAAAATAAACTTGCTGTTACTTTACTATTGCTAGGTCAAGTAAAAACCGTCAGGTATAGAAACTTTAGGGACTCAACTTGACAAAACTCATCTTTCCAAATTATCAATCCCCTGTAATCCATTTACCAGGGTAAAAAAACCCTTTACCTAAAAAAAAATCCCCTGTAACCCGGGTCATAGCGGGATTTATCCGGGTCTAACTGGGTTTTGGCCGGATATGACCGGATATATCCGGGTCTAAGCGGGTCTGGGCCGGATATATCCGGGTCTTGGCCGGATTTGACCTGGTCCAACCGGATATGACAGGGTCTAACCGGATTTGACCGGTTCTAAAGGTTCTTGGCCGGATATGATCGGGTATAGCCGGGTCTAACCGGGTTTAGCAGGGTCTTGGCCGAATATTGCCGGGTCTAGCCGGGTCTTGGGTGGATATAGCAGGTCATGGGATTTGTTGATCTGCAAACTTGAGAAACTGAAGTGTAGATTCTTGAAATCTTTGGACTTACACGAGCACGGAAAAGCTTATTCTGTTGAGTGTTTTGTGTTCATTTGTATGGTGGCTTAAACTTAAATGAACGATCACGAACAAGCCTTGTTCGTGTTTGTGCTGGTTTAATTTTAGTTTTGTTTACTAGTTAGTTCTGAATCTTACTTTTTTATCTTATTTATGTTTGTTTGTTCGTTCATTCGTATCTATGTGTGATGTCTTTGTAATTGCCAAATAATAAGTATTACATACTTTCTTTCGTGTTTCTTCTCTGTTTGATATTTGCTTCTGTTAGCATTTCTTATTTGCTTTCATTATACATGTGGCATTGACTGATTTATGTATTAATATACCTCACAGAGTTGATCAGCGATCAATCATGGTTTTTGGGTGATAAGATTTATAATCTGACCCGTGTCAACAAAACTTACAATAATGAGCCAAGTCCGCTTTTCAGCTCACTTCAGAGCCTCACAGGTACCCGTTTCCCAAAGAGAAGGCCTGTGGATAAGCCTCGAAGTAAAAGGGCTAGCTTGAAACCTTCAAGTAATATAGGTGCATGGACCAAATGGCCTAGGCGATTACATGCGTAGAGGCTAGATGCATCAGGGACGGAACCAGGACACAAAACGATCAGGTGCATTTAAAATAAACTAAGTAATACTACAAACACAAGTTTTAGGGACCGGATGCATTTAAGAAAAATCGAAGTTTTTTAACAAAATTAACATTACGCAACAAAAATCCATGGGTGTCCCGGGACCCCCCGGGACACCCCCTAGTTCCGTCATTGGATGCATGGACCAAGTGGTCTAGTCTAGGTTAGATAGGAGTATGAGGGTATTGTGTGGTCCAAGGAGATACTCCCCATACTTACAATTAAATCATTGCACTAATAGACATATAACTAAAATGTAATAGGAATAACATGGCTAGCACTACTTTCTCTTATTGATCACAACCACAAATAGTTAGTTAGTTTAATTTACTTTTCTTCTTTTTAGTAGTTAAATATAATAATCAAATCAATCAAAACCCCCTTTAAAACTTGTAAAACTCACTAGGTTAAGTTTATGCGTACTATTCCTGAGATTGCCCGCGAAACTTGTAAAACATGAATTAGTTTGTTATATTAACAAACTTAGGTCCAACACGAACAACTATAATCAATGGCTTTTCAAGTAACATGTTGATTATTAATATTCAAGAGAAGCGGCCAATAAGAACAAAGCAGACTATAGAAATTGGGGAGCGTTAACATCGACTAAGGAGGAAGCTTAGCAAGCTCTCCTTTGGTTCCGTCTTAATAGGAGTAGATGGACCTCTAAGAGCCACCCTAATTTCTTCTATGTGCACTAGTTTACACCGTCTTAATAAGAAATTGAAAATGCAATAATCAGCTATTAGAAAAACGCAAAGTAGTGCAAACAACAAGGCAATTTGCAACATAAAATCAAAGGGTTCAATTAAGGTTGTGTTGCAGATCGTCAAACAAAACTAACATATATAAACAATCGATATCCAGATCGAATTCAACCAAATATTAACATGTATATAAATTTGGCTGAGGTGAGTACAATGGACTATAGACAAGAACAAGCATCATTATTTGTCCTAGGAGCGCTTGTGATCTTTAATACTTTTTTTGCAAGCAGCAAGTAGTAGCTTTATCTATTTTTTCGGATTGCTCATTTTTTAACACTTTATGAAGTACAATTTAGGAGTATTTAGTATTTAAGAGTTGTTTTACACATTATGATTACACTTACAGGGTTATCAAACGTTTTTATGAGAGAGAGAGAGAGAGAGAGAGAGAGAGAGAGAGAGAGAGAAACTGTTACTGCTTATAGGTATTGTTTACTGCTAGTGTTCACTCCAACTGGTACTTTTGCCAAACACAACTGTATGTTGCTGTTGGTATTTAAAGACAACAAATAAAAGAAATCAACAAATGAAGCGGAAGCTTTATTCAAATCGACGAACAAATGCAAAACCAAATTCGAATGTACCAAAAATCTAATTCTAAAGGTATAAAAGAAACTAATGCCATTGGCCTCTATTTATAAGTGACCTATGACCTAAAAACAACCAAATCTAAAACCAACTCAAATTAGAAAATATGCCAAAAACTAATATTTATCCGAAACCAAATTTATGAAACAAACCTTTAAGTCACTTTCTAACCATTGTGATGATATGTGAGAAAATGTTGATTTTTTGTTTATTTAAAAACGTACTTGATGTGAAGGACTAGAAGTGTCCTATAGAGACGAAAGCTGCAGGGAGGTTATTCGGCTATAAAGTATGCTGGTGAGAATTAATTACCTTTAATTTTATGGTTATATTATGATGAAAGTTGCTTGGACATTCGGTTATTTGGCTCTACCTGAGTATTCGGCCTAGCCGTTGATTTTCCAGGATTAGTTCTCGTAATAATATTATAGCAAGAGAGAGACAGAGAGAGAGAGAGAGAGAGAGAGAGAGAGAGAGAGAGAGAAGAACAAGTTAGTATAAAAATGCTGATTATATTCTTTTAAGTATAAAAATGAGAGATCATCAAATTATTTGGTGTTTGAAGGAGTAATTTGCTAATGTCGTAAGAATTGAGCAAGTTGGAGTCGAGATGACGAACTTGATATTGTTTTACAACAATAGACTACTTTGTATAAATTACAATTTACATCTTAGTACACAGCACCTTTCTACATGTAGTTGTCCCATGGTTCGATCATGATGGTACTATTATGGGAAAACAGGTTATCTGTTACTCGATTAAATTTCTATATGTTTGTAATGATCTACTAGGAGATAATCCACACCCTTGTTAGTAGTCAAGGTATGTATTCATATTGATGTTGTAACTATTTTTGACATAACATTGATCGCACATAAATATAATTGCAAGGTGCTTGCCGTCGCAAGACGTGAGTACCCGGCTAGCATATATTATTATAAGGTTAAATGATGCCTGCAGTAATCTCCAAGTTGATTTGAGTATGAAACATCCTCACCACAACTATGTATAAGTATGAGTTGTGTATATGCAAAACTTGATGGTTTTAATAATACCAAAAAAAAAAAAAAAAAAAAAAAAAAAAAAAAAGTGTAATAGTACTTTCAATGCAGTTTTTCATGAAGGGCTAAAGAAAAATTGATTCCATCATCATTTCTTAAGAGACTTCAATTAGTATTTCTTTAGTCTAATGCAAACAGTTTGTTTCATGTTAATGGATTTTTATAGGTAATGTTTTCTTTTCAGTGTTCTTTTTGAACTTATCACGATGCCGCTTATTGTTGTTTGGGAATTAACATTTGTAGCTATAAAAGTATAAAAGATTGAACTACTTTTCCAAACTTCTTAATTGCATCCTTAAGCAAACAATAAACATGGCATCTGATTCTTATTTATTATTATCCCACACAAGACACTAGTTAATTGATAGTAACAAACCAGTTTTATATGTTATATGATAAATTTGGAGTTTAACTGGATATATATATGAAATTCTCCCTGAAAAGGGAATTAGGCACTGTAAAGTGTAAACTTATCAAGTGTGATTGTGTTTACCTTTCATAAGAATCGAATCATCTCTGTAAAAGTAAAACAAGAATTAATTTGTTATATTAACAAACTTGGGTTCAACACGGACAAACTATAATCAATGATTTATCAAGAAACATGCTGATTATTAACATTCAAGAGAAGCGGATAGCTGGCGAATAGTCCACCAAGGAGGAAGTTTCTTTTAGTCGAAAAGCATAACCCAGCGTTGACAACAACAAAAAAAACCTTATTTAGTTCTTTCTAAATGAAAAGATATTTGAAGGAAAATACACAACATACTAGACATTAGCAAGCTCACCTTTGGTTGCGTTTTAATAGGAGTATATGGACCTTTGAGAGCCTCCCTCATTTCTTTGTAGTTCACATGACACCAACAATCCCAATTCAAAGACCCACAACTGGTGCATGTATTTGATGCCCGCCATGCTTGCTCTTTCTTCATTGATTGCATACACTCTTCATCGGATAGTTCAGCTGATTTCGTATACCCAAAAAGATTAATATAAATAACATGAGAGAACAACACACCGAAGGATAACAAAAAGGTAAAAATAACCATACCATCATCCCATAGATCAGCTGGTGAAAAACCTGGCATCGAGAGTAATATTGACCGCGCCTTGCGGGTTTGTTCTCTCCGACGTTCTACGCCTACAAGCAATTCACCCATTTATACATATTATTTTTATTTATGAGAAAATTATAAATGCATTATTAAAGCCAATATGCTAACAAAAAAAGGAAAACAAATAAGTTGTAACTAAAATGAACTACAGTTTGATTTAATATCATATATATCAATAGTTGGTATTTGAAATTAACAATCATTAAAAGGTAATTAAAAATATACATTGAAGAAGAAAACGTATCGAAAAGAAAGAAAAGAAGGTAGATAAAAATGACCATCACCTCTAAGATACTTCTTGTTCTGGTCGTGATGATTAGGCAATGACGACTTTTGGGGTTGATTTGATTCGGCAAGTAGATTCGAAGAGATTCTTTTCAGGAATTCCTACAATTAGCATACAAATTGGTGACGATATATGTGCACCCGATTAAAATCATTTCTTTACATGACAAGTTGAAGGCCGATTCTATTTGCATAAAAGGTTGTTTTATGACCATACCATAAATTAATACAAGTTTATGATGCAATACACTTGATAATTAGCTAATGTCATATATTCGGTAAAAATGGTGACACCATGGTCAGAAAATAAATTAGGTCGTTTTAAGACTGAGTAAGTATGTCCATAAAAATGCAAAGGATAGATTGAAATTTCATGATGGTGTCACTAATAAGAGGTAACATACTTTTAGAGTCAACAGCATCGACGTTCTGCTTCTCCTTCTGGTATTCGGGAATAGAATAAACATTCGTTTTTGCAATTGGTTTGATTCTTCCAATAAAAGAAAATTGAATTAGGAAATACTTATTGTATCAAAGAAATTAGTAACAAAATAAATTATTCATTATCTAGATACCAAAATTATTTTATAGGCTGGTTAAACTATTCAACAAATGTTATTATTATTATTATCACCGGTTTTTGTAGGCTAAATATGTTTAAGGTTTAGATCAGCGAGGAAACCTTGATTAATTGCATCTCTTTTGGGTGCCGACTTGCTTTCCCAAGGACCTAATTAACCTTTTGCAAAAGGGAGATTGAACCTATCATCAACAGGGAAATGCTCCAATAGTGATGAATATGCTTGTTAATAAGCTTTGTTCATGTATTTATTCACTTTAAACGAATAATCAAAAGCACGTCCTAAACCTCCTAGATGAGGAGAACTATTAAATAGATCTAAAAAGAAAACCATGCTTGGTTTGTAGCTATGAACCTCCTAGATGACGAGAAAGAAATCGGTCCTACATACCTTAATAGATAGATTATAGATAGAATCGAGATGGATGTTAGACACAGCAAACCGCAATAATCTTCTAAGAAAAAGTTCATCATGAAGTAACTGTTCTGTAAGAAGAAATCGGTAATGCAATAATCAGCTACTAGAAACACGCAAAGTTGTGCAAACAACAAGGAAATTCGCAACATAAAATCAAGGGGTTCAATTAGGGTTTTGTTGTGGATCGTCAAACAAAATTAACATATATAAACAATCGATATCCAGATCGAATTCAGTCAAATACTAACATGTATATAAATATGGCCGAGCTGAGTACAATGGACTAAAGATGACAAGAACACGCATCATTATTTGTCCTAGCTAGCTAATTATGTATAAAAAAAGGCTCAAAACTATAAACCTGCTAGATGACGAGTAAGAATAAAACCTTCGATGCTACATACCTAATTGAATCGTTAGAGACAATGATAAACAAAAAACGCTGTCGTACTATATGCATGGGCTTATGGGCTATTTGACTTTAGAAAAAGTTTATAGGGCCAAAATTTTGGTCGTATGAGGTGTATTAACTTAAATTCATGGCTTAGCTTTATTTGAATTGGGAAATTAAAGCGCATATCGGTGGCAGTGTATAGTTTTGATGAAATCCGGTTGCGTGAATATTGTGTTTGTGTGTTTATTTAAGTAACGATAGAATCGTGTATAGTTTTGAAAAATCTAATGAGTACTTAAGTTTTGGTTTCAAGTTTTGAAAAATCTACTGGTAGATGTCCACTGAAGTATTACAACTTGAATTTTAACTCGTTTGCAAACTGTTGGGTAACTTAATATATGATGTACTGTATAAAGTTCTCTCCATATGTTTTAAAGATGATTTCACCTCTTTTCATTTTAATGTTATCAACAAATAATTGATCTCATTTTTCGAGTTACTAGCTACATGGACAACCAAATTATCAAATGCGATTATGTTTACTTTTCATAACAATCGAATTACCTTTGTAAAAGTAAAACATGCATTATTTTGTTATATTAACAAACTTGGGTCCAACACGAACAACTATAATCTATGCTTTTTCAAGTAACAGGCTTATTAACATTCAAGAGACGCGGCCAATAAGAACAAAGCGGACTATTTTCCAGAGAAGCGGCCAATGAGGAAGCTTAGCAAGGTCTCCTTGGTTGCGTCTTATTTGAGAGCCTCCCTCATTTCTTCTATGTGCACTAGTTTAGTAGTTTACACCGACACTTCCAATTGAAAGACCCACAACGTACTGGTGCATGTATTTGATGCCCGTCATGCTTGCTCTTGCTTCATTGATCGGATAATGTCCAAATCAGATAGATGATCTGATTTCATAAACCAAAAAAGATTAGTATAAATAGCATAACAGAACAACATACTGAAAAAAAAATAATAAATAAATAAATAATAAAAATTAAATTAAATTAAATTAAATTAAATTAAATAAATAAATAAATAAAAAACCTATCATACCATCAATCCAAAATCAGCCGGTGAAAAACCTGGCATCGAGAGTAATATGGACCGCGCCTTGCGGGTTTGTTCTCTCCGACGTTCTAAGCCTACAAGCAATTCACCCGATTATACATATTGTTTTTATCTATGAGAAAATTAATAAATACATTATTAACGCCAATATGCTAACAACAACAACAACAAAAAATAAATAAATAAATAAATAATAAATAAATAAATAATTCAGTTGTAACTAAAATGAACTACAATTTGATTTAATATCATATATATCAATAGTTATTGAAATTAACAATCATGAAAAGGTAAATAAAAATATAGATTGAAGCAGAAAACGTATCAAAAAGAAAGAAAAGAAGGTAGATAAAAATGACTATCCCCACTAAGATACTTCTTGTTCTGGTCGTGATTATTAGACGACAACAACTTTTGGAGTTGATTTGATTCTGCAAATAGATTTGAAGAGATTATTTTCAGGAATTCGATCCTACTGTGACGATATATCTGCACCCGATTGTAATAATTTTTTTTACACTTGATAATTAGCTAAAGTGATGTATTGTTGACTGTGTGGTCAGAAAATAAATGGGGTTGTTTTAAGACTGAGTAAAATAATCAACGGTACCCAATCCCTTCTTTTACGAGGTGAGGAGGAGAGATCGATGTAGACAGCTTTACCCCTACCCGAAGATAGAAAGGCTAATTCCAAAGGACCTCCGACCCTTTTGCAGTGAGTGAGGATCGAACTCTCGCCTCTGTCTCCAAAGGAGAGGGGCCCTGCTTGTTTATGACTGAGTAAGTACTTTTACATTTTTCAAAATATATAAACTGTTACTAGTATATCATGCTACTGCTTTGGTAAATGGTCACATATATCTCTTGTTTATTACAGTATTTTTATATTTGGTTATTACTTTTTAGCACTATTCTTTGTATAGCACTATTCTTTTTCAAACTACACTCTATTAGTATATTATAATATAAGTCAAGCAATGTATGCCACAATATATGTAGTTCCATATCGGTAATGACTTTTGTAAATACATATTTTGGCCGGAAAAACTCACTTTTAGATATATTTATAATTATCTTTAGAACACGTAGTATTTTTGAAGTTTACAATTTACATCACCGTATATCTATTTTGGATTTTCTTTAATATATTTTTAATTTTTTTATATTTTTTTATTGCTGTATCTATGCCGTTCCCGTATCTTGAATTTTTTATTTTTGCCGTTTCCCGTTCCCGTATCGTCCCCGTATCCCTTTGCCGTTCCCGTTTCGGTGCTACATAGGTGTATAGTTTCGATGAAATCCGGTTGCGTGAATATTGTGTTTGTGTGTTTATTTAAGTAACGATAGAATCGTGTATAGTTTTGAAAAATCTAATGAGTACTTAAGTTTTGGTTTCAAGTTTTGAAAAATCTACTGGTAGATGTCCACTGAAGTATTACAACTTGAATTTTAACTCGTTTGCAAACTGTTGGGTAACTTGATATATGTTTTAAAGATGATTTCACCTCTTTTCATTTTAATGTTATCAAGAAATAGTAGATCTCATTTTTCGAGTTACTAGCTACATGGACAACCAAATTATCAAATGTGATTATGTTTACTTTTCATAACAATCGAATTACCTTTGTAAAAGTAAAACATTCATTATTTTGTTATATTAACAAACTTGGGTCCAACACGAACAAATATAATCTATGCTTTTTCAAGTAACAGGCTTATTAACATTCAAGAGACGCGGCCAATAAGAACATAGCGGACTATTCTCCAGAGAAGCGGCCAATGAGGAAGCTTAGCAAGGTCTCCTTGGTTGCGTCTTAACAGGATTAGATGGACCTTTGAGAGCCTCCCTCATTTCTTCTATGTGCACTAGTTTTAGTTTACACCGACACTTCCAATTGAAAGTCCCACAACTGGTGCATGTATTTGGTGCCCGCCATGCTTGCTCTTGCTTCATTGATCGGATAATGTCCTCATCGGATAGATGATCTGATTTCATAAACCAAAAAAGATTAGTATAAATAGCATAACAGAACAACATACAAGAAAAAAAATCATAAATAATTAAAAAATTAAAAAAAAAAAAAAAAAAAACTATCATACCATCAAATCCAAAATCAGCCGGTGAAAAACCTGGCATCGAGAGTAATATGGATCGCGCCTTGCGTGTTTGTTCTCTCCGACGTTCTAAGCCTACAAGGAATTCACCCGATTATACATATTGTTTTTATCTATGAGAAAATTAATAAATACATTATTAACGCCAATATGCTAACAACTAAAAAGTTATTAAAAAAAAAAAAAAAAAAAAAAAAAAAAAAAAAAAAAAAAAAAAAAAAAAAAAAAAAAAAAACAGTTGTAACTAAAATGAACTACAATTTGATTTAATATCATATATCAATAGTTATTGAAATTAACAATCATGAAAAGGTAAATAAAAATATAGATTGAATCAGAAAACGTATCAAAAAGAAAGAAAAGAAGGTAGATAAAAATGACTATCCCCACTAAGATACTTCTTGTTCTGGTCGTGATTATTAGACGACAACAACTTTTGGAGTTGATTTGATTCTGCAAATAGATTTGAAGAGACTATTTTCAGGAATTCGATCCTACTGTGACGATATATCTGCACCCGATTGTAATCATTTCTTTTACACTTGATAATTAGCTAAAGTGATGTATTGTTGACTGTGTGGTCAGAAAATAAATGGGGTTGTTTTAAGACTGAGTAAAATAATCAACGGTACCCAATCCCTTCTTTTATGAGGTATGGAGGAGGTAGGATCGATGTAGAGAGCTTTACCCCTATCCTAAGGTAGAAAGGCTAATTCCAGAGGACCTCCGACCCTTTTGCAGGGAGCAAGAATCGAACCCTCGCCAGTGTCTCCAAAGGAGAGGGACCCTGCTTGTTTATGACCGAGTAAGTACATCCATAAAAATGCAAAAAAAATAGATCAAAACTTCATGACAGTGTCACTAATAAGAGGTAACATACCGTTAGTTCTCCTTCTGGTATCCGGGAAAATAGTTGACCATTTTCTCTCATGTATTTCGGTACGGATTGGATGCGTATTTTCTAAGTCAATGTTTTAATAATAAAGACTTATGCTTTTATTTTCCAGTGATGGGTAAGAATGTACTAATAACAATATAATGTTGCAAACTTTTCATTTAAATTATGTATTCTTAATAAACAAGTAACGTATTCTTTTACCACAAGACACCGGCCCAACTAAACAGCCCAAGTAGTGCAATAATTGAGAGAGGTAGGGTAAGGTTAACGTAGAAAAAATAAAAAAGGTTTTTAATAAACAAACGCAGCAATCACGAGAAGAATTTGGATTCAAACATGGTTAAAGACGAGGTATGTATATAATCTTCTTCTTATATACAGTAATTAAATTTTGATTACATTGAGAAATTAAAAAGTTGGTGTGTTTTTGTAGATTACACTAGTTATAATACGTATGTATGCACAGGGTTTTTAAAATTTTGTTTTAATTATGTATTATTATCGATTAAGAAATGAACCACTTAATATGTTTATAATGGTTTTACTTGGTGGACTAAAAATAAAAAATCATATGTATATGTTATAACCTACCTATTATTTTAAGAGAATGTTTTTGGATTAAAAATTATATTTTATTATTCAAGCAAAATCACATGATGATACTTGACTTGCATGAGGTGTTAGTGATATATGCTTTTAGTTTTGCAAACCCGTGCTATCAATTTACGATGTGTTTTGTAATTGTGGTATTTTTTTTTTACTTATATTTTTGTTAAAATATGTAGCATATTTAGATAGCTTTTAAGATTGATTCATTTCCTTAATTATGAATAACTATCATATCATTTTTATTAATGTACCTTTTTATTTGGAAAGTTGTATTTTTATAAGTTTGTGTTATTTACTTCTCATGTTTAATAATAAAATTACCAAATTAACATAGCTGCTTATACTATAGCTTCTTTATTACATAAAGAGAAACAAAAAAAGATGTAATGGGTAGAACACAAATTTAATCTTACGTTTATATATAATATATAAGAATAATTTTTCTTTAAGCCCGAACTATATAAGGGAATTATTATTACTTGTATAAGTAAATTATAAATGCATGAAAAAAATGACAAAGAGTATATTCGCAAGTCTTTTAGGATTGTTTGAATCCTTACCGACTTTTCACTTTAATGCAACTTTCTTCACAATTGGCCTAAATCATCAAGGTAAAAGACACCTATATTTTAGACCGTTGGTTGACACCCACAGTGTTATCAATGACAGCAAACACCTGCTAAGTTTCATTAACTCATTCAAAGACAAATTACACTCCGAGAAGAATTCACACCATAAAATTCCCCATATAGGCACTAAAACACAACTTTGGTACATTAAAATATATTCATGTATTATCTAAATCAGCAACTCAACTAAATTATACATTCTTACCTTAAGCAGGCGTAGAAAATCCTTCCACGATAATCATGTGTTGATACTTAATCCTTCTCTAAAAAACGCACACAACAAATTGCATTACACTTTTGTGTGTGTGATAAGATAATAAAACTGCAAAAACCACTAACATTTTGCATTATGATGAGGATAACAACAAATTTAGTCATAACATCAAATAAGAAAACTTCATATTAAAACTAAAAGGGTGTTTGGTTATGCTTATTAAAGGTGTTTATTGGCTTATTCAATTACCATAACACAATAAGTGTATGATAAAGCTATAGGCTTTTTTTAGAAGCTTAGTGAAAAACCCGTGAACTCACAACTAATTCTATTATAGCTTAGTGTGTTTATAGTAAAAACCCAAATATTAGGTGTAGAAGTTTTCAATAAAACATAAAAAAGAGTTACTAAGAGTTGGTGTGTATGACAAAAAAGTTAAACCATAAAAAATGTTACTAAATACTATCAGCTAGATAAGGAATAAGCCAAAGTTCTGTTGAGGTCTCTTTCGCATTCTATTCAGAAGCAAAAAAAGATTTACACATAAATCATAAGTATATAATAATGGTTGTATCTCACATCCGTGATTACCAACTCAATAACATTATCGCAGTATAGTAACGTAATAACCTGATTAAAACTATATATTCTTGCTGAATAATTCTCATGTACATACTTTTAATTCGTAATAACTTTAACTATTGATATCATGTTGTACAAAATGTGTGAATTTAGTAGCACATAATGAGCGTTGATGAAGTTAAAATATGCTCCGTAAAGTTTTTAAAATGTTTTTATGGATATCCATATACGAATTTTAAATAACAATTTCATCAATCGTTGTTATAAGTAGAATCGCGTATATTTATTTTCATATCACAGTATCGTGCCTACCGTTTGATATTTATATTCCCGTTACTAATAATTTAGCCGTATTTCTAACCCATGTTCGCATAAATTAAACTTTTAAATAGTAACATGAGTCCTTATTTAAAAAACTATTATAATGGATGAAAGTTTAAAACTAACATTAGTTTAAAAAAGTATTTAACGTATATTAAAACTAATTCGCATATTTACCAAATTTTGTAATTTTAATGGATGAAAGTCTAAAAACTAATACTAATACTCAAGTAATTTTAAACAAAGTTAATATTATAAAGTATAAAGGGTATAAAGTGTAAGAGGTTATTTGTGTTTTTTATAAAGTTATTAAAAAACATGAAAATTTGTAATTTTACAATTAACTCTATATAAATTTAAAATTCAATCACTAAGGTTTTATTAATTACTTCATCTTTTTTAAAGTTTTTGTTTTCATAAATTTGACACCTATATTTTTATGCATTTTTTTTATTAACCAAATTTCTCCACCAAATTTATTAAGTTTGACCAAAATCAATTTAATTTTGACTTTTTATTGACCAATCACGTTGCTCGATTTCGTCTACGTGGCAAAATCAAGCTCTGCTATTGGTCCAATTTTTTTTTTCAATGAGAAAGGATTTGCAAAAACACTCCGAAATGATGTAATTCTTTTATTATATAAAAGATTGATCGGTATGGATGATACTTACGCGATGTTTCGAAATCCTCTTTTTTTTGACATGCAAAAAGAAGCTGTCGAACTCTATTGTCATGCTAAACTCAGAGTATGTTTCTTCTTTCGTTTTTGGTTAATTACTCATTCTTTTTTCTAGTTCTATAATTAATTTATTTATTTATTGGGTTTGCAGTCTAATCCGAAGACTACTTTCGGATTATCGTTAATGCGTCCCGATTGCTTTGATCTTATTTCTAAGCCCAGTAGTGATATTGACGTAGTACGATATTGCCTGCAAGGTACCCAAGTATTATAATAATGAATTGTTTTCTTCTTCTTCTTCTTCTTCCATGAAACTAACTCTATAGTTATATGCTTGCTTCAGGTCAGCGCCCAGGCTGCGGTGTGTATGACTTTTATAATGGGCTCGTGAATACTGTCTTAAGTGGTTTTATAAGACACTTCCACGCAAAAAGGATTCTTTTGTTTGTTGCAGGGTATGTATGTATTTTCAAGCACATATATACTACTCCATAATTACTCTTTATGATCAGCTTATTACTATATCTGTTTCTTGTCTTTAAGTCCTCCTTGTTCTGGTATGGAGTCTCTTGGATCTTGGTTAAAAGACGAGGGTACAGCTGTTGATGTTGTCTGGTTTCCTGACATGGATCCTAGAAGCAACAAAAAGCATCTTTATACCACCCCTGTGAAGAAGGAAAGGGTTGAGGCGTTCTTTGCTGCTGCAAACAACAACGACAACAGTCACATTGCTTATCTTGATCCGCCAAGTCCTAACTGAGTAATTCTCCTCCTCTTTGCTTAATTGTATTCCTACTACATTCATTCTATTATTGTTTTCTATTCTAATCTAATAATGTTTATATATATGTCATTGGATATCAGGTCTGGAATCCTCACTCGTCGCCTTTCGATCAAAGACAAGAACAAGGCTGCTGTTATAGATGGTCCTGAAAATGTTATACCAATGAAGATGAAGAATCATCATCAGACGAGCTCAAGCGGTTTAGCACGAGAAGACGACACAGCATCAGATGGTCCCGAGAATGTTATACCGAATACAAACAAGAAGAAGAAGAAGAAGAAGAAGAAGAAGAAGAAGAAGAAGAAGAAGAAGAACAACAACAACAACAACAACAACAACAACAAGAACAAAAGTAACAATAATAAAACTACGTAATCAGCTTTTAGTTCATTTAGAGCTACAAAAGACCCCATTTAAGACTCGTCAGAATGATAATATGTCCCATAAGGGGAAGAATCAAGTTTTCTGAATATGATGATGCAACGCAAGGCATAAAAGTAACCTTTTGAAACAAAAGTTGCGAGACACAACTATTGATCGAGCTGCCTGCTCAGTTGTTAATGCTTATCAAGATGATAATATGTGTTGGTTCTGTAAACTTCCTGTGGCACTTGTAAGCTATGGAAGTGAACAATTAGTCTGAACCTTCTTTTAGTTATTGATATATGAATGAAAATATAAGTCTTTTCATGTTTACAATTTCTTGGGTATTGCTCTTTCCTTAGCCAAATCAATCAAAACCCCCTTTAAAGCGTGCCTTTAAGGTATAAGTCCGGCAAAATATAAATTTAAAACTTGAATTAAAAATACCCCATACCACATAGTTCCGGCAACAACAAAAGTACAACGAAACGCACATCAGATACTAAAAGAAAGGGTGTTGCAAATATGGTCCCTCAGGCATATTGCATTTGAAATGATGAAATTGCCCCTGACATTAACTTCCAATTGGATGGAAAATTGTTCAAAGGACCGGTCAATCCGATTGGGACAACCACAGGGACCACCGGTGTCATTTTTTGCGTTCTAGGACGAAACATGCAATTTTGCTACAACCACAAGGATGATTTATGTAATTTACTCAAATAATCAAGTTTGCAAAGTTCGGTGTGTTTTAGCCTAAAAAGATAAAAACATTCGCAACACAAATTAGAGGCCGTTTGGTTTCTAGATGGGTTTATGATTAGAATTTGGATTTGATATAGGATTTGGGTTTGCATTTGGGGTAAGAGTTAAATATATTATATATTAAAATATAAATTAAAAATTATTTATATTAATAATGAAGGGATTAAAAAAAAATGAGGAGGAAAAATAATGCAGTCTTTCTTTTATCATAAAACCCTCAAACCCCTAACTTTAACACATCCTTTTTTAGTATTAGTATCTAAACTCACATTCTAAAATACAACTAAACAATGAATTTATAGCTTTTAACCAAAAACCGAATAAAAAAAATGAATTTTGGGGGTACTATTCTGCACGATTAAGAGTTAAGGGTACTAAATGATCGAGTTTGCAAAATTTGGATCGTGTTAAAAACATTCGCAACACAAGTTAACGGGAAAGAAAGTATTTGAGATTTGTCGGATTACCTCAAAATAAAACTTTTGAGTTTATCTCAGTTTTGTAGTTGTATTCAAATCCAAACACCACCATTCTTATAAATAGATCCCTTTTCTTCTTCTAGAGAGAGTAAAGAAATCGAGAAAGAAAACAATGGAAGAAATCAACGTGATAAAAGGAGGCTCGGGTCCACTATCAAAGGCTTCGATTATCTAACTGTTCTCGTATGTAAACTCTCTCATTTTTTTTTGCTACGTTTAACATATGTAGTAATTACTAAGATTGTTTTTTGTAGCAATTTTGTTTATTTGGTTGTAGTTGCCATTAGCCCATTCAGATAGTTTTTTTTAGCAAAACCATTTGTCCATGCCTGTCAATATGATTTTTTTTCTTCTTTCTTGTCGGTAATTGTCATTCGCGCGTTAATATAGTTTCTTTAAGCTAGTTTATATGTTGACAAGTGCCATTCACCCATGAAGATGGTTGCTTTAAGCAAGGCATATATGTCGGTTCGCTCATATAGATGCATGCTGAAGCAAGGTCTTTGATGGTTTCAGGATGATACAGAAATACTAATTCGTTAGATATTTAATGTCTTAAAAGGGTCTATCTTTTCGTTATGTAGACATGTAGTGCTGATGTGTAGCTTTTCCTTCAATTAATGCCATGTATTGATGCAAAACAAGTTATCTAAATGATGGCAAACATGGGCGTTTATTGAATTATTTGAAAGTTCATGTTGAAAACAGGGTCGGAATGGTCATTTTAAAACCGTATCAAAAACATGTCTTCTCTGGTCAGGTCAATCCTACCTTTTTCCCCATTTTGATTCCCTTCCTTTCTTCACTTCCCTTCCCATCCCGCTTAACTAAAAACACAAGTCAACTTTTGCTACCATATTTCTTGATCAATTCTGTATGCTTGACTTGTGGTACTAAACTAGCTGAATTTTCACCTGATGACATTGTTATAATATCTGATGTATAGATAGTTTCTTTAAGCTAGTTTATATGTTGGCAATTGCCATTCACCCATAAAGATGGTTGCTTTATTGGTTGTTAGTGCTGTGATCTAGGGTATTTATAGACCTCCTTGACTATGATAACATTGATGTAATATATATGGTGTGTTAACTTACAGTGCATATGAATTTTGGGTGTTGTGACTATTTGTTCGCCTACATGTGTTTCTTCTTAACTTTGATATAGTAGTTAGCTGTTGGGTTACTGAAAGGTTACCAAAAAAAGTCATTGTAAAGTCCCTTTCTTCTATTTTGATCTATCCAATAGCTAAGTTAGACTAAAGATGGGTATGAAGAATCTAATGCTTTTGCTTTGTGACATTTTTGTTACAGCTATGGGACTGCAAGTTTGCTTGTTGTTCTTCTGAGGAACAGAAAGATGCCATCCGTTATCCCTATTCGTGGGTTCTTGTTCATTCTAGGCAACCTGATGACATATATCGTGGGATCACTATGCTTAAAGGTGAACAAACATACTATGAATTTTTATATATGTTGTTTGATAATGGTATTTATTTCTTTACCTCCTCATCACTTGGACGATGGGTATTGGACAAGTCTTGGATAATTTATATTTTATACTTCGATTTGTGGCAGATTCAATAGAAACCACTAGTAACCCCACTCAAAAGAAAAAAGAGATGTATTTACGTGCTGTTGGGCTTTATAGATGTCAGCGATACACAAAGAGCGCAGAACTTGTTGATATGTGCTTAGAGGTACCAATCATGTTGAAAACACCACCCTATATAGTTTCTTTCTCTTTTTGCGTGGTTTTTTCCATCATATTTCCGGTGCTAAAAAAATGCAGATCAAACCTGATTGTTGGAAGTCACTTTTTCTGAAGGATGCAATTGCATATCGTCGTAAGAAAAGTAAGTCAAAAATGTCGTAACTTGTACATGTCTCCAAGGGTACATATATAATGTAATATTTGTTTGGTAAGTTGAGTGTTTTGTTGTTGTAAGCAGCAGAACCAAAAACAAAATGCATACTCGTTGATTCTGCTGCCACGCCGGTCGAATTTTTGACTGGCATACTGACAGCAACTACTTCCTGCTCTTCATATCCTACATGGGGCATTGAGGTCATCCTTGTTCTATACACTTAGTCTCTCTCATATTGATTTTTATTTTATTGATATATACATTACTCACTACACTCATAACTAAATGTAAGTTTTTTTCAACAGAATGTACCTAACTGGATGCGTCCAATAACTTTAAAGAAATCTATTCAACATACTATAGAGATAGGTAAATCGCTATATCTTCAGACTTAACATGCACTCACTTGTATGCGACATGGAATTTATTCGGTTTATGCTATTATGCACAGATGCATCTTCCTTATGGGTTGTCGCCGCCTCAGCAGCTGTCGGTTTTGTGTTTGCTGCTGTGTTTTTTCGCTGTAAATGATGTTGGTCAACATTATGCGTTGTGTTAAGATATTATGTAATGAGTATTTGCTAACATTATTTGGGATACAATAATTTTGCCAGACCATGTGAAAATTTACAACTTGAAATTGAAAAATCTGCAATTAGTAGGGTGCAACTTAAGATATGATGTGTTCTGGTATCTAGTGACCTCTTTATAATAATAAATGTCTTATACTCTATTACTCTTTAGTAGATCATTATCTATATTTACTGTCGTGCAAAATTTTATCATTCCAAATCTTGTGGGTAGTTTGGGCCGTATCAAATAGGTCAAGCTAATCTGAGCTTGCTTTAAAAGGGTCAAACCTTGTACACATTTGTGGGTCTTCAGATAAGGGTTTGAAACAACCACGAGGATACCCGATTGTATCATGTACATCCGAGCCAATGGCTCACCTAGCTTCATACATTTTTCTCATATCAAAAAGGTAATTCTTAATATTTCATACTTTCTGTTTTGTTAAATGCATGTTCGTGTATAGAAATACTTAACCATACTAGCAAACTCTTAACTAAATGTGGAAATTGTAAACAATGATGATTCCTACTTCCAGATTCTCTAACATTGGGTTTTGTTTACTGAGATTGAATTGTATTCATGGCTTAGGATTGCAAGAAACTGGTAAGCACCAATGCATGTTCGGTTCGGGTTTAGGTAATGAATCCTGATCTCCAGTGAAGTTCATGGAAGTGTCACTACAAGAAAAAGTAGCTTTAGTGACGAGAATTTAGTGACGAGAACTTTTTTTGGTCACTATTTATATGACAATAGTGACGATATAATTTTTGGTCATTATTTTTGGTCATCGGTGAAAAGTCAGTGACGAAACTTATAAGTGGTCACTATTTGGTCACTAAATTACATGAATAGTGACGAGAAATTTCGTCATTAAACATTAGTAACGAAATTTTGGTCACTATTTCACATATTGCTACGACTAATTCTATAAAATGATTAAGAGGACAATTACATATATATATATATACTTACCAAAATTCCATATTCATATATTTATCCAAAAATTTGTAACACACTATCAGATGATATGTAGGGGTGTTAATCGGGTCGGGTTGGTCGGGTTCGGGTCATATTTAGTATTCGGGTTACTCAGGTTGACTCGAATAACCCGAATTCAATTTTGACCTGACTAACCCGACCCGAATAAGTTTAGTCGGGTTCGGGTCGGGTTTTTTGACACCCGTATTGTAACACCCCCAATTCATAGATGCAGCGGAATTCGAACTGGGTGTTACTTGACGGCACAATAGTCACAATAATAGAAAACGATCTCTAACCGAGTCGTATTAAAAAGATTTATCATTCAAATTATATAAATATCAGAGGTTACAAAATGAGGTCCCAATTGGTTCCATGTTTACAAATCACGTTAAGTGAGTTTTTGAATGATAAGAAAATTTATAGCCCTCTTGAACATCCGTGCCCTTCCGTGCCATCCTTGATCGTCATGAACCTGAAATACATGCTTGAGAGGTCAACACAAAGGTTGAGTGATATTCATAGAGTTTGTTAAATTGTTTGAACACAATATGTTAGTAGTGTGAGTTATAGGCTCACACCAATGTTTGGAAAACAAAACAGGTAGGCTACGTTATTATATGCCCATAAAATGTATTATACACTAAGCTTATGACACCAAAACGTTAACGTGTACCAATATCGATCGGCAGATTTATCCCGGTAGGTACTTTGCTAACATACCTAAATCTCAAATATTAGTGCATTTGTTTGAACTTAGTCAATACAAATAGGATTCGTCAATCCCAATAGGCCTATTCACAATATTTGCGCTCACTATTGCTAGTGATTAAATGGTTCATAATAAGGGATCTCGGTTTAGCAAGGTTGGTACTTAGTGATAATAAAACAATCAGGCAAGCATACAATTTAAAAACATTGTGCTCGGTTAAAATAGCATGTATTCCCCCCAAGGGTTTGTAAAACAATTAAGTAATGGAAGGTGGGGCTATGAACTCACCTTGAGTTGGATGATGTATAATGAGAATGATGGATATGTCGTAAGAACTTCTACGAGCAACAACTTGTGAAGAAACTAACTAGAACCAAGATCAAGACCAAGAACCACTACTTAATCTTCCAAATATTTTCCAAATATTTTCCAACCATAGCCAAGCTTCCATATCAAAAACCCTATATTATAATCCCTTGATAAACACTAATCTATCACAAAAACAAGCCTTAGTAAAAATCTTCACTAAGAACACTTGAAAATTTGATGAGTTTTTGTGGTGTTTTTATAGAGTTTTATGGTTGAAAGGTGTTAAGGATCAACTAGGAATTATGACTTGAACTTGTGATGGATTGAATGAGCAAGATCAATGATCAAAATGGTAAGTCAAGGTTGTTTTGGGTCGTTGGTATGGCCAAGGAGGGGAAGAGAAAGATTAAATAAGGTCTTGAGGAGGTTACAAGCTTGACTTGTCAACCCTTGGTGAGCAAGCTTGGACACATGGATGGATCTTAAGGCCTCCTAGCATGAGATCATGCCACAAGGCTGAATTCCCCCCCCCCCCCCCTAGGTTGGTTCCAAAACTTGGGGGACAAGGTGTGGACTTTGCTTGGTATTATCCTAAGTATTAGGAAGAGTTTTGACTCCGGGAAATGACAACCGTAAATGATTAGGCCTCAAAACGTAAAACCGGGTGTCGTAAAATTATGGAACTTTAAAGTATTGTTAGACATGTCCATATGTCCCATAATAAAATATAAAATGAGTGGTAGGTTCCATTTGGGTGGTAAAACCCTGCTAAAACTGGAAACACGGGTCTAAAACGCGTAATACGTAAAATGTACGAATATTGCGTAAAATTGAGAAAAGTAAAATGTTACTTTTCTAATAGGATAAAAATGATTTAAAATGACTTATAATGTCTAGATTGGGCTCAGTCTAGTGTCGGTTGGTATTAAATGTCTCTTAGACATCAAACCGTAAGCCTAAAAATCACGAAATGACTTATAACATCAAGGGATGATTTTTGGTCAATGGAGGAGGGAAAAATATGTTGACTTTTTCTAATAAGTTGAAAACTCAAATCTTTTTAGAAACGCGGTGCAGGTATAGGCTAAGGTTACGGCTGAGTAAAAACGCTTAAAACTGAAAATTCTAGTTTTTCACGGCCGAGGTTTATTTTGGTCATGTTTTTCTCAGTCATGATTTATTCTCAAATAAATCATGAGTGTGTCAAACATTTTTCTGATACGGGGAAAATTAACGTGACCGAATTTTGTTGTGCGTAGAATTTCTGAATGACGTTTTACCCTAAAACGTGTAATTCCGTGTAATTCCTTAATAACTTTCACGAAAATGAGCTTATGAATGTCAAACTTTTAATTTGTCATGGAAATGATTTATCACTCCAGCCCAAGAAATAAAAATCAAGTTTCGGGAAAAATTTTCGGGAAAATGAATAGTAAAAGTGAATAGTGAAATTTTCCAGGAAAAGTAAATATCCTGAAAAATGCGAATTGTTACAGTCTCTACCCCTTACGGGGAACTTCGTCCCGAAGTTCTTTGTGTGTCATATGTTGGAGTGGTGGCGATGCAGAGGTGTGGTTACTTATGAGGACTAAAGTCTGGGATTACTGGTGATGTAATTTGATTTGTTATTTCAGTGTATGGCGTAGGATGAGGCTTACTTTTATGTAGGGAAAGTATGGTAATAGTCGAATATCAAAGGAAATTGATATAGCAGTCGAATATTAATAGGAATTGAGATAGTAATTGCAATCATAGCCTAGTAGGTAATCGGTTGTTGTACCTAGTGTTTATTGACTTCATACTTATGTTATTTCAGATACAAATAAGCCCACTTGTTTATAATTCTTTATTTACATAGAGAGGCATCCCAAACAATGTAAATACGGAAATATAAACTTATGGTTCGGTGATTTACAATTTCTTTATTTAAATGAAAAGGCATCCCAATTCATTCAAATAATTATAAATCATCCTACTTAAGAATTCCCAACACAACATTCACAATTAGCCGGTGAGTTACAAGGTAGTGTATTACGAGATGATACTGGTGTTCCAAAAGTACAAGATGAATATTCAAACTTGTAAAGCTGATAAGGGTGCTTGTGGTGTAACTAAGGATGATTTGAGCTTTAAAAGTGCATCAAGATCTGTTAATGAGCTTGTGGTTCCAACTGTTGTGAAGATAATGTTATGATATGTTGATGAACAAAAGTGTGTAGTGTATGCTTAACATTAATACTCTTAGGTATAGATGTTGAGTTTGTTTTGAAAATCTTAAGAGATTTTAAAAGTTTATGATGGAATGGTATCCTAAACAGGATGGTACTTCTACAGGATGAAGAGAATAATTGATAACTATCCCAAGATAGTAGTTCGGATTATCTCATAAATGAAAACTTTCAAGAATGAATTTAGATCATATAAATAAGGTGTTAAGATTTCGCTGAGTGGTAAGACACTATCGTGTCTCTAGATTGTTTTAATGTATTCTGGTGGTTTATCGTGTTCATGTAGGAAATCAACCTAAACATAACCCTAGTACAACTACTCTCAGTATTTGAAAATTTTAAGTCGAATATAGTTAGTCAGACTATATTCTACTGTCCCTAGGTTAAATATAGGTGACTAGTCTATATTTAGCCAAGGTTCGATAAAATTTTCAAATACCTAAATTAGGTATACTTGTGATATGTCTGTTTGTTTTGGGAAACTGTTCACTAAACAAAGGCGATGTCAACCCTTAAGTTGCAAGTCCCGTCCATACAAGACTTGTAACGTATGTTTTCATATTCCATTGCATAGAAGGTAGTAAGGGTAGATACGTATGGAAAGGAAGTTTTAAGTAGTCTTAAAATAGAACATACTTGTCCAGGATCACGAACTTTTAATAATGAAGGTTTCATAAGAAAACTTTGATGAATGTAGAGAAAGTTCAGCTTTTGTCGATGATGGGTTAGTTTGTCCTTTAGAAATCTCATATTTCTTGTTTGGAAATCGTTAGATTGTGATGGGTTTTTGATATCATAAGAAATGATATTGATGAGGTCGTGAAATAATTCCAGAGATCATTGCACAAATCACAATGTCTCGGAAGTAGGTTAGACCATTGTGCAATTCACAATGTCTGGGAAGTAGGTTAAACCATTATGTGACTCAAAACATTTGAGAAATGATTAAGACCATTGTATCATACAATGTCTTGGAAAATGAATGAGACCATTGTATCTCACAATGTCTTGGAAAATGAATGAGGCCATTGTATCTCACAATGTCTTGAAAAATGAATGAGACCATTGTATCTCACAATGTCTTGGAAAATGAATGAGGCCATTGTATCTCACAATGTCTTGAAAAATGAATGAGACCATTGTATCTCACAATGTCTTGAAAAATGAATGTTGGAGTAGGAACATGATTGGGAGAGTGTGGCTATGTCGAAATGCCTTAGAATAGGCATACACAGATATGTTTAGTTCATTGTTTAGATAAATGATTGAAAATAAACCGAGTTTCTATATCAATATACTAATATGTTCATGTAGCATAAAATGCCTAGTGTATATATATCAATATACTTATATGTGTTCATGTAGCATAAAATGCCTAGTGTGTATATATCAATATACTTATATGTGTTCATGTAGCATAAAATGCTTAGTGTGTATATATCAATATACTAATATGTTTGTGAAGCATAACATGCTTACTAAGTCCATAATCGTCTGGAGGATGGAAGACACGGAGAGCGGAAGGCTATAAAATGTTTTTGTTTGTATGTGCAGTTATAGTTTAGGTCTCACTTAGACCCGTTTCTCTATAACCATGGCTCTGGTACCAATCTGTAACACCCCCAATTCATGGATGCAGCGGAATTCGAACTGGGTGTTACTTGACGGCACAATAGTCACAATAATAGAAAACGATCTCTAACCGAGTCGTATTAAAAAGATTTATCATTCAAATTATATAAATATCAGAGGTTACAAAATGAGGTCCCAATTGGTTCCATGTTTACAAATCACGTTAAGTGAGTTTTTGAATGATAAGAAAATTTATAGCCCTCTTGAACATCCGTGCCCTTCCGTGCCATCCTTGATCGTCATGAACCTGAAATACATGCTTGAGAGGTCAACACAAAGGTTGAGTGATATTCATAGAGTTTGTTAAATCGTTTGAACACAATATGTTAGTAGTGTGAGTTATAGGCTCACACCAATGTTTGGAAAACAAAACAGGTAGGCTACGTTATTATATGCCCATAAAATGTATTATACACTAAGCTTATGACACCAAAACGTTAACGTGTACCAATATCGATCGGCAGATTTATCCCGGTAGGTACTTTGCTAACATACCTAAATCTCAAATATTAGTGCATTTGTTTGAACTTAGTCAATACAAATAGGATTCGTCAATCCCAATAGGCCTATTCACAATATTTGCGCTCACTATTACTAGTGATTAAATGGTTCATAATAAGGGATCTCGGTTTAGCAAGGTTGGTACTTAGTGATAATAAAACAATCAGGCAAGCATACAATTTAAAAACATTGTGCTCGGTTAAAATAGCATGTATTCCCCCCAAGGGTTTGTAAAACAATTAAGTAATGGAAGGTGGGGCTATGAACTCACCTTGAGTTGGATGATGTATAATGAGAATGATGGATATGTCGTAAGAACTTCTACGAGCAACAACTTGTGAAGAAACTAACTAGAACCAAGATCAAGACCAAGAACCACTACTTAATCTTCCAAATATTTTCCAAATATTTTCCAACCATAGCCAAGCTTCCATATCAAAAACCCTATCTTATAATCCCTTGATAAACACTAATCTATCACAAAAACAAGCCTTAGTAAAAATCTTCACTAAGAACACTTGAAAATTTGATGAGTTTTTGTGGTGTTTTTATAGAGTTTTATGGTTGAAAGGTGTTAAGGATCAACTAGGAATTATGACTTGAACTTGTGATGGATTGAATGAGCAAGATCAATGATCAAAATGGTAAGTCAAGGTTGTTTTGGGTCGTTGGTATGGCCAAGGAGGGGAAGAGAAAGATTAAATAAGGTCTTGAGGAGGTTACAAGCTTGACTTGTCAACCCTTGGTGAGCAAGCTTGGACACATGGATGGATCTTAAGGCCTCCTAGCATGAGATCATGCCACAAGGCTGAATTCCCCCCCCCCCCTAGGTTGGTTCCAAAACTTGGGGGACAAGGTGTGGACTTTGCTTGGTATTATCCTAAGTATTAGGAAGAGTTTTGACTCCGGGAAATGACAACCGTAAATGATTAGGCCTCAAAACGTAAAACCGGGTGTCGTAAAATTATGGAACTTTAAAGTATTGTTAGACATGTCCATATGTCCCATAATAAAATATAAAATGAGTGGTAGGTTCCATTTGGGTGGTAAAACCCTGCTAAAACTGGAAACACGGGTCTAAAACGCGTAATACGTAAAATGTACGAATATTGCGTAAAATTGAGAAAAGTAAAATGTTACTTTTCTAATAGGATAAAAATGATTTAAAATGACTTATAATGTCTAGACTGGGCTCAGTCTAGTGTCGGTTGGTATTAAATGTCTCTTAGACATCAAACCGTAAGCCTAAAAATCACGAAATGACTTATAACATCAAGGGATGATTTTTGGTCAATGGAGGAGGGAAAAATATGTTGACTTTTTCTAATAAGTTGAAAACTCAAATCTTTTTAGAAACGCGGCGCAGGTATAGGCTAAGGTTACGGCTGAGTAAAAACGCTTAAAACTGAAAATTCTAGTTTTTCACGGCCGAGGTTTATTTTGGTCATGTTTTTCTCAGTCATGATTTATTCTCAAATAAATCATGAGTGTGTCAAACATTTTTCTGATACGGGGAAAATTAACGTGACCGAATTTTGTTGTGCGTAGAATTTCTGAATGACGTTTTACCCTAAAACGTGTAATTCCGTGTAATTCCTTAATAACTTTCACGAAAATGAGCTTATGAATGTCAAACTTTTAATTTGTCATGGAAATGATTTATCACTCCAGCCCAAGAAATAAAAATCAAGTTTCGGGAAAAATGAATAGTAAAAGTGAATAGTGAAATTTTCCAGGAAAAGTAAATATCCTGAAAAATGCGAATTGTTACACGTATCATACGAATACAAAGTTTGCAATAGAAAAATATGCAAAATTACAGATATTTTTCATTTTTTCTGGTGCAATCGCCCCCTAAACATATTATTTGAAACATAAACTTTCAAATACATTATTATTTTTCATTTATATGTAAGAATATAAAAATAATATGTATAACTTGTGAAAGAAGAAAAAAATAGATAAGAAAACTAAAACAAGTCACATTATTTCTCACTTATTCACTTGTAGTCAATTAGTCATATCTCTGTATCTCAATTCTCACCACTATCTCCCAAAGTACCACTTAAATCTCACCGATGGTGAACTTAAATCACCACATCTCCCCTGATTAAATCACATTATTTTGCACTTTCTTTTCGGTTTTGGGAACTTAATTCTTAACAAAATGAAATTAACGAAGAGAATAAGACAACATATATCTTGAGAATAATGATAGGTGAATGTGAAGTAAATAATGATAGGTGAATGAGAATAAGACAACATATATCTTGAATGTCGATTTACTTATTTGAAATATGTTCAGGTTTAAGTAATTGTTCACTATGTCTGGAGAAGAGGAAGAGAATGCTGCAGAGTTGAAAATACGCGATGGTAATAACTGTTACTCGTATTACTATGTATATAGTAGAGTAGGAAGTTCAGCATGTTTTTTGTTATTGATAATGGTTTCTGATTTCAGAATTTTTGAAAGCAAAGTGTTTGATGAATTGTGAAGTCTCGTTGATTCTTGATCACAAGTTAGAGCAGCTTCAAGCAATGTCTGATGATCCAAGTAATCAAGTTTCTCAGTGAGTATAGTTACTTTTCTGTTCCTGTTTGATCTGATGTTCTTACAGCTAGCGCTCGTGTAATCACGGTTGCATTAGCATTTTAGTCTATTTGCCTCGTAAACCAGTAAACCAGTAACTGCTTCTTGAATATAATCATTTATGTTACTAGTAACTAGTATGAGAGATTATGCAAAAGCTGCCCTCATTTAAGAGGCAAGCCGCCTCCCTTAAGAAACTGAAGCCGACCCTGATTCAGTAATCAAATTAAGCATTACTAAATGTCTAAGGGGTGTTTGTGTTAGCTTATTTGATGGGCTTATTAGCTTTGAGAATTTGATAAGCTCATCTATTATGGCTTGTGAGTTTATCCACTTGAGCTTATAACTTATATATGTTCATAAGCTTAATTGGATAACCTTATAAGCCATAAAAATGAGCTTATGAGCTTATCAAGGTTTTGTTTAGTAAGCTTAAAAGCGCATTAAATAAGCTAAAACGTTCACCTCGTGAATCATATTCCTGTAAGTTACTTTTTGTAGTTACGGAAATACAATATGTATTTTATGTTTATAAGCCTTTTATGCCATCATTTTCCGTTAAGGTAAGTAATTTGCAGTTCTGTCATATAAATTTGCAATCATGTCTTAATTGAACTTTAACTTCCAGATTCTAGCGATGAAGCTGTTGAGACTGCAAAGCAATTGGCACCTTAAGAAGGCTTGTTAGTAAGTGTCTTTTGTTGTTTTAACGCAAATTTTATCTGTGTGGATTTTAAACAATCATTTTATGAACGTTTTTTGGAATAACATTAGATTTTGCATCAGAAACTTTGGTATGGGTAAGGTGAACCTGCTTTATTTTCACTTGTATCACACAAGCTTGATTCTATTGATAAATTTTCATGCTATTAGGTCTATTTGTTGCTTCACCAAAGATATATAGACTTTTCCCCAACTTTGGTTCAAGACCTGATTCTATTGATAAATTTTCATGCTACTAGGTCTGTAGATGCAGACAGGAACTTGAAGGCCTTGAAGAAATGTAGTGCTTTAACCTTCTACTGGAACTCTTCTTTGATGGTGTCAAAGACATGTTTGCAATGATTAAGGAACAAATCGTGTTGGATGAATTTGATAGGTTATTAGTTAGGTTTGTGTCGAGTTTCAACCGTACTTTTTGTAAAATCAGTTTTTGTGAATGAAAATTTTATTATGTAAGATTTGCATTGCTAGAGATTTTTAGATTGTTTGCATAAACATCTAAGCAGTAAATCGGTAGTCTGGGACGACTTTCTCGTCACTGATAGCAAAATCCAGTGACCATTTTTTCGTCACTATCAAATCTGTGACGAAAATTTTCATCACTAACCGGATTAAAAGGTGACGACTAATCTCGTCACAAATTAGTGACGAAGCATATTTTCGTCTCTAATCGATTTAGTGACGGAGCTATAGTGACGACTGGTGACCACTTGAGTTTGGTCACTAAACAGTTTTGTGACCATCTTTGACACTGTTACTGACGAAACTGTTTTCGTCACTAAAGGCCAATTTTCTTGTAGTGTGTCATTATGCATGTACTTAGAAAGGGTCAAACAAGTTAGTTAAATAACAGGTTTTAGCTTAACATTAGACATTAGAGGATTCAATTTTCTTGTCAATGGTATGCAACCGCCCATCATGTAGGTTCCAACACCCTTTATGTACCTCTGTCAGAAAATTTCATGTTGATGCATCAAAATTTTGAATTAAGTGGTTATCAGGGAAGTCTAAATGGACCAGGCTGCATATATTATTGAAACAACAATACTAAAAGCTCAAGAATTGTGGGTATTTAATAAAGTTCAACAATATTGTTTTAGTATAATTGTTTCAGTATTTAAGAAAGTTAAAATGTTCTACAAATGACTGTTTTGCCTTTACAACATACAACTTTTTAGATAAGGCAACCATTAAAAATTTCTTGTATATAGGTGGAAGATCAACGATGGATGAAATGCAGTCACAATTAGATTAATACACATATTCATCATGTTCAACAAGTAGTCCCGTTAGTAGATTACACTCAAATAATTTCTACTACTTTAGAAAACCGCGTTGCTCAGAACAACCAATTTAGTCTGAGGATTGACCTGATTAGGATGACATAAAAATCCCCGTGCGTGCAAAATGTAGCCGATTTTACATGTAAGGTATCATAGTAATCACAAGGTAAATTGCGCGAAAATGTAGCTGATTTTTTACCAATAATATTGACTTTTTCTTGTGATCAAGTTTTTGGTCCGAGGCACTTTAGATGGAACTATATTTGAGAATATTATTTCCAAGTGAAGGGAGTTAATAATGTACATCAGTTCTAGCATGACATGCTATGTTTCAATGGCATGGCTTTTTAGCCACAAACTATGCGACCATGCTTAATCTTGGTGTAGCATGGTCTATGTAAGTGATTTTAAAAAGCATTTGTACTGCGTCTAGAAATCACAATTGATGTATACTAGACGAGTACCCGTGCATAGCAACGGAACTTTCTAGCGGCAAACAACTATAATTTCGATATTGTAGTTAATAGTTTCGTGTAACGTTTACACATAAAATGTGAGATATTAAAATTTAATTGAAAAAAGTTGTAACGTGTGAAAATATCAAAATGTATAGCTACAAACTCGTCCAAGAATGTATGATAGGCAACTAAATTCCATCATCTATTTTGAATTTGTTGCATCACAATATCGATAAGACAACTGCCATCTTCGTAGACGAATATGATGTGACAACCGGCAATTTAGGGAGCCATTTTGAAAACCCGCATTACGTTAAAGTTCGTTTATAATTTTTATTTAGAATTTTTATTCGCAACGAACTTGTAAGACCAATTTTATGGATAATTATATTTTATGACGTTATGGGATTTGTGAATTATTTTAATAATTCATTATGGAATTTACGTGATGATGTATGTTTTTAAATGTCTCACTGGTACTACGTTGACTCCGGCACTAGGTTTACCTAACGGGAAATTTTATGACTTGTTTTACGAGTCCGACAATATTTAATTATTTACGGGATGTTTTTCGGGAGATATTGAAGTTTGAAATGAGTTCGGGTTTCAGGCCGTATGTTTTACGCTTACCCACTTTACCCCCTCTACACAACTAGTAATATTATTATTACTAATATTATTATTATCATTATTATTATCAAAAAATAATAATAATAAAAAGAGTGAACCACAAAATTGGCCCTTGTGGTCCGGTTTTCTCACACAAACAAACACCCTCACCCTCACTTATCTCTCTCTCTCATTTTCTTTTCCCCCTCAACCCTAGCCGCCGACTATTTATCCGGCCATAACCATCACACCGCCGGCCACCACTACAAACCATCACCATTTTCGTGATCTCCACCATCAAATCTTCTAGATCCGCCCCTACACGCGCCCTATTACACCATTTTTCATCACGAATCATCACCATATTTCACCACCAATCATTATTTTCGAAGTGTTAAACGATTTGGAGCTTATTTGATCGAAGGTGAGGTGAGTGTGACTCGCGTTTTTTGTTAAAACGTGACCTTTGGTCACGATGGGTTTAGATTCGGATGGGTTTTCACCCAAAAACGGGGATAATACTTATGGGTTTTTGTTGGAAACTTGATTTTATTAAATGGTTTGGTATCCGGGTTGTTATTCGTGGGTTTGGTTCGAACCGTGAGTCCATGACTCACGGCTTGGATATTGACTCGAGCCATGGTGCTCGATTTCTTGTTATTATGAGCCGTGGTTTTGGCTCTTGGTATTCTTGTTCTCGATTGGTATGCTTGGTTCGACTCATTGGAGTCGCGGCTCGAAGCCGTGTTATTGTTGTTGTTGCCGAGACCCTCTTGGTCGAATGGGCATTGTGGAGTGCTCCTTGGAGCCATTTTTGTGACCCTTGGTACTTGGTTCGAGCCTCTCTTGGCTCGTGATGTTTACCGCGACTCAGTCGAGTCGGGTAGGCTTGGGTTTGGCTTGGTAAACCAACCCGAGTGTGACCTTGATTATTTTGTTTCTTGGTTGTTGACTTGGTTTGATATTGGTTTTGTTATTGATTGGTCGTTTATTTGATTTCTTGGCCGATTACATGTGGGTCGAGACCATGTTTGGTCTCGACATTGGATATGGGATATTGATATTGTGAAGTGTTGACGAAATGTGTTATTGGGGACCGATTGTGAGACGGTCACTTAGATTGACGGAGATAGGTTAGTCGGGTGCCGTAGTCGGACCCTATTGTTGTAGCACGTGGATTGGGATTGTGTTGGATGGAGATGTATTGATTTTTATGACTATTGCTTATTACTTTGGACTTGGACAATGAGCCGAGAGTCATGACTCGGACATGTGACCATTTCGTATGACTCGATAACTATTTACAATTAAAACATAAATAATAAAACTCGTAATAATAATTATTGGTAATATAAACGTTTATATGAATATATAGACGTGAATAACGGATATATAATTGTATAAATGCGTATATTAAAAATAATAAAAATCACGAGTCATATTATAAATAATACGACTAAATATATATTAGGCTACGAGAGTAGCGTAATATTATTGGAAGTATTATTATAAAAATGTGTTATAAAACGAGAAACTCTCGACAATTACTAAATATTAAATAAAATGTCATTTTATATATATAACGGGTAAACCTATCGAGTTATGCGGAGTCGTGGTCACTCGAGTTCAGGTAAGTTTTATTTGTGACTTTCGTGTTGTCACGGATATATGACGATTAATATAAGCGTTTTCTATAACTAAATAACTACTTAACCGAAAGGTTGAACCGAGTTATTTGGCTATACGAAATGAGTATATTAATGGGCATCGTATCCTACGACGCCCATAGGTTGTGGTATATGTAAAGGGTAATAAATTGCGAATATATATATATATATATATCGGGAAATCTGGCCAATTTGACGATGTATATAGGGAATTTATTAAACTACGATATATACCATATAGTATTTATGTGCTATGTACTTTAGGATTGGGTGTAATCTTGAAACGGTATGTTACGTAAATAAATATGAGGATTATCAAATCGACGGATTTGATAAACTTTGGTGATTTATTTAAATGATATATTGCGCTAATATTAGATCCATAGTTTATTTTATTATTCTTTTGTGTGACCTTTTGGTTTGTTTTGTGTCGACCCACCGCCCGTATGGATACCAAACGTAAATACACCAAACTATTACGAAATGGATTTTCGGAAAATAAAACGGATTACGTCCGGGTTTGGGAATATTTTGAATTCGAGGAAATGATTTCTGAACGAGTTGATATTGTTAGGTCGTGCCGAGTCCGTAGTTGCCGTCTTGTGAGTTACTATACATCTTATTTCTACAGACTTCTTCTTGCTGTTTTTCTGGACTTGAGGTGAGTCATAGCCCCACTTTTAATCTTGAACTATGTTTTCAATACTTGGGGTGAGAAACGTGCAAATTATTTTATGTGGACTATTATCGCTTCTATATTCTTTCTAAAACTTGCTATGCGTATGGACTAGGATGTATTGTCAACTTTAGTCACATATTTTTGTGTGTACTATTCAAGGTTGGCTTATTTGGATATTGGTGGATTGTCAGCTTTAGTCACATATATTTTGTGTGTACTATTCAAGGTTGGCTTATTTGGATATTGGTGGATTGTCAGCTTTAGTCACATATATTTTATGTGTACTATTCAAGGTTGGCTTATTTGGTTATTTGGAATTGTCAGCTTTAGTCACACGGTTTCGTGTGTACTATTCAAGGTTGGCTTATTTAGATACTATAGTGTGCACCTATAGGTTATTAATACTTCGGAGGTTATCCGAGTATTTATGATATTGCGGGGGTTACCCGAATATCTATGTTGGAGCGGAGGGTATCCGCAGGCTTTTAGTGAATCCTTAGTCTAGCTAGCAAGCGGTTTGCGTATATATCCACTATATTGTTAGATGAATTTAAACCTATGATCTCACCAGCAAAAGCTGACTTTTAGCACGTTTTCTCAGGTAATTAAGTGATGATATGGATGCATGGATTGGAAGGCTCGGCTAAGGCTCCTGGTTTATGTATCTATTTTTCTAAACTCTGATATTGAATTATGGACCTACTGTTATTTTATTTTGGGCCTGACTCTAAATGATGTTGGGATAAATGTAAACTTTAAAACCCCGTTTTGGTTGCGTTTTTACTATGTTTACTTTATCTCGTTCTATTATGTCTTGTGTTGGATACCAATCCCCGTAGCACCCCTAAAGCTTGTTGAGTCATATTTTGGGGGTGTTACATATGAGAGGCTTACAATCATATTATGATAAGATGATGTTCAAAACATTAAAGTTGGCAATGGCTTTAGTAAATGTGTTATCCATGTAAGCAGTTTACACATATAAATGTTATTTTTGGTAAACCATGGTTTCCGAATTTTTGGCCAAGTAATTCACAGGGTTTGAACCCACCGCCACACAGACCCAAACCACGTTAAGCTCTCCCTTTTTAGGAGGTTGCAATAACATTATGATCAGATGATGTTCAAAATATTAAAGTTGGCAATGGCTTTAGTGAAGGTGTTGTCCAGGTAAGCAGTTTATGCATATAAATGTTCAGATTATACTCTAAAACATATGGTGTTTTTGTTTTCTAAAAATTATAAATTAGTATGAGAAACAATTTGACTTCGGTATCGGCTAAAAGTTTTGTATCTAGTATTCAAATGTATTCAACAAGTAATTTTGGCTCGTGCGATGTGGTTCAAAACAAAAGAGGCCCAACCAAAGCCGAACTCACCCAAAAACCCGACATTTAGAAATAGTGTGAACCTAAACCGAACAGACACCGAAATGCCTACTTCGGTTTCGGTCAATTAGTCGGGTATATCTGTTTTTGTCAGACCCGAACCTAGGGAGCCGAAAGTAAACTTGGGCCTCCAATATTTGGGCTAGTAGACTTGATAAAACACTAAAAAACATAGCACATATAAGTTCAGTAGCAAAACTTGTGATGCACATGCAAATGTGGTAGCAATGCAAATATGGACTACAAAATTTTAGGCTACATTAGCAAAAGTTTGTCTAAAATAGCAAAACGATAAGGGGAGGACTACAAATAAAAGTGCAGTCAAGAAGAACCATACATAAGTACTCATGCCGTCTTAAATTTATGTATGAGTTTACCTTTAGCAACCTCGTCGTCTTTCATTAAATCTTTTAATGTATCCATAGCAATGTTTTTACTTGATTTACAAACCCAATCTTGTGTGCCCGCCACGAAAGCCTCTCACAGTGGTCAGGGTAGGGCTGAGCTTCACCACCCGTATGATCCTAAACAAACGTATTAAGACAAAAAGTAAGTGAAACAATATACCATCTTTGTTACAGTAGCTAGAAAACAAAAAGACCATCCATCAACAAGTTAAAGAAACAAATGACACTTTATCAAAGTAGCAAATTGTTCCATTATTCACTTTGCTGGTTTGTCATAGTAGCCATGCAACTTAAAAAATGAATTAGTTCACTTTGTCATATTAATAACAAACTCAAGTCATGCATTATGCAGAGCTACAACATGAACTAAAAAAAATAGTTCACGACATGGTCCCTCAAGGTCTAGAACAAACATGGTCCATCTTCAGTTAATAAATGAATAAGTTCACATCAATATGAGTCGACATGTTATATTATCTTTCATAAATATCTTGTAGCGCTAATTTTTATCATTTATCCTCGACTATAAAACTACTGTTTAGTAACTAATCCAAACACACCAAATTCAAACATGTCTCATATCTCATATACACACCATAAACAACAGATCGGCTAAATCTTCAAAATAATCACAGGGTTTAAGACGTCCCAGAACAGGACATGCTGTCACACGACTAATGCAAAGTGTTTTTGTTTTTTGATGGAATTAAGGTTCTTGAAGATAAGTTGGTTGCAGCCAAGGATTCAAACGACGAGTTATTGAAGTTGGACAAGAGTTGGTAGATTTACACGGGGTTCTATTAAAAATCGTTGCTGATTTATTAGTGATGAATGGGATGATATACACTAACAACAATTATTCATATTGGCGATCATTCCTTTGTTCAGGTATGGCTAAATGATTATTTGATCCTAATGGGGCTGTTTGGAACTACTAGTTATTTTATTTATTTATGGTGTTTGAGATTGCCTATCCTACCAAACATCCCCTTTGTCTAAGTGTAACTGCAAATGACCCAGCAGGTTGTAAATAGTATTCAAACGGTCAACGGAGTTATTAGTAGCACAATCTGAAACATGAGTATAGCTCACTATACTTCAACGAGCCTTATGCAATGAAAATGATTCGTCACCTAAATATGAGATCAGCATAATTATGATCTGTCTGTAGTTATTTATTAACTATAGTGTGTTTTACTATTCAGAAAAGGATGTCAATTTGTCAAACTAGACCGGACTCTACTTTATCGGTGTTCATAGTCGAGCTAATTAATCAGTTTATTTTCTAATTATCAACTTCATTTATTTATTTGGTTAGGATGAATCATACTTTCTTTAGCTAGACTATAAGGTGCTTCAACAACATCATGAATTTGTCCATCGAAGTCTGAAGAAACAAGGTTAGAGTTGATGGTTTGTTGGAATTATGATATTATGACATTCATATAAAATAAACCAAACATATCAAGTGAGCATAGCGGAAGCAATTATAACAAGATCATATAACATGTAATTAATTAATTTATATTAAATAGTAAACATACCTTTGTGATTATAGCCCGAACAAGAATCAAATTGCAATCTTCAAATCAAGAACCCTAATTAGGGTTTATGTGGATTATAAGAATTACCCCTTACCTCTTTTGTAATTCAATCCAAGAATCAAACAAGAGTGTGTTTGAATCGCGTTCTTGTACACACGTATTAATTCAAGAAAAAGTTTATGCAAGTAAATTAAACACAAAACTTTGTAGATCAATATAAATCGAATCCCTTATGGGATTGTTTTGATGGATCGACTAGGGACAAAAAGAAGGAGAGAAAACACCAAGATGTGTGTGTACAAGTTATATGAAAACAATGCATCTTGGGTTTGCTTATATACTAATTGAAACTTGGAGCTCAAGGCACAAAGGAGGTGTGGAAACCCCTTGGCCGATCGGTTAGGACTCCCCAAAGGGATTCCGGAACCTTCCCTTGTTTCCAAATATTCATTAGTATTAATTTCCTAATCTTCGTCTAACGGTCGTTAGTCATTCTCCGTTAAATACTAACGGTCGTTACTAGTTTTGTGTTTATTAATAATTATATATAACATTTATAAATAATTATTTCTTTTACTCTTCATACATATTGTGTGCAATCCCGCGATCTCGAGTTCGATACTAACACACGACTATTATTATAATGTCTATAAAACTAACATGGTTGACCTCTAAAAATTACTGTATTTATCTATTAGAAGCTGAAGTTTGCAACATTGACGCCAACCAATGGAGACAGCTTGGTCATGTACTCATGTTTCTTACTGGAATATTGGATGCAACGTCACTTTTCTCAACAGTTTTTCATTGGATAAGGCGTACAGGAGACAAAAAAATATGTTTTTTTTTTTTTCAACTTCATTATCTTTCTAACCTTCGACATTTAACTATATAATTTAGGGTTCTCCTGAAAGGATTTGATCTCCTTCCGAAGAAGTAGAATGTGATATTTGTTACTAGTATCAAACTTTGAGAGTCCTAAATGGTTATTTAAGTGTATCTGGACCTTCCCCAATCGGAAAGAGTACATGTCTTCTGAAGGTCAAGATATTTTTTACCCTGAATTTCCATTGTTGTGTTCCTATTCGATCAATTAATCTTTTACAGTCCAACATGTTCATTATATTCAATGAATTCGAATAATGTTACAATATCAAGTTAAACAACTAACAATAAGATTCCAAAACAAAATCTAATCATATAAGATTAAACTGTTTACTTCATCTTATAAATTTAAATGAGTTAGCTACGCATGCCAAAACTATGAATTTTTAATAGCATAAGATTAAACTCTGGATTGATCTAAATTATCGATACACAAAAACAACATGCCGTAACTAAATTTTGTATACAAAGATGATCATGTCTACGCAAAAACTATATATGGACCTTTATCACATGCGTCAAACATAATTAAAAAACCAAAATTGAGAGCCGTAATTAAAACAAAAACAAAAAATAACCTATCTAATTTTTAATAGATAAAAGTTTTTATTAAAAATTTATACAAAAATCCCATGCGTGAACAATCCTTATAACTAGTATCTTCTTTTTAATAATGAAAAATTGCCGATCAAGTCATATTGCAACAAACCCTTCATATGGACATATTTTAAATAATTTTAAATTTTACAAAAAGAGACTCCAGTTATGGAGGATCCCAGTTGAGGGGGATTAAATGCAATTTTTTAAACTGACACGTTTCAATCAGACACAGCATAAACTCATTATAGGATACTACGAGAACGTAGAGGCTATGTTAAAGCCCATTTACAGAAATAAAGATCTGCCCTATTAAATGAATAATGCAATGAACGATCTTGTTATCCAAGGAAAGCTACATTAGCAGGATTTTTATTTTTTGCACCTCATCCGTTAGATATTCTTTCCACTTCACCATCGTTATGTTTGTTTAAAATGGGATAACTGATGTGAATTGGGTTTTGTTCATTGCCCAGGCAGAGAAGAAGAAGCGTAATACCTAGGGCTAAGTTGCAGGAAGCACTCTGGAAGAAGAAAATTCAGAGATAGAGCCTGGGCTGAACGACTAGCAGAGCTGGAGCAGCAGCTCGAGGAAGAGAAAAAGAATACTGCTTAATTCTAGTCATTCATATTTCTTAACGGATTAATATTTTAAAAATCCAAGATTTTGTTGATCATGTTATCTTGTACTTGTTTGAATGATGTGCCGCCGGCATCTTCTTTTTTTTAAATTTGTTCATTTGCATCTTTAGTTTTATAAAACAGGTATTAGCGCTTTTGCATCTTTTTATTTATTGATATGCACAGATTTCCTTTCCGTGATAGGTTTTGGATTTGGGTTAGCTTCTGTGTATTTTCGCTCTAAATGATGCTGGTCAACTCAACTCGCCCATGCCTCATTTAACTTAAGTTTTGGTTTCAAGCTTTAGCTATGTATTCGTAGATGTCCACTTAAGTATTACAACTTGAATTCTAATTCATTTGCGAACTGTTAGGTAACTTAATATATGATGTGATTATATGCCGCTGAACATCACGTTTGTATTCCTACTTGCAATATTTGGAATAACACACATGTATTGTATAAAGTTCTCTCCCCGAAATGACTAAATATGTTTTAAAGATGATTTCGCCTCTTTTCATTTTAATGTTATCAAGAAATAATGGATCTCGTTTTTCGAGTTACTGGCTACATTGAAAACCAAATTATCAAGAGCGATTATGTTTCATAACAATCGAATTACCTTTGTAAAAGTAAAACATGAATTAGTTTGTTATAGTAACAAACTAAGGTCCAACACGAACAACTATAATCAATGTTTTCTGAACGTTACACGTTGATTATTAATACTCAAGAGAAGCGGCCAATAAGAACAAAGCAGACAGTTTATTTGGAAATAGAAATTGGGGAGCGTTACAATTGACCGTGGAGGAAGCTTAGCAAGGTCTCCTTTGGTTGCGTCTTAATAGGAGTAGATGGACCTTTGCGAGCCTCCAACATTTCTTCTAAGTGCACTGGTTTACACCAACACCTCCAATTCAAAGACCGACAATTGGGGCATGTATTTGATGCTCGCCATGCTTGCTCTTGCTTCATTGATTGGATAATGTCCTCATTGGATAGATGATCTGATTTCGTAAACCAAAAAAGATTAATATAAATAACATGACAGAACAACATACTGAATGAAAACAAAAAGGAAAAATCAGTCATACCGTCAATCCAAAAATCAGCCGGTGAAAAACATGTTATTATAATAATAATAATAATAATAATAATAATAATAATAATAATAATAATAATAATAATAATAATAATAATAATAATAATAATAATAATAATATATTATTATTATTATTATTATTATTATTATTATTATTATTATTATTATTATTATTATTATTATTATTATTATTATTATTATTGTTATTGTCTATGAGACAATTTATAAATACATTATTAACAACAACCAGACACACTAATAAAAAGATACGCCAATATGCCAACAACAAAAAAGTAATACAAATCAGTTGTAACTAACCAAAAATGAACTACAGTTTGAGTTATTAGTATCATATATATCAATTGTTGGTATTTGAAATTAACAATACTTTGAAGGTAAATAAAAATATACATTGAAGAAGAAAGCGTATTGAAAAGAGAAAAGAAGGTAGATAAAAATTACCATAACGTTCAAGATTCTTTTTCTTGTGGTCATCATGATCAGACGATGACAACTTTTGAACTTGGTTTGATTCTGCATGTGGAATTGAAGAAAAAATCAATTTCAATAATTATTTTCTAGATTATACTCTTCTTAATATCACAACTCAACTCTCGACTCTTAAAACTACGAGCATGCTCTATGATCAAACAAAGACATCATTGTGTAAAAATTTAGTAGACTAAAGTAAATTATTGGCCTCCAAACCCACCAAACACATTATCACTACTAATTAGGGCAATCACATGTTGGAAGACATAAAACGGGCTTTAAACCAACCGCGACCACGAATCTTTTGACACCTTAAACGTAACCTGCCGCGACCTTAAATGTAACGTTTGCCATCACACCATCCGACCGAGTGGTGACAATGCAAATGATAAAACTGAGCATACCCACAAAGACCATCATGCAATATAATCCTACCGTCTCAACAGCCTAGAACACACATCCGAACACACAGAATGTCAACATCTTGAGCTGAAACCGAACCCGAAACTCGAGACCTAGACCATGATCACCCACTACCATAAACAACAAATTAAGATCTGAACCACAACCGGCACCAAAATGATATCCGAACCATGCATACAAGAAGAAACAAAAGGAGAACGAGGTAAAAGGGTGGTGATTGAGAAAAAGAGGTAGGGTATATAGGGTTTGTTTGGAAGAGAGAACAAAATAAGAGTTTGTAAACAGTTAACATTATTACCGACAACTAGACAAACTAATACAGATACGCCAATATGCCAACAACATAAAGGTAAAACAATCATTTGTAACTAACCAAAAACAACTAAAGTTTGATTTAATATCATATATATATTAATATTTGGTATTTCAAACTAAGAACATAAATTAACAATAATCAGAAGGTAAATAAAAAAATACCGAAAAGAAAAGACAAGGCGATAATATCAAACGTACCATCTCCATCAAGATTCTTTTTCTGATCGTGATGATTAGACCATGACAACTTCTGGTGTTGGTTTGATTCTGCAAGTAGATTTGTAGAGAAAACACAATAACTCAACTTAACAATCATTTTCGGGATTTTTACAGGTAGCATAAAATTTTATAATTGCTTCTCAAAATGGAAGTTGATTTCAGGGCCAATTCTAAGACCAAAAATATACTAAAAACAAGTGTTTGACACCCTTGATACTATAGTATAAATGCAGTGAACGCGTTGTTAGAGAAAAGATTGGGTCCTATGCAGACTTGTTTTGTAGCTCACTTCCATGAAAACGGAAAAATATAGAAATCAACATGGAACCAAAAAGAGGTAACATACCATCAAAGTCAACAGCATCGATGTTCTTCTTTTGATTTTGAGAAATAGAGTGAACATCCATTTTTTCAATTGGTTTGATTCTATATGCAAGAATTCAAAAGAATTGGAAATTCTAATTGTATCCAAGAAATTAGTAGCAAAATATTATTGATAATAGAGATACCACTTATCTAGACAATAAAGTAAAATCTGTTGGGATAATCCCGATCATTACCTCATAGATTCTAAGTTAAATAAGGTCGAAGGACCATTTACTCAATATATAGAAACTGTAGTTTAGGGACTAGTTTGTAATTGACACAAACCTGTAAAGTTGTGTCTGTTGGTTTGGTGTAACCACCACCACCACCAACGATTACCAACCATCACCACCAAGGGTTACAATGGTTCAAGGTGTTGGTTGGATTAGTATAAATAGGGAACAAATGTAACCAATTGTAACAATATCAATTACAGATTTCTCATAATAACAAATTTAGTATTTGTGTTTGATTTCAGCGATCCTGATTATACCTGTGTATAACCATCAAAATCCCAATACAACAATATACAGTGGCAAATTATATTGCAGCTTCTGTAGAAAAATGATGTAATAACAATAACAGTTATTTTCAGGTAGTAAAGGTGTATTGATTTGCTAAAACATAAACTTGGGGATTAAATTTTAACTAGTAAAGCTTTGTTCATGTATTTATTCATTTCAAACGAATAATCAAAAGCACATCCTAAACTTCCAAGATGAGGAGAGCTACTAAATTGATCTTAAAAGAAATCAGGCTTGGTTTCTAGTTATGAACCTCCTAGAGGACGAGAAAGAAATTGATGCTACATACCTTAATAGATAGATTATAGATAGAATCGAGATGGATGTTAGACACAGCAAACCACAATAATCATCTAAGAAAAAGTTCATCATGAACTAACTGCTCTGGATCAACAAAGAAGAAGAAATCGATAATGTAATAACTAGCTATTAGAAACACGCAAAGTTGTGCAAACAACAAGGAAATTCGCAACATAAAATCAAGGGGTTCAATTAGGGTTTTGTTGCGGATCGTCAAACAAAATTAACATATATAAACAATCGATATCCAGATCGAATTCAATCAAATACCAACATGTATATAAATATGGCCGAGCTGAGTACAATGGACTAAAGATGACAAGAACATGCATCATTAATTATTTGTCCTAGCTAGCTAATTATGTATATAAAAAAAAAGGCTCAAAACTATAAACCTGCTAGATGACGAGTAAGAATAAAACCTTCGATGCTACATACCTAATTGAATCGTTAGAGACAATGATAAACAAAAAACTCTGTCGTACTATATGCATGGGCTTATGGGCTATCTGTCTTTAGAAAAAGTTTATAGGGCCAAAATTTTGGTCTTATGAGGTGTATTAACTTAAATTCATGGCTTAGCTTTATTTGAATTGGGAAATTAAAGCGCATATCGGTGGCAGTGTATAGTTTTGATGAAATCCGGTTGCATGAATATTACGTTTGTGTGTTTATTTAAGTAACGATAGAATCGTGTATAGTTTTGAAAAATCTAATGAGTACTTAAGTTTTGGTTTCAAGTTTTGAAAAATCTACTGGTAGATGTCCACTGAATATATGTTTTAAAGATGATTTCACCTCTTTTCATTTTAATGTTATCAAGAAATAATAGATCTCATTTTTCGAGTTACTAGCTGTAACAATTCGCATTTTTTAGGATAATTACTATTCCCGGAAAATTTCACTATTCACTTTTACTATTCATTTTTCCCGAAAATTTTCCCAAAACTTGATTTTTGTTTCTTGGGCTCGAGTGATAAATCATTTCCATGGCAAATTAAAAGTTTGACATTCATAAGCTCATTTTCGTGAAAGTTATTAAGGAATTACACGGGATTACACGTTTTAGGGTAAAACGTCATTCAGAAATTCTACGCACAACGAAATTCGGTCGCGTTAATTTTCCCCGTATCAGAAAAATGTTTGACACACTCATGATTTATTTGAGAATAAATCATGACTGAGAAAAACATGACCAAAATAAACCTCGGCAGTGAAAAACTGGAATTTTCAGTTTTTAAGCGTTTTTACTCAGTTGTAACCTTAGCCTATACCTGCACCGCATTTCTAAGACGATTTAAGTTTTCAACTTTTTAGAAAAAGTCAACACATTTTTCCCTCCTCCATTGACCAAAAATCATCCCTTGATTTTATAAGTCATTCCTTGATTTTTAGGCTTACGGTTTGATGTTTAAAAGACATTTAATACCAACCGACACTAGACTGAGCCCAGTCTAGACATTATAAGTCTTTTTAAATCAATTATATCATATTAGAAAAGTAACATTTTACTTTTCTCAATTTTACGCAATATTCGTACATTTTACGTATTACGCGTTTTAGACCCGTGTTTCCAGTTTTAGCAGGGTTTTACCACCCAAATGGAACCTACCACTCATTTTATATTTTATTATGGAACATATGGACATGTTTAACAATACTTTCAAGTTCCATAATTTTACGACACCCGGTTTTACGTTTTGAGGCTTTATCATTTACGATTGGCATTTTACGGAGTCGAAACTAGCTCCATAACTTGGATAATATCATCAAAAAGCTAAACCTTCCTCCCCAAGCTTTGTGAACCGCCTCTAGGGGGGGGGATTCACACTTGTGGCTTGATCTTATGCATTGAGTCATAAGATGATGACAAGTGTTCACCTTGCTCTCCAAGGTTGGACTAGTCAAGGATTCAAACCTCCTCAAGACCTTATTTAAGCCCCCTCCCCCCTTCCTTGTGCCGTCCATCACCAACACCAAAACCATTCCATCCTTAGCTTATTTCCTTCAAAGTTCTAGCAAGGTTCAAGTGATTCTTCAAGGTAGAAACTCTAGTTAGGTTATCATTCACCAAAACTCTTCCATAACCTCATATACTTGGTGATTTCTCTTGAGTTTAAATCCACTCAATTCACCTCAACCTTCATCATCCATCTTTCAAGATTACAAGGGTAGAAAGATTGCATGAAGTGAAGTGGGTTGAAGCAAGTCTATCAAAGTCCTTTTCCTTACATGTTAACTTCCTTTCATCTTTGAAAGCCAAAAGTTGTAAGCCAAACCCTAACATGATTCTTGTTAAATAATCATATTCATGTTATTTACATATTATTTGTGCTATATTATGTCTTGTATTCATGTTCATGATGTATAAAAGTGAGTAAAACAAATTATTGTACATGATTGATAAGACAAGTTACTATAACAAGCAAACTAGTGACTTTCTTGGTAAGACCTGATCAAAATGGTAAAAATATGATATTTTATCATTACATATTACAGTAGAGGACTTAACAAGGAAACCGTAGCAACTTGAACCACCCAAAACGAGTATACGAGTCAAAAGTTACGCCCATTTGAAGTTACCAAAGATTTCCGGCAAAACTGCCTAAATAGCATTCTGATCAAATTTTGATTTTGAAAGTCCCACTTCTGGTCCGATTCATCAAAAAGTTAAAACACGAAAGTTGTCCGGAACGACGTTTTCGTTCAGGAATAAAGAAGCTCGAGCCCTGAAAACGCTTTCCGAGTGATAAAATTCTTCAAATTCTTAACAGCCATTTTTAGACCAAAGTCACTATATTATAGTTATGATTTATTAAGACCAAGAGGTCTTATGACCTATACTCAAGACCACCACCATGGCTAGAGCCAAGGTTGTGTCTCATGACCTTGGAACAAGGACCAAAGGTCATGGCTAGGCCATGACGAAATGACCATACAAACTTACTTAGGCGTAAACATGAAACAAGGAATTAGGCGATAACTTGAACAAGCAATTTGGATCTACTTCACTTAAAAAGGAACCATGAGATATTACAAAGAGAAAATGGTCATACAAGACTTATGAAACTACCCCTAATAACAATCTTCATGTACTAATAAACTTTCCTAAGTTTATTCAAATATCGGACATGTAACTTTTCGGATCAAAACATATATATATATATATATATATATATATATATATATATATATATATATATATATATATATATATATATACTTTATCAACTACTACAATAGTAGGGAGCCTCATGTGAGGAGTTCATTATGTAAGCCGTCGAGTTGAGTTGTGGATTTACGAATTAAAGTGTCCTGGCTCCTCGAACGCTTACTAACATGACTTCTGAATTATGTCGGCCCGAACGGTAGTAAACGATATATAAACATACATATTTCATGAATCATTTCTTTCAAAGACTTACACTATACATCATACCACATCATGGACTAAGTGCAAGACATTTATTGGCGTGTTTATGTTTCCTTAGACATTATTTCAAACCTAAGTTACAACAATTATTCTAGGTTGCTCGTAGAAGTTCTTACGGCATATCCATCATTCTCATTATACATCATCCAACTTAAGGTGAGTTCATAGCCCCACTTTACATTACTTCAATGTTTTACAAACCCTTGGGGGGGAATACATGCTATTATTTTTCTACTCGAACACAATGCTTTCTACTGTATGCTATTCGACTATGTTTTATTATCACTAAGTAACATCCTTGCCAAACCAAGATCCCTTATTATGAACCATTTAATCACTTGCGAGGGTTACTTGCGAGTGAGCGCGAATATTGTGAATAGGCCTATTGGGATTGACGAATCCCATTTGTATTGACTAAGTTCAAACAAATGCATTAATATTTGAGACATTAGGTATGACGGCAAAGTACCTACCGGGATAACTCCGCCGATCGATACTGGTACACGTTAACGTTTTGGTGTCATAAGCTTAGTATTTGATAATAATTGTTCCGGGCGTATAACAACGTGGCCCATCTTTGTTTTCCAAACATTGATGTGAGTCTATAGCTCACACTACCAACATATTGTGTTCAAACGATTTAACTACAAACACTACGAATATTGTGTTCAAACGATTTAACTACAAACACTACGATTATTGTGTTCAACCGATTTAACTACAAACAATACGAATATTGTGTTCAAACGATTTAACTACAAACACTACGAATATTGTGTTCAAACGATTTAACTACAAACACTACGATTATTGTGTTCAAACGATTTAACTACAAACACTACGAATATTGTGTTCAAACGATTTAACTACAAACACTACGATTATTGTGTTCAAACGATTTAACTACAAACACTACGAATATTGTGTTCAAACGATTTAACTACAAACACTACGATTATTGTGTTCAAACGATTTAACTACAAACACTACGATTATTGTGTTCAAACGATTTAACTACAAACACTATACGATTATTGTGTTCAAACGATTTAACTACAAACACTACGATTATTGTGTTCAACGATTTACTACCAACACATTGTGTTCAAACATTAAACAAACTCTATGAATATCACTCAACCTTTGTGTTGACCTCTCAAGCATGTATTTCAGGTTCATGACGATCAAGGATGGCACGGAAGGGCACGGATACTCAAGAGGGTTATAAATTTTATTATCATTCAAAAACTCACTTAATGTGATTTGTAAACATGGAACCAATTGGGACCTCATTTTGTAACCTCTGATATTTATATAATTTGAATGATAAATCTCTTTAATACGACTCGGTTAGAGATCGTTTTCTATTATTGTGACTATTGTGCCGTCAAGTAACACCCAGTTCGAATTCCGCTGCATCCATGAATAGGGGGTGTTACACTAGCTACATGGACAACCAAATTATCAAATGCGATTATGTTTACCTTTCATAACAATCGAACTACCTTTGTAAAAGTAAAACATGCATTATTTTTTTATATTAACAAACTTGGGTCCAACACGAACAACTATAATCTATGCTTTTTCAAGTAACAGGCTTATTAACATTCAAGAGACGCAGCCAATAAGAACAAAGCAAACTATTTTCCAGAGAAGCGGCCAATGAGGAAGCTTAGCAAGGTCTCCTTGGTTGCGTCTTAATAGGATTAGATGGACCTTTGAGAGCCTCCCTCATTTCTTCGATGTGCACTAGTTTAGTTTACACCGACACTTCCAATTGAAAGACCCAAAACTGGTGCATGTATTTGGTGCCCGCCACGCTTGCTCTTGCTTCATTGATCGGATAATGTCCTCATCGGATAGATGATCTGATTTCATAAACCAAAGAAGATTAGTATAAATAGCATAACAGAACAACATACTAAAAAAAAATCATAAATAAATAAAAAATAAAAATAAAATAAAATAAAATTAAAAAAAAAACAAAAAAACAAAAAAAAAACAAACAAAAAACAAAAACTATCATACCATCAATCCAAAATCAGCCGGTGAAAAACCTGGCATCGAGAGTAATATGGATCGCGCCTTGCGGGTTTGTTCTCTCCGACGTTCTAAGCCTACAAGGAATTCACCCGATTATACATATTGTTTTTATCTATGAGAAAATTAAAAAATACATTATTAACGCCAATATGCTAACAACAAAAAAGTTATTAAAAAAAATAATAATAAAAAAATAATAATAAAAATCAGTTGTAACTAAAATGAACTACAATTTGATTTAATATCATATATCAATAGTTATTGAAATTAACAATCATGAAAAGGTAAATAAAAATATAGATTGAAGCAGAAAACGCATCAAAAAGAAAGAAAATAAGGTAGATAAAAATGACTATCCCCACTAAGATACTTCTTGTTCTGGTCGTGATGATTAGACGACAACAACTTTTGGAGTTGATTTGATTCTGCAAATAGATTTGAAGAGATTATTTTCAGGAATTCGATCCTACTGTGACGATATATCTGCACCCGATTGTAATCATTTCTTAAGGCTTAACATGACAAGTTGAAGGCCTATCCTATTGCATAAAAGGTTGTTGTCACCATACCATATATTAATACATGTTTATGATGCATTACACTTGATAATTAGCTAAAGTGATGTATTGTTGACTGCGTGGTCAGAAAATAAATGGGGTTGTTTTAAGACAGAGTAAAATAATCAACGGTACCCAATCCCTTCTTTTACGAGGTGAGGAGGAGGTGAGATCGATGTAGACAGCTTTACCCCTATCCGAAGGTAGAAAGACTAATTCTAGAGGACTTCCGACCTTTTTGCAGGGAGTAAGGATCGAACCCTCGCCTCTGTCTCCAAAGGAGTGGGGCCCTGCTTGTTTATGACTGAGTCACTAATAAAAATGCAAAAAATAGATCATAACTTCATGACAGTGTCACTAATAAAAGGTAACATACCATTAGAGTCAACAACATAGACGTTCTGCTTCTCCTTCTGGTATCCGGGAATAGTTGACCATTTTCTCTCATGTATTTCGGTACGGATGCGTATTTTCAAAGACAATGTCTTAATAATCAAGACTTATGCTTTTATTTTCTAGTGATGGGTAAGAATGTAATAACAATGTTGCAAACTTTCCATTTAAATTATGTAGTCGTAAACAAGTAACGTATTCTTTTACCACAAGACACCGGCCCAGCTAAACAGCCCAGGCTAACTCTATAGTTATATGCTTGCTTCAGGTCAGCGCCCAGGCTGCGGTGTGTATGACTTTTATAATGGGCTCGTGAATACTGTCTTAAGTGGTTTAATAAGACACTTCCACGCAAAAAGGATTCTTTTGTTTGTTGCAGGGTATGTATGTATTTTCAAGCACATATATACTACTCCATAATTACTCTTTATGATCAGCTTATTACTATATCTGTTTCTTGTCTTTAAGTTCTCCTTGTTCTGACAAGCCTGGTATGGAGTCTCTTGGATCTTGGTTAAAAGACGAGGGTACAGCTGTTGATGTTGTCTGGTTTCCTGACATGGATCCTAGAAGCAACAAAAAGCATCTTTATACCACCCCTGTGAAGAAGGAAAGGGTTGAGGCGTTCTTTGCTGCTGCAAACAACAACAACAACAGTCACATTGCTTATCTTGAGCCTGGATGTGATGTTCGCCAAGTCCTAACTGAGTAATTCTCCTCCTCTTTGCTTAATTGTATTCCTACTACATTCATTCTATTATTGTTTTCTATTCTAATCTAATAATGTTTATATATATGTCATTGTATATCAGGTCTGGAATCCTCACTCGTCGCCTTTTGATCAAAGACAAGAACAAGGCTGCTGTTATAGATGGTCCTGAAAATGTTATACCAATGAAGATGAAGAATCATCATCAGACGAGCTCAAGCGGTTTAGCACGAGAAGACGAAACAGCATCAGATGTTCCCGAGAATGTTATACCGAATACAAACAACAGAAAGAAGAAGAAGAACAAGAACAAGAACAATAATAACAATAATAATACTACGTAATCAGCTTTTAGTTCATTCAGAGCCACAAAAGACCCCCTTTTAAGACTCGTCAGAATGATAAGATGTCCCATAAGGGGAAGAATCAAGTTTGCTGAAAATGATGATGCAACGCAAGGCATAAAGGTAACCTTTTGAAACAAAAGTCGAGAGACTCAACTATTGAGCTGCTTGCTTAGTTGTTAATGCTTATCAAGATGATAATATGTGTTGGTTGTGTTCCTGTGGCACTTGTAAGCAAATTATGGAAGTGAACAATTAGTCTGAACCTTCTTTTAGTTATCGATATATTAATCAAAATCCAAGTCTTTTCATGTTTACAATTTCTTGGGTATTGCTCTTTCCTTAGCCAAATCAATCAAAACCCCCTTTAAAGTGTGCCTTTAAGGTATAAGTCCGGCAAAATATAAATTTAAAACTTGAATTAAAAATACCCCATACCACATAGTTCCGGCAACAACAAAAGTACAACGAAACGCACATCAGATACTAAAATAAAGGGTGTTGCAAATATGGTCCCTCAGTCATATTGCATTTGAAATGACAAAATTGCCCCTAACATTAACTTCCAATTGGATGGAAAATTGGTCAAAGGACCGGTCAACCCAATTGGGACAACCACAGGGACCACTGGTTTCATTTTTTGCGTTCTAGGACGAAACATGCAATTTTGCTACAACCACAAGGATGATTTATGTAATTTACTCAAATAATCGAGTTTGCAAAGTTCGGTGTGTTTTAGCCTAAAAAGATCAAAAACATTCTGCAACACAAATTAGAGGCTGTTTGGTTTATAGATGGGTTTATGATTAGAATTTGGATTTGTATAGGATTTGGGTTTGCATTTGAGGTAAGAGTTAAATATATTATATATCAAAATTTAAATTAAAAATTATTAAAATTAATAGTGAAGGGATAACAAAAAATGAGGAGGAAAAATAATGCAGTCTCACTTTTATCATAAAACCCTCAAAACCCCTAACTTTAACACATCCCTTTTTAGTATTAGTATCTAAACTCACATTCTAAAATACAACTAAACAATGAATTAATAGCTTTTAACCAAAAACCCAATAAAAAGAAAGCCCCTATAGTAAATTTATCTTTCAGAAATTAAAAAAATAATAAATTGTTGAGTTAATTTAGTATAGTGGTAGTATTAATTCTAATATGTCAAGTTTGGGGGTACTATTCTGCACGATTAAGAGTTGAGGGTACTAAATGATCGAGTTTGCAAAATTTGGAACGTGTTAAAAACATTCGCAACACAAGTTAACGGGAAAGAAAGTATTTGAGATTTGTCGGATTACCTCAAAATAAAACTTTTGAGTTTATCTCAGTTTTGTAGTTGTATGCAAATCCAAACACCACCATTCTTATAAATAGACCCCTTTTCTTCTTCTTCTTCTAGAGAGAGTAAAGAAATCGAGAAAGAAAACAATGGAAGAAATCAACGTAATAAAAGGGAGGCTCGGGTCCACTATCAAAGGCTTCGATTATCTTCCTTGGACCGATTCCGAGACTGTTCTAGTATTTTTATTTTTATTTTTTTTGTTAAGTTTAACGTATGTAGTAATTACTAAGATTGTTTTTTGTAGCAATTTTGTTTATTTGGTTGTAGTTGCCATTAGCCCATTCAGATAGTTTTTTTTAGCAAAACCATTTGTCCATGCCTGTCAATATGATTTTTTTTTTCTTCTTTCTTGTCGGTAATTGTCATTCGCGCATTAATATAGTTTCTTTAAGCTAGTTTATATGTTGACAAGTGCCATTCACCCATAAAGATGGTTGCTTTAAGCAAGGCATATATGTCGGTTCGCTCATATAGATGCATGCTGAAGCAAGGTCTTTGATGGTTTCAGGATGATACAGAAATACTAATTCGTTAGATATTTAATGTCTTAAAAGGGTCTATCTTTTCGTTATGTAGACATGTAGTGCTGATGTGTAGCTTTTCCTTCAATTAATGCCATGTATTGATGCAAAACAAGTTATCTAAATGATGGCAAACATGGGCGTTTATTGAATTATTTGAAAGTTCATGTTGAAAACAGGGTCGGAATGGTCATTTTAAAACCGTATCAAAAACATGTCTTCTCTGGTCAGGTCAATCCTACCTTTTTCCCCATTTTGATTCCCTTCCTTTCTTCACTTCCCTTCCCATCCCGCTTAACTAAAAACACAAGTCAACTTTTGCTACCATATTTCTTGATCAATTCTGTATGCTTGACTTGTGGTACTAAACTAGCTGAATTTTCACCTGATGACATTGTTATAATATCTGATGTATAGATAGTTTCTTTAAGCTAGTTTATATGTTGGCAATTGCCATTCACCCATAAAGATGGTTGCTTTATTGGTTGTTAGTGCTGTGATCTAGGGTATTTATAGACCTCCTTGACTATGATAACATTGATGTAATATATATGGTGTGTTAACTTACAGTGCATATGAATTTTGGGTGTTGTGACTATTTGTTCGCCTACATGTGTTTCTTCTTAACTTTGATATAGTAGTTAGCTGTTGGGTTACTGAAAGGTTACCAAAAAAAGTCATTGTAAAGTCCCTTTCTTCTATTTTGATCTATCCAATAGCTAAGTTAGACTAAAGATGGGTATGAAGAATCTAATGCTTTTGCTTTGTGACATTTTTGTTACAGCTATGGGACTGCAAGTTTGCTTGTTGTTCTTCTGAGGAACAGAAAGATGCCATCCGTTATCCCTATTCGTGGGTTCTTGTTCATTCTAGGCAACCTGATGACATATATCGTGGGATCACTATGCTTAAAGGTGAACAAACATACTATGAATTTTTATATATGTTGTTTGATAATGGTATTTATTTCTTTACCTCCTCATCACTTGGACGATGGGTATTGGACAAGTCTTGGATAATTTATATTTTATACTTCGATTTGTGGCAGATTCAATAGAAACCACTAGTAACCCCACTCAAAAGAAAAAAGAGATGTATTTACGTGCTGTTGGGCTTTATAGATGTCAGCGATACACAAAGAGCGCAGAACTTGTTGATATGTGCTTAGAGGTACCAATCATGTTGAAAACACCACCCTATATAGTTTCTTTCTCTTTTTGCGTGGTTTTTTCCATCATATTTCCGGTGCTAAAAAAATGCAGATCAAACCTGATTGTTGGAAGTCACTTTTTCTGAAGGATGCAATTGCATATCGTCGTAAGAAAAGTAAGTCAAAAATGTCGTAACTTGTACATGTCTCCAAGGGTACATATATAATGTAATATTTGTTTGGTAAGTTGAGTGTTTTGTTGTTGTAAGCAGCAGAACCAAAAACAAAATGCATACTCGTTGATTCTGCTGCCACGCCGGTCGAATTTTTGACTGGCATACTGACAGCAACTACTTCCTGCTCTTCATATCCTACATGGGGCATTGAGGTCATCCTTGTTCTATACACTTAGTCTCTCTCATATTGATTTTTATTTTATTGATATATACATTACTCACTACACTCATAACTAAATGTAAGTTTTTTTCAACAGAATGTACCTAACTGGATGCGTCCAATAACTTTAAAGAAATCTATTCAACATACTATAGAGATAGGTAAATCGCTATATCTTCAGACTTAACATGCACTCACTTGTATGCGACATGGAATTTATTCGGTTTATGCTATTATGCACAGATGCATCTTCCTTATGGGTTGTCGCCGCCTCAGCAGCTGTCGGTTTTGTGTTTGCTGCTGTGTTTTTTCGCTGTAAATGATGTTGGTCAACATTATGCGTTGTGTTAAGATATTATGTAATGAGTATTTGCTAACATTATTTGGGATACAATAATTTTGCCAGACCATGTGAAAATTTACAACTTGAAATTGAAAAATCTGCAATTAGTAGGGTGCAACTTAAGATATGATGTGTTCTGGTATCTAGTGACCTCTTTATAATAATAAATGTCTTATACTCTATTACTCTTTAGTAGATCATTATCTATATTTACTGTCGTGCAAAATTTTATCATTCCAAATCTTGTGGGTAGTTTGGGCCGTATCAAATAGGTCAAGCTAATCTGAGCTTGCTTTAAAAGGGTCAAACCTTGTACACATTTGTGGGTCTTCAGATAAGGGTTTGAAACAACCACGAGGATACCCGATTGTATCATGTACATCCGAGCCAATGGCTCACCTAGCTTCATACATTTTTCTCATATCAAAAAGGTAATTCTTAATATTTCATACTTTCTGTTTTGTTAAATGCATGTTCGTGTATAGAAATACTTAACCATACTAGCAAACTCTTAACTAAATGTGGAAATTGTAAACAATGATGATTCCTACTTCCAGATTCTCTAACATTGGGTTTTGTTTACTGAGATTGAATTGTATTCATGGCTTAGGATTGCAAGAAACTGGTAAGCACCAATGCATGTTCGGTTCGGGTTTAGGTAATGAATCCTGATCTCCAGTGAAGTTCATGGAAGTGTCATTATGCATGTACTTAGAAAGGGTCAAACAAGTTATTTAAATAACAGGTTTTAGTTTAACATTAGACATTAGATGATTCAATTTTGTTGTCAATGGTATGCAACCCCCATCATGTAGGTTCCAACACCCTTTATGTACCTCTGTTAACAGCAGAAAATTTCGTGTTGATGCATCAAAAGTTTGAATTAAGTGGTTATCAGGGAAGTCTAAATGGTCCAGGCTGCATATATTATTGGAACAACAATACTAAAAGCTCAAGAATTGTGGGTATTTAATAAAGTTCAACAATATTGTTTTAGTATAATTGTTTTAGTATTTAAGAAATTTAAAATGTTCTACAAATGACTGTTTTGCCTTTACACCATACAACTTTTGATATAAGGCAACCATTAAAAATTTCTTTTATATAGGTGGAAGATCAACGATGGATGAAATGCAGTCACACTTAGATTACTACACATATTCATCATGTTCAACAAGTAGTCCCGTTAGTAGATTACACTCAAAATAATTTCTACTACTTTAGAAAACCGCATTGTTCAGAATAACCAATTTAGTTTGAGGATTGACCGGATTAGGATGACATAAAAATCCCGTGCGTGCAAAATGTAGCCGATTTTACATGTAAGGTATCATAGTAATCACAAGGTAAATTGCGCGAAAATGTAGCTGATTTTTTACCAATAACATTGACTTTTTCTTGTGATCAAGTTTTTGGTCCGAGGCACTTTAGATGGAACTATATTTGAGAATATTATTTCCAAGTGAAGGGAGTTAATAATGCACATCAGTTCTAGCATTACATGCTATGGTTCAATGGCATGGCTTTTTAGCCACAAACTATGCGACCATGCTTAATCATGGTGTAGCATGGTCTATGTAAGTTATTTTAAAAAGCATTTGTATCTAGAAATCACAATTGATGTATACTAGACGAGTACCCGTGCATAGCAACGGAACTTTCTAGCGGCAAACAACTATAATTTCGATATTGTAGTTAATAGTTTCGTGTAACGTTTACACATAAAACGTGAGATATTAAAATTTTATTGAAAAAAGTTGTAACGTGTGAAAATATCAAAATGTATAGCTACAAATTCTTCCAAGAACGTATGATAGGCAACTAAATTCCATCATCTATTAGGAATTTGTTGCATCACAATATTGATAAGACAATTGCCATCTTCGTAGACGTATATGAGAGGCTTACAATCACATTATGATAAGATGATGTTCAAAACATTAAAGTTGGCAATGGCTTTAGTAAATGTGTTGTACATGTAAGCAGTTTACACATATAAATGTTATTTTTGTTAAACCATGGTTTGAACCCACCGCCACACAGACCCAAACCACGTTAAGCTCTCCCTTTTCAGGAGGTTGCAATAACATTATGATCAGATGATGTTCAAAATATTAAAGTTGGCAATGGCTTTAGTGAAGGTGTTGTCCAGGTAAGCAGTTTACACATATAAATGTTCAGATTATACTCTAAAACATATGGTGTTTTTGTTTTCTAAAAATTATAAATTAGTATGAGAAACAACTTGACTTCGGTATCGGCTAAAAGTTTTGTATCTAGTATTCAAATGTATTCAACAAGTAATTTTGGCTCGTGCGATGTGGTTCAAAACAAAAGAGGCCCGACCAAAGCCGAACTCACCCAAAACCCGATATTTAGAAATAGTGTGAACCTAAACCGAATAGACACCGAAATGCCTACTTCGGTTTCGGTCTATTAGTCGGGTATATCTGTTTTTGTCAGACCCGAACCTAGGGAGCCGAAATTAAACTTGGGCCTCCAATATTTGGGCTAGTAGACTTGATAAAACACTTAAAAACATACATAGCACATATAATTTCAGTAGCAAAACTTGTGATGCACATGCAAATGTGGTAGCAATGCATATATGGACTACAAAATTTTAGGCTACATTAGCAAAAGTTTGTCTAAAATAGCAAAACAATAAGGGGAGGACTACAAATAAAAGTGCAGTCAAGAAGAACCATACACAAGTACTCATGTCGTCTTAAATTTCTGTATGAGTTTACCTTTAGCAACCTCATCGTCTTTCATTAAATCTTTTAATGTATCCATAGCATGCAATGTTTTTACTTGATTTACAAATCCAATCTTGTGTGCCCACCACGAAAGCCTCTCACAGTGGTCAGGGTAGGGCTGAGCTTTACCACCCGTATGATCCTAAACAAACGTATTAAGACAAAAAGTAAATGAAACAATATACCATCTTTGTTACAGTAGCTAGAAAACAAAAAGACCATCCATCAACAAGTTAAAGAAACAAATGACACTTTATCAAAGTAGCAAATTGTTCCATTATTCACTTAGCTGGTTTGTCATATTAGCCATGCAACTTAAAAATGAATTAGTTCACTTTTTCATATTAATAACAAACTCAAGTCATGCATTATGCAGAGCTACAACATGAACTAAAAAAAATAGTTCACAACATGGTCCCTCAAGGTCTAGAACAAACATGGTCCATCTTCAGTTAATAAATGAATAAGTTCACATCAATATGAGTCGACATATATAAGATGCTATCTCAAAGATTATATTATCTTTCATAAATATCTTGTAGCGCTAATTTTTATCATTTATCCTCGACTATAAAACTACTGTTTAGTAACTAATCCAAACACACCAAATTCAAACATGTCTCATATCTCATATACACACCATAAACAACAGATCAGCTAAATCTTCAAAATAATCACAAGATCCCATTTTCGGCTATTTTTTAACAGATTTCAAAAGATTAAAATAACAAAAGGCCAATAAAAAGAACAAACCTTATAAACCGATTTCAACATCAATGTGTTATGATCGATGTTTAAAGTACATTAAGCACACATGTCGAAAGATGTACACCAAAAACCACTGTGAGACGATAACAGAGCAACCGCGAGATGGTGATGGACAACCGAAACCACTAACTAAATAATAAAAAATCACCAAATACAAAAGCTTCCTAAACCAACAGCCAATACCACCAACCGAAACGACCTAAAACCACCTAAACCACCAAGAGATGGTGGCGGATTCGACAGATGCGGTGGCGAAGGCAGTGTCCTTGTGTAGTTGTGTGTGTTTTAAGGTTCACAAAGAGAAAGAAGGTGTTTGTGTATATGTCGTATATTGTCCCGGCTATTAGTAAATGAGTTAACTGTGTTTCCTAAACATTCTTCTTTTTTAAAAGAATTCTCATTAACTGTGTTTCCTATATTACTAATTGACCATATATAATTTACCTTTCACTAATTTGCCGCATATAATTTACGTTTTAAGTCTTCCTATTTGCCAAATTTGTTAGTCAACCATTCCTAAGATTGTGGTGTGCTATATAAGAGCATCCACTATGGTGTTTCAAGAATAGGTCTAGAAGCTTATGAAGAGGTCCAAGATTTTGTATACCATAGTGATGAACCATTTCATGTCTAGGTGGAATGAAAAGGTCTAGGATTTTGGAGAGGTCCAAGAAGTGTTTATTATCATTTTTTGATTTAATAGCATTAATTTATGTTGGAACAATTTATAAATCTTAAAAGCTTTAACCATAGTAGGAATAGGTTCATAGAATGCAAAGTTTTAAGAATTAATGACAATGTAATATGTGGCAATTTTATAAACCTTTTAAAAGGTCCATCATAGTGGATGCTCTAATTTCATAGGTCCAGAAATGAGTGTTGCCATAATGTGGTAGTATACCACTTAGTACATCCACTATGATAAACCTATAAAAAGGTTTATACATTTAAAACTTCATTAATTTATAAACCTTTTCAAATTATAAACCTATTTCTACTATGGATAAACCTATTCATAAACCATTTCATATCATAAAGCATCATACTTAACATTTACCAAATACTTAAATTTTGGGCCTCTTCAAAATCCTAGACCTATTCATGCCACATAGGCTTGAAATATACATCCACTATGGTTTATAAATTTTTAGACCTCTTCATCTTGTTATAGACCTTTTCACAAACCACCAGTGGATGCTCTAACCGAATATATAATTTTTTAATATAGTGAATATACCATATAAATAGTGACATTCCATAATGAAAACTCAGTTGACACCCATTCCATCCACAATAGTGATATACTATATAAATAGTTTCTTACTTTCTTATAATAGATCCATGCAATAGTCAAATATTGTTTTACACTAAACGTATTTTAAGTGTATAACATTAAACGTGTGGTGCTTTAAGTGTATGTATTAAGCAGGTGTTCACATTTTCTCACATTTGACTATTTTTCAACACTCAACATTTCACTTGACCATTTTCACTTTATATGTGTTAAGAAAGATTAAAAAGCATTTAAAGCGTCATGGGGCTTTCTGAGATACATTGGACTATGGTTCATGGGCTCATAAATTGCTAACCAAGCGACAATGGAGTTTTGTGTATAATTGGGATATTTCAACTAGCACTCTACTGATGGCCTTTGGTCAGTCAAATGCCTACTTTTAAGTCTCTTTAAGCATTCGTCATGGTTTAAGACGTCCCAGAACAGGAGATGCTGTCACACGACTAATGCAAAGTGTTTTTGTTTTTTTGATGGAATTAAGGTTCTTGAAGATAAGTTGGTTGCAGCCAAGGATTCAAACGACGAGTTATTGAAGTTGGACAAGAGTTGGTAGATTTACATGGGGTTCTATTAAAAGTCGTTGCTGATTTATTAGTGATGAATGGGACGATATACACTAACAACAATTATTCATATTGACGATCATTCCTTTGTTCAGGTATGGCTAAATGATGATCCTAATGGGGCTGTTTGGAACTACTAGTTATTTTATTTATTTAGGGTGTTTGAGATTGCCTATCCTACCAAACATCCCCTTTGTCTAAGTGTAACTGCAAATGACCCAGCAGGTTGTAAATAGTATTCAAACGGTCAACGGAGTTATTAGTAGCACAATCTGAAACATGAGTATAGCTCACTATACTTCAACGAGCCTTATGCAATGAAAATGATTCGTCACCTAAATATGAGATCAGCATAATTATGATCTGTCTGTAGTTATTTATTAACTATAGTGTGTTTTACTATTCGGAAAAGGATGTCAATTTGTCAAACTAGACCGGACTCTGTTGTAGATTTGGGGTAATAGGTATCCTGATAGCAATTAGAAGTCACGAGAAAACGTTTTTAGATCGATTAATTGGAGTGGATACCAATTAACAATCGGATAAAATCTAATTGATTCAAGTTTGTGTATGTTGTTCTGTGTTTCTGTAAATCAGAGGAAAAAACGTTACTTTTCCTTCTGTTGTTCTTCCGTATATTCAAGTTAGGGTTAACTGCCTTTTGGCAGTTTCAGGGTTTCAAGCTGTCAAATTTAGTCCCTCAATTTCCGAAAATTCAATTTTCTGAGGAATTTTTGACATAGCAACTTAGTGGAAATAAAAAATTTTCCAGCTGACCTGGCAGCTCGACCCCAGCCAGGGGCGCTGCCCCTTGGACCCTGCCAGGGGCTGCCGCCCCTTGGACCCTGCTTCTTTTAGGGGCGTTGCCCCCGAACCCCCACCAAGGGGGCTACCGCCCCCTTGGAACCCCCGTTAGTCCAGTTAATATTCATATAAGTGTCGACCCTTATATGTATATTAAACTCAATCTATTTTACACTAAAATACCAACAGACTCTACTTTATCGGTGTTCATAGTCGAGCTAATTAATCAGTTTATTTTCTAATTATCAACTTCATTTATTTATTTGGTTAGGATGAATCATACTTTCTTTAGCTAGACTATACGGTGCTTCAACATCATGAATTTGTCCATCGAAGTCTGAAGAAACAAGGTTAGAGTTGATGGTTGACCTCTAAAAATTACTGTATTTATCTATTAGAAGCTGAAGTTTGCAGCATTGATGCCAACCAATGGAGACAGCTTGGTCATGTACTCATGTTTCTTAATGGAATATTGGATGCGACGTCACTTTTCTCAACAGTTGTTCATTGGATAAGACGTACAGGAGATAAAAAAATATGTTTTTTTTTCAACTTCATTATCTTTCTAACATTCGATATTTAACTATATAATTTAGAATTGGGAAAATGACAGGAAAATGCATCAAACTTGTCATTTTTTGTCATTGTATGTAGCGTCCTTTTTTTTTTTTGAATTTGGCACTAACCTTTTTGAATCGTGTCATTGTGTGTACCCACCTTTTTAAATCGTGCTATTGTGTGTACTTTGTGACCATTTTACCCCTACTTTTTTCAAATTTTTTAGGGGTAAAATGGTCATTTCACGGCTGAAAAAGTCGCAAAGTACATACAATGACACAATTTAAAAAGGTTAGTGCCAAATTCAAAAAAAAAAAAATAAGACGCTACATACAATGACAAAAAGTGGCAAGTATGATATCTTTTCCTGCCATTTTCCCTTTTAGAATTCTCCTCAAAGGATTTGATCTCCTTCCGAAGAAGTAGAATGTGATATTTGTTACTACTATCAAACTTTGAGAGTCCTAAATAGTTATTTAAGTGTGTCTGGACCTTCCCCAATCGGAAAGAGTACATGTCTTCTGATGGTCAAGATATCTTTTACCCTGAATTTCCATTGTTGTGTTCCTATTCGATCAATTAATCTTTTACAGTCCAACATGTTCATTATATTCAATGAATTCTAATAATGTTACAATATCAAGTTAAACAACTCAAACAATAAGATTCCAAAACAAAATCTAATCGTATAAGATTAAACTGTTTACTTCATCTTATAAATTTAAATGAGTTAGCTACGCATGTCAAAACTATGAATATTTGATAGCATAAGATTAAACTCTGGATTAATCTAAATTATCGATACACAAAAACAACATGCCGTAACTAAATTTTGTATACAAAGATGATCATGTCTACGCAAAAACTATATATGGACCTTTATCACATGCGTCAAACATAATTAAAAAACCAAAATTGAGAGCCGTAATTAAAACAAAAACAAAAAATAACCTATCTAATTTTTAATAGATAAAAGTTTTTATTAAAAATTTATACAAAAATCCCATGCGTGAACAATCCTTATAACTAGTATCTTCTTTTTAATAATGAAAAATTGCCGATCAAGTCATATTGCAACAAACCCTTCACAATATGGACATATTCTAAATAATTTTAAATAATTTTACAAAAAGAGACTCCAGTTATGGAGGATCCCAGTTGAGGGGGATTAAATGCAATTTTTGAAACTGACACGTTTCAAATAATCAGACACAGCATAAACTCATTATAGGATACTACGAGAACGTAGAGGCTATGTTAAAGCCCATTTACAGAAATAAAGATCTGCCCTGTTAAATGAATAATGCAATGAACGATCTTGTTATCCAAGGAAAGCTACATTAGCAGGATTTTTATTTTTTGCACCTCATCCGTTAGATATTCTTTCCACTTCACCATCGTTATGTTTGTTGAAAATGGGATAATTGATGTGAATTGGGTTTTCTTCATTGCCCAGGCTGAGAAGAAGAAACGTACGTAATACCTAGGCTAAGTTGCAGTAAGCAATCTGGAAGAAGAAAATTCAGAGATAGAGCCTGGGCTGAACGACTAGCGCGCAGACGGATGAATATTTTAAAAATCCAAGATTTTGTTGATCATGTTATCTTGTACTTGTTTGAATGATGTGCCAACAGCTCTTCTTTCTTTCAAATTTGTTCATTTTCATCTTTAGTTTTATAAAACAGGTACGTAGTAGCGCTTTTGCATCTTTTTATTTATTGATATGCACAGATTTCCTTTCCGTGATAGGTTTTGGATTTGGGTTAGCTTCTGTGTATTTTCGCTCTAAATGATGCTGGTCAACTCAACTCGCCCATGCCTCATTTAACTTAAGTTTTAGTTTCAAGTTTTAGCTATGTATTCGTAGATGTCCACTTAAGTATTACAACTTGATTGCCAAGGTATATATATATTATGTTGGATTCAAACATGGTTGCCAAGGTATATATATAATCTTCTTCTTTTTTTATATCATTTAATTTTGATTACATTGAAAAATTATAAAGTTATTGTTTTTGTGATTTATTTGCTACAGAAGCTTACATTGATCGGTATGGATGATACTGAAGCGATGGTTCAAAATCCTCTTCTGTTTGGCCTGCAAAAAGAAGCTATGGAACTCTATTGTAGTGGTGAATTCAAAGTATGACAAACTCGCTACCTAAAGCGTCCAACTCGCTATGAACAAACAGCAACTCGCTAGGAAGAATAGAACTCCGAGAGGGAACTCGCTAGGAAGGAATACGACCTAAAATGCATTAAACATCGAAAAACGGGAGATCCAACCTTTCCAAGAGAAGAACTAAGTATCACTAACACATCTAAACCTAAAAGTACAATAAAATCACAACACAAACCACGAATGAGATCGAACTAGAGTGTTTTCTTCAAATACCATTTGAACCAAGTAGAAACCACACAAACCAAGCATAAATCCGAGAGTAAACTATCCCAAAAATTTAACCATAACTCTGATACCAATTGTAGGATTCTCATAATTATAACATGGATGGTTAAGTGGTTATGATTCGGATAATGGAAGAAAAGTAGAGAGATGAAGAGAAGAGTTGGGAGTTTTCTAGAAAGAGAAAGTGAGAAAAAATATGGAAGGTTAGATTAGATGAATGAAAAGCTCCAACCCTCTCTCTTGGTGGAGAGGGCTTATATAGTTACAATAAAACGCCCTCCTGTGGGCAGTGGATTGGGTGCACAGTGGGTATAGACCCGTCTGTTCTCCACGGTGTTGCATAAACTAATATACTATTACAATAACTAAACTAATACTAATAAGCCTACAAGCTACATAAATGCTAAATAGATACTCGGGGTGACCGAGTCTTTCATATGAATATTTATATTCCTAACACAGGCCCCATGTTGATCACCACAAATCAATGATAATTCGATTCAATCAAGACTATAAAGTGATGTTAAACCGACCTAGATACAAATAGGAAAGTGTTGTGCGATCAAATAACTAGAAAAAACGATTTAAATAACCCGAAGAAAACGATTTCTCCAAAAACGACCAGATCTTGTGAAAAAAACACCAAACTGATAGAGAAATGAGTAACGATGTTTACTCAATAACTAAACCATGTTGATGCAAGAAACATAAAGAATTGGGCAGATTATAGAAAAAACAATTTAGAAACTTAGGGATGTTAGGGACACATTTTTTTCACCAGAGAGAGAAAAAACATGTCCACCACCTGTTCTTCTAATTGAGTTTTGGCCAGAATAACCTATTCTTACCTGGTTCTAACTGGGTCTTGGCTAAAATAGCCTAGTCTTACCTGGTTCTAACTGGGTCATGGCCAGAATAACCGAGTGGTATTTGGTTCTAACAGGGTCTTGGCCTGAATAGCCGAGTCTTACCGGGTTCAAATTGGGTCTTGGCCAAAATAGTTGAGTCTTACCGGGTTCTAACTGGGTCTTGGCCAAAATAGCCGAGTCTTACTAGGTACTAACTGGGACTTGGATAGAATAGCCGAGTCTTAGCTATTCTAACTGGGTCTTAGCTAGAATAACTGAGTCTTACCTGGTTCTAACTGGGTCATGGCCAGAATAACTTATTCTTACCTGGTTCTAACTAGATCTTGGCCAGAATAGCTGAGTCTTACCTGGTTCTGACCGGGTCTTGGCCAGAATAGCCTAGTCTTACATGGTTCTAACTGAATCTTGGCTAGAATAGTCGAGTGTTATTTAGTTCTAACTGGGTCTTGGCCAGAATAGCCTAGCCTTACCTGGTTCTAACTGGGTCTTGGCCAGAATAGTTGAGTCTTACCTGGTTCTAACTGGGTCTTGGCCAGAATAGCCGAGTCTTACCTGATTCTAACTGGGTCTTGGCCAGAATAACCGAGTCTTACCTTGTTCTAAATGGGTCTTGGCCAGAATAGCCGAGTCTTATCGGGTTCTAACTGGGTCCTGGCTAGAATAGCCGAGTTTTACCTAGTTCTAACTGGGTCTTGGCCAGAATAGCCGAGTCTTACCTGGTTCTAACTGGCTCTTGGCCAAAATAGCCTAGTCTTACCTGCTTTTAATTGGATCATGGCCAGAATATCCTAGTCTTACCTTGTTCTAACCGGGTCTTGGTCAGAATAGCCTAGTCTTACCTGGTTCTAACTGGGTCTTAGCCAGAATAGCCGAGTCCTACTTGGTTCTAACTGGGTCTTGGCCAGAATAGCCTAGTCTTACCTGGTTCTAATTGGGTCTTGGCAAGAATAGCCTAGTCTTACCTGGTTCTAACTCGGTCTTGGCCAGAATAGCCAAGTCTTACTTGGTTCTAACGGGACTTGGCCAGAATAGCCGAGTCTTACCTGGTTCTAACAGGTCTTGGCCAGAATAGCCGAGTATTACCGGTTTCTAACTGGGTCATGGCTAGAATAGCCGAGTCTTACCTACTTCTAACTGGGTCTTGGCCAGAATAGCCGAGTCTTACCTGGTTCTAACTGGGTCTTGGCCAGAATAGCCTAGTCTTACCTGGTTTTGACTGGATCTTGGCCAGAATATCCTAGTCTTACCTTGTCTACATCTCACCTCCTCAATACCTCATGGAACACGGGATTGGTTTAACGTTCATTTTTAACATAATGAAATTACAACCCTAAAGCCCTATTAACAGATAACCTTGATAAGAAGTCTTACCCAATAAACAATCATTCTTAATCATTAACTAAACTAATTTCCATACATTAACTAAACATACAAAAGAAATTAGTGGATTGCAAACTAACACAACCATAAACCTCTGTCCCATTTGGGACTTGACCTCCAAACCACTTTAGCTGTGAAGCCAGCTTTAAAGGGTATGAGTTTATCAGCTTATTTGTTTTTCGGCTTCGGTGTTTGTTTACGGCTTATAAGCTTATTTGTGTTTTGGTTTATATTTCATAAGCCCCAATTTTTCAGCTTATTTTAAGACTTGCGGGCTTATATAAGTTTATTATGATATATATAATAACATTATATAAGCCCGCAAGTCTCAAAATAAGCCGGAAAATTGGGGCTTATGAAATATAAGCCGAAACACAAATAAGCTCATAAGCCATAAACAAACATCCCCTTATATTTCAAAAGCCATAATTTTCAGGCTTATATTGAGACTCATGGGTATACATAAGTTTATCATACCGGCCCATTTATAAATAAAAATGGGTCAAATACTCAAATGTCTCCTCTAGTTCGAATTTAAAACAGGGGGAATAACAAGGGTTGTAAACTACTACCTTGTACCACTATTTTACATTTCTACATAAAAATAAATTTTATAGGACAAATAACTTGCAATAAATATATTTGTTTTACCTTCCAAATCATAAGAATCTACCCCGTCATTCATCACCTTTAAATATGAAGATTAAGAGATGATCAAGATTAAGAGGGGATGTTTAGGCCGGTTGATAAAATGAGATAAAAATGGGTCAACTGTCTCCTCTAGCCGCCTTTTACATTACATAATTGGTCCCTCATCTTTGACGAGTCTTTAATCCTAGCACAAACTTGAAAAGTCACACAAATAAGGAATCATAGAGTATTATTTATTCAACATCCTCCTTTTACTTAAAAAATGTCAAACAAGTTTAATTGGCATTATAACTCTATACACCATTCTGTAAGACTCATTAAAACTTTTTGGAAGATGAAAGATGTAGAATGAGTATAGAAAAAACTAGAAAATGATCCATCTAGAATTAATCTATAAATTTCTTTTTGTAAATAGAGTTGGAGTACTATATAAATAGGATTCCTAGTTTGACACAAGACATTTGAATTCATGAGGGAGATATTAAGTGCGGACACATTACAAGTTTTTGTAGTCCTATTTTTTTAGTCAAACATTAATTCCCAATCGAGCCTCATAATCAATTCCCAACATATGATTAGAGGTGGCAAAATGAGCCGTTTGGGGGATTGGTGGCACGAATTAAAACGGGTACATAAAAATTTGAGGCCAAACGGGCGGATGTCCGAACAGTCTCGGATCAAACTGGTCGAGTCAAATACACCGTTTCGAGAAAAATCAAACAATTATAAAACTTTTTTGAAAACAATAAGTAATAATAATAAATAATATCACAATTAACATACGGTTAAAAACTTAATACAATATATCTATTATTGAAACAAATCGTTTATGACCGTAACTAGCATTTTTATAAAGTTGTTTGATGAATGAGTTGGAAGTGAATGTTATAAACGGAAAATCACATAAAATACATCAAATTAAATTCAGATATATTTCAGGTTTTGCGTGATAATTTATTATATTTTAATGTGTATTTAAGTAATTTGACTATCAATAAACCCCCGTAAAGGGCTTGGGCTTATGATGATTTATTGCTTATAAAAACTTTCATAAACCCGTGTGACAAACAAAGCTTATTTAATAAGCTACCTCTTTTAAAAGATTATATCCCAAACAAAGCCTTTATATAAAAGCCCATGAAATTTGATTGGCCATATAAAAGCCATAAGGGATCCGAAACTTTATTTTCTAGTCTTTTTTATATTTTACATGAATTTGAAACAGCATACGCTACAGAGACAAATGAGGAACAAAAAAAGGAAAACTTGATGCTTTTAGTTGATGCGTGTATCAATGCGGAACGGATGGAGGATGGCCAAAAATGCATACAAGTGATCCAAGCTGTCGTGATGGACGATGGGTCAACTAAAGAGCTTATATTTGCTTTAGCATGTGGCCAAGTTAGATGCGGGGAATATGACGATGCCCTTGTGACCGTTAATAATTGCTTAGAGGTTTGATTTCTATTTTTTTTTCCCTCCCCTCTCCCCCCAACAATAATATATCAGTTTGTAAACTATTGTTTTGAAAATTGGTGTGTTTAATTCTTTTTTTTTTTTTTTTTTGCCATTGTCTTACCTTTAGATTGATGGACTATTCTGGAAAGCAGTAGCACTGAGAGAGATGATAACAACTGCATTGGCTGTTCGTGCAAGTAGCACGATTCGAATGAAGCGACTCGCATATGGTGCTCTTACCGCTGTTGGGCTTGGTGCTGGTCTTCACCAAAACTGAAAATACTAAGGACGGAGGAGAGAATTTGAAATTGCTCTCTGTTGCTTTGAACTAATACTAGACAAAACGAATGAGTGAGTCCTTCTTTTGTTTATCTTAATGTCAAAATATCGGAATTTGAACTTAGCTAGAAAAAACGAACAGACCTGCAAGTCTGTTTATATGTTGCATGAATCCCGAGTCACAAAGTCAGTTTGTGCAGTGTTTATTATTGTATTGGCATGAGTCCTGTTTTTGATCTTAGTGTCAAAAATTTAATTGGATAATGCAGGAATTTTGGCTTTCTGATAGTAGTAGTTCATCTAGCAGTAGCGGTAGATCCAAAAGAAAAATCCACTCTAAAAGTGTTAAGTCATAGCATTTTTTTTTAACTAGTTATCATCACATTTTGAACGGTTGTGTATTGTAAGTCAAAAAATTTGTATAACTATTGTGTCTTAAAAATTAACAGATAACTAGTTCTAGTGTTTTGTACATAACTTTTTTTAAAGAATATATTATTACGTACTGCGAGAAGCTAGAAGTACATACAGAAGCCAAACCCACACACTTATAACACTGATGACTAATGAGATAGAGTTACATGGGTCGATGATCTAGTCAGTCCGCCTAAAGCTTGCTTATTTACATCAACTAGCAATCAAATTGACATGACATTGATCACTTGATTTTTTTCAATCAAACTAAACAATGATGGTCGAGTGGTATTGTTAAAAGGAATTCACTTTCTGATGTATCCATTGGCTAACATCTTTGGGTTATCAAAGGAGCCGGTCTAAATATTACTATCTTTAGGACAGGTGGATATAATAACAACCGTTCTAGACATATTTTTCATTTATAGACCCGTGTATATCAAACGAACAGGTCTATATAAGTTCTAGGGGCAAAAAGAGACATATAGATGTGTGAAGGTCTTTTTGAGGAGGTCTAAAAAGCCTTTTGTGTTGGCCTAAATTGACTTGTTAAAACCTGATAAATCACTTAAACCTGACCCGTTTTGATAACACACTAACCACAATTATTTATTTATTTTGGCTTGATAGACATTTTCTGAATGGAAGGACGCTTCTGAGCTTGTTGACAAGATTGAAAAGAGAATGGTTCAAGGTATGTAAAATATATATTTGTACGTATTAGAAGTTGGGAGTAATTTTCTTACACAAATTATTTTTTTTTACATGTGAAGACCTGTTGATGGGGGCATGTGTTGGAGCGGGGATTGTTGCGATTTTAGTGATTGGTTACTTCGCGCTATTGGGTAGGCGCGTGTATTGATTTTGTGTTCTTGTGAAGAGAAACGGGTATATCCGTGTACTGATAGGGTAAAATTTTTAATAAGAGGAACATCTAGAATGCCTGTAATCGAGGTATGTACACCATGTTATGCTGTGTGGTAACTTTAGTTCAAAGTTTAGTAATTGATGTAGCAGAAAGGGTCTTGAAAGTATGCATTCTTTGGATTGGGATTTAACAGATAAATGGTTGTGATATGCTAATTCATTTGCCAAATGATGCAATGTTTTAACTAAATAAAAGTTCTATTTTGGTCACAAGAAACAAAAGAACATCTACTCTCAAAACAACACTGCTAACATTGTAGCAGTTGCTCAAGCTCGATTCTAAAAATGTTGGTAAAGTTGTGATTTATGTTTCATACATGACAATGTTGACCACGTCAGAGCTTGCGATGTCTTTTTTTTTTTTTTTTTTTTTTTTTTTTTTTTTTTTTTTTTTGGTGAAAAAGAACTGCAATAACAGTTGTTGTCGTGCAGGTCGTAACACAAAAAGATTGTTAGTGTTGTCGTTGTTGTTTTCTTTTCTCCTCTTAATTTTATGTCTTCATGAAGTAACCCGATGCTTGAAAATGATTCGTTTGGTTGTTGATCATGTTATAGAAGCCTGAACTTACTTCTGCTAGATGAGAGATGCTTTTGTACATAGAGGAAGTTTTCGATCCGAATACCTTGACTCTACTACTTTCACTAAAAGATGAGCGTGAGTTGAGTTGAATACCATGTAAAAAGGACATGTACTTTTCGATCCGGATACCTTGACTCTAAAATTCATCAACCCTTTTGTAGCAGCATGTACTCTATGGGTAACGGGGTTTTGGCATAATGAAATTTCCACAAAGTTGCAATTGCATTTTGTGATATTTGATGCTGTAATTCGGTATAAATTATTGATTTAAGATCATTTGATGATTAAACTTTTTTTTTACTCCCTCTATCTTTATTTGATCTAATAAATGAGATTAATCTCAACAATTTAAAAACTCACTTTCATCATTCTTTTTTAAATATTAATATCTTTCAAACCGTTAATCGTTAAACGAAAAAAAAAAAAAAAAAAAAAACTGTTACGAAGAACATTTAATTATCTTTCTATAGATAGGCACTTTGATATATTTTTGACAAAAAAAAAATTCTTCTTTTTTTTTCACGTTTTTTTCGTTGCCGAAAAAATCACATGTGATATTATATATCACATATGATATTATTACACTAATATCACATGTGATTTTTTCAGCGAGAACCGATTAATCCCCGCTTAACCGATTAATCGCTAGGCGGTAGCCGACCGCTCAGCTACCGCCTAACAATTTTTGCAACCTTGATATTTACATGTGTAAACGACTATAGTTAATTGTCAAATTATCGAAAACATGTGATAACTCAATACTCAATTTCACGTCTCAGTGAATTGATCATCAAGATACTACGGAGTAATTCTTAAACCTCTTAACACCTAAACTAATGTATTGATGACCAAATTTATGTTTTGAGTAAATTACACCGTTGGTTCCTAAATTTTCCTCGGATTTCATACGACATCCAAAAACGGGAATCGTTGCCTTTTTTATCCACGATTGAGAATATATTACGCCGCGAGTCCAAAATACTAACGCTCGTTACTTTTGCCAGTTAAGTCGGTCCTCGCGTGCAGGTCACACGATGGCACTTTCGTCCGAATCTTTTGTTTTGGCTTGTTCTTCTGTCACGGCCACTATACATGGTACTGTAGCTATGCAACTTATTGTACCTTTATTTTATTTTATTATTTTTTTACGTATTTAACATTATGACTGGTCTACTTTTGAAATATTTCCTAAAAACAATGACAAGACCCCACAAAAGGATCATACAAACTAAAAATTAAAATCTAAAACTATTCTCAGACAATTCTAAACCGTCAAAATATTTTTTCCGAATCATAAAATCCTAAGATCAAAGTTAAGATCTTAACAACCATAACAAGACTACCTTTTGCATAATGGGTTCAAAAAGTGGTAAAAAAAAACTACAAAACTTATTTCAAAAATAGTTTGCTAGACCAATAAATTTTGTGACTTTAGTAAAAATAAATATTTTTTTGTTGACGGTTACGTTGTTGTTAGACCGTACTTTTTGTAATTTTGAAAAGAAAAAGAATAAAAATTTCAAGAAAAGAAAATTGATTTTTCCTTGTAATTTTGCAAAAAGATAAAAAGTTGACCACACATTTTTTCAAATGGGTACCAACTTATTTAGCTAGACCGTACTTTTGTTCGATAACTTTTTGGCTTTTTGCAAAGAAGGAAAAAAGAAACAAATTTGATTTTTGTTTTGCAAAAAAGACAAAAGTGATCGCACATACTTTATATAATTTATTAGTTACTATAATTTAAGTGGAAAATCAAACTAAAAGTTAAAGTATGTGTATCCTTTGGTATAGAAAGTTATAAGTGGTCACACTTTTAAAGAAACTTGAAGGACTAAAAGTGCTAAATTCGCAAACTTATACCAAAATCCTCTCAAGTTATATTGATCATGTTAATTTTATGAGCCTTGATATAGAGGCCTAATAAACATGCCTAATTGGTGGACCTAATGCTTTAAATGCTTGTACAGTGCATCATTGTACAAGCATTTAAAGCATTAGGTCCACCAATTAGGCATGTTTATTAGGTCCACCAAACATTTCCCTAATTTTATTGTGAGAAGAAATAAGCAAGTGGGCCATTGATTTTTATTAAAAAAAATAATTTTATTTGTTTAGTTTAGTTGTGATTATGTTTGACTGATTCTAATCCAATATCATTTCATTATCATTCCACAACATTCTACAAAAGTGTGTATGTGTGTGCTTGTCATGAGATAGCAAGAAAGGAAAAAAAAGAGACCAAATTATGGTGATCAAATGCTTGTGAAATTATAATTCATTGCAAGAGTTTAGTGACATCATCAAATAGCAATGTGTTTTTGTTATCAAGATCTCACGATTATTGCCCATTTTTATAATGTTTATTTGATATTTGGTACTTAGTTGTTATAAATTTGCATTTTGTTAGTGTAGAGAGTGTAAAGACTTGCCCCATTTAACCCGTCTACCAATTTTTCCTTGATGATAATCCAACTACACTTTCGGATGTCCATCGATAAAAGCCTACGCAACAAAGACATTGACAACAGTAAACAACATATTATAGTGTTAATATATTACTAAGAGCAGTTGCATTACTAATGCAACCTTTGCGTTAAAATGGTAATAACGCACGTTAAAGATAAGTTATTGTTGCATGGTGCTGCGTTAAGCCGGTGTTAACCCCTTAACTTCGCGTTAAGGGTGTATTGTGTAAAAATAGAAAAAAAAATTCACTTTCACTCCTAAATGAAGGAGTGTTTTTGTAAATTGTTGTTGAGTTAAGGTTGAGTTATTGTTGTGGGTGTTTTTTTGTGAGTTAAAATGAATGTGTTAAAACTGATGTGGCGCTGACGTGACACTGTGTTAAACTTTAACTCAAGTTATTGATGTAAGTGATCTAAGAGGGTGGGTTTTATAAATTATTATTATTATTATTATTATTATTATTATTATTATTATTATTATTATTATTATTATTATCAAACTAAGTGGGTGGTACAGAATGAGTTTCTAAAAACCGTAAAACAATTACGATATGTTAAATCGGGTAAGGTGGAATCTCAATTTCAATTCCTCTGAAGCCGTAAAACTGATTCTAAGCATGGACTAAACTGATTATAAGATAATAGGTATGGTATACAAAACTTGCCTTAGCATGCAAAATCATGCACAATTGAAATGAAGCATTTCTCTTCCACAAAGTTAAAATCCAAGAATGTCTCGTTGGAGATTCTAATTTTTATTACCATATATCACTACTAGAGATTGAGAAATAGAGCCCCCTTAATAGAGCCCGGTTTTAGTGAAAAACGGGCTCTATAGGGATTCCATGTTCTAAAAAGGGATATAGAGCCATGTTATCTTTTACAAAACCGGGCTTTATGTTGAAAAACATTAGAGCCATGTTTTTCTTTAATAAAACCGGGCTCTATTACTCTTATAGACCCATGTTTTCTATTATAAAACCGGGCATTATGTTGAAAACCGTTAGAGCCCTGTTTTCTTTAACAAAACCGGGATCTATTCCTAAAAAATACAATAGGTGAACTTAGGCGGTTCTTCAAAATAAAACGAAATAACTTTGATTTTTTGGGCGAAATATTTCCCTCCTCCTCAGTATCGGTCAACTTATACACACCAACCCTTTTTTTTCACTTGCAGCCTTAAAAAATAAAATAGATCTGTGTTTTGCCTCATCCATCTTCTTCACGAATCAACATCAAACATTGGTTTTATTATCAACTCGAAGTTCTTTGGGGCTAATTCCATTTGTTAAACCTCAAACTAGGCCGGGTTCTTAGCAATCTCGAGGTTAGGGCTCGATTTTCGTTAATTTACTTATTATTATGAGTATATATATGCTTATCTCATGGTTAATATGTATTATACATCTCCAATTTTATTAATTGTGGCAGATTCGAGATTTAGGGCTTACAGTGGCCATTGGTAACCTGGATGAAGACTGTTTGTCAATTTGGTATTTTTTTGCATTTTTTCGTTTTAATCTCATGGATTATGTACATTCTAAAAAGTGGTGCTATGCTTCATTTGATGCCTTTGAAACCCCCAACTGTAGTTATTATATTTTCAAACTCGAATGATGTTGCTTTAGGATTTTATATGTTACTTTGAAGCAGACTCAAGATTTTTTTCACTTTGGGGCTGAACTAGTATATATGAAATCAAAAACAAACCCGTGGAAATAAGTTGAATTCAATTTTGTGGTTACATTCATTCGATCCAACAATTGTGTATTGTGAGAACTTATGTTGATTTGTGAGTTATTATACATTAACCTATAGGATGCATAAATCTCTATAAATATCCGGGAATTAATTAAGAATCTGTTAAATTGTATCTTTTGGTCAAATGCAGGCTTGATTTAATTTTCATTAGCTTCGAAAAAATTTAAGCACTTTTTAGTAGATGCTTGTTTCTTATAAATTAGAAAGCATTGATCCAAAAATGACTCATAATTATCGGAATGCGTCTCTAATTCTATTATCGATATTTAAAAAAAGCCTATAAGTTTGTTTGACACGTCTGGTGTATTGGTTTTTACCAGGTTGAACATGATGAGGTAAATGCCTTGGCTCAACTAATGACTTGGAAGACTGCTGTGGTTAACATTGCTTATGGCAGAGCCAAGGGTGGAATCGGGTGTTCACCTACGGACTTGTCTATGAGTGAGCTTGAACGTCTTACTCATGATCTTATTGGAGTAAATGTCGACATTCCAGCACCCGATATGGGCACCAATGCCCAGGTTTGTACAGTTAGAATATACCATTGCATACATAATTAGTGAAAAAAGAGATGATGTTACTAACAAGTAACAAATCATTGTCGTTTTCTATGTTTATTACTATCATATATTACGTATAACTGTACATTGAAAACAAATTTGATATAAAGTAATAGAAAAGTATATTACTAACTTTCGGGGACATTGACAGCCTATGGCGTGGATGTTAGATGAGTAAAGTTCCATGGTTACTTTCCGGCTGTTGTCACTGGAAAGCCGATAGTGAGTATTTAAGATATAAATATAGAGGATGCTACGATTATATTGGATTTTATCGATAACTTGAACGGAGTACAATTACAGAACACAAAAGTCTATAGAGGTAGTACAATCTTATCATAAACCAGCGTCTAAAGGAGTCGTCCCAACTATGGAACTTGCTTTGACTATTGATCAAATGTTTCTGATTTTCCATTATGACATATACATAGTACTATTCAATATCCAATAGCAAAATATATTGGTATAATGATATCATTGTCTTTATAGTAGAAATGAGTAAATGACTGTCCTGCTCTCTAAAGAATGTTATATATGTACTATGTTTTTGTTACAAGCATTATTGTGTTTAGTGCATATACTTATTTAAATCACTATATGCCTAATGGCCGTGTTAACTTCAGTCTCACTATTGAATGATTGTTCTAAATAAGCTTTATATGTGTTTCTTCAGGTTGTTGGCAATTCACTTGGTGGTGGCACTGCTGCACTCTCGGCATACATTCTTCGAGAACAAAAAGACTTGTCGTCTATTTCATGTATCACATTTGCTCCAGGTATGTATTGTTCATGTACTTAATGGTTCTGCCTCTTTCCTCCCTTTACCAAAGGAAATATTTTTGTAGAAATGATATTCTGGTAAACGAAATTATGCTTGTAGAAAGGGTAATTGGTCTATCTTCTTGGAGCATCCTGATCAAATGTGAATAATCTGTTATTTTAATCACTTATCATCCTGATGATAGATTATGAAATAAAAATTCTTAGCACTTTGCGTTAGGAAATATAAACAGATTGTTTCTTACTTTGAAATTGCCTTGATCAAAAGCCCATGATTTTGGCAGTCTTGTGGTCTTTATGAAAATAATGTTTTACCCAGGTTTTTTTTTTTACTTAGTCAATTCTCTTAAATGGGTAAAGTAGTCGGGGATTCTTCATTAACAGTCGACGATTTCCCTTCGGTATCAAAACTATTATTTATTTAACTTGTTCTAATTACGAGTGATGCTTTATATGCAGCCTGTATATACGATGATTCGACAAGGACGAAAACTCAAGAAGTAGGTCACGTTTCTCCTCAAAACTTGATACAATGGCTGGAATTGGAGAATATACAGATTTTTTTTTTGTTTTTTTTTGTTTTTTTTTTTTTTTTTTTTTTTTCACATAGAGCCATGTTCTTTACTTGAAAACCGGGCTCTATAACTTGGAATAGAGCCCGTTTTCTAAACCGGGCTCTATTTGTATTTCGAATAGAGTCCCCCCCTTTTGAGCCCTCATGCAAAACCGGGATTTATAAGCCTTTTCAACAGGGCTCTATGACGATTTTTGTAGTAGTGTATGTGACGTTTTAGATCTTTATATAATAGTCAAACACTCTTATAATTAACCAACTCTATCTTCGTAAGCATTGGGTACAGATGATGTATGGTGTAGTAACAAAAGTGCAAAAAGATTTATACCACATATAATAGAATCTAACCAATATTTTAAAGGCATTCTCTTTGCCATCTATATTAAGATTTATGAGCATCAAACAAATCATCAAGATAATGGTGAAGAGGCTAACTGAACTTTAATTTATAACGCATGTCATGCTTAAGCCGTCCATAAAATATAAAACAGAAAAGAAAAGAAATATAACTTGCATGTCGAGCACATATATAAAACTTGCATTTACCTGTTAGGAGACCCTTCTAACCTTCTCATCATCATCATTTCTGGACCTGCTACGTTCTCTGCCATAGGAATTCTGCTGCGGTAGCGATCCCTATCCGTTGCTCTAGGCTTGTCAAGATCAGACCGATCCCTACTTCAGCTACGGTTTCTCCGCTTGAAATACCTGATCCTATATCGTCTATATGCCTGAAACTTCATTCTGAACATAGTTAAAATACAAAAATCATCAATTGTACAACATAAGAAGAAAACCTCATAATTTACATATTATATAACATTAACAATTATTTAAAAAAAAAAATTAGTTTACCGCATAAGAATCATCAAATTTTGGGTCAACGATCTAAAAAGGATTCCATGTATGGGTTCTCAAGGTCTCATTGTTATGAGTTCTATTCAAGTTATAATACAATTATGAGAAGCCATTAAACTAAACTAACATAAGATTCTAATATAATGTTGTAATTGCAACAAAGAACATATTAATTTCAATATGATCCATGGTCATGATTTTAAAATTCATGACAGGAACAATCTCATCTTTTAACATCCTTCATATTTGTTATCTTAAACAATACAACCTTGCGCCACAATCACCAGTTGCAAGATGATCACTACTTTTATCAAACCCGATTGCTTTCTTGAAGCTTTCTTGTGTACATCCATAACGTACCAAACTCGATTGCTTTCTCGTAATTGCACACAGGCGAATTTTCGGAGCTGCATTCGTGTCCGCAAGTCGCACGGGCTCGCATGAGTTCAGAAGCTTCGAACCCATTTTGCCCAGAAATCCCACAGTCTGCACCCCTACTGCGCGCGCGTAGGAGTGGGAGCATAGCTCACCTAAAGGAATTTGAAAGCTAATACTAAGATAACCTTATAAACTAGCTTTCACTTCTTGTTTTGGACGATGTGGGATGCAACACTTTTTCCCTTATATTGTGTTTCATGTGCCTCACTTTGAGACACGATATCTCATTCATCTTAGCTCTATTTTGGACATATTTCAGCTCATTGCGAAGCTCTCTTGGAGGAGAACAAAACGCCCCCAAGAAACATAAATATATGTAACATATACATACATTAAAATATTTCCAAAGTTTGCAAAAACTCAATTGCAAATACCAGTTTTTCCAACAGATCCGACCTTTGTTTATTAAGAGACTTTAATTACTTATTTCTATCGTCTAATGCAAATTAAACCGTTTGTTTCATGTTAATGCATTTTCAGTGAACTTATCATGCGGTGCAAATATTCGCTAACTGTTTGGAAATTAACATTTGGTGCTATGAAAGTTTGAACTGGTTTTCAAAACTAACTTTTCATCGATCGCATTCATACAAAAAGAATAAACGTGACATCTGATTTCTTATTAATTTTATCCCACACAAGAATACTACAGTAGTTCACTGATACTAACAACTAATATTGTGAAAATAGATCGGCCGTCGGAAGGGTCATGCTACTAGTTATATATGTGAAATTTTAAGTGGATATATATATCACAACCTATATAAAGCATAAGTTTGATTTCTAAATTTAGAAAGCAAAAATCAAGAAAAATCACTCAAAACTCTACAAAAACTACACCTGTCATTTAATCTTGAAATAGCAAGTTTGGCACATTTTTTGAAATCAAATTCGGCTTAAGTATTCAAAGAAAATCCCTTAAAACTAGGAATTGATTACGGAATATATTTGCTTTTCAAAACTTACCACCACCCAGATCACACAGTGTGAAACGCATACATAATAAACACATCAGTCTAACCAAAAAATCACGATTTATTTGCAATCACCAATTTGAGAATTCATTAATTAATGGTTGTTCAAATCCTCCAACGCTTCATACATAGCAATGTAAGCTATCTTGATCTTCAAATTCATAATCGTATTTCCAAATTTTTATGTATAACATGGAATTATGATTTGTTTTATATTGATAGATCTGTAATTTTTTTTTTATTTAATTTATTGAAATTGGTTTAATTAGGGTCGCGTAGGCTGGAAATTTTGTTGAGTTTAGAGAACTTGAGCAATCATTTTTCCAAAAATTTATATTTACTTACTTGATGTTTTATATGAGTAACTATTTTGATAATAGGTTCTTGATGAATGGATCACCAAGTGTTTGATGAAACTTACGAAAGAAAAGAATGTTAAAATTTAAAGGTTTAAGCATTTTCATTTTATGCCTTTGATGCATTGATGAATTATGTTTTTACACTCAGAAAGGTGTTATGATGATGATTTTGAAGAACGAATCAAGGTGTTGTAACCAATTTGTGAGTTTTGTTTACTAAAGATTCAAACTTTATGATCAATATGTGTAAATGATTTGCCCATGTTATTGGTTTTTTTTTTTATTTATTTATTTTATTTGCAATGATGATAAGAAAAGGAGGTTAGATCTGTACCTAGGAATCGATCAAAGAAAAAGTCTCTTATCAAATGAGGACCGTGCATTAGCGATAGACAAGGTTTGTGCATTCTCTTAGTAACCTAAGTCCATTTTAATCCATCTAATCTAAGTTACTTACAACATAAATCTTATAGCATTATGATTTTATTTTCCTTACAACTCTGTTCCATATTTAAGAGGAAACCTTTCTTTTACCAATATTTGAAGCAATTTTACGTGGAGCATTTTGTTCAATGTCTATTAGAAAGGCCAAAGGGGTAACTCTTCAAGAGATACAGAGGGTAAGGCTTAAGTCTCATTTGGATATTGATTGACAATTTGACATGAAACTTTTTTTTTTTTTTTTTTTTTTTTTTTTGTATGACTAAATTCTGGTAAGAATTAATAAAACAATGTCTACCGCATAACATAACTAGGAAGGAGGTCATAAATTTCCTTTATCAATATTGAAAGTTAAGAGCACGTCTTTACAAATACTGGTATGGAATTTGTTTATGTCTCTTTAGCAGACTCAATTTGTTTTTCTTACTTTTTTAGCATGTACTAATTTCCGTGTTACACATCCGCGCAACTATATAGTAGCCATACGTTATAATTTATATTTTTTTATAACAAATACAACATAGTTTTATCTCCTACAACATGATATGGTTGGGTTCAACTCATGCCTTGATTTATCATTTATAATTTTTGATAACAAATAAAGTAAAATACGTCATCTGGTTATGAAAAACATATTGACACATATGGGTGGGTTCAACTCGTGCCTTGATTTATCATGGTAAACCTGACCTGGGGTGGGGTAAAGAGTCAAGCAAGATGAGGGTCGCCTTTTCGTTTTTATGTTTTATTTTGTATTTTATAGCCAATATATTAAGTTCTGTCTCAAAATCTTAGCATGAAATATATTAAATTAATTATGGTAGGTGTATAATAAGTCAAAATTAATAGAATTCTTATGAACTATCCTGAATCGTTTCAAAGAATAAGGTTAAAATGGTGTTGGTTGTCAAACCCGATCAAATCTGACCCGTTTGAGTTAAGTGAAACGAATGGTGTAAATGAATGAAAACTTATACTTGAGTGTTGATTTTATTGCAGTTCATAGTCAAGGTAAGAGGTTTTATGGAGGTATTGGAGTTCCATTGAGGAAAGGAAGGTCCCACTTGAAAATCTCAAATGTTGCGACTAAAATCAGCCCCACCCAAGAACAGGTATAATTGTTTTGTGCATCCATTTTTTCCCAAAGATTATTATACGAAATGACCATTTTATGCTACTGAAATTGGTAGGCTTTCATCCGATGTAATATCAGAATTTAAATTGTTATAAACCTTGAATTAGTATGAAGCTAATCGTTCAAACATTTTAAGATTTCAATACTCGAGTGGAAATGCTGCAATTTAACTGCGTGTTAAAATGTCCACATTTTTTAAAGTAAATTTGTTAAACTTTGTAAAAAATAAAACCAGAAAAGCAAATTCGACATAACGTTGTTCCACTTGAAAGATATGACTGGAGGCGGCAATTTAGAATTTTAGACCATTTACTTATTAGTTCATCAACTCAGGTTGTGATTTATCTCAAATGGCTCAAATAAAGTTTAGCTTATAGTGAAACTAGCAAAATTTTGACCATTTACTTATGAGTTGGTTAACTCAGGTCGTAACTACCACAACTACTATTTATAAAAAAAAACAAAATTGGAATAAGTGTCAACGGGTCAACCCAAGTCTGTTTCCACCCATACTAAAAGTAAGACCCATTTCAACGCTTAATTTGTTTTGACCTGTTACTCAACTCACCTGACCTGTCGTCGCAAATTAAATCACAGTATTGACAATTTTATTTTTAACGATTTCGAGGCTCAGAAGTCGTCAAAGGAAAACCAAAGCCCATTTTATCTATTTGCTGCAATAGACAGGCATTATGAGATGAAGCTATACCTTCTACTAAACGTCATTGACCCAAAAATTGGTGGGGTTATGATCATGGGGGACAGAGGTACCATTAAATCCACCACCGTTTGATTGCTGGTATATTTGCTTATGGAAATTACAATGGTATTAAATTTTTAGCCCATTTGGATATATTGTCTCGCATAGTCGCATGATTAAACCCAAATAGCTAATAAAGTTGCTCAAATTGACTCTGTTTTGTTCATGTGATCTTCTACAGGAACGTAAGATCTCTACAGTGTGTTAGAAGGTACTTGACAGGTGTTTGGCACCCGCCTATGGTGGTGAGGGTTACGACAATATGACAATGATTTTGGATCAGTTCAAGAAACAACCCAGATATGTTCCTTCTACTTCTGGACAATCTTCTCCTGATCAACTAACTGAATCATCAGACAGCAAAGACAAACCTGAATCAACTTCCTGGTACAATATCCTATTGTACCCCTAATTTTAGGCCAAAACGTTATACATCTTTGCCACTTTGATTTTATTAGTTTATTTTTGGTTGGAAGGTAGGACTGGTGGTAAGACCAAGGTACTTGCAATAAGTTTAGATACTTCGCGTGCTTAAGTCATCTTTTTCATGCTTTATATATAAATTCTTTTCTTTGATTTAAACATAGATGATCATGTTAATCTAATGTTTATCACGTCCTCTTTACTAATGTACCTTGCAGATTGAAACCCCTATGTTAGCCTCTGAATGGACAAGATCCGGAATGCTAAGTCATTTTACAGTTGTGTGAAAGCTTGAAGCTGGTTTGTTTCCAATGGGATTTAGCAAAGGGGCAACATATAAAATTAAAAGGCTGGGTCAAACATCATTAGCACTGAAAAGTAAGTTTTGGTATCGCTTTGTTCTTAATTTTAATTGGAAGTTTTGGTATCACATTGCTAAAAAGTAAAATGGGTCATATAGGTTGTCTAGGAGAGTAGCTCAAATCGGGAGCATTTTTTCAATAGTTTGATACTTTGTAGGTTTATTTATTTAAGTAACCGCATTAACATCACAGTAGATAGTTTTCATAATTTAACTGAATACATTAATTATTTTCAAGTTTCCAATAATGTGTTACAGCAACATTATGACAACATTCTGTTACGCCAATAATGTGTTACGGCAATAAGATTCAACGTGCCACATTCTTATGTTAGATTGTTGTTGGTGTTCCAGTGTCACATTAACATCGACTCGAACTACACTAGACAAGGCCTTTGCAAAGGGTGAAAACATAGGTAATGTTACTGCCAAAGTAAAATGTGTTGGGAACTTTGCAGAGATGGTACGTCTCTGTCCGCTATATCTAGCAAGTCGATATATTAGTTTCTAACAAGAGTTTGAAAATGCATTAGGGGTGGGGAACGTTAATGATTAATTGAGCATTATGATGTGTTGTGCCTTCTTTAGGATTACAAACTAGACTTTTCTTCCGCATTTAGATTGAAGTTTTGGAAAAAGAAGGTAGTTTTTAAAGAAGTGATTTGCCTGCTAACAAATGCAAAAAATCCATTTGATGAATTTTAGTTTGAGTTTGTGTCAAATTAGGAATGTTACAGTTGATGACACACCACTGTATAAGACATTTCAATTTTACGAAGTGTTCGCTAATTACTTTCTCTCTAGAAAGTTAGTTTCTCCTACCATTGTGCGGGTTGTGGGGGATATTATTTTTTAATGATATTTGTGTCACTTACATGATACGTAACTTTTATGGTTGCTATTGTGTTTCACGATATCTAGGTAAATTTTTTGTGTTTAGTTTACCTTTGATGCCTATAATTTGCAAATATGCTTAAATCAAAGATACAACATTGATCAAGTGAAATTTATTTATGGATTTTACTTGATACAGAAGGTTTTAACATATTGAGGGTTTATGGATTTTTTATGTGTTTTGGTTCACGACAATGAATAATGTGAGAAGTACATAAAACCAATAAGCAAAACCAATAAGTACTTTGTCTTTTTGTTTTCAATTTTATATTGCCATTGTTTTCAACAGTTCGCGGATCTAAAATCGTGTTAAGAACTTACTGAAACACAAAGGATTCACTATTGTTTTATAAGGTTATTCCCGTATTTAGTGAGATTGATGTCATTGGTACCCACAAAGCTCAATATGATATATGTTCTTATTCTTAAACATATGTATCTTGAAAAATGCATGAGGTATCTTAAACGAGACGAGACTGGATACTTCAGCAAGGTTGCCAAGTGTATCACTTGCTGGTCCAGAATTACTAACATTTTTGGTGTTAATAAGTCAATGATATAGTCATGATGTAGTTGGTTGGTCTTTCTTATGCTTCATATCATTTTTTTGGTGTTAATAAGTCAATGATTTTTAGATCTTCATATGAGAACTATCTTATTGATAAAAAAAACAATTACAATACAAAACAAACTTATATAATATATCCCCTCTTCTATATGACTTACAGGTTCATGGTTTGTATTTTGGCATATTAGGGCTAACATTTATATTGATGCAGCTGTCATAAGGGGGCTTACCAAGACAAGATGGTTATAAGGACAAGAAGTATTATTAACGAACTTGATTTATAAGCCAGAAAACCATAACTAAGGTGTGCATTCTTTTTAGCTCTTTGTTTATAATAGAAGGAGAAATTGCAAAGTTTTAGCATATATTAATGTTGACTTTAGATGGCAACTATTTGTAAATGTTTACCGTCCTTTCTCTTTAGATAGTTCGTTATCATTTATAAAAGTAACATGTTTTTTTGCAGGTAATTAAAGATTGGTTGTTGGCCCAAGTAAATACAATATTGAGAGAGACAATGTGTTATGATTAGCCTAAATGGTCATCTTATAGATATATGGATATTTGTTCGTTTTTAAATATTTAAGGTTCGATTGTATTGTAAGTTTGTAACATCCTTTATATTATTATTTTTATAGCAAAGTGAAATCAGTAAAAGCAATGTATTGTAGTTTGAAAGGGACTTTTATGACGATTTCTAATTTGCTTGCAAGGCATTAGTGAGAAGATCTCAAGAGGAATGCACCTCTCTTTCATAATCAAGCTCTCGAAGTAACAATACTGATTAGTGCACTTGATTATATGATTACATAACTACCATGTACAAGGAAGTGTTTTATATGCTCTATACCTTTTCAATTTTTATGGATATATGTGCCGGTTTACACAACTTTTCTTTATATAGTCATGGAAACTTATATCATTACATCTTTATTGTTTTTGTTTAGTAAGTTCCACACTTATCAAAAACCATTTGTGTATATTAGTTTTTTAAATATTTTGGTAAAATGATTTCATAGAGCTAGCCCGCCCATCGGGCGGGTCTTGAAGCTAGTATATATATATATATATATATATATATATATATATATATATATATATATATATATATATATATATATATATATATATATATATGATAAGTTTGGAGTTAAAAAGGATATTATATATATAAAAAAAATTCTCTCTAAGAGGGAAAATTAAGCGCTGAAAACTTATCAAGTGCGATTGTGTTTACTTTTCATAACAATGGAACTACCGTTGTAAAAGTAAAACATGAATTAGTTTGTTATATTAACAAACATGGTCCAACTCGAACAGCTATAATCAATATTTTTTCTAAGTAACATGCTGATTATTAACATTTAAGAGAAGCGACGAAGCAGACTATTTTCTTGGAAATAGAAATTGGGTAGCGTTAACATCAACCAAGGAGGAAGCTAATTAGCAAGGTCTCCTTTGGTTGTGTAACGGGAACACCAAATTTAACCAAAATGAACAAATGTGGTAGTTATATATGCAAACAATATTGTTTGGTTTTACGCACTTTTACCAAGTGAGGACGTAAAGGTCATTCTTGTTTTCTATGCATCAGATTATGCTAGCTTGCTTTCAAAAGCAGATCATTCTGTGCCTATTTTTTCTCAATGTCGTTCTCTCGTATTGATATAAATGCAACATGTAAATATTGGATTTTTACAGAAAGTACCCGACTCGGCACACCCAATATATCACGCCCAAGAAATCTAGCCAACATCCTTTTTCAAAAAAACTACTCGCTGCACTAACTTTAGAGGAAGGTAAATCATAACTGTTTCTGTATTTTTTATTTTTTTAAAGCTATTTGCGGGATATGGAATTTGATGGTATGTTTGTTTATGCTATGCACATATTTCCTTTACGTATGCCTTGTCTCCGTGGTAATGCAGACAATTTGTTTCATGTTAATGGATTTTTATACGTAATGTTATCTTTTCAATGAACATATCACGCAGTGCAAATATTCGCTAATTGTTTGGATATTAACATTTGTTGCTATAAAAGTTTGAACTGCTTTGCCGAATTGACTTATCATCGCATTCATATGCAAACAGTAAACACGACATCTGATCCTTATTAATTTTATACAACACAAAAATTCTAACAAATAATATTATGAAAATAGATCGCTCGTCGGATGGGTCATGCAACTATTTATTATATACGTGAATTTTATTGGATATATATGATTAATTTGGAGTTTAAAAGGATATAATGATATATATCAAATTCTCCCTAAGAAAGGGAATTAAGCATTAAAAACTACTCCCTCCAGACTCCATCCCATATTAAGCGTCCACAATTGAATCTCGGGATGTCCCAAATTAAGTGTTGTTATTGTATTTCAACCAATGAGATGAGACTTTAATGGTTAAAATGATATTTATTGATGGAGAATGTAGTTATTGAAATTTTCTAAAATTTTGTGCATTTTGAAGGTAAACACTTAATATGGGACGGAAGGAGTAATTAGCAAGTAGCTATTGTGTTTACTTTTCATAAAAATCGGTTTATATTTGTAAAAGTAAAACATGAATTAGTTTGTTATATTAACAAACTTGAGTCCAGCACGAAAAACTATAATCAATGTTTTTTCAAGTAAAAAGCTAATTATTAACATTCAAGAGAAGCGGCCAATAAGAACAAAGCGGACTATTTTCTTGGAAATAGAAATTCGGGAACGTTAACATCGACCGATAACTGGCGAGCACCGAATAATCAACCAAGGAGGAAGCTTGGCAAGGTCACCTTTGGTTGCGTCTTAATAGGAGTAGATGGACCTTCGATAGCCTCCATCATTTCTTTGTAGTGCACTCGTTTACACCAACAATTCCAGTTGAAATACCCACAATTGGTGCATGTATTTGATGCCAACCATGCTTGCTCTTGCTTCATTGATCGCATAAACTTCTCATCGGTTAGTTTAGCTGATTTAGTAAACCAAAAAAGATTAATATAAATAACATGCGAGAACAACATACTGAAAGAAAACAAAAAGGTAAAGTTCATCATACCATCATCCCAAAGATCAGCTGGTGAAAAGCCTGGCATCGAGAGTAATATGGAACGCGCCTTGCGGGTTTCTTCTTTCCGATGTTCTAAAAAGTCTACAAGCAATTCACCCATTTATACAACTAGACAAACTAATAAAAAGATGGGAAAATTCTTTTAAAACGTATCATAATTGTCCAAAAAATCACTTTTGAGTATAGAACTTTTTTTTTCCTTATTGAGTTACTAAACTTTCATTTTTGGCATCTTTTACGCACTTTGGGACGTTTTTGCCCCTCAATTTTTTTGAAATCCAGGGGCAAAAATCTTATAAAAACGTCCCAAAGTGCGTAAAAGAGGCCAAAAATGAAAGTTTAGCACCACAATAACGAAAATTAAAAGTACGTTACTCAAAAGTGATTTTTTTGACAAGTATGATACGTTTTGAAAGAATTTTCCCTAAAAAAAAATACGCCAATATGCCAACAACAAAAAAGTAATACAAATCAGTTGTAACTAACAAAAAATGAACTACAGTTTGATTTAATATATACTAGTTGGTATTTGAAATTAACAATAATCAAAAGGTAAATAAAATTATACATTGAAGAAGAAAACGTATTGAAAAGAAAGAAAAGAAGGTCGATAAAAATTACCATCACAAATATTCTTCTTCTTCTGGTCGTCATGATTAGACGATGACAACTTTTGAAGTTGGTTTGATTCTGCATGTAGAGTTGAAGAAAAAATCAATTTCAATAATTATTTTCAATAAGGGCAAATTCCTTCAAAATGCATCATATACTTGCCAAAAATAGGTACTAAACTTTTATTTTTTTATTTTTTTTATGTACTTTGTGACGTTTTTGTCTCTCAAATTATTAAAAATCCAGGGGCAAAAGTACATCAAAATGACCAAAAAATTAATGTTGAGTACCCATATAAGAAAAAAAATTATTCAGTACACAAAAGTAACATTTGTGACAAGTATAGTACATTAATAGGTATTTTACCCTTTCAGTAATTCATACAATCAGCATACAAATTTGTGACCATATATATGCACGAGATTGTAATCATTTCTTAAGATTCTACTTCTTAATATCACATCTCGACTCTAAAAACTACGATTTTGCTATGATCAAACAAAGACATCATTGTGTAAAAATTCAGTAGACTAAGGTAAATCATTGACTTCCAAACCCACCAAACCGCGACCACGACCCTTTTGACACCTTAAACGTAACCCGCCACAACCTTAAACCAAATGGTTCCCATCACACAATCCGACTGAGTGGTGATAATGCAAATGATAAACCTGATCATACCCACTATGACCATCACACAATCCGACAGAGTGGGCGCGACCTAGACCCCCTCATCAGCCTAGTACACATATCCGAACACACACAATGTCAACATCTTGACGCTGAAACCGAACCCAAAACTCGAGATCTAGACTAGGACCCACTACCCGAACCTGCAAATTAAGATCTGAACTACAACCGGCACCAAAATGATATCCGAACCCTGCATACAAGAAGAAACAAAAAGGAGAACGAGATAAAAGGGTGGGCCTCCTTACGGCTGGCCAAAACAGGCGTTCGGAGGTGGGTGTGGGGGTTGAGAAAAAGAGGTAGGGTATATAGGGTTTGTTTGGAAGAGAAAAAAATAACAGTTTGTAAACGATTAAAATTATTACCGACAACTAGACAAACTACTAGAGATACGCCAATATGCCAACAGCAAAAAGGTTAAACAATCATTTGTAACTAACCAAAAACAACTAAACTTTGATTTAATATCATATATATTAATAGTCGGTATTTCAAACTAATAACTTAAATTAACGGTCATTAGAAGGTAAAAAAAAAAAAATACTGAAAAGAAAAGACAATGAGATAATATCAAACGTACCATCACCATCAAGATTCTTCTTCTGGTCGTGATGATTAGACCATGACAACTTCTGGAGTTGATTTGATTCTGCAAGTAGATTTGCAGATTAAGCACAATAATTCAACTTAACAATCATTTTCAGGATTCTTACAATTAGCATAAAATTTTATAATTGTTTCTCAATATGAAAGTTGAGTTCAGGGCCACTTCTATTAGCATAAAGGGTTGTTTTAAGACCAAAAGATATATTAAAACAAGTTTATGACACCCTTTATACTATAGTATAAAAGCGGTGAGCGACTTGTTTTGTAGCTCACTTCCATAAAAATGGCAATGAATAGAAATCAACATGGAACAAAAAAGAGATAACATACCATCAGAGTCAACAGCTTCGACGTTTTTCTGATATTGAGGAATAGAGCCAACATCCATTTTTTCAATTGGTTTGATTCTATATGCAAGGAATTCAAAAGAGTGAAATTCTTGTTGTATCCAAGAAATTAGTAGCAACGGATTAAATTATTGATAATAGAGATACCAACCACTTTATCTAAACAAAAAGTAAAATCCTAATACAACAATACAGTGGCAAATTATATTGCAGCTTCTGTAGAAAAATGATGTAATAACATTAACAGTTTTATATTTCAGCTTAGTAATTAAAGGTGCATTTATTTGCTAAAACATAAACTTGGGGATTAAATTTTAACTAGTAAAGCTTTGTTCATGTATTTATTCATTTCAAACGAATAATCAAAAGCACATCCTAAACCTCCTAGATGAGGAGAACTACTAATTAAATTGATCGAAAAAGAAATCAGGCTTGGTTTCTAGTTATGAACCTCCTAGACGACTACATACCTTAATAGATAGAATCGAGATGGACGTTAAACACAGCAAACCGCAATAATCATCTAAGAAAAAGTTCATCATGAAGTAACTGCTCTGGATCAACATAGAAGAAGAAATCGATAATGTAATAACTAGCTATTAGAAACAAGGGCAAATACCATAAAAAAAGCATCATATTTGTCTTAAAATACACTTTTGGGTATCGAACAAATTTTTTTCCTCATATGGGTACTGAACTTTCATTTTTTGGCTTCTTTGAGGCACTTTGTGACGTTTTTGCCCCTCAAATTATTAAAAATCCATGGGCAAAAATGTCATAAAGTCCTTCAAAGAGGCCAAAAAATAAAAGTTCATTACTTATATGAGGAAAAAAATTTGTTCGATACCACTTTTTGACAAGTATAGTATTTTTTTATAGTATTTGCCCTAGAAACAAGCTAGCAAAGTTGTGAAAACAACAAGGAAATTCGCAACATAAAATCAAAGGGTTCAAATAGGGTTTGGTTGCGGATCATCAAACAAAATTAACAGATATAAACAATCGATATCCAGATAGAATTCAATCAAATACTAACATGTATATAAATATGGCCGAGCTGAGTACAATGGACTAAAGATGACAAGAACACGCATTATTTGTCCTAGCTAGCTAATTATGTATAAAAAAAGGCTCAAAACTATAAACCTGCTAGAAGACGAGTAAGAATAAAACCTTCGATGCTACATACCTAATTGAATCGTTAGAGACAATGATAAACAAAAAACGCTGTCATACTATATGCATGGGCTTATGGGCTATTAGACTTTAGAAAAAGTTTGTAGGGCCAAAATTTTGGTCTTATGAGTTGTATTAACTTCTCAAAAGGTGAAGATCGGTGGGATCACCCTGGTCCCATGCATCCTAAGGATGCCAACCGGACCCTCCCCCAAGGACCCGGCCCCAGGCAATGAGCACCTGTCCCAGTGACTGTACTTATCAGGAGGTGGGCTATGAACCCTGGCTATTTTCTCAAAAGACCCCTCGCTGACCAGTCAATCTGAGCATTTGCGGTGGGGGGATGGTATCAACAGAGCATGTGGTCCTGCCCCACTTGAGGACTTCCCGGTAGGTCACCCAACCGGTACTACTCTCAGAGTGGCTCACTTAACTCTTTAAGAGTTACCCACTAGACCACATGCTAGTTGATATGAGTTGTATTAACTTAAATTCATGGCTTAGCTTTATTTGAATTGGGAAATTAAAGTGCATATCGGTGGCAGTGTATAGTTTTGATGAAATCCGGTTGCGTGAATATTGTGATTGTGTGTTTATTTAAGTAACGATAGAATCGTGTATAGTTTTGAAAAATCTAATGAGTACTTAAGTTTTGGTTTCAAGTTTTAGATATGTATTGGTAGATGTCCACTGAAGTATTACAACTTGAATTTTAACTCGTTTGCAAACTGTTGGGTAACTTAATATATGATGTACTGTATAAAGTTCTCTCCCCAAAACAACTACATATGTTTTAAAGATGATTTCACCTCTTTTCATTTTAATGTTATCAAGAAATAATAGATCTCATTTTTCGAGTTACTAGCTACATGGACAACCAAATTATCAAATGCGATTATGTTTACTTTTCATAACAATCGAATTACCTTTGTAAAAGTAAAACATGCATTATTTTGTTATATTAACAAACTTGGGTCCAACACGAACAACTATAATATATGCTTTTTCAAGTAACATGCTTATTAACATTCAAGAGACGCAGCCAATAAGAACTAAGCGGACTATTTTCCAGAGAAGCGGCCAATGAGGAAGCTTAGCAAGGTCTCCTTGGTTGCGTCTTAATAGGATTAGATGGACAAAACCTATTTTCTAGAGAAGCGGCCAATGAGGAAGCTTATCAAGTTCAAACATTACAATCAAATTTCTAACTAGACCACAAAACCTAATTTCTATGCCATGATATAAAATCAAGTGTTTAATATTTGTGTTAAGCCACAAAATAGCAATATATCCAACTTCATGTCTCGCCTTAGCACCTTGAATCAAAAACTGTTTTACTAAATGTCGAAAATGTTTAAAAATTGTTTTAAATGCACATTTTGAAGACGTGTGACATAAAAAGCTATAACACGATCATATTTGAGGGTGACATGCCATCAAAATTTACATAAATAAATTCTTGTTATATATTTGTAATATATTATACGTAGTATAACATTTTTTATATATTGGTAATAATGTTTTAAAAATGACCTTGAATCAAAAGTTTAGAAGGCATAAAAACTGGATTCAACCTATCTTCTTTTATCTTCTTAATCTGCTACTATTGTGATTTTCAGATATGGGAGATAGCATTCCTCAAACCAAGATGGGTAAAGTAACCAAGGAGTATGTTACTTTTCGGGTTCAAGAATGGAGCTTTTCACTGCATCGATCATATCAAAAAGTTAATTCTAGATTTTACGTCATATTACACTTTGTTTACAAGACTCCTTTTATACGTGTTCAATCCATACAAAAAAGATGTAGATTTAATTCACAATTTTGAATTCGCATGTTTTTTAAATGCGCTTGTCTAATTTATTTCGGCGGGAGATTTATATTTGTGGGTGGCCAATGGCCATGATGTTCATTTTGAGACCTTGTTTGCAATGATCTCCAGTGGTGCAGATAAAAGAATGATACATTTCATTTTGCAAAGCAAATCTAGTGGGGCTCGTGGTGCAGACTTTTATGGGCATGAGTTGAAATCCGGACTAGAGACTTTTGCCACTATATGTTTCCCATTTTAATTTGAAGTTAAACACAAGGTCTGTTTTTGGTCGAAGCCTCATCTCTACGGTTCTTGTCTACTTTTGATAAAATTGAGGATGTTTTTGAAGAGTCCACGTCCCTCCCTTTCCTCCGACCACAATATCGTCCCCTTGCCCTGCCATAGTAGTTATGTTGTACCCGTCCACCAAGCCGTGAAAATACATATACATGCTACCATTGTCACCAAGCCATTAAACTGCTTAATCAACTAGAAGCCTTCCAAATAATGATTAATCTTTAACTTGATTACATTCCTTGCTGGAATAAGTGTGTTTGTATATGAATTTTAGCTTGCGGAAATTAGAAAATTACAAAGAAAGAAGTTTAAATGAGTTTTGAATCCCAATTCACTATCACATTTTGCCTGATTCTAAAAATTGTCATATCCACGGGACATCAGAATCAAATGACTAAGCAATGCTATTTTATGAAAGTTACTTGTGCTAAAAATAAAAAACACGAAACATTTAGAATTTAGGTCATATTACACTTTGTAATGTGACCCGATTAATCTTTATCTTATGCTTGTTATTATTATTAGTTAGAAGTTAGAGGACCAAACTTGTTAGTTAGAAACATTATAGCCAAATAGTTAGTTAAATCGGTTAAGAAACAATGAAGAGATACATCGGTTCATTCATACCGATTCATACTCTATATAAACTTATGTATTAGTATCGATTAAAGGTTAATGACCATATAGATTTTACTTATTCATATTTTGCAACTTATTATTATCAATCTAGAGAGAAAGTGGGACAACAATTGACATCAAGAGCAAGGATTATACATCAAAAAATACACAACAATTTCTGCATAACGAAATCAAAAGAATTCAGAACAAAAGCCAAAGAAAAGACGCAGGAAAAGAGGAAGAACAAATCGTTATTCTTCTTGAGCGAAAGAGATAACTTGTTTTCTTTAATCTTCCAATGGAAACACGAGTTTGAATAAGGAAACGCGTAGAAAAGATAGTGCACGATCTGATCTACGTAGGGGTTGCAAACGCATAACATCAAGCGTATTGGTGTCGAGGAAGAAAAAGGAGACTTTGTGTAGTAAGAAGAGAACCGGTTTGAGAAAAGAAAAACACAAAGCAAGGCTTTGTTGATTGAAAAACGTATACGTAGTATCTTGATTATTTTGAAAGAAAAGTGTGGAGTTTGTGTCGATTTTAACACAAAGAACAACAACAACGAGGCGCAAGAAACTGTAGAACCAAAGGTTTGGTTGTTTCGCTGCAACAAGGATCAAACGAAGTGACTGTTTTGATTCAAAGATTACCAAGGCGTGGTAACGAAGTGACTGTTTTGAACGATCACTAACAAGCCTTGTTCGTGTTTGTGTTGCCTGATAATTTGTGTTTGGTTTACATAGCTAGCTAAAGGAAGTACCTTGAAATAACAACTAGTTACTCAATCTTACTTTTTTATCTTGTCATTACGAATATGAATTAAGAGACATGTGATCCAGAGGAAGTACCTAAGTCAAATTCAAATACACACAACATATTGGTTATGTTTCTTTGTTCGTTTGTTCAAACCTATGTGTGACGTGTTTGAAGTTGCCAAATAATAAACATTACATATTTTCTTTCGTGTTTCTTCTCTGTTTCAATGAAATTGTTGGTGTGCTGTTTCTGTTAGCATTTCTTAGTTGCTTTCATGATACATTTGGGATTGACAAATTTTGTATTAATATACGTCACAGAGTTGATCGGCGATCACTCATGGTTTTTTAGGCAATAAGATTTATAATCCTGCCCGTGTCAAGAAAACTAAGTTATTCTCGCTCTATCGCAACCATCTCATCCTCTTCCTCTAAGTCGTTGTTTTCTGGTAAAACTTACAACCATGAGCCAACTTCACTTTTCAGCTCACCTCAGAGCCTGACAGATACCCATTTCCCAAAGAGAAGGCATGTGGATAAGCCTAGCTCGAAGGAAAAGGGCTAGCTTGAAACCTTCAGGTTATATATGCATGGCTTAACTTCCCTATTTTTAATTGAGCCTATTTTTTGGTCTCTCTAATTGATTTTATTGGAGTTTCTAAGCACATCGCTGATCATTTCAAGATTTTTGCCGGATGCTTAGCGATGATCAACAAATGTTTGAAAAGTCGGATTCTGATTGTGAATATATGATTCCTTAGGTCCAAAGTATGAATTGCATAAGCATTAATAACTTCGATCACTTTGTTGCAACTAGTTATTTGATATTGATTTTGATTCTTTAATGTTGCTATTATGATTTTTAAAATGCGTATTGAAACCCACGATACTCATATCTTGAAGGATAATAAAGGAGATTTTGGTTACTATTTTACCATTGGAATTCTGTGTATTTGTTATCCAAGATTATTATAAGAAAATTGCAATGCAATATTGACTTGTTGGGACATTGCAGGCCCGTATGCGTGGATTAAGCATAATACCTGCAAGTCAATTACCAAATGAAGTGTCAAACATAGAAACAAGAAAAAGCGCATAAGACTACGCTGAGCCTTCATACTGGTACATATCTTTATAAAACTACTCATGTCTAAATCTACTTAATAAAATGCTGGCTAAATATTCCAAATGTTGTTGAGCTTATGCTTATGTCATAACTTCTGCTGTATGGAAGCTGACATCACACATGCTCTCCCTCTTGTGTGCTATGATATACCATAAGCATCATAATTATCTCACTCGTTCGGTGCTATATAGAGCTGCATTATAAACTGAAGTCTCTTTTTTTACTTTGGTCATATACAGTTTCATTTACGTAGATAGAGGTGACAAAACTGAAATTTCTCAGAATAGGTCATCTTTTTAGTATGTCGGTTTGATTGACCCTCCACTTGGCAAATACTTCTTTGTTCATTTCTGTAGCTCTTCCATCACTAATCGATGCGATAAATATATTTTAACAATCATAATTGAAAGTTTGAATAAACTGATTTAAGAGGTTGTATGTGGGTTCGATTGACCCTCTACTCTAAAAACTCATTTGGCCTATTCCCAAAAATTTACTTTTTTCTTTGACCCGTTTGAGATAAAGCACTAATAGTTATATGTTAGAAGTGTCGTGCACAAACAAGTTCAGCTAAGTAGCTAAGTAACAATTCGTTGCATCTTCATTATCTAAATTCTTAGTTTATAAAAAATGTGTGCCTGATTCATACTCTTGCTAAGTCAGATAACAACTAACATGATAAAGCCTAGATATAGATTGCGTTTAGATGCCTCTCCCTTTTCTACAAAATTAGATATAGAACAAAGAAATATTTTATCCAACTAAATGCACCCTTAGGTATCTAGCAGTTTTGTGAGATTCTGTAGGTTAAAAAAGTTGATTTGTATCAGATATAGAAATTGTGCAGTTCGTAGAACAATCAGCTATCACTCTATCAGAAAGCTAAATCAAAGATATCATTGAAAGCCTTATGGCGGGTATGGAGGATCCGAGTTGAGGGGGACATAAATGCAATTTTTGAATCTCACACATTTCAATCAAACACAGAATAAACTCATTATAGGATACTACGAGAACGTGGAGGCTATGTTAAGGCCCATTTACAGAAATAAAGATGTGCCCAGCCTATTAAATGAATAATGCAATGAACGATCTTGTTATCCAAGAAAAGCTACATTATTAGGATTTTTATTTTTTGCACCTAAACCGTTAGATATTCTTTCCACTTCACCATCGTTATGTTTGTTGAAAATGGGATAACTGATGTGAATTGGGTTTTGTTTTGCCCAGGCAGAGAAGAAGAAACGTAATACCTAGGGCTAAGTTGCAGGAAGCAATCTGGAAGAAGAAAATTCAGAGATAGAGCCTGGGCTGAACGACTAGCAGAGCTGGAGCCGCAGCTCGAGGAAGAGAAAAAGAATAATACTTAATTCTAGTCATTCATATTTCTTAACGGATTAATATTTTAAAAATCCAAGATTTTGTTGATCATGTTATCTTGTACTTGTTTGAATGATGTGCTGCCGGCATCTTCTTTCATTCATATTTGTTCATTTTCATCTTTAGTTTTATAAAACCGGTATTAGCGCTTTTGCATCTTTTAATTTTGTTGATATGCACAGATTTCCTTTCCGTTGTAGGTTTTGGATCTGGGTTAGCTTCTGTGTATTTTCGCTCTAAATGATGCTGGTCAACTCAAGTCGCCCATGCCTATCATTAAACTTACACTTTGGTTTCAAGTTTAAGATATGTATTCCAAGATGTCCATTTAAGTATTACAACTTGAATTTTATCTCATTCATGAACTGTTGGGTAATTTAATATATGATGTGATTATATGCCGGTGAACATCACGTTTGTATTGTATAAAGTTCTCTCCCCAAAACGACTACATATGTTTTAAAGATTTCGCCTCTTTACATTTTAATGTTATCAAGAAATAATGGATCTCATTTTTCGAGTTACTAGCAACATGACAACCAAATTATCAATTAAGTACGATTGTGTTTACTTTTCATAACAATGGAACTACCGTTGTAAAAGTAAAACATGAATTAGTTTGTTATATTAACAAACTTAGGTCCAACACGGACAACTATAATCAATGTTTTTTCATGTTACATGTTGATTATTAATACTCAAGAGAAGCGGCCATTAAGAACAAAGCAGGCTATTTTCTTGGAAATAGAAATTGGGGAGCGTTACAACCGACCAAGGACGAAGCTTAGCAAGGTCTCCTTTGGTTGCGTCTTAATAGGAGTAGATGGACCTTTGAGAGCCTCCCTAGCCTCCCTCATTTCTTCTATGTGCACAAGTTTACACCGACACTTCCAATTGAAAGATCCACAACTGATGCATGTATTTGATGCCCGCCATGCTTGCTCTTGCTTCATTGATTGGATAATGTCCTCATTGGATAGATGATCTGATTTCGTAAAACAAAAGAGATTAATATAAATAACATGACACAACAACATACTGAACAAAAACAAAAAGGAAAAATCATTCATACCGTCAATCCAAAAATCAGCCGGTGAAAAACCTGGCATCGAGAGTAATTTGGACCTCGCCTTGCGGGTTTGTTCTTTCCGACGTTCTAAAAAGCAATTCACCCATTTATACATATTATTATTATTGTCTATGAGACAATTTATAAATACATTATTAACGACAACCAGACACACTAATAAAAAGATACGCCAATATGCCAACAACAAAAAAGTAATACAAATCAGTTGTAACTAACCAAAAATGAACTACCCAGTTTGAGTTATTAGTATCTTAAAAATATACATTGAAGAAGAAATCGTATTGAAACGAAAGAAAAGAAGGTAGATAAAAATTACCATAACGTTCAAGATTCTTTTTCTTGTGGTCGTCATGATCAGACGATGACAACTTTTGAACTTGGTTTGATTCTGCATGTAGAATTGAAGAAAAAATCAATTTCAATAATTATTTTCTAGAATTCCTACAATCATCATGCAAATAATTTGTGACGATATATGGGCACCAGATTGTAATCATTTCTTAAGATTCTAATCTTCTTAATATCACAACTCGACTCTAAAAACTACGACTGCACTATGATCAAACAAAGACATCATCATGTGAAAATTCAGTAGACTAAGGTAAAATCATTGGCCTCCAAACCCAACAAACGCATTATTACTAAGGGCTTTAAACTAACCGCGACCAAGACTCTTTTGACACCTTAAACGTTACTTGCCACAACCTCAAACGTAACGTTTACCATCACACAATCCGACCGAGTGGTGACAATGCAAACGATAAACCTGACCATACCCACCAAGACAATCACACGATCCGACCACCTCAACAGCCTAGAACACACACAATGTCAACATCTTGAGCTACAACTGAACCCGGAACTCGAGATCTAGACCATGATCACCCACCACCCTAAACCACAAATTAAGATCTGAACCACGAACAGCACCAAAATGATATCCGAACCATGCATACAAGAAGAAACAAAAGGAGAACGAGGTAAAAGGGTGGTGGTTGAGAAAAAGAGGTATGGTATATAGAGTTTGTTTGGAAGAGAGAACAAAATAAGAGTTTGTAAACAGTTAACATTATTACCGACAAGTCGACAACTAGACAAACTAATACAGATACGCCAATATGCCAATATGCCAACAACATAAAGGTAAAACAATCATTTGTAACTAACCAAAAACAACTAAAGTTTGATTTAATATGATATATATATTAATATTTGGTATTTTAAACTAAGAACATAAATTAACAATAAACAGAAGGTAAATAAAAAATACCGAAAAGAAAAGACAAGGCGATAATATCAAACGTACCATCTCCATCAAGATTCTTTTTCTGGTCGTGATGATTAGACCATGACAACTTCTGGTGTTGGTTTGATTCTGCAAGTAGATTTGCAGATAAAACACAACAGCTCAACTTAACAATCATTTTCGGGATTCTTACAGGTAGCATAAAATTTTATAATTTTTTCTCAAAATGGAAGTTGAGTTCAGGGCCAATTCTATTAGCATAAAGAATTGTTCTAAGACCAAAAGATATACTAAAAAAAAGTGTTTGACACCCTTGATACTATAGTATAAATGCGGTGAACGCGTTGTTAGAGAAAAGATTGGGTCCTATGCAGATTTGTTTTGTAGCTCACTTCCATGAAAACGGAAAAATATAGAAATCAACATGGAACCAAAAAGAGGTAACATACCATCAAAGTCAACAGCATCGATGTTCTTCTTTTGATTTTTAGAAATAGAGTGAACATCCATTTTTTCAATTGGTTTGATTCTATATGCAAGAATTCAAAAGAATTGGAAATTCTAATTGTACCCAAGAAATTAGTAGCAACTAAATATTATTGATAATAGAGATACCAACCACTTATCTAGACAAAAAAGTAAAATCTGTTGGGATAATCCCGATCATTACCTCATAGATTCTAAGTTAAATAAGGTCGAAGGACCATTTACTCAATATATAGAAACTGTAGTTTAGGGACTAGTTTGTAATTGACACAAACCTGTAAAGTTGTGTCTTATGGTTTGGGTGTAACCACCACCACCACCAACGATTACCAACCATCACCACCAAGGGTTGCAATGGTTCAAGGTGTTGGTTGGATTAGTATAAATAGGGAACAAATGTAACCAATTGTAACAATATCAATTACAGATTTCTCATAATAACAAATTTAGTATTTGTGTTTGATTTCAACGATCCTGATTATACCTGTGTATAACCATCAAAATCCCAATACAACAATATACAGTGGCAAATTATATTGCAGCTTCTGTAGAAAAATGATGTAACAACAATAACAGTTATTTTCAGGTAGTAAAGGTGTATTGATTTGCTAAAACATAAAGTTGGGGATTAAATTTTAACTAGTAAAGCTTTGTTCATGTATTTATTCATTTCAAACGAATAATCAAAAGCACATCCTAAACCTCCTAGATGAGAACTACTAAATTGATCTAAAAAGAAATCAGGCTTGGTTTCTAGTTATGAACCTCCTAGACGACGAGAAAGAAACCGATGCTACATACCTTAATAGATAGATTATAGATAGAATCGAGATGGATGTTAGACACAGCAAACCACAATAATCATCTAAGAAAAAGGTCATCATGAAGTAACTGCTCTGGATCAACATAGAAGAAGAAATCGATAATGTAATAACTAGCTATTAGAAACACGCAAAGTTGTGAAAACAACAAGGAAATTCGCAACATAAAATCAAGGGGTTCAATTAGGGTTTTGTTGTGGATCGTCAAACAAAATTAACATATGTAAACAACCGATATCCAGATCGAATTCAATCAAATACTAACATGTATATAAATATGGCCGAGCTGAGTACAATGGACTAAAGATGACAAGAACACGCATCATTATTTGTCCTAGCTAGCTAATTATGTATAAAAAAAGGCTCAAGACTATAAACCTGCTAGATGACGAGTAAGAATAAAACCTTCGATGCTACATACCTAATTGAATCGTTAGAGACAATGATAAACAAAAAACGCTGTCATACTATATGCATGGGCTTATGGGCTATTAAACTTTAGAAAAAGTTTGTAGGGCCAAAATTTTGGTCTTATGAGTTGTATTAACTTAAATTCGTGGCTTAACTTTATTTGAATTGGGAAATTAAGGCGCATATTGGTGGCAGTGTATAGTTTTGATGAAATCCAGTTGTGTGAATATTGCGTTTGTGTGTTTATTTAGGTAATGATAGAATCGTGTATAGTTTTGAAAAATCTAATAAGTAGTTAAGTTTTGGTTTCCAGTTTTATATGCCCGGTGAACATCACGTTTGTATTCCTAGAATAACACACATGTATTGTATAAAGTTCTCTCCCCCAAAATGACTACATATGTTTTAAAGATGATTTCGCCTCTTTTCATTTTAATGTTATCAAGAAATAATGGATCACATTTTTCGAGTTACTAGCTACATGGAAAACCAATTTATCAAGTGCGATTATGTTTACTTTTAATAACAATCGAATTACCTTTGTAAAAGGAAAAAATGAATTAGTTTGTTATATTAACAAACTTAGGTCCAACACGAACAACTATAATCAATGTTTTTTCAAGTAACATGTTGATTATTAATACTCATTAGAAGCGGCCAATAAGAACAAAGCAGACTATTTTCTTGGAAATAGAAATTTGGGAGCGTTACAATCGACCAAGGAGGAAGCTTAGCAAGGTTTCCTTTGGTTGCGTCTTAATAGGTGTAGATGGACCTTTTCGAGCCTCCAACATTTCTTCTAAGTGCACTGGTTTACACCAACACCTCCAATTCAAAGACCGACAATTGGGGCATGTATGTGATGCCCTCCATGCTTGCTCTTGCTTCATTGATTGCATAAGCTCCTCATCGAATAGATGATCTGATTACGTAAACCAAAAAAGATTAATATAAACAACATGACAGAACAACATAATGAAAGAAAACAAAAAGGAAAAAGTCAATCATACCATCAATACAAAAATCAGCTGGTGAAAAACCTGGCATCGAGAGTAGTTTGGACCGCGCCTTGCGGGCTTGTTCTTTCCGACGTTCTAAATAGTCTAAAAGCAATTCACCCATTTATACATATTATTATTATTATTATTACTATTATCTATGAGACAATTTATAAATACATTATTAACGACAACCAGACGCACTAACAAAAAGATACGCCAATATGCCAACAACAAAAAAGTAATACAAATCAGTTGTAACTAACCAAAAATGAACTACAGTTTGATTTAATATCATATATATCAATAGTTGGTATTTGAAATTAACAATAATCGGAAGGTAAATAAAAATATACATTGAAGAAGAAAACGTGTTGAAAAGAAAGAAAAGAAGGTAGATAAAAATTACCATCACAAATATTCTTCTTCTTCTGGTCGTCATGATTAGACGATGACAACTTTTGAAGTTGGTTTGATTCTGCATGTAGAGTTGAAGAAAAAATCGATTTCAATAATTATTTTCAGTAATTCATACAATCAGCATACAAATTTGTGACGATATATGTGCACGAGATTGTAATCATTTCTTAAGATTCTACTTCTTAATATCACAACTCGACTCTAAAACCTACGATTGCGCTATGATCAAACAAAGACATCATCATGTGAAAATTCAATAGACTAAGGTAAAATCATTGGCCTCCAAACCCACCAAACGCATTATCACTAAGGGCTTTAAACTAACCACGACCAAGACCCTTTTGACACCTTAAACGTTACTTGCCACAACCTTAAATGTAACGTTTACCATCACACAATCCGACAGAGTGGTGACAATGCAAACGATAAACCTGACCATACCCACCAAGACAATCACACAATCCGACCACCTCAACAGCCTAGAACACACACAATGTCAACATCTTGAGCTGAAACTGAACCTGAAACTCGAGATCTAGACCATGATCACCCACCACCCTAAACCACAAATTAAGATCTGAACCACGAACGGCACCAAAATGATATCCGAACCATGCATACAAGAAGAAACAAAAGGAGAACGAGGTAGGGTATATAGAGTTTGTTTGGAAGAGAGAACAAAATAAGAGTTTGTAAACAGTTAACATTATTACCGACAACTATGTTAGCCCTTATAATGTTGTTAGATCAAATTTTTATTGTTAATGTTTAAGACTTGTAGTTAATATGTAATACGTACTGTTTTATTTAGTATATGGGTCAGTTTAGGTCTGTTTATGGGTCAGAAACGTTTAACCCAACCAAGCCCATAGTTGACAGTTATTTAGAAACGGTTTTCTCTCAAACATCACAACGTTTGAGTGAAGCATTGTATCGTTTAGATTAGTATAAATAGATTAGGATTCTTTGTAACAATTGTAACCCATTCGTTCATATATATCAGTTAATATAAAGGGTTCAAACCCAATTCTCTTGTTCTTATTTTTATACTTGATGATGGTTCATACATGATGGTTGTTTGGTTATTTATGATCCTGGAAACCTGGAAGATTAAACCGATGCAACGATTATCAATTGGTATCAGAGCGACGAGGAATCAAACAACACAACAATTCATGATTTTGATCATCACTCAAGATTCAAAAGCATCGAGATTGAAGTCTGGTTTTTTGCCATGGTTTACAAGAATACTTGGCGATATGTTGTAGAACTTGAGAGTTCACACAGATTTGGTAACCAGAAACAACAAGGACACAACTTGTTGTTTACCGAGAATTTGCGAGTTCTTTGGAAGTAAAAGCCGAGACAAACAAAGTTGTCTAGGGCACAAATTGGTTCAAATCGACACAGAAAGAAGAAGAGGGACATGAAGACCAGATTCAAACAAAGAAGGAAAAGAGAAAAGGGTACACGTTTTTGAGTGATAAGTGTGGAATGATTGCAAATTTTCAAGGACTAGATACCAAAGATGATGAAGCAGTTGCGACTGCATGTTATAAGAAGTTTGTTGATCTAGTTGTAATCTACCATGAAACTGCTAGTATGCCTTGGGTTGAAAAATCGTATGAAGTGGGAGAAGCAAGCAAGAATTGTTTGGCCATGGACCTGCAAGATCAGAAGGATACATGAGGGTGAAGGATGGAGCATTAGAGACAAGTCAGAACCATTTTGGTGTTAGTCTTGAAGATGATGAAGATGAAGAACAATGATGGCAGTCAAGACAGCAATGAACTTTAGACATTGCTTGAAGAAACAATGAAGATCACTCAAGAGAATTTGATGCTAAAACATTAGGGGGGAAATTGTTAGCCCTTATAATGTTGTTAGATCAAATTTTTATTGTTAATGTTTAAGACTTGTAGTTAATATGTAATACGTACTGTTTTATTTAGTATATGGGTCAGTTTAGGTCTGTTTATGGGTCAGAAACGTTTAACCCAACCAAGCCCATAGTTGACAGTTATTTAGAAACGGTTTTCTCTCAAACATCACAACGTTTGAGTGAAGCATTGTATCGTTTAGATTAGTATAAATAGATTAGGATTCTTTGTAACAATTGTAACCCATTCGTTCATATATATCAGTTAATATAAAGGGTTCAAACCCAATTCTCTTGTTCTTATTTTTATACTTGATGATGGTTCATACATGATGGTTGTTTGGTTATTTATGATCCTGGAAACCTGGAAGATTAAACCGATGCAACGATTATCAATTGGTATCAGAGCGATGAGGAATCAAACAACACAACAATTCATGATTTTGATCATCACTCAAGATTCAAAAGCATCGAGATTGAAGTCTGGTTTTTTGCCATGGTTTACAAGAATACTTGGCGATATGTTGTAGAACTTGAGAGTTCACACAGATTTGGTAACCAGAAACAACAAGGACACAACTTGTTGTTTACCGAGAATTTGTGAGTTCTTTGGAAGTAAAAGCCGAGACAAACAAAGTTGTCTGGGGCACGAATTGGTTCAAATCGACACAGAAAGAAGAAGAGGGACATGAAGACCAGATTCAAACAAAGAAGGAAAAGAGAAAAGGGTACACGTTTTTGAGTGATAAGTGTGGAATGATTGCAAATTTTCAAGGACTAGATACCAAAGATGATGAAGCAGTTGCGACTGCATGTTATAAGAAGTTTGTTGATCTAGTTGTAATCTACCATGAAACTGCTAGTATGCCTTGGGTTGAAAAATCGTATGAAGTGGGAGAAGCAAGCAAGAATTGTTTGGCCATGGACCTGCAAGATCAGAAGGATACATGAGGGTGAAGGATGGAGCATTAGAGACAAGTCAGAACCATTTTGGTGTTAGTCTTGAAGATGATGAAGATGAAGAACAATGATGGCAGTCAAGACAGCAATGAACTTTAGACATTGCTTGAAGAAACAATGAAGATCACTCAAGAGAATTTGATGCTAAAACATTAGGGGGGAAATTGTTAGCCCTTATAATGTTGTTAGATCAAATTTTTATTGTTAATGTTTAAGACTTGTAGTTAATATGTAATACGTACTGTTTTATTTAGTATATGGGTCAGTTTAGGTCTGTTTATGGGTCAGAAACGTTTAACCCAACCAAGCCCATAGTTGACAGTTATTTAGAAACGGTTTTCTCTCAAACATCACAACATTTGAGTGAAGCATTGTATCGTTTAGATTAGTATAAATAGATTAGGATTCTTTGTAACAATTGTAACCCATTCGTTCATATATATCAGTTAATATAAAGGGTTCAAACCCAATTCTCTTGTTCTTATTTTTATACTTGATGATGGTTCATACATGATGGTTGTTTGGTTATTTATGATCCTAGAAACCTGGAAGATTAAACCGATGCAACGATTATCAAACTAGACAAACTAATAGAGATATGCCAATATGCCAACAGCAAAAACGTAAAACAATCATTTGCAACTAACCGAAAACAACTAAAGTTTGATTTAATATCATATATATTAATAGTTGGTAATTTCAAACTAATAACATAAATTAACAATAATCAGAAGGTAAATAAAAAATACTGAAAAGAAAAGACAAGGCGATAATATCAAACGTACCATCTCCATCAAGATTCTTTTTCTGGTCGTGATAATTAGACCATGACAACTTCTGGTGTTGGTTTGATTCTGCAAGTAGATTTGCAGATAAAACACAAAAGCTCAACTTAACAATCATTTTCGGGATTCTTACAGGTAGCATAAAATTTTATAATTGTTTCACAAAATGGAAATTGAGTTCAGGGCCAATTCTATAAGCATAAAGAGTTGTTCTAAGACCAAAAGATATACTAAAAAAAAGTGTTTGACACCCTTGATACTATAGTATAAATGCGGTGAACGCGTTGTTAGAGAAAAGATTGGGTCCTATGCAGACTTGTTTTGTAGCTCACTTCCATGAAAACGGAAAAATATAGAAATCAACATGGAACCAAAAGAGGTAATATACAATCAAAGTCAACAGCATCAACGTTCTTCTTCTGATTTTGAGGAATAGAGTGAACATCCATTGTTTTTTCAATTGGTTTGATTCTATATGCAAGAATTCAAAAGGTAAAATCTCAATACAACAATATACAGTGGCAAATTATATATATTGCAGCTTCTGTAGAAAAATGATGTAATAATATTAACAGTTTTATATTTCAGCTTAGTAATTAAAGGTGCATTTATTTGCTAAAACATAAACTTGGGGATTAAATTTTAACTAGTAAAGCTTTGTTCATGTATTTATTCATTCCAAACGAATAATCACAAGCACATCCTAAACCTCCTAGATGAGGAGAACTACTAAATTGATCTAAAAAGAAATCAAGCTTGGTTTCTAGTTATGAACCTCCTAGACGACGAGAAAGAAATCGATGCTACATACCTTAATAGATAGATTATAGATAGAATCGAGATGGATGTTAGACACAGCAAACCGCAATAATCATCTAAGAAAAAGGTCATCATGAAGTAACTGCTCTGGATCAACATAGAAGAAGAAATCGGTAATGTAATAACTAGCTATTAGAAACAAGCTAGCAAAGTTGTGCAAACAACATGGAAATTCGCAACATAAAATCAAAGGGTTCAAATAGGGTTTGGTTGTGGATCATCAAACAAAATTAACAGATATAAACAATCGATATCCAGATAGAATTCAATCAAATACTAACATGTATATAAATATGGCCGAACTGAGTACAATGGACTAAAGATGACAAGAACATGCATCATTATTTGTCCTAGCTAGCTAATTATGTATAAAAAAAGGCTCAAAACTATAAACCTGCTAGATGACGAGTAAGAATAAAACCTTCGATGCTACATACCTAATTGAATCGTTAGAGACAATGATAAACAAAAAACGCTGTCGTACTATATGCATGGGCTTATGGGCTATCTGTCTTTAGAAAAAGTTTATAGGGCCAAAATTTTGGTCTTATGAGGTGTATTAACTTAAATTCATGGCTTAGCTTTATTTGAATTGGGAAATTAAAGCGCATATCGGTGGCAGTGTATAGTTTTGATGAAATCCGGTTGCGTGAATCTTGTGTTTGTGTGTTTATTTAGGTAACGATCGAATCGTGTATAGTTTTGATAAATACACACATGTATTGTATAAAGTTCTCTACCCAAAACGACTACGTATGTTTTAAAGATGATTTTACCTCTTTTCATTTTAATGTTATCAAGAAATAATGGATCTCATTTTTCGAGTTACTAGCTACATGGACAACCAAATTATCAATTAAGTGTGATTGTGTTTACTTTTCATAACAATGGAACTACCGTTGTAAAAGTAAAACATGAATTAGTTTGTTATACTCAAGAGAAGCGTCCAATAAGAACAAAGCATGCTATTTTCTTGGAAATAGAAATTGGGGAGCGTTACAATCGACCAAGGAGGAAGCTTAGCAAGGTCTCCTTTGGTTGCGTCTTAATAGGAGTAGATGGACCTTTGAGAGCCTCCAACATTTCTTCGAAGTGCACTGGTTTACACCAACACCTCCAATTCAAAGACCGACAATTGCGACATGTATTTGACAATTGCGACATGTATTTGATAAATTGTGGGATGGGGGGTAGCGACATGTATTTGAAAATCAGCATGTTTTTATTCCTTTCGCGTTTGATACTTTTGGTTTTCTGGCACCTGAGGCAGTGGAGCTACTCAACACAGTTCAACGTGCTATGTATAGTAATGTTGTAACACCTAGATCCACAAATGTCGTTTTTAAGAGAATTAGTTTTGCCATTCAAAAAGGGCTAGTGGCGCAGCTTGTTGCTCGCTTGCCTTCCACCACTATGTAAATTCAATTCAGTATTATATATATAATAAATTATAAAGAACCACTGGCCAAACCAAACAGCCCAAGTGTGAAAGTGAGAGCTAGGTGATGTTAATGTAGAAAAAATAAAAGGAATGACCGAAAGGGTTTTCATAGTAATAAACAAACGCAGCAATTATTAAGAAGAATTAGTATATTCAAACATGGTTGCTGAGGTATATATATAATCTTCTTCTTCTTCTTCTTCTTCTTATATCATTTAATTTTTATTACATAGAAAAATTATAAAGTTAGTGTTTTTGTGATTTATTTCCTGCAGCCGCTTACATTGATCGGTATGGATGATGCTCAAGCGATGTTTCAAAATCCTCTTTTTTTTTACATGCAAAAAGAAGCTATGGAACTCTCTATTGTCGTGCTGAATTCAATGTATGTTTCTTCTTTCTTTTTTGATTAATTACTGATTCTTCTTCTAGTTCTATAATTTATTTATTTATTGGGTTTGCAGTCTAGTCCGAAGACTACTGTGGGCTTATTGTTAATGCGTCAGGGTGTCTTTGGTCTTAAAGCCGAGCCCAGTAGTGATCTTGACGTAATACTCTATTTCGTGCAAGGTACCTTAGCAGCAGCAAGTATTATAATAATTAATTGTTTTCTTCTTCTTCTTCTATGTCGCCATGAAACTAACTCTTTAGTTATATGCTTGCTTCAGGTCTACGCCCACGCGGCGGTATTTATGACTTTTATAATGGGGTCGTGTATACTATGTCAGCTGCTTTTCTACGACGCCGCCTCACAAAAAGGATTCTTTTGTTTGTTGCAGGGTATGTATGTATTTTCAAGCATATATACTACTGTAATAAATACTCTTTATCAGATTATTACTATATTTGTTTCTTGTCTTTCCGTCCTCCTTGTTCTGACACGCTTTATATGGAGAGGCTTGGATCGTGGGTAAAAGACAAGGGTACAGCTGTTGATGTCGTCTAGTTTCCTGACATCGATCCTAGAAGCAACACTACGGATCTTTTAACCACCCCTGTGAAGAAGGAAAGGCTTGAGGCATTCGTTGCTGCTGCAAACAACAGTCACATTGCTTATCTTGAGCCTGGACTTAATGTTCGTCAAGTCCTAACTGAGTAATTCTCCTCCTCTTTGTATTCCTACTACATTCATTCTATTATTGTTTTCTATTCTATTCTGATCTAATAATGTTTATATATGTCTATTTGTATATCAGGTATGGAATCCTCACTCCTCGCCGCCTTTTGAACAAAGACAAGAACAAGGCTGCTGTTATAGATGGTCCTGAAAATGTTATACCAATGAAGATGAAGAATCATCATCAGACGAGCTCAAGCGGTTTAGCACGAGAAGACGAGACAGCATCAGATGTTCCCGAAAATGTTATACCGAATACAAACAACAACAGCAACAAGAAGAAGAAGAAGAAGAAGAAGAAGAAGAAGAAGAAGAAGAAGAACAATAATAACAATAATAATACTACGTAATCAGCTTTTAGTTCATTCAGAGCCACAAAAGACCCCCTTTAAGACTCGTCAGAATGATAATATGTCCCATAAGGGGAAGAATCAAGTTTGCTGAATATGATGATGCAATGCAAGGCATAAAAGTAACCTTTTGAAACAAAAGTTGCGAGACACAACTATTGATCGAGCTGCCTGCTCAGTTGTTAATGCTTATCAAGATGATAATATGTGTTGGTTCTGTAAACTTCCTGTGGCACTTGTAAGCTATGGATGTGAACAATTAGTCTGAACCTTCTTTTAGTTATTGATATATGAATGAAAATATAAGTCTTTTCATGTTTACAATTTCTTCGGTATTGCTCTTTACTTATTTATTATTATTGATCATGACTTTGTTTCCACTTTCTACTCTGATATCTGATTCGTGTTTACAATAGTTCTTTGCGGAATTCTTTAGGCTGATTGTACAATCATAAGCCACAAAAGCCAACAACCACCACAACCCGCAATCTCTCTTTAGGCTCACGTACTGCGTGCATCTGCCTTGTTGGGTTAAGTGGCAGAATGACAAGTTCACTGTACTGCAGATAAGTCTCTTTTAACTCTCCATGCATGAATGTCCCAATTACGTGCAGGCATATTCATCTGAGTCGATCTAAATAATGTTTTCAGGTAGCTGAAAATGAAAAACATGCATGATTACGACAAAAGGAAAGATAATTCGGGGGTAATTTTGCTTCTTTTTAAGACTCATTAAAACTTTTGAAAATTTTGAAAAACTCTTTAGAAACTCCTACCTTTGAAAGATGTAGAATGAGTATAGAAAAAACTAGAAAATGATCCATCTAAGATTAATCTATAAAGTTGTTTTTGCAAATAAAGTTGGAGTACTATATAAATAGGGTCCTAGTTTGACACAAGACATTTTAATTCATGAGGGAGATACTCACTCTGTTCCCGAGTTATTTTTTCGAAAGAAGAGAAGAGAAGATGAAAGAGAATCTTGAAAACATAAAAAAGTCATGTTCCCGAGTTTTTTGTTAGAAAGAAGAGAAGAGAAAAGGAAAGGAAATTCCTTCAAATCTTTTTTCCTAACTTTCTTCCCAATGGATGAATTGGAGAGAAAGAAGTCTTGGGCTTTTTTTTAAAAATATTATCACCAAAATACCGTTAACCTTAAAATATTAATTTTACCTTCTCTACTAGTATTATCACTATTCAGCCGTACATCATTTTCTTCTCTACTATTTCTCCAACTACGCTATACATTATTAGGTGATTTGTGAAACTTCAATTCCTATTATTGTCATATCTTGGTAGATTTTCGTATGTATATGAAATTGCATGCATGGGTCACGTTTAGTTTATTTACAACAGCATACTTGATTTGTAATCCTATTAATCCCAAACTGAGCCTCATAATCAATTCCCAACATATGATTAGAGGTGGCAAAATGATCCATTCGGGTAATGGGTGGCACGGATCAAAACGGGCTATTAAAAATTTGAGGCCAAACAGGTGGATGTCCGAACAGTCTCGGATCAAACTGGGTCGAGTTAAATACGCCGTTTTGAGAAAAACCAAACAATTATAAAACTTTGTTTTTGAAAAAAAGAAACTATCACAATTAACATGCATTTAAAAACTTAATGTAATCTAATCTATTATTGAAACAAATTGTTTGTGAACGTAACTAGTATTTTTATAAAGCTACTTGGCAAACGAGTTGGAGGTGAAGGTTATAAATGTAAAACCGTATAAAAATACATCAAATTAAATTCAGGTATATTTTTGGGTTTTGCGTGTTAGGGTATTTAAGTAATTTGACAATCAATAAGCCCCCATAAGCCTTTTTCAGTGGGCTTAGGCTTATGAGAGCTTATGGCTTATAAAAGCTTCTATAAACCCATGTGACGAATAAAGCTTATTTAATAAGCTAGCTTCTTTTAAAAGCTTATCTCCCAAACAAAGCATTTATATAAAAGCCCATGAAATGAGGTCGGCCTTATAAAAGCCCATAAGGGATCCGAAACTGGTGTTAGTTTTTTTACTATTGTACACTTTTTAACATATTCTCTCTTTGCCCTTTTTTATTTATTTATTTATTTATTTTTTTCTTCTCCTACCTCTTCTTCTCAAGCTTGTTTTGAAAAAAAATGCTTACCACCACAAGAAGTCGTAATTCTTTTAAGGGATACACTAGTAATGCGGCACATAGAAAGGATAAAAAAATGAAAAATGAAAGAAAAAAGCTTAATGTGATTAACACATATAGTCATGGTAGTAACATGTGCATCAGATTCACAGCCCATACATTCATGTTAAGGAACCTATCACCTACAGCCTTCGAGGAAAAAAAGGTGATGTATGAGATATGGGGTTGTTTAGATAAATAAAAGCAAATTAGTGAATACCTGACGTTGACGTTGACGTTGACGTTGACGATTTAAGTGTCCTATCACTTTTCTTAAAATATCGTTTTTTCCAGTGGCGGAGCCAGGAGCCAAGTTTAGGGGTAGCGAAATACGAAAATTTGTTTAGGGGTAGCGAAAATTTGTTTCAGGGGTAGCGAAATCGCCAAAAAATGGCCAAAAATCGCCAAAAATCGCTAAAATTACACTACCGGGTAAAAATTCAGGGGTAGCGACCGCTACCCCTGGCTTACACATGCCTCCGCCCCTGGTTTTTTCCCATATATCCTTACATACAAAAGTCGTTCCCAACTGCATAAAGTGAAATAATAAGAAAGAAGAACTACCAAAAACTATAGCTTATATTTTGTGGGTCTACTATACAAGAATAGCATTCTACCTCTAGCATATGAGCATCGTTGCACACTTTATTATGTTCGAGTAAAGTTACAGCAATCCATTCCGTTGACAAGTCATCATCATGATAGCTTACAGTTTTGATGAGATGTTCAACAAGCAAGTTAAGCTTCGTCTCTTCATATCATCTCCGTCAAGATCCTTCATCCAAGGATCTAGTTTTTGTATCACTAAAACGAGTTCTCTTGTATCTTCAGTCTCACGACTTTGACACAAACAAAAAATATACACCAGGTAAATATCCAGACAAAAAACTCTTATCAAGTTTCTTAATGTATATTCGAACTATACATTCATCTTCTTTTACGCCTAGAAATTTCATACAGGCACAGATTTTGCTCCTTGTAGTACTTATATCAGTATGAACTAGACGAGACTATATATATGTTCCCCAATGGTCGCTTAACACCGACCAACATGATGATTTGTGGCCAACACAAAGAAACCAAGGCTTTAATTTCTTTAAACAAGACAGAAGGAGACGATACGTGTTTAGTAACTCACAAGACTCTGAATGGCTAACTTCTCCAATTGCCTTGCGGGTGTTATTTAGTCCAATGACTATAAAAGGATAATACTTCTTGTAGAGTGAATGGGTTTCGTTCTCATCTTTACCATAAGAAGACTTGACTTCGTTAAGGTGGGATCTAATTACATCATATATCTAACTAGGGGTGAAGGCGTGCCTGCTAAGTAATAGTTGGGTAAAGTTATCACCTGCACCCACAAGATCCATCAGTACGTGTGTTTGATAGGAACTAACGTAACCTTGAGAGATATCTTTAAAGAACCCTAATATATTGATAGCGGAATTCCGTGAGATTTGAAATTATAGACTTTTCTTTCTTTCTTGAACTAAACGAATCATTGAAGACCTTTTTATAGTGCTGTTTTATTCTCTCTTTCTTGAGAGATATATTTCAAAAACCCTAATACAATGACGGCGGAACTCCCTGAGATTAGAAAGACTTATGTTTTCTTTCTTTTTTGAAATAAACGGAATTATTGAAGACCTTTTAATAGGCATAATTAATATAGCCGTTATATTGTAACCTTGAGAGATATATTTCAAAACCCTAATATATCTATAGTGAAATTGAGACTAGAAAGACTTACATTTTCTTTCTTTTTTTTAACTAAATGGAATTTTTAAGACCTTTTTATAAGCATAATTAATTAATATTGCCGTTATATTGTTTTCTTTAATATGATTTTTCTAGATTGACCTATCCTTAAATATTGTCATTGATTTAAATACTTCAATTTATCGACTTTTGACTATGGTTAGATATAGAGAGTTAGGATCAAATAAGAAGAAAAGTTAAAATAAGAAGGATAAGAAGAGACAACAACCACACATTTCAGATACACTTATTAAAATAGATGCATCTCCCCTTGAAAATCTCTCCTTTATTTGAAATGTGTAGCTACAAATTCTTTTTATTCTTCTCATTTTAATTTTTCTTCTTACCGGATCATTTCCCTATTTGGTATTCAACTTTTATATATGCTAGACAAATATTTGCACAAATCGACGGTGTATAGCATCAAATAATAATATCTACGAAATTGTGATTCTCGTTCGACCCACTACAAGAAAATGAAGCTATTCCAGCATTTCGTAAGCGACACTTTAAAAACTTGTTGCTTTTTAGACTTCAATAACGACTAGGCAGCATTTTAATAAATAAGTGTTGCGTTTAAAAGATCTAATGCGACATCTAGTTCCAAGTGTCGCAACTTTAAGGTGTTGTATTTTTTTACAAGAAAATGAAACACCTATTTTAAAATGCTGCAACTTTAACTTTATAATGCAACATCTTAAAAAGTGTTGCAGAACCAATTAATAAGATGTTTTAAGATGTTGTTACCTTTTTTCATATATATAAGAAGGATAAGAAGTAATCACAATCATATATTCTAGATGCACCTACAAAAATGAATGCATCTTCATTCAAATTTTCCCTGCCAAATTAAAATGTGTGGTTAAAATTACTTCTTACCATTCTTATTTTAATTACTCTTCTTATTGGATCCCTTCCTAATATATATATATATATATATATATATATATATATATATATATATATATATATATATATATATATATATATATACACACACACACACACATATATTGTAACACCCCCAAAATTTGATACAGCGGAAGACTCAACAAGCTTTCAGGGTGCTACGGGGATTGGTATCCAACACAAGACAATATAGAACGAGATAAAGTAAACATAATAAAAACACAACCAAAACGGGGTTTTAAGGTTTACATTTATCCCAACATCATTCAGAGTCAGGCCCAAAAATAAAATAACAGTAGGTCCAAATTTAGTTATCAGAGTTTAGAAAAATAGATCCATAAACCGTGAGCCTTGGCCGAGCCTTCCATTCCAAGCATGCATCTCAACACTTAATTACCTGAGAAAACGTGCTAAAAGTCATCTTTCGCTGGTGAGATCATAGGTTTAAATTCATCTAACAATATAGTGGACATATACGCAAAACGCTTGCTAGCTAGACTAAGGATTCACTAAAAGCCTGCGGATACCCTCCGCTCCAACATAACACACGGATACCCTCCGTACTAACATAGATATTCGGGTAACCCCCGCAATACCAAAAATACTCGGATAACCTCCGAAGTATTAATAACCTACAGGTGCACACTATAGTATCTAAATAAGTCAACCTTGAATAGTACACACAACATATATGTGACTAAAGCTGACAATTCCAAATAACCAAATAAGCCAACCTTGAATAGTACACACAACCTATATGTGACTAAAGCTGACAATCCACCAATAACCAAATAAGCCAACCTTGAATAGTACACACGACATGTGTGACTAAAGCTGACAATAGATCCTAGTCCATACGCATAGCAAGTTTAGAAAGAATATAAAAGAGATAATAGTCCACGTAAATAATTTGCACGTTTCTCACCCCAAGTATTGAAAACATAGTTCAAGATTAAAAAGTGGGGCTATGACTCACCTCAAGTCCAGAAAATAGCAAGAAGAAGTCGGTAGAAATAAGATGTATGATAACTCACAAAACAGCAACTACGGACTTGGCACGACCTAACAATATTAACTTGTTCAGAAATCATTTCCTCAAATTTAAAATATTCCCAAACCCGGACGAGAATCCGTTTTATTTCCGAAAATCCATTTCGTTTAGTTTGGTGTATTTGCGTTTGGTATCCATACGGGTGGTGGGTTGACTCAAAACAAACCAAAAAGATCACATATAGAATAATAAAATAAACTATAGATCTAAAATTAGCCCAATATATCATTTAAATAAATCGCCGAAGTTTATCAAGTCCGTCGATTTGATAATCCTCATATTTATTTACGTAACATACCGTTCCAAGATTACACATAGCACATAATTACTATATAGTATATATCATAGTTTAATAAATTCCTCATATATATCGTCAAATTGGCCAGATTTCCCGATATATACACTCGCAATTTATTACACTTTACATATACTACAACCTATGGTTTACCAAGCCAATCCCGGGTCTATACGACTCGAATGAGTCTCGGCTCAAACCATGAGCACAACGGCCCGAACCAAACATACAAGTAATCAAATAAACTCCCATGAGCACAACAAATCTAGCCATTCGACCCATATGGTCATCGGCAACAACAATAATATTGCGGCTATGAGCCGCGACCCACAAGGGTCGAACCACAGAAAATACGAGCCCATGGCTCGAGTCACGACCAAACGAGAACCCCATATGGGTCTCGACTTGGTTATACGAGCAACCATAGGTAACCCCGAGACCTCATGGGTCTCGGTTAGGCTCGGATCGAAAATCAAGCCCTCGACATCAACCAAACTACCACAACCAATGATCAAGGCTCCTCCAAACGCTCGAAACAAAAATAAGCCGAGAGCATAGGCTCTCGGTTTCGAGTCGACCACCTCAACATCCAAAAACCCGAATACCAAACATGATTTTTGTTATCAAAACATAGATTTCCAACCAAAATATCTCGATTCCCATCAAAATCATCCGTGTAGCCACGGATTGGTCACCATATCGAGGTACCCAAGGTACCTACACGAGTTCACTCACCTTCTTGGACCTCCAAATGAATGGATCTTGTAAAAATAACAAAAACTCGAACGGATCTTTAAAGATTTGGTGATGTTAATGGTGGTTTTAGGGTGTGTATGATATACCAAATGAAAGAGGGTGAAATAAGGAGTAATATGGTGGTGTTCGTTTTACACGGTGGTCGGCGTAGTGGCGGTGGTGGCCGGTTAAGATGTTCGGCGGCTAGGGTTTGAAAAAGGGAGGTGATGAGGGAGGTGAGAGAGATGTGAAAAGTGGTGAGTGTTTGTGTGTGTGGGTGAACCGAACCAAAGGGACCCTATGTAGTTAACTCTTTTAAAAAAAAAAAAAATTTAAGTTAATAATAATAATAATAATAATAATAATAATAATAATAATAATAATAATAATAATAATAATAATAATAATATTACTATGGTGTTGAGCGGGTAACGTGGGTAAATGTAAAAACATGTGGCCCGAACCCGAACTCATTTCAAACTTCAATATCTCTCGAAAGACATCTCGTAAATAATTAAAATATAGTCGAACTCGTAAGACGAATCATAAAACTTTCGTTAGGTAATCCTAGTGCCAGAGTCAATGTAGTACCAAGTAAGAATTCAAGTATACATCACCGAGCATTAAATCAAAAATGAATTATGAACATAATTCACGAATTCCATAACGTCATTAATTAGAAATATCCATAAAATAGGTCTTACAAGTTCGTTGTGAAATAAAATTTCAAATAAAAATTATAAACGAACTTTAATCGTAATGCGGGTTTTTAAAATAGCTCCCTAAATTGCCGGTTGTCACATCCTCCCAGTCTCAGAAGGAAACCCGTCCCGGGTTTCACTCGGAAAAATTCATCTACGAAGTGAAAAGCTTCGGATATCTCTTCCTGAACTCGTCCTCACGTTCCCACGTAAATTCTGGTCCATGTCGGGAATTCCAACGAACCTTGACGAGCGGGATGCGACTTCGCTTGAGTCGTTTAACTTCACGATCTAAAATCTCAATTGGTTCTTCCACGAAATTCAGTTTCTCATCAACACGGATGTCCCTCATTGGAATGACGGGCATTTCATCGGAAAGACATTTCTTCAAATTACTTACGTGGAACACGTCGTGAACTTTACTCAGTTCATGTGGTAATTCTAACCTATAAGCCACGGGCCCAATTCTTTCTAAGATCAAGAATGGTCCAATGTAGCGTGGGTTGAGTTTACCACGTTTCCCGAAACGTATTACACCCTTCCAAGGTGAGACTTTCAGCATTACCTTGTCTCCAACCTGGAACTCTAAAGGTTTACGTCTCTGATCGGCGTAGCTCTTCTGCCTATCTCTGGCGGCTTGCAATCGATCACGAATCTGAGCTACTTTCTCAGTAGTTTCCAAAATCAGTTCAGAGCCTGTGAGTTGGCTATCTCCAACTTCTGCCCAACCAATAGGCGAACGACACTTTCTGCCATACAAAGCTTCGAATGGTGCAGCCTTAAGACTTGCGTGGTAGCTATTATTATAGGAGAATTCCGCAAGGGGTAAATACTTCTCCCAGTCTTTACCAAAGTGTATGATGCATGCACGAAGCATATCCTCCAACGTCTGAATGGTCCTCTCACTTTGACCATCGGTTTGGGGATGATATGCAGTACTCATATCAAGCCTCGTCCCCAAAGCCGTTTGAAGTGATCGCCACAAAGCTGACGTAAAACGACTATCACGATCCGAAATAATAGATATCGGGACTCCATGACGCGAAATAATTTCCTTCACATATAACCTCGCAAGCTTATCCACACTATCATCTTCACTAATAGCTAAGAAATGAGCAGACTTTGTCAGACGATCCACAATTACCCAGATAGCGTCACAACCGCTAGCTGTCCTCGGTAATTTGGTAATGAAGTCCATAGTAATCCGCTCCCATTTCCAGACTGGAAGTTCTGGTTGCGTTAGTAATCCTGACGGTCTCTGGTGTTCAGCCTTAACTTTAGCACATGTCAAGCACTTACTAACGTACGATGCTATATCTGCCTTCATATTTGGCCACCAATAGAACTTCTTAAGATCCTGGTACATTTTATCGGGCCCAGGATGAATAGAGTACCTTGACTTATGCGACTCATGCATAATCAACTCCCGAATTCCTCCATGCAAAGGTACCCAAATCCGATTTCCAAAACATAATAATCCATCAGAACGCTTAACAAATCCTTTCTCATTATCAGCCATCCCAAATATATTCTCGGCAGATCTATTTTCTGCTTTCAACGCTTCCGTTTGAGCTTCAAGTATTTGAGACGGTAATGGCGATACGATAGTCATTCCCAATGACTTAACTCGTAACGGTGGTACTCTTTCCTTTCGACTAAGAGCATCAGCAACAACGTTTGCTTTACCAGGGTGGTAGCGAATTTCACAATCATAATCGCTTAGCAACTCGATCCAACGTCGCTGTCTCATATTGAGCTCTTTTTGATTCAAGATGTGTTGTAGACTTTTATGGTCAGTAAACACAACACACTTTGTTCTGTACAAGTAATGTCTCCATATTCTTAAAGCGAAAACCACAGCACCTAGCTCCAAATCATGGGTAGTGTAGTTTTTCTCATGCTTTTTGAGCTGTCGTGAAGCATAAGCTATCACCTTCTCTCGTTGCATTAACACGGCTCCCAAACCTTTATGTGAGGCGTCACAATAGACGACGAAATCCTCGTTACCTTCCGATAACGCTAAGATAGGAGCACTACACAACATCTTCTTAAGCAATTGAAACGCTTCCTCTTCTTTATCTCCCCATTCATACGTAACACTCTTTTGAGTCAATTTGGTCAATGGTTTAGCTATCTTCGAAAATCCCTCAATGAATCTTCGGTAATAACCAGCTAAACCCAAAAATTGACGAACTTCGGTTGGGGTTGTAGGTGCAACCCAATCTTTTATCGCCTCAATCTTAGCAGGATCCACATGGACTCCTTGTCTATCAATCACGTGACCCAAAAATTGTACCGTCGGAATCCAAAATTCGCATTTCGAAAACTTGGCATAAAGTTTCTCCTTCCTGAGCAATTCCAAAATGAGTCTTAGATGCTCCTCATGCTCTTTCTCACTCTTTGAATAAATCAGAATGTCATCGATGAATACAATCACAAACTTGTCTAAGTAAGGCTTACACACACGATTCATGAGATCCATGAATATTGCTGGTGCGTTAGTCAACCCAAACGGCATCACCTGAAACTCGTAATGCCCGTAACGGGTTCAGAAAGCCGACTTCGGAATATCTTCCTCGCGAACTCGAAGTTGATGATATCCCGATCTCAAATCGATCTTCGAATACACACTCGATCCTTGGAGTTGATCGAACAAGTCGTCGATCCTAGGTAACGGGTATCGATTCTTCACCGTTAACTTATTCAACTCTCTGTAATCAATACACATACGAAACGATCCATCCTTCTTCTTCACAAATAGGACTGGGGCTCCCCGAGGTGAAGAACTTGGTCTTATGAATCCTTTTTCGGCTAACTCCACCAATTGTTTCGACAACTCTTCTAGTTCGGTAGGTGCAAGACGATAAGGCGCTCGTGCTATAGGTGCAGCACCAGGTATCAACTCAATCTGAAACTCCACTTGTCTAGTCGGCGGGATTCCCGGCAAATCATCGGGAAACACATCAGGAAAATCACGAACTATAGGCACATCTCCAATGCACCTTTCCTTTTTCTTCGTCTCTCCCTTCTCAGAAATTTGGGCTAAGAAAAGGTAGCATCCCTTCTCCATTAGCTTCGGTAACTTCGTGCAAGATATAACTGCTAATCGGGATGGGCTCCTAGAATCCTTTCGGTCTCTTAATATATTTAGGACTTCCTTTCCGTATGGTACGCGCACGATCTTCTCGTCGCAAAGTATGTGAGCACGATACTTCGACAACCAATCCATACCAATGATAACATCAAAACTTCCTAACGTGACGGGTAGAAGATCTATGTTGAAAGGATGGTTCAAGAAATTTAACGTACAACCGCGAATGATGGTATTAATCCTTTCTATGTTCCCATTAGCTAACTCAATATCGTATCCAATTCCTAAGGCCATCGGGGGTTTCTCTAGTAAGGGTGCAAACGTAGTGGACACAAAACTCCTATCGGCACCAGTATCAAATAGTATGGAAGCATAACGATTATTGAGAAGGAACGTACCAGTAACGACGTTCGGATCTTCTCCTCTCTCGTTCCCGAGTGCATACACTCTTCCCTGAGCAGCTCCAGCTTCCACACGTTGGTCCCCATTATCTTGTCGTCCACGGTTTCCTCCAGCTCCACGGTTTCCATAATTGTACCCATTACCACCCGAGCCTTGATTTCCATGGTTCCGCGATTCTCTACACTCATTCCTATAGTGTCCCTTCTTTCCACACCCATAACAAGTAACATCTGCCTTATTTCTCATCTCAGGTGCAGCTTGAACCATAGCAAGAGGTCGTGCTCTGCAGTCCCTAGCTGTGTGTCCTTTCTTTGAGCAATTTTGGCATTTCACACTACACCATCCAGTATGATGCTGGTGGCAACGATCACACTTGGGTGCATCACCGTTCTGATTCTTCTTATCTCCATTCCCAATAGCATAAGCCTTAGCTTGTCTCTTGCTTCGGTGATCATTACCCTTAGAGTGACGGTCTCTCTTTCTCTTTCCATTCTTCTCCTTAGCAGCTCCATCCAATTCCAACGAGTCCATAAGTTGTTGATCAATTGTGATTGCCTCATGGATGTTTGCAGGCCTAGCAGAAATCACATCATTTCTCGTAGCTACAGGCAACCCATCAGTGTACCTCTCGATCTTTTGAGTCTCGGTTTTTACCATATCTAGGCACAACAAGGCCAATTCCTGGTAACGACGATTGTAAGTCGTCATATCATTACCTTTCACCTTGTGGTTCCAAAACTCAATCTCTAGCTTCTTGACCTCATTCCTTGGGCAATAAGTCTGAATCAGCAGAGACTTAAATTGCTCCCAAGTCATGGCATAAGCTACATCACTCCCAACTGAATTTCGGTAATTGTTCCACCAAGTTAAAGCTTCATCCTTGAAAGTAAAAGAAGCAAACTTTACCTTCGAATTCTCCGCACAACCACTGACATTAAACACTGACTCAGTCTTCTCAATCCATCTGACTAAGTAAACTACTCCTTCAGTTCCACCAAACTCAATGGGTCCACAAATCTTGAACTCCTTGTATTGACATCCATTAGCACGAACAGGTGGAAAAGTTCCAGCAGAATTGTTGGAATGATTTGACTCAGCTAGTAGTTCAGCAACTCTTTGCTCCACAAGTTGATTGATCATTGCTTGATCCACAGTAGGTGCATTAAGTGGGACATGATCATTGTCTCCCTGAACATCAACATTTTGATTCCTGTTGTTGCGGTTAGTGGTGTCCAGGTTGTCAGGAGTAGGGGTTTCAACATTTCGAGTAGGTCGACGTCCTCGGCGAACAGGAGTAGTCACCGCAGGACCAGTTCTGGTAGACCTAACAGGGTTTCGTCGTGGTGCCATTGATCTGTAACATCATACAAGTTCATGAGTCTCTAATAGAACTTATCGATATGCTCAACAAAACATTTCCACGAAACCAAATCATGGAAAGAATAGCAACAATACACCACGTAACATCAATAAAGCGAATAAGGACTCAACTTCCATAACACCCAAAATCACATAATATCATATACTAATAACCATCAACCATACAATAGCGATCTAACATCGTCCCCACTAACGGATAACACAAAACGTACTAATCGTTCCAAAAGAAACAAATACTGAGCAAAATACATCAAATATGATAAATAGCTTTTCTAACCGAACACTCCTCGGTTAAGAAAGCAACAAGACAACATAATCCAAACAACTAGCCACGCGGCTGGCGGAGTCTACTCAACTCCTGCCTCAAGCCATCAAGATCCCTCCATAACGATCCTAGCTCCACGCTATGGGTGTCTCGGTCTCTCTTGAGGTCAGCCACCTCCTTCTCGAGCTCGGCATTCCTTTGCCATAGCTTGCGGTCAGCCTCACGAGCAGTAACAAATCCTCGCTGCAAACTATCGATATGCTCGTGGACATCCATCACAACTCTCCTCAGCTCAGTAGTCCTGCCTACAACGACAGTCAAGTCAACTCTCAAATCTGCTAAAAACTCTCCAATAACTCTCTCAAGTCGATCAGATACACGTGAAACTCTCTCACTAAGCTCAGTAATCCGAGCCCACAACCTGCCAATCTCACCTAACTCTGCATGCTCAGCAGACACCTCAGAAGATGCATCCGACTCAACGGGACTACCAGGTGGCAACTCAAACAAGAACGGATGATCAGGTGAATCAGGCTCAATCGGGTGTACAGGTGAATCAGGCTCCTCAGCCTGAGCTGGTGGTAATAACTCATCATCATCATCATCAGGCATCTCATCCTCCTGAGGGTCATCCTCCTCCTCAGGGTCATCATCATCACCCTGCTCAGCCTCCTGAGGGTCATCCTCCTGCTCAGGGTCATCAGCCTCATCCTCACCCTCGTACTCCTCCTCCTCATCGGAAGAGTACCTCATCAATCGCCGTCTCCTACTAGGTGAACCATGTGGAGATGTAGTAGGTGATCTAGGACGACGACGCAATGATGTGGGTGGCGCCTCAGACAGAAGAGAATGAGCATCAATCTGTAAAGGTGATGGAGTAGGGCGTACCGACATGCGCGCCGTAGCTCGGTGGGCAAAGCGTGGTGCCACACGAGCCAAAGCCTGATGAAGAGTAAGCTGTCTCGATGTACCAGGGAGCCCTAGAGAAGATGAGGGTCCCTGCGTAGATGCAGCAGGTAGTGCTGAAGTAGAAGCTGCCTGTGATACAGTAGCTGAAGACATGGCCATCTGGTAAGGGTCATCAGATGCCATAGTGAACTGTGCAGGTAAAACCGGTGCAGTAAGAATATCCTCGACGACATCGGGCATATGGGAGGCCATGGTTTGTGACAACGGCGTAGGGTAGGTGTAAGTGTTTCAAAACAACTAATTCACAACTCAAAATATCATACCAAAAATTCCTCATCAAACAGTTCAAACATATAATCTCAATAAAAAGAATTTCAAACACCGCATTACTAAAATGTTTATAAAACATATAGACCATATAATTCCTCGAAAACGCCATCTTATTACTAAAATCCATAAACCTCAAATCATATCAATAAATCCCGAATCTAACAATCATCTCAAATAATCTCATAATACCTCAAATAATAGAAGATGCTTCGGCTTGGCGGGCTGGCGGGCGGTGGTCAAGGATCATTTTCTATAAAAATACGGTTATAGTTTAGGCGTTTATTTACCTAGTTCTCTATAACCTTGGCTCTGATACCAATCTGTAACACCCCCAAAATTTGATACAGCGGAAGACTCAACAAGCTTTCGGGGTGCTACGGGGATTGGTATCCAACACAACCAAAACGGGGTTTTAAGGTTTACATTTATCCCAACATCATTCAGAGTCAGGCCCAAAAATAAAATAACAGTAGGTCCAAATTTAGTTATCAGAGTTTAGAAAAATAGATCCATAAACCGTGAGCCTTGGCCGAGCCTTCCATTCCAAGCATGCATCTCAACACTTAATTACCTGAGAAAACGTGCTAAAAGTCAGCTTTCGCTGGTGAGATCATAGGTTTAAATTCATCTAACAATATAGTGGACATATATGCAAAACACTTGCTAGCTAGACTAAGGATTCGCTAAAAGCCTGCGGATACCCTCCGCTCCAACATAACACACGGATACCCTCCGTACTAACATAGATATTCGGGTAACCCCCGCAATACCAAAAATACTCGGATAACCTCCGAAGTATTAATAACCTACAGGTGCACACTATAGTATCTAAATAAGTCAACCTTGAATAGTACACACAATATATATGTGACTAAAGCTGACAATTCCAAATAACCAAATAAGCCAACCTTGAATAGTACACACAACCTATATGTGACTAAAGCTGACAATCCACCAATAACCAAATAAGCCAACCTTGAATAGTACACACGACATGTGTGACTAAAGCTGACAATAGATCCTAGTCCATACGCATAGCAAGTTTAGAAAGAATATAAAAGCGATAATAGTCCACGTAAATAATTTGCACGTTTCTCACCCCAAGTATTGAAAACATAGTTCAAGATTAAAAAGTGGGGCTATGACTCACCTCAAGTCCAGAAAATAGCAAGAAGAAGTCGGTAGAAATAAGATGTATGATAACTCACAAAACAGCAACTACGGACTTGGCACGACCTAACAATATTAACTTGTTCAGAAATCATTTCCTCAAATTTAAAATATTCCCAAACCCGGACGAGAATCCGTTTTATTTCCGAAAATCCATTTCGTTTAGTTTGGTGTATTTGCGTTTGGTATCCATACGGGTGGTGGGTTGACTCAAAACAAACCAAAAAGATCACATATAGAATAATAAAATAAACTATAGATCTAAAATTAGCCCAATATATCATTTAAATAAATCGCCAAAGTTTATCAAGTCCGTCGATTTGATAATCCTCATATTTATTTACGTAACATACCGTTCCAAGATTACACCCAACCTAAAGCACATAGCACATAATTACTATATAGTATATATCATAGTTTAATAAATTCCTCATATATATCGTCAAATTGGCCAGATTTTCCGATATATACACTCGCAATTTATTACACTTTACATATACTACAATCTATGGTTTACCAAGCCAATCCCGGGTCTATACGACTCGAATGAGTCTCGGCTCAAACCATGAGCACAACGGCCCGAAGCAAACATACAAGTAATCAAATAAACTCCCATGAGCACAACAAATCTAGCCATTCGACCCATATGGTCATCGGCAACAACAATAATATTGCGGCTATGAGCCGCGACCCACAAGGGTCGAACCACAGAAAATACGAGCCCATGGCTCGAGTCACGACCAAACGAGAACCCCATATGGGTCTCGACTTGGTTATACGAGCAACCATAGGTAACCCCGAGACCTCATAGGTCTCGGTTAGGCTCGGATCGAAAATCAAGCCCTCGACATCAACCAAACTACCACAACCAATGATCAAGGCTCCTCCAAACGCTCGAAACAAAAATAAGCCGAGAGCATAGGCTCTCGGTTTCGAGTCGACCACCTCAACATCCAAAAACCCGGATACCAAACATGATTTTTGTTATCAAAACATAGATTTCCAACCAAAATATCTCGATTCCCATCAAAATCATCCGTGTAGCCACGGATTGGTCACCATATCGAGGTACCCAAGGTACCTACACGAGTTCACTCACCTTCTTGGACCTCCAAATGAATGGATCTTGTAAAAATAACAAAAACTCGAACGGATCTTTAAAGATTTGGTGATGTTAATGGTGGTTTTAGGGTGTGTATGATATACCAAATGAAAGAGGGTGAAATAAAGAGTAATATGGTGGTGTTCGTTTTACACGGTGGTCGGCGTAGTGGCGGTGGTGGCCGGTTAAGATGTTCGGCGGCTAGGGTTTGAAAAAGGGAGGTGATGAGGGAGGTGAGAGAGATGTGAAAAGTGGTGAGTGTTTGTGTGTGTGGGTGAACCGAACCAAAGGGACCCTATGTAGTTAACTCTTTTAAATTTTTTTTTTTAAAGTTATTAATAATAATAATAATAATAATAATAATAATAATAATAATAATAATAATAATAATAATAATAATAATAATAATAATAATAATAATAATAATAATATTACTATGGTGTTGAGCAGGTAACGTGGGTAAATGTAAAAACATGTGGCCCGAACCCGAACTCATTTCAAACTTCAATATCTCTCGAAAGACATCTCGTAAATAATTAAAATATAGTCGGACTCGTAAGACGAATCATAAAACTTTCGTTAGGTAATCCTAGTGCTAGAGTCAACGTAGTACCAAGTGAGAATTCAAGTATACATCACCGAGCATTAAATCAAAAATGAATTATGAACATAATTCACGAATTCCATAACGTCATTAATTAGAAATATCCATAAAATAGGTCTTACAAGTTCGTTGTGAAATAAAATTTCAAATAAAAATTATAAACGAACTTTAATCGTAATGCGTGTTTTTAAAATAGCTCCCTAAATTGCCGGTTGTCATATATATATATATATATATATATATATATATATATATATATATATATATATATATATATATATATATATATATATATATATATATATATATATATAAGGGGCAATTCATGTGAGAAATCTAATTATTGTGAGAACGCGAGAACTACTCCTAGCCACTCATTTTATTCTCCTTAAACTTTGATCTAATGGTTATCACTAGCTAACTATTTTTTTTTTTGAAAAATTTCGAAAAAATATCAAAATTTTTTTTGAAAAATTTTCAAAATTGTTTTTTGAAAACTTTTTGAAATTCCTTTTTTAACATGCGACGAAATTATTTTTTCATATGTGACGGAATTTTTTTCACATGTGGCGAAAAAAAAATTACATGCGAGAAAATTTTTTTTCACATGTAACGAATTTATTTTCACACGTGACAAAAATTTCGTGAAAGTTTTCAAATTTTTTTTCAACTGTGACGAATTTTTTTTTCACATGTGACGATTTTTTTTTCACACGTGGCAAAAAATATTTCGTGAAAATTTCCAAATTTTTTTTCACATGTGACGAAATCTTTTTTTCACATGTGACGGAATTTTTTTTCACATGTGACGAAAAAAAATTTCTAAAAATTTTTTCGGAAAATAAAAATTTCGAAAAATTTTTTTTCAGAAAAAAAATTCGGAAATTCTTTTTTTCGAAAGAAATTTTTCAAAAAAAAAATTTTTGAAAAAAAATTTTGAAATTTTTTTTCGACATGTGACGAAATTATTTTCACATGCGACGAAAAAAAAATTTACATGCGACGAAAATTTTTTATCACATGTGATAAAATTTTCTTTTCACAGGTGACAAAAAAAAATTTCTAAAAATTTTTTCACATGTGACGGAATTTTTTTTTTCACACGTGATAAAAAAAATTTCGTGAAAATTTCCAAATTTTTTTCACATGTGACGAATTTTTTTCATACGTGAGAAAAAAAAATTTGTGAAAATTTTTTCGAAAAAAAAATTTCAAAATAAAATTTTGGAAAAAAATATTTTCAAAATTTTTTTTTTTTTTGAAAAAAAAGTTTTCGAAACGAAAATTTTTTTTTTCAAAAAAATTTATTTCGAATTTTTTTTCTTAAAATTTGAAAAAAAAACTTTTCGAAAAAATTTTTTTGCGAAAAAAAAAATTTGATAAAAAAATTCGAAAAAAAAATTTCGAAATTTTTTTTTCGAAAAAAAAAATTTTCGAAATTTTTTTTTCGAAATATAAATTTTTCGAAAAAAAAAAAAAAAATCGAAATTTTTTTGAAAATTTTTGAAATTTTTTTGAAAATTTTCAAAATTTTTTTTAAAATTTTTTAAGAAATTTTTAAAAAGTTGATTAACTAATATTAGCTATTAGATTAAAGTTAAAAGATGATAAAATGAGTGGCTAGGATTACTTCTCGCGTTCTCAGAAAATTTAGGCTTCTCATTTGAACGATTCACTATATATATATATATATATATATATATATATATATATATATATATATATATATATATATATATATATATATATATATATATATATATAGGGCTATTCATATAAGAAATCTAATTTTTGTGAGAACGCGAGAACTAATTCATAAAGGACCTACGCTTGTGCAAAACTATCTTTAATTATTCGAACCAAATTTACACTATGTTCTCAAGTTTTATTTTTAGATGAAAGGGAATGAAATAGAGTGAAAGTAAAATTATGTGTGTTCTTGAGTTTTTTAAAGGAAGGAAAGAAAGTTGGGATGGATGAAATGGGGTGAAAGTACTTGTATTTTTCTATAAAATGTTTCACTCCACTTTTGGGATGAAAGTTAAAACCCACCTTTTTACTTCCACTTTCTTTACTTTATTTTCTTTACTTTACTTTACCTTCTAAAAACAAAGTTGAGAACATAGTGTAAGTGTCCTAATATGACACATTGTTGGACTATTTAAGGCTATTAAGTGTAAATTCAATATGCACCAAAACCAGCGGTGGTGCTGAGAATGTCAAAAAAAATTTAGGCCCGGCACGAAAAAAAAAAAATGCCCACATATTATAATATCCTTAATTAGTGGGTTGGGCCTAGTACATATAATGAGTATAAAAAATTTTAGTGCCCTTTAGTGGGTTGGGCCCGGCTCGGTTGCTGATGATGCACCGGCCCAAAACAGCCCATGACCAAAACATGTCCTTATCATAACAAAAAAAAGTTTTACCTGGTGAAGTTAATTATTATCATCGAAAATAAAGTCTACTAAATTTTGTTTCATGGAAATACAACAATAGGAAATCAAGTAGATGCGGATAGTCTCATTTCATCTTGCATCATCTTCACGCACCTTCAAGCACAAAACACTTCCTCTCTACTAGGTTCATATAATCATGCCCGATAAACTACAAAAGCCTTCTACAAATGTGTCTACTCACAGGATGCTGACATTTGTCATAGCTAATGGTTTGGATGCAGAGAGAGAGAGAATAAGTGGGGGAAAAAACTATATAATAATGTTGTGTGTGTAGGAGGATTTGTATGATGAAATAGTAGGAGGGTATAGCAAAGCTCAAAGAATTATGTTTGTACAAAATATATAAACTCGATACATATGCATGTTTTGCATTAACTGTTTCACAATAATATATCATTACCTTTCGTTAAACTCACGCTAGAACAAAACTTTTTTTTACCATTGACTTGAATTGTCTTCTCTTTTGCCCTATTGGCCTTGGTTGTTTTATTGACTCTCAGAAGTAGAAAAAGAAATAAACATGAATAAGCAGCCTAAGCATTGCAGAAAAAAAAAATTGCATGCATGCAGAGAGCAACAAAGATAACAAAAAAGCAAGCTCAAACACAGAATTTAGCTTCATAATAGTGGTAAATTTGAAAAAATTCGTAAAGCTGAATGAACCACACAGAATCACGTACTGGTGCTTATCTGTCTCGCAAGCAGTGGCGAAGCTTGGAATTTTTAAGTGGGGGGTCGGGATCTAAATTTTTTTTTTCCTAAGGCTATATTTCAGGTATACCGAAATTTTCGGGGGGTCGAAACCGAATATACCGAAATTTTTCTACACGAAAACTATATACCCCCTACATCGCAAAAAAAATTTCGGGGGGTCGGGCGCCCCCCCCCCCCCCCCCCCCCCCCCTTAGAAGCTGCGCCACTGCTCGCAAGATATTATGAACCAAAATTTATAAGCATTTTTATGCATAAATATGATTGTTGCAAAGTTGAAAGAGTTAAACTGATGCTTATATTTTTACTAGTTTTTGGCTTAAAGTTGAATGATTTCGGTTTGGTTTCTAATATACAAGGAGATAAGGTCTCACAAATCACGGAAGGTTTTTAGCCTAATTTTATTATTCATAGCCTAATTTTATAATAAGTTGGAATAAGGTTTTAAGCAAATAGAAACAAGAATCAGTAGACCTAAGCATTAATAGGAACTAGGAACGCTAGCAACAATAAAGCAAATCTTTTGTTCGCATATATGTTTGACAATGAAGTAATGGTGTGGTCTAAAGCAAATTCTGAAATAAGGATTTTAAACACACTTGTAAACAGTGGGGAAAATAAGCATTGGGGCTTCTTTACATTATTTTGTGTTTTCTAAAAAAATAACAATAATAATAATAATAATAATAATAATAATAATAATAATAATAATAATAATAAATAAATAAATAAAAAACATAAAATTTCCATACCTTTGAGTTTTGTTTATTCCAAGTCTTAACGAGTGTATTCCACTCACCGGGCCGCACTCGTTATAGAAAGAAAAGTTAGGGGTACTTTAGTAAGTTTCGGTATATACCGAAACATTGTAAATGGGCTGGGTCTTTTAGTATCAGATATAACCGTTTAGTTTGTTAGGGTTATAATGTTTAGAAACGGTTGTGTCGTTTACTTTTATAGAATCGGTATAACCCTTTGTGAAAAAACCGATTCAGTATGTATAAATTGATTAAGAGTCTGTAAATCTGTATCAGTTGTAATTATTCAATCAATCGATCAGTTTCTGTCCCAAACTCTCATGTTCAAATTATCAATTCTTGTTAATCTTGTGTGTTAATAATTCAATCCTGGAATGCAAGACCTGTGCAACACGTTTTGGCTTGGAATTTAGAAATAACTAATGCTTGTATATGATTAGATAAATAGATTGTTACAATGACAATCCAGTTACTATAATAAAATGATCAACGATATTTTTTTTCATTTTAAACACATTATGGACTACTTTAACCCGTTTCCCATTTTTACCATTAGTTTCAATTTGACCCGTTAAACGTACTATAACCCATTTATAACCTTATACCCATACGAGGACTGGAGCTGCCACATCCACCCACAACATAAACAAGGCAAGATAAAGCAGTCTTATCCTTTATAACCTTTAGCTGAGTAACTTTCAAAAGGTCATAACCATCTGCAGTAGCAAGAAGGCTTCGCAGCTTCATCCTATTTGTTCTAGCAGATAATCCCTTAACACTTGAAAGTTGAGAAGATGCATTAGCCTCTAGACCGGTATACTTAACAATACTGATGAGAGTTCCTCGAAAACGAGTCCCTTTTTAGCAGGACTTGCATGTTGTGACCACTTGCGCCATTGCCACCCATTGATTGACACACGAGCACATCTGTTAGATAAGGGGCAGGTTTGAGATTTTATGGGCTTGGTATTTTGAATCTTTCGTGGTTTCTTGGCACCACCAATTGCTAGTTTGGGAGCTTTCACAAAGTGAATTTGAGGCATATCATCTATATAACTCTTCCTTTTTTACTTTTCCTACTTTAAGTTTAGAAGAAGTTAGAGGTCGCAAATGAACAGATATAACAATACGTGGTATAAGATTTTAATCGGGTTGACCCGAAACACTTTTTATTTAAAAGTTAATGTATTTAAGATACAATTGGAGCGTCCCCTAAACCCATCTACAATTCAACCAAATTCAAGCACATCTTCAGATTGTTGGCTATTGCAATTTTTAATGCTACCTCCATTATCCATCCTTGACGACATTACTAAAAGATAGCTAAACATAATAACATATAGAAACCATTTAAACATGCATAAAAATGTTGCCTAGCACATAAAAAGAGCCTTCTTCAGCTTAAGCCACAAAGATGCAACTGCATCAAGGTTCGAGTTCAAAAACTTATCCGCGCATATTTTGTCATGTAAGTATCACATGGTTTATTTTTTAGTTACATACGGAGTAATTTTTTAAGAAATCAGTCCCCAACATAGACATTTCATCACACACTTGTATTCACAAAGAACATATAGACCACAACATATTACACATACCTTGTTTGTTCGTAGGTTAGTTGCTTCCTTGTTGTCAGTTTGTTCGTATATTAGAAACACATAAATGTTTAAATGAACTCTCAGCTAGCAATTGATGGCACATCTGTGATATTGGGAGTAATCTTGTAGATCGACAGGGGTGTTAAGAAAAACCGAGAAACCTAGCCAAAGCGCTCAATCCGAGACTGAAAAGACCCGCTTATCATGGTTCGGTTCGGTTTTTATTTTTAGATATTCGCGGTTAATCGAACCGAACCGTGTATAATATACATGAAGATTTTTAACTAAATATTCAAATAGTCGTACAAGTAGGGCTGAACAAACGGACCATTCCGACCGACGGACCGACCGGGACCGACCGAACCGAAGGACCAGCGGTCCGGTCTCGGTCTCTGGTTTTTCCTTATTTCGGTTTCGGTCCGGTCTGGTCCAGTCTAAAACCGACCATTTTGCCTTCTTCGACCGGACCGACCGAAGTACTAGACCGGACCGAACACATTCGGTCTCGGTCTTGGCTTTTAGGCTATTTCAGTCTCGGTCTTGGTTCGTCCGGTCCGGTCTTCAAACGATAATCAGCACATTCGGTCCGGTCTGGTCCAGTCTAAAACCGACCATTTTGCCTTCTTCGACCGGACCGACCGAAGTACTAGACCGGATCGAACACATTCGGTCTCGGTCTTGGCTTTTAGGCTATTTCAGTCTCGGTCTTGGTTCGTCCGGTCCGGTCTTCAAACGATAATCAGCACTACGTACAAGTATTTTTATAATGACTTTTTGCTCTTAGGGTAAACATTTACTAAACATCTACGTGTGAAAATTGATTGAAATTATCGTAACCTATAAACATTGAATAAATATTTTTTGTTAATCTCTATAAACATTGAATAAATATTTTATTTGAATGCAATTAATTTGAGGGGTAACTTTAATATGAATTAAATCTATTCGTTTTCTTATTTACTTTTACAAAAATGACATTTTACGTTTTAGATCGTGTTATTATTCATACTGTTATTCTGTTAATCTCGATTAAACGTCGAAAATTGTTAACCGTGACCAGAACCACGTGTAGCCGCTCATTTTAGTTACATGTACGTTGCGATAGAGGGTTCAGACGTTAACTTTTATATGAACCCAAAGTTAGTTACATGTAGGCAGCGATAACTCTACTCCATTTAAGACAAAGTGATACTATAACATGGTGAAAATAACAAATAAATATTTGTAACCATGATATTGATCAACTAAGCCAGTTCATCTTTACCTATAAATTAAGCTCGACAAAGCACAAAAATAGTTTATTCCGTACACAATACTAGAGTACTATTAATAAGCAAGTCAACAAACCCAATCTTTTCGGTTAGACCTGAACTCGTAAATCGTAATGATGAGTTAGCCAATCTGTTTGTTTCGTTATCTATAGTTTTTAGTAGTATGTAAATAGTAAGGGTGAGAAAAAATTCTTTTGTTTTTTATCTCTAGTTTTGTAAAAGTTTGGAAAAGAAATTTATCTCTACAAAACAATTGAAAATATAGAAAACGCGTTTAGCTCATATTTGTATTTTCTATTTTGAAGAAAGGGAAGGAGGGTTGTGGGTTACAAAGGAAAATAACTAAAATTTGTTTTGTAGTTTTCCTTGTTAAGTTAGAAAATAAGGGATTTTGTGTTTTGCAAAACATTTTGTTGGAAAACGTTGATCTGAACGCGATCTCTGTTTTCCTTGTTTTCCACAAAACATTTTGTAGAAAACAATAGTGTTTTTCCCCAACTAAACGCACCCTAAATTTCCATTGCTATATTGGATTATTTAGACCATATTCTAAAATGATGTTTACGATTCCAACTTATTTTGACATGTACATGCTCCACATATTACATGACCAAACAGATCCTTCTCATTTTCAACCTCTAAATTTAGCAACAAAAAAAAAATGTGAGGCTTTGAGCCTTTGATAATGAAAAATTATGCGTCAACATTTTGATTTAGTGTAATTAGGCTTCATGTTGCTGCTTTTGGAAACATGGTAATTAAAACACGAAAATCGCAATATGTATTCCTCTTGATATTATGGTTTAACAATAAACCTTCTCGAGCTTATGTTTTCTGATCATATGTTGTTGCTATGAGGTTTGCTGACTAATTTTTGGGTCGATTATCTTTTCTTAAAAGTAACTCGAACAATGTTGTAGTGATATAGAACAATGTTTATTTAGTTATCCCGATATTTGTTGTTCTAATGATGGTACATATTCTCTTATAAACCAGGCTTACAATGTTTTGGCATGCGTCAAGCAACGGGGATTATACCTTGAATACTGTTATCACCTATTGCTATCGATACAATGCTTGTGATTGCATTCAAGCTACTTTCATGCCGATCTTACAAGAACCCAAATGACAATAATGTATTAGTGATAATGAATTAGTTTATAAAGATATAGGAAAGAAATAATTGGCACATAATTAACAATATATAACATCTGTATTGTGCGGAGAGTAAGTGTTGCAAATTCTTTAAACAAATGTCGCACTTATATGCTAGAAAACAATATAACGTGTCGCATTTGATCAAGGTTATAAATAGCGTGAAGCGTGACGTGGCGACATAGCCAAGTCTCAAGCTTTAGTGTGAGGCGTTACATCATAGCGTTTTTAAGGCATGATTCAAAGCGGCAAAAAATATGTTATAGAGTTGTCAATATTAGTTAGCTAATAGACTTAAAACTCAGTTATAGATTTACTGAATCCGAATAAATACTTGTAAATAAGCTCAAGTCCAATAAATCTTTTAAAAAAAATAAATAAAAAATAATAAAAAAAAAATACCAGTAATATCTTAAAAACTTCAAAAAAAAAGCGTCACGCCTTGCGCTATAGCGCGCTTTATTACGCCTTATCACGCTTTATTGCACGCTACGCCTAGAGACTACACATTGGCCTGTTTCGTAATGTGGAGGCCACGCCTCACGCTATGGTGCCGCTATAGCGCACTATTTAGAACCCCGCATTTGATTTGTAAAAGTGTTGCATACTTATTTTTACGTGTTTCATTTACATATAATGTGTTACAATTCTGTGTATTAAATGTCGCAATTGATCTAATAAAGTGTTGCACCTTGATTTAAAACAATTGCGCAATTTCCTCAACGCCAGAGGATGTTTTCATATTTTTTTGTACATAATTCTTGATATAATTTCTTATTTTTTGATCTTCTTGCAGACCCTCAGAATAATTTTTTGGTTGTGTGAACCAAAGGGAATGATGACCTTGGGTTGTACCAAGTCTAAAACCAATTGGATTTATTTTTTGTCCCATGTTCCCCATTACTATCACTATACATATCATAATACGAACTCTAAAATCACCAATGAATGTTTAAAGTTAAACCTTAAGAAAGATAACTAGAAAAATATCTTTATCTCGATCGAGAAACGAAATTGTGCAAAGACATTTTAGGTTTGGAACTTTGTAGGTCCATTTTAGTTTGGGGTTACAAGTATTTAATTTATGACATTCATTTGTTATATCATTTATATATTTTATATCAATTTTTTTTTTTTTTTTTTAATAGTTTTCCGCGTAGTCTTGAAAAATCTTAAAGTGCAGAATGACGGTTTGGCAGCTTACTGTTTTATATATTTCCTAATAATACAAATGTCACATAGAAAGTATACCCGAGCAACGTACGGGTATTGCACTTGTTACATTCTGGGTTAATGGTTAATATATTTTGTCGTTCCTTTGTTAATATTAGTTACAACAACTGCTTGGTTTATGAAACTGAGCCAAATCTTTTATATAATAAAAGAATTACATCATTTCAGAGTTTTTTTGACAGAACAATCTTAGTGGAAAAATAATTGGACCAATAGGAATGCTCAATTTTGACACATTGGCAAAATCAAGCAATATGATTGGCCAATAAAAGTCAAAATTGAATTGATTTTGGTCAAACTTTAATAAATTTGATTAAGAAAAAAAAAACACATGAAAATATAGGTGTCAAATTTATGAAAATAAAAACTTAAAAAAAGATGAGGTAATTAATAAAACATTAGTGGTTGAATTTTAAATATATTATATGGAGTTAAGTGTAAAATAATAAATCTCCATGTTTTTTGATAACTTTTGATAATAAACAAATAACCCCTTACACTTTATACCCCCTACACTTTATAATATGAACTTTGTTTACAATTATATGAGTATTAGTAGTGGCTTGAGACTTCCATCCATTAAACTTACAAAATTTTTATAAATATACAAATTAGGTTTAATATAAGTTAAATAATTTTAAAATAAATATTAGTTTTAAACTTGCATCTATTAAAATATTTTTTACTATGTCGTTAAATAAGGACTCATGTTATCATATTTAAAAGTTGAATCTATGCGTATATGGATTTGAATATTAAATACGGCTAAATTATTATTAACGGTAATATAAATATCAACGACTCAAGTAATTATTATTTAAAATTTATATATGGATATCCTGAAAACATTTTTAAAAACTTTACGAAGTATATTCAAACTTCATCAGCTCATCATGTGCTACTAAACTCGCATATTTCGTACAACATGATACCAATTGTTAAAAGTTAAATAACAACATCGACCATAACATCTATGTCTGCTAAATAAAAGTTTATATACGTATTTATTTTAACTTATAACAACGGCAACACTCATGCTACTAAACTTGCACATTTTATATAACATAAAATCAAATATACGCGATTATACTTATAACAACGACTCATGTAATTATTATTTAAAGTTTATATACGGATATCCGGAAAAATATTTTTAAAAAACTTTACGGAACATTAGATTATTAAGTGGGTAAAATCTAACTTAGGCTGATAATTTATAGGTTAAGATTTGACATTAATGACTTAAAGTAGTTGTGAGCTTAATGAGACTATTGTTAGATTTCAGAACATATCTTTTTTAAATTTAAGATTTTGAATTTTAATTAAGCTGTACTGAATTTGGTGCATCATATATATGTGAATTGATGTTTGATGATTAATTTTGAAAACCATAATTTGTTGTTGGAGTAAATTTTGGATTTCGGATTTTAATTAATGTGATACTTTAATAATATGTGAGAAGCCAAAATTAATGGGCATCGAATAAGACACTAAATGTTGATGTAAGTTTTGGATTCGAATTTCTAAAGTCAAAATTATTTATCACATTTGATCTAATTCTTTGTTTAAATATTGAATATTTATTACGTTCTAAGTTTGGTCGGGTTATGGAGATTGGATTGTTTTCATGGTTTTTTTCGGATGATAATTCATCTATTTTGAGGTCGTTTGTAAAAGGGAGGGTTTTAATATTTTATTTATGTTCCTTACGTTAATTTTGGACTTTGTATAGACCGGTAGTAAACGATGAATTAAATGCAGGTTTTAACTTGGAATACTGATGTGTGGGCTATGGGACTGGAACTACATCTTTGTACGGTTATACTGGTCACATCCTTCTTCCTAATGGAGAGGCATTTGGGAAAGGCACCAGAGCACGTGAAACAACATTCAACATTTAGCAAGATAAGTTTAAATGGTCTATGTTATAATGCCAAACGTGTAAAACGAGAATCATATATTGCAATATCTAACAAATAGGGCTTGGAATTTAATGTTTTTGTGTTTTTTTATCGACAGAGGTTGTCATTACAAAATGATGGTTACGTTGGGATAAGTCGAAAGATGTTCCGCCAAATGTACTTCCACAAAAGAATACATAAAGCCTTACATTTTACTTGAAGTTGCATTCTCGATGTATCTTAAGTGAAGTGTGAAGTTCAATATAGTTTGTAAAACTAAATTTAATTTCAAGAGGTGCTATTATTGAGTTTTTGGAAGTATAATAAATATTTTTCATATAATGTATATTGGTATTAGAATTTTCAAATTTTAACATCCACACTGTAGGCATACGTTAGATTTATTAGGTCCATTCTAATATGGTCTAAAAAGTTGTACAAGTCAATACTGAATCCAGCATAATTTTTTATGTAAATATTCGTAAATGATAGTTTAACTTTCCCGACCTGTTTTATAATGGTCAACTTTATTGGTGCTATTGCTACACTTTCAACTTGCAATAACTCAACATAGTATACAGGCGTGATATAACAACATAATATAGTATTACGAAAAGCTTCACTATCTGAAGAAATTAAAATAGAGACTCAATTTATGGGTGGTGATTAACAGAATGGAAACAGGCAACCATTGGCGAAAAAGACCTTATCACTCTATGTCATGAGTCATCAACACTCCCCTTCTACTCATTTCAATAAAAAACTTATTTTTAAAACTATTAGTTATACAAAAACCAAAACATAACAACTTTAACAGACTAACAAATTATTGACAGAAAGATCATCAAATGGACCGCACGACTTTAAAAAAGTTACAATCAAATAATATGTACATTTTGTAATGGTATCATCAAAATGCAAATCGTGTTATGTTATTTGTTTACATCAATAAAAATAACTAACGCGTAAAAAAAGGAAGATATGTGGGTGAAAATAGAAGATTCATAAGCAGTGGAACGTAATAATTTTTTATCAAGTCTTTAGATGCGTCATTGATATAAATTATTTAAAAAAAAAACAAAAAAAAAAATCTAAAGTAAATATCAAGGTTTTCAAGATCGGGATCCTACCCAGGATCGTTTTTCGTCTTTGCAAGATTGTGAACGTAAGATCGGATCGGGATCTTAAGATCCTACTATAATGTCATTTTCTTAATAGTTTTTGTAATACAATACAAATTTACAAATTATTAGATATTATAAACTTAAAATTATATGAATGATTCATCGAAATGTTGTCCTAAATTAGTATTATGGAATGTTTAATAAGATTAACATGTTGTTTTTTAAATTCTAAACAAAATAATTCAGAAAATTGTAGTTTTTAGTTTGTTATCCAAGAAAAGTATAATCGGATTGGATTAGATCTTAATATCCTATGGTCAAGATCGGGATCCTATAAGATCTTAAGCTTTTAAAGATCCTATGTAAGATCCGGATCATTTTTGTTTTGTTGTATCGTAAAATCGTAAGATCCTAAGATCAGGGATCCCGATCTTGAAAACCATGGTAAATATGATCCATCTAAAAGCTCCATGTGTTATACTAAATGAATAAATGTAAAGTTCAATATATTTTAAGACAATATATTCGGTATTAAATACATGATAAAAGTTTTCTATCAAGACTCCGTGCGTGCACGGGCATTATAACTAGTAAACTACGAAGTGAATTAGCATACTTGCTTTGGCAGAAACTGAGCAAAATGATTTGTTTAATTTCCCTATATAGGCATATAGCTTAAGCTTGAGTTGGTGAGACTCGTGGACAGAATTTGAACGTTGTTGGTGGAAGGGCCAACTTGAAATATATTAATTTAAGGCGGCGATATGTACTACGTTAAAATCTTTGTATTAAAATGACCAAAATCATATATAAAAGGTATAAAATGTACATAGGGTCAAAAATTTTGGAAGGCCATAAGTCCACAACCCCGCTTGATCCCTTCTAAGTTCCGTCCCTGATGAGACTATCGCTTTGCTAATAAGATAATGATATCTATTTGGTCTCAGGTTGTGTATCTTGAGCAAACAACACTGTCTCCTATTTTCGTACACGGATTAATAATTTTCATGAACCCATTTTGCATAGTAAATGCTTTGCTAATAGATCGCTTTGTAAATGAACTTCTTGTCGTCGAGGTTTTCTCAATAGAATTTAACTATTCTCCCAATAGATATCGAAATCCAACAAACTTGTGTTTTCCTAATAAACAAATCTTGTTAGTATTTGAAAATGAGAGCGGAGGTACGGAATGTACACCCATGAACCCCTTGACTCAAATAGTGGTGTTTAGGTAGCTATTGAACTCATCGGTCAGTTTTATTTTTTTAGCGAGTAAACTATGAGCGAGCTCATTAAGGAGTGATCTTATTTCTAGGTTCAACTCTTCAGTTAGACATAAAACTCATCGAATCACTCATTAGAGGGTTCAACCCGAAGTGAGTAACATCATCAACGAGTTATACTCTTTAGCAAGTGAACTCATCAGCAAGTGTACGCATCAGTAAGCATGCTAATGAGTGATTCAGTTGACAAGTTGGAAACTTCGTTGAGTAGTTTCTTCTGTTTTATAACGGTTTTGGCCTATTCAATGAGCGATTTAAACTTGTTTGATGACCCATAATAAATTGCGTCCAATAGTTTCTTATATAAAGTGATTACACGATTCATTGTAATATCCGGCTATTGATTATCTCACCATGTTACACAAAGTAAACCACCAACAAATCTCCATCGATAAATTAAAATAATTAACCAATTTTCTGGACATCAAATTCCTAACACAATAGTTGTCAATTATTGAAGTAGCATTCCTTGTTATTTAATCCTAACAATTTTTATCTTTTTATTCTAGAAATTCTTCATATTTAATCCTCGCTCTTCAAAACATATATATTCAACAAAAACTTCAACAAGAACGTGTAATCTCACCAATTGTAAAAGCTGCAAATTTCGATCCATTTTCTGGGTTACATTCTCAACTTGGGTCAATGGAAAAATGGTCATTTGAGTAAAAGTAACTAGTGTACTACCTATATCATAAAGCTAGAGTTTTGACATTCACATACTGAACACAATATATATCTCTCTGCTATCCATCGACGCTCCTCAGCCAGATGACGACTTCTTTAAGCCAATGAGAACTGCCGCACCAACAATGCCTATAAGGACACTTGCTTTAGCTAGACCCGCCTTACTACCATCTACACAAGTAGAAATCATTTTAGTTTAGAATGCAATGTCGTCGTGTATATCAGAAAAATATGTATATATAGAGTAGCTATTTATAAAAGAAAGATAAGTGAAATCTAAGGAAAAGAAAACATTACAACTTGATGAATTGATGACTTGATTGTTAGATTAAGATAGTATTTTGCAAGCATTTAAAAAACTTGAAACCTGTGACGAGAACCCATTTTGATTCGTACCTGCCGTCATCTTCTCAATACTTTCTCCTAGTTCTCCAGCCTTCTTTATACCCCGAAAAATCTATTCAACATAAAAGCCACGAGATCATTAACAATATTATGAATTTTAGTTTTTGAAAAACCTCCCTTACCTCATTCAATTGCGCCCAAGAAAAAATCATCGTACATGCCACACCGACCGCAAGTCCACCACAAGCAGCAGCCACATGCTTAAGCGATGTTGATTTGCTTCTTGTAGTTTTAGCCTCATCTCGACCTAGAACTAGCTCAACATTCTCCAAAAGGTTCCTTGCCTCCCATGAAGTTTGATCAATCTATGTGAAATTTAGGAATGAATATCAAATTTTTGCACTAAATTTTGTGTATTTATTTTTAGTGGGTGTTTGGGTTAGCTTATTTATCCGGCTTATGAGCTTATGTGATTTTGGAAAAGCCGATAAGCTCATTCTTTGGAGCTTATCACCTTATTGGCTTAAGCCAATATGCTCAACTAGATATAGGCTCTAAATAACGAGCTTATCAGCTTTTTCCAAATTCAAATAAGCCCAAAAGAAGAATAAATGAGCTAATCCAAACACCCCCTAAACCTTCATTTTCTTACCTTCAAACAATCCTCAAGTGCCTTTTTGGCACCTTTGGCGTCTCCAATTCTGTAGAGACCAATTCCTAACTGGTAATACAACTCGCTATTGTTTCCTTCATAGGAGTTGATATTCGCTGCATCAATAAGAGTATAAGACCAACCAGTTTAGAAAAAGATTCCACCATTTAGTCTCAAACACAAAAGGAGCCTCGAAGGGGAAAAAAAGTCATAGATTATACGAGTAGTTGTTTTAGATATAAAAAGAGTGCATCGTGCATGCAAGAGATGGTATTAAAAAAGCTATGCAATCGCCAAAAATACATAGAATTATATACAATAAAAAAACAATTGAGTTTTGCTAACCTCCAATCATCTCAAGAGCCTGATGAACATGGGAATCACGTTCAGAATGAATTGCTGCGTGTATAAACCTCGCGTAATTCTCCTCAGTTTTGCATTCCTCAAGTTCTTTAAGATATTCCTATAAGACAATTTGAAATCAAATAAGTCAAGTTGATGTTTCTTCCTGCAATATAAAACACAATTTAATAACATATTTGTAATTTTTAACCAATTACAATTATTTTTTATCGCCCATTATATCAGTGCAAACATACTTTCATTTGCTTTGTTTATAATAACGCAACAATTTTTAGCTCATTTTGATATCATCAGTAATAAAATCCAACTATTTCCAGACATACTCTCACAAATCTTGTCATGGTTACTTCTATCTTCACTTCCTAGATTAAGTTCTGTTACAAAAGCATTTTGTACCTTAATTGGTACTACTTACGGCATTAAGTTACATCTGTATCATGCTATATATTGTTACTTCAACGATTTTTCATCGTCCGAAAATTTAGTAAATTGGTCATTAACTTCTAAATCTGAGAAGATTAGACAAGAAAAGTCAACTGAAAACATGTAAAAAGTGGCAAATATGTATAAAACCTCATTATTTGTGTTTCTAATAGTATAGTTTTCCTGAGTTCATTTAAATGGTTAACTATTCCTAAATCTCAATCAAGAAAAAAGATCAAAAAAGTTTGCTGGTCAGCCCAACCCAGCCTGTTTCAACATTTAATAAATAAAAACTGGCCCGTTTTGATCCGTTACCTAACCCCCCTCATGTTTCCCATCTCTAGTTCTCTACTAATGTCCACAGAGTAGAACTCCAATATCACACAAAAACATCTAAGTTCTACAAAATATATAATAATATTAGCCCGTGATCATGTGTAATCAGGATCGTATTTCCAAATTCTAATGGATCATTCCTGATTGAGCTCTTCTCAATCTAGGTCACTATACTGTGTAAAATTCTGTCCATTGATTTAAGCCATATGTACTTGTAAGCAACGTATTCCTAGAAAATGAAATGCAATGGGCATTTAGAAACCAAATTTGCAAATCGCTATTCCCAGATCAGATATTGTTTGCAAGTTGATGCATGTAGAAATATACTAGTCGATAAATCCACTACTTTATGCAATATTACATGCATCCCTATGATTTTCTTAAAGTTGACTGGTGCATTCGGTATTAAATCATTTTCACACAGTAGATGGTTTCCATTTTTACACCACTAAAAAACATTACAACAATCGCTTCCGATAAAGTGATTAACAAAACTGACCCATCATCAACTACCTTGAAATAAGGTGTAAAAAACCTACATACTTAAACGAATCCAAACAACACAGCAGCCTCAAAATTTATCACACTATGTCCAATGTTCCTATGCCACCAGACATACGCTCACAAAACATCAGATTAAGGTCTGATTAAAAAAACATTTTGTACCCTAATTAATAGTACTTGTGCCATTACTTACATCTGTATCATTCAGTCCATGCCAGCACTAATCTTGATCGTATTGCTGGTGCTAAAAAGAATGCATACTGCCATACGCTACTGAAATTCTATCTTAAAATACAGCAATAAACCTAACTACCATATGACCCGAGTCATCCCATTCATTTACAACTTTTTTTTTAACTTATATTTACAACTTACTACGCCATATTTGAAAACTAGAACAGAAGCTACTGCATTTAAATGTGAATAATCACATACATTATTTCTGCATTCAGTTTAGCATGTAAATAAGAATACTTTAAAAAGTGATACACTTACCTCAACTTGAGCAGCCTTGCATACAAGATTCAAACCATGACTAGTCATTGTCCTGTTTCATATCAAAACACAAATTAAGGCAACTTTAGCAATGATAACGAGTCATTTCCTACTATTAGATAATAAAAACACCGACAAGACGACAATATGGCTTAAATGCACATAAAATTTCCTTTATAATTAAAACAAATGAAGCTAATACACACGTAAAAGATATTGCTATGACATATATACCAACACAATCATAAAGTTAACCTAATCGATCACTAGAAGAGCAACTCAAATAGGTGACTAACAAATCAACTTCGTTCAATCAACATACAACGATAACAAAATCGAAGGAAACACAATAATTTGGGGCAAGTCAATCATACAACTTATCTTTCAAAAACACCTTCCTATACGACAAACATATCAACATAATCTCAAATTTAGTCAAAATCAATCACTACAAAAAAATTATTAACATATCACAACATATAGTTAGGGAAAATTGAATGACGGCGTGCGGAAACTAACATACAACATCAATTGACGAAGACGGCTAACGTTGTTGAATAATTATGAACAATTATTTTTGAGTGACAAATTTAAAAAAAAAAAAAAAAAAAAAAAATGAAGAAGAAGGTAACTAAGCTGATTTTAACTCAATAAAAACATAATAATCAACCTAGACGAACATGCAACATCAAATGAAATGAAAAAATCGCGAGTTATGAAAAGTTCTTTTGACTAGCTAATTACATATCCGGGCTAACTATAACACAAAAAAGCACACAGTAATAAACCTAACAAAGGTTTAAAATCACAAATGTGAAGCTAACATGCATTGCGTAAATGAAGAAACTTAGTTGATTATCTGTTTAGTTATTAAGCTGATTACTGTGAACGTGAACTTGCTGGTGGGATGAATTGGCGTTCGTCCGATGGAGAACATATATAAGGTTTTAGTTTGTTTGACCTGGGCTCCACTAAGGTAAACTAAGGGGGTATTTGTTCTGGCTTATATAGCCAGCTTATGGCTTATCTTGTTTTTGGCTTATGTCTCATAAGCTCACTTTTTGTGACTTTTTTTTTTTTTTTGAGATTTTCTGGCTTATATAAGCTTATCATGTCATGATAAGTTTATACACTCACAAATTTCAAAATAAGCAACAAAAAAATGAGCTTATGAAACATAAGCCCAAAACCACATAAGCCATAAGCCCGCTATATAAGCCGAAACAAACACCCCCTAACTAATTTCCACAATTCCACACTTTTTTTTAACATGGGATTCCGACTCGACATTGCGAGCCGACTAATCCCACGGCGACTACCCTTTTGGATAGCCCGGAGTCGGCGCACACAATTCCACACTTCCATGGACAAGAACATAAAAGTTTGTCATCCGTATGTTGTTACTGATAGCAAATGACACTCTAACACGATCAAGAAGTGATATCTACAAAACGACTCTCGACTTCCGGAGCAGTCGCGATACAACTAAAACATGGATAACGTTAACGTTACTACCGCTTTTCATTTCATCAAAATAGGATTTACATAGAGGTGGAAGCCAAACGAGCGACAAGTTGGTTACAAAAACTAATTCATTTGAAAACAACATTTGTGGAATTCATCAAACACGTGGCGGGCGTCCTCTCCGTAAACACAGACGAACCTCTAGTATTCAGATGTTAACGTTAAAGACATTACAAACATACAGAAACTAAACACTGAAACACACATAGTGATTCAACAAAAATGTGCAAAATGAAGTTAATATACAGACAATGAGCTTACTGAACGGAATGTTACCTAAGAATCGACTGCAGTTGGTGAAGCTGTTAGGGCGAGGGTTGATCAAATATTCAACTCTTGAGCATATTGTTTATGGGCTTATTTGGTTTTGGCTCGTCACTTTTTGTTGGTTATTTGGAAAAGAGTTAACTACATAAATGGTCCCTGTGGTTTGTCAGAAATCACGGATTCAATTTATTTTTCATTTTTGTATCAGATCCGTTTCCTGTGGTTTTAAAATGTATCAGATTCAGACTATTTTGACATGAAATGAATAAAATACCCCCTACTTAAAAAATAAATAAAATGGTGAAGGTAGGGGTATTGTGGTCATTTCACTTACCTTATTAGGCAAATTGGACTGAATTTGAGACATTTTAAAACCACAGGGATTGGATCTGATAGAAAAATGAAAAATTGACTGAGTTTGTAGTTTCCAACAATCCACAAGGACCATTTATGTAGTTAACTCTTTGAAAAATTTTCCTATTATACTTTTCTCCGTCCTAAAATATAAGTTAATTTTGACTTTTTGAATCGAATTTTGACCTTAAATATTTTTGTTTGTATCCACAGCTAAACATCTCGCGATCATAACCGGGATTAGGGTTTGATCTTTTATACTCCATTGTTTTATTTGTTTGCACGATTTTAGAGTTGTGAACACTTTGATGTTGATTTGATCTTAATGCAAATATCATGTTTTCCATCTTTGTGTTATAAAATTAATTTAATACTCCCTCCGTCTCAAAATTATTGTCAGAAGACAAGAATTATAAAGTTTAATAAAAGTGGGAACACTATAATTCTCAATCACTCAAATAGAATATTCCCCCACTAAATTCTCTTTTTCTTACTAAAATTGGAAAGCGGACAATTAATATTGAGACATCCATAAAATGAAATATGGGCAATAAATATGAGACGGAGGGAGTAGTTAATTGATGGTATAATATTGTGGTTTTCCTAGTTGTACCGAACCGATCCATGTGACGTATGAGACGATTGATGCCAGTATACATATTCCGTGTCTAGAACTAATTATTTTGTCTATGAAGCTCGAGCAACCGCAATCTCTATTAAAACAAATACATAAGATATATTGTGATCAAACCTGAAACTAGAAGTGATCATGTTCTTAATTCATAAGTTTTACAATCTTAATTTCATTGCTTGTTTTAATTCCATTTTCGTAATTTTAATTATTCTAGTTTTTGTTAGTTTTAAGTAGTAGTTAAAATCAATCTCCCTCAATCAAAAGAATTTACTGTTTTTCGTATAATCAAATAGGAATTATAGTGTTAATCATAAGCTCCTCGTCGATACGATCCTTTATTTGCCCTATTTTGAAGTAGGTTAATTAAGGTTATTTTTTATAGAGTCAAGCCTCGATCAAGTTTTGGCACTGTTGCCGGGGAGTTGTTGCGCTTAACGCTTAGTTTTTGTTTGATTAGTTGTTTTTATTGTCTTTTAGTTATTCTTAAAACCCAAAAATACTCTATTTTCTGTTTTTAGTTTTTTTGTTTTTTTAACTTGTTTAGCTGATAGTTTGGATGAGAAAAGTGGAAAATCACTTATTTGCATTATGAATCCAAAAAAAAACGACATTTTGAAAAAACAGATGCCTGCATGCTTTTTCAAAACGTAATTCACCCCATGTGGCTATTTTACAGAACTACCCCGGATATTTTCCTTGTTATGATTCAGATACTGCAAGCTGTGATCAATCTTTTTTCATCATGAAAATTATTTTGTTCCAATCACAAAACTAGATATATGGATAAAACAAGTTGACTGATTTTTTTTTATTGATATCCAGTTTACAGTAGATTGATAAAAATGGGATTTGTACATGTGCATGTGATTGAGACTGATTAGATTGTGGTAAAAAAGCTAAAATTAGTAAAGAACAACGGTGCATAACTTGGTGAATGTTAATGAATAGAGATGAGGATATGGGTGAACTTTTTGCCTTGAAGATAAGATGGGGTAGGTGGGTGAAGATAAATGAAGTATTTGGATGAATAAATTGAAAGAATGGATTATATATATACTTGTAGTTTAATAGTATTTTGTTATGTAGCAGATGTTAATAATTTGTACAGTATATTGTTAAGTTATTTTTGTATGCTGAATTTTGTAAAAAAATTATTGTTATAGGACGTTTATAAAACTGATCATATTTAATGTTGTCTTTTGGTCATTTTACATATCAAGACAGAGATAATCTAGTTAGCCAAACACTTAAAAAATTGATTATTGCGTTATCATACAGCAGAATCAAATTCAAACACTAAATTTCAAAACCACGTTTTGTAACAGCTGTTGATTATCTAATTTCGCGTTTTCAAAGCGCATAATCTTTTTTAAATAAGCAATAACATCCCCTAAGACTCTCATCCTCCCAGTATCTCTAAACGAACTTTTCTCTTGTGAAAAGATAGTACAAATTAAAGAAAACAAAATACAAATAATTCACGATTTCAAATCAGTTGACCGCAACCACTGGCCTAAACTCGACTCCTTCAACAATGATCCCATTAAGGAGCCTATCCTCGATTATATCTAAATGTACCCCCAGTAGCTTACGATTTTCCAAGTCATGTTTTAACAGTGGTCTGGTCAACCTGGCCTCCAACCAACCATCATCCCTTTTTTCCACCCAACTCTTTGTTGAGTAGTCCACGTAATGCTTTAACATCCCAGGTCCTCCGTCAATACTGTTTGATGATCCAGTTTCCTCCTTTGGCTTTAGTGTTAGTATAGTAATATCATCGCCGCCCAAGTTGTACTTTGCTTTAAAAAGAGGCCCATCATTCGACTGGCCGTCTTTGAATTTGAACACAAGATAGCATGCATAGTTATAGTGAGGTGAAAACATGTATGACTCAAGTCTGCATGTGACTCTATGATAATGATAACCTCCAAATTTCATCACCCTTTTGAACCTGTTGACATATAATTAATTAGCTGAAATTCTTAGAGCTAATAATGAAATCGTCTTGCAGTATACATGATACGAACCTTGATTCAGGTACAGATAGAGTTTCTAGTTTGTTGAAATTAGTTTTCTCCAATACACGTATAGAGGGTAGCATGGTACAAATCCCATGGGCCGATTTGCGCGTTGAAAACCACTGTTAACCGGATAATAAAATCAAAATATATATATTAACTAGAAACACAATTAAAGTATCAAGAAGAATTTAATTCTGCTTTTGTCATGAAATTTACCAGATGACCACGGTGATAAGCAAGGAAACCGTGACAAAAGAGGAGGTAGAGCTCCTTTTTGGTGGTGTAGTTCAAAGGAATGTCCGACATTTTTATATAACTTTGATACTCATCTGGCAACTTCTTCTCCCAATAATCATCTTCATTCTTGTCGTCATGCTGCATCGTTAAGTTAAAAAGTGAAAAATAGATTATGATTACGATCCACAAATAAGAAAATCACACCGTCCATCTTTTCAAACATGATCAACACTTACATCGCTAGTTCCTAGCAGGTGGGTCGTTTCTATTATATTGCGATTAGCTGATCTTTCAGCCTTTAGATATGATCCATCATGAACCACTGGCCTAAACTCGATGCCTTCCACAATAATCCCCATACTACTATTGGGTTCCAGTAATTCTACCTCCAGTGACTCATGATTTTCCAACTGATGTAAAGGTTTTGTCAACCTGACCTCCATCCAACCATCATTCCTTTGTTCCACAAAAGTATGTGATAAGTCCATGTCCTTATTTGGCATCTGAATACTTTTTGATGAGTAAGACGATCCAATACCCTCTTTTGGCCCTGCTACTGGCATATTGACCGAAGTCAAATGGGCAAAGACAATACCTTGAATCGTATTATTGTCCCCTAAATTGAACTTTGATTTATAAAGAGCATCATTGGACAGAACTTGGTTGTCTTCATATTTAAACACAAGATAACATGCATAGGTATAGTGAGGTGAAAACATGAATGACCCAAGTCCACATGAGAAGCGATGCATATAGCGAGTCTCAAGTCTTACCACCTCTTTGAACCTGTTGACATATAGATATAGATTAGTTGAAATTCTTAAAAATGAGGAAATAAATTATCTTACAAGATAAAAGGTTCCTATGTGGTTTAGGTATTGAGAACCTTGATTCAGATAGTGATAGAGTTTTGAGATCCTCGTAATGACTTAAGATGTGTGTAGCTGGTAGCATCAAACATATCCCGCTTGTTGATTTGCACAATGAAAACCACTGTTAACAAAATAATAATATCAAATGTTAATTAGAATAATATTAAAAAGTATATATATTAGTCATGAAATCTTTGAAAGGCAAAAAATATCTCGTTATAATGTTTTAGCACAAGAAGAAGAAGAAGACGGAATGAATTACCATTTGGCCACTAAAGAAACCCTGACAAAGGCTAAGATAGAGCTCCTTTTTGGTGGTGCAGTCGAAAGGCTTGTCTGACATCTCTATAAAACGTTGGTACTCATCTGGCAACTTTTTCTCCCAATATTCATCATCAACATCATCTATATCCTCTTCTTTCTTTTCATGCTGTGCCATTTAGGTAGAATGCAAAGTAGATTATGATTATGATTAAGATCAAGATATACAGACTTAAGCACACACCCATTTTAGACTTGCAAATAATGTTACTATCAAATCAACTAAACTATATATCAGTAATTAATCTGCTCAAAAGTGAGAAACTTGCCATTTCTACGGGCTCAAATTCAATTCCTTGAATCAAGAGGTCAGACTTGTCAGTCTTTTGAAAAAATGAAAGTTCCTCTAGCACAACGTCGAAAGTTGCAATCAGCCCGTGATTCATGAAATGCCACATTCTAATCTTATACCAATTTTCTGATATCAGTTCTGCATAATGTGTGGAGTATACACTTAGCTCTTCCATTTTCCATTTTATCGTTATAAGTTTTTTGGGAATGAGATCCTCCTCATTCCTTTTCCAGATATATTTGAACACCAAGCTAGCTGCATACATGGTACCGACTGATAACATGCTAACTTTCATACGACATTTAGTGCCTTGGAAGTCTCGGTAATTAGGATACCCAGCTACCAATGAAAACCTGAATATTTATGAATGTTAGTAAACATTCAGGTAACTAGATCGGTAAGAATGCTCTGTTACCTTTGAATTTTTTGAAAGAGTTTCACAAATCACAGATCTTAGACGAATAAATAAAGAATTGAAGATACCTGCTACGTTGGAACAACCATTTCTTACAATCTAGAAATTTTCTTGCTGAGAGCATTACACACTTCTTTCCGTCATCATTTATAGAAAAGAACTGTAATTGATTACAATTTATACTAGCGTTAGATTAAAAACACAAACTTTACATGCCCAGACTATTAGAAGACCATTTCATAAGATACCATTGTAGACAATAAAGCAAAATATGATTTTGTTAGGGTTAATCACCTAAAAATATAACTAACTAGCCATTTTTTGGGGTTGTATGCAGCCAACTTATTTTTTTGCTATTATATACCTAAACTTTTGAATTTCGACCTTTGTATGTATTATGTGACCATTTTACCCCTACGTTTTTTAACCACTATTAATATTGAGGGGTAAAATGGTCATTGTACATAAACAAAATCAAGGGCGGAGCCATAAAATAATTTCTGGGGGCAATTTATGAAAATACCCCTAAAAATTTTTGAGGGGTCAATTTACAAAAATACCCCTAAAATTAAAAAATTACACACAATTTTTTTGGGAGGGGGGCACCTGCCCAGTGCCCTCTCCCAACCTCCTCCCATGAACAAAATACACGAAAGGTCGAAATTCAAAATTTTGGGTATATAATAGCTAAAAAAAAAAGTTGGCTGCACAACACTTGAAAAAATGGCAAGTTTTATTATAAAGGTGATATGATTTCCAGAAGCTTGTTTAAAAAAAAAAAAAAAAAAAAAAAAAAAAAAAAAAAGTATGCCTTTTCCATTGATAGAATAAAGTAAAGCTGAAAAGAACTCTATACTTCGATGATGATAGAAAAACGCAGTATACATACAAGAGTTTTACCTGGTTGTTTTGGTCAAATAGAAGTCCTTTTCGAAGATGAGTGACGAGTTTCTTTTTACTAGAACAGGTATCACTAGGAATATTGAACATGTTGATTAATACTTCCCAGTCTGTTGGTAGCTTTGTCTCCCAATACTCATCGGAGTCGGAATCTTTTACCACCTGATGCTTCCTTTTCTCTTCCAACTCATGTGCCACCTAAGAAAAATACAAGTTTAAATGCAGGTTAATGTATGTACTCCACTTGCATTAATAAATTAAATCATGTATAAATCTTAGTACCTGGACATTTAGCGTTTCTTCAAGCTCTTTCGCGACAATATCCATGGCAGGTCGTTGTTCTCGATCATCATGCAAGCATCTGTATGCAATTTCTGAGAATTTGGTCACGGAGTATGAGCCCACATAATCCCTTAAACTAGGATCAATAATCTGGACCAAATTGCCCTTGTTATAGTATTCTTTGACTGATTTTCCAGAGAGGATGAAGCCATTATCAGATTCAATGATGCACAACCTTCCACACAGAACTTCGAATAGCACAATGCCAAAAGAATAGACGTCTGATTTTTTGGTCACCACTCCTGAAGTGTAGTATTCTGGTTCACAATACCCGTGTGTCCCACATCCATTTGAAACAATGAGACTCATACCAAAACCCGTTACACTTAACTTGGACAATCCAAGGTCGGATATTTTAGCAACCCAGTTTTCATCTATCAAAATGTTTGAACTTTTTATATCCCTGTGGATAATCGTTCGATGGCCTCCAATATGATTATGAAGGTGATCCAAACCACGAGCTGCATCCGCACAAATTTTGAGTCTTTCTAACCACGTGAGAGTAGTGGAACTACTCTCATCACGATTACGCCACCTTATATATCTATCCAAACTTCCACGCGCTGCATATTCATAGACAATAATTTTCTCCTTTCCCTCGTCACAATAACCGAGAAGAGAGATGAGGTTTGGATGTTGTTGACCAGAGAGCAACTGAATCTCTGTCAAAAACTCCTTTAAGCCTTGTCCGAACTGCTCGTTCAACCTCTTTACAGCAACCGTGGTATCTTTTCCATCGATTGAGAGTACTCCTTTGTATACCCAACCATATCCACCTCTTCCGATACAATTTTTGAACTTTTCGGTGGCTACGTCTATCTTTTCAAATGGTATTTTGAGATGTTCCCAATCTTTCGTTGACATTAAATGTATCTGTTGGTTTACAAGAAATGGCTTATGAATGTAAAGAGAGAAATGGCTTATGATTGTTGGTTAAGTCCATAGATAGACAACGAACTTTTCAGTTTTTCCACATCTAGGTAATGGACTTAGGAATATCCTCTTACCATCATTAGAACTTTTGAATTTGTTTCAAAGTTACCAATTTCCACCTATTTTTTGATGGGTTAGCTGTCTTCTTCCCCTAAAAGACATGATGCCCTCTAATTGTGTGCTTTACACACAATCTCAAATTCAAAACACAAACATCAAAATGAAAGTACGTTTCACATTGGTGCAATTATTTTGCATATGAATGTATAGAAACCCCATATACATCGAAACCCAATTATATTAAATGACCCCTTTATGCTACTACTTTACAAAACTGAACGTCGCCTATTTGATTTTCTCAAAAATCAAAATGAACTTTTAACATATTATCCATTAGATTCATTTCAGGACACCTTTTCAACCGTTCACGTGTCTCTACGCGACCTTGTATGTAGGCGACGAAATTTATTAAAAATGACACTAAAGTACACATGCCTTTAGGCGACTGCTAGGCGACAATGGTCCTAGGCGACATTGACCTCTAGGCAACTCACTCACGCGATACTTTAAGGTTTCGGTAATTATTTCCTTGGATAAATTGTGTTATACGTACGTGTGTTTGTGTGTGTTTTGGGAAAGTGTGGAAGTCAACCATTACACACTAATTGTTTTGTAATGGGTTTTAGTTGTTTATTTTGATAGTTTGGGATAAAGATGTTGGAAAACCGACACAATCGAGGCAAAGCCGGGTCAATATTATACAGGTGGAAATAAAATAATAAGCACATGTGGAAATTATTTAACGAGGTGGAAACATAATCGGTCATATTGCTTATATTTACCGGTTTTAACACATTATAATGATGGTAATGGGATATTCTAAAGTCCGTTACCTAGATGCGGGAAAATTGGAAAGTTCGTTCTCTATATATAGACTTAACCCTATGGCCTATACATTAACCAACCAAAATTTACTGTGCATTACAATTAAGGGTGCGTTTGGTATCCCACTATGGGAATGAATCTATGACTTTGAAAGTCATAGATGTTGTTTGGTTGGTTATGGCCCCACCACAATGGAATGAGGATACCCATGATATGTGGGTTTCCTCATAGGAGTATGATGTTGTGGGTATGTGGATACTCATGAAAAGTGATATCTACATACCCATTTTCATTTCACTCTATTCTCAAACCTATACCTATAGTGATTCCATCAAGCATACCAAACGCACCCTAAGAATATTTTGGTAATCAAAAATGATAAATGGGCCTAATAAATAGGCCTAACCGTGGACCTACTGCATTAATAACTTGTACATTTTATCAAATATACAAGTTATTAATGTGGTAGGTTCACGGTTAGGCCTATTTATTAGGTCCATGTATCTGTTAACCAATAAAGACCCTCCGTTAAAAAAACATTAGCCGGTAAAAAAAACATTATTAATTGCATATCTCAAAGTAGATTATTAGAAAACAGAGATCTTTACCAAAATTGACTAGCAAATATTCACCATCATGCAAAAATGAGATAAAACAAGTACGTGTTAATCAAATCTACTAAGATAAATAAATAGGATACATAATAGTAATAAATAATAATAATTTTTTTTTTTTGAAACGGTTCTTTCGGAGAAATCCTTGACCAATGAAACCCGATGGGGGAAAACCTTCAACTTAAGCCGCCCGAAGGCACGACACTTAATTTGAAGTAAACCCTGCCTTCTCCAGATTCGAACCCTAGTGGGTTGAAACCTTCATTGAAGGACTTTGAAAGCCTGGTATCAACAAACTCTGTGGTCAAAGAGGACTTCCCGGATGGTCACCCATCCGGTACTACTCTCTCTGTGGCTCACTTAACAAGTTAAGCACTCACCACTAGACCACATGGTAGTTGATAATAATAATAATAATTAACCACCGAAAGAACCATTTTTACCTGGTAAAAGAAGACGAAACTGAAGCAAAAGTTTTCTAACGTGATAGCAGCAGCAGCAGCAGCAGCAGCAGCAGCATTGGCAAGGATTGGGTTGGAGGGAGGTTTTTTAAGTGAGAGAAACAAGTGGGTTATTGAAATAATGTTAAACCGGATATATTAGACTATGGTATTCATCAAGAGACAAACATGCATGGCGGCTACATAATATAATTCAAACATGGCGGCTACATGCATGTGCCTTCTCTCTTCCGAATCACTTTATGATCCACTTGATGTATATATTAAGTTTTCTTTTAAACAATAAAACTAAAGTTTTATCAATAACTAAAAATAGTACATAACAATACAAATAAAATTAAAAACATTAAAAAACTAATTAAAAACTTAAACTAATAATCTAAATTACATTTCTCTTTTATACTTTGCTTTATCCTCAACATCTTTTGTTGTTGCATTTCGGGTGAAGTGAATGAAGTTGGGATGAGCGCGCTACCATTTTGGTACCGTTTTCGGTGTACCGGATTTTTTTCCGACTTAAATTCGAAATCCTGTTCCCGGAAACTTATCTTAAACCGGTACTAGTATCGGTTCCGGTACAACTGTACTAAAACGGGAGAGAGCCGTCTAACTAGCTTCCAATGGTATTGAAGTGGATCTTTTAAGTTTTAACCCCACTAAAGCTGAAATACAACTTAATTATTAGATGATTAGATTAGGGCCCAAACCCGGTTGTGGGTTTGGGTCCATTAGGTTTAGGGTTTGCATAGCTTGTTTGTTAAGCCATGTATTTGTATAAATACATGGGCAATCTTCATTATGTAAACACACAAAACACAATCAATAAAATCTCTAATTAGTATTTTTCATGGTATCACAGCTCTAGGTAAGATCCACCAATAAAAATTATTAACCTCCGGTCATCGGCTACTTGTCGGTGATCCGGAGGAATCATGTTTTTTTTTCTGCTTTATTGTTTTTTTTTTTTTTTTTTTTTTAGGATTTTATTTTCGTATTTTATTTATAAACCCTAAACTCTAGCCGTCAAAAAAAAATGTTGAGTTGCCATCGATCCTATTATATTTTTTTCTTCACCATCTATTTGTTGTTATTGTCGAAGATCATTGTTCTTGACAACAAAAGTTGATCATCAAATTGCCGCTCCCTTCTAAAGGCAAAGCAAGCCATGACGTAAATGCAATCGTCACGCAAAGAAGGATGCCGCAAGCAATACACAACTATGCCGCCAAATACAATTATGCTTCCGCTCAAACAAACAAAAACAAAAGATGAAGAAAAGAAGCAGCTTTCAACATTCATTCCAGTTTGTCCGTCCACAATGTTGTCGTTCAAACTGCGGGGGAGTATTAGATGATTAGATTAGGGCCCAAACCCGGTTGTGGGTTTGGGTCCATTAGGTTTAGGGTTTGCATAGCTTGTTTGTTAAGCCATGTATTTGTATAAATACATGGGCAATCTTCATTATGTAAACACACAAAACACAATCAATAAAATCTCTAATTAGTATTTTTCAGTTATAAGGTGTTTACAAGGCTAAAGAGGGTTAAGAAAGATTGGCTAAAAGATTAGAAGAAAAGATTCAAGACAAGGATTGAAGATTAGAAAGGGTTTAGGATTGATTTGTTCTTGTTGTACATGTAACTTTACATCTTAATCCTTGTAAGATTTATTATTTATTTCTTGTTATTTTCAATATGGTTGTAATATACCTCTGGACTTTTATCATATTTTTATGATGTATGCAAGATTTTATATGTACTTGACATTGTACATGAGGTTTGTAACTTGAAAATAAGCTAGGACAAGCCCGAGGTAGATTTTATAAATATGAATTCTGAATCAGTCCCAAAGAATAAGTAGCCTGCATAACTCAATGAGTTATGGACCCTATAAAATTAGATAGGCTTGTAGACATGTGTCTTACGGTCGTTTCGCCGGGTGGCGCACCTCATATCACATCCCGATGAGTAAATGAGAGCCAAAATGATGAAACATGTCAAAAACTGCCTAATAGAATTCAAATGGGAAAATCTAATAGTTCTATTCATTTCTAGTAGTCGGCCCAGTTTATGAAATGTTTTATGAAATGTAGGTAACATCTAGACTTAAACGTAGCCGAAAACCTCACCTCAATCGGGGTTGTAGAACTCTACTTATAGTCATTTCCGTGGGACTGCAGTGAGCTGCCAAACTTTCTGCATTGAACTAGGAATTTGAAATTGTAATTTGACTTGTGTTATGATATAATTAAGGCTAGACCACTAAAGATGGATAATACATTTATATATTTCACTAAGGACATAAGAACTAAGTCAAAATAGTTTACAAGATTGAAATAATGTATTGATCAAGTCGAGATAACTATATATCTAAAAACCGAAACACGACCATTAAGTATTAATTAGAATCATTTGACCATGTTTATATAAAAATCGAAGTGGTAAGACCCATTATTTTGAAAAATAGACTCATTACCTATTTAACAAGACTTTGGCATAATGACTTACGGAATAAGTAAATTATGAAAAATGACATAAACCTGATCCTAGGATAACATATTAATAAAGCTTGTTATTTTTTTTAATAAAAACTAAACTTTCATATTTTTGCAAACTACAAAAATATGTACAATGTCAGAAATATACAAATACTTTTATAAAAGTTATTTTATACTTTCTCGATAATATCTAAGACGCGACTATTATATTTTTAGGTCGTCATTAAAGCTCGCGACTTCTCGTTATACACATAATCTCGTTGAAACCTATTGCTATTCTATAAGGTGAGTTAATAGCCCTAACTTTTGTTTAACTGTTTTATAAACTCTTTGGAAGAGATACATGCTACTGTTTTTATTATGGACAATTACTTGCAAGCTAAATACTAGCCCTGAATGTATTATTGCATGCCTAAGTTGTTTATGCCAAAAGTTCCTTATCATGGACCACTAATCACTTGTTTGTTGCGAGTGAGTGCAAATATTGTGGATAGGCCTATCGGGCTTGACTAATCCCGTTTGTGTTAATCATACAACGGATTTCACAAACGCACTATATTTGAATTTCTATGTATATGGCATAGTACCTATACGGGGCAAATTATTTAATGTATATATCGTACGGTGATATATATATATATATATATATATATATATATATATATATATATATATATATATATATATATATATATACAGTCAGTCGCTCGTGCCATGAGCTTAGAGCAATAGTAACTATCATGGTGATTGCGCACATTGCAATTATACTATGAACTTTATTGTCCACTATCATTTACAAACCTATGAATTCACTCAACCTTTGTGTTGACTTTTTAGCATGTTTATCTCAGATTCGAAAGGAATTAGCTGGCATGTGAAGGCGCACAGAAAACATTTTAAAGACGATGCATATATTATCATTCGAAAACTTTACAACTTTTATGTTGTACATATTGTAAACATGTGGGACCTCTTTGTTAACTCTGATATTATTTTAAGGGTATGTTTGGCACTAGTAGGAGCTGGAGCGGATCGCTGGAGTTGGTTGTTGGAGCATGTTGCTAGAGCTTTTTTCTACATGCACCTTTAACTAGCATTCCATTTAGTAGCTTATTTTTTTTATATGCTCCTTCAAGTTATGTCAGCCAAATGAAATTTATTTTTAATGGTAGCTTATTTTTCTTTAAAAAAAATAAGCTCATGCTATGATAAGCTCTGATAAGTTCGTTCGCCAAACATGCCCTAAATCGAATGATAATTTATTTCAAAATGTCTCATTTAGAGTTATTTTCTGTAAATTGTATTTTGTGCTATGAAGTAATACCCCAGTGACACAATCTTTCACTGCGATAATTTTGGAGGTGTTAAAGTAATGGATATGAGTACATGTATAATAATGATGAAGATGAAAATATAACCCGTATAAGTAGACTTTATGTGGGTCATCTTTTGCATTTACATCCTAATGATTATGCCACTCTTACTGGTGTGTCTATAAAACTCAAAGGAACTGAAAATTACAATGTGTGGTGTTGCTTTATGCTTCTTGATTTAGAGGGTAAAAACAAAACTGGATTTATTAATGACACTTGTTTAAGATTTAACACTGATGATATTTTGGGTAAACAATGGGATAGAGATAATTAAAAGAGACTTTTGATAGATCATACATATAAAAGGCTAGAAGACCATAAACAACAACCTAGAATTCCCTCTCAACATCTCATTAACCAGAGCATATAAAACAGTGGCGAAGGAAACAAGAATAGTCAAAAGCATCTGAGCAGCAAGAATCCCGTAAACTTTATGAATGAAACCCCAATAAAGCACGTTTTCTCCATGGTTGATTCCTGGGGATAATGTTGTTGTTCCTTGTTCCAGGTTGATGTCTTGGTGTGATTTTGTATTTATGAAGGTGAGTTCAAACATTTTGATGTTTTGGGGTTTGATGAAATGTGTGTGTGATGGGATGAGATTTTGAGGTAAGGTAAGTTGTCGGTTGGGTGTATCTTTTGGCAGGTTTACGGGTTGTTTATTTAGGTGGTGTTTGACTCAATTTTTTAAATTGATATTCTAGGATGAATAATATTTTAGGCTAACACTGTGTTCTCAAGTATCACTTAAGAAACAAAATGAAAAGAAACAAAAAAAGTTATGTTCTTGAGTAACATTTAAGGAGGAAAGAAAAAGAAAAAGAGTGAAAATCGGTGTGATTTGGTTGATTTGTAAAATGTTTTCTCCTAAAAGTGCTGAAAATGTTTACTTCCATTTACTTTATTTTTCTTTACTAAAAAAACTAAAGAACACAGTGTAAGTGTAACGGTCAGTCGGCCGTCCACCACCGATGCGTCGTCGCACTACAACACCCGACATGGGATGTGTCCTTAGGGGACAAAATGGAGAAGAAGGTCTCAAAAGTGACTGATCCAAATGCATACAAACCAACCCCAACGATTACATATATGACCGTTTGGGGTGTTTTATTAAATTTATTATTATTAAAAAACGTTACCACTTTAACACTATAAATTATAGCTTTATAGGGATGAGCAGCAACACCGAAAAAACGGTACGGTACCAGAACCGTACCGATTGTTTATACCCGGTACGGTACCAGTACTACGAAAATGGTGGGAAAAACAACGGTACCACAGAAATTCGGTGCGGGATCGAGAATTCCCGAATTCGGTACCGGCATATTATAGGACTATGTTTATTAGTTATCGGTTGCATTTTTCAATACGTTATTAGTTAAAGTTGCTCGAAAAATGTTCGTTTTACCTGCAATATTGTTGCTGTTACAGTGGGTTAACAAGTCATTACATTCAGAAGCATTCAAGTAAGAATATCGAGGTTCAACAAATTGTCTATTTTATATATTTCATCAAACATATCAAAATAAATTTAAACTCATGACTTCTAGTTTGTTGTAACATTAACAAACTGTATATGTAGCTTAAATACATCATGTAGTTTAAATACATCATATTACATGTACTTGTCCAGGTACATGATGGTTGTTAAGTTCATGGGAATATATGTGCTTTATGATTGTGTAAGACTTTAGCCATGATACAACTCGGATAAAACTAAAGCATACGAAAGAAACATTAATTAGTCAAGTTCAGTTAATAATTTAACCAACCAAAAATTGAAGAATGTCACAAGCCCGTAATAGTATTAGAAAAATGAAACACTCGAAGGTTAACATGGTCTAAAACACTCGAAGGTTAACGGGATGTCAAGAATGCTTTTTTACATGGGGATTTGGCAGAAACAGTTTATATGTATCAGCCACCTGGGTTTCGTGATCCTGTTCATCCTGATTATGTTTGTCTATTGAAGCGTTCACTGTATGGTCTTAAGCAGGCTCCTCGGGCCTGGTTTCAGCGCTTTGCAAATTACATCACTACTGTTGGTTTTTCTCCTAGTCGTTGTGACTCCTCGTTATTTATTTATAAACAGGGTGATGATACTGCATTTTTGTTACTCTATGTGGATGATATTGTGCTCACTGCTTCATCTGATGGTTTATTACAGCAGATCATTGCTTCTTTACACAAGGAGTTTGCTATGACAGATTTGGGTGCTCTTAATTATTTCTTGGGTGTTTCAGTTACGCGTGATTCTTCTGGTATGTTTTTGTCACAGCGAAAGTATGCTATGGAGATATTGGAGCGTGCACATATGGTTGGTTGTAACCCTTCTCGGACTCCTGTTGACACGGAGTCTAAATTGGGTGATGATGGTGACCCGGTTTCTGATTCTAAGTTATATCGGAGTCTTGCTGGTTCTCTACAGTATCTTACTTTTACTAGACCTGATATTTCTTATGCAGTGCAGCAAGTTTGTCTTTTCATGCATGATCCTCGGGAGCCTCATCTCTCGGCTCTTAAGCGGATATTGAGGTATATTCGGGGTACCTTGGACTATGGTTTGCAGTTGTTTTCCTCCTCAACTTCTTCATTGGTTGCTTATTCTGATGTTGATTGGGCTGGCTGTCCTACTACTCGGAGATCAACTTCAGGCTATTGTGTTTTTCTGGGTAACAATCTCCTCTCCTGGTCCTCTAAGCGCCAACCGACGCTTTCTCGTTCCAGTGCTGAGGCAGAATATCGTGGGGTTGCCAATGCTGTTGCTGAGACTTGTTGGTTGCGGAATCTTTTACGTGAGTTGCACACACCTTTGTCTTCTGCTACGCTAGTCTACTGTGATAATGTTAGTGCTGTTTATTTATCTTCTAATCCGGTTCAGCATCAACGTACGAAGCATATAGAGATTGATATTCATTTTGTACGGGATTTGGTTGCTGCTGGTCAGGTTAGAGTGCTTCATGTGCCATCACGTTATCAGTATGCAGATATTTTTACCAAAGGTTTACCATATGCTTTGTTTCAAGAGTTTAGGACCAGTTTGAGTGTCCGGTGTCCTCCCGCTCCAACTGCGGGGGAGTGTTAGTCATATGTTTATCTATTAAGAGTTTAAGTCCATGTAATATTAGTATGGGCTAAGGCCCGAGTCTAGAACAATCTTGTACTGGTATTTATATACCACGTTTCATCATTAATGAGATATACGGTTTTACCCATAATTCTACATGGTATCAGCCAGTGATCCTAAACCCTAAAATTACATTCCGCTGTTTAAAGCCCAAACACCCTACTTTAATTTTTCCGGCCGCCGGCTTTGACCGGCGGTCCGGAGCATGTATATCCCATCTCCGTCATCATCAAAGTCAACAACCAAATACAACACTCTCAAACCCTATCAATAAAACACCGATCCTTTAAAAAAATAAAAAAAAAAAAAAAAAAAAAAAAAAAAAAAAAAAAATCATCAAACACCATGGCGCCTAAAAAGGAGAAAGCTGATGGTAGCAAGCAGAAAAAGAAGCAGTGGGGCAAGGGAATCTACACCAATAAAACACCAAGTCTGATGGGTCTCCTCATGCTCGTCAACAGATCTACACCACTTGGCTATCATGCATCATGGCAGGACATACTCGAGCATGCCTACTTCTAATATTGGGTCTCATACACCTACTGGTCCACCACTCAAAGCCCACTTCTAAAGTTACTGTTTGTTAATTCGTATCAAAGAAGAGTAATGTTTTTGTTTTATTATTAAAAAAAAAAAAATAGTTATTTAATTGTTTTTTTTGTTTTTTTATGTCGAATCCAGGGTATAAATTCCCGAGACGACTTTTGTTTGGTGTCGAATCCAGGGTATCAATTCCCGAGACGACTTTTGTTTGGTGTCGAATCAAGGGTATCAATTCCCGAGACGACTTTTGTTTGGTGTCGAATCCAGGGTATCAATTCCCGAGACGACTTTTGTTTGGTGTCGAATCCAGGGTATCAATTCCCGAGACGACTTTTGTTTGGTGTCGAATCAAGGGTATCAATTCCCGAGACGACTTTTGTTTGTCGAATCCAGGGTATCAATTCCCGAGACGACTTTTGTTTGTGTCATATTTGCTTTCTTAGTTTATTTTGGTTTATTGTTTTCAGTTGCTTTCTTAGTTTACTACTCCAGTTCGAGCTTTCGCGATTTCGCCGCTCGAACTGCGAGGGAGTGTTAGTGGATAATTAGGCCCAAGCCCGGTTTGTGGGTTTTGAGTATTAGGGTTTCACTATTATATATAGTGGTCATTAATAAAGTTATACCTACGGGTTTCATTATCTTACAATAACTTCAGTCCTAGAGACCTTGATCATACCCTTGAGCTAGAAAAAATTATGGCATAAAAGAACTAAGAAAACCCTTGCACCAACTAAGCCTTCAATCTTTATCAATTAAACACAACTAGAAAATAAAGGATGAATGTATGTTGTGGTGTAATGGTACGGTAAGAGAGAGGTCAAAGAAAGATGGATTAGTTTTTATTTTTATCAATTTTGCACCAAATGAATAAACTAGTGTAAATGACAAAGGTTTATGTGTAAGATTGGGATAGTATTTGCTCTAGCCAAATGACATGTGTTCTTGTATATGTTTAAACGTGTCATAAAAGGTGCAAGTGGAGAAGTTAGGCCGCGTTTGTTATGATACTTTTTGAATCAAGTAATTTATTCATTCCCATAAAAATTTGTTTGGTACAATTCTTATACAATAAAAGTGGGCCTATGTCAATCAAAATGAATCTAAGCTGATATGGGTGTTTCGTTGATGAAACCCACTTGTGGACCCTATCACATTACACTCACAATTCATATTTCCACTAACAAGTTTAATAATAAAAACTTCTTACACTTCTATATTTTATTTATTCTTTGAACTAAAATAACAAATTGAATAAAATATTATTATTAACTTTCATTCCATTTTCTTTCATACCTAAACCAAATCCGAATCCGATTCTAAACCTTCTTGCAAACCAAACGGACCCTTAGTGTTTATCTTGTATTAATATTGTTAGTATTAGGATATAGAGGGTACAGTTTGATCCCGTTAATTACTAACATTAAGCCCTTAAGTTATGAAACTTAAAATCGGGCAACGCAAAAATATAATACTTACAAAAATGTCAAAACTTATCAATATACTCCAACTAGTTATATTAGATGAGTGATAAGTTTAACTAAGTGCGTATACATTGTTAAAACCTAATAATGTAGGTTGAAGTACGCGTAATATGTAAAGAGCATAACGTTTACGTAAAAATGACAAAATGCCAATAGTTCATATAAAATATGGACATTAGTGAAAATAAAGTATATAGAACACTTAGACTGAGCATAGTCTAATGTTGGTTACGAGTTAAGCTCGCGCGATTGAACTTTCTTGATTATACGTAAAAGTATTTACTTTACAAATTTATAGTAATAATAAATAAAAGTAAAGGGCTAATTTAGTACCCTGAAAGTATGAATTGCTACAATTACCATAACCATTTTCCATTTTAAAACAAAAGAAATAAAAAACAAATAGAACAAGATAGAAAGTAGTTCCCAGGTATTCATGCCTGACATATAGGAAATAACAAATAACCACCTCAACACTACTTACTAGTTTTAATTGGGTAGATTGGCTTAAAAACCCATATCTTATTATCTTGTAATGTTTGTTTTTCTAGCTCCTTGCTAGTTTTTTCTTTATAATATTCACCGTTCAAAAAAAAAAACCACCTTAGCACTACTAATAACAAATAATCCACCAATAACAATACACAACTTCTCAATAGTGACCCAATCTATCCTCCAGCAGTCTAATACAAAAAAATAAAGAAAGAGAGAGAGAGAGAGAGAGAGAACACAAAACAGCAATAGTAATGGAAACAAGATCTACTACACTCTATTGATCCATTTAGTTAAGTGATATAGCAAAATAACCAATTGAATCAATTAACCCAGATCCAAGAACCACCAAACCATAAATTTTCAAAATTAGACGTTTCTTCCAAAACCATTCCAAGAAGCACCAATAATACCAGATCTATCGATTAAGACCACATAATCGACAATAGAAGCATTTTAAGAGTAAAAGCCCCAAAAATACCTAGACCCTAATTTTACAAAAAAAAAAAAAAAAAAAAAAAAAAAAAAAAAAAAAAAAAAAAAAAGGCGTTTTCAAAAATCTTTTAGATCTTAACGATTATATACTAGATCTATTACATAAAAATAGTTAATTGATATAAAACAAACTAATTTTAAAAATCCTCAAATTTTAATGAAACCCTTTTTTTCCAAAAATCAATTTAGTAGAGCAATCTGGTTTGATACTGATGCGGCGTTGTGTCGTGTCGTTGCGGTTTAGCAGTATTAATGCCTATTCAAGTTTTATATTTATATTTAGCCGACTTATCAATTACACACACACCTAACGAGCAGTGTACCCGGTCAGTATGAATATAATGGTAAGTAGAGTGTCAATCACTAAGAGTGGAATGTATTATCTAGTTAACCTAATCAGAATTTTAATATCCTAAGTTAGTTTTTCAGTCTAATCTAGCGAAAGGGGGTTCGGCTTGAGAGACTGGCAGAGATTGGTTTTATTAAATAGTAAATAAACTAATGAGCACGAATCAGTGAATAGCAACACGTACACAGATAGATAATAGAAGAAGAAGAAGGCATGTCCTGATAGTTAAGCAGCTTATCACTTGTTTTATTGCTAGTTTTATATGATGAGTATCGTAATATAATCTGTCTCGTTGGATCCTAAATATAGGCGAGTAAACTCTTAATGATTACTTATGTCTATCCTACCTTCTAGACGCTAGATAAGTAGGCGAGGAACAGGTATGGTAGCCTGCAGGCTCAGCTAGACACAGAGGTTATCAATGCACATATACAAGTCATCAAAAACATCATCATATAAATTTAATTGATGGGAAAGCAATTTTAATAGGAGCAGTATGGTGGCCACAAGCCCATCAATCCTGATAAATTAAAACGTACTAATACAATAAAACAAAACTACTTAATGAATTAAATACATGCATGACCTTCTTACAGCTCTAATATCTTCGTTTGGGGTGTGTCTTGTGATGCTTCTTCGACTGAATTCGTCTCATTCGGGTTTTGTTGCACATGAAATTCGTGTATGTCTTGAGGTATTTATAGTTTCTGTCTAAGGGCACGATGCGGCGCATCGAGTAAGTAGATGCGGCGCATTGACTTAACTTCGCGTGGAGTCCAAGATTAATATATTATGGAATATTCGTACACCGTCTGCAAATGCGGCGTATCTTGATCTTGTATACGGCGCATGTCCTTCAGTGTCTTGGATAATATATTATGGAATATATTAATCTTGGACCCCACGCGAAGTTAGGTGTGGGGGTACGTGATGCGTGGGAATCGCAACAGGTTTTACCTCTCAAGGGATCTCGAGAAGCTTACAACCCCCACCAGGCAGTGTACCTGATCGTTGTAGTATAGTATAGTGACAAGTACTGGGGGATTGATCATTCAACTTAGGAATAGTGTCGCTAGGATTAGAAAGCCTAAAAACTAAGTCTAGAGGTGAGGGATGATTCTTTTTGTATTTTTTTTTTATATTTTATGAAAAGCAAGTAAAAATCTCGGGTTTTAGAGGAGTGGGCGGAATTAGTTGCTAGTCAACTAACCCAATAACTAAAGATGCAATAAAGATAAAATAACAAAAATGAAAATAAAACTAATTAAACTGGTGGTGTGAACAATAAATGGGAAAAATGTGTTTACTTAGATTTCATTACTCCCTAGATATCTTTTACAGGTTGATAGTTTGTTATAGTTGTGTGGATGACGGGTTATATTCCTTAATACCAATCGTTGGGTGGCGTACGTACTTCCCCAACTCTATAAGCTCCTACTTCACTCCTATGTCGAGCCTGCAAGAAGCTCCTAACATGGGATCACTAGAATTCGCTCATGCATTAAATACAACCATAAAAACCTTAGTACGCATTGGTTCATGTTTCTTAAGACGTTCAAGCAAGTTACACTATGGAAGTCTGCCAGTTTTCTTAAGCTTAACATCAAAATCATTCATCCGTAACAACTATAAACAAGCAATCAACCCATAATCAACATCTAGGTTTCACTACATCTAAGCAAACACACAAGAGATCTAGCATAGCATGTTAAAATCAAGACAAGCGTAAGATATATTCAAACAACACATAGACATATTGAATGAATTGAAATGATACTTATCTTAATTAAACATGAAAGGTTTCAAGGGGTGAAAACCCTTGAAAATACTAATAAAATCGTGCTAGGGTTTATTCAAGTCGTCCCTAATATTGTCTTCTCTTAATGAATGAAAATTACAAAACTATATATAGATTTTCTAAGGTGACGGCGTCAAGAAGAAAATTCTGATGCCATCAACCCGCCGCCCATAATAAAATCAGATTGCCTAGATCCAGATCTGACGCCGTCAAGAGCATTTCTCCTCTGGGACGTCACGTGTTATGGGGCCATGACGGCCTATGGTGACGCCGTCATGCCCTAGTGCAAAAAAATTTTGGACCGTCATGGACTCCATACTCTTCACCTCTTGTTTTTCCTCTTGACGCCGTCATTAAGAAACTTGTGACGTCGTCAGGTACTGTTCCCAGCATGGAAAATTAAGACTTTGTCGTTTTCTTCACTTTTATGCTCTAAAAACATCCAAAATGCTTCCTTTTCTAGAATTCACTCCAAAAATACCTAAAATCACAAAAGGAACGATTTAGAGCAATATTTGATCAAATAAATTCAAATTCCGGCTTAAATGACCCCCTAAAAACGGATCATTTTTCGCTTCATCATATACTCTTACACTTGAGATTTGCTTGTCCTCAAGCAAATGCGCTTTTATTCTAATCAAAATACAAGTTAGGGGTCATTTAACACTAATATAAAAGTAATTACAACAAATAATCGTTCCACTAAAGACCAAAGACAAGCACGGAGGTCATACACTAGCACCTCACAAATAGTGTTTAGATACTCACATCTCTCGGGTGTAATAAAGTATATATCACAATATGGAAATGGAAAATATCTCTCACTACCTGTCATAGCAAAATAGATTACCATAGGCTTGGGAAAGGATCAAACCTCCACCACATGGCGTAAGCACCTAGGATAAACTATCAAAGAGGTCTTTTAAAGGGTTATAACGTTAGGTGTAGGGATATGGAATACACGGTTTTGTTGGATATAGGCAATCTTTACTGGTGGCGAGTTAATCATCTTGGTTAATTACATGTACAATATGGCGTCGCTAAGCCAAGACTTGACTCGACTTAAGCTAACAAACGAAAAATAACAAAAACATAAAATAAACATAGAATGAAACGGGATGGTAGTCCGTATGTTTTTCTATTTTTTTTTTTTTTTTTTTTTTTTTTTTTTTTTGCATACACTTTTACCCTACCATCCAAAATAATACATCATAGTCCCAATCAAATTAAGATAATCAAATGACTCGAATTTTTACACTTGAATTTTTACATACTTTACAATAAACTAATCTAATGACTCGAATTAAGATAATCAAAACACTTGGAGTACTTTTAAGATTAACGCACATATGGGGGTAATAATACGATGTTCTTCCCCATTACTCCATAACATTAGTACTTTACCCATGAGTCCCAATCGTCCCAAAACAATATGTACAAGGATATGACTCGACTTAGCAACCATGTAATCAATTAGATAATTAACTAAGGGTTTAAACAAATAACAATAATCCACTAAAGATGAGTGCATACACGGAAGACTAAGGCGATTTGGGTGTACATTTAAGTGGGGTGTAACAAATTCTTCCTTTAAGTAAGATGCTTAAAGTTAGAAACGAAAAGATAGGCTCGGAGGGGTGTACTAGGGGTTTCGTGTACTAAAAATGAGTACAACGCTAAGGTGTGGGAAAAATTAGTTGACTTAACTAGCTAAGTAATATGACTTAAATGGTCAAGTAATTATGATACTGGTTTAACACAAGGGTGATCCTAATGCCTCTTATCATGTAGTAAATCCTACTACACGAATGTAGTCTCACTAGCGGTCTCGGGATGCATCACTAACGCAAGTTCTAGAATCTAAATGCTACCGGTACACTCATAAGCACTAATAGTAAATGCTTTTCCTATCAAATCTAAAGGCGAACCTCACATATTTGGGTGGAAAATTTTTCTGAATAGTACGGTTTTGTGCTAGTCATACGATCTCCTATCCATGAGACGATTGCTAAGGCTAAAGTTTCACTCCTAAATGTTGTAAAAAATTTTAAATTTGGCGCTAAAATTACACTAACAAGTATTTCTCTTAGTTTTATTACACATCTACTGATGCGTGGGAATAGCATCAGGCTTTACCTCTCGAGGGATCTCGAGAAGCTTACAACCCCCACCAGGCAGTGTACCTGATCGTTGTAGTATAGTATAGTGACAAGTACCGGGGGATTGATCGTTCAACTCAGGAATAGTGTCGCTAGGATTAGAAAACCTAAGAACTAGGTCTAGAGGTGAGGGATGATTCTTTTTGTATTTTTATATTTTATAAAAGCAATTAAAAATCTCGGTTTTTGGAAGAGTGGGCGGAATTAGTTGCTAGTCAACTAACCCAATAACTAAGATGCAATCAAAATAAAATAACAAATATGTAAATTAAACTAATTAAACTAATATGGTGTGAACAATAGATGGGAGAATTGTGTTTACTTAGATTTCACTACTCCCTAGATATCTTTTACAGGTTAATTGTTTGTTACAGTTGTGTGGATGACGGGTTATATTCCTTAATACCAATCGTGGGGTGGCGTACGTACTTCCCCAACTCTATGAAGCTCCTACTTCACTCCTATGTCGAGCCTGCAAGAAGCTCCTAACATAGGATCACTAGAATTCGCTCATGCATTAAATACAACCATAAAAACCTTAGTACGCATTGGTTCATGTTTCTTAAGACGTTCAAGCAAGTTACACAATGGAGATTTGCCAGTTTTCTTAAGCCTAACATCGAAATCATTCATCCATTACAACTATAAACAAACAATTAACCTATAATCAACATCTAGGTTTCATTACATCTAAGCAAACACACAAAAAATCTAGCCTAGCATGTTAAAATCAAGACAAGTGTAAGATATATTCAAACAACACATAGACATATTGAATGAATTGAAAGGATACTTATCTCAATTGAACATAAAGGGTTTCAAGGGGTGAAAACCCTTGAAAATACTGTAAAAGTCGTGTTAGGGTTTATTAAGTTCGACCCTAAAATTCTCCTCTCTTTAGAATGAAAATTACAAAGACTATATATAGATTTACTAAGGTGACAGCGTCAAGAAGAAAGTTCTGACGCCGTCAACCCGCCGCCAAAAATATAATCGGATTGCCTAGATCCAGATCTGACGTCGTCATGTGTATTGCTGCTCTGGGCGGTCACCACTTTTACTCTTGACACCCTCTTCTTGACGCCGTTACGTTTTCTCTGGGCCGTCACCAAAATTGCTCTTGACGCCGTCATCAAATCTTCTTGACGCCGTCAGGTACTGTTCCGAGCAAGGAAAATTAAGACTTTGCCATTTTCTTCACTTTTATGCTCTAAAAACGTCCAAAATGCTTCCTTTTCTAGAATTCACTCCCAAAGTACCTAAAATCACAAAAGAAACGATTTAGGGCAATATTTGATCAAATAAATTCAAATTCTGGCTTAAATGATCCCCTAAAAACGGATCATTTTTTGCCTCATCATCTACCAACAAACAAACAAACTCAAGTGAAAGTGTATCCTATAAGGTATCATCATTTACCCTCCCCTTACACTTAGAATGAACATTGTCCCCAATGTTCAATTAAAGAATGTAAAAGTGAAATAGGTAAAAGAATGAAATCAAATACTCCCCTGATTCGTTTGGTGTGGATAGTGCGGTAACAAGGTTAGATATTCCTCCAAGAAAATGAACAATCAAAGCTTCCCTTCCAGAAATATAAATCATCTTCTTGTCATACATAACCTGTTAAACCTTAGAAAACAAATAAGGCAACCTCGCATAAAATCGGCGGCAATCTATATATACTAATAAATCCTAGAAAACAATGTAAGATATAATGCTTGTGGAATGAATGTTTGCAGATTTCCTGGAGTTTATAAAACTAAAGATTCAACAAAAACTTTAAGACTCCGTTAGAAAAACAAAACTAGCAAAATTTCATGATTTTTACACATGACGCCGTCAGGAATTTCTTCCTGACGCTGTCAGAAGTGACTTGCAGAAATCTTTACGTTAAGTTTCTGGAAAAATTTTGGAAAACTTATGTCCTACTTCCTGGAAAATCCTGCAAAACATCATTATGACTCGATACAAGCATTTGACTCTAACAAATACGAATATACATGTCTATTTAATATTGTGGAGAATCATGATCAATTTTGTTTCTTAAAAACATATTTAGGGTTTCCCCTTACACTTATCTTTTGCGAAATACCTTTGGATGAAGTTAAGACTAAGCCAAACGACAGAATAAAGTATTTTCACCATTTTAATTTGAAACATGATCTACCAATAATAAAAATAAAGCATGCATACGGAAACAAATAACAATCAAACAAAATAAAAATCACACAAAGCATGGGTTGCCTCCCAAGAAGCGCTTTTCTTTATTTACGAGTCTTGTAGCTAGACTCAAGGTCATGGGCTATTACGTGACCTCGTCCTTGGTCTCATCCACCGATTGTAAATGTTCTTTATAGAGACCAAACACCTTCTGCTTAATTGCTCCTATGATTCTATTGGCAAATTCCTTATCAACTCTATATTTTGGTCCTAGAGTTAAGCAATCCTTATAGAAAAGGCTCTTCTTCTCCCACACATAGTCCATGCCCTTTTTCTTATCCTCTTTATTGATGTCCTTGAAAGCACCAATGTTATCCATGTCAAATCGGGGCACAAAACGAAATTCTTTCATTCTATTAGGCATCCTATAAGTGATCCTATCGGTGTCACTAGCAAATTGGATTGTTCCTTCTATCTCATCATATTCTAACTTGGACTCTTCCACAAATGGTTTACCAAACACAACATGGGATAAGCGACAATCAATAATACTAGCTAAGTCTTCAACAACCATAAAGTCAGTGATATAAGTAAAGTTCCCAACAAAGACATGAAGACCTTTAATTCTCCCGACAAAGTTACAAACTCCACCGGGGTATTTAGGATCTTTTCTAGGTCCAAGTCTTGTTTTCACAATATCATTATAGACACTTGAGGACATAATGTTGATTGGGGATTTAAAATCAATGTAAGCATTGTCAATGTGTTTATACCCAATCATACATGGTATCTTAGCATTCTTAGGATCGCCTCTCTTTATCTTAGGTTCGATTCTAGTTAAAGGAGGGTGAGGATTATCGATAAGATTATTATAGTACGCAATCTCCTCCTTGGTGGAGTATAGATTAAAATAGTCATCTAGCTTTGGATCAATCTCCCCTTCTTCAAGTTCCTCAACAACATTCTCAAAATCTTTAGTTCCTAGGTCCTTATTTGAATACAAGGCGGTCGCTAGGTCACTAAATGCATGGTCGAGCTCAACATTAATCAACCTATTAAGCTCCCTAAGTTCCCTAATCTCGCTCTCAATTCGTTCACGTAACAAAGCCACTTCTCTAGGGGAAAGGGGTTGATTCGCGTTTTCCATAATGGTCCACGGAATAGTCAATGAATTTATTTTACTAACAAAGGCACGAAGAAATAAGATAGACTAAAGAAAACCTAAAAATAAAAATAAAATCTTATTAGAAAGGAATCTAGCAAGTAGACCTAGTAAAAAGAAATCCTAACCTAGACAATAACTATTTCCCCGGCAACGACGCTAAAAACTTAATGCATGGGAATCGCAACAGGTTTTACCTCTCGAGGGATCTCGAGAAGCTTACAACCCCCACCAGGCAGTGTACCTGATCGTTGTAGTATAGTATAGTGACAAGTACCGGGGGATTGATCGTTCAACTCAAGAATAGTGTCGTTAGGATTAGAAAGCCTAAAAACTAGGTCTAGAGGTGAGGGATGATTCTTTTTGTATTTTTTTTATATTTTATGAAAAGCAAGTAAAAATCTCGGGTTTTAGAGGAGTGGGCGGAATTAGTTGCTAGTCAACTAACCCAATAACTAAAGATGCAATCAAAATAAAATAACAAAAATGAAAATAAAACTAATTAAACTGGTGGTGTGAACAATAAATGGGAAAAATGTGTTTACTTAGATTTCATTACTCCCTAGATATCTTTTACAGGTTGATAGTTTGTTACAGTTGCGTGGATGACGGGTTATATTCCTTAATACCAATCGTGGGGTGGCGTACGTACTTCCCCAACTCTATAAGCTCCTACTTCACTCCTATGTCGAGCCTGCAAGAAGCTCCTAACATGGGATCACTAGAATTCGCTCATGCATTAAATACAACCATAAAAACCTTAGTACGCATTGGTTCATGTTTCTTAAGACGTTCAAGCAAGTTACACTATGGAAGTCTGCTAGTTTTCTTAAGCCTAACATCAAAATCATTCATCCGTAACAACTATAAACAAGCAATCAACCTATAATCAACATCTAGGCTTCACTACATCTAAGCAAACACACAAGAGATCTAGCATAGCATGTTAAAATCAAGACATGCGTAAGATATATTCAAACAACACATAGACATATTGAATGAATTGAAAGGATACTTATCTTAATTGAACATGAAAGGTTTCAAGGGGTGAAAACCCTTAAAAATACTGATAAAATCGTGCTAGGGTTTATTCAAGTCGTCCCTAATATTGTCCTCTCTTAATGAATGAAAATTACAAAACTATATATAGATTTTCTAAGGTGACGGCGTCAAGAAGAAAATTCTGATGCCGTCAACCCGCCGCCCATAATAAAATCAGATTGCCTAGATCCAGATCTGACGCCGTCAAGAGCATTTCTCCTCTGGGCCGTCACGTGTTATGGGGCCATGACGGCCTATGGTGACGCCGTCATGCCCTAGTGCAAAAACATTCTGGACCGTCATGGACTCCATACTCTTCACCTCTTGTTTTTCCTCTTGACGCCGTCATTAAGAAACTTGTGACGCCGTCATTAAGAAACTTGTGACGCCGTCAGGTACTGTTCCCAGCAAGGAAAATTAAGACTTTGCCGTTTTCTTCACTTTTATGCTCGAAAAATCTCCAAAATGCTTCCTTTTCCAGAATTCACTCCAAAAGTACCTAAAATCACAAAAGGAACGATTTAGGGCAATATTTGATCAAATAAATTCAAATTCCGGCTTAAATGACCCCCTAAAAAATGAGATAGCAAGAATGACTGTATAAGCCAAAATATTGGCTTAAATACTTCCAGTCATCAACTTAAGCAATATTGCATCATCAAGTCATTCTTAAATTGCATTCCAGTCCCTTTGTGTTTTTCCTTTTTCTTTTCAAGTCAAATCCCACTCCTTTTGTTCAAAACTAGCAAGGATTGCAAAACAAGATTAGAAGATAGCAGCATGGTTAGATAGCAGAAAGCCAAAAAGAGATTAGTTCCTTCGTAACATGAATGGTTACTGCAGGCCTCCTAAAGTTTGGATTTTTGGATCGACTGCGAGAAAAAAATCAAACGTTAAGGAAGTCTATAGTAATTTCTCCATAGTCCATTACTGCAGGCCTCCCAAAGTTTGGATTTTTGGATTGACGGCGAGAAAAAAATCAAACGTTAAGGAAGTCTATAGTAATTTCTCCATAGTCCATTACTGCAGGCCTCCCAAAGTTTTGATTTTTGGATCAACGGCGAGAAAAAATCAAACGTTAGGGAAGTCTATCGTAATTTCTCCATAGGAAGGACTAAATATGAAATTTACTCTTAAAAAAATAAAGTCAGACGGCAACTAAAGATACCACCCAACCGACACCTCACCTTACCTCAAAATCTCATCCCATCCCATCCCATCACACACACATTCATCAAACCCAGAAAACAAAAAAACCAAAATGTTTGAATTCACCCGCATAAACACCAAATCAGACCATGAAGAAGACATAGACCTAGAACAAGGAACAACAACGCTATACCCAGGAATCGGCCATGGAGAAAACATCCTTCGTTGGGGTTTCATCCGTAAAGTTTACGGGATTCTTGCTGCCCAGATGGTTCTGACCACTCTTGTTTCCTTTGCCACTGTTTTATATGCTCCGGTTAATGAGATGTTGAGAGGGAATTCTGGGTTGTTGTTGTTTATGATATTCTTGCCATTCTTATGTATGAAATCTAATCCTATGAAAATTTTGTCTATATGATGTTTAGATCTGTTGGTTTTTGTAGATCTTGTTTTTGTGTTATGCCTAATTATATGATCTGTACTTTTAGTTGACTTATGTGGATGTGTCAGATTGATCAATTATGGCAGTGTTTGTTTCGGCTTATATAGTCGGCTTATGACTTATTTGATGGCTTATATTGAAACTTTTCGGCTTATATAAACTTATTATGACCTAATGAACTTATATAAGCCGAAAGGTTTCAAAATAAGCCACAAAAAAGTGAGCTTTTGAAACATAAGCCTAGAACCAAATAAGCCATAAGCCGGCAATATAAGCCGAAACAAACACCCCCTATTGTTTATGTGTAGTTTATATCGGGGTTAATTGTCTGAAAATGTATCTTACTTGTCTCTTTTTTGAGCTGTATGTACCATCGTTAGGATCGTACTATTTAATAACTCACTTTTTTAATTTCGATTATTCTGTGTATCGATTGACGTATTTTTGGTAATCGAAATTCAAAAAGTTAGTTATTAAATAGTCTGATCCTAACGATGATACATACAGCTCAAAAAACAAGTAAGATACATTTTCAAACAATTATCCGTCTATATAGCATGAAATGAAGATGCAATACTATTGGATTTTTGTATGAAAATGATTGTTTGTAGTTTTGATGTTTATAGATGTTATAGAATTATAGTTGTGATTGTTTGTAGATGTTTATGATGATGGAATGGAATGTGAATTAAATTGTCAATATTTGTTTGTTAACTTTATTGTAAGAGATGAAGTTCAAATATGTATGAAATGGATTAAGTTGATAAATTAGTGGTTATGTGCTATAGTGTAAGAGATGAAGATGATACCATATATGATTTTTGATGTGTGATTGATTGTCTGTAGGCTTGATGCTAGTGTGATTGTTTGTAGATGTTACAAAGATAGAATTCGAATGAGATTGATCAGTTATTGTTTATGTACTTTAGTGTAAGAAATGAAGATTAAAAAGGTATATGATTATGTATGTGACTGATTGTCTGTAGTTTTGATGTTAGTTGGCGCTGACCATAGGAAATATATAGTTCACTGACTTTACTATATTTATTGTATGGTGATAAGCTTAATTAGTAATTTCTTTGTATTGTATGAGCTTATGTAATACATGCTATCATGGCTTTGACATGTGCTGTAATGCCTTATTTGTTGATGTTCTTAGCTCATGCCTTGAGCCCTTGATTATGCGTGTTGACCATTTCTTGAGCCCATCCTCTTTTCTGACAAATGAGTATGGACTGAAACTGTGTAGAACTTTTTACGATCAAGTCAGATTCTTTTTTGATCATTCAATGTGACAGAGCGAGACATGTTTTGATCAAAGATGTAGACTAAATAAAGGTTTTCTGAGTTTTTGACAATCATGTTTTAGCCGGATGGGGTCCTGTTGAGTTTTCAGTTTTCACCATTGAATCTTGGCATAGGGGTTATCTATTTTGTGAACAATACATTTGCCGTATCTCAATTCTTGACCGATCATTGTTATTGGTTGGTTTTATTTGGACGTCTAATCTGAGTATAGGCTACGGATTCTTATTATGTATGGTTGAGATAGAAATGCAGGGCTACTTGACGTTTTTGGATTTTTATTTTTCATCGTTGAGATTGTTGGAGTTGAGTAGGTTTCGTTGATGACATGTACAACTTTTTAAATGGATACTTCATAGTGTTATTCCCATGCAAACATTGGCCATGTTGTTCATTGCTAGCACACATTGATTGGCCGTTTGCAGTTTTGGTTATGCAATCGTCATATACATATTTTATATAAGTAATGAATTATAAAATAGTCCTTACAAAAACGATATTATTACAATAATAATCTATCATGTTTAAACAAAACAATTATGAGCTTTACACATTTTGGATATGCTTTGTGGGTACCTTTCGACCTGTGCTTGTTTAACTTCTGTTTTCTAAGTTATGTTTAGAAGTTAACAGACTTGACCCCTTTACTAAGTAGTTAGAAGTATTTAGGTGTTTAAAGCCTTTAAGGTCATGGAAGTAACAATAGAGAGCTCTACTTGATCACACACTTCATCGTGATGCTCAACTGCTCAAGTAACCCAATAATTTTTATTTTAAGATTTCAAAATCTCGGCTTGGGGATTTTAAGCTTCAGTTTATATTTGGACTTTGTATTCTATAATCATGATATTCGGAAATATTTGGAAGTTGGAACCCTAGAGATGGCAAAATGAATGATGTGGGATCCTTAAGGAGCTAATATACTAGTTGGATTCACGCCACATACCTGAGTCAAAGTCAATTACCACGTGACCACTTTCAACCTCTTTTACTGTGATTGTTGAGGATCTTATTCAGTTATGCAATTTTGATTTCCAATTTTTAATAAATTATTTTAGTTGCTTAACAGTTTGACAACAAAATTTTGCAGTGTTGTGGCCGTTGCATGTATATCAACAAAAGCACCCACTTAACTTGGTCTTCCTAGGACTCTTCACAGCATCTCTGAGCCTTACTGTGGGTGTAACCTGTGCCAACACAGATGGTTCGTATTCTTGATTTTATCTCTTAATGTTAATAAACATGATTTTTCTGTTAACATATATCCAAAATTAATCATGCAGGAAAGATTGTGCTCGAAGCTTTGATCTTAACCTCAGCGGTGGTTACTTCCCTTACCGCCTACACTTTCTGGGCATCAAGGAAGGGCAAGGACTTCAGCTTCCTGGGACCAATTTTGTTCACCAGCCTTGTCATTCTCCTCGTGACTAGTTTTATGCAGGTGCGATTTCTCTGTTCCTTTTTCTCACACGCACATAAGTGCACATATAATGCGCAATTTTTTGGAATTTTGGTTACTAGTATGCATTTGAAGCCTTTGTGAGTTGGTCCTACGGGTCAATGCAAAACCTTATTCCACATGGTCTGGTGTAACTTTAGGCCTTCTAATGAGTGGACCTGGTCTTTAAAACAATTGATAACGCATTAACGCCTAGTGGTATAGGTGACCATTTCTGTCCATATATATGGAAATGGTCAAATAGGGCTGTATTTTATCCAATAGCATAGCATGTGAAACATAGAAGACTTCCTATAGTTGAGTTGGGTCGAATTGTTAGTCTTATCATATCTAAAATATCAGCTGATGGACAATGACGTGTGTTGGGTGGGCCACTCTTGAGTCGCTTATAAATTTGCCTAGTTTGACCTGAACCATGTTAAACAACAAGTCTGATCCACCTTTTTATCTTGTCATTTCTACCTAGTGGGGATTGAACATTATGCTTATTGAGGCCATAGGCCATAGGGGTAACCCTTTAGTGTTCAGATACAATTAGTTTTCCCAATTTTAGAAATTGTATAAAGCGTGCTCATATGGGCTGATTTATGTTTTATTTGTCGTGCAGATGGTCTTCCCTCTTGGACCTACATCGAACGCCATAATCGGTGGATTTGGTGCAGTGATATTCTCTGGGTACATAATCTACGACACTGAAAACTTGATTAAGCGATTCACTTATGATGAATACATCTGGGCATCAGTCACTCTTTATCTCGACATATTGAACCTCTTCCTTACAATACTAAGGATGCTAAATAGAGGAGACAATTAGGCATCATGATGATGTATGCCAAGACGGGTTTGCTGGAATAACTCAATGATCGCTTGATCATCTATCTTTTACAGTATTAAAATTTAAGACATGCACTACATTTTGGGTATATTATGACATATGGGTACATTTTACTATTAACTTGTAAGTATTGTAAGCGAACTATTTTGTGTGAGATATAGTTCTGTTTTGCATTCAAGAAATGGAAATGTAAGGATTGCTAGTGTCTACAATGTGAAAAAGTAAAATTTGTCACCAAATATGAGAGATGATATTGGAGAAAGTTTGCTTATGTGTATGGGTTACAAATAGTATATGCCAGAGTAAGCAACTCTAACCACACTAACTATTTATTGTATTTGCAACATAATCGTCTGTATTCTTAGTAGTTTTCCGAGTAAGTTAACCATTTTGAAAGTATGTTGGTATTTTATAGACTTTACCAAGTAATAAACCGCATCCCAATAACATTGTGAGTGTGATGCTTACGAAACTAACTACATTTGGCTAAAGGGTGGATATGTATGTAAGTCCGAGCAAAATAAACCAATATTGAATTGAAGTCAAACCGGACCGAATTGAACCGAACCAACATTATTCGGTTTTATTCGGTTTGGGTTTCGATTTTATATAATTATGGTTTTCGGTTTTGGTTTTACTCGGTTAAGTTCGGGTCAAAAAAAAAATACACCTAAACTATCAAAACCGGTTTCGGTAGGTTAGCTTCGGTTTGGCTTTCGGTTCACGTTTTTCTCAAAATCGGTTTTCAGTTCGGGTCGGGTTTGACCCGTTGCTCTGCCTACAAGGCTACAACTATATGTCCTATATGCATATGGGAATATCGGCACGCCTAAGTCTAACAAGTTTAACAATACATTAAATTGGTTGTTTTTTTTAGTACGAACACGTAATTTCTCTAATATGAATCCGAAGTCTTTAGTCGAATAACTTTTTGTTTACATTTAAACACTCGTCTACAATTTTTAAGAGACCAATCTAGAAAGTTAGATATACATTTTTGAAGTTTTTTGACACGATTGATTTGTTTGACTTTTCTCTTTTTAGCTAAAGAAAATCACCCATTAACTAGTAATGTGTCAAAACGAGCAGAATCACTTGTTATAACATGATTAAAAGTTGTATGTGTTTTTCATGATGTTGTAGTGTATGTAAAAGGCAAGAAGGATTAGAAACGTGTTTTGTTAGAATTTTTGTAATACAGAGAGAAAATATTTGTGGTTCTAGACTTCTAGTGATTTGATGAAATTAATGATGTTGATTAAAAGTTGTGTGCGTGTTTTTCATAGTTTAAGTGTGTACAACGAAAGGAGTGTGATTGTTATTTTTGCATTTTAATGGCAATCGATTAAAAGTTGTGCGTATATGCTTCATGATGAAAGTGTATGGTATAAAGTTTGTCATAAATGGATTTGTTAAGTTTGTTTATACATAGATATAATTCATAAAATGATGGATATTAATCTAAAGAAGCTATAATATTTCAAAACTAAAATTCAAAAAATTTAGTAACATAATGGTAATAATAGACTTGTTAATGTGAGCTTATTTGTCACATGTTAAGATAATATATTTAAACATTTGCTTTCAATTAAAAAAATTGCATTTTAATGGTAGTAAGAGACTTATGATTTAATGAAATGTGATGTTCAATTAATACGCTCAAACTATTTATTCATTTTAGGTCTTCACATGTGTATAGTGGTTACACTTTAGCAAAAGACAAAATTTCACCATTCATCCCTAAAGTTGTCGCGATTCGCGCGTTTGGTCCTTAAACTATTTTTTTTGGCATTTTCGTCCTTGAACTCTACATTTTTCGCGCGGTTGGTCCTTTTCACCCCGATTTCGCTAACCATGGTAAGTTTGCTGGTTAAATGACTTGGGAAGTTACTAAAATACCCTTTATTCTTCTCTTAATTTACCAAGACATTTAACAAACAAACCCAATTAAAAAAAACACACAGCCATTCATTCTTAACAACTTCAGATAAGTTACATATTGACGTTTAACTTTGTTTATTATAGATATAGACATGTTAACTTATAGTATGTTACTTTGTTATAAACTGTTTGATATCGCTAAAGTTAAAAGCCATTACTTAACAGAGTCTACGCGATAATGTATACTTTTTCATGTATCACGACGAATGTAAAATACGTCGAACATAAAACATATTACGACAAAATGTTCTAATAATTTGACTCACTAAATGATCTCAAAAGAAAAAAAAAATAGATCAGACAAAAATTTCGTTTGTGTCGTCGCTTTCTTATGTCACCATCTTAAGTATCTAATATTTCCTATGTGTCATTTTTATATTCCTCTATAAAGCATGGTCGTTACCGTAGAGACTGCACACTTTCAAAAACACTAAAAAAATGTTTTCCATATTTATATTGATAGATTAAATTCATTTTTTTCCAAAAGGTAAACTACTTAGACTAGTCGTAAATAAGACCGAATGGTTCAGTCGGTCAAGCCATTTTGAACGCATCCCCCTACGAGGACCATACCAGACGCGTCCCCTCCCCTACTCAAAAAGAAAAAAAGAAAAAAAAAATGAAAGTTATGGTTTGTCAGGCTCGACTGAAGGAATGGAGAGTGTTTGTGTGTGTTCATTTTTTTTTTCTTTTCTTAATTTATTTTTGTGGGGTTGTTTTTTTGTTGTTGTGAGTGCCTTACCAACATGTCATGTGTTTAATTTAAGAGAGAAAAACTGAGTTGGCACTGATGTAGCGGGACTATTTGATCACGCATGTGGTCATTCTTACTACGAGTACTAGTCTTACAATATGCATTTGCTTAACCGAAAACACTTATAAATACTAAATGAAAAATAATATTTATAATTCTTTTAAGTCAAATATTACTTTATAAAAAGCTACTCCATCCGTCCCAAAATATAAGTCTAACTGGCATTTTGAATCGAACTTTGATCTTGAATATTTTTGTTTATGTTATAAAATACTTGATGCAAGATATATAAATGAATTGTGTTTTAAATGTATTTTTATTTGGTATAATTTTCATCAAGCGTTATATAATAAAAAAAATAAAAAATATTTAAGGTTAAAGTTCGATTGAAAAAGTCAAACTGGACTTATATTTTAAGACGGAGGTAGTAATAAATATTACCTTTAGCTTTATTTACATCTTCATTTTCATTTTCATTGGTTTTGCACTTTTGCCAAACAAATTTAAACTCAAAGCTTCCATTTTTTAGTAAAAAAAAATCCTACTCATCACAATAATTAATTACAAAAATCCACCACCACCTGCACTTTATATACCCCCTCTCCGCAAGCACTTTATATACCCCCTCTCCACAACCATAAAACTGTTCCATTTCTTTCCAGGGGTTTCTGATATCAAATTTCAAAATCACCTCCTCACACACAAATATCATGTAAATAATATTCTTTTTTTTTAACTGCATTTTATTATAAATTTTTTAAGCCCTAATTTATGCTTATAGTTATGTTTTGGTACAATTTTATGACTTTATTTGTTAATGTAACTATGAAAAAGTTGTGTTAAATGTTACACACAGTTGAGTGTGTAATTGTGTGTGTGACGTCATCATTATTGTGTTTTTATACTTTTTAATCCCTAATTGTTATATTTTTGGTGTAAATTCATGAATATTATGAATTTATTTGTTAATGTCACAGTGAAAAAGTTGTGTTAAATGTTACACATAGTTGAGCGTGTAACTGTGTGTGTGACGTCATCATTATTGTGTTTTTATACTTTTTAAGCCCCAATTGTTCTATTTTTGGTGTAAATTCATGAATATTATGACTTTATTTGTTAATGTCACAGTGAAAATTGTGTTAAAAAACTTGTTACACACAGTTGAGTGTTTAACTGTGTGTGACGTCATCGTTTTACAGATTTATTTTTGGTATAAATTGTTGAAAAATATGAGTTTATTTGTTAATAATTTTTTTGTTTAATCTGTTACACACAGTTGATGGTGTAACTGTGTGTGTGACGTCATCGTTTTTGTGTTTGTACAATTTTTTAAACAGACAGTGATTTTAGTTGAATATTATCTGTTTATTTGTTAATGTAATGGTGAAAACTCTGTTTAATTTGTTACACCTAGTTGTGTGTGTGATGTTATCTGTATAATCTTCGTATAGTCGTAAACGTAAACTCTAGGTTTTTATTTATTGTTATCTTAGTGTAAATCGATGAGTTTACGAGTTAATGTAACGGTGAAAATTGCGTTAAATTTGTTACTGTGTGTGACATTGTAACACCCCGCCTTATAGACCACAATATTGTCCGCTTTGCCCGAAGGCTCACGGCTTTGCTTTTGTGGCCCTCATGTGAAGGCTTCCCAGCAGGTCACCCAAGCCAGTACTACTCACACATTAGCACGCTTAACCGTATGGGCGATTAATCGCTAGACCACAAAACACGTTGTTGTCATATAAGGCGAATGTTATCATATGTCCCAACATCACTCAAAGTCATGGCCAATGTGGGATTTGCCTAAGGTGTTTACATACACCCCCTCTTAGGGGAATCCCGACCCGGGATTCAAAGGTTTGCCCCACATCCCGTACGGCTTGGAGATGATGTATGGACGATCTGTAGATGATGTATGGATATCGCCTCCTCCATTAAACTTATCCCTAAAATACTCCAACCTATAACAATAGCATCTGCTTTCTCATACACGGTATGTTTCACAATCAACCATTTAACATGCATTTTCATCTAGTTGCCAAATTAACTATCGTCGTGCATAAATAAATACATATTTTGATTCAACTGCTTAAAGAAACACATATTGCGAATCCATTGCGTTCAATTATACGATTCCTTATGTTCTTTATGTAACGTATCGCCTTCTAACCTAGGATTCAATGTAGAAGAAACAGAACAACTTATTAACCAAAACTTCTAACATCATTCCTATATAATAAAAATCCATAAGGGAGGGGGGTGTATCTAACATCTTTGAATCCCGGGTCGGGATTCCCCTAAGGGGGGGGGGGGGGGGTATGTAACCAAAATTTATACCAAAAAAAAATCTATAAAACGATGACGTCACACACAATTAAATACTCAACTGTGTGTAACAAGTTTTTTAACACAACTGTCACTGTGACATTAACTAATAAAGTCATAATATTCATTAATTTACACCAAAAATAGAACAATTGGGGTTTAAAAAGTATAAAAACACAATAATGATGACGTCACACACAGTTACACACTCAACTGTGTGTAACATTTAACACAACCTTTTCACTGTGACATTAACAAATAAAGTCATAATATTCATGAATTTACACAAAAAATATAACAATTAGGGATTAAAAAGTATAAAAACACAATAATGATGACGTCACACACACAGTTACACACTCAACTGTGTGTAACATTTAACACAACTTTTTCACAGTTACATTAACAAATAAAGTCATAAAATTGTACCAAAACATAACTATAAGCATAAATTAGGGCTTAAAAAATTTATAATAAAATGCAGTTAAAAAAAAAGGATATTATTTACATGATATTTGTGCGTGAGGAGGTGATTTTGAAATTTGATATCAGAAACCCCTAGAAAGAAATGGAACAGTTTTATGGTTGTCGAGAGGTGGTATATAAAATGCTTGTGGAGAGGGGGTATATAAAGTGCAGGTGGTGGTGGATTTTTGTAATTAATTATTGTGATGAGTAGGACTTTTATTTTGAAACCTTTAGTTGTAGTCACTGTTGTTACAAATATTAAATTATGCCTACAAAATTAACGGAAAAAAAAAGTAAAAATAATAATTATACATACCAACCTGTGCCTGATTATTCAAAAATGGCAACACAACCCTTTGGGAATCATAAACCTGTACACATCGATGATACCTCGCCACATGATGAATCAACATCAGCTTTCAATGGTTCGTCGTGTCTTCATCTTTTTGGTCAAAAGTCATCCTACGAAGAAGTAGCAAAAGTACAAACACCAAAATCCCAAAATAGTAGATACTTAGATGCAAGTGAACGCCAAAATTTACAAGTCTCTGCATCTGATAATACCTGCCGAAATGAATACGCTTACACAAATAACGGCCAGAAAAGAAAAGGTGGTCCGCATGATTCATTTGCAGTCAACAAAGGCAAAAAAGTCAAAGGTAACTTTAAGTTTTTACATAAAATTAATGTATAACGATTCTATTGGAACTTATTATGTTTTCATTAATGCAGGTATCCTGCAGCAAGACCAAGGGTGTACACAATACCAATGTCTTTCTAATAACTCTGATGCCCTATATGTGTGCTTCTATTAATGGACAACACCAATGTTCAATTCCTGTTCATCGACATAATGATTGTTGCATACATTCATCTGGAGGAAATCAAAGTGTAACAGATGGTAAGTTAACCTAAACATTAGTGATGGTTCAGTAAAAACAGTTACATGCAACTATTTAAGGGACCATTAAATGTAGGTATGCATATAGAAAACCTTAGGAGGAGCAAATTTATTACCCAATTGGGTAATAAATGCAACCCTAACTTGTACTAGTACAATTTATTAAATATAGAAAGTTGAGTATGCACAAGTGACATTGAATTCTTGGGAATCTTATTTTTGCAGGTTTAAATGGATCGAGTCGCGACTGTACTAAAAAAAATCTTCTTCTGATTCAATACATCACCGCACGGGTTAAAAATCTTAATTAAACCCCATCCCGAACACCCACCAAATACAACAAAAAATATTGTGTTTAAAGAATTTTTTAAAAACCTACATGAAACTGAGGTGTCTATCATCAAAACCACCACTCACTATTCCTTTGCCATTATTCATATATTCTTAATCAATCTTAGTCTATCCTTATAAGTGGTTAACAAGGATGTTTAATATACGTCCGTGTTGGATTCCTGCTTACTTTATTGATTCCCCCTTGTGTGGTTTGATGAGGACGACGTCTAGATCTGAGAGTGAGAACTCCTTTTTCTCTCATTTTACGAATCAAGGTTCCACTCTTATGAATTTTATGAATTGTTTTGAGACGGCAATGGAAAAGCAGAGGCATATACAAGAGAGGCTTGATCATAAGACATAAATTAATACCCATTTGCATAAATGACATAAATTAATAAATTAATAAGGGGGGGGTGAAAGTTGTGTTAAAAAGACTTTTTACACACAGTTGAGTGTTTAACTGTGTGTGACATCATCGTTTTACAGATTTATTTTTGGTATAAATTGTTGAAAAATATGAGTTTATTTGTTAATATTTTTTTTGTTTAATCTGTTACACACAGTTGATTGTGTAACTGTGTGTGTGACGTCATCGTTTTTGTGTTTGTACAATTTTTTAAACAGACAGTGATTTTAGTTGAATATTATCTGTTTATTCGTTAATGTAATGGTGAAAACTCTGTTTAATTTGTCACCTAGTTGTGTGTGTGACGTTATCTGTATAATCTTCGTATAGTCGTAAACGTAAACTCTAGGTTTTTTATTTGTTGTTATCTTAGTGTAAATCGATGAGTTTAAGAGTTAATGTAACGGTGAAAATTGCGTTAAATTTGTTACTGTGTGTGACATTGTAACACCCCGCCTTATAGACTACAATATTGTCCGCTTTGCCCGAAGACTCACGGTAGGTCACCCAAGCCAGTGCTACTCTCACATGAGCACGCTTAACCGTATGGGCGATTAACCGTTAGACCACAAAACGCGTTGTTGTCATATAAGGCGAATGTTATCATATGTCCCAACATCACTCCAAGTCATGGTCAATGTGGGATTTGCTTAAGGTGTTACATACACCCCCCTTAGGGGAATCCCGACCCGGGATTCAAAGGTTTGCCCCACATCCCGTACGGCTTGGAGATGATGTATGGACGATCTGTAGATGATGTATGGATATCGCCTCCTCCATTAAACTTATCCCTAAAATACTCCAACCTATAACAATAGCATCTGCTTTCTCATACACGGTATGTTTCACAATCAACCATTTAACATGCATTTTCATCTAGTTGCCAAATTAACCGTCGTCGTGCATAAATAAATACATATTTTGATTCAACTGCTTAAAGAAACACATATTGTGAATCCATTGCGTTCAATTATATGATTCCTTATGTATTCTTTATGTAACGTATCGCCTTCTAACCTAGGATTTAACGTAGAAGAAACAGAACAACTTATTAACCAAAATTTCTAACATCATTCCTACATAATAAAAATCCATAAGGGGGTGTGTATGTAACACCTTTGAATCCCGGGTTGGGATTCCCCTAAGAGGGGGGTGTATGAAACAAAAATTTATACCAAAAATAAATCTATAAAACGATGACGTCACACACAGTTAAACACTCAACTGTGTGTAACAAGTTTTTTTAACACAATTGTCACTGTGACATTAACTAATAAAGTCATAATATTCATGAATTTACACTAAAAATAGAACAATTGGGGCTTAAAAAGTATAAAACACAATAATGATGACGTCACACACACACAGTTACACACTCAACTGTGTGTAACATTTAACACAACCTTTTCACTGTGACATTAACAAATAAAGTCATAATATTCATGAATTTACACCAAAAATATAACAATTAGGGATTAAAAAGTATAAAAACACAATAATGATGATGTCACACACACAGTTACACACTCAACTGTGTGTAACATTTAACACAACTTTTTCACAGTTACATTAACAAATAAAGTCATAAAATTGTACCAAGACATAACTATAAGCATAAATTAGGGCTTAAAAAATTTATAATAAAATGCAGTTAAAAAAAAAGAAAAAAAAAGGATATTATTTACATGATATTTGTGTGTGAGGAGGTGATTTTGAAATTTGATATCAGAAACCCCTGGAAAGAAATGGAACAATTTTATAGTTGTGGAGAGGGGTATATAAAGTGCAGGTGGTGGTGGATTTTGTAATTAATTATTGTGATGAGTAGGACTTTTATTTTGAAACCTTTAGTTGTAGTCACTGTTGTTACAAATATTAAATTATGCCTAAAAAATTAACAGAAAAAATAATAGTAAAAATAATAATTATACATACCAACCTGTGCCTGATTATTAAAAAATGGCAACACAACCCTTTGGGAATCATAAACATGTACACATCGATGATACCTCGCCACATGATGAATCAACATCAGCTTTCAATGGTTCGTCGTGTCTTCATCTTTTTGGTCAAAAGTCATCCTACGAAGAAGTAGCAAAAGTACAAACACCAAAATCCCAAAACAGTAGCTACTTAGATGCAAGTGAACGCCAAAATTTACAAGTCTCTGCATCTGATAATACCTGCCGAAATGAATATGCGTACACAAATAACGGCCAGAAAAGAAAAGGTGGTCCGCATGATTCATTTGCAGTCAACAAAGGCAAAAAAGTCAAAGGTAACTTTAAGTTTTTACATAAAATTAATGTATAACGATTCTATTGGAACTTATTATGTTTTCATTAATGCAGGTATCCTGCAGCAAGACCAAGGGTGTACACAATACCAATGTCTTTCTAATAACTCTGATGCCCTATATGTGTGCTTCTATTAATGGACAACACCAATGTGCAATTCCTGTTCATCGACATAATGATTGTTGCATACATTCATCTGGAGGAAATCAAAGTGTAACAGATGGTAAGTTAACCTAAACATTAGTGATGGTTCAGTAAAAACAATTACATGCAACTATTTAAGGGACCATTAAATGTAGGTATGCATATAGAAAACCCTAGGAGGAGCAAATTTATTAACCAATTGGGTAATAAATGCAACCCTAACTTGTACTAGTACAATTTATTAAATATAGAAAGTTGAGTATGCACAAGTGACATTGAATTCTTGGGAATCTTATTTTTGTAGGTTTAAATGGATCCAGTCGCGACTGTGCTAAAAAAATCTTCTTCTGATTCAATACATCACCGCACGGGTTAAAAATCTTAATTAAACCCCATCGCGAACACCCACCAAATACAACAAAAAATATTGTATATAAAGAATTTTTTAAAAACCTACATGAAACTGAGGTGTCTATCATCAAAACCACCACTCACTATTCCTTTGCCATTATTCATATATTCTTATTCAATCTTAGTCTATCCTTATAAGTGGTTAACAAAGATATTTAATATACGTCCGTGTTGGATTCCTACTTATTTTACTGATTCCCCCTTGTGTGGTTTGATGAGGACGACGTCTAGATCTGAGAGTGAGAACTCCTTTTTCTCTCATTTTACGAATCAAGGTTCCACTCTTATGAATTTTATGAATTGTTTTGAGACGGCAATGGAAAAGCAGAGGCATATACAAGAGAGGCTTGATCATAAGACTATTGATTCTGTTCCGAAGTTTAGAACCTATCTTAAGATTGAACATCATGCTTCAAAGGTTTTTACTCGTCCTCTGTTCGAGCTGGTTCAAGCAGAGATATTTGCAGGCACATGGTATTGTCAAATAGAAACCAAAAGCTTGGTTGAAGGATCTGGGGTCTCTGTTATTAGAGAAACAAAATTTGTTGATGCACTAATGGAGAAGAAGAAAGCTAAGTTGAGAGAGAAAGCTAGGAAGAGAGTTAAGGATAAAGGTAAGGATAACGATAAAGCTAAAGAAGAAGAGCCAGTTAACATGTTTTATAGAGTTGATGGATTATATAAGGTATGTTAGCTACTTAAAAAATGTTGTTTATTTTTTTTATCATATATGATTTTTTACTACCTTATTTATGTTGTTTTATCATATATGATTTTTTACTATCTTCTTTCTTTTTTGCCCATTAAGGTGTTGCGTAACCAAGAGGATGGATCAGTTGTATGTTCCTGTTAGCTTTTTCTTCGAGTTGAAATATTATGCAAGCATGTTTTGTGTGTGTTTAAGAACGGCAATATTGAAGTGATTCCAAGTCAATACATATTGAGGCGTTGGACAAAGAACCTTATACCTGCTGCTTTGAGGAACAAAAGGAACAGATATGGTGAGAAGAATGAGATTGTTGAGAATTATGCAAATGAGGCAAGTTCCATTGTTGATCACTGTATCCATATGTTGAGTAAAGATAAGGCAAGGTTGTCTTCTTTTGTTGAAAAGTTGAGGTTGCTAAAGATTGATGTCGAGGCTGATTGCCCAAATCCTCCTTCTATGAACAAGGCTGATAATTTGGAGGAACTTGTTGGAGTCCCGAAGCCAGCTGAAAAAACCATTAACAATCCAGCTCTTGGTAATCCTAAAGGCCGTAAAAAGTTGCGCATAAAAGGAGGGAAAGAGCAAGCTCTTGATAAGAATTCAAAGAACAGGAATGCATGTTCGTTATGTGGAGAGACAGATGGTCACAACAGGAGGACGTGCCCAAAAAAGTTTGCAGAAGAGGCCGAGTTGGATCAAGTTGAAGTTACAAGGGAAGGGGATTTGGATCAATCAGAAGTTACAAGAGGAGAGGTCTTGGATCAACCATGAATTTCAACATAAATCGTCCGCATATTTTTTTTTTTTTAATTTCTTTGATTATTATTTGTTTTGTCGGATTGTGTTGAAGAAATTTGAGTAACAGACCTAGACATGATTGTTTGATTATTACTGAGGTTTTATGTTTTCAAGAGTTTTGGTTACTTTCATTTCAGTTATCACATATGATAATTCAGAAGCAAGTTTTTTAAGTGTATGATCATATATGATAATTCTCCGAAATCATATATGATTTTACACTTGGTTTTTTCCATTTTGATTTATCAAATATGATAATTTATAAAGAAGAGTATATTATGATTGTGTTCAAGTGTTTTGGTTACTTTCATTTTAGTTATCACATATGATAATTCTGAAGCAAATTTTTTAAGTGTATTATCATATATGATATTTATGTTTGATAATTTTTTTAAGGCAGTGTGTTATAAAACAGAGTCGATTAGCGATAAACAACAGCTATTACAATTGATTTATCAATTTGTGCAATAAAAACTTAAACAAGACATTCAAAACCACATCCAGAAATGTTTCGCCATTTTCATTTATTGACAAATGATGGCAACGTAGTACCTAGAAAGTTAAACCATTATCCTACCTGGAAATTTAAACTGTCTTGTGATATTCTAGCATACGACATACGAAATAAGACATTGTTTTAACATGTTTAAGCCATATTATATGGCATACGATATTACATAATAAAGTCTAAAGAAATTAGATCTTAATCTGCATTAGTGGCCCCAAAAAGATGTTGTACGCCCCCGTCCTTCTATTCTTGTGTTGTCAGTCCTACTTCTGAATTTTCCACCACTAACCGCTAACCTTTTCCATCATATTGCACTTGCAACATGGTCCCTTGCCTGCTCTTTCTTCTTCTTTTCAATCTCTTCTCTTATCAACTTCTGCAACTCTTCGTTGTTTGTGTATTTCTTTGCAAACTCAAATGCTTCTTCATTTATCATTTCTCGGTGATTGTTCAGTTCATGCATTAACATCTTGGCTTCATACTTGATTCTCATTCTTATTACCTCCAACTCCTTCTTCTTTTGGAAATTCAAAGTTCCAGTTCTTCAAAGCTTCTCCACCATAGTGCTCCATATGCATCATTACGAAAATACCACAATCAATGACATTCTGTTTTGTTCCCCACTTTAGCTTCATCACTGTTGTCTTTTTTTTCGCTATGTCAGATGCTTTTTTATGCTTGTGGGATTCAAGATATCTTGAAAACAGTTTTTTCTACACAAAATAGAAAATTCATTTTAACAAAGACAATTCATTATCTCATATGCCGAAGGCGTTTTCTACGGCTTTGCTGCAGAAGACGCCTTCAGCTACAGCTAAGCCGAAGGCTTAGCTGAATAAGACCCTTCAATATAAATTTATAATCTCTAATCACTTACCAGAACATCACATTGTTTTTATTTTTTTTATATCAGATATGATACTTGATTTTCTTTTGTATTTTTTATAGGTTTATCATATATGATAATTCACATGTTTTTTCAAATCATTTGTTAAATTACATGTGATACTTTTTTTTTCCATATATGTGATAGTGAAAACACAATAATAAATCAGTACGCATCATTACTTGAGCATAATCTCTAATTACTTGCCAGAATGTCACATTCTTTCGAGTATTTTGATTCATAAGTCGCCCCTGAGTTGGAGTTGTCAATGATGACAGAAGTACCTTTGAGTAGATTGAAAACAACCAGATAAAAGTGTTCATGCACAATTATTGGAAAGAATGCCTGTATAAATAGAGTAAGAAAAATCAGATTCATTTTAATACAAGTAAAACTTTTTTCATAATAAGTCAAATTATTTCTTACCAATTCCACATGATCCATTGATTTTTCTTCTGGATTGGCTTTAAACACGGTTGCCAAGTTTGCACAAAATTCTTTATACTGCTTCTCTTCATCTTCCTTTTTTGCTTGCACTATTTGTGTTGTTTGTTTTTATAAATCAACATATGTTAAAGAAACAAATTTAATATTTCAGCAATTAAGTTCTAATTTTTTAGATAACTAACAAGTATTCCCGTGTGAAAATACTGTTTAATTTTTTCTCCTCTATTGTTGATTGTTTCTTCATAGTTTAAAACACAAGCAAAGCTGTCGATTACACTAGAGTCCACTTTTAAATGTGGTGCTAGTGTTTGCATGTTGTCTCTGAGTGTTGCTGCGCCCCATGCCCATTATGTTTGAAACACAAATTCGCTACACAAATAGATAAAGCATAGTTAGATATATTTTTAGCACAATTTCACACTTTTTGTTCATTTGATTTTTTAATAATTTAAAGCATACTTACTATTGATTTCCTTGCATGGAGAATTGAGCATTGGTTACCATCATTTCATCTGGCTGAGATGGTGTATTTATGACAGTTTTCTTGTTCATATATGGTGAAACCAGATATCTTGAAGGCTTTTTTGCTCTTTTTACAAGTTGCTCTTCTTCCTCTGTAGCTTCTTCAGCAACTTGATTTCTCGCCCTTTTTGGAATCTTTGGTGTTTCAATTGCAGCCGTTTTTTCAATCTTTTGTGTTTTTGCTTTTGTCGCCGTGTCATCTTCAACTGCAGCCCTTTTTTCAATCATTGATGTTTTTTCTTTTGCTACCGTGTCAGTTTGAACTGCAGGTTTGCTGGTAACTGGGCTTATACCAAGACTGAAACTTGGTGGTGAAATCGATTTCATTCTTCTTGTTGTCATTTTTTGTTGTGGTGAGGTGGATTTTCTTGCTGTGGTTTTTGTCGATTTCTTTTGTGATTGATTAATCTTTTCCAAACTTTCTTGTGCTTGACTCATAAAAGTTTCATAATTATCATCTACAGCGAAATAGGCATCTAGTTCTTCTGTTCCTGTCATAGATGGTTGTTCTTTTTCTGAAATCTTGTCTCGACTCTCTTAATCGATGCCCTGTTTTTTTAGTGTCTCAAAAGAATGAATTGGACTTCCCTTTAACTTCTCAACTAGTTTTTCTTTCTCCTTTTCCACTTCTGTTTCCTTTTACTTCTCAACTTCAATTTCTTTATCTTTTTTCTTCTCAACCGGAATTTGTTTTTCCGTCTCCAATTCTGTTTCCATCTTATCCTCTTCTTCGCTATGTTCTTTTCCTCTTGTTTTTCTTGTTGAACACTTGTTTTCATTTCATCTTCACTCCCACTCTCTTCTTCACTGCCACTCTCTTCTTCATTCTTTTCTTCCTTTTCCATTGTATTTTTCTTCTCACGTTCTTCATTTTCAATCCCACTCTCTTCTTCACTTCCATTCTCTTCGTCACTTCCAGTCTCTTCTTCACTCCCACTTTCATCTGTATTATCACTGACATTTTCTTCTTTTTTATCTTTAGATTTATCTTCCTTATCTTTCTCATCGTCATCATCACTTCCATGATCACTTCCATCATCACTTCTATCATCATCAGTGTCTCCATCATCATTGTTGCTTTCTTCACTATTTTTTTCTTTTCCTTCATCAATATAAATATCTATCTCTTTGAACATTGAGTTGTATCTTTTACATAAGCCGAACAACTGCTTGTCTCCTTTGAATTTCATCATACCCTCCCTCATCGTCTCAGCTAGCTCTTTCCTTTCATTTATTATGATTTCAAACTTCTCTTATATTCTTTCATAGAACTCCTGTAAAATTAGTGATATGTATTAGTTTTTTTAATCTATATTTAAAATCATATGTGATATTTTTTATTTTACAAAAACATTTGAAGTATCATATATGATTTTCAAAATTATCATATATGATTTTTCAAAGAAATTTAAATCTTATTTAAAATCATATATGATTTTTCAAAGGCTTAGCAATGCCTTTGGCTTTAGCCAAAGGCAACGACTGTGGCTAAGCCGCAGGCATAGCCTTCGGCTATAGCCGAAGGCTATGCTGCAATTTATAACACAATCAATTTATATAGCAATCAAAATAGAAGGTAAAAGTAACCTCTCTGGTTTCTGGTCTCTTTGGAGGCAATGGTTCATTGTACACATCATTTCCTTTGTATAAATTCATACCAGTTTGCTCTTTGTCTGGATCAAATTCTTCATGATGATCAAGCTTCCCCAGGCATTCTTCCTTCATTTCCATTCCTATCCTCTTCCTCATCGCCTGAGTGTTCCAACTTCTCATTGCTGGACGATGACGCATAACTTGAAATGTTGGGAAGTTTGTTGAGTCCAAGTACAACAGCTTTTTCATACAAAAAATAAATTTGTGTTAGATTGTAATATTTGTATAGTATTGAATCACATTTGATAAATGTATAGAAACATGTAGAACAATTTACACATAAGAAGGTTGCTGGCCCATAATAGTAGTCGCCTATCTTCACCTTTTCCCAATTATGCTTACTTGTTTGTAAGCAATCCATTATGTATCCACACCAGTCAATATCCAAAATTTCATCACTTTCTTTGACATGTTTTAACACTGTCTTAAACACCTTTGCACCATTGTATATTGTCCCCATGGTGCTAGCAAACAATGTCAAGAAGTTTATTGTGTAGATGAAATCAGCATTGTTTGTGCTAGATATCTCCGTTGATATTGCAGCTGATGTGATTTTTTTAACTTGAGAGTATTGTTTTTCCCATACTTTGATGAAAGGATCCTCATGATCTCTTTCTTCTAGCTCTTCCAATTTCTTTATTCCCATTAGCACACCTAGCATATCATTAATTTGTTGTCTTGTGACCTTTATTGACACTTTCTCTAATCTTAATTCCATGCTTGGTGGATGGAATTTATCAACCACGTGGTATATCAAAGCACTCGGAAGTTCAGTTATCGGGAAGTTTATGAATCTCTCGAAACCAATATCTCTCAGACATTTCTTTCTCATTTATGTTAAACCAGCCATGGCATCAAACATAGCTTGTGGTGATGACCTTGTAATGCAGGTTGGGTATATCACCTTCTTGGTTGCTTTTTTTTTTTGTTTTTCTTTTGTCGGTTTTTCTTTTTTCACCTTGACAACCTTGTGTTCCTCCTCCTCCTCGTCCTCATCCTTCTCCTCTGTATCATCTGCTTTTTCTTTAATTTCTATTTTTCTCTTTTTTGTTTCCTTTTTCACTTCCTCCTCTGTTTCACTTCCTTCCTCCTCCTCCTCTTCCCGCTCTTGACTACTTTCTGCTTCTTCATTTGTTTTTTTAGTGTTTTGTCTTGTCAATCTCTTAGAAGATGTAGCATGTTTTACTGCTTCTTTTTTTGTTTTCTGTGCACGCCCTCTTGTCGTACACTTTGTCTTGACATATCTCTTTTTTTCTCTCTGAACAACTTCTCGTTCTTCTTTTTTAATTTCCTTCTTTTTTGGCTCTTGCTTATTTTTGTTGTTATCATCTTCCTCCTTTTCTATTTCCATGTCATAAACATCTTCTATATGTACTGCAAAAAAATATTAAAATTTTATCACATGTGATAAACCAATAACAAATACAAAGAAAATCAAGTATCATATGTGATAAAACATATTATTTGAAAAAAAATATGAAATATCATATATGATAAAGCATTTAAAATATACCTTTTGCAGTTTGTCTTCCTTTTGTGGATGACTTTAAGAACGGCAATGTTGTTATTACTTTTTTCAGATCATCAGTTTCCTTTGCTTTACCTTTATGTACATTTTTAAAACACGTATGTTTAGTAATTATGTTCAAGCAGACCAATTAACATACATCATCAGTTTTTTTTGAAGGCTTAGCTGCATCGATAGCTTTCGGCAAAGCCGAAGGCTATCACTGCAGTTAAGATAAGTGTTTTTTTTTTCAATATCATATGTGATAAAATACAGTCAATATCAACTTAATCTATCTATAAGTGAATATTTTTGATATATCATATGTGATAAAATACAGACTAAGCAGCATCCTACAGCTTTTTCTATTCCAAAGGCGTAGTATTTGTGTATGCCAAAGGCATTTACATATATGACGCATCCTATGCCTTTGTGTATGCCAAATGTGTTTTCATTTAAGCTGAAGGCGTCTTCTGCGGCTTAGCCGCAGAAGATGCCTTCGACATTTCCTTCTTCTGCGGCTTAGCCGCAGCCAACGCCTTCTTCTGCGGCTTAGCCGCAACCAACGCCTTCGGCTTTTCCTTTTATAGTGGCTTATTCGCAACCAACGCCTTCTTCTGCGGATTAGCCGCAACCAACGCCTTTGGCATAGCCGAAGGCGTCTTCTGCGGCTTAGCCGCAGAGGATGCCTTCGGCTTTTCCTTCTTCTGCGGCTAAGCCGAAGGCTTAGCCGCATAAGACGCCTTGAATAAATGCTTCTAATCTGTGTTTTTTTATTTCAACATCAACTGATTTAGTCTGTTAACTTTGAAAACCTAATTTCTAGTTACTTATTTCTTCACAAAATCACAATAACTTGCATAAACATTCAATAATCAATGTAAATTCATAACATCTTCAGTATACTCTCTATACATAGTACGCATCAATATTTAAAACATATATGATAGTAATCATTATTAAATTTGTTGTTTAAAATGTATAAGTATACCTTTAATCGGTTTTTTAACCGTATTTTTGTTCTTCTTTTTCTCTAGAGATGGGTATGGTTTCAGTGTTATATCATCTCCGCCACTTTCCGCCATTTTTTCCGGTGAGATTGGTAGATCTGGTGTGTTTCTAGGGTTTGGATTTTGATCGGTTTGTTTTCCGTGAGTAGTGTATGTTTTTAGTGTGTGTTTGGTGAGGGAATTGTGATGAAATGAAAATGCGATAGTGGTGTTTGTTGGAAGTGTAATTTTACTAAATTGCCCCTTCGTGTATTTTATTAGTAGTAACTATTTTGATCTCAACCGTTGATCAAAATTAAATTAATGGTCCATATATGTCCCTTGGTATGTGAGTAATGTATGGTATTTGAAATAACTCAACTCATAAAAAATAAGAAAGTATAAATCGTTAGCCTTAAAATATGTAGATGAATTCCTCAATCTCGGTCCTTTTTCATTTACATGTTTATTAGTTTCTCGACTATATTGTTGTATTTCATTTAGTGGAAATAATAAAAGGGTTTTGCTAACAACAGCTCTAAGGGTTGTCGTTAAGATGCTTTGTTTTACTATAATTTCTTGTAATAATATAATTCATCCAATCAAAATCAATCATTAATTGTATATGTAATATTTTCGGTATTTTCTCCACTTTTTCAGGATTATCATCCAATAAAAATCATTCAAAAGAGATATTGTAATGAAAATTATTTACTTAACGACAACCCTTAGGGCTATCGTTAAAATACCTGTTTGTTCTTACCTCTTGGCAATATGCATTCAAGCAACAACATTTTTAACCTTTATTTTTTTTTAGGATAAAAGGTCATTTTTCTGTCATATAGTTTTTTTAAAGGACATTTTAGTCATTTAGTAATTGTAAATAATTAAATTATGGGTAAAAAAAAGTCTAGGTGGAAAAAAATAAATTACGTGAAAGCTTTTCTAATGATGTGGAAATTTATCCGGTTATATTTGCAAAAATAAAAGGTTTAAACAAGTTTTGCTACTCGTAATGATAATTTTCAAAGTAAGTTAACTAGATGTGGATTTTTTGAAAGTATTTTATTATTTTATGAACTTAACCCAAGTAATAAACTACTCCCCAATAATATTATGACGATTTGTGAGTCCGATGCTTACAAAACTAACTACATTTGGTTAAAGAGTGAACCCGTATGTCCCAGATACATGTGCCAATGCACAAAAACTTTTTTTTTTTTTTTTTTTTTTTTTTTTTTTTTTTTTTTTTCACATAGGAATACGTAGTTTTTCTAATACAAATCCGAAAGCTTGAGTCGGATAACTTTTTGTTTACATTCAAACACTTGCCTACAATTTTTAAGAGACTCATCTAGGAAGTTTAGATGTACATTTTTTAAGTTTTTTGACATGTTTGAATGTTTAATTTGCCTGACTTTTCTCTTTTTAGCTAAAAAAACCATCCACTAAATAGTTTGTGTCTTGTTAGAATAAAAACTAGTAATGTGTCAAAACCATCAGAATCACTTGTCATAACATGATTAAAAGTTGTGTATGTTTTTCATGATGTAGTAGTGTATGTAAAGGCAAGAAGGATGAGAAACGGGTTTTGTTAGAAGTTTTGTGATATATAAAGAAAGAATATTTGTGGTTCTAATGATTTGATGAAATTAACGATGTTGATTAAAAGTTGCGTGTATGTTTTTCAAAGTTTAAGTGTGTTCAACGGAAATTAGTTATTTTTGCTTTTTAATGGCCTGATAGTCTGAATTAAAAGTTGTGAGAATATTTTCATGATGAAACTGTGTGGTATAAAGTTTGTCATAAATGGGTTTGTTAAGTTTGTTTATACATAGATATAATTCATAAAATGATGGGTATTAATCTAAAGAAGTTATAAACTTATAATATTTCAAAACTAAAATTGAAAAAATTTAGTAATATAATGGTAATAATAGACTTGTTAATGTGTGCTTATTTGTCACATGTTAAGATAATATATTCAAACATTTGCTTTCAATTAAAAAAAAAATGCATTTTAATGGTATTAACAGACTTATGATTTAATGAAATGTGATGTTCAATTAATACGCTCAAACTATTTATTCATTTTAGATCTTAACATGTGTCTAGTGGTTACACTTTAGCAAAACCATAAAATAAGTATATTTTTTTATATAAAAATTTAAAGCTTTTTGTGTACTCCTTTCTTATACATTTATTACGCATTTATATATTTATTACACCAAATAGTACGTATATGTTCACACGTTTATACGTACGCATATATAATGCGAGTTGATATATGTGGTTAAGTCGCGATCAAGCAATTGTTTCATTTATTATAAACATTCTTTTCTACATCTGAAAAATTCATTGACTCACTGAAGAGATTTTATAGATAAAAGGTTAAACGTTCGAGTATCGGCTCTTACTCACTCCATTTGGTGCCTCACTGAGCCCAGGAGAGTTGCCGGATCTATTTTTTGTGGAGTGGACAATGAGTGGTGCCAAAAAACACCTGGGGTCAGGGTATTTCCGCCAATTCACACATTTTTTGTGCATAAACATTCTTTTCTTGCAAAGAATGTTTACTTTTAAGTTATATCGACGATTATCACACACATATATCTTTATGAATTTAGCGTGTATTACTCCAATAAGTACGATATAAATCGATCACGCCAAAAATACCAAGTTTCCTTGTTGGTTATCACACTCATATCTTATCTTATATTCTTTTATATAAGTATCGTCTAGTGTTTATAATACGACAACAACACACAATAACACTAACACAACCCGACTCCTATTTGTCCTTGCACATATAACCAACTTCTTTTCTTCAAAAAGGTTTAACCCACATTAAAACTTTTATTTGTTTTTCTAGGGCTAAGCATTGGGTGGGTCAAAACTGACCCGACCCGAACCGAAAATCGATTTTGTGGAAGACATGAACCGAGAACCAAACCGAAGTAACTCAATTCAGTTCGGTTTTGTGTCGATCCGTTCGGTTCAGTTCTATTTAAACAATTTATGTGTGTTTTTCTCGGCTTTAGCCTGAACAAAACCGAACCAAGCCGAACCAAAACTGAAAATTATAAATATATAAAACTAAAAACCGAACCGAATATTTTCGGTTCAGTTTTGATCAAACCAGTTCGGCATAATTTTTTGGTTCGATTTGGTATTCGGTTTGTTTTGCTTAGCCCTATCACTTTTTACCCATAAGCATTGATTACTTAACATCAAATTATTATGGCCCAAAAAAAAATATATACAAAAAGCCCAAAAAGTAATGAAATTTTTAATAAAAAAACAAAAACCACAAAAACACCTCTCCCTCCCTCTTCTTCTGTAATAACAAAAATCAAAAAAATCGAAAACCTTTCAATCGCTTAAAAATTCATCAAATTCACTTCTCTTAAAAACTAAAACTCAATTCTCTCTCTCTCACACACACACACACAAATTAATCATTATTATCACACACACACACACACATAAACGTGAATTTTTTCTTTGTTTATGCACAATTGATCAAAAAACAAGGGGTTTAATTGGGGTTTTTGTCTCTGATCACTTTTGGACCAATTCCTTCAAGGGTTTTTGTGGGTTTTCAAAGCTGTGTATTGGGTTTTTTTTATTTTGAAAAATAATCAAGTTTTGAGTAAATGTGTGTTGTTTGATCAGTTATGTTGGACTTTAGGATATAAATTTAGGGGTTTTGTGTTTTGAATCACTTTTGGACTAATTTCTTCAAGGGTTTTTGTGGGTTTTTTGAGTAGTTTAAAGGGGTTGAAAAAAAAAAAAAAAAAAAAAAGTTTGGTTTGTTGGAATGTGTGTGTTGGACTTTCGGATACGAAAGTAGGGTTTTTCGGGGTGAGTTTAGGTTTTTAGGGTTAGGGTTAGGGTTAGGGTTTTTGTTGCGTTGTTATGGAGGGTGTTGAGCTTGAGAAAGGGCAGGCGTGTTGCGGTTATAATGGGGCTAATGTTGATCCTGATATAGCTTTCTCTTACATTGTAAGAGTTTAATATCGTGTCGTTTTTTTGTAACATTTTTTTAGTGGATTGTTGTTTTGTTATTGAAGTTTAGGAATTTGTTTGTATACGTGTTTATTAAACTACAAAAAAACGAATAAGCATGTTGATTGGATATTTGTTTGTTGGTAGTTGATTGATGATGTCGCTTTGAAACTAGATTGTTTATGGTTCATTGAAAGTTCCGGACAGTAAACACTTTGTGTGTCGTGCTTCAGTCGTTTTGAAAATTTTGAGTTTGACAATGAATATAGAAGACGAGAAATTGTAAAAGATAAAATTTACTCGAGGTTGATCTAAATTGAAGTTGCGTATGGTTTTGTGGTGTTTTTCTATAAATGAATTGCACTTTGCACGATGGTCTGATCCATGACATGTCACATGAGTCTTGTGGTGTTTTGACTTTTGAGTACTTAAACTGATGAACCTGATAATCTGAATCAGACACTTACTCGAAGATGTATATCACTCACATGGGATTAATTTTAATATATTGTCTTTTACTGCTGATGCGTGTTGCTGACCTCTAGTTATACAATTAATGATGTCATGTGTTGTTATGCTATTACTTTAAACCTTTGTCTTTTACTGCTGATGTTTGTCGCTGACTTACACGTATACAAGTAATGATGGCATGCGGAATAGGGCTTGGTTGTCTTATCTGTTAGCTTTGATGTCAATTGATCGTTTACTATATTTAGATGACTAACACTATTCCGTTACGTTGAAGTTTCTAATATGACATATCTCATGTTTTAAATATGTATGTCACATGATTTGTGTAAACTTCTGAATGCAACTATAACGTGCAAGCATTTTTATTATAGTGAGATTATCACTAATGAAAATTACATTTTTGCTATTTTAGGACCAGAGGCTTGAGGATGTATTGGGTCCATTTCAAAAACATTTTGAAGGCTTGGTTACTGCAGAATCATTGGGTAAGCCACCAGCGATTAAACTTTAATCCACGACTCCACAACTCTATAACAAAATTTATTGACAGGGCCAGCATGGGGTGACTATGGGTCGTTTTTACCCATGTACAAGCATTCTCCCCCGATCAGTTCTCAAACGAAGCCTACTCAAATAGTTCCGTGTTTCAACACACCACGTGCACCTAACAATCATCGTTTGGAGGTATATTAAAACTTTATCGCTTATCTTAAATGCTGATGGATAAAGTTATGATCACTTATTTGACAATTGTGGGTTGTGTTACTATTTAGGGTGCTCTGTTGAATCCTGTCACACCCGTAAGCCTTATTAGACCCGCTGTTGTGTCCCACCATAAAGATGTTGTTCCTAGTCAGAATACATTACCAGTTAATGTTTCGGCTAGCAAAAATGCCTCTAAAAATGAAGCCACTACAAGTAGTGTGGCAAATCCATGTGAGCAAAGTTCACTGAGATTACGAATCAAAGTTGGTTCCGATCCCGTTAGGAAAAACAACGAAATTTACAGTGGTCTTGGACTTTTGTCGCCATCTTCCTCAATGGGAAACGATTCAGCGGATAGTGGTGGGTCCCCCATTGAGTCTCCTGGCTGTGTGCTACGTGTAAGTTTGATCATTCTCTTTTCGATAATTTTATTAATGTCAAAAAAAACCCTATAGACTTTCAGTAAAACACACATAATGACAATCAGATCCTTTTGAACCTAAAAGTGGCTCGAAACAGGCGTATCTTGTCAATATATATTATGTGGATTTAGGGCCAACAAGTCCCTTTTTGTTAAATGTTAATATAAGTGTACAGATTAAATCATGTCTAAAATTTCCTTATTCATCTTTTTTTTTTTTGTTACCGTTTAGGATATGACTTCCATATTTGTTCCCGACGACCGTCTGGTTTCACCACTAAATGAGAGTCTACTTTGCTTAACAAAAGCGGGTAGAATCCTAGAAACCAAAGTTGCACCTCCCGTCAATCAATTTGTCGATGCTGCATCTTCACTTCATGAAGAAGTGAAACAGATAGAAGTAAAGGAAGTAAATTCACGAGTGAAATGTGAAGTTGTGGATGGAATAAAAAATGAGGGTCCGTTTTTAGAAAAATGTGTGGGTACAGAATCTCTTGATAGTAAACGGGATTTGACCAATGAGTCCAAAGGTAGGCTGTCAAAAGTTTCTGTAACAGTCGAGGCAAATAAAGAAGCTAAGAAAAATGTAGTACCTGTAAAGAAAAGGGAAACAAAAGGAGAATGTGTCAAAGATGAATTGTTTAGCCCTGATTTTACAAGCAAGGAGTCGAGGGAAAGTGTCAAACATAGTTCAATTGAGCATAATGAGGAAATCAGACCAATGGCAGTCACCAAAAGGCTTTCGCTTGATTCAAAAAGAAGTAGCAAAGGTAGCACGGCTCTTTCAGTTTGTAAAACTGTACCTGATGTTTCTAAGCATACTACTGATCATTTAGAAAAGAAAGTTGGTCCTAAAGTACCTCAAGGTATTGGCAAATCGCCAATGGGCGTTCAAAGCACTGGTATATCGTCTTCAGAGTTAGTTAAGTTAAAATCAAGGTCTAGACTTTCTTTAGGAGCAATGAAAGAAAAGAGCAGTATAAAGGATATTGTCAAGGTACGTAATAGCTATAAAGATTTATTCGACACAGAAGTGGAGGACCAGAAAAGACAAACAAAATTATTAGAGTCTCCCACCCGCAATGGAGTAGTAAATCACAGTGATTTTGGGGCAGTGAATGGAAAAAATGTTGAGAGAAACGAATCTTGTGCTGTCGTGTCAGACACTCAGCAAACAGAAGTGGCTCCAGCAGAGGCAGCGTCTCATGAGGATTGGGTAGCATGTGATCGATGTGATAAGTGGCGTCTGTTACCAATCGGTACCACTGAAGTTGATCTGCCTGGGAAGTGGTGGTGTAGCATGTCAACATGGCTGTGAGTTCTGTTCTGTTGTTCCATCTGTTATATTCTTGTCGTATATAAACTTTTCTCACGAAATTAAAAATTTAAGAACATTTTTTGTTCATTGTGCAGGCCTGGAAAGAACTATTGTGATGTCAGCTACGAGGAAACCACACAAGCGGTTCGCGAAATGAACTTCAAAATAAGTTTTCAGAATCATGTTATTGGAGATACATACCATGCCAACTCGAATGCTAATTCTGAGACAATGCCTAATGGATGGAAGAAGAATAAGTCCAGACCTGAAGGTAGCAACTCCAGTTTGGTAGAAACTTCACATTCATCAATGGATAGTAGACAGAAAAGAAAAAGGTTGAGTGAAGCAAACCATCAACTGCTCGAGAAAAACGTAGTAAATAAGCCTATTGATGTGGGAAGGAATGCAGCAACTGTAAATGGTAAGGGTTAGTATGTATCTATTACTAAATGTGATAGTTTTTTGAAAGTACTAATTTCTTCTTATGAAATACGTTTGTAGGTGAACCGAGACCTAAAAAGCTGAAAACAAAGACAGGCTTAGATCAGCATGACCATCTAACTTCAACAAAGATCAAGAATGAAAGTGAGAGAGATATGGAACAAGAAAGTGATCATCGGTCCGGGGACAGGTTAGTAATTTCAGTCAAGAGACATACGGACAATACTCAAGCTTCCCCGAAGAGTAAGTTATTGGATAGGAAAAGCTGTGAAGAAGTGGAAATGCCTCCAAAGAAGCGAAAGTTGAAAGATCAGCAGGATACACCGCCTTACGCAAACACTATGAAAGAGAAGAGATTAAAGACTTCTAACACTGACATAAATGGCGAAGAAAAACCTTTAATTAAAGGAAAATCAATGAAAATAAAATTGTCGGTTAGTAGAGAAAGTTCAGTTGACAGAAGTCATGAGAAGAATTTGAATGCTGCTTCTTCAAGAAAGGATTTGGAATCTGAACGATCTCAGTTTGGGGCCACTTCAAGTTCTTCAAAGGTCTCTGGTAGAAGGGCTAGCTTTCAAGAAATAAAAGGATCACCTGTAGGGTCAGTTTCGTCATCTCCTTTAAAGGCTCCTAATCTTGACACGCTTTCACCTGCTGGGAGAACTATATCAAGAAAAGCTCATGCTAAAAGTAGAATCGGGCCTGAAGTTCCAAGAAAGGTACTTGACAGGGAAGATGATATGCAAAGCCGTGACATTGATGCAAGTCAAAGTCAAAAACATGGTGGCAAAGTTGAACTTAAACGTAAAGAAGCCTCCAAAATTACTGGCACAGTGAGTACACAGAGTTCTGAGAAGGGATCTTTATTAAGGTCCAAGGATAACGACGAAAAATGTACTATTCAAAGAGTTAAGTTAAAGGCGCCTGCTCCATTGACTGAGCAAGAATCGGTACCTAATAAAGTAAGACGGGTTGACGTCAATGTACCTGTCTCAAATGATTCTAGTGTTGGCAAGAAAGTTATAAGAAAACGTTTAAGTGACAGCATGGCGGATCAAAAGCCAACAACTTTGACAGAGCATGCTCAGTCTGAAGCAAAATTGGGTGATATGGGTCAGTCAGAAATGAATTCAACTGTAATAAAAGAACCGAGAAAGGATTTTTTGGGCGACATTTCACAAACAAGGGACACAAATGAGGTAGAATCTAAAATGGGGGGTAAATCACTGGGTTTGGACGTACAACCGTCTGATGGTTCTGATCACAACGTGTCAAAAGTTATTAAACGTCCCAAAGATGCTGCTAATCAGAACACTAAAAGTCTTGTGAAAGATTGTGGTACTGTGAAGGATCTCAGTGTTGTAAGTTTCTTGAAGGAGTATGCATCGAGTCAGACAGCTATGACTGCATTTAAAAAAGCCGATGAGTCGAAGAACTATGCTGATCGTTTAAAGGTTTGCATAAAATACACACATACGTTTTCATTGTCCCATTTCAGTCATCAAAAGATGGCGTTGTGTCCCATTTGAGTCATTTTGTAGCAAATAATATACTGGGATGTGAGAAAAACTACATTGGTAATTTATGCAAAACTCCATTTTCTAACTGTTCCATATCATTAGGCATAAAAAGGAGTTTCGGATTCGTTAAACTTTCAAATACTGCTTAATACTATTATTATTATTATTATTCTTATATATATCTCTCATCTCCTGCAGATTTCTGGTTTTGATTATGAGTGCAACGATGCATACTTCGATTCCGCTTTGAAGTTTCTTCATGCTGCTTCTCTTCTGGAGGCGTACTACAATGACTTCAGCAAATTGAAAGGGATGGTGGATCCATTGAGTGTTTACAGTACTTCCGCCAAACTTAGCAAGTACGTTAAAATTTTATAGTATAAAGCGACTTACATGTATCTGTATTTTACTTGTTTATTACTTATGATAGAACGTATAACAACAATGTGAATGGTATAGCTTCTGACATAGAAAACTTGTAGAATTTGTGCTGAAGAATACGAGAAACGAAAAGAAATGGCTGCTGCAGCATTAGCTTATAAATGCATGGAAGTGGCGTATATGAGGGCAGTTTATTGTAAAAGTTTTTTGACAAAACATGACTTGCAAACGAGTATGCAAATGGTGACTCAGGGTATGTTCATATGTCACATTTTACATTTTGTTTTTAATTAAATTTGTACTCGATAAAACAATGTGTACCAATAAAAAGTTATATACTGTTTAGTTTTATGGGAAATTTTGAGAATCGGGCTATGTAACCCACAAAAAGGGACAAAATAAAAAGTACATTTGTATGTTACTCAAAAAAATCTGGTAACAAATGATCACTAATCATTCACGGCCTAGCCTTCCTCATCTTGTTTGGTATAAAGGTTCTGTGACTCTTGTAGGTGAGTCACCATCGTCTTCTGCATCTGATGTTGATAACTTAAACCATCAAGCAACGATAATGGATAAAACCATGTTTTCAAAGAACATTACACATCTTGGAAACCAAGTTGTAGCTCGAAGCCAAGCCAACTTTACGAGGCTTCTTGATTTTGTAAGTTCATATTCTCTCAAGCATATTCTTATGTCAGGTGTGTGTTTGGATTTGAGTTTATGAATTGAAGTGAAAATAATCAGCTTATAATATTTAGACTAATTGCTTTGTCTTATTCCTTATCTAAGGGTAAACTATGTTTACTTATTCTTGAAAGTTAATGTGCTTTTGTTGTACTTAAATTTGCAGACGAGTGACGTAAGTCTTGCAATGGAAGCTTCTCTAAACACACAAAACGCTTACAAAGCTGCTAGTACAACCCTGGAAGAATCTCAGAACAAAGAGATGATGATTTCGGTCAAACGGGTTGTAGACTTCAGCTTTCAAGATGTAAAGGAACTTGTGACTTTGGTGCAAAATGCACGTGAGGCCATCAATCGTCAAGGCTTCAAAGGCAGTAACAGGCAGCAGAGCTGTAAATAACATTCGGGATTTATTTTTTGACCTATCTGTACAAAACAGGTTCAGGACCAGGATCAGGAACAGAACACAGAAAATTATATCATTTTTGACCGAGGTAAAAGTTGACGACCCTATAGCACTTTAGTGACAGTGTTGGGTTTGCGAGATGAAAATATGGAGAGGATTTATGTTAGGATATTTGGTCTTATAACTTCATATACATCAAATTGGTTTTTTTTTTTTTTTTTTAATTACCATAACATAGTATTTTAGAACTTAGAACATTTCATAGGCTTTGCAGAAAAGCCTGGATTTTTAGGACTTGATGCTTTTTTTGACAATCAAAAGGCAAGTTTTGGACACATGTTCTTTTTGGTGTTGTTATTTCTTCGTCGGTGTATTAGACATGGCGGAAGGCGTTGGGTCTAAGGGTACTCGCGTTGTGCTTTAAGGCCACGGACTTAAAAGTTGTGGATCGGATACCGAAAGGTAAAACAAAGTGGTTGAAAGACTAATGCCACTGATATAAAGAATGTGAATTGCCATCAATAGGATGATAACTTTTTACCAAATTTCCAGATTTACATTCAGAAATTTCTGGGAAAAAAAAAATAATAACATAATAAAAATAAATAAAAAATAAAAATTTCAAGGTGTGTTTGGTTGATGACAAAATTTCTTAATTGTCTACTTCTAATTTTGTAGAAAAAAGGAAGGGTTTTTTGAGATTGCTTTCTTTTTGGTACATACGTAGTTAAATTTGATTTGGAGATTAAAATTAATCTTTTTCATATTATAGTTATAAATAAATTTAATTGAAATGTTTTAAGTTTTAACTAAATATATTTTTGTGTTAAAAAAAAACTAAATATATTTTTGAACTTTTTACTAAAATTTTTATAAATAAATTAAATTGATGTTTTTTACCAAGTATAATTTTTTTGGGTTTTACTTAAACACAAGTCTACTACGGTTTGAGTTTACAAAACTTAAAACACGCATAAATTACATTTGATTGGTTGAGAGCGGTTAATCAGCGATTGAACAGTTTAATAGTAAGGTACAAAAACAAAATAAATAAACTCAAATTTTGTTTTTAGGCACGGTTACTTTCAAGATTCTCATAAATATTTATTTTTAAGCAAAAATATAAACCAAGAAATGTACCAAAACACCTAGTGACTGTATTTTGTGTAACAATAATGAACACATATTTAGTGACACTATTGAAACTAAAGGTTAATAATAATATTTTAACTATTATATTTATATCAGTTGGTTAATTAATTCAATTAATACTATCTAGATATATATTTTTTTTCAATTATCGCATTATGTGTAAATATAAACTTTTAGGTTTGTTTGAATTCACAATTTTAGGGCTCGTTAACCCATCTCATTTCGAGGTTATACGAAGCAAATCATGACCAACTTGGCTCGCTTAGTACACCCACATTAAAAAACACGTAAAGGGAGAACAATCTCGGATGAGGATCAACATGAAAAGTCAACCCTTTTGGCTATAATGCTCGCAACCTAACTGATGTTCTCGTAGTTATTTCCTGAAGTTTTGAGGCCTAATTGGTATTTCCATGATCGTTTCTAGGCTTTTTCGCAGATATTTAAAGATGTTTAAAATACGTATTTATTTTCTGAGTGACACGCTAGAAAAAATCATTTATTCTCTTTTCAACCAATCAAATGTTATTTTTATTAGTTTGAGACGTTTTGACATGTTTTAAATGAAAACTAAATATATAAGGTATGTTTTGCAAAAAGCTTTTAAAAACGATTAACATCTATCATTTTGTTTTTCCTTTAAGAAGTTATTTTTGAAATGCTAATTGTAAAAACATTTAACATTAACATTTACCCTCATATCATATTGTATGGGAGGGATCCGATGATAAAAAAAACTAAAATAAGAAGGATTTACAGTTACACATTTCAAATAAAAAGAAGAATTTCAAATGGAGACGCATATCTTTTTGTAGGTGCATCTGAAATGTGTAGTTGTAGTTTTTTCTTATCATTCTTATTTTATTTTATTTTTCTCGTTTAATTCTAAGTCCATTTTACATTAAATAAACACTTTTATTAAATAAACATGAATGGCTCACAATTACCCTTAACCATTATCTGCTACTCATATACATAATACGCGAGGCTAAGTTTTTTCAGGTTGTCCTAAATTAGTTGGCAACTACTGAAAATAGATAAATAATTTTGATCGAGTTTACCCTCAACTGATTTTTTTATTCCAAAAATTGTTGTTTAATCATGAGTTAATTAAATAATAGTAATACTGTCATTCTGCGTGAACTGTTTATAATGTGGTTAGCACCAGTATTATGAGATTAAGTAAGTACTACTTAACGATAACGAGGAGTAAAAACTTAACAGACGCACACTCATTTGGACTAGTGGTAAATAAGAGTATTACCATGCGTCTTGTGCATAGGTGGAAGACGCAACAACGTGGTCTGATTATTACCATTGCTATGTATGACCCGTCTTAACTCCACAAATGGGAGAACTCGGTCGTTTAGACGCCCAAGTTGTGGAAGTTGTTGTTGTTGTGTGTGTGTGTGATTTTGGTTTTTGTGGGGTATGTTTGTGTCTAAATAGAGTATGTTTTGTTGGTGATGTTGGTTGTGTTATTACATTATGGTTATATTTGGTAGCAAGCATTTAGAAGCGTTTTAAAACAACTAGCGGTTAACGTTTTTCATAAATTGCTTGTTTTGAAACCAGTAACTAGAATTCCTACTTTTCTAAATGCTCCAAATCAAAATGCCACTTCTAGTAGCATTTACGAGCAACTAGTATTTCCACTTACAAATTATGACTATACAATTATGTTACCAAATGTTTTATCAAAATAAACAACTACCGCTTCTTGTTACCGCTACTTTTTTTTGCTATCATTATCTTCGCCAAACATACCCTATGTTGGTGGTGATGTTAGTTGTAAAGAACCTGGCGTAACGCATGTTGACGGTGGCGATGTCACTATTACCACTAGGGTGTTAAAAAGCCTGACTCGACTCGACCCCGAACTCGACTAAGGCTACTTGGGTCAATAATCTTATGCGGGTCAACTTGAATTCTAAATAAGGTCGGGTATCGGGTTAATTTTTGGCTAACTCATGTTTGGATAGACCCGTTTGGGTTTTTTCTTATTTATTTATTTATTTATTTATTTAATAATATTAAGAACATTTTACCAAGTTGACCCAAACTTAAATGACTCCGCCCTAATTGACTCAAACCCAGCTAACACGAACTCAAGTCAAGTTCGGATATGTTATCTTCAGTCTCGTCCCAAGTTGACTCGACCCCGACCAACCTGACCCGATCAAGACACATAATTACCAAGGCTGTTAAGATCGAGATCTTACTATGGATCGTTTTTGTTTTTGCAATATCGGAATCGTAAAATCGGAAGATCCTAATTAAATGTTTATAAGTCTTATTTGTCGAGTAATTTGTATTCAAAGTTGATTGTATAACAAATTTATAAACAAAGAAGAGTTCTGAAAGTTATAATAATGTGATAATGCAACACTTAATGCTTTAAAATCTAAAATATCTAATCATTGATTAAGGGCGATAGATATTTTAATCTAAAACCTATAAATTTTACTCTTATAAAACATTTATAATAACATATGCTTCGTTTAATGTTTTACATTGACAAAATGCATTCATTTATAGATTTTTAGTTACTTAACTTAAGGGAAGTAGGATCGAATCGGGTCCAGATCTTACGATCCTACGGTAAGATCGAGATCCTACTTAAGATCCTATGCCTTTTAAGATCTTATGAAGAATCGACTCGTTTTTGCTTAATGAGATCGTAAAATCGAAAGATTTTAAGAGCTAAATCGAGATCTTAACAGGTATGATAATTACCACTAGCTTTATGTAAAAACCAAGGTTTTCAAGATCGGGATCCTACCCAGGATCGTTTTCATCTTTGCAAAATCGTGATCGTAAGATTGGATCGGGATCGTAAGATCCTACTCTAATGTTATTTCCTAATAGTTTTTGTAAATTATATAGAAATATTGTCCAAAATTATGATTATAAAATGTTAAAAAAGATTAACATGTTGCTTTTTGAATTCTACAGAAAAACAACCTATAAATTTATAGTTTTTTAGTTTGTAATCCGAGAAAAGTAAGATCGGATCGGATTAGATCGTATGGTTAAGATCGGGATCCTATAAGATCTTAAGCGTACAAAGATCCTATATAGAATCCGGATCGTTTTTGCTTTGCAGTATCGTAAAATCGTAAGATCCTAACATCAAGATCGGGATCCTGACAAATATGGTAAAAACTATCTCAAAAAAAAAAGTAAGAAAGGCGCTCTTCCAATTAAATTAAAGAATTTATTAAAAAAGGAAAAATAAATTGACTCGAATAAAAACCCCAAATTCAAATTGTATTTATATATTTTCATTTCATTTCTCACACACTTCACTCCATCGACTCAATTCCAATAAAAACAATCAATCAGGTATATAACTAACTAACTAACTAACTAACTAATTAACTAACCAATTCAATTCAGTTATTTCCACGTCTTTTATTTGTTAGTTTTACGCTATATATCTGATTCAATTTGTTAATTAGGGTTTAGAGGTGTCTAATTTGTTGTTTGAATCTGCTTATAGACTATAGATTGCGCATAAGCTGTTTGAATTTAAGCGGTTTCGATGTTGCTGCTTTATACGAAAATACGGCGCGCGGAAATAGTTTGTTTATGTTCTACCTGAGCTGATTGTATCAGAATTAGGGTTTATTTGAGTTGTTGATTGTTTTTAGGGGCTATTTGATTGTCATTTTGTTGTTTCAATCTGCGTATGGACTATAGATAGATAGATAGATAACCGCCGCGCATAAGCTGTTTGAATTTAAGCGGTTTCTATGTTGCTGCTTTATACGAAAATACGGCGCGCGGAAATAGTTTGTTTATGTTCTACCTGAGCTAATTGTAGCAGAATTAGGGTTTATTTGAGTTGTTGATTGTTTTTAGGGGCTATTTGATTGTCATTTTGTTGTTTGAATCTGCTTATGGACTATTAAGATAAGCGCGCATAAGCTGTTTGAATGTAAGCAGTCTCGATGTTGCTGATTTTTACGGCGCGGAAATAGTTTTATATTTAATACGGTATATCACTCTATTCAGTTTGATTATGACCTGAGCTGATTGTATCAGAATTAGGGGCTATTTGATTGTGATTTTGTTTGTTTGAATCTGCTTATGGACTATTAAGATAAGATAAGCGCGCATAAGCTGTTTGAATGTAAGCGGTTTCGATGTTGCTGCTTTTTATGTAAAATCGGTGATTATATCGCGCTATTCAGTTTGTTTAGGATTGAATGACTATTCAGTTTGTGATTTTGTTTTTTGAATGACTATTAAGATAAGCGCGCATAAGCTGTTTGAATGTAAGCGGTTTCGATGTTGCTGCTTTTTATGTAAAATCGGCGATTGTATTGCGCTATTAAGTTTGGTTAGGATTGAATTGATTTTGAATCTGATTATTATAGGGGGTGTTTGTTTAAGCTTATTTGTAGGCTTATTAGCTTATTCAATTTTGGCTTATATTTCATAAGCTCAAACTTTCCGGCTTATTTGAGATATGTGGGCTTCTATAAGCTTATTATGATATAATAAGATCATGTAAGCCCATAGGTACCAAAATAAGCCGAAAAATTTGAGCTTACGAGATATAAGCCGGAATCACATAAGTTCATAAGCCCCACAAATAAGCTTAAACAAACACCCCCGTAGAATATGTTAGGTTGGATACAAGTGTTAGAGGTGTAGATGAGTCTAGGCGAGTGGATTAGAAAATTCGAGCGTGACTGAGTACTAGTTTTTGTATAAGGGCTTTAGGAAATAGTGTTGAATTTAGTTAAAAGAGCCAGAAAAACTATTTCATAGAAAGTTTTGAATTTAGTTAATATTTAAATGAGTTTTAGGTTAGATTTGAATATATTAGGGATGTAATTGAGTCGAGTCGACCGGGTATTAATTTTCATGCTTGAGCTTAAGCTAATGATACTCTCAACTCGGTTACCGGTGTTGGAGTATTGGTAACAAGCTAACAATATCAATAGATGTATTAATTGAGTTGCTTGTATAGTACGAAAAAATGTAAAGATACATATAAATAAGGGTGCAAATGTAAGAATACACTAGCTCGTTAAGGCTTACGAGCTTTATGATCTGAGTATTTTGATAACCGAGCGCAACTCGAAAGTCTACTCGAGTAGCTCGGTGATTTGGTTTGAATCAGAGTTTGGTTTAGAGTGTTTTGCGAGTCAATCTTGAGTAGCTCGTGAGTTGTCTAGTCTCGTTTGCACCGCTAGATATGATGGTATTTTGCTAGTCAATCTCGAGTAGCTCGCTAGTTGTCTAGTCTTGTTTTTTGAAATAGCTTAATAAGTATGTCCTAAACTTCTTATTTTTCCCCAAAGCAAGCACATAAGTAGAAGTAGTTTGGGTGATCCGAACACTCTAAGCTGCTTATCTTTTAAAAATATACGTAGATGCACAAAAAAGTATGCATTCCTAGACACCCTCTATGTTTCATTAAATTTCAACAATTGTTTGACTAAACTGTCATCAAAACTGTCGGCTAATTATCATGATCTAGAATTTTTGCTGTTATGGTTTTGGTCTGAAGGATTTATATTAATTAGAAAAGCATGGGTAGGAATTTTTTGACATTTAGTCGTTTTTGTTTGTATGTTGAATCGATTGTTAGCGTCATAAGTAATTGTGTTATCCGTTCATGGCTTGCAATATTGTTCCCATAAATGATTAACAAAGTTCAAACGGTTGAACCTTTTTTGCGTCTCACTCACATACTTACAGCGTTGCTTCTTACTAACCACATTAATATTATTGATTCCTGTTTCAGAAAATGAATAAACAAAAAACGATAGACTTGGATCAAGGATGGGACTTCATGCAGAAAGGGATATTAAAGTTGAAGAATATCCTAGAAGGCCTTCCCGAGCCACAGTTCAGCTCGGAGGAGTACATAATGCTCTACACGTATTATTTTTCACTTTTTATTGTTTGCTTGTTTGGCTGTTTGTTATATCGATTGCCTCTTGTATAATTATTTGAATTTTGGTTCAGGACCATCTACAACATGTGCACACAGAGACCGCCACATGACTACTCTCAACAGTTGTATGACAAGTATCGTGAGTCTTTTGAAGAGTACATTACGACAACGGTAAACTTTATATCCTTTACTAGCACTCTTATCTGCTATGATGCATCTTATGTTGATTGTATAAATGTTTTTTGCGGGATATTTTTTATCTGTAACGTTTATCTTTCTTTTATATAAAAGTTATATTTATTCTTGGCATTGTTGAAGATAAATTTTCTGTAGTTGTGCTCTGTCAAATTTTTTTTATTTCTGGTTTTGTTATTCAAGTGAATATTGTCATGCAGCAACAATTTTGCTGTAAGCTTGTAAACCTGTTGTAAGTCGCTTAAAAGGGGTGTTTGAACTTTGATAGTTCTATGCAAAAGTAGAGTTGTAAGAGTTGGTGGTAGTGTTGGTACTTTCAAAGTTTTGTTTATCTATTCTCTGTTATGTAGCTTGCTGTATGATAAACTTTGTCTGAGAGTTGCAACTTGACCCAAAAAACTGGAAATACGTGATAAAAGTTGTTAAAACTATTATTCTTTTTGTTATAAAAATCCATGATCTATTTCTTTGCTAACGTGCACCTCCAGATGATCTAGTTCCAAACAAGCACTTAGTCCTTATGCCTATGCTTCTTTATGCATGTTACCAGGGAGAATCAGAGCTTCTATCTTATAATGTACTGAATACTTTAATAGCCGCTGAACATATTTCTTCATTTGTTTGGAGTGTCATTATTATTATGCATATGTAGTGTTTGGTTTTAATCTCACCGACTTCAAAGCATGAAATGTATCTTTGTTTCATTTACCACAATGGTTTTGCTGGCTTATGTTCATTTAAGTATCTAATTGTATTATCAGTGCGTGTTGCCATGTGATGTTTGTTTAAATGGTACTTTCTTCTATACAGGTCTTACCTTCATTAAGAGAGAAGCATGATGAGTTCATGCTCAGGGAGCTTGTGAGAAGGTGGTCCAATCATACAGTCATGGTTCGGTGGCTTTCCAGATTCTTTCATTATCTCGACCGCTATTTCATAGCTCGACGATCTCTTCCATCACTGAATGAAGTTGGACTTGCCTGTTTCCGTGATCTGGTAGTTTACGATTATAATATATATATATATATATATATATATATATATATATATATATATATATATATATATATATATATATATATAAGCTTTTGATCTAGTCATTTAAATAAAGACATGTCTGTTATTACCTAAAAATACTTGAAGTTAAATCAAGACTCTGAAAGGAGACATTTATATTATTGGCTATGCTGGGGCACTACTATAGTACTATGTTAAAGATAATGATAATTTATTGAAATAACATCGAATACAATGCTATACTAAGTCTTTTAGTAGTGGTGAGGCATCAACATCGCAACCTAAAGGTGATACGGACAATGCTAAGTCTATTCCTAATGATACACAACCTAATGAGGCTTTGACGTTGCAACAAACAGGTAACAAGGTGACATCTAGCAAACCTCCTGTAACTAATAATAACACATTTAAGGATGACACTAATATTGTCTCTTTAAAGAACTCATTTGATGCACTTATGAATGAAGACTATATTTGATACTAGTATTGAGGTAAAGAAGAATAATGATGTTATTGGAAGCTCAGCATTTGATAGTGATGATGATGAAGTTTGGGAGGTTCATAATAAAACCTCTAGTTACATGGCAAATGATGGTTCTACAAGTGGTAGTGGAGCTGGTAAGAAGAGTAATGGAAGGAGGATACCTATGATCAAAGAGCAGTTGGATAGTTTTGGTGTTCTAGTTTGTGTATGTAGTTAGTGTGGTCGTTCTGTGGCATGTCACAAATGATCTAGTGGTTGTTCAAGCGGTTGCTTGAGGTTAATGTGGTATTTTAGCCACATTCCATTGTACTTGAATGTTTTTTTGGTGTAATATATTTTACCTGTACTAAAAAAAAATCGAATACCAAGTTGTTTCTTCAAGAACTCGAATTTTTATTTTCAATGTCATGCATAACGATTTTGTGCCCCTTAAGGATATGTGCATCATCTCAACAACTACTTTGACTTGATTCTTTCTATTTTGTATTTTAAATTGAATCTTTCTGTGTTGATTGACTCTCGGATATTCTTGTTAGGTATACCAAGAGGTGAATGGGAAAGTGAGAGATGCTGTAATATCTCTTTTAGATCTTGAAAGTGAACTTATTCTGTGAAAATATTATTTTGTTTAATGTAAGGATCTTTTTGTCTCAAATTTCAGGCAGAAGAGTGCTTGAAAAGGGAAAAGGACGGAGTTAATCATTCCAGCAGTGGGACTAAACCGCTCGAGGTATACTTTTAGGTTCTTTTAAGTTCATCATCACTTGATTTAAATCGGTAGAGAAATAACACGTTGTTTATGTTTCCAATACTGCGTCAATATAATTTCTGATCGTTTACATGTGGTGCGTGTAGAGAGTTCAACATGAGTTGACTGTTTATGCTACTCAATTGCTTGAGAAAGAGCACGTGGATGACAAGGTGAATGGGAAAGTGAGAGATGCTGTAATATCTCTGGTATGTTGATCTTCATTGCTTTCTCTACAATCTCTGTTGTCCTACTTCACTTTTAAGATATTCTTTTATGATTATCAATCAGATTGATCAAGAGCGTGAAGGAGAGCAGATTGACCGAGCTTTGCTTAAGAACGTTCTATATATGTTAAGAATGGGTCACACGGAATACTTTGAGAATGATTTAATCAAAGATACAGCATCTTATTATTCACTCAAGGCTTCAAACTGGATCTCGAAAGATTCCTGTCCAGCTTATATGCTAAAAGTAAACTACTAACACTCTTTTAGATCTTGAAAGTGAACTTATTTTGTGAAAATATTATTTTGTTTAATGTAAGGATCTTTTTGTCTCGAATTTCAGGCAGAAGATTGCTTGGAAAGGGAAAAGGACAGAGTTAATCATTATCTTCATTCCATCAGTAAGACTAAACTGCTCGAGGTATACTTTTAAGTTCCTCATCACTTGATTTAAAATTGGTAGAGAAATAACACCTCATTTATGTTTCAAATACTGCGTTAATATAATTTCTGATCTTTTACATTTGGTGCGTGTAGAGAGTTCGACATGAGTTGTTGACTGTTTATGCTACTCAATTGCTTGAGAAAGAGCACTCTGGCTGTCGTGCATTGCTCAGGGATGGCAAGGTATGCACTTAAAAGTTGTACCTATATAAATATAAACGCATTTAGATCAGTTTCGTGACCATGGTCATTTGCTTTTTTGTCTCTTTAATATTTTCTTCTTGTTTAGGTCGATGACTTATCAAGGATGTATAGGCTCTTTTCAAAGATACCCAAGGGACTGGATCCCGTATCTAGTATGTTTAAGCAGGTGGGATATATACAGGATATAACTGCCCCCCCCCCCCCCCCCCCCCCTTCAATCTTGTTTCTTATGTGTGTATTTTACAGCATGTCACAGATGAAGTCACGACATTGGTGAAACAGATAGAAGACGCAGCAAGTAACAAGAAGGTATGTACATACCAATGGCCTTTTTTTCATCTGATCAATGTATTCAAAATGTTAAGCTGTTATGTGCTTTCGTACAGGCTGAAAAGAGAGATGTGGTTGGCTTGCAGGAACAGGTAGCCATGATAACATAATATTCACATAACTATGTAACTTATGTATCATCGCTTCATCAGAAACTTACTTGTGTACTGGTCTCCAGGTTTTCGTTCAAAAAGTGATTGAGCTTCATGACAAGTACCTTGCATATGTAAATGACTGTTTCAATAACCATACCCTCTTCCATAAGGTTTGTATAGTAGCTTCACTGATAAATCATCAATGTGATGACATTGTAGTCATTGAATTCTTACTGTTTTCTCTTTTAAACGATCCTCTAGGCTCTTAAAGAAGCTTTTGAAATATTCTGCAACAAAGGTGTTGCTGGAAGTTCAAGTGCAGAGTTACTTGCCACATTTTGTGATAATATTCTTAAGAAGGGTGGAAGTGAGAAACTGAGCGATGAGGCCATTGAGGACATGCTTGAGAAGGTATGTTTTTTGTTGACGATGTCAATATGTCTTCCTCTCTATGTACCGGTAAGACGGGCAATGAGATTTGTATTAATTAATTTGCAGGTTGTAAAGCTGCTTGCCTACATAAGTGATAAAGATCTGTTTACTGAGTTTTACAGGTAAAGTTTTTGTTAGACATGGTGTGGTAAAATCTTTTTTGTTTTCATTTCTGACGATAGATTTTACTCGCAGGAAAAAACTTGCTCGCCGGCTTTTGTTTGACAAGAGTGCTAATAACGAGCATGAGAGAAGTATGCTGACTAAGCTGAAGCAACAGTGTGATGGTCAATTTACATCAAAAATGGAGGGGATGGTAAGTAATGCTGAAGTGAATAGTCAAATTCATACGCACAATTAGCTTTTTGAATTCAAATAAAAGTTGAGGTTTTGACCATTAAAAATACATCCTGAGCGACTTTCTACCCATATGACCTTGTATCGTTTAAGCGTTCTCATTTCTAGCAGTTAGAGATAAAACATAACTCGGATTAAAACATTCATAAGTAAATATGTTTGAACTGCTACATACGTTCTAAAATTGTAGTTCACCTTTTATTACTGTTCTCAGGTTACAGATTTAACATTGGCAAAGGAAATCCAATCTCACTTTGAGGAGTATCTGAGCAATAATCCAAACATTAGCCCTGGGATTGACTTGACTGTCACTGTGTTGACTACTTGCTTCTGGCCTGGTTATAAATCGTTTGACCTAAATCTGCCAGCAGAGATGGTACAACTATTAACTCCATTTTCATTAGAGTGTTGGTTTATATAGTTTTCTAGTGTGTTTATATTATTATCACTTGTGTTTTAGGTCAAGTGTGTTGAAGTTTTCGGAGAGTTTTATCAAACAAAAACAAAGTACAGAAAACTTGCATGGATATATTCATTGGGTACCTGCAATATAAACGGGAAATTTGATGCCAAAACTATCGAGCTGATTGTGACAACCTACCAGGTATCTCCTATTGAGCTAATTGTGTTTTAACTCGTGCTTATCAGATAGTTCTTTATCCGTAAACTTTTGACTAATTACATTTCATAATGCAGGCATCTGCCCTACTTCTTTTCAACTCATCAGACAGATTGAGTTATCAAGAAATTATGACTCAGCTGAACTTGTCAGATGATGATGTTGTTAGGCTACTCCATTCTCTTTCCTGTGCAAAATATAAAATTCTTCTCAAGGAGCCAAATACCAAAACAATCTCTCCTACTGATACCTTCCAATTCAACTCCAAATTTACCGATAAAATGAGGAGGATCAAGGTATTTGAGTCTTCTTACTTTTCATGTTACAATTTAAAAAGTAGTTTCATTTCTGAATATACTTAAGGTGGCAAAATAGGCGGGTTGATCAGGTTGTGTAACATGGTCAAAACGGACTACTTATATGGTACAGGTTGAATTGAGTCGGTTTGAGTTGAACCTAAATGTTTCATCTGTTTTGTAGTGTCATATATGATTATGAAAGTGTCGTTAACTTGTGTAAGCCAAGGTGTGTAAGGTTTCTCCACCATAAGGAGTTTGTTGACATAGTGAAGAAAACTCTCGAGTGTGGTACTCGGGGAGTGGAGTAGGGCAAGGAAGGTGTCCTTGTAGCCGAACCACTATAAATTCGCGTGTTGTGGTTTGATCTTTCTAACTCTATCCTTTCTTCATTATATTTCAATACTTTCAATATTAGTTTAGACTTGCTCATATTGGTTGCTACTTGAATTCACTTAAGATCGAATCGAAAGTTTTTATAACCAACAAAATATTTTGGAAATAAATTTAAAAGGACGTAAAACTATTCAACCCCCCTTCTAGTTTTCCACAATTGGTATCAGAGCCACGTCGAGCAAGATCTTTAAAATATATTGTATTTTAAAACTTGTAACGATCTATGGAATCTGAAAAATATTTAGAAGGGCAATCTATACAAAGACCACCACTATTTGAAAGTGATGGATTTTTATATTGGAAAAATTGATTCGAAACTTATGTGAAGTCAAAAGATCTAGATCTTTGGCATGTTATTACTAATGGTGATTTTTTACCTATTCAAAATAACCCGGAAACTAAGAAAGATGAAATCGTACCTTTTGAAAAATAAAATGATGATTTAAAAAGAAAACTTGCTAAAAATAATGAAGCAAAAATGGTTATTTATAATGCGCTACCACGTAAAGAGTACGAAAGGATCTTTATGTGTGAAACCGCAAAAGAAATTTGGAACTCTTTACTAATAACTCACCAAGGTAATAGTCAAGTCAAAGATAATAAGATAGATCTACTTGTTCAACAATACGAGCAATTCACGATTCCGGAAGAGGAATCAATTGACAATGCTTTTGCTAGATTTAACAATATCATCACAAGTTTAAAAGCACTTGATGAGAATTTTTCTAGTAAGAATTTTGTTAGGAAGTTTCTTAGGGCTCTTCATCCAAAATGGCGAGCTAAAGTGACGACTATTGAAGAATCGAAGAATTTGTCAACTTTGCAACTTGACGAATTAATTGGAAATCTAAAAGTCTACGAAGTCATCATTAAAAAGGACTCCGAAATGGTCAAGGAAAAACGAGAGCAAAGCAAGTCAATTGCCTTGAAAGCTAGAAAGGAATCTAGTATCGAAGATAGCTCATCTTCCGAAAGTGATGACGAAGAATACGCCATGGCCGTAAGAGATTTCAAGAAATTCTTCAAAAGGCGAGGAAGATTTGTAAGACAACCGTACGACGAAAAGAAAACATTTCAAAAGAGTAAAGATGACAAGAACAACAAGATTGAAAGAAAATGTTTCAAGTGCGGAGATCCAAATCACCTTATTGGAAAATGTCCAATGATGACAAGAGATCAAAATCAAAGAGCATTTGTTGGAGGTGCTTGGAGTGATAGTGATGATGATGAGAATGAAACGACAAAGGAAGAAAAATGTCTCATGGCGAATACACCAAATGAGGTACGTTCCGAAACCGAATATTTTAGTGATGAAAGTATATCATTAGATGAAAAAGATTTAGATAATGAATATATTAAACTATGCAAACTAGGACAACTAGTAATGACCAAAAACAAATCACTAAAATACATTAACAATCAATTAGAAAATGAAGTACTTGAATTAAAAATTAAAATACATCAACTAGAAAAAGGTAAAGAAATTTTTGAAGAATGCAAATCATGTCAAGAGCTTAAAGGTGAAAACGAAATGCTTAGGAAAGAAATTCGCAAACTTGACAAATTTGAAAATAGTAGTCAATCACTTAGTAAAATAATAAGTATTCAAAGAACGTCCGGAGACAAAACCGGCTTAGGATTTAATTCAAATGAGGCTTCAACAAGCGAGATTAAAAATGTAAAATTTAAAAGTGAACTCAACAAACAAAAACCTTTAGAATCTAATCCTAAGTATATACTTATTAATGATAAGAAAATACCTCTTGCCAATGATGAAGAAATTAAAGATTTTTATAAACCGTCTTTAAAGACCGAAGTAGGATTGTCTAAACCCAAAATAAGATCTAAAACTCCACCACCTAGAAAACCAAATAATTCTCATCCTAGGTCTAAAACACCTCAACCAAGAAGAAATCAAAATAAACAAAACTATAATAACAATAGTAATCAAATGTGGAACTACCAACAAAGCTACAATCCTTGGGGCATTCTACCACCTTTCATGCACCCGAGCCAAATGTTAAACATGTTTGGACCAAATAACTTTGGACCAAAAGGACAATGGAGATCAAATGGCTAGACAAACATTCCTTGAGGCAATCTTGGTTTTTCTCTCAACATAGACTTTTTCAAAGTCTATATTTCATCTTGATGATATTGAAGATTTCTTTTGAAGACCACCGGGTACGCCATTCTTTCACAACTCATTGCCATGCTTAGATAAATATGTATTGTTTGATTTCGTTAATTATCTAGATATAATTTGTCATTGTCTTCTATGTGTTAGAATCACATATATACTTATATATATACATATATATATATATATATATATATATATATATATATATATATATATATATATATATATATATATACTATTATACGTAATATATTAAATATATATATAGATATATATAAATTCACTTGCACATAACCTAGATACGTCATTTGTTGACTTTCTAGAACTCCAAGAAATCGTTCTCTATCGAACCCTTTCTTTCCCCCTCTCACGTTATTCTAGTAAGTCCTCTTTTAGGAGACTCATGATGATGAAGGGATATGAGTCAAGTGGACTTTTATAATGCAAGAACGCCTTCGCACATGAGCACTATGGATGAAACAAACTCCTCTCGGCAAGTATATCCTATCTCCGTTACTATCCTTCAAATTTCACTTATCAACCCATCTTTCAAACACACTTATACTTATATATATATATATATATATATATATATATATATATATATATATACACTTATTCACATATTCCCGAACACACCTCAAACCCTTCATCAACTTAACACTTTGATCATTTTATCCAAAAAATTGTCAAAGGTATATTTTAATTATCGAAACGGCAATTAAAAGTTGTTAAGTATCTTATCATCGTGCCAATAGACATTTACGTATTTTTGATATATTATAAATCTAAGTATATACGTATAAATATTTTTGTTCCAGAAACGAATTCCGCGAAATTTGGAAAATTTCAAAGGCGGCCCCCTTAATGATTAAGGGGACCGGCTTGTTATCGAGGGCGGTCCCCTTAATGTTTAAGGGGGCCGGCCATCTGAGGATATCCAAATCCGTTTTTCCTTCTTATTTCCATTCACAAACACTCCATTCACTCATTTGTTCCTCCCACTGCTACTGAGTACGAACCAAAACACCCAAAAACTTCAAAATCCTCCATCATATCACCAATCCGGGGTTGTTTCACAAGGGGCAAACATCAACCAAACATATAACAACATCTTTTGTAAGTTTTCCAACATGCATTTCATCACATTTCATTCAATTTAGTGTCTAATCAATAATTATGCATTTTATTAAAAATCATTTTAATTCAATTTTAAGTGTAATTGAAGCTAGAAATTGAACTACCAAATGCTCCCCATAGGATTAGGATGATGTTTTGCAACTCAAAATTAGTATAACATATCATCTTGTCAAAATCATTAATCGCCCACAAACCCTAGTCGAATTTTATTTTTCATAAGTCACATTGTTGATATAACTCTTAAAAACCATTTAAAACTTACTACATTACGTTGTTTTAACAATCTAAACAATTAAAGCATACTTTTCAAGTTGTTGTTAAATGGTTCATGAAGACAACATGGGCGTTTGGTTCATGAACAAACCATAACTATTTGAAGCTATTTGAAACCTATAACTAGCTTATAAGTTTTGTTAATAATACTAGAATCAATAAGAGTCATCAAGATATATAATCAATATATATATTGATATTTTTATGATATTGTTGTCTAGTTAAGGGAGCGTTTGGTTTATCTTTAAAATGATAATTTTGAAAACTAAAATTCGCATTTCAATCTTTTAAACAAGTTTATGTTGCGTCAAACTTTTACGAAATGGAAGATATATAATCTAATATATATCTAGCCTTATTTCGAAATGAATTATGATATCATACCCTTTTGATATTGTACATTCTAAACAAGTTTAAAAAAAAATCAAAATAAAAGGAACATCATGAAACTACTTCATTAAATATTTTTTTGTGTCGAAGTAGAATTTCGTTCCACATATATTGCATATAATTATATATATACATATATATATATAAACAATATATGCATGATGGTTGTTTATATTTTAATTCTATTCTTGTTGTTATTTTGTTTAGGTGAAAATGCCTAAGACCACGGTTGGTGATGTATCCAAAACCAAACAATACATTCCAAATGTTTCTTCTACTCCCGGCATGTCTCCTTCAGTTGCATGTTTCTATCGTCCCATTGAAAATAGAAACATTCACGAAGGACGAATTGTCGATCCATCTTTTTATGAAAATGATCAAACCGAACGAATGTTCACCAATATTCGTTTTGAATGTCTTTTCCAAATCAACAAACCAATCATCCCCCGTTTTATCCTCGACTTCTATAGCCAAGTGACGGTGCAAACCGATCCCTATGGTCATCTCCTTATTTCCTTCATGATTCAAAATCAATTCATCACTCTATCTCTTGCTCAATTTGGGCAAATTCTTAGAATCCCATTCAACGGCCAAGCCGTTTTCTCAAATGAATGGGATCTTTCCACTCTTGAAATAAATCATCCTCAGGATGGCCCCTACTATTCTGAGATTCCTAGTCCTGAAGACATTCGTCGAATGCTCGAACTAGAACGTCGTACGACTAGTCGAGTAATCAAGTCGAAGAATGTCGATATTCATGCCAATCAAATCCTCCTCAAAGAGCTAAGCCAAGATATGAAGAAGTGGGAAGAAATCATCCGAGAGAATGCGTTTGGTACTGGTGGTCACCGTGATCATGTCACAGCGAGCATTGCCCACATGCTTTATTGTGTTATTGCTGAAGAGCAATACAACTTGGCTTATCTTTTTATTCATCGAATCATGTCCGCCAAAAATACCACAAATGCCAATCTTCCTTACGGTATGTTTCTCACACGACTTTACCGTTATGTGATGGAACATTACCCACATCTTCAAAGAGACTACTACGTTCATATCCTTCCTACTTTGAACCAACTTACTCGTGTTCGTACTCGTCGTCCTCATAGTGACAAAGGAAAATCTCGTGTTCCTTTGTACTCTAGGGGTCGTGGTTCTACATCTCATCGTGATGACGATGATGATGAGGAGGAAGACACCTCACGTGTTAGTACTCCATCCCCCACAACCATTGTGGAAGAACTTTCCGATCTTGATGATACCGAATATCAAATTCCTCTTCCTCATGAACGTACCGATGAGCTTCTATTCACTCGTCAAACGTCTATCATCAATCGTCAACAACAAATGCACGAAGAACTTCGAGGGGGATTCAAATCCATTGGGAAGATGTTTAGGAAGATGGTTGGAAAGAAGAAGAAGTAGAACATTTTGATGTATTGCTACTTATTATGTGTTTTTAATTTGACATTTGTATGATTTGCTACTTGTCAGACTTACTCGGGAATACTTGTGTTAGCTCTTGTTCATCTCTTGAATAATTTTTAGTCTTTGAACAATTATCATGCTATGCTATGCCTCTTTTCTAATATGGATTATAATATGATTATTTACATGCAAAATTTGGTTATATATATATATTTATATATCATCATTCCTAGTGTATATGCTTCTAATAGAGCTTGCTGGAAAAACAAACTTGAAAAATGGCCAAATTCTGCAAATTTTGGGTTTCTGGTCGTCTGGGAAAACACCAAATGGGCGGCCCCCTTAATTCCCTAGGCGGTCCCCTTAATGATTAAGGGGGCCGGCATACAATTAAGGGGACCGGCCATCTGGAACTGGGTTTACTGTATTCTTTTGCATCATGTGAATCCTTTCTCTAGTTTCAGCTACCATTTCCCATTTTGACCCAACTGATTTTAGAATCTTTTTCCACCATTTCAAACATTTACCTAAATTATCCACTTCCATACTATAAATTCCCTCCATTATCACCATTTTTCATCACATCATTCATCATATCATCATGACTCCTCCAAGTACCTCAAACTCCAAAACCTCCAAGAAACAAAAACTTGTGGTCATCCCACCAAAACAACTCTTCATTGACTTAACAAATGAAGACAACAAAACACCATCACCTCCACCCAAATGCTCATCCCCAAGTGCACCCAATGCACCATCTAAAACACCTTCCACTCATGGAACTTCTTCATCATCCATACCCTCAACCTCATCAATCAATGACTACATCCACTTACACTTGTCACCACAAGTATCATCACCACCTCCTACACAAGAACCCATGTCTACTCATCTTACCATCTCACTTTCACCAACAACACCACTTGATGCTCATCTCTCATCACCACAAATTTCACCACCATTTTTTACCAATCCCATACCTTGGAGGATGCTTGAATCACATGGTGATTCTTGCCTTTGTTGTATCCACAACCGCACGGTCATCTTTGGCCTTAGAGATGAAATTCAATATATGTTTTCATATATTGAATATTTGCTTACCAACCCACCACCACCACCAACTCCACCATCCTCTCCAATAATCCCTCCACCACAATTCTCACCCCTTACTCCACCATCACCATCATGCTCTCCAAATTAAGCATATGACATGCTTAATAAATAAAGCCTTTACCCTCCATTTTGCTTGCAAGCTCTATGAAGTCTATGTACCCTTTGCATGATGATGTATTTCTATTGATGTTAGCTTATGTAATTGCTAATATCTTGTACTTTTCTTTATTTGTACTTGCATTGTTGTGTCTTGACACAACAATTGTTCTAATATGAATGTTTCTTTCTTTCCTTATTACATTATATTTGTGTGCATGTCTATACTTGTGCTTCTAATATTTTTGTTTTGCAAGCATTCCATAGCTCGTTCTCTTGGTGCCCCCAAACGAGGGGGAGTACACATCAAGGGGGAGTTTCTACCCGTCAAAATTTTCACGAATGAAAACTTGTCGGCTTAACCTTTTTGATGTAACAAAAAGGGGGAGAAGTACATATAAACTCACTAAAATACTTGTTTAAAAACTAATTTTTGAGATAATGAGTTTAAGTTTTGTAATCATCAAAAAGGGGGAGATTGTTGATATAAATAATGTTTGTGAATGTTATTAATATTTTTCAATAAACCTATGTTTTGATAATCACAAAACTTAAATCAAATTAATTCAAGAATAAGGCATAAACAAGTATTTGGTGACAAATATTTACTTCTACATCTTATATCACTTAAGGTATGCATAAACTTAGTAACTTATGCATTACATGATCAAAGGAAATTTTATATTAATACATAACATTATATAAAATGATTTTAACATTTTATATATATTTGTAAATCATTTTTGGTGAAGCTTTATTAAACCACAAAAATATGATTTCAAATTTCCAACCAAAAAGGGCAAATTTTATCCAGAGAATCTTTTCAAACGTTCAGGAGGGCGGCCCCCTTAATTTTACCAGGCGGCCCCCTTAATCATTAAGGGGACCGGCCTATAATTAAGGGGACCGACCACGCTCTCGAACAGTAAAATCTGGCCCTTTAAATACTGGATCATTTTGCACATTTTCCTTACCTTTTTGCACTATAAACTTTCTGATCCAATCCTCTTCTCTAGATCTAAAATCCTTTGATCATATATTTCATAAGTCTTTGTTTCCAAGTGATCCAAAGCTTCATCCATTCAAGTGCAAGAAGAAGAACACTTCTCTACATCCATCTTATTGTAGTGGTGTTGTGTATAGCTAGTTTCATATAGTATTAGTGATAGCTATTTGTGAAGGTGTTGTGAATACTTGTTGATTGTAGAATCTTGGTGTGTTGTAAACTAGTTTAGTAGTAGTGACTTAGTTGTGCATAGAAGAAGGTGTGAAGATTGACTAGGTGTGAAGTCTTGAAGAAGGTGTGAAGGTGTGATTAAGGTGTGAAGTTCACGTGGTGTGATATTTGGTGTGAGATTGGTTCTAGCTACGATTAGAACTCGACATTTAGCTTAGTGTCGTTAACTTGTGTAAGCCAAGGTGTGTAAGGTTTCTCCACCATAAGGAGTTTGTTGACATAGTGAAGAAAACTCTCGAGTGTGGTACTCGGGGAGTGGAGTAGGGCAAGGAAGGTGTCCTTGTAGCCGAACCACTATAAATTCGCGTGTTGTGGTTTGATCTTTCTAACTCTATCCTTTCTTCATTATATTTCAATACTTTCAATATTAGTTTAGACTTGCTCATATTGGTTGCTACTTGAATTCACTTAAGATCGAATCGAAAATTTTTATAACCAACAAAATATTTTGGAAATAAATTTAAAAGGATGTAAAACTATTCAACCCCCCCCTTCTAGTTTTCCACACCCACAAAAAGGCGGTAACATTTGTTTCATTTCCCGCCACGCTTACCGCTGATGATATTTAGTCTAGTACCCACGGCTACGCGCCGCGCACACTAGACTGGGGGGACATGATGACGTATAGCCTATATCTGGGCCGCAAGCCCAAATGATAGACATTACTCACACCTAAGCCCATCACGAATGGGCTACCATGACAATGGTATGGGCCGCAGTATTAACTCTTTGGGCTCATAAAGCCCAAAGGCCTAACCAAACCCACCGGGTACACAATAAGAATTATCTATTCAAGGAATAGATATCCTTACCTCGGATAAGCACCACGCGTGCGAAGAGTAAGGAGCAAGAAACACGCTTTCTTAGCCCTATATATAGAATCACACGATTCTCATTCAAGGTACGATTTACACAATCCCTAACTCTTCAACTAAACCCTATCGATTACTTACTCTCACGCCGGAGTCTAATCGGGGGAGACAATCCCTCGATAAGCCTAACGGTGTTGTTTTATTTTCTTAGTGCACAGGTAACAAAGTGCTAAGAAGCGAATTGATATAAGAGCAAAAGCCCAATAACCAGGTACGCCCAACTTTTGTATCAACAATGTGGATGTCCATATAGTCCATAAGAGGCCCACGACCCAGTTAACTATTAGGGTTTTTACCCTAATGTTTATCTTATATATAGCACATGTATCTTTGACATTATAGATTAATTGAAGATTACTTTCATTCTCTCAATTCTTGTTCACAACACGTTATCAGCACGCTCTAAAAGGTATCGAGCACGCTAGGTCTAACAGAAAATTCCAAAGCCACCGTCAAAATTGAGGTAACAATTTATAAACCCATTACGTAGTATTTGATTATATGTTGATCTATGCGACTAATTTATTTATTGTTTACTCCGCATTATTTATTTATGGGTCCAAACACCCATCGATCTGAATTGATTTGTCACCGTATGTTTGGTCCTTTGAAAACAAAATTAAGTACATGTAAATAATATTATACATGTTAGTACATGTTTCCAGATTTTCTAAAAAAAAAAAAAACAAAAAATGTAATACTAATGTACTGTTTAACAAGTTTATATGTTACAATTAAACATGTGGATCTCACAAAACGATTCTACCTTTTGTATATATCAACTGATTTGAATGTTGTATGCATTTACATGAGTATATATATTAAAGTTTTATAAACCTCTAGATTAACACTAAAGGGTTCATAGTTTGGTCTCTTGATTTCAAGTGCTAATTAAAACCTTTGTTTGTCTTGAAAGACCCTAATATATTAATTCAAGTATATGGTTGTTAATAATATTCGATTATGTTAACTTTGGAAAACATGTCACAGACTAAATATATACACAAATATATTTTTTTCTTTTCTTAGAATTGTCTTGCAGTATGTGACGTGATTTTAGTTTCAAGGAACAACCCTAAAAGGTGCTTAAAAAATACAACATATTAACAATTGATGCTATATGTGTCTTCTATTACAATTATATGTTTGGACAAAAGAAAAGGTTATTCATTATGTTTTTACTATGTATTATATACTTCGTATAAGGATTAAAGTTCATATAAAGGTTGTGTAGTGTAACTCTGCAACTAGATTAACCACTTCCACGATGCTAGCAATATAATTCTTGTTAACCATAACACATGAAATTCTTGATCATTCTATGTAATACTTTTATAATATTTACAACGCCCAAGTTAAACTGGTTCACTACGAATATTTACTATATGTTGTTCTAATTTGTTATATAATTTATATGTGTGTTTAAATTGAATCTATATCTTATAGTAAGCAAGTGATTAATATATGGCTCATAAATCGTGGCATGCTGCTATTTGCTAAATCTTAACACTTTAAATAAAACATGTAAAGATAGAAAGAATATCGGGCAATGAGAGTTGAGAAACACGATGCCATGGGTAAAACCATTAATTTGTTGCATAATTGAAACTTAACTATTATGACTTTATTGTAGCATTATCTATTTATGTCAATATATGTTTCACACATGCGAATAATAATTTTTCTTCCAAGCATTACATAATTTGTTGATGCAAAAGACGTACTAGATACTGATCTTGATAATACATATGCATGCGGTATATGTGTTTCTGAAAATTGTTTACACTATTTGTTTACGAGTTTAAATGTGTGCAGACATGTTATGTTGAACTCGCACCGTCTTTATTCACGTATATCACCTCTAGTTCAACTAGATGAAAAGGATATTTTTGTTTGTAGTATATGTTGGTTACTTTTACGGTTTGCCACTTTGGCATGGTTAAGTTTTTTTTACACGGTATTGTTTATCTTCTACTAATATTACATGTTTTATCAAAGTGGCTTATGAACTTAAATTTGCTTTAGTTTATTTGTTTAAAAACTAAAAATAAAATAAAAAATAAGCATCTAGTATCTTTGATATGAATCTAAACGACATATAGTCGGCCTATACTTATGTGCTAATTGAATTTTTTTATTATGTGAGTTTATTTCGTGTACTCTACTAGAAGTGATTACGTTTTGAAGTTTGAATGCTAAAACTAGACATATGAAAATAGTTAAGGAGGCATGATTAACGAAGTAGATAATACAACTAGTAGAACAAAGGCAAATATACTTCTTAACATTTGTTATAAGTAAATCCATCTACAGTTGTTATTTTTAAAATCGGCCTTTAGTCATGTTATTGCTTCTTGGTGACATATTTTAAGTGTGTGAATATGCATGCAATATGTGCTCTATTAAGCTTCGTTACAACTTTGATATTGTGTTTGAGATTGATTATTCGCTGCATAATGGTTGGTATATCTTGTTTGAATTGTATCTATTTTGTTTGATACATAATTTGCTTCATTTGCGGGTATTTTATTAGCATAAATTGTGCTTTATTATTTGATAATGTTATAGAATAATATGAATATTATATTAAACTATATGAAACATATAAAAGAGTTTATATATGTTTGATTGGAGAAATTTAACTTTTAATGTGACGGATGTGCTAATTTCTACATATTATTCGATTTTTTGAATAAAGTTAAGTGCAACTGGAGCATATGTGGTCATAAACCACACGTTTATGAGCCAAGATTTCACATAAAGTTATGTGCACCACATGGTCATAAATCAAAATTTATGAGCCAAGATTATTTTATTTAGTGGCATGACCGGTTGGACCATCCCGAGTCAATGATGATGCGAAATGTATAGAAGAATCATGGGTTTCTTCAAAGATAAATTTGATTGTTCTCAATGGAATGGAATGTAATTGTTCATATATCACCACTATATAAGTAAGGACTTTGTCCTATAAGTTATAGCTTTTTGGAAAGAATATAAAGGGGATGTATGTAGGCCTATACATCTGCCATGTGGATCATTTTGAGTTTTAAAATTGATGCATCGTCAAAATGATCATTAAATATGCAACTTAAAGTTAGCGTAATTAGTGGCTCGGCTTATAAAATGCGAGCACGGTTTTCCAAATTATATTATTGAGAATGGTGGTGAATACTTCCAAGTATTGAGAGATTATTAGAATAAGTGTTGAACATAAAAGTAGCTCATGTTCATACGCGAATTGCTTTTGTTGAAACGTTACAAACGTCTTCAGTTGATTGCAAAGCCAATAATATTATGAGAACAAAACTTTTAGTTTATGGGGCATGTTATGACATATGAATTCGCATCTTGCCAACAGTCTATAATGAATCCTCCCCGTTAGAATGATTTTGGTCACAAACTATATTTCCCATGTGAGATTTTGTAATTGTGTGATATATTGTAAATCCACCACAACACACAAAAATTGGATGTTTAAATTGATAATTCATTCAGGGGGAGAGTATGATTAGCGAGAAATATGGAATGAATTATGATATAAATGTTGATCCTCACACTAATGAATATGAACTTAAAGTTCAAGGGACAAATAACATTTCAGATCTAGTAATTGCCAGCATGATTGTGATATTAAATAAGTGACTGGATAATATAAATGCTGCTAATGCTCCAATTAAAATATATGTCCCAAAGGTACAACCAACAATGGTAGTAAGTCTATGGTACGGCTGCAGCGTGATAGACAAATCGATTCCAAATAAAAGTCCTCGAATGATTAGATAAAATGGAGCAAGAAAATAAAGATGGTCAAATCGAGGTAATAAGACCCCATAATAGTCAAGAGACACTAGACATGAAGGTTATTGAAAAACCCCGGGTACATGAAAAACTATGAGATCTCAATAAACGATATTTAATGTCTAGTAATGTGTGGAATCGAAAAGTAATGAATCGATGTCGATAGTACTATTGTATATGATAATGGGCATGGTAATAATTATGAAAATATAAAAGATAGCACTATAATCATGGTGAGGATCATGGAAGCAATACCTGCAGGAAGTGCAGATATATAAGTGAATGGCCAAAAGAAGTAAAGACGCAAAGAGCTAATGAAAGATTAAAATCTCTTGTGAAGAGATATGGTTAATGGGACTTGAAGTCTGTATATATGAATGTGTAAAATTATTGGATATGCGTTGATCTTTATGAGAAAGTGAAATTAAAGTATTGAAATTTTGGCATAACTAATGGCACGCAATACTTTCGTAAAGATATATAAGGAGATATGTTCTCATGTGGTGGATCCAATAATGTAAATAATATTTATAAGTCTGGCAATGTAATAAGTAATCGATATGAGTCTAAAAGTTAATTAATAGAGCTCATGTGTTATTGACTTTTCATCATAGCATATAAAATGCATGGAGCATGCTAGCGATATTTAGAGCATATAAGAAAAGTTCTCGAGAAACTACTTGATTGTATTGAATTAATCATGTCTTTGGCAAATATGTTATAATCGCCTTAGTGTATAGTATTGTGCCAAATAAAGAATTTTGTTAGCCCATGAAACTTTATAAAGAGATCTAGATGTGAATATGTTTTAATTTTCATACAATTTGATTTTATGATTGTAAAGGCGATTGAATGCATAGAAGTTGAACTTGAAACAAAAAGATGGAGCTTGTTTTAGCTTATGAATTGAACATCTCAAAGATGTAATTATTATACATCATGAAAGCTAAAGAAAGATGCTACATATCTTTATACGGATAAATGACACTCATGTTTATGAGGTCGCATGATGAAGAAAGACTCCTTGATTTTTAAAGATGATGATCACAATATCGAATTAAATGTGTCATACTAAAATATGTATATGTGAATTGCACGGATGTACTTGTATGAGATGTATGACGTATCTTAATCCTTTAAATGGATATGAAAATAACATGTAGAGAATATTTATTCACGTGATTCTATCAAGACACTTGAATGTGCATTTCACTCAATGAGATTAAGTGATGTGATCATCAAGGGGAGAGAAGATACGCGTTGCACTCTTTTTCCCTTGACCATGGTTTTGTCCTCATAGGGTTTTCCGGCAAGGTTTTTAATGAGGCAACATCCCCGAGCGTATAAAGGATTTATGTATTTTTTTTCCTTCACTAGAATTTTGTCCCACAGGGTTTTATCTAGTAAGGTTTTAACGAGGCATAATCCTCAAATGGAGTAAAACAAATATTTCGGTATCTTCAAGGTACAAATGATATGGGTTTATATTTCACTAACCCATCAAATACAAGTCTAGTTGGTTTTGCAGATGCAGGATATATGTCTGATCCTCATAATGGTTGATCTCAAACTATATACGTATTTATATGTGGAGGAACTACAACTTCATGGCGTTAAGTTAAGCAGACGATCTCATCGAGTTCATCCAACCATGCAGAAATTCTAGCGATACATGAAGCAAGTCGAAAATGTGTTTAGCTTAGAAGTATGATACAATACGTATGTAGATCATGTGGTAACTCTTCAGAGAAGGAGGAACCAACAGTTTTGCATGAAGATAATATAACATACATTGCTTAATTCAAGGAAGGTTATATCAAAGGCGTCAAATATTATTGTTCAACAAGTTCATTCAAGTGACAATTTGGCGGATCTAATTACCAAGGCGCTTCTACATCAACATTTAGGACATTGAACAACAACATTGGAATGCACCTACTCGAAGAGCTCAAGTGATGTAGTCATCAGAGGGAGATAATACGCGCTGCACTCTTTTTCCCTTAGTCATGGTTTTGTCCCACTGGGTTTTCCTGACAAGGTTTTTAATGAGGCAGCATTTTCTAAGCGTATTAACAATATGGACATCCAAGAGGGAGTGTTATGAATAATTATATGTGGATGTCCATATAGTCCATAAGAGGCCCACGGCCCAGTTAGCTATTAGGGTTTTTACCCTAATGTTTATCTTATATATAGCACATGTATCTTTGACATTATAGATTAATTGAAGATTACTTTCATTCTCTCAATTCTTGTCCACAACAAAAAATTATTTTTAATCATTAGTTAGCTAGATAATAGTAATACTGTCATTCTAAAAGAAACGTAAACCATGTGTAATGTGGTTAACACCATTATTCTAAAAGAGCATTATGCTCGGTTCTCAATTTTTTTAAAAGAAAAGTATAAGGAATATTTTACTTTAAAATCAACAAAATCAGCCTTCTTTTTTAGTCATTTTACAACTTAAGTAATACCGGAAAATTTCACTTTATTTTCTTTCATTTCATACCTCAATACTCGAGAACACTCTGTTAGTGTTCTCAAGTATCACTAGAAGAAAGAAAGTAAAACAAATGGAGTAAAACAAAAAGATTGTGATTTCGAGTATCACTTAAAAAGAAAAAGAAAAGAAGAAAGACCGAAAAAAGAAAGATGGTTTGCTGACTTTTAAGTAAAATGTTTCCTTCCAAAACTGGACTGAAAACTTGACAGGGTTTGAGCTCGGCTCGAAATTTATAAGATAGACTTGAGTTTGGTTTGATAGCTTGACGAGTTTTAATCATCCAGGCTTGAGCTCGACTCGAATAAGGCCCGAGCTCGGCTTGAAAAGCTTGATTTTATATAATAACATTAAATTTGATAGCCAAACTCATCAATAAATTCAAGAAAATACGTAATGAACTCAAAAGCAAATAACTTAACAAAATATTCGAAAGAATTAGGGTTTAAAACCTGCTAATTTTTTACGGTATAGTAAATATGACCTATCTAATATCCACCTCATTTAAATACATTTAAAATAATTTCCAGGTTATTGAATTTTTTCCACCTCATTTTCTAAACTTTTTTTTTACTAAACTTTTTTTTTTTTTTTTTTTTTTTTTTTTTTTTCATTTTCATTTTACTTAACTCCCCCTATACATGCCTAGATCTAAAGACCTATGTACCAAAAAAAAAGAAAAAAAAAGCATAACCCATTCAAAATTTGTGTACTAAAAACCTGTGAACTGGTGTCATCTTCTTCCTCATCTGATGATCGTGGTGGTGGTATTGAATTAGGTTGAATTTCTTTGGCCATTGTTAGTATGTTGGTAATTAGGGCAGGTGCTTTGTTTCGTTTCCGAATCAAGATCAATGATGTGTTAGCTGTATAGATCTTAAATTATCGTTTGTCTTGAAATGAATAAATCCTGAGATCTTGTTTCTTGTTTTGGTTGTTTAGTTTTCGGTGGTTTTGGTTTTCAAGGTTATGAATCTCAGTTACTTCTTTTATTGTTTAGTCAAATGAATGAGTAGTTGTTTTTAGTCAAAAACAGATTCATTTGTTCAAAAAAGTCAAAGAAAGATCCACAGGTAACCGGATGGTGATTGCTTGTGTTTTGATGTCGCCGAAATCTGCTTCTGTCCCGCCAGAATCTGCTGGTGGCGCCGGTGAAGACAAGTTTAATCAAATCACTGGAAAATTGAGTTAGCCGGAAAATATGAAGATCGCCGGAAAATTATCGCAGAAGATGGTGGTTGTCAGAGAATATGTAGTGGTGATGACATAAGCTTATGCCATATAAGCTAACACCTAAGCATAAAAAAATGAAAATAAATTGCCAAATAAGCTTGGTTACCGGTTTACCAGGTAGCCCTATATCGTCAAAAAATTAGCAGGTTCTAATGACTATAATATTGGCAATCATAAAAATTCGTTACCTAACTCTGTAAAGTAGTGAAAGTACGTCGCTAATTTATGGACATAAACTAAAAGGAATGAAAATTTAAAGGTAAAAAAACAAAGTATATATAGAAACCTAAAAAGCAAGTAAAAAAAGGGCTCACAGAAGAAATAAAAACCCCCAAATTCCATTTCTCTTTTTCTCTCTCTCACTTCACTCCATCGATTCAATTCCAATTAAATCAATAAAATCAATCAGGTATATATAAATATAACCAACCAACTAACTAACTAATTAACCAATTCAATTAATCCTATTTATATGCGCAATTAATTATTATACACGTCATCACTCGATTTAATTGTGCGTCTTTGATTCGTTTATTTTACGCTGTATATATCTGATTCAATTTGTTTTTAATTAGATCGTGTGTGTTTTGGAGCCCTAATTAGGGTTCTGATTGGTTAATTAGGGTTTGGAGGTGTGGAATTTGGGGATTTTGACCTAATTAGGGTTTATAGATAAGCGGTTTCCATTAGAATTAGGGTTTATGTGAGTTGTTGATTGATTTTAGGATTTAATTGATTATTATGAATTTGTTGGTTGAATCTGATTGTTATGGAGTAGGTTAGGTTGGATATGAGTCTAGGCGAGGCGAGTCGAACGCTGTTTGAATGTAAGCGGTTAAGCAGTTTCGATGTTGCAAGTGTTATATGGAAAGTATGTTGATTGTATTGTGCTATTTGGTTTGTTTAGGATTGGATTGATTATGATTTTGTTTTTTGAATCTGCTTGTTATTGAATAGGTTAGGTTAGATATGAGTATTAGGGGGTGTTTGTTTAAGATTATGGTTGTGTTTGGCAAGGGCTTATAGGGGCTTGGGCTTTTAAAATAAGTCGGCTAATAAAATAAGTCTCGTTTTTCAGGGGCTTATGAAAGGGCTTATAAAATAAGCCGGCTAAAAACTTTAGCCCGGGGCTTTTGAAGAATAAATTACTTATTTACCCACAAAATATCTAACATATACAAAAACTCATTTAATTATGTCCTTTTTAGTAATTTTGCAATAATAAGCCCCAGCCGATTTGCCAAACAAGTTTATAAAAATACAAATTTTAATTTCGGATTATAATATAAGCCCCAGCCCGAGCCCCAACCCATTTCGCCAAACATACCCTATATGCTGGCTTATGACCTTATTTGGTTTCGCCTTATATTACATAAGCCCCAATATTTTGGCTTATTTTGACTTTTGGGCTTATATAAGCTTATTATATCATAATAAAATTATATAAGCGCATAAGTTTTGAAATAAGCCACAAAATTGAGGCTTATGTAATATCATCCGAAATTAAATAAGCTCATAAGCCCACAAATAAGCTTAAACAAACACCCCCCATAGAACAGGCTAGGTTAGATATGAGTATTAGAGGTGTAAATGAGTCTATGCGAGTGAATTAGAAAATTCGAGCTCGTGTGAGTATTAGTTTTCGTACAAGGACTTTAGGAAATAGTGTTTTTTTGCTTATTTTGTTAAAAAAGGGCCGAAAAAAGTATTTTATACAAAGTTTTGAATTTTGTTGATATTTAAATGAGTTTTAGGTTAGATATGAATATTAGGGGTGTAAGTTAATCGACTCTATTATGTATCAATAGAGGTTTATATTACTCGATTGACTTGATGGGCTTGCATAGTATGATAGGTATGTAAGTATGCATATAAGTAAGGTAAAAATGGAATAATACACTAGCTCGAATAGTCTTACGAGCCTTAAGAGCCCAGTATTTTATGAGTCAATCTCAATTAGCTCAAGAGCTGTCTTGTCTCGTTTACACCACTAGATATGATGGTAAAGAAGTAATTCACTGGCATCTCAAATAAGCCTTTTGAAATAACTTAATTAGCATGTCCAAAAATGCTTAGTTTTTTTATGAAGTAAGGAGATGAGTAGAAGTAGTTTGGTGATCCGAACACTCTAAGTTGCTTATCTTTTAAAAATATACGTAGATACACCAAAAAAATATGCATTCCTAGACACCCTCTATGTCTCATTAAATTTCAACAATTGTTTGACAATACTGTCATCAAAACTGTCGGCTAATTATCAATTAGAAAAGCATGAGTACGAGTTTTTTGACATTTTGTTGTTTTTGTTTGTATGCTGAATCGATTGTTAGCGTCATAAGTAATTGTGTTATCCGATCATGGCTTGCAATATTGTTCCCATAAATGATTAACAAAGTTCAAACGGTTGAACCTTTTTTGCGTCTCACTCACATAATTAGTTTACTGCGTTGCTTCTTACTAACCACATTAATATTATTGATTCCTGTTTCAGAGCTGTAAGCTGGTGTAACACCGTCATAAAAAATGAACGAAAGAAAAACGATCGACTTGGATCAAGGATGGGACTTCATGCAGAAAGGGATATTAAAGTTGAAGAATATCCTAGAAGGCCTTCCCGAGCCACAGTTCAGCTCAGAGGACTACATGATGCTCTACACGTATTATTTTTCATTTCATTGTTGGTTTGATCGACTCTGTGCTTTATTAATTATATATTTTCTAACTCTTTGAACTTCGTTTCAGGACCATCTACAACATGTGCACACAGAAACCGCCGCATGACTACTCTCAGCAGTTGTATGACAAGTATCGTGAGTCTTTTGAAGAGTACATTACGTCAACGGTAAACTTTATATCCTTTAATAACATTCTTATCTGCTATGCTGATGCATCTTATGTTGATTGTATAAATGTTTTTTGCCGGATATTTGTTTATCCTGTAACGTTTATCTCCTTGACATTGTTGAAGATAAATTTTCTGTAGTTGTGCTCTGTCAATTTTTATTTTATTTATTTATTTATTTATTTATTTTATTTTTGTTTTCTGGTTTTGTTATTCAAGTGAATATTGTCATGAAGCAACAATTTTGCTCTAAGCCTGTAAACCTGTTGTAAGCCCCTTAAAAGGAGTGTTTGAACAATGACAGTTCTCTGCAAAAGTAGGGTTGTAAGAGTTGGTCGTAGTGTTGGTACTTTCACAGTTTTGTTGATCTATTGTCTATTACGTAGTTTGCTGTATGATAAACTTTGTCTGAGGGTTGCGACTTGGAAGGAAAGCCTAATGATTGTTCGCCTTCAGTCACCCAAAAAACTGGAAATACTTGATAAAAATTGTTAAAACAATTATTCTTCTTGCTATAAAAATCTTTGATCTATTTCTTTGCTAATGGGGATGACCAGATGATCTAGTTCCAAACTTATGCCTGTGCTTCTTTATGCATGTTATCAGGGAGAATCAGAGCTTATATCTTATAATGTACTGAATACTTTAATAGCCGCAGAACCTATTTCTTCATTTGTTTGGAGTGTCATTATCATTATGCATACTTAGAGTTTTGTTAAAATCTCACTGACTTTAAAGCATGAAATGTATCTCTGTTTCATATACCACAATGGTTTTGTTGGCTTATGTTCATTTAAATGGTTAATTGTTTTATCAGTGTATGATGTTGGTTTTAATCTGTGTTGCCATGTTATGTTTGTTTAAATGGTACTTTCTTCTATACAGGTCTTACCTTCTTTAAGAGAGAAGCATGACGAGTTCATGCTCAGGGAGCTTGTGAGAAGGTGGTCCAATCATAAAGTCATGGTTCGGTGGCTTTCCCGATTCTTTCATTATCTCGATCGCTATTTCATAGCTCGACGATCTCTTCCACCACTGAATGAAGTTGGACTTGCCTGTTTCCGTGATCTGGTAGTTTATAATTGCATATCTAAGCTTTTGGTCTAGTCATTTAAATAAAGACGTGTCTATGTTACCTATAATACTTCGAAGTTAAATCAAGACTGTGAAAGGAGACATTTATATTACTGGCTATGCTGGGGCACTACTATAGTACTATGTAAAGGATAATGATAATTTATTGAAATGACATTGAATTTTATATTATTGGCTATGCTGGGGCACTACTATAGTACTGTGTAAAGGATAATGATAATTTGTTGAAATAACATCGAATAAAAAGTTGTTTCTTCAAGAACTCGAATTTTATCTTCAACGTCAGGCATAACGACCAAATAAGGACATGTGCATCATCTCAACGACTAATTTGACTTGATTCTTTCTATTTTGTCTTTTAATTTAATCTTTCTGTGTTGATTTACTCTCGGATATGCTTGTTAGGTGTACCAAGAGGTGAACGGGAAAGTAAGAGATGCTGTAATATCTCTGGTATGTTCTATTTCATTGTTTTCTTTACAATCTTCCTTGTTTTACTTCACTATCGAGATTTTTATTCTATGATTCTTAATTAGATTGATCAAGAGCGTGAGGGAGAGCAGATTGACCGAGCTTTGCTTAAGAACGTTCTAGATATATTCGTTGAAATAGGAATGGGTCAGATGGAATACTATGAGAATGATTTTGAAGCTTCCATGCTCAAAGATACAGCATCATATTATTCACGCAAGGCGTCAAACTGGATTTTAGAAGATTCTTGTCCAGATTATATGCTCAAAGTAAACTACTAATACTCTTATAGATCTTGAAAATGAACCTATTCTGTGAAAATATTATTTTGTTTAATTTAAGGATCTTTTTGTCTCTAATTTAAGGATCTTTTTGTCTCGAATTTCAGGCAGAAGAGTGCTTGAAAAGGGAAAAGGACAGAGTCAATCATTATCTTCATTCCAGCAGTGAGCCTAAACTGCTCGAGGTATACCTTCAACTTCATCATCACTTGATTTAAATCGGTAGAGAAATAACACCTCATTTATGTTTCAAATATTGCGGTAATATAATTTCTGATCTTTTACATTTGGTGCATGTAGAGAGTTCAACATGAGTTGTTGACTGTTTATGCTACTCAATTGCTTGAGAAAGAGCACTCTGGCTGTCATGCATTGCTCAGGGATGACAAGGTATGCACTGAAAAGTTAGACCCATATAAATATAAAAGTAGTTAGATCAGTTTTGTGACCATGGTCATTTGCTTTTTTTGTCTCTCTAATATTTTCTTCTTGTTTAGGTCGATGACTTATCAAGGATGTATAGGCTCTTTTCAAAGATACCTAAGGGTCTGGATCCTGTATCTAGCATGTTTAAGCAGGTTGGTTATATGCTGGATGTAACTGTTTTTTATTTCATTTTTTTATGTTTATAATTTCGTTTCAATCTCATTTCTTATGTATCTGTATTTTACAGCACGTCACAGCTGAAGGCACGACATTGGTGAAACAGGCAGAAGATGCAGCAAGTAACAAGAAGGTATGTACATACTTAATTGAGAATGTTTTAAAACATACCGATGGCTTTTTTTCATCTGATCAATGTATTCAAAATATTAAGCTGTTATGTACTTCCTTACAGGCTGAAAAGAGAGACGTGGTTGGGTTGCAGGAACAGGTAGCCATGATAACATGAAATTGACATAACTATGTAATTTATGTATCATCACTTCATCAGAAACTTACTTGTGTACTGGTCTCCAGGTTTTTGTTAGAAAAGTGATTGAGCTTCATGACAAGTACCTTGCATATGTAAATGACTGTTTCAATAACCATACCCTCTTCCATAAGGTTTGTATAGTAGCTTCACTGATAAATCATCAATGTGATGACATTGTAGTCATTTTATTCTTACTGTTTTCTCTTTTAAATGATCCTCTAGGCACTTAAAGAAGCTTTTGAAATATTCTGCAACAAAGGTGTTGCTGGAAGTTCAAGCGCAGAGTTACTTGCCACATTTTGTGATAATATTCTTAAGAAGGGTGGGAGTGAGAAACTGAGCGATGAGGCCATCGAGGACACACTTGAGAAGGTATGTTTGTTGTTGTAGATGTCATCCTCTATATGTGTCGGTAAGACAGGGAATGAGATTTGAGTTGACTTATTTGCAGGTTGTAAAGCTGCTTGCCTACATAAGTGATAAAGATCTGTTTGCTGAGTTTTACAGGTAAAGTTTTTTTGTTAGACATGGTGTGGTAAAATCTTTTTTGCTTTCATTTCTGACGATAGATTTAACTTGCAGGAAAAAACTTGCTCGTCGGCTTTTGTTTGACAAGAGTGCTAATGATGAGCACGAGAGAAGTATTCTGACTAAGCTGAAGCAACAGTGTGGTGGTCAATTTACATCAAAAATGGAGGGGATGGTAAGTATGCAGAAGTGAATAGTCAAATTCATACTTACAATTAGCTTTTGAATTAAAGTGTTTATTGAGGTTTTGGCCATTAAAACTTCTTCACCCTGTGCGAATTTCTGCCCATATAACCTGTTTCTTTCTTTTAACCGTTAAGAGATAAAACATAACCCAATCTAATTCATGTATGATTAAATATGTTTGGATTGCCACTATCTTATAAAATTGTAACTCACCTTTTTATGACTTTTCAGGTTACAGATTTAACTCTGGCGAAGGAAAACCAATCCCACTTCGAGGAGTATTTGAGCAATAATCCAAACGTTAGTCCTGGGATTGACTTGACTGTCACTGTGTTGACTACTGGCTTCTGGCCTAGTTACAAATCGTTTGACCTAAATCTGCCAGCAGAGATGGTACAACCATTAACTCCATTTTCATTAGACCGAGTGTTGGTTTATATTGTTCTCTAGAGTGTTTATATTATTATCACTTGTGCTTTAGGTCAAGTGCGTTGAAGTTTTCAGAGAGTTTTATCAAACAAAAACAAAGCACAGAAAACTTACGTGGATATATTCATTGGGTACCTGCAACATAAACGGGAAATTCGATGCCAAAACTATCGAGCTGATTGTGACAACCTACCAGGTATCTCCTATGGAGCTAATTGTGTTTAACTCATGCTTATCAGATAGTTCTTTATCTGTAAACACTTTTGACTAATTACATTTCATAATGCAGGCATCTGCCCTACTTCTTTTCAACTCATCAGACAGATTGAGTTATCAAGAAATTATGACTCAGTTGAACTTGTCAGATGACGATGTTGTTAGGCTACTCCATTCTCTTTCCTGTGCAAAATATAAAATTCTTCTCAAGGAGCCAAATACCAAAACTATCTCTCCTACTGATACCTTCGAATTCAACTCCAAATTTACAGATAAAATGAGGAGGATCAAGGTATACGAGTCTTCTTACTTTTTTATGTTACAGTTTAAAAAGTTGTTTTATTTCTGAATAGACTAAAGGTGGCAAAATAGGCGTGTTGATCAGGTTGTGTAACAAGGTCAAAACGGATTATTTATATGGTACAGGTTGAATTGAGTCGGGTTAGTTGAACGTTAATGTTTCATTTGTTTTGTGTAACAAGGTCAAAATGGATTATTTATATGGTACAGGTTGAATTGAGTCGGGTTGAGTTGAACCTGAATGTTTCACTTGTTTTGTAGTGTCAGATATGATTATAAGTTAATCTACAAGTTTTCATGCAGTAAAGCTAATGTTGTTTTTTTGTTAATCCATTTGATCTGTTAGAAAACCGAATCAATTCGTTAATAAGTAAATGGTTAAAAAATCCCACCTCTGAATTAGAGCAACAAACTATTATATATTGATTTATTTATTCATTGTCTGATGTAAGTTCTTTTTTTCTTTCAAATATTTAGATTCCTCTACCTCCTGTGGATGAGAAGAAAAAGGTAATTGAGGATGTTGACAAGGATAGGCGGTATGCAATTGATGCTTCAATTGTGCGAATCATGAAGAGCAGAAAAGTGCTCGGATATCAGCAGTTGGTTATGGAGTGTGTTGAGCAATTGGGGCGCATGTTTAAGGTGAGTTCTTTTCTTTTTGTTTCTTTTTTTGTTTATAGGTATATGTATTAGACCCAAATGAATTAGGACCCAAATTGGAATTGCATATGATACACTATATCCTATTGGACTTCTTTGATACATGTTTCCCGTGTTCTAAAATCCTTTCTAGACCAAAAAATGAGTACATTTGGTTTGAAAAGTTAAGCAAAGAGTTTATAACCAAAAAAATGGGACGAGTTCTTTCAATGTAAAAAAGGTAAAAAAACATATATCTGATCTTGAATTCATACTCGGAAAAACATTTTAGATGAACTTACATCTCTTATATCATTTTGTTCCAATATTCGGATTTGGATTGTATAAATATTCTTTATGCAATTACAAGATTATTGTTTCACCCTTAACCTAAAATTTTGCTAATCATGAACCACAAACATGTGCAGCCTGATGTAAAAGCAATAAAGAAGAGGATCGAAGATCTGATAACTCGTGATTATCTTGAAAGAGACAAAGAGAACCCTAACTTGTTCCGGTACTTGGCTTAATTCTTGTTATGGTCGATTAAAAAGCTCAAATAGCATGAAATCCATAGTAGACCCGTGGTGCTCGAAGTTTGGCTGAAGCTATGCTTACTCTTGATCTTTGCCAATATTTCAATGCCTGTTTTGGATTAATGATTGACGCTTGACCATGACACGGGACGTCTCTTTTAAGCTTCTTCTTACTATAAAAAGCCAATATGATCTGTTCCTTGTGGATATTGTAATATTCTGCGGTTTTACATTCTAGTTCACAAATTAGACAAAAGTCGCTATCTTTTTTCATATTTTGCTTTATTTGACTTGTTTTAGAATTCTATTGCTTGTATTCATCATCCGTGATGCAATTATGTTGAAAAAGCTAAAAGAGGTGATATCGGATTTTTCATATATATATCTGTACTACTTGTTTTCTTTGCTTTCTAAGATGCAAAATTATGCTCAGTTCTTGGTTCTTTATGTTTTTAACTGATGGTTCTCGATGTCACCCAAATCAAGTTTCGTTTGAGATGAGTGTTTTTTAGTGGCATGCTTCGGTCTCTCAAGCTTGAAATTTTTTGAAAAGTTTTTTTGCATTGGAGAGTACTTGTAGAAATAGGTTTAGCTTTTTGGTAATAAACTAATACTCCTGTTCTAAAAAATTATTGTACATTGACAAAAAGTACGCAGTTTGAGAAATGCATTTATCTCTGTTTTGAATTTTGTAAAAGCCAGTAAATAGCTATTTAGTGACGTCATTTAACTGTCAATAAGCATGCGATATAATAACCAAATTCTTCGTTAAGGCCCCCTGCCCCCCAATTTGAAGGCCTCGTTAACATGGCATTAAGGGTGAAGGTTTTTGTGAGTTAAGCTTTAACTCAATATGGTTAACATACCGCCCCTTAAGTTAAGCTTTAACTCAAATTTTTTTTTTGTTAAATTATGATAAAAGTGGTGCTCAAAATGTTGAGTTTAGGTTGAATTATGATAACGGGGGTTTTTGGTTAAAGTTTAAGGGATGATGTGTCGTTCACGTGACAGTTGGTTAAACTTTAACATATGTTACCTTACCGAATGCTCTAAGGGATAGTAAGGTAAGCTTAAACAATTTTAACTTATGTATTTAGGCATGGATAATTATTTTAAGATTAAAAAAAAAAAAAAAAAAAAGGACAAATTGAGCCGAGTGAGTAATAAAAGAATCCTGTGTAAAAAGCAAAAAGTTTTAACTTTTAAATGGGTTGGTTATTGTTATAGATTTAAATCACTTTGTGTTAAAGCTTTTTTAATTTAAATATTTGAGCAGCTTTTTTTCCATTGGAGAAAAAACCTTCATTTAAAAGTCTTCAAAAAGAAAAGCTTCACCATATGTCCATATGTGCTCTAAAACTGCTTGTTCAAGCAAATAAAATGCTTGTGCACAACCTACTTGAAAATGTCTAACATCTTACATGGCATTATGACTAGTTTAAGTTTATGTACTTCTAATCAATATTTTAAAATCCAGTTTTCTAGATGACCTGGTCGAGCTACGGGTCAACTGGTTTAACCAACAGTTAAACCGGGTTTTCTTACAAAACCGGTTTCCTGTCATCCGGTCGGGTCAATCCGGGTTTAAAACATTGCTTCTAATTACACCATCAAATTATAGGCGTCCAACTGGCAACAAAAAGTACCCAAATCCGAATTATGGTCTTCAAAGTATGCCCAACATATAAGTTTGATTATCATTTTACAAGTCAAAAAAATGTACCAAGTGAGATTTTCTTAGTCTTGGTACCACATATGACCATTCCAAGATCAACACATGAAATTCGATCAAGAAACAAGAGACTATCCACCAACATAGGTTCACATATGGACTAGCAGCCATAAAACCGATAAAAGAAAACAAGCATAACCACGATACAACAAAAATTAGATCACTTCCGCAGCCTGCCATACAACAAGTTGACTAATGTGCTAAACTTAAACCTCACAACATGAACCAAATCGGTTCAAGTAGTTGCAATCCCAAGTATGCCGAGTTTTCTGAGTTTTATTTGGAACAAGTATAATGCTACTGTTATATCCCTGTAAAATTGTGCTCGTTGGTGCAGTAACAAAATCACTGATATAAGCTGAAGTGTAAGTAAAAGCCTTTATCTTGGATCTTTTTTCTGTTTATTGAAGTATTCTGGAGGCATAGAAAGAAACTGCACGGCTCGTTGAACCTGAGCAACATCTACACGAAACTTTTCCGCGATTTGTTTGACGTCCATTGGGCCATTGTGATCTTCGGCTTTGCCTTGATATAGAAGGATGATTTGGCGAAGCTGTGCCACGTTTAAGGTTCCTGGTGGGGCTGGTCTTTGTTCATATCCACCGGTCTCTGTAGTTGTATTTCTTAACTTTGGCATTGGTCTATTGTACTTGTCCACCACGAATGCCTGTACAAGTAGTATCTCAAAAAGTTAATAGTGGTCGACTTGGATCTGAAAATGTTTGTATACATAGTGCCGCTCATCGTTACTCCATGTGTTCCAGAAACTGAGAGGAGGCCATTTCAATCATTTCGTTATGAATTGGTTGATTTAGGTTAAGTTTTATCTCTAACAGGTCAAATATGTAAAACTAATAAGATTAGCCCGGGTGCGAATGGCTCCAAAGACAAGGACAGAAAGTGTTTCGGATCAATCCAATCGGACCCATATAAAAAGTCGCACATTCTGTCCCTTTTACCAGCTCTATAAAACTAAAACTTTTAGCCAAATCCAAAATTACATGTTTATGTATAGCCATGTTACCTACCAAGTATTACTTTGGTAAACAAGATTCAACAAATGTGACATTGTAGAAGCCTCTTGGTAAACTGACAAAGTGTCGAACACAGTCATTGGGGTCCTAACAGAGTCAAGAGAATTCATAAAATGATTGACACACACAGACCAAACACCTACCCTATTGCACATCATAACTACCGTTTATTATTCTAGATATACACAACACAAATGGTTCTGTATTTTGATGCGATACAACAGAAGATACATGTCAACACATGTACAAACTAGGTAAGATGAACCTGTTTTGGAAATGGTTCATATAACATTACTTTTTACGTTTTTAGCGAAAGCAGGAAAAATTGGGGAACACCATTCACCCTTGCATGTTAAGTCATTGAGACTACTGTATTTGTCAATAGCAAATGTTCAGGCAATGGTCAACAACCGCAAAACTTGAAGCTAAATGGAACATCAACAATGAGTAAAAGAACCACCAAGAAGGACTATTAACCCGACGAAAGGGTTATTGTTCTTGCTGCAACTAATTGACCATTTGACCTTAAAAGAGTAAAGACATTCTGAGTAAAACGAATATATTGACTATTAGTAGTCTTATCAACTCACCTCACCCATCTCCAGTTTCCCTCCTGGTTTTGTCTGAATCCGGCCAACCATCTTACTAAGCATAGCATCATATTCAGAATCACGTTCTTCTTCAATAACATTATTAGCAGCGTTTACTGGTTGACCATCTAACAAAATAACGTAAACACCACCAATGAGAACATATCTTTTACATAAACAATGTCATACGTAAGCTTTAAACATAACTGAATTATTATGCAACTTGTCGGCTTTCAGGAATTGCAACAACTCTACACCTCAAGACAGCCGTAAAATCTTTAACTGACAGAACGTGACTGTAATTCCAACTTGGTGAGCTAAAAATAATACTAGTAGTATGCAGCCTAAACACTAGAACTAGGGTGTATAGAGTATAGATTACAGACCAATTACTCGTTTTTGATAGTGGTATACTATACCATGGTTTAATTTACCTGTCATAACTTCTTATAAATCCACTTACATTCACCTTTCCTTAAAGTGCATTCGTTTTTGCAGATACTTTAGGGGTATTTGGGATTGCTTATTAACACTGCTTATGATTTTGATACATCAGAATTGCAGTTTTGATTTAAGAAGAGTGCTTACAAATAACTGTTTGTTTTGAGGTAAAATAAGCTGTCTGAGTGTTGCTTATACAAACTAGTATCCAAAAACACTATTTTACTTTTGGAGCCCTTAGATAAGCAGCATTGCTAAATACTGAAATAGTTGGGTGTTTTGTTACAACAAAATGAGCTCCGAACAGTATCTTCTAGATTTTGTTCTGTTATAGATGATTATCAGCTTTTACATTTTTTTTTTTCTTTTGGGTAACCATGGTTTCCGACCTTTTGGCCGACTAATCCACGGGATTTGAGCCCACCGCCACACAGTTTCAAACCGCGTATTTTTGATTATCAGCTTTTACGTATTTTTACCAAAAGCATAAAAGGTTTCAATGATCAAAATCCTAAACACCCCGTAAAACTGCTTAACTTTTTAATATTAACAATAAACAACTTAACTTATGTACTTTTTATACTAAATATAGGGGGATATTTGTTTAAGCTTTTTTGATATCGGCTTATATTTCATAAGCCAGTATTTTCTGGCTTATTTTCTAGTCTTATGGGCTTACACAAGTTTATTACGATATGCTAATAAACTTATATAAGCCAGAAAATACGTGCTTATTATCAAATAAGCCGAAAAGTAAGGTGCCGTTTAGTTGGTGAAAAATTTTCCTGTTTTTCCGTTTCTAAATTCCTAGAGAATGAAAAAAGTGAGAAGAGTAGAATCGGCTTTTCAAACCTTTAGTTATAATTTAGAGAATGAGCATTTCACATTTTTTTGAAAATTGTTGGAAAAAAGTTTAACTACACGGATTTTCAGTTTTTCTCTTCTCATATGAAAAATTTCCGAGGAAAATTTTCACCAACTAAACGGCCCCTAAGCTTCCACATAATGAGATAAACAGCTTAACTTTAATAAAAAGCAATAATCCCAAGCACCCCCCTAATAAATTTTGAAGACCAAAAACCCTAATTCCTTATAAACCCTACCAAACACTATTCATTAGTAATAAAGTTTGAAACTTTATTAGCAATGTGCAACTGGGTATCAATTAAAATCATAATTTAACTCAAAAAATAAAACTTTATCAATCAAGAAACTAACTTACCGGGAGTGGGGGGAAGATTAGGATTGACTGGGGGCACTGGTGGCTTGGTATTGTTATTTAGTTGTTGACTGGGGGCACTTGTTGATGGTGTACGGATGATCTTACTGCCAGATGCTCGACGAAATGCCTGTCCCATTTTTATTAAATTTTATAACTTTTGGTTTTGATTTTGGTTATGTGTGTGTTTTTTATGGTGTTTTTAGTGTGTGTAAGGGCAACACTTGGATGACGACCACGTAACAGCTTCTTAACCCATCCACGTTGGTTCTCTAAAAACTCACCCCCAACTTAGTGCCATATAGGGCTTAGCAAACGACCCGAACAGACCGGACTGACCGATCAAGATCGGACCGGACCGGATCGATCACATTTGATCTGGTACTCGCTCTTGGTTTTTTTCTAATTTGGTTCTCGGTCCGGTCCGGTCCGAACCACAAACCGATTATTTGGTCTAGTTGGACCGGACCGACCGAGACCGGACCGGACCAACCATATTCGGTCCGGTCCTCGGTCTTGTCGGTCCGGTCCGGTCCAAGACCAATACTCTGCCGTATGAGTTTTTGATGTAATGGTAAACACATAAAAGTATCCGCTCTATACAAATATACCCGATAATATACTTCATACACACTCACAAAAAAATGTGTGTTTCATTAGGTGGTGCTGACCATGGACATTTAAGGGTATTCACGCACGCCAAAGTTTTAAACTATCATGGTGCTTCGCGCGTCATGTGGTCACTTCACATGTCATGCTCATCACCATTACGTGTAATCTAAGAGCAACTACAGTGCATCGGTTTATAAAAGACTTTCACTATTTAATAAGCTTTTTGAATAACTTGGTGCATTGCAACAAAAGCTTTGCTAAAGACTTTTGAAAGATGACTTGGTAGATAGCAAGCGTTCGACACAAAACTAACCAAGCTATTTTCATTAACTGGACTTTTTGTAAAAAAAAATAATAATAAATAAATGCAATAATTAATGCATTAAATGCATCAAGTCTTTAAAGACTTAATGCAGATGCCCTAACAACTACATTGACACACACCCGGGGTTTACAAGCAAATGCTTAAAAAGTACTGTATACTTTAAAAATATTTGAGGTCTAATCATATCGTTAATTGACACATGTTTTTCATATTTTTTCTTTCTTTATCCTCATTTTTGCTTCTATGCTTACGCATATATTTTTTCTTCAAAGTATCAAATGAGTATTTGACTGGTTTGTTTGAGGTACTTTAGTGACGAGTAATGTTAGATTCACACAAAATTCATAAAATTATATCCAGAAAATGAGTTGGCAAGTGTAGTTATCCAATCATATTGCATAATAATTTCTCTCTCTTACTTTTCACCCATCACATCTAGTTGACAACTCATTATGCGGATATAATTTTGTAAAATTTGTGTGAATCGCATTGCTCTTTAGTGACCGATTTTTAACCATTAAAAAATATGTATTTAATGAGGTTTGAATACGAGTAAATAGTAATACTAGACCAGACCAGTTGATGACTTGATGGTGGTTAAAAAGAGTTTTTTCTAGTAATGTAACAGTGTTTGCTTTTAGACGAAAGAAGTCCAGTTCAAAGTTTTGATTGAACCAAGAAGAGTAAGACCTCAAGTTATTATGTCATTGACTCAACAATAGATTGCAAATGGCCAGAAATGGTTCGGTTTCTATAAATTGTTTCGGTGATTTCGACTAAAATCTACAAATCTTCTTTTATAAAGATATAGATAGAGAAATTTAGACTTCTAACAGTCATAAGCACATCAGACAAAGGTTCATCAGTTCATGAGTCATGACCATTAACAATTTAGAAGATTTGAAATTTACCCGATGTTACAGAAAAAACTTGTAGAAAACAACTTCAGCAAGAAGTTGAGACAAGAAAATTCAGACCATTGCAAAAAACGACACAAGAGACTGAGATTAACTGCAACAGTCATTAAGACTCAGAGGCTAGCATGTATCGATAACTTAACCAAGAACACTTATTCTCACATGGGGTTCATCATCACACACTATTACGCTAATGATCAGGCATGACGCTTAACAATGAACTCACATGAGAATTCGACTTTTCTATGAATCAGCAAATTATATGAAGCATTTCAAGCACCAAAAAACAGAATCACCAGTGTGACAGATCCTTTTACCAAGGTTTACACCTGCAGGTCCTTAGTTGACTGAGCGGGTTTAACCATATAGATTTTACCTTCAATAAGTCTATTTTTCATGGCAAGATTATATGCCAATCCAAATAGTTACAGCAGAAGACTGATATGAACAAGAGCAAAAGACAATTCACCTACATATACCTAATTCTCAGTCAAATCTTACCAAGTCAAAGATAAAAAAAATATTAAAAAAAGTCAACGGTATAACCAAATTTATAACGGGTCACGACTCAAAACCATTTTCTCCTCAACGGGTCATCTTTCAAAATGAGTCTTCATGATATAACCCCAATTCTGCAACCATATACAAACGAGTTTTACAACATCCTTGACCATTTCTCAGTTTCATCATCTTCGTCGTCTCCTTTCACACCAGACGAAGCATCACCCATACTACACTCACTAACGGCCCCACCAACTTCACCTCTCGAATAAGTCATTTTTCTTGATTTCGGGACGTTATTTTCTTTACCTTTTTTCTTACTGTGAGTCATCAAAAGCCCATTAGCAATTGCTTCCAATGCTTTAGCAGTTGGTGGCCTATTTCTAGTACCCTGTCTCCTCGACCCAACACCACCGTTTTCTTGCTCTTTCGGCTTCTCTGGGCCCATCTCGTTTCTTTCAACTTTAACTTCCGTCCCAGATTCACCATGCCCGAATTCTGTGGTAACATGGGGAAAATTCAAATCGAATAGATTCATCTGTTGTTCTTCAACGGTGTCGATTGAACTGCATCTTGATGTAAAACTTAAATTGGAGGACAGTTTAGGATTAGCTTGAGACGATGAACCGACATTTGAGCCTAAGCTTGAACCCGCCTTCGAGTCAACTCTAGTGCATGCAGATAGTCTCCTACGTCTTTTTGACTGATGTCCTAAATTTTCTTGTTTTGACTTCCTCACTTTTGTACCATCAGGTGGTATTGAACCTGAACCATTGGTTTTCTTAGGTTTTGTTTTTTGCTTTTTGATCGGCTTATGATCCTCGTTAGTATCCATATCTTCATCGAACAGAAACGTGTTTCCACTATCTGACTCTTCACTAGAATCCAACTCACTACTAACATCGTCCGAAACCACCTTCAATATGTCCATTTGTCGCATCTCAACGATTTTCCCGCCACATGAACTCGTATCAACGACAGTAAACTTCACCACAACTTTATTACCACGATTCTGAATACGAGGTTGCAGGTAACGATTTTTGCATTTTTCAAGAAACCCGTTTTCTTCTTTCTTTTCAAAGTTTGTTACTTTTTCAACCTTTTCTTCGTTATCGAGTTCTAGAAGTTGTGGGTTCAACGCGACTTTACTCAAAACATCAGTTACCGAATCCAAATACTCTTCCCATTTGATTAATTTCCTTGAAAATGTTTCAACACCAGGCACTAAGAAGACCAATGAATGCTTCCCGTTTGCAGTAAAATTGTACCCGTTTGGTTCTTCCGAATGCCACCCTCTTGCAAGCAACCGAGGCCACACGGCTTCCCAGAACAAATCATTGGATCGAGCTTTGCTTAGCCGATAATCACCTGTGAGAAACTGAATGATCTCTGCTGCAGTAAGAGTAGAACAAGCTTTTCCAATCGGTATTTCAGGGCGAATGTGGATCGCTTGGTTTTGCTTTGTTGGTTCAATGGCATTGCCTGTTAAATCTTGCTTACCTTTACCGATAGCTACTGTGTCAATGAACGTTTTGATACCGATTAAAGTTTTTATGGATGACACATATTCTTCTAATTCTATCTTACCGTCTCCAAACGACCTGGAAACCTGCATGATCATTAAAACTTATAAGTAGGGTGAAGATTTAATTTCAGTCATTCTGGGCATCTCCTACTATTAGGTAATCACTATGTAACCAAGTAAAGCATGTCTTTTAGTGTCGGCAAATTAAATGGCCTTCTAGATACCATCTTCACGGCAAAGTGTTACATGTAGGGATAAAGCTTTCACAAATATCATTGTAGTGTGAATCCAGCATGATGAACAGTTCTAATTTGTGGAAGTCATATCCCGACACAGACACGTAAAGCAATGCAAGTGTAGGACTTTTACACAAATATCATCAATTAACAGAAAACAGATATGAACATATACACAACGCAAAATGATGTGAAAATAAATATGTTAGTGAGTCATGTTGACAAAGCCTGCTGTCGCAAGAGGTAGAAACCGGATAATTATTAGCCACCAGATCCAAAATTTTGGAACTGAAATTAGCTAGGGAATTTAGGTATTTTGGTGCCTCTCATCTCATCCAAGTACTATTATGGTTTCCTTTACCGAGAGTCCGCATTTTCGTATACAAAATATCTAGTGTGAACCTAAAAGATCCAAAGGATCTCCCAAAGAGTCGTTTGTTATTTTTCAACTGCAATCCCACTTCATTTTTCGAATTTCTATCTGTTCACATATATAATATTGGCCCAATGCACATTGCTTAAATGAACATGCTCAATGCCAAGGATAGACATTTTTTAGCCACACGCCTCCTCGAAGTGCAAAATGTTCAAAGATACAAACACAGTAACAACATTAACAACATATTAGCCATTGATATTTAGGTAAGCTAGAGCCCATACACATAAACCATAAAAAAACAGACCAGCAAAGAATATATATAAAGTTTCTTAGGGGGTGTTTGTGATTGCCATTGCAAAAGGGCGTTTTCAAAGAAATGCTTTTATTTATTTATTTATTTATTTATTTATTATTTTTTTCGAAATTTCGTCTTCTTCTCTTTGAAATAATGCAGATTATCACTTTTCTAAAATGGTTTGCCAAACAATATTTTCTGATTATTTGAGTATTTTAACACAATAATCATATAACCTCCTGAAAAACGCAATCCCAAACACCCTCGAGAAATTTTAAAGCCTTAAAATAGAATCGTATGACATCATGTGTTTCTGCCACACATGCACATGAGTCACGAGTCACAGATATTTAACAATCTTCAAGCACATGTACTAAACCACTTAAATGTAACTTCAAGTAAATGCGACACTGATTATAAATTTTATTTGACATACCTCCATAAGGGAATTCTTGCATTCTTCAGATACATGAGGAACCAAACGAGCAATAAACTCCTGTAGTCGTAAGCCACTAAAAAACCTTGGTCCCAATATACACTTTTTTCCTTTACTCTTCCTACAATCTGACCATCTTTGGTATTCATCCGACTTATAAAAAATACCATAGTAATACGACAATATATCCCCAACTTTTTTACTCTCAATAAACCGCCTCAACCTAGCAAAATTCTTCTCAAAAATATATAATCCAAGAAGAAAACTTTCCCTCTCGAGCTCATTCCATGATTCCAAAGCCCTGCCTGGAACAAGCAAACTCACATTTTCATTTTTCATATTCCCTGAATCGTTTATCATGTTTTGGGGTTTGTGATGTATCCACACTATCGGTATATCTAGTCCTATAAGGAAACTGCTTGGCAAAACTTCCTTTGCTTCTTCTTCTTCTACTTCGTCCATGGGGTTCCTCATGTAGTCAAAATAGTCGGATCCCGTAATCATTGATGGGAGTTTGATTTGGTACTCGTTACCAACACGAGGGAGGACTAGTACTGGTCCATATAAACCGTGCGCGTAAGTTTCAGGAAATTCACTTTCACAGTCGTCGGTTTGGTCCATTTCCATTCAATTTTTCTGCACAAGATATCAAAGTAAAGAAATATGTCAAACTAACTATCATTCTATCAACAGTATCATAGTAATAGTACATCTATGTAAGAACATAGTGAATTTATCACAGCAACGTTCACAAAGAGTATAAGACAACAAACAGAATTATATATATGCATATCAACAGTATCATATAAACTGCTTATTTCACCTAAATATAAGTGTGTATCATGTTTATAAGCAATTATAAGTGTTTGGTTTCACTTATCCAAAGTGCTTATCCGCAAGTGAAAAGTAAACAACTTAGAGGTTGTTTAGGAAATGCCTATCTGCTTACTTGTAATTGACTAGAGGGTGTTTAGGATTGCAAATATAAACGCCCATCTCTTATTTCGAAACAATTTAGCTGTTTTGAATGTTAAATGAAACTGCTTTTCTGCTTAATTTAGAGCAAAACAGCAAATCAAATTGTGTCAGCTTATTTTTGAAGCAGTTTAAGAGAAGTTTTCGTACATAAGTGCTTATCTGCTTCTTGTATAAGGACACTTAACAGATATGCATTCCCAAACACTATACAGTAAGCTGCTTATGTTTTAAACCAGATAAGCAGTAGTTTACTATACACAATCGCAAACACCTGTACGTAGTAAAAAGTTATAATCCGGTCAAGTGTTAAATGCTACTATTCCCATAACAAAATATGAACAACCACATAAAAATAATAACTTTCACAACCCCCGAAATCAAATAAAATCCCCCATCTTTAATTTATTAGCGCAAAGTAACGATAACTACAAAGTTCTAGATACAACATATGAACGAGATATATGGGCATCACTCACAATGTTATGTTATTATCTCCCCTAAACAAACATTTAATTCGCAGGTCTGTAAACACGAGAAAGAAAGAAAGAAAGAAAGCATACATTTTTGTTGTTGTAACAAACACTTGAAGCAAGCAAGTAAAAATCGTAAGACCATATCAGACTAAACAACATTTTTCAAACACGGCATCTACCCCTCTTTATTACACACAAACACCATCCTTCCCTCTCTCCCAACTTGATGTATACAAAACAGAACACGAAAGAAATTAACATGTAAAACATCACAAAGTCTTACAATGTTACTAAACACGGCATCTACCCCTCTTTATTACACACAAACATCATCCATCCCAACTTGATGTATACAAAACAGAACAAGAAAGAAATGAACATGTAAAACATCACAAATCTTACAATGTGAGGATATTATTAAACCACACAAGTAACATTCAATCCCCACCATCCGTACAAACTAATTAACCCACCACCAAAAGACACAAACCCCAGTAACAAGAGTCAAAATAATTCCATGTAGCTTATAAAAATAACATCTTTTTATAAAAAATAACATCTTTTTATAATTTCTGGTAACAAGAACAGTTGCTTTTGCAACATTGAATCATATATATAGTCGTCTTTTTATAATTTCCAGTAAAAAAAACACCTAAAGCAAGTAAGTAAAAATCGTAACACCATTCCATGAGACTAGACTAAACAACATTTTTCAAACACTGCATCTACCCCTCTTTATTACACACAAACATCGTCCCAACTTGATGTATACAAAACAGAACAAATAGTAGTAAAATAAACCCATGTAGCTTATAAAAATAATGTTTTTTTTTTTTTATAAAAATAACATCTTTTTATAATCTCCGGTTACAACAACAGTTAGTTAGTTTTGCAACATTGAATCGTATACTAGTCCATGTTTAAAACAAGAACCACATCTTTCACATCCCCCAAAATAAAACAAAACCCATCTATCATTTGTTATTATACAAAAACAACACCACCCACCCACCTTGTATATACAACACAAGAAGTTATAAAGTAAACACAAGATGGGTATGTTACAATGTGATGTTATAAATAAACTAAACACATCCGGTGCTCCGTACAAACATATAAAAACCCAGTTATAAAACAAGTCACACTTGTCGAAATATAAAACAACAACAAGAAGAATTTAAAGAAAAAAGATGGCTTGGTTGTTGTTAACATGTTGACGATAAACATGCAGAACATATATACCTGAACCTGACTGACTTTCGTTATGTGTTGACGGTGGTGGTGAATAATCGCTCGCTTGCTCGCTTGAAACAAAACCCAAAAATATTAAAGACGACCAAAGAATATAAAAATATATATAAGTGGGGTTTTATTTTTATTATGTGTGTGTGAGAATGAAAATTATACAAACAAAGGGGTTTTTATTTTTATTTATAAAGAGTTGAAATAAAGAAAGAAACAATGGAGATCGAGTCTGGTTTGGTCCAAATCCACGCGATTCAAGCGCGTGAGAGAGTGAGTTTATATATATAAAGTAGAGTTAATTGCATTTTTGGTCCTTACAGTTTGGCCAAATTGCAGGTTTGGTGTTCAAAACTTTAAAAGTGCAGCGATAGTCCTCATTTTAAAGTTTAGATTGCATTTTTAGTTATCGGATAAAGTTAAATGATTAAAATACCCTTTGTCTTTCTTAAAAAAAGACAAAGGTAATTTGGTTATTTCACATTAAAAAGGACAAAAAATGCAACTTAAACTTTAAAATAAGAACCATCTAGGGATGAACACGGTACCGGTACTGTACCGAATTAGTGGTACCGATTTTTCCCAGCATAAATAGTGGTACCGATCCCGTACCGAATTAGTGGTACCGATTTTTTTCCGAGCATAAATAGTGATACCAATACCGTACCGAACATGATTCGGATACCGGTACCGGGAAATCGGGTTTTTCCCGTTTTTATTATGGAATTTCCCGATTTGGTACCGGTCCCGTACCGAATTAATGGTCTCGATTTTTTTTCACCTTATTTCGTAGTCCCGGTACCGTACCGTATATCGGGAACGGTACCGTTTCGGTACAGTACCGGTACTGTTCTGGTTCGGTTTCGGGATTCGGGTCGAAATGCGCATCCCTAAAACTATCATTGCACTTTCAAAGTTTCGGGACCAAATCTGAAATTTGGCCAAACTATAAGGACCAGAAATGTAATTAACTCTATAAAGTATAAACTTGCATGTATTTATGTATAGTAATTTTTTAACGTGGCACGCTTTCTACTTAAAAAGGTGATCTAGCTAGCTAGCTATCTTCCCTCAATCAATTTATTTGGATATATTTTTATAACCAGTTTTAATAGTATTAGGGTAACCTTATCGTCTGATGGGCCACTCAACTATTCAAGGCCCAACCAAGCCTTTTATATGATGTCAAAGTGGTACTCAATCACTCATAATATAATGAGGAGTGGAGCCATATTGTATTATGTATCTGGTCAAGGACATGGATTCTTGTTGGTATCTTGTTGCATGACTTGTGTAGTCGAGCTTTAAAAGATGGAAACATTTCTCGATTAATATCGAGTTAACTACAGTAGAACATTGGCTAAAATGACTTCTTTCCATTTATTAAATTGGTCAACTAACAATGTAATATAGTTCACATGTGTCGTTTGCTAATCTGCTTTTGTATCTTTCATAAAGTTCCTAGCATCTAGAGTTGTAGAACAACAATAACATTGCCAAGTCGACAAAGAGGCCAACTTGACTTGAGTTGAGAATAAAACAGATTAGCAAATGACACATATGATGACTATTTAATGAATATATTTTATTGCTAGTTGGCCAATTTAATAAATGAAAAAAAAAAAAAAAAAAAAAAAAACTTTTTAACCGGACCGAATGTGGTCAGTCGGGTCTGTTCGGGTCGTTTGCTCAGCCCTAACTTATGTGCATATACATGTATATGTATAGATAAGATCACCTATGCTTAAAAAAGACATACTACTTTCATAATGCAAATACTAATCTGGATTCCGGAAATATGTTACAAAGTAAATCTCGTTTACATTTATCACTGAGGACAAACTGCTACCTATTATACACGTATAAACTCCAATGTTTCAAACAAAAGAGAAACCAAAAGAAAAAAAAGTAACTTTAACAGTTGGAGGGGGTGTTTGGGATTGCTTATCAAATATTCTTATCAGCTTTGATCCAGCTAGGAGCAGTTTTAACTGTTCGTATTATGTCAATATGATTATTTGCGACTGAACCGAAGACAACTTAGAGGGTGTTCAGGATTACTTAAATAAAATGCCCATCTGCTTATTTTCAGAGCAAATAAGCCGTTTTGAGTGTCTAGATGAAATTGCCTATCCGCTTATTTTAGAGCAAAAAATACTTAATAATAATTTATCCAAAATACTTATCTTTGAAGCACATATATATAAGTAGTTTAATAGATGTTTGCTTAAATAAGTATTCATCTGCTTGTTGTATTCTATTAAAACAGATAAACATTTCCAAACATTATACAGTAAACAGGTTATCAGCTTATTATAAAAGAAATAAGCACTTAAACAATAAGCACTGCTTAAGCAAATAAGCACTTTAAAATAAGCAATCCTACACACATGTGCCAAATAAAAAATTGTAACAACATCGAGAGGAGAAGACAAGAGGGGGCCAGGGTTGGCATGTGCCCCCTAGCCAAAAAAATTGTAGTGTAAATTTTCTAAAATATCTCGATATTTGTAATTTGCCCCCCTAACCATAACTTTCTAGCTCCGGGCCTGACACCATCCCTCCCATGAGATTAAACAACATTTTTTCAACATAATACAAACATCTGCCCCTCTTTCACAACCCGGCCCACAGAAATCTAAGAAATAAAAACCATCTTTATTATTACTCAACAACAAAGTAACACCTACAACCCATATAACAAAATACAACCACAAACATAAGTCAATATACTTTGGCAAAGAGTAAAAGTAAAGTGCTTATTTAAAGAAGACAAGCATACACAATCTTAAAAACACCTAATAATTAATAACATTGAAATATATACCATTTTACTCCATTTCTTTTTAAAACATGAACAACTAATCCCATAATTAATAAAAATTATAAATCTACCCCTCTTTCACAACGCCCCCTGCCTGAAATCTAACAAAAAAAACCCAGCTAGCTTTCTTTATGTATACAAATCAACATGTAATTAAAACAACAAGTTAAAGGAGTAAACAAGATGGGTATCTTGCAATGTGATGTTATAAAACTAAACAACCCTGTCCGTACAACAAACACACCAACAACAACAACAAACACAAACCATGTTAAGAACCCATCTGGGGTTTAACATGTTGAAAGACGGCAAACATGCAAAAGATACATACCTGAACCTGACTGACTTTCGTTATGTCTTGACGGTGATGGTGAATACACAAACCCAACAAAATATTAAAGACGACCAAAGAAAAATATAGTATATAAGAGGGGTTTTATTAGTATTATTTTTGTGTGTGAGAATGAATGAAAAATATAAGAGGGGTTCTGGTCTTTCTTGGTCCAAACCCACGCGATTCAACCAAGCGCGTGAGGGGTTTATATGAAAAAACCTGCATGTATTTAGTATGTAGTAAGGTAATATATGATATGATATTCTATCCCGTCCATCGACTTGGATATAAGTATATTTTTTAACCGGTTTTAATTAGGGGTGTTCACGGTTCGGTTAATTAACCGAATAAATCAAAAATCGAACCGAACCGAACCGAAATAAAACCGAACCGAATATATAACCGAACCGAACTTGTTAAAACCGTACCGAACCGAATTAAAAATTCGGTTTTCGGTTTGGATATGGGTTTAGTTATCTGAACCGAAAACCGAACCGAAAACCAAATTTATATAAATATATATATATTTTTTATATATTTATATTATTTTAAATATAAAAAATATCCATTAAAATTTTATACTAATATAAAAAACCACTTTTTTATGCTTGAAATATTTTTTTTGCCAAAAATATATACAATAAAATTCAAAAAAAATATAAATAGTGTAATTTAAGTAAAAAATTCGGTTTTCGGTTTTGACCCATAACCGAACCGAACTTCGGTTCGGTTATAGATATTTTCGGTTCGGTTCGGTTTTCGGTTATGACCCAAATTTTTTTTTAACCGAACAACCCGAACCGAATAAACCGATTAACCGATAACCGAACCGATGAACACCCCTAGTTTTAATATTAGGGTAACCTTATCCTCTGATGGGCCAGTCAATGATGTATCTAAGGCCCAACCAAAACTCAAGTCCATTATGACGACGTATATAAGTTTATATACTAGCTACCAACTGATGTTTTCTAACTCTTTTGTACAGTTAAGGCCGGGAGTAATGTTGCATATCACCAACTGGTATCATCAAGCGCAGGGGCGGACCGAGGAGGGTTTTCAGAAGCGTATGGGAATTTTATAGATTTTTTTTGCGTAGTGTGAACTTATGTCAATATAACGATTTTTCTAAAATGACTTTAGTACTTAATTACGGGTTACGATTTTCGGTATTTTTCATAAAATGAACGTGATGACTCTTGGTCATGGGTCCGCCGCTGATCATGCGCGAACTCTATTACACTAATTAAAACCCTCTACCACGCGTGGTGGTAGTATTAAGACCCCCTCAATCTAACGACCTAAATTAATGATTTTGATGGTTGAAATAAATTGAGTTTGGTTGTCATCACTACGACTCTTTGTGAACCGCTATCAACTTAAAGTCACAGTAGTTTCTCTTATGACACTGCCAAACATGTGTGTAGTAACACCATCATCTTTACCACCCAAATATACCCTCACAAACACATACACGATTATTTTTTATGCTTCCAAAACGTGGTGGTCTGCACCACCGAGCTTAATATCTCGCCCTCGCGTGTCGTTAGAGGGTTGTGTTTTAGTAGTTCAAGCGTTGTGGTGGTGCCGGTAAGGCACACCACGCGTGAAAAGTTTGCTATTACATGCATTCTTATAGTTGTAACATCCTTACAAAATGTCTAATTGTGGCAAACTCAAATATCTAAGTTACATGAATAGTTAAATCACACTTCTACATCATAAATGTTCCCCACTAAGATATACTCATATACCTCTTGAAGACACATAACATTTAAGAAACTAAAGAAATAAAAAGAAACCTTCGTGCTCGGCATAGCAACCACAAACTTACTCACCCCTAAGACCTTGTCGAGTGTCGATGTTTGTGCAATGGATATTCAAGCAACGTTCACAAAGAGTATAAGACAACACAAACAGAATTATATCTGCATATAAATGCACATGTATGTAGCTCTTTGCTTAAAACAGATCTACTACGTTCATATACGGATACTGATTGTGATTTTGCTACGATTTTAAAGTATCTTTCGGTTTTTTAGATGGGTTAAATGGAACACAAGCCACATTTCACTGTGGACATAACACGACTTATTACAAACTGGTTATTTTCAAGTGAAAATTAAACAACTTAGAGGTTGTTTAGGAAATGCCTATCTGCTTACTTTTGAGTTTGGACTAGGGGTGTCATTCGGCTGACCCGACCCGTGTCAATTCGGGTCGGGTCAATCGGGTCAAAAATTATATTCGGGTCAACCCAAATTGACCCGAGTTCTAAACAAGGTCGGGTTCGGGTATGTTTTTTTAACCTCAACCCGACCCGAACCCGACTAACCCGGTTAAACTAACACTTTACAATGTAAAAATACTCGGGTTGACTCTGAACCCGAATTGACCCGAACCCTAATTGACCCGACCCGAGTTGATCGAGTTCTAAACAGGGTCGGGTTCGGGTATGTCTTTTGGAAGCTTGACCCAAGTTGACCTGACCCGAGTTGACCCGAACCCGGCCGGGTCAACCTGAATGAAAGCCCTACTTTTGACTAACAAGTTAGAGGGTGTTGGGATTGCAATTATAAAAGCCTATCTCTTATTTCGCAACAATTTAGCTGTTTTGACTTTTGAATATTAATGAAACTGCTTTTTCTGCTTAATTTAGAGCAAAACAACACATCAAAGTGTATCAGCTTATTTTGAAGCAGTTTAAGAGAAGTTTTTGTACATAAGTGCTTATCTGCTTGTTGTATAATAAGGATACAACAAGCACTTAACAGATATACTTTCCCAAACACTATACAACTTAAGTTTTAAACCAGTCACAATCCCAAACACCTGTACAAAGTAAAAAAAATGTAATCCGGTCAAGTGTTAAACACTACTATTCCCAACCCATTTTAAAACATGAACAACCACTGAACCACATAATAATAACAAGCATCTATCCACATCCACTCCTCTTTCACAACCCGGCCCACTAAAATCTAACAAGAAAACCCATCTTTATAATTACTACACAAAGTAACCCCTACAGTTTCAGCAATCAGCATACAACAAATGCTAGTAAACCCAACAATAACTACTACAAACATGGCCATCATCCGTACAAACAAACCCAGGCCAGTTATAATAAAATAAACACATATATAAAGAAAGAAAGATGAGTTGTTGACTTGTTGTTGTTAACATGTTAACGGTAAGCATGCAAAACATACCTGACTCAGACTTTCGTCTTGACTGACGGTACGGTGGTGAATAATCGCTTGCTTGCTTCAAACAAACCTACAGAAATATATTAAAGACGAACCAAAGAAAATAAAAAATATATAGAGAGAGTTCTTTTTATTACTCGTGTGCGTGTGAGAATGAAAACTATACAAACAAGAGGTTTTTATCTCTAAAGAGTAGAGAAACAAAGAAATAAAGAAAGAATGGAGATCGAGTCTTGTCTTGGTCTAAACAGATTCAAGCAAGCGCGTGAGTGAGTCATTTTATATACGAGTATAAAACTTGCATGTATTTTATGTATGTAGTAATTTTTTTACGTGGCACACTTTCTACTTAAAACGTGATCTAGCAGTCTAGCTATCTCCCCTCGATCGATTGATTTATTTGGATATATTTTTATAACCAGTATTAATATTAGGGTAACCTTTATCGTCTCATGGGCCACTCAACTATTCAAGGCCTAACCAAACTTTTTATATGATGTCAAAGTGGAAATAACGAGGAGTGGAGCCATTGACTTATGTAATGGGTGAAGGACATAGATTCTTGTTGGTATCATCACGCGCAGGGGCGGAGCGAGAGGTTTTTGAGTGCGCACGAGAATCTCATAGATTTTTTTTTGCATACTGTAAAATTAAGTCAAAAATATCGATTTTTCTATAATAAACTTGGTTTAACTTTTTTCGTTACGATTTTTGATTTTTTTTAATAAAATGAATATGATGACTCTTGGTTATGGGTCCGACATTGATCGAGCATCAACCCTTTGTGACTTAAAATTAGATGTGACCCGTGCTACACCCGGCTCTCATATGGGTCCGTCCATGCACTCGGCCTAAGTAAGAACTACTATTCATAGCTTATATTTGTTATTCAAATGCCTATATGCTTATTTGTAATGGACTAACAAGTTAGAGGTTGTTTATAAATGCCTATTTGTTTATTTTCGAAATAAATTTGCTCAACTGCTTTTTTGCTTTAATTTAGAGCAAAACAAAACAACATTATAAATTTTCCAAACACTATACAACTTATCTTTTAAACCAGATAAGCAGTTTACTATACATATTCCCAAACAACTGTATGAAGTAAAAAAAATCGTAACCTCCCCCCCCCTTTCTTAAAGTAACAACAACCACAAATATTATTAGGGTAACTTATATAAAACATGGTCTAGCTAATATCCCCTATTCCCCTCGATCGATTTGGATAATATTATTTTTTTAGCCAGTAATATTATTAGGTAACACTAACCTATCGTTTGGGCTATTCAATTCCCAATTAGATTGTTGGACTTAGGCTGCCCACAGAAGAGAGGGCGACCGACTCGGTCGTGTGGGTCGAAGTTAGTCGGCCCTTTTGTGGAAGAGAGGTCGCGACCGAGTAGAGATAGGAAAACATGGGAACTGGGCCGTCATCTCGATCGATTACTATTTCTTTCTTTTTTAACTTTTGATCCGTTGCATGCATTTAAAAAAAAGTATACGTTATAGCCGTTGAATGCATTCCAAAGTTAAATAAATAAATAAATAAATAAATAAATACATACATAAATAAATAAATAAATAAAAATTGCACACTATAAATACCACATATTAACACAACATATTACACACTTCAATTCACAAAATCACACACTTCTTTCAATTCAAACAACAAATCAAACACAAACAAATGGCTTGTAATCTTCCCCACATTGTCAAACTGTTGGAGGTTATAAGCCCAGAACAGGGTGAAAATAATCAATAGCCTAACTACGTACCAAATGAATGGTTACCGGATATCACTTGGAATCGTGTTATCACTTTTCAAAGTAAACTATTCGACCCTAATGCCTGGGTATCACGAATACCTACTTGGGATAAGACCAAATGTTTGTTATTGAATTAGGCACAAATCAATAACTGTAACACCCCCAAAAATCGGGTCCAATGGAAGCATACATTCATTGGGGTGCTACGAAATCGGTATCACAACACTAGGTACAAAGAACGGTTTTTACCTCAACCGTTTAGAAGAAATTTCATATCAAAAGCATTATGTTTACAACATTTAAAAAACAATGTGGAAACATAGGCCCATAAAAGAAATAAAACGGTCCCAAATACATCAGAGTCATCTATGACCATGTCATGCCTTGCCAAAAGCCTTCAATAGTAGTTATTGCCTTAAACCTGAAAATACATGCTAAAAAGTGTCAACACGAGGTTGGTGAGTTCATAGGTTTGTATAAATAGCAATTTAGTATAAAAGAAATGTGAGTTCGATAAAAGTATTGTGACCATTGTGTCGTTCACAATGTCATGAAATATAGTTTACTTTCAAGTAAATGTAGTAATGTGGCCCACAAGGTTTTCGAGTGTGAATAACTGTTCACATACAAATCAAGTTCAGTTTTAGTGACTACTGCTTTACTCAAAGCGTCATGAAAAAAAAATATCGGTAAAGTAGACCATAAATGTTAAGCATAAAGTTGGACCATAGGCAAAGTATGTGATCATTACAACGAATATAATGTCACATAAAAGTAAAAGTCTATTACGCTAGCACTAAGCTAAATGCATGCTAGAAAGCATGTAAATGCATGCTAGAAAGCATGTAAACGGCAAGCTAGAAAGCTTGTAAATGCATGCTAGAAAGCATGTAAACGGCAAGCTAGAAAGCTTGTAAAGGCATGCTAGAAAGCATGTAAACGGCAAGCTAGAAAGCTTGTAAAGGCATGCTAGAAAGCATGTTAAATGTGTGCTAGAAAGCACGTTAAGGCATGCTAGAAAGCATGTAAGGTCATAGTGGGATTCAGGAGCTTAGGCTACACCACGTAATAGTTTTAAAAGCATAGGTATAAAGTTTGGTCCAATTAAGAGTTTTAAGTGAACATAAGTATAATTCCAGTCCAAGTAAAATGTTTTTGAACACTTGTGTCAATGAGAAAATAATCAAGTATGTCACATGTAAACACGTAAAACATTTGAGTAAACAAACAAACATTCGAGTAGGACAAGTAATGTTTGAGTAAATAAGTAGCATGTTCAAGTAAAACAAGTATTGCATTCATGTAAAAACGAGCATGTATTCTCCCCCAAAACAGTTATAAAATAAGTAAAAATAGGGGGTCATGAACTCACCTCAGTAAATAAGTCACCTGATGTGAGTATGTCAGGTGGTAAATGTGCACGGCTCCGACACGCAGCCTAGATTAGTATGGTATGGTTTTAGTCTAAGTCATTAATTCAAATACATGTTGTAAAGTTTGGAACAAAGTTTCAATTGTTTCTCAATGTGTTTGTGTTATCGTAGCTTATGTGGATTTTTATAAGTTCAACAGGTCTCATTGCTCATTGAGAAGTGTATATATATATAAAAAAAAATGTTGTTGTGAAAACATTTATAAGTATTAGCTCTTGGAATCAAAGTGAAAATAATGTGTACGAATATATCGTATAAGTGTTGGCTCGAAGGATAAATATATGACGTAAAGTATTTATTAATTTTGCTTGGCCTCGATATGTGTAAATGTATATGTTTATCAATATCTTGAGCAAATAATATATTGGACAAATATATTATTCATAGTTTACGCAGATGTCGTCGTTAATTAAAAAATATGTGTTAAACATATTTGCTTAGACGAAAAGTGGTAAAAATATATAAGTTATTTAAACCTCTAAATTTTATGAGAAAAAACGTAGACTTGGTCCAAGTCGAGGGACTGAAATGGTAAGGATATTAAAAGTTTCGAAATTATAAGATTTTAAGAAAAAGTGATAGTTTGTTCAAAGTTGAGGGGCTGATGTTGTCGAAAACAATATAGGTTTCGAAGTTATATAAAGTTTCAAGAAAAGTGACAACAATTAGAAGTGGAGGGGCTGAAAGTGTAAATATCGCAGAAATAACAAGAATATCAAAAATTTGACAAAGACCAGATTCGAACTCGAGTCTGGTGTGTAGCAAATGAACGCCCCAATCAGTGAGCCATAGGCTCTTTTGTGTTATAGTTTACCAAATAGTATATTTAAAGGATATCTGTGACAGTATTACATTTGGTTATAACATTCTCAGTATGCATGCGTTACGTTTTGTGTTTCATTTCCATTTCAAAACTGAATTGTACGCTAATATTCAAGTAAGTTGTAAAGTTTCAAAATAAGTACGTTTCACTTGTTGGCTTATAAATAAGCTATGGTATCGTGGGTTGGGCCTTATGACCCGATATAACTTAAGCTCTCGAATGAGCATTTATTTTTATATATATATATTTTTTTTTCCAAAAGTGAGCCAATAACTTAAGGTCTTCATATATTAATTTTTCTTTAGTTATATATGTTCGAATATGAATAAAAATCTTTAAAAATCCATTTTTGGAAACCGAATAAACACCAAGTGCTCATTTGCTTATTTTTAGGTCCGAAAGTTACCACATAAGCATACAAACACTTTAAAAGAGTGACTAGGTTCATAATAGTCGAGATCGCACCAAGTTTATATTTAGCATATGAGTCGAACATGTGCATAAATACGTATGTATATATGTTGACTGTTGTTAAAGTATTTAGAAATATCTTTAGTTTATTTGTACTACTCAAAATGACACACCACATATAAGAGCATGTTTAAGGTTTTTAGGAAATGGGTTATACAAGTTAAAGCCCTCACAGTGAGTGTGAGAGTGATGTGTGTACGTCGAAAGAGAGAGACGCAAAAAAAAACATGTTATCTTAGTTTCTTTAAAATTTTTGACATGTATAATACATGCACTACATGTACAACATATGCAAGGTTTAAGAAAAAGAAACAAAAGAGAACACAAGTAGTAACAAGGTTGAATCCTTAGTCCTTACAGTGGGTTGTGAGGATGTGTCAAGTGAAAAGAAGAAACCAAGAAGAACTCAATTTACTTATCTCCTATTACTCCAAGCGTATACCCAACTAGTTCCAAGTTTTCACCCAAGACTCCAAAGCTTACCCAAACACTCTTCTTGCAAATACTTGTTGTTGTACGTAATTTAAACTTGAAAGTGAAATGTGTGTGCTCTAGCTCAAAATGAGGCTCGGTTATAAGGAGAGGACAAGAGATGAGTTTGCTTGATTAGGTTTGCAATATTAAATGCATATTGTCCTTCTTTTTTTTTAGCTAACAATACAATTGAGTGTGGTGTTGGTGATTTGGTCGAATGGGTCTAAGCAAGAAAGAGGGGAGGGAAAGCGTGGCTCTCTGTCCTTGTTTATACTATAGTCTTCCTTTTAGAAGTAAACTTGGTAGTTTAATAAACAAAACCAACAAATGTGGTGGTTTGGAGAAGGTGGTATACGTTCTAGTAGTATGGGAAAGGAAGTAAGAGTTGACAAGTCATGTACTATATGTTAAATGTTACGTATAAACATTAATATGTAAATGTTTAGGATCGAACCCGAGACCTCGGGATTGCACACTTTACAAACAAGAATAATGTAAAATAAATACATATATTAAATGTATTGAATATATATATTTATAAACACTTAATGGACTAAACGGTCGTTAGTTATTAACCGTATGGACTAACTATCGTTAATTATGAAAGATAAGAACTAGAGTGTAACTTGGGAGTCAAGAAGGATCTAGAACCCCTTGGGGGAGTCCTAGGCCGGTCAAACAAGGGAGGGGCAAGCCCAACCCATGTTTGTCTTGTCCTCCAAGTTTTACCTAGTATATATACAAGGCCAAGGGTTAGACTTTCACATCTTTTGTGCACACACTCTAACCCTAAAATCCTTGTTTCTTTCTTTTGTTTCTTGGCCGATCGTCCACCCCCCTCCTTAGGGTTCTTGGGTCGATTTTGTCAAGCTAAAATAAGTGTTTTGTTTACTTGCATCAAACCTTTATTCATTGGTAGTTTGTGTGTACAAGAACGAGGTAATTACTTACTTTAGTAATTATCAAGAGATCGATAAACAAAACGGTAAGGGGTTTATCATTGATCTATTTGTACAAGAATCAAGGTTAAATTGAAGTGCATCGGGTACGTTTACTATTCATGTTTTAGTTAATATTTATGTGTTATACTTGATCCTACGCTTCCGCAATATGTGTTATTTGATTGTCAAACTCTAACAGTGGCATCACGAGCCATGTATAACATGTAATTGATTACTAAAACCTAATAAAAACCGGATCTTTAATTGTTTTAGATACATGTTTTTTTTATCTAGGGTTTTTCCTTTTTTTTTTTCTAAAATTTCGAAACCCTAACCCTAATTTTGGGGGGGGGGTCGATTTTTCCATGAAACCCTAATTAGGGTTTTGTGGTTTTCTAAGATTATGTGTAATCACTAGAAACCCTAGGTCATTAACCGGTTAATTGAACGTATCTTGTGACCTAATTGTTAATTGTTAGGTTTTAATCCGTGACTTACATGCATGTTCGTCATGGATCTTGTTTTTTTTATCACATGTTTAGATAGATCTTAAATTGGGGAAGACTCCAATACATATTAAAATCAATTAATATATGCTATGTGGTGTGTTTTTAGCTTTGGCCTACGCAATTGATTCGTCAATGTATGTGACTCGCCTCCATCAAGAGGAGAAGGCCTTAGTTGATTACATGCATTATTATACCTAGAATTGATTTTATTAGGATCTTTTCTAATACGGATTGCATGTGGCTAATTGTTTAACTTATTTATTATTGGTTATTTTGATTTTCTTTGATACTTGTTTTATTGTTTTTAGTTGGACTTGTTGTAAGCAATAAAAGGGTTGTTTTTATAAAGAAAATTAATACGGACTAATAATGGTGAAACCCTAAAGTGATAAAGTAAGAATCTTGCAAGGTCTTAAGTGCCGATAGTGGTCCGATTCGCACGGTAATCAGCTCCCAGGCGAGACTAGCAAAATTCATACTTTATTACTATTTTGAGATTGAATCCATAAACTTTTGCTTGATTGATGTTTTGTGCAAATATGCTTTTAAAATTAAGTCTTTTAAGATGATATTCATAACCGTGATTTGAAGGCTTAGAAAAGAGCCTTAGAGTCTGCCTTGGTTATCACAATCTTGAATATGTCTTAGACGAATTACTTTTAAAATCATATGTTGTAGAAAGTCATCTTAGGGTTTTGGATAAACCTCAAGTAAAACTTTGTGTATTAATTTCACGAATTGGATATAAAAAGTTTTTATGAAAACTTATGTTATAAAGATGAGTGCATGCATCTTTGTACATATTTTTGATTGACATATCAAAAGTTAATACCCTTAATAATTTAAGTTACGTGCCATCTATCTATAAGAAACAATTGGAATTTTAATTTAGTAAACGTGAGACCTAGGCTAAATTACTATAACAAGGTAAAATTCTTTTAACGCATGAGACCATAATTGTAATTTTACAGTTTCTAAGGTAGACGACTTAATTAAGTTGTGCGTGAGACCTAGAACTTAAGGCATGAGATGGGATAAAACATGCTTACAAGGCAAATTGATGAATCAATTTGATGTAAATCCCATAATGATCTAGGAATTGGAAATCTTGTTTGCCAATTATTGTTCGACAGATTACCAACTTTTGTACTTTCACCACTAGCAGATCAACTGATGTGGTGGAATCTATGTAAAGTTGGATCCTAGATTTTCAAGAAAATTAGTTGGTTATATGAATATAGCCTTGGGTATTTTATTTTTCTTGAAGATATTGATTATCGAAAATACTAATATTTGAACTTTATCTGTAGATATGGCTCAACCCGATAACCAAACTGTGATTTCTGCTTTCAAGAGTCATCTTGAGAGGGAAAAACTGACTGGAAAGAATTTCAATGACTGGCACCGTTCGCTCAGAATTGTCTTGAGGGCGTCTGGTAAGATTGATTATGTGACCAAGGAATGCCCTGCTGAGCCTGCTGCTACTACAACACCAGAAGCAAAGGCAGAATGGAAGGTGACTAATGCTAAGTATAATGAGGTTGCTTGTTTAATGCTCACTAGCATGAGTGCTCAATTACAAAAGAAGTATGAGTACTCGTCTCCTAAGAATATGCTTGATAACCTCAGGCAGTCTTATGAGAAGCCACCTGCAGTTAAATTGTATGATGAACTTGACAAGCTACACAACTGCAAGCATGGTGATGGTAAACCAGTAGCCGATTATGTGGATGAGATGAAAGACTCGTTTGATCAACTTCACAGAATTGGTTTTGGTTACCTCGACAATGTGCAAGTGCACTTGATCAACAGATCCCTCAACAGGGATTTTGCTGGTTTTGTGCAGAACTTCAACATGCATTGCTCGGGGAAGACAGTCTCAGAATTACTCGCATTGCTTGTTGATTATGAGAAAAGTCTACCAGCCAAGGTCAAGACTCCTACCCCACAAGTGTTGGCAATTCATGGGGGGAGAATCCGGAAGAAATCGCATGTGAACAAAGGCAAAGGTAAAGGTGATAAAGGCAAGCAGGTCATGGCCTATCAACCTCAACCCAAGATGAAGCAACATCAACCTAAGCAGAACAAGGTGAATCCGCCAAACAAGAAGGATCATGCTTGTCACCATTGTCATGAAAAGGGCCATTGGAAGTGCAATTGCCCTCTCTACATTCATGACTTGCGACTCAAGAAGCAGGGGAATAATGCTGGTAACCCCAACACATCAGGTGCGTTCTTTATGATTGAATTATTCACTCTTACTCCTAAATTGAATTCATGGGTATATGATACGGGATGTGGCATTCATATTTTCAATACCTTGCAGGGGTTTAGAGTTGAGAGAAAGCTGGCCTATGGACAACAATTCTTGCACGTTGGTAACGGAGCGCATGCAGGAGTTGAAGCTATAGGAGTTTTTAATTTAGTGTTGCCTTCGGGCCTAGTACTATCTTTAAATAATTGTCATTATGCACCATCAATTGTTAGAGGTGTAATTTCATTTTCATGTTTGTTGAACCAAGGTTTTCATCATACTATTTCAAGCAATGGAATTTCGGTTTCTTTAAATAATGTTTTTTATTTTAATGCTATTGTTGTGAATGGTGTATTTGAAATTGATATGAATGATAATGATAATGCTTTTGTTACAAATAATTCAATGTATAGCATCAACAATAAGAGAATCAAGAAAGGTCTGGATTCGTCTTATCTTTGGCATTGTCGACTTGCTCACATTGGCAAAGATCGCATGAAAAAGCTGCAACATGATGGGCTTTTAGATAAGATCAATGATGAATCATTTGATAAATGTGAATCTTGCATTGCTGGGAAGATGACTAAGAAACCCTTTAAAAATAGGATTGAAAGGGCTAATGATCTACTTGGTCTTATTCACACAGATGTGTGTGGACCACTTAGACATGTGTCAAGGAGGGGTGCTAGCTACTTCTTAACATTTACGGATGATTACAGCCGTTATGGTTACGTTTATTTACTTAAACATAAACATGAGGTATTTGAAACATTCAAAGTGTTTAAAGCAGAAGTAGAGTTGCAACTTGGAAAGAAGATTGAAGCTCTTCGATCCGATAGAGGTGGTGAATACCTGAGTCAGGAGTTCATAGATTATCTAGCAAAGGAGGGAATTGTCCAGCACCTTACTTCTCCATATACTCCACAACAAAATGGTGTATCTGAAAGAAGGAATCGTACATTGCAAGACATGATACGATCTATGTATAATCTAAATATGGTTCCAACAAAGAAGGTTGATAAGACACCATATGAGGTATGGACTGGAAAAGCTCCTAACCTGTCTTATCTAAAGGTCTGGGGTTGTGAGGCGTATGTTAAACGTGACTCAGCAGACAAACTCCAACAAAGATCTGTGAAGTGCATCTTCGTAGGATACCCTAAGGAAACTATGGGATACTACTTTTATTACCCACCTGAAAACAAAGTATTTGTTGCAAGGTATGGAGACTTCCTTGAAAGGGAGCTCATATCTCAAGAATTCAGTGGGAGAGTATATGATCTGGAAGACGGTCAAGAAGATGTAGAACCTTCTGAAAACACTAACCAACTTCCGGTAGAACCTGAAAGTTTAGGTCCTCCACCTGAAGTTGAAGTGATTCCCATTCGTAGGTCAACAAGACCAGTAAAAGCTCTTACTCGTCTATGTCTTAATGTAGAGAGTGATGAGTATATACTGGGTGATCTTGATGAGCCTACAAGTTATAAAGCTGCCATGAATGGTCCTGAAAAGGCCAAATGGAAAGAAGCTATGGATGGGGAAATTCAATCCATGGAAGACAATGATGTCTGGGAAGAAGTAGACCTACCTCCGGGTGCCAAACTAGTTGGGAGTAAATGGCTCTACAAGAAAAAGACTGACATGGATGGCGTTGTACACACCTATAAGGCCCGTTGTGTAGCTAAAGGCTATACACAAACTTTTGGTGTTGACTATGAGGAGGCCTTTTCTCCTGTAGCTGACATAAGGGCAATTAGGATTCTTATAGCCATAGCCGCTTACTATGACTATGAGATTTGGCAAATGGATGTAAAAACCGCCTTCTTAAATGGTCGCCTAGATGAAGACATCTACATGGCGCAGCCTGAGGGGTATGTAAATCCAGAATTCCCAAATCGTGTATGCAAGCTTAAAAGATCCATTTATGGATTGAAGCAAGCATCACGACAATGGAATAAGAGATTTGATGGTGAAATTAAAAAGTATGGATTCACTAAAAATCTTGATGAGCCATGTGTATATCACAAAGTTAGTGGGAGTAATGTAATTTTCCTTATATTATATGTCGATGACATATTGATCATGGGGAACGACATTCCAAGTTTACAAAAGGTTAAGGAATATCTTGGAAGTTGTTTTTCTATGAAAGATTTAGAGGAAGTTGCATTTATTCTGGGAATCAAGATATATAGAGATAGATCTCAGCGATTAATTGGATTAAGCCAAAGTGCTTAGATTGATAAAATACTGAAGAGATTCAGTATGCAAAATTCCAAGAAAGGATATTTGCCGATGCAAGAGCAACATGGCTTGAGCAACAAGGTTTGTGCTTCAACACCTGCAGAGGTGCAACGCATGAAAAGAGTCCCTTATGCTTCGGCTGTGGGATCTATAATGTATGCGGTGAAAAGTACAAGACCTGATGTAGCATTTGCTCAGAATTTAACCAGTCGATATCAGCAAAATCCAGGTGTAGCTCACTGGACTGCTGTTAAGAATATTCTTAAGTACCTTAGGGCTACTAAAGATATGTTCTTGGTTTATGGGGGAAATCCATCAGCAGAACTTGATGTTACAGGTTACTGCGATGCTTCTTGGAAAGGTGATAAGGATGATACGAAGTCTCAGACGGGTTATGTCTTTGTCATTAATGGAGGAGCTGTGGATTGGAGGAGTAGAAAGCAGAGTGTACTAGCGATGTCTGCTACAGAAAGTGAGTATATAGCTGCTTCAGAAGCTGCAATGGAAGCTGTTTGGATTAGGAAGTTTGTTTCAGGGCTTGGAGTCATGCCTTCGATTCAAAGACCTATTAAAATGTATTGTGACAATTCAGCTGCAATTACATTTGCCAATGAGCCTGGAATCATGAAAGGCACCAGACATTTCCCGATTAAGCATCACTATGTTCGAGAACAAGTCGAAATAGGCGAAATCGAAATGCTCAAAGTTCACACAGATGATAACTTGGCAGATCAATTAACAAAGCCTCTACCTGGCACTAAGCTTTACAAGCATGTTGAAGGTGTAGGACTTAGATTAGCTGAAAGTTTCATGCCCATTTGTGATTAGTGTTTGGATAAAGGATGTAATGTACAATTATTATTTTAATGGAATGAAATATGTTTTATATTTATTTATCATTGTCTTAATAATATATCCTATATTTGCATGTTTAAGATCCATGAATAATTTATTATTCTAAATTGTCCATTGTCGATTAATGATATGGGAATATCATTAAACTAAGACAAATTTGAGTATTGGTTTAGGATACACTTGAAAGTATATTGATGCGTAGTCATACCAATTTCACATGATATTCGATGAATTGAATATTGGACTTATCCCAATAATATGATTTAATATTTTAATGTGAGAATCATATTTAAAGTTATCCTCAGACTTGAGATACCAGATAAGTGTCATGGATGTAGTGCATTTTTGTGAAGCAATCTACCGCTCACCGTAACAGGGAGTCATAAGGGTTGTTTTCAGAAGTGTTGCAAAGTTCATGGGTTATTCTTGTAGTCAAAAAAGAATTTATTCCTTCTGATTTGTTTAGAAGTTTAATACTGCTGGGCCCCTCGTAGGGTTGACAAAATGTTTGCATGGCCATGCCCAAAGTCTATCTGGAATACGTTCAGATATTTTGGTAATTTTGTTCAATCATAAAGAAACGAGAAACAGAAATTTAATAAAGGAACTCACATCTTTATTAATGTGGTATTAGTAATGAAAGGATAATTATAATGATGAATCATTAAAGGTTTTTCCAGGAAACCTAGCTCGGATTGAACTAGGGGCATTGGAGTGTTGCAAGACGCTAACCAATGTCATTTTACTATTAATGAGTATACGAGTGGGAGCTGTTAAATGTTACGTATAAACATTAATATGTAAATGTCTAGGATCGAACCCGAGACCTCGGGATTGCACACTTTACAAACAAGAATAATGTAAAATATATATATATATATATATATATATATATATATATATATATATATATATATATATATATATATATATATATTAAATGTATTGAATATATATATTTATAAACACTTAATGGACTAAACGGTCGTTAGTTATTAACCATATGGACTAACTATCATTAATTATGAAAGATAAGGACTAGAGTGTAACTTGGGAGTCAAGAAGGATCTAGAACCCCTTGGGGGAGTCCTAGGCCGGTCGAACAAGAGAGGGGCAAGCCCAACCCATGTTTGTCTTGTCCTCCAAGTTTTACCTAGTATATATACAAGGCCAAGGGTTAGACTTTCACATCTTTTGTGCACACACTCTAACCCTAAAATCCTTGTTTCTTTCTTTTGTTTCTTGGCCGATCGTCCACCCCCCTCCTTAGGGTTCTTGGATCGATTTTGTCAAGCTAAAATAAGTGTTTTGTTTACTTGCATCAAACCTTTATTCGTTGGTAGTTTGTGTGTACAAGAACGAGGTAATTACTTACTTTAGTAATTATCAAGAGATCGATAAACAAAACGGTAAGGGGTTTATCATTGATCTATTTGTACAAGAATCAAGGTTAAATTGAAGTGCATCGGGTACGTTTACTATTTATGTTTTAGTTAATATTTATGTGTTATACTTGATCCTACGCTTCCGCAATATGTGTTATTTGATTGTCAAACTCTAACACTATATACACTGTACATGTATATTAGTGGATTAGGTGAGATTAAAATGTATTTCTTTTGGTTAGCATGAGGTTGTGTGCAATATATATATATATATATATATATATATATATATATATATATATATATATATATATATATATATATATATATATATATATATAGAATCTGGATCGATTGAGAAGGTTTTTATTTTGAGAAGATTGAGAAGGTTTTCAAAAACAATAGATTTTTAACTTTGATTCATGTTTTTCAAGCATGAAACTCATTTTAATGTGATTAAAATTCAAAATGTGTAAAAAAAATTTGAATCAATGTTAAAAATCTCTTGATTTTGCGATATATTTAGAATACTGAATCATCTGTATAAATTTAATGAATCATCATCATAACTCAATTTTAACAACGATTTGTGAATCAAATTTGTGATTTATAGATTCGATTCACCATAAAATGATGTTTACTTGTGAATCAAATCAAAAACATGAATCAATTTGTTCAAACGAAGATTTCTCAATCTTCTCAAAATAAAAACCTTCTCAATGGAACCGGATCATATATATATATATATATATATATATATATATATATATATATATATATATATATATATATATATATATATATATATATATTGTGATTTCACTCACATTCAAACGTATGAGAGTCAAGTGTCGAGTTTGGGGGTCATCAAAAAATGAAACGCGACACAACAAGTTTATAAAGGAGTGAGAAGTTAAAACGTGTGTCGAGATGTTTTGGTTACGCGTTGGAAATAGTTGTTTTGGTTACGCGTTGGAAATAGTAAACGTGTAAAATATGTTTTCAAGTATGTTTTATAAAAGAAATATAAAAACATAGTTATTGGTTACAAATGTGTTTATTAGACTAACCATACTATCTATGTGTCAGTTCGTGCGCGAGCTCGTGTTTCAATTAAGTGAGATAACTTCTCGTATTTGATTCAAATAAGTTCCGAAAAGTCCAAAAGTGAAATTTAGGAAATAATAAATATAATTTATTATTAAAAGCAGTCTAGAAAATTATGGGTTGTTACAATAACCCTTTGCGTTTAAGTGTTATGTGTTTTCTGTGTGTATCATGCATGATATGATTTCCTCTTAAATAGGAGAATACTCATAGCTAGTCAAATGGAATTATGAGAATTAATCGGCCCATTACTCTCCACATAATTTCCCCCATTATAGCCAAAAATAGTGGTTACATGACCAATTAAACATGGTCATAAGTGTAGGTATAACTGTTATTTGAATAGGTCAAATCAGTTACATTCTCATCAGCAGAATCTACTTAGCACTAGCAGCCGAATCACTGCTGAGCATGTAATACCCCCAAATTTAAGTTTGTAGCAGCGGAAAATAATTTGGGTGTTACGGGGAGGATCGAAGTTATAATCTCATAAAACAACTTAAAAGAAGCTTTTTGAAAATTATTTGTCATTCAAATAATATTTTTGATGAAAGATGAACCATTTGATTTTAAATCTTTTTAAAAAATGTAAAGGTTTGAAAGAATGACATATTTGATTTTTACACAATTTTAATTTATCAGAGTAATAAATGCCCACTCCGTATCTTGTCCTGCTCCGTTAAATTACCTGAGATACACATGCTTAAAAGTGTCAACACAAAGGTTGGTGAGTTCATAGAGTTTTATGGAAAACTATTTATTTTGATAGATTTCAGGAATATTTGGTAATGATAAATACAAACAGTAATGGAACAAGTATTGAGTAATGTTTGACTATAATCACAGATAAATCATATAAATATTCAATCAAATTCAAATAAAGAATCAATAATTCTAACATGAGCTGGAAACTCATGATACTAATTTAATCAGATATACAATTCAAGTATGGTCAAATTCCCATACAGCTGTATCTAAATATATGTTGAAAACATACATTTCCTTATAGATATTGCCCCAAGCCTCATGACACACAAGCTTAACAAAAGAGGTGTTTTATCAAGTCAATGATAAATTTTTCCCTCTTATAATAGGTGATTTGCCAATTCCTATTTGTCTATGAATATAGTGTATCACGACTAATACGACTAACCATTTGCAAATGGCATTCCATTAAGTATTAGTGGGACAGGAGGTCAATCCTTAACAGGTTTCGAAGCTGTTCACTATATTCGCGCTCACATAACAGTGATTAATGGCTCATGATTGAGGGACTTTATGGCGATAAGGTAACTTAGGCAATATCAAGGTAATAATGGGATCATTCAGGATAGCATCATATAATCAATTATCATACCACAGTAATCAATTTGGGAATATTATCGTCTGAGTATCAGTAATTCAGTTTAAGTATTTCGCCAGTAACATATGTATATCACATACCACAATAATCAAATTGGAAACATTATCATATGAGTATCAGTATTTCAGTCAAGTAATTCATCAGTAAAATATATATATCACATACCACAATAATCAAATTGGAAGCATTATCATATGAGTATCAGTATTTCAATTAAGTATTTCGTCAAGTATTGTATACATCACATCTTAAATTATAAACTATATCAGATAATTATTAATAAGGAAATTGATTTGAATTATGTAATTTATTCATATACTTATCAAATTATCAAAGTATATGTAAGCATGTATCTCCCTCAATGAGTTAAAAACAAGTATTGGAAATGGGGCTATGACTCACCTGGATTGATACGGAAATGATGAAAAGTAGAGTAGAATGAGATTATGAGAATGATTTGGAAACGTCTTTGATACGGAACCTGATAAATAATTTTATCTGGGAATTTGACCAAATACTATTTGGTAAATACGAACGAATAACGAATAATATTTATTCGTTATGACGAATAGATGATGTGCAGTGAAATTATTATGCCATGCATGATATGATAAAATACTTTATTTAAATTATCCATCGAAGTTTTACCTTTTTAAACGTAAGTAAAAATATTGACTTTTGAAATATCGTTATATATATTATTAACGTAAAAATAAATAATATATAAATAAAACGTAATAAAAATGCATGTGACGTGATGGTTGACGTAAAATATAAAATAAAATAAGAATGTCAAATGTAATATGTTGGTCCTTGTCCTTTTCCAGTTTTTACACTTTTTATACTAACGGCGTTATCGTTACACCGTTAGTCCTTTTTACATATAATTTACAATTATAGTCCACTACATGTCCAATATTACAATCTAAGCTTGGAATATTAAATAATACCAAGTTTTATCCTAAACTTTCTGTTTTGACAGTTTTAGTCCAAGTTTTTAAGGTTTGGCAGTTTTAGTCCTTTTAGGTGTCGTCGCGTTACATTTTTAGTCCAAACGTTCAAAAATTATTGGAAAAATTATATTAAATTTTCTGGAGCTTATTGAAGCTTATTAAAACATATTTCAACTGCTTATTTGCAAAAATAGCTTATTTTTCAATAAATGGGCTTTAACGAGCTAAATTAAAGGCCCGTTAGTGTTTAACGATCCGTGAGCGTTGAGACAAGTTGAGCTTATCCCTAGACTCATTTTTAATGTTATAAAATCATATCAAAATAACTTTTTGGTCCAGCTTATACGGAGTGCTTATTTTCAGCTTATTGGGCTTTTTCAGTCCATTAAGCCTTTTATAATTAGTTTTGAAAATGAGTTTTTGTGTTTTACTTTGGCCAATTTAAAGGGTCTAAATGAGCTTATTATTACAAAGTATAAACACGAAACTTGTAGCTTGTAGCAAGGAGAAATAGGTTGTGTAAAAATATTATATGCTTGTTAAGTCGAATTAAGTTTTAAAGGGTCCTTTTGGTCACGATCTGGTTATTTTTACATGTTATTTATACGAACGTTGTAGCTAGTCATGGTGTCTATTAGATGGTGTAAAAATATATTATTCTCGTTAAGTAAAATTTCAAGATACACGATTGTTTTATGGGACGTTTTTATATATGAAAAGACTTAGAAATATTTCTAAGTATTTAGAGTTTTTGTACCGATTAAGCAAGGTTCTAAATTGGTGTCGAATGATGCATGCAACTTAGAAATAAACGTGAAGTGAGTGAGTATCGTGACTCCTAGGCCTTCCAAGATAGAGGCTAGTCACTTGTCGTGTTCTATAAGTGAGGGTGTACGTAGAAAAATAAGCAAAGTATATATATACGTTCGAAAAATATATGTGATGCATGAACATGAAATAACGCTTGAAATGAAATCAAAAGATTTGGAAACGAGTTACAACACCTCTAGGGTGGGTAGAGAGTCGAGGAGATGGCTAGAACACAAGGATGATTCACAACTTCACTAAAATCAATATATACTACGCATATATATAAACCCATATTTCGAATGAATTGGAAATGAAGTATGGTGATGACTTCTGGTCTTTGAGACTTTTCTACTGATCACAAAGAGTTTGGAAATATATTAGAGAGTTGGGGGAGAGGTGGTGATGGAGAAAGGCGTCATACATATATAATAGTATACGTACGAGTTATATTACGTTTTCAAAACATTCACACATGCTCCAACTATTGAGAGTCATAGATGTTGGGATATTATTTGAGTTGGTATTGTTTTAAAATGATTTTAAGAGTTGTGAGAGTGAAGAAGGCAAATGAGAATTGAATTTGTAATATATATGTCGACTAGTATTATTTTTGGTACACGATTTGTTTTTTTGGCATAGAACTTGGTTACAAGCTGATGAAACATGTTTACTAACGTGAAAACATGATGGAATAATTATTAGGATCGAATAGAAACAATCCGGGTTTAAAACGGTTGAGTTTTGAATTTATTATATATCGATTGGGTTGGATTTTGGCCAAACACTTTGCCTCTATTAAACGTATCAAACGTTCGTCTTAGAAGTTAAAATTTGGCGTCCCAATTCTTTGGTGGGTAGACAATTAGGAGGTACAAAAATATGGATACGTTGTGTTTAGAAATCGAAAAATACAAAGGTGTTTTGGAGAGGACCTGCTCGACTGGAAATAAAATATAAAAGGGATGTTGGGCTTGTATTTGGGCTGCTGTGAATAGTACGCTGAAGGGAGTTGGGCTGGAATTTTATGAAGGCCCGTTTGGTGTTATTAGTGAGTAAATAATTTTAGTGAAATTAAATTAGGATTAGTAATTTTTTTTAAATATTTTGTTAAACGTGTCGAGAACTTGTTTCGTCGTTTGGTGAATTATGAGATGACGTGATTTCGTAAATATAGTATAATAAGAAAAATTTTAAATTTCCCCGTAAAAATAGTGATTAAAAATAATGACGAAGATTAATATATAATTAAACGTTTTTAATTATATGGATTTTTGCGAGGTTTTACAGAGCAGCAGAGTCATACTACTAGCAGTAGGAACCACTAGCAGCAGGATCCTGATACTAGCAGTAGGATCCACTATCAGCAGAAACCAACACTAGCAGCAGAATCCTGCACAACCACTATTAAGTCAGGGTAATCAGGGACTTGATGGGTGTACACTCCGTACCTCCAAACCCATTCCCAAGTATGATTTGATCCCTCAAGTGCACTAAATTTTCCAACAATCCTCCCCAAATTTAGTTCACTTCCTTTGCATGAAAATAAAACATTAAACAAAACGTATGCATAAACGAAAATATCCTGAGGATTGAATTTCCATCTTAGTAAATTATATGTTCAAATATTCGAGAATCAGAGTGTTCTAAGAATTGAACCCTTCAACCCATTTGAATACCTGAAGATAAAATACACATACATTTTCAAACACTTCAACACTCCTGACACTATACAAGCCATGTGTCCATATCCAATTAATAAATGTTGTAAGAGCCAAAAGTCCCAAGCTCCCTGAAGTGGCAAAACTTCAACATTCATATAGGTGGTTCCTCTTTATTCATGCTCCTGCCAAACACTTTTTCAAAGAAAATTAACCATTAAGAAGTTATGACTTCATCCTCCTTTCCAGCAAGTTCCAAGCACAAACCTTGGGATGTTTGTAAAACATGTGCTCTAGTACACTGAATGTTCTGCTTTCCATATTGAACTCTGCCCCCAAGTTTCCACAGGAGGGAGTTGGGTGTCTTAGCATTCAGTGACTAAGTTGAACTTCAAACCCATCCCTTTAGCAGACTTTAAAACCAAGTCTCTAGCCAAACCCTTCGTTAAGTGATCAGCTAAATTATGTTGAGATCTAACAAACTCTATAGATATCACCCCATTCATGATAAGCTCACGAATCATGCTATGCCTGACACCCAAGTGTCTAGACTTTCTATTGTACATCTGGCTATAAGCCTTTGCCAATGTAGCAGCACTATCATAACGGATAGAAATGGGTGCTATAGGTTTAGGCCACAATGGAATCTCAAGAAGCAAGTTTTTCAACCATTCAGCTTTTTTACCAGCAGCTGCTAAAGCCACAAATTCAGATTCCATTGTTGAACTGGTGATACAAGTTTGCTTCTTGGATGCCCATGAAATTGCACCTCCACCAAGTAGGAATACCCAGCCACTGGTAGATGAATTGTCTTCAGTGTTACTAATCCGACTTGCATCAGTGTATCCTTCCAACACTGAAGGATAGCCAGTATATGATAGACTCTAATCCATAGTTCTCTTCAAATACTTCAGTACCTTCTGAATTGCTTGCCAGTGCTGAGCACTAGGATTACTAGTATACCTGCTCAGTTTACCCACTGCAAAAGCAATATCAGGCCTTGTACAAGTCATGGCATACATCAGGTAGCCAATCACCCTAGAATACTCAAGTTGAGATACAGCTTTGCCAGTATTAGGCATAAGCTTCTCAGTGATATCCATGGGAGTACTCACTGGAGTACAATTAAAGTAATTAAATTTCTTCTGTACCTTCTCAATATAATGAGACAGAGAAATTGATATACCATTACTTTCATGTTTGATTCTTATACCAAGGATAACATCAGCCTCCCCCATGTCCTTCATGGAGAACCTTGATGAAAAAAAATTCCTTTGTCAGGTCAACCTGATTTTGGTCAGTGCCAAAGATCAGCATATCATCAACATATAGATAAATGATGACTCCTTTACCAGATTCATCAAATTTGCTATATACACATTTGTCAGCCTGGTTAAGAACATAACCATTGGACAAAACCACTTCATCAAATTTTTGATGCCATTGCTTAGGTGCCTGTTTCAGTCAATATAAAGACTTAATCAGTTTACACACCTTGTTTTCATTGCCAGGCAAGATGAAGTCCTGAGGTTTGTTCATATAAACCTCCTCATCCAATTCACCATTCAAGAAAGCTGTCTTCACATCCATCTGATGAATAATCATATTGTGAATTGATGCCAAAGAAATCAATAATCTTATGGTACTGATACGTGCCACAGGGGCATAAGAATCAAAGTAGTCTATCCCCGACTTTTGTCTAAAGCCCTGAATGACTAGTCTAACCTTGAACTTTTCAATAGTTCTATCTACTTTCATTTTTCTTTTGAAAATCCATTTGCAACCAAGAGGTTTGCAACCTGGTGGTATATCAACCAACACCAAAGTATTGTTGCCCATGATGGAGTCAATCTCATCATTTATTGCTTCTTTCCAGAAAGGAACATCCTGGGACTTCATTGCTTCTTCAAATATTTTGGGATCATCATCAACAACGAAGCAATAGGAATATTGGTCAGCTACCTCATCCCTTGTACCTTCAATTAAGTATAATTGAAACTCAGGTCCAAATGATTTTGGAGTCCTGACTTTTTTGCTCTTTCTAAGCTTAGTTTGTTGAACCACAACTTCATCAGGGGCCTGAGATGATAATTCATCAGGGACCTCTGATACACCAATGTCATCAGTTACATTTGGAATCCTTTGACTTGGTCTAGGGACTGATGAGAATCTATTCTCATCAAAGAGTGCATCCCTTGATTCAATTATTGAGTTAATTGAAACATATTCATTAGGTTCAATAACATAGAACCTGTATGCCTTGGAATGCTCAACATATCCAACAAAAATGCATTCAATGCCTCTTTTACCCAAAGTTTTTAATTTTGGATCAGGGAGTCTTACAACAGCCCTACAACCCCAAACCCTGAGATAATTCAGGTTGGGTTTCTTTTTAATTAGTCCAGAGTTCATAAGTGGTAATCTTGTTCCTTTTATTGGGAACCCTATTTAATAAATAGCAAGTTGTTAACATAGCTTCACCCTAGAACCCTTGACTTAGTCCTGAATATGACAACATGGAATTAACCATCTCCTTCAGTACCCTGTTCTTCCTTTCAGAGATACCATTTTGTTGAGGAGTATAGGGAGCAGTCGTTTCATGGATTATACCAACAGACTGAAAATACAGAGTATCCATGTACTCACCTCCCCTATCAGTCCTGAATCTTTTGATCAGGGACCCAAGTTGCAATTCAACTTCAGTTTTAAATACTTTGAATTTATCTAATGCTTCATCCTTGGTATGTAACAGATAGACATAACAAAACCTAGAAGCATCATCAATAAAAGTCACAAAGTACTTCTTGTTCCCCAAAGAGGGAGTGGCATGCAAGTCACACAGGTCACTGTGTATAAGCTCCAAGAGCTCAGTCTCACGTTTTATACCCTGAAAAGGTTTCTTAGTAATTTTGGTCAACATGCAAGTTTTACACTTTTCAGTGTCCATGTCAAATGCTGGGATTAACCCATCCTTAGACATATCTTGCATCCTTTAAAAATGTACATGGCCAAGTCTTGCATGCCACAGGGTAGAGTCATTCAGTTTAGAGGTTAACATAAAGGCTGAATTGACGATGTCAGTGACAATATTAAGCCTGAACATTTGATTACACAAATAGCCAAAACCAATAAACTCACCATGTTTAGACAATATAAATTTATCAGATTCAATAACTTGTTTATATCCATGATTATTCAAAACACTACTTGAAACCAAGTTCTTCCTTATATAAGGAACATGAATAACATTAAACAAAGTTACAATCTTTCCAGAACTAAAATTAAGATCTACACAACCACGACCATGCACCAAAGCTGTTGACTCATTTCCCATGTGAAGAATAGAACCATCATTCAGTGACTCGTAAGTCTTGAACCATCTTCTATCTTTGCACACATGAATAGTTGCTCCAGAGTCAACCCACCACGCAACATCATCATCCTGCACATAGTTAGATTCAGATACATATGTAACATAATAAACCTGAAGAGATTCATTAAACATATTCTGACCTTTCAGTGAGTTGGCAGAACCATCACTCCCTGAACCACTAGTGCTTGAACCATTGGTTTTACCACCAACCTTAACAACTTTGCAATCCCTTTTAATGTGACCCGACTTGCCACATTTCCAACAAGTTGGTGTTACCTTCTTGTTAGGATTAGCCCTTGTGTTATCCTGATATTTACGTTTGTCTTTGTTGTTATTGTACTTGGTGGAATTGTTATGTTCCATCATATTGACAACAGATGCACCAGTAGCATTGCTGCTCTTTGGCTTGTCATTATCCTGCGCCCTAAGGGATTCCTCAATACACAAATGACTACCCAACTGAACAAGTGTCAGTTCTTCCTTCTTATGTTTCAAGGTATGCTTGAAATCTTTCCATGAAGGAGGGAGTTTGTCAATGATACAAGAGATAGAAATAGCCTTATCCCTGTTCATTTTGTGTTATGTAAACCTTCCAAGTATTCCAAGAAGTTCATTATACTGTTCCATATCTGGTCTTGAATCAGTCATTTTGTAATTTGTGAAATTACTTACAAGAAACTTTTTACTTGAAGCATCCTCAGCCATATATTTGGCATCCAAGGAATCCCATAGTTCTTTGGAAGATTCAACATTCTGATAAATATCAAAGAGAGAATTAGACATACCATTGAGGATTAAACCTCTGCAGACATAATCATCATTCTCCTATTTGCTTCGATTCCTTATGTGTTCCACAATAACATCATCCCCATGATCCTCAGGAATAGCAGTGCTCAGGACATACACCACATTCATACTTGACAAAAAGAAGTGCATCTTCTTCTACCATCTTCTGAAATCAACACCTTCAAACTTTTCCAATTTTGAAAAGTTAGCAGCCATATGCCTCATAGCAGCAGCCATTGATTATCACAAAATAGTTTACTTTGATTGTTGGAGGTTATAAGCCCAAAACAGTGTGAAGATAATCAATAGCCTAACTACGTACCAAATGAATGGTTACCGGATATCACTTGGAATCGTGTTATCACTTTCCAAAGTAAACTATTTGACCCTAATGCCTGGGTATCACGAATACCTACTTGGGATAAGACCAAATGTTTGTTATTGAATCAGGCACAAATCAATAACCCTTTGCGTTTAAGTGTTATGTGTTTTCTGATTTCCTCTTAAATAGGAGAATACTCATAGCTAGTCAAATGGAATTATGATAATTAATCGGCCCATTAATCTCCACATAATTGCCCCCATTATAGCCAAAAATAGTGGTTATATGACCAATTAAACGTGGTCATAATTGTAGGTATAACTGTTATTTGAATAGGTCAAATCAGTTACATTCGCATCAGCAGAATCTACTTAGCACTAGCAGCAAAATCACTGCTGAGCAGCAGAGTCATACTACTAGCAGTAGGAACCACTAGCAACAGGATCCTGATACTAGCAGTAGGATCCACTATCAGCAGAAACCAACACTAGCAGCAGAATCATGCACAACCACTATTGAGTCAGGGTAATCAAGGACTTGATAGGTGTACACTTCGTACCTCCAAACCCATTCCCAAGTATGATTTGATCCCTCAAGTGCACTAAATTTTCCAACACAAACAAGTTCAAAATTATGTCAAAAAACAAGTCGACATAGACGACAAGGAACGACAAGATGCAATTGTCAAAGTTATTAAGAAGTTTGATCTCGCAAAGTTACGCAAACAACGCCTGAGAACACGATACGCAGATTGCAAAGACATTTCTGACAATAGAAAAGTTGTGATTGACCATTTTTTGTATGATGAATTTCGCAAAGACGTTGATGTTGTTGAAACATTGTGGGGTTGTGTGTAGAAGATAGAGAACGAAAAATCCAACAAGATCCGTTGGAGTTTTTAGGTAAATATGGCAGCTGCTGATGCACGACAACAACAACAATTTGTGCAAGGTACATCAAGTTCATCTGCACCAAGAGTTGTTGAGCCTCAATAACAGCAACCTCATTTGGATCACTTTCAGCTAAATTGTGAGGAAAATGTGCAAGCTGTAGTTGTTGAGCAACAACAACCTCATCTTGATCACTCTCAGCTAAGTTTTGAGGAAAATGTGAAAGCTGCTGATGATGACTGGAACTCTGAGGATGAGCGGGAGCTGAGCAGGTTGGAAGCTCAGTTAGATGCAGAGAAGTTTGCGAGGTTCTCTGCGTATGATGACGGTTTCGACTCCGACAACTCTCAAACCTAGGATCACCCGGAGTACAACTGAAGTTTTAATTATTAAGTTTGTATTTTAATTATTATGTAATGTTTTCAATCGATGTACTATTTTAATTATTAATGAAATTAATGTTTTATTAAGTTTGTAGTAAAAAAAAAAGAAAAAAGAAAAAAAAGAAAGAAATTGAACTTGGTCACCCTTACTGGGGGACCCAATTGCCTGCAGGTCGCTGGAGAGAAAAAGCTGACGTGGCAAAGAAAAATGAGGGGATTGGGTCGCCTTACTATGGGCAGCCTCAATGATGATGACTGGAGCCATTGACTATAAATAAGATGAAGGGTCTTGCCTTATGTATCTGGATGAAGGATCTGGATTCTTGTTATTTATCCTGTCGTGTCATTTGCGTCGTCGAGCTTAAAAAGATGTACACATTTCTTGGTTAATCTCGAATTAAGTACAGTAAAATATTGGCTAAAAAGTCTTCTTTTCATTAATTAAATTGACCAACTAGCAATGGAATATGTTCTTTGAATAGTCATTACATGTGTCATTTGCTAGTCCGTTTTCTTCTCAAATCGAGTTGGCCTCTTTGTCGACTTTGCAATGTTGTTATTGTTGTTCAACAACTCCTGTTGCTAGGAACTTTACAAAAGATACAAAAACGGATTAGCAAATGACACATGTGATGACTATTCAATAAATATATTCCATTCATAGTTGGTCAATTTAATAAATAGAAAGAAGACTTTTTAGCCAATATTCTACTGTAATTAACTCGAGATTAACCAAGAAATAACACGTTTTCATCAATTGAGTTTAAATGCTTCATTATTCTAGTTGGTCCAATCACTCATTTAAAAACAAGACCATCAAGCAACAAAAGAAATTTTACTTGTCTTCAGCCTTAGCCTTTTGCTAAAAAGGTGTATACAATCTCTTTTTGACCTTTGCCATTTGTCTTCATCAGCGAATCTTCAATTATGTTTTGTTATGTTTTCTAGGCTCATGAAGTAATAATGCCTTAAACATCAACACTATAGTCATATGATTCATCTAAAGCCATTACTCTGAAGCTACCAAATAAGACGTATCTTTAGGACACTCTGTGCCCCTATTTGACTTTATTCTAACTTGCTATTCAAATAAAAATAACAATCTAATAAAGCTTGTTTATGTACACAAATATCATATAAAGATAAGGACTTTTACTTGTCTTCAGCCTTAGTCTTTTGGGACATAACCAAACTGATACAAGCTTTCGTTAATAATATCCAACATGTTTTCGACCCTACGTGAATTTATCACAGCAACGTTCACAAAGAGTATAAGACAACAAACAGAATTATATATGCATATAAATGACATATAGGTAACATCTTTGCTTAATACAGATCTACTACGTCCATATACGGATATTGATCGTGATTTTGCTACGATTTTAAAGTATCTTTTGGCTTTTTAGATGGGTTAAACGGAACACAAGCCACATTTATCAATGTGGACATAACGCGTCCTCTCACAAAGAAACAACCACCCAATGTCTTAAGAGGATAAAATGTACATTCCATAAAAATATAAATGTGTATCATGTTTATAAGCAATTATAACTGTTTGGTTTCACTTATCTAAACTGCTTATTTGCAAGTGAAAATTAAGCCACTTAGAGGTTGTTTAGGAAATGTCTATCTGCTTACTTGTAATTGACTAACAAGTTAGAGGGTGTTTGGGATTGCAATTATAAATTGTTGATGATCAGCCCCTTCCCCGGCCCGAACTCACACCCACAAAACACCAATCAAAACACTAAGAGGATTGATACACTGGTGTTATATTGAAAGGAAGTAAACTGAATACACAATTTTACAATCGAGATACCCTACTCTATTTATACTAATTACATACTAACTACTTGTAGGGGATAACAATAACGAACACAACCGGATATGTTTGAATCTCTGAAAGGCGTGTGAACACTTTTAGATCGAATCAATTCGGTGGTTCTCCCGAATTATTCAATCGGATACAATCCAGAGATTGAGAACGTTTTGTATGGTTTTTGTTTGAAATCTTATGAACCAGAGAAAATTTATGACCAAAGAAAAGCGTAACAAAATCTGTATATGGGATTAGGGCACAAACTATTTTTATATAGTTTTCCAAGGGTTTCAAAGTTGTTAAAATTAGTCCCTTAATTTATGAAAATTTAATTTTCTAAGGAACTTTTACCATAACAACTTAGACCCTGCCAGCCCGGACCCCGTCCCTTAGGGGTTTCGCCCCTAAGATCATAATAAATTCAAATAGGCGTGCACTCCGCACCTCCAAACCTAAACGATGTCTTATTATGACTAAATTGGTCAAACAAGTTAATCCAATTACACTAAAATATCCAACAATCCTCCCCCATTTTAGTGCAATCCTTGATTAACTAAAACAAGTAATCTCAAACAATCAAACTTTTGCATAAATGAAATGTCGTGACGATTGAATTTCACATTAGTACATTACACATTCCATATATTCGAATACCAGGGTGTCGCTAAGGATTGAACCCTGGGAATTCATTTTGAATACATGAAGATAATGTACACAAAAGTTTACACACATAGTAGTTCTATCTTGACACATGTTTTACTAGCCTATGTCCTTATCCTTCATAAGCATGTCAAAGCCAAGTCCCAGCTTTTTGAAGCGGCTAAACTTCATGCTCATATAGGTAGTTCCTTTCAATCATGCCCTGCTTGCACTTTTTCAAAAGAACTATTAAGAAGATAAACTTCAACCTCTTTATCTTGCAGGTCCAAACACATTCCTTGGGATAGTATATCATGTGTTCCAATCTCTAAGTGTGAGCTTTCCACATTGAATTCAGCTTCTAACATTGTATTAGAAGGGAATTGGGTGTCTCACCATTAGAGAATTTAAACGGACTTTATTTCATCCCTATTCCGACTTTGTGCACTAAGTCTCTTGCAAACCACTTTTTCAAGTGGTAAGCTATTGATATCTTTTGCTATAACAAGCATTAAACATGGTAGCATTGACTTTAAAACATAATACCATATGTTTATTATCAAGTCATTTAACCATTATGCTTCTTTTGAACAAGAAAACAACAAATCATGATGCAATCGTTGAATACGCTGTACAACTTAACTTTTTCCCTTTGATCACAAGATACGACATTTTTTACCAAGTGTAAAACCAACACTTACTAATTCGTAATCTTCTTGATCAATTATCCAACTTGCATCGATTTATCCTTATATTACTCAAAGGATCTTGTTGTATTCTAAACCAACAGTCCTTGGTTTCTACCAAGTATTAAAATACTTGTTTACAACGTTCTTTCCTCATGAGTAATTATGAGACCACTAAATGTTTATTTGATTTTTCATGACATATATTTTTCATGTCAACTTAGACTACAAAGCAGGCAACAAGCTTTAAGCCAAACCATAGAGTAAATACCGTACCAATTACTCCATTAGTAGTCAATTAAACAACTCGAAAACCAAGTAGCCAAAACACACTTAATTCACATAGCAAATCAAGCATATTGTTAATCAAAACATTACATCCACACCAAGTGTAAAATACAAACACTTAAGGATGCACATTTTATTGATCTCAAAATTCTACATTCACTTCAAGTGTGAAAAATCTGACCAATGTCTCCTTGACCACTGATCTAATTAAGTCGAATCACATATATAACCCCGTGACTGCAATTTTATTCATTCGTCACTATCTTAAATAAGAAGTGAGAATAGTCAACATTACATAGAATTCCATTACGCATATATACCGGAAATTATGATAATCTACATTTGTGGTTCCCATGTTGCACTCACAAGTTCACTCAATCAAATAAGTTTCGATATTGTTTTAACATATCAAACAACAGTTACTCATCGTTTCATTGTTACCGGTAAAATCTAGAAAATTATGTTTTCTAGTATTCCGCATGCATGCCTACAAAATAACGATGAACAAGTAACCCATATTTCTTTGATTGACATAAATGAGATTAATCATTACACTCATGTTTCATTAAGAGATCTAATCCATGAACAAAGTAGTTCCAATTAGATTTTCAATTCTGTTATATGAATTTAACATGGTTCTCAACCATTCACATAACCATGACTTTTAAATTTAAAAATCATTATGAACATAGTGTCATGCAATTCACACAGAATGTATCACTCATTTAAATTGCAAATTTAATATCAAGATAATGTTCTTGCATTCCACTCATTTAACAAATTCATATCATTCCAACATCTATGGAATGTGAATATCTCGATTCCAAAAAGATATCCGTCATCGGCAATCCGCAAATGCCAAATATTGGTTCTACTAATTGGTGATTACAATTAAATATAGATTCCAAGTAAAAATGATTCACAAAGGGAATTTGTATCATACTGAAAGGCGTGTGAACACTTTCAGATCGAATCAATTCGGTGGTTCTCCCGAATTATTCAATCGGATACAATCCAGAGATTGAGAACGTTTTGTATGGTTTTTGTTTGAAATCTTATGAACCAGACCAAAGAAAAGCGTAACAAAATCTGTATATGGGATTAGGGCACAAACTATTTTTATATAGTTTTCCAAGGGTTTCAAAGTTGTCAAAATTAGTCCCTTAATTTATGAAAATTTAATTTTCTAAGGAACTTTTACCATAACAACTTAGACCCTGCCAGCCCGGACCCCGTCCCTTAGGGGTTTCGCCCCTAAGATCATAATAAATTCAAATAGGCGTGCACTCCGCACCTCCAAACCTAAACGATGTCTTATTATGACTAAAGTGGTCAAACAAGTTAATCCAATTACACTAAAATATCCAACACTACTTAATAAAGGAATGTGCACCACTTATTCCTACTAATCAGGAAACAACTAACCAACCCATGTATTCTGAACAACATGGCAACTACTTGCTTATTTCCTCTAGAATCGGTCAAACCAAATACTAAGTCACTGACCCATCAAGATTATATTATACCCAACATAAATGCCTGTTTGTTTATTTTCGAAACAAATTAGCTCAACTGTTTTTTTGCTTAATTTAGAGCAAAACAACACATCAAAATGTATCAGCTTATTTTTGAAGCAGTTTAAGAGAAGATTTCGTACATAAGTGCTTATCTGCTTCTTGTAAAAGAATACTTAATAGATATACTTTCCCAAACACTATATAGCTTATCTTTTGAACCAGATAAGCAGTTTACTATACACAATCCCAAACACCTGTACGAAGTAAAAAAAAATATAATCCAGTTAAACACTAGTATTCCTATTTTAAAACATGAACAAGCACATCTTTCACAATCCCGGAAATCAAACAAAACCACCCCATCTATCTTTATTACAGCAAAGTAACAACGTACAAATTAAGTTCTAGATAGAACAAGTAAACGAGATATATGGGTATCACAAAGAAAATCTTACAATGTGATGTTATTAAACAAACATTCAACCCGGTCCGTACAAACAACAAACACCAAAAGAAAGATGAGTTGTTAACATGTTGTAGTGTTTTTTCTTTCTTTTATTTCATTCGTTTCTCTTTTCTCTGTTCATTAACTAACTTCATAACCCAATATGGTTTTCCCAACATGAACATAAGACATCCTAAACCTACGCCAAGTACAAGCCCACAACCATATCCCAGAACAACAGATTGCCATGTAAATCCATTAAAAAAGGTTGAAGAATCTTCATCTTGCGGTGACAATGGTTGAGTTGGCACTTCTTTGTTTCCACATCTCGGCAATGGAACTCCACACAATGCAGGGTTTTTTTGGTACGAATTGTTCTCAAATGTATTAAATTGTCCTCCTTGAGGAATAGTTCCCGAGAGTTGATTGCTTGAAACATTGAATGCGGCCAAAAATGTTAGGCTAGTAAGCTCTGAAGGAATCTTTCCTTTGAGTTGGTTTGAAGAGAGATCTAGAGACTCGAGTTTTGACAAGTTTCTAAGCATCGCAGGGATCTGTCCTTTAAGATGGTTGTGAGAAAGATTGAGATATCGAAGAGAGTTAAGCACTCGAATGTTGCTTGGAATCTCTCCATCAAATTTGTTGTCTGAAAGGTCTACAGCCGTCAATATAGTGAGAATTCTTTCATATTTTAATTCCCTTCCTTTCACTGTTAGCTCAACGCTATCTTGGTAATTTCCGTTCGAACCCATGTATAATGGCGCCGGGGGTCTTCCATCAATATCCATCATCCCTTGGAATTTCTCAAAATACTTTGAGGGCAAAAGACCGGTAAACAAGTTTCTAGAGAGATCAAGGATTCGTAATTTAATAAAGGGATCAGTTTCACTGCTTGACGTTTCAATTGCATCATAGAGCCTATTAGATTTTAGAACAAGAACTTGTAGCTGTGGAAGTGATGCAAGCCAAGAGGGAAACGTGTCGCTTATCATGTTTTTTCCAAGATCAAGAACTTCTAGAAGTCTACAATTCACCAGGCTTCTTGGCACCAACCCTTGTAATCGATTGTCATTGAGGTTTAGGCTAGTCAATCTACTACCGTTCTTGAAACAGTCGGGGATCTCACCGGTGATGTTATTATCTGACACATGAAAAATTTCTATGGAATTCGAATGGCAGATCGAAGAAGGTATATGACCTGAGAAATAATTATCACTTGCTGAGAATGACTCGATTAATTCACCAACTTGTGGTAAAGAACCAGAGAGCCTGTTCCTACCAACCAAGAAGCTTCTAATTTTACTTAAGTTGGTGTCTTTAGGAAAGGTTCCTGTGAGATTATTTGAGTACAAGTACAACCTGTCAAGCCTAGTGAAGTTTCTGAACGATGCTGGGATTGAACCAGTGAGAAAATTATTAAAAATTTGGAGGTCCATGAGAGCGGATGCACCTACAAGTTCTGCTGGGATTGTACCCGAAAGTTTATTATTGTATAGATAGAAGAAATACATACTAGTTAAGTTTCCTAAAGAAGACTGGGTTTCCCCAGTGAGATTGTTAGACGAAAAGTCAAGATTCTATCCAGAAAGGTTATTTTGAAGTAGGTATTCACGAGTCAACCTCTTGCTTCAGATGATCCTTCATGTCTATATTTCTGAAGCATTTTCCGAAGCATTTTCCAAAGCACAGGTATCAATTTCCCAGCAGCAGCAAGAGGCCAGCTAATTTAGGATAAAAATGACAAATGAGTGTAAATCAGAGGCAAATACATGAATTAGTTTACTCCCATATCTGATATAAAAATACGACAAACCTGATAAAGCCTGTTGCAATAGAGACTAGCCACAGTACAGTTGACGTGAATTTCCCTAGGAACATAACTATGACAACCTGAAATACATAAAAGTTGAAAAGCAACATTAGAAAATCGGTAGATCTGTTTGCGTGAGATAACGAGGGTCGAGGGGTCAAAAGTTTTACTTGAAGAAAAACAGTGAGTCCCACAATTCCCATGAACAAGCGGTTTTTTGTCACGCCTTTGAAAACATTAAATTCTTCAGGCTTCCTTGCGTTGAACACGTTGAAAATCTGCAGTAGAGTGACTTATTAAAACAGAGTTCCAATTTGAAATTTGACATTATAATATTATATGAGTTGTCATAATTACCTGACAAATGACAAAAGCATTGAAAATGAGAGTATTTTTCTCTTTTATAGCATGTTCTTCAGGTTTGTGGGTTGAATGTAGGAGTTCTCTGCCATGGGAATTTAGCACAAGGAGAACAGACGCTTGATATATAGCCTACAGTTCCATTGCAACATAAAATCATTATTAATACACCAAGCTTTACCAAGAAAAGTTATACTATTCACCAGAATTTGCACAGATGATCATACCTGTATCAACAAATCTCTCCACATAATATTCGTGATGAGAGGCTCCCTGAGTAGAAAGAAAAGGCACCAAATTAAAATATAATAATTACCATTATGATCTAATTACTATTATGACCAAAGTCTTAAAACATTGCAAAATAAAAACCTGCGGCCCACGGGATGTCGGTCCATCAAGTGGTCCGTCGGAGGTTCAGTGGCCAGTGCAAGTGCACCCAGAGTATCCATGATAAGGTTCACCCAAAGAAGCTGTGCACGTAAATCAACAAAAACAAAGTTCATAAAAATTATTCTAATGACAAAAATTACACATGACTACATGATAGGGAACAGGAGAAAGACCTGCCATGCGTTTAGGGGGACCTCTCCTGAAGAAAACACCGACACGATATTGATGACAAGAGCTGCAAAAATGAATGTGAGCTGGAATTGTATGAACTTCTGGATGTTTGCATAAACAGATCGTCCCCACCTAACCACCTGGTATGTTGCAGACACAAAAGAATGATCAACTATCACCATTGTATAAATAATTTAGTTATGTTTGCAATTTCTGTTGAATCAATTCAACCACAAGTAAAAAAAATGAAATTAATCACCTTTACAACAGAAGCGAAGTTATCATCCAAAATAATGATATCACTGCTCTCTTTTGCAACTTCTGTTCCTGCTATCCCCATCGCAAGCCCAATATCAGCCTACAATTCATACAAATTGTTATTTTGTAAATTGATCACACACGCACGCACGCGCGCGCACACACACACACATATATTTATTTATGGCGTTGCTATCTTTACCTCATGTAAAGCAGGAGCATCCTTAGTTCCATCTCCGGTAACCGCGACCACATGTCCTCTCTTACGAAGAGCTTGTACAAATAATAATTTATCATTCGGTGAAGACCGCCACATGACCTATTTCGCAAAAACCAAGGTGTTTAAGCATACTAAAAAAAAAACTAAATTATACTGTATGTTTCTTAACAGAGTCTTCTTGTGGAATCACATACCGATATCCTCTCAGCTATGTCAAGTCTTTCACTTTCTGATAAGTCACGGAATGATTTCCCTTCGATCAAGTTTGGCTCAGTGACGTCGGCATCTGACCGAAGTATTCCACACTCTAGAGCGATGGCTCTGGCCGTTAGAAGATTGTCACCCGTAACCATCCTAACCTGTGTTCAGATTTAAGTAAAATGAGGAAATGACATTTATTATGTGCAGGTAAAAATTAATAAACATTTGATAACAGTATGATGTAGTACCTTAACACCGGCCTTCACGCACAGCTCGACAGCTTCTCTGACACCTGGTCGACATGGGTCCTACATTGCAAACCATTTGTCACCATCTATGACACATGTATTAATAACTTTTACACCATATATCAAAGGATTATTACCTTTAAGCTAACAATTGCAAGCAAAACAAGGTTACTTTCAGGCAATAATTCCCAGCTAGTGTCTTCATCCAGTGGAAGGTAGGCAATAGCCACACATCTCAAGGTTTGGGCAGCCATATCATCAATCGCCTTTTTAAAAAAGCCAGTCTGCAAGTTGATGAAAAAAAAAAATCTGACTCTTCATATGTCCATTTTTGAAACCTCTTTATTAGTTAGTGAATCTCGTACCTTTTCTCTATCAAGAGAAACAACTTGTTCATTGCTGTCCATGTAGCTAGTACATTTAGCTAAGATGATTTCGGCAGCCCCTTTCAAGTGTACGTGAACTGAAGAATCAGGCTGTGGAAAAATATATTACAAAAGTAAATATAGCTTTCAAGTCAATCTTTGTTTAGTAAGTTATTAAATTTTGCAGGGTACAGAATTTTACCCGTTTGACTACAACACCTCCCCATTTTTCCTCTGAGTTGAACGGGGAAGCATGAATAATTGAAGACTCCGACCTGACATCATCAAATTTCATTCCAATCTGCAATTGTTACAGAAAAAGTTAAGTAACATTTAATCAATTGTTACAGAAAAAGATGATGTTAAGATGTATGAATGACTAACATTAACCCCCCATTGAAGAATGGCCTTCTCTGTTGGTGATCCAGAAACCTCAACATCCCTTCCACCCTATTAAAACACCAATATTAACGGTGAAGTTAACATTCTCAGGAATAATGTAAAGACAATTACACATCTAAAAATTATATATGATAGCATGATATATAAATTAAAAAACAGTACCTCAGACAAAAATACACTTCCAGTAGTATTTTGAGCTACACTTTCAATCAGAAGTGATACAATCTTTGGTGGTAATTCTGAGGTATTGTTTGGTGGATCAATTTTCTTCCCGCAAACATAAGCCTCAACCACAGTCATCTAGAAAATGCAAAATGTGTGACAATTGGTAAAGAAAATGAAAAAATTTATCACGAGATAGGAAAGACGATATGCAAATCCTACCGAATTTAGAGTCAATGTTCCCGTTTTGTCACTGCATATTGTAGTCGCAGAACCCATTGTTTCACAAGCAGATAATCTCCTAACCTGAAAATGCAAAATTACAAACAAAATCAAGCAAAATTACAAAGAAAAAAAACTAGCTGTGATTGAGGAAAACTTATCAAACTCACCAAGGCTTTGTCAGCCATCATTTTTCGCATCGAGCATGCAAGCCTGCAATTATGCACAACAGGATGGACAGTTAAGTCATTCATAAACAGTCTTAAAAAGTCTACGTACAAAAAACACAACTGAATCTAGAAATAGAAAACTTACGTTAAGGTGACAGCTAATGGAAGCCCTTCTGGCACCACAACAATAACAATTGTGACCTACCATATTCTTAAGCGTTAGTTGGTTACAATGGAAATCAAAACTAAATACATCTTCCACTCAATATGTGTCCTTGTTTAACTTCCAGGTGTAAATATGCTGAAAAAACTGTCAAATTGTTTCACCATTTATTACCAATCCATCTAGTCTTAATGCTAGACATATAATTTAATATTGTAATAAGTAATTTCACAAATAAGTCATGCATAAGTCTAACAAAAACATACTGCAACAGTGAAGATTTTGATTGCACCATCAATAGCATCCCAGATTTTATCAGGATTCCTCCATTGTCCGAAAAAGAACCTATATAAAAGATTTTATAATCTCATCTCAATTTTGAAAGATTGGGTAGTATGGTAATGAAGTTCAACAATACCAATAAGGACCACAACTTTAGATTACCTAGCAAGAAGGATCACAAGAATATATGCAGCTAGCCCAAGTCCCACAAAACCAAAAAATGTCGCCAATCCGTTTAACCGCACCTAATAAAAGCCAGAGTCGATCAGCAACTACTATAGCTTCAAAAGATATGATTTATTGTCCAATTGGAGAAGCTTATAGTGGATCTATTAAACAAACCTGTAATGATGTTTCCTCGCCATTATCTTCAGAGATGCTAGCCATAAGCAACCCCCATTCTGTATCTATTCCGACGCTTGTGGCCTATAAATGATCACGTGAACACATTATTGTAAGTAGGGGGGGGGGGGGGGGGGGGGGGGGGGCTGCTCAGATTTACAAAAGATGAAATAGCATATTTCATACCAGCATAGTACCATAGCCATCAGCCACCTTGCACCCAGACTTTAAAAATGGCGAATTTTGATCTTCCACACTCACAATTTGACTCTCGCCGGTCATACTTGATTCATCGATAGAAAGGGAGTGACCGGAAATTAAAACCCCATCCGCAGGAACCTGGTTTATGATTAAAGAGTGCAATAATGGAAATCATATATACCATGTAACCAAAAAAGAAGTGAGAAACTTATTCTCTAACCTGGTCACCAATTTTCAGGGTTATCACATCCCCCACAACGATATCAAATATTGAGATCTTGATCCTCCTCCCCCCTCTTACAACCTAATAATATCATATTCAGTTGTCAAAAGTAGCAAGTACAGATGAAATATTAACAAGTTGCTGAAAACCTACCTCCAGTTGTAAGTTCTGCTTCTCCTCATTTAAGTTTTGAAATTGAAGTGATTGTTTATAGTCACTAAAAGCTAGAGAACAGGAAATAGAAGTTTGATGTTAGAGAAAGAGAACCTGTGCTTACTACTCCACTTACTTATACATACTCGATTTATTAAATTTTTGATGAGGTACCTGTGACGATTATGACTATTATAAGTGCCATAGCTATGCTACCGCCATCATACCAGCCTTCTTTGATCCCCTGGAAGCGATAAAACAAGTGAGAAAACAGAAATATGTTATCTGACAATAAGTAAGGGCAGATGCAGTAATTGTCATGAAGCTTTGATTTACTAACCTCGGTTTTTATGCCAAGTGCCAAAGAAGCGACAGCAGCTACCATCAAAATAATTAAGGTGGTATCACGGCAAGCATCAAGTAGAAACCGCTGTCAAAAGCATAGCATTTAGTTAATTAACTGACCCCATATTTAAATAGCAAATGGTATCAACTTTCTTAAGAAAACAATATGACAGATATTGAGAAAGTACCCAAAAACTTCTTTCTTTCTTCTGTGGGTATGTGTTTGACCCAAACACGTTTTTCCTGTTTAGTACATCTGACTCGTCACCAGGAATTCCCTTATCGGGGTCGGTCTTCAACTTTTCAGTCAATCCTTTAACCTATTGTGTTACAAAGAACGATGTCATCCACAAGAAGGTGAATGTGTGACTGTGTGTGTGCGCGCCTGTGTGTGTGTTTCTTATAAACTTACCCCTCCAAAGTTCTGTAAAGCAGCAATATCTTGCTCGCGGGTCATGTCAGCAAGTTGTTCTGGGATAACATCATAATCACCGGTAGGAATGGCGGAAGGTGAGCGGCGTGAGCCTTTCACAGATCATGTTACAAAACAAAAATGTAAGTTATTAAGTCATAACCTCAAAGCATAAATGTAACTGTTATATAACAGAAGTAAACTACCCTCTGGGTTTTCTCCAGCTGCTTGTAAGAGGAGTGCAGCCTGAAAAAACATCCAAAATGGGTTATAACTTATAAGTAGATTCCAATTACATTCAAAATGTACGAGGTTAGATAACACATTTACCCTTATGTCTTGGGGTTGAGCTCTAATTCTTGCTATCATTTCTGTTTTCTTTTGCTCATTTTTCAAATCCAAGGTGTATCGAAATCGACGCGAAGCATTCAACGCAAGTGTCGCTTGCTATATGATGCAAATATTAGTTAAAGGATACAATAAAACTGAAACAATTCAGAACTGACTGAAAGATGGAATATATTCTAATTTAAGTTCTTTCTATTTATGTAAATTGGATAAATATGGCAGTGTCAAACATAGCAAGTAAAAGTACTACTACTATTTAGAACATTAACCAATTTTACTGCTGATCTTGTAACTAAACTACATACCAATTTTGGGAAACAAACTGGGAAGCATTATACAAACCAAAGAACCGAACAACATTGTCAATTCTTATCAATATCTAAAAGAATTTCTTTAACATGCATGAAATAGGAAACACTAACTAAGAATCCTAGAGATGTATAACAAGTATATACCATTATTAATCACGAAAAACAATGTTATTTTTAAAAACAGAAGTCAAAAGTGTTCAAGTAGCTTAAAAAGTATTGTCCCATACAAAGTTATCTATATAAACGATCTGTAGATGATGTATGGATATCGCCTCCTCCATTAAACTTATCCCTAAAATACTCCAACCTATAACAATAGCATCTGCTTTCTTATACACGGTATGTTTCACAATCAACCATTTAACATGCATTTTCATCTAGTTGCCAAATTAACCGTCGTCGCGCATAAATAAATACATATTTTGATTCAACTGCTTAAAGAAACACATATTGCGAATCCATTGCGTTCAATTATACGATTCCTTATGTATTCTTTATGTAACGTATCGCCTTCTAAACTAGGATTCAACGTAGAAGAAACAGAACAACTTATTAACCAAAACTTCTAACATCATTCCTATATAATAAAAATCCATAAGAAATGGAACTGAATCCACAATCCTCACAATTTGCATCATCCTCTTTTCTATCATCCAAAAACTTAAACAACAAATTTACAAGAAATCGTCCGAAAAGTTTCAACAAGAACACAAACATTTATATAACTAGTAGATTCTCATCCAGTTGCCAAATTAACCAACACGTAACTCAAATTGATTAGGCGTAACTATTCAAAAAAATTACATAACACAGCGCCATCTAAACCTAACAATTCAATACAGATGAAACAGAAGGACTTATTAACCAAAATTCATAACATCATTCCCACAGAAAGTCGCAAACAATTCAACCAAATTTTATTCACGACATCCTCTTGTCTACCTTCCGAAAATTACACAACAAATTACAATACAACCTCTAAGTATTATCGACAAAACACAAAATATAATAATGTCCATAATAAACAGCAAAAGAGTGCGAAATTACCCTCCATGGTTTAAGCCGATCAACCGGCGCACTTTTCGTCCTCGAGATATCAAAAGGATTGCAAACATCATCACCACGATCTCCACTTCCGTTACCTGACTCCAAATCATTCGGATTCCCGTTACTCATCTCTCGCAGACACGTGTCGAATTCCACAGTATCAACTCACAAACTCTGTGACGTTACACATCACAAAAACACCAAAATTAACACAAACTCAAAACCTTACGATTATAACGATGATGTCACACACAGTAACAAATTTAACGCAATTTTCACCGTTACATTAACTCGTAAACTCATGATTTACACTAAGATAACAACAAATAAAAAACCTAGAGTTTATGTTTACGACTATACGAAGATTATACAGATAACGTCACACACACAACTAGGTGTAACAAATTAAACAGAATTTTCACCATTACATTAACAAATAAACAGATAATATTCAACTAAAATCACTGTCTGTTTAAAAAATTCTACAAACACAAAAACGATGACGTCACACACACAGTTACACAATCAACTGTGTGTAACAGATTAAACAAAAAAATTATTAACAAATAAACTCATATTTTTCACAAATTTATACCAAAAATAAATCTATAAAACGATGACGTCACACACAGTTAAACACTCAACTGTGTGTAACAAGTTTTTTAACACAACTTTTTCACTGTGACATTAACAAATGTAGCCAATTGACTACATTTCCTTTAAAAAAAAATTAATAATGTACACTCCCTGCAGTAATTCCCTGACACATATTTTTCCCCTGTCCCCACCTTTTTTTCAAAGGAAATGTAGCCAATTGGCTACATTGTAGGCTATGTTTGACACAAAACTTTTTGGAGCTTTTTTGGGCAATGAGCGGTGAACAATGAGCTTTTTTATTTTTAGTGTTCGTTTGGCATGAGAGGTGTGAGCTTTGCTATTTTTTAGGAAAGCTCATTTTCCGAAGCTGTTAGCTTTTTTGGCTACTGCTCACACAGCTACTGCTCACAGCTACTTTTGCCAAACATAGCCGTAATGTAGCTATGTTTTCCCCATCTTAAAAACACCTAATAATAACATTGAAATATATATATCATTTGACTCCATTTCTTTTTAAAAACATGAACAACTAACCCCATAATAATAAAAATTATAAATCTACCCCTCTTTCACAACGCCCCCCCACCCTGCCTGAAATCTAACATGTAAAACAACAAGTTAAAAGGAGTAAACAAGATGGGTTTGTTACAATGTGATGTTATAAAACTAAACAAGCCTGTCCGTACAAAAAACACACCAACAAACAACAAATACAAACCATGTTAAGAACCCATCTGGGGTTTAACATGCAGAACATACATACCTGAATGACGGTGGTGGTGAATAAGCTTGCTTGAAACAAGCCCAAAAAATATTAAAGATGACCAAAGAAAAATATATGTAAGTTGGGTTTTATTTTTATTTTTGTGTGTGAGAATGAATGAAAAATATCAAAATACACAACAAGACAAAGAGATGGTTTTATTTATAAAGACTCTGGTCTTCCTTGGTCCAAACCCACGCGAGCGATTCAAGCGCGTGAGTGGGTTTATATAAAAAAGCCTTGCATGTATTTAGTATGTAGTAAAGTAAGTTTTTAACATGACACGCTTTGTATATAAACGTTGATCTATCTTATCTATCCCCTCTATCCATCTATTTGAATATATATATTTTTTTAATAACCGGTAATAATTTAATGTCAGGGCAACCTTTATCGTCTGATGGGCCACTCAACTTATCTAAGGCCCAACCAATACTTTTCCTTTTTAATGCCAAAAGTCTAAGTCCATAATGACGTGTAAAAAGTTTATAGACAAACAAGCAAACTAACTACTGATAGCCTTTTATTTATTTATTTATTTATTTATTTATTTTTCGGCATCTAAGTATATATCTAACAAATGTTTTCCAACTCTTTTGTAAAGTTAAGGTTGCATTTCAGCAACTAGTATCACCACGCGCAGATAAGGGTGTTAGCAGGGTCGGGTTGACCTGATCCGAACCCGATAAAGCTTATCGGGTAGGGTTTAATTATAAACCTTGTCGGGTTGTTTTAACTTGAACCTGATAACCTGATAGCATTATCAGGTTGGGTTCGGTTGAGATAACTAATGCTATTGGGTTATCGGGTCAACCTGATAAGACCCGAAAATAATATTTAATTTTGTCTCTAGAATTATATTGCAGTTGTGTAACCTCAATAGTTTCATAACGAAATTCATATTAGGCTTGTCTTTCTAGCTCGGACTTTCAATTTCAGTCCTTTAGAGAATATTGGGTCACCTCCAATCATAGTCCGCTGCACACACATTCAAGATGGGTATGTCTAACTTGTTGTTTATAGCTTAAACATCACAAAAGACATTTTATGACACACACTGGTGACTAAAAGTGAACTATCGTTAGAGTATTACTTCTCTAGTATCATTCAAATAGTTACAAAAATTGATCACAATACGACCGTTCCTAGAATTTTTTTCTAAGCAAGAAAAAACTCAAAACCTATATACTTACTTATATAGGACTATAGGAGTATAGGACATATATATGTATAGTCACGTGAATGTTTTTTTATTTGTATTGAAATATAAGTTTGAAAGAATATTGGGTTCGACCATATTGTTTTGAAATATAGTTTTGCATTCTATGTGTAGTTTGACAACATGGTATGCGTAGTGTAGTAGTAACGATAGCAATGATTATGGCAGTTTGTACCCGACAACCCGAATCATCCGACCCGACCTGAATCCCACCCGAATCCGCTAACCCAATTTCTAATCGGGTCGGGTTATGGGCCACTTTTTAAAATTTTAAAACCCGACCCGATCCGATAACACCCCTACGCGCAGGGGTGGACCGAGGGAGGTTTTTAAGAGTGCACGAGAATCTCATAGATTTTTATTTGTTTATTTATTTATTTTTGGGCGTATTTATGTCAAAAATATTTGATTTTTCTAAAATAAACTTGGTTCTTAATTTTTTGGTTACGATTTTTGGTATTTTTCTTAAAATGAATCTGATAACTCTTGGTCTTGGGTCCGACGCTAGTCGTGCATCAACACTTTACACTAATTAAGAGTTTGTTGGTCACCACTACAACTGCTTGGTAATATGTTAGAATGATGATGTGATTGTGACTTTGAGGTGGTGTATTTATTGACCATTACACTCGGCCACAAACTTACCCAACATTTTTAAAAAGGTGTTGCATCATTTTTTAATGATTTTGTGTACTAAAAGCCATCCTATAAAGAAATTTTAGGTAAAATTGAAGGTTACACGGCCCAGAGCTACACTCGGCTCCCATGTGAGTCCACCGTGCACTAGGCCTAATCAAGAACTGCTACTCATAATTTATATTTGGTTATTCAAATGCGTACCTGCTTGCTTGTAATGGAATAACCAGTTTAGAGGATGTTTGGGATTGCAATTATAAATGCCTATTTGTTTATTTTCTAAACAAATTAGCTCAACTGCTTTTTGCTTAATATAGAGCAAAACAACACATCAAAAGTGTATCAGCTTATTTTTGAAGCAATTTAAGAGAAGTTTCCGAACATAAGTGCTTATCTGCTTGTTGTATAACATATAAACTTTCCAAACACTATATAGCTTATCTTTTAAACCAGATAAGCAGTTTACTATACACATTCCCAAACATGTACGAAGTAAAAAGATCGTAACATGGTCAAGTGTTAACACTGCTATTCCCAATCCATTTTAAAACATGAACAAGCACATAATAGTAATAACTTTCACAACCCACGAAATCAAACAAAACCACCCCATCTTTCTTTATTACAGCAATGTTGATACATAATCTGGCGTGGACTGGATTAGACGACTCTCCTTGGGCCGTTAGTCATCTTCTCAAGTCCTAAGCAGACCTGTCAACAAAGAGAACCCGTTAGGAGTGGACTCGAGGCCATAGCCCCGGGATCCACCTCCGACGGTCAAGTTAGTGTCGATGCGATATAGCATATAATAGTTAGGTTTAGGGTAACCTATTGTATTCCGTTGTGAATGGAACCCCAGCCCTATATTTATAAGGCATGGATTAGGGTTTAGGCATAGAGTGGGCCGCTGTCTGCCGGGCCTGCCCATGTAGGGTCCAGTCCGGACCATACGTCCACAAGCCCCCCAAGTTTAGTATGACATAGTGCGTGGCTATGTTATGCTAGACTTAAGTTCTGTTCATGGCCATGTAGGCCCAATCAACCATGACGGCATGACCCATGTGTGCGCAACTTATGTGCATATAGGATGGATCATACTGCGCAGTCCCCATGCGATAGTGGGCACTGGGAATGCGATTGTGATTGTCTCACAATGGTGAAGGTGGATTCCGCATGCTGCATCCTGGGTAAGGGCGTACCTTTTGTTCCAGTAGCGATGCAACATGGTGCGACAGAAGACGTGCTTCTGTGGCAGAAGTTTACGCTGTGCGCAACAAGGATGCGCGCTGTGCGCGAACATTACATTCGTCTTTATAACCGACAGAGAACGTCTCCCTTGCGGTAAGATGGTGCGAATATTTAAATCCGTCTTTGTATCGGGCTTGCAATACCTCTTACGTATGATCTGCTTCCAAATATGCATGCGTGACTTGTACGGAAACAGTGGTATTATATACCCTGGTAGCCCCCCCCCCAAGTTTGATGGTGCTACTCGCGTAGGAGCATTAAACTGAATTATTCAAATCCTGAAAAAAAAACTTAATGCAAATATTAAAAGTATATGCCGCGAATCGCGACATATAAAACCTAATGAAGTAAAAGATTAGCGCGAAGCAATATATAGCACATAGCATATATAATTAATACATAAAAGAAGTAGCAGTGCGAATTACACCTATCGTGAGGTTTTACAAACTATAAAAAAAGTAGCACGTAGCTAATCTGTGAAGATGTCCGAACGCAGTGCGCTCATGGCAAGTGATTGATCTTTTTCGTTTTTATTATAATAAAAACAATGGCGCGGATGGACGTACCATGACCGAGACTAATAGTTTCTGTTGCACGCACAGACGCAGATAGACTTATCGTGACCGCATAGACTCTAACGTTTGTGGATGATCGCAAATGACCACGGCTTTTTGTCTCGTGCGCTCATGGCGATTGACTAGCATCGTGGTGCCTGTACGTGACCGTGCGCTCATGGCGCCAATCTGCGAAGATTTCCGGACGCATGGCCTAACGTGGGTAGATTTATCGTGACTGCGTTGTTCGCAGCTAAAAGATAAAGTAGATCCAATCGTGCGGACTAAGTGCGATTATAGGTAAAATCGTGTTTACCAATTAAAAGATTTATGTAAAATCTTTTGAATAGTTTAAAAAGGTAACATATGTTGGATCGTATATAGAAAAGAAGACAATAGACAAAAGATCGTATATATAAAATCTTTTGAATACGTTAAAAAGATAACATATGTTGAATTATAAGTCTTGTTATATTCCCATCGAGCATATGAAAAACGATTTAGGTTTTGTTTTTGTGTCATGCACAATACAAAGTTTTAAAGTTATCGGCTTTTGAACTCGTGATTGCTTTCCGGTGATGTAAGAACACGAAAACTTGTCGTAGTCATGTCCCACGGATGGTGCCAACTTGTTGATACATAATCTGGCGCGGACTAGATTAGACGACTCTCCTTGGGCCGTTAGTCGTCTTCTCAAGCCCTAAGTAGACCTGTCAACAAAGAGAACCCGTTAGGAGTGGACCCGAGGCCGTAGCCCCGGGATCCACCTCCGACGGTCAAGTTAGTGTCGATGCGATATAGCATATAATAGTTAGGTTTAGGGTAACATGTTGTATTCCGTTGTGAATGGAACCCCAACCCTATATTTATAAGGCATGGATTAGGGTTTAGGCATAGAGTGGGCCGCTGTCTGTCAGGCCTGGCCCATGTAGGGTCCAGTCCGGACCATACGTCTACAAGCAAAGTAACAACTACCACAAAGTTGTGATACAAAAAAAATGTCAGGTAATTTTTTTAACCACCACATGTATCTTGATAATTTTTAACAAGTAATGTTATTAGGGTAACCTATCGTTTGGGCTATTCAAGGCCCAATTAGATTGTTGGACTCAATAATGATGACTGGAGCATTGATCATAAATAAGACTAAGGCCCCGTTTGGTTCGTTGTAATCTAACGTAATTGAGTGTAATTGTAATTTGATTACATTACATAGTGTGTTTGGTTTGCATGATTGATGTAATTGTAATTCAAATTACATTACGTATTATGTTTGGTTTGCAATGTAATTGTAATTCAATCATTCCAATTACATCAAGTGAGGTAATTCGGATTACATAGCAAGTTGGATGGAAAGTTTTGAATTACGTTGTAATTCAATATTTTATAATTCCAAGTATCAGCATCTATAAATTATTATTATTATATTTATTATTATTATTATTATTATTATTATTATTATTATTATTATTATTATTATTATTATTATTATTATTATTTATTAACAATAAATAGGATTTTACAAGAAATTAGTGGGAGTCGAGAAACCAACTGGGTCCCCACACCTCTATCAATAGCGAAACCAATCCTATTATTATTATTATTATTATTATTATTATTATTATTATTATTATTATTATTATTATTATTATTATTATTATTATTATTATTATTATTATTATTAAATAATAATAATAATAATAATAATAATAATAATATTTTATTAATAATATATTATTTTATTATTATTATTATTATTATTATTATTATGATTAATATTTTTATTATATTATTATATTATTATTATTATGATTATTATTATTATTTAATAATAATAATATAAAATAATAATAATAATATTATTGCTATTAATATTTTATTGTTATTAATAAAATATTATTATTTAATAAATAATAATATTATTATTAATGCTATTAATATTATTATTTAATTATTATTAATAATATTATTATTATTATTATTATTATTATTATTATTATTATTATATTTTAATTCTATTATTATTATTATTATTATTATTATTATTATTATTTATTAAATAATAATAATATTATTATTGCTAATATATTATTAATAATATTATTATTTTATTATTAATATTATTATTATTTAATAAATAATAATATTATTGTTATTATTAATATTTTTTAATAATAATATTATTATTATTATTATTATTATTATTATTATTATTATTTCATATTTTATTATTATTATTATTATTAACGTTTTTTGAATTACATTACGTTGCAAGTGAACCAAACATAATGACAGATTTCATGAATTACAATTCAAACACATTACAATTATAACACATTCCAATTCTTTGAATTATAATTCATTCAAATTACAATTCCTTTCAAAGATTACAATTCCTTTAAAAACATTCTGTGAACCAAAAGCACCCTAAGGGTCTTGCCTTATGTATCTGGGTGAAGGACATGGATTCTTGTTAGTATCTTGTTGTGTCATTTGTGTTGTCGAGCTTAAAAAGATGTACACATTTCTTGGTTAATCTCAAATTAGGTATAGTAAAATATCGGCTAAAAAGTCTTAATTTCATTTAATAAATTGGCCAACTAGCTATGGAATATATTCATTGAATAGTCATCACATGTGTCATTTGCTAATCTGTTTTCTTCTCAGCTGAAGTTGGCCTCTTTGTCAACTTTTTGCAATGTTGTTATTGTTGTCAGCAACCCCTGTTGCTAGGAACTTTACAAAAGATACAAAAACATATTAGCAAACGACACGTGTGATAACTATTTAATTACTATATTCTATTGTAAGTTGCTCAAATTAAAAAAAAAAAAAGAAAAAAAAAAAAGAAAAAAAAAAGGCAATGTTCTATTGTAATTAACTCGAGATTAACCAAGAAATAACACATTTTCATCAGTTGAGTTTAATTGCTTTCTTTTGCTAGTAGTTATTTAAAAACAAGACCATCAAGCAACGAAAGAAGTTTGTTTGTATGTTAGCGTATTACTCGAGCATATTCATTGTAGGGAGTAGTCTTATGCCATAGAGTAGAGCACATGGTTCTTTGTTACATTGTTTATGTACACAAATATGATATAAACATAAGGGCTTTACTTGTCTTCAGCCTTAGTCCTTTTGGGACGGAACCAAACTGATACAAGCTCTCGTTCACAAAGAGTATAAGACAAATATAAATGTACATGTATGTAAGTATGTAACATCTTTGCTTAATACTGATCTATTACGTTTATATTCGGATATTGATCGTGGTTTTGCTATGATTTTAAAGTATCTTTTGGCTTTTTAGATGGGTTAAATGGAACACAAACCACATTTATCACTGTGGACATAAGGCGTCCTATCACAAAGAAACAATACCCAATGTCTTAACTCTTAAGAGGATAAAATGTACATTCCATAAAAATAGAAATGTGTATCTTGTTTATAAGCAATTTTAAGTGTTTGGTTTCACTTATCCAAACTGCTTATTTGCAAGTGAAAATTAAGCCACTTAGAGGTTGTTTAGGAAATGCCTATCTGCTTACTTGTATTTGACTAACAAGTTAGAGGGTGTTGGAGATTGCAATTATAAAGCCTGTTTGTTTATTTTCGAAACAAATTAGCTCAACTGCTTTTTTGCTTAATTTAGAGCTAAACAACAAATCAAAGTGTATCAGCTTATTTTTGAAGCAGTTTAAGAGAAGATTTCGTACATAAGTGTTTATCAGCTTCTTGTATGAGGATACTTGATAGATATACTTTCCCAAACACTATACAACTTATCTTTTAAACCAGATAAGCAGTTTACTATACACAATCCCAAACACCTGTACGAAGTAAAAAAATATAATCTGGTCAAACGTTAAACACTAGTATTCTCATTTTAAAACATGAACAAGCACATCTTTCACAACCCCGGAAATCAAACAAAACCACCCCATCTATCTTTATTACAGCAAAGTAACAACAACTACAAATTAAGTTCTAGATACAACAAGTAAACGAGATATATGGGTTTCACAAAAAACATCTCACAATGTGATGTTATTATACTCCGCGAAACAAACAAACATTTAATTCGCAAGTCTGTAAACACCAGAAAGAAAGCATACACTTTTGTTGTTGTTAACAAACAAACACCTGAAGCGAATAACATATAATCACTAAACAACATTTTTCAAACAAGAACCACCCCTCTTTCACAACGCCCCCCGTAATCTAACAAAAACCCGACTTTTTTCACACACAAAATACAACAACAAACATCCAGTCCGTACAAACACACCAACAACAAGCTAGATGGGGTACTATCTTACAATGTGATGTTATAAAACAACAAACACCAACAGAAAGATGGGTTGTTAACATGTTGTAGTGTTTTTTCTTTCTTTTCTTTCATTCATTTCTCTTTTCTCTGTTCCTTAACTAACTTCATAACCCAATATGGTTTTCCCAACACGAACATAAGACATCCTAACCCTACGCCAAGTACAAACCCACAACCATATCCCATAACAACAGATTGCCATGTAAATCCATTAAAAAAGGTCGAAGAATCTTCATCTTGCGGTGACAATGGTAGAGTTGGCACTTCTTTGTTTCCACATCTTGGCAATGGAACTCCACACAATGCGGGGTTTTCTTGGTATGAATTGTTCTCGAATGTATTAAATTGTCCTCCTTCAGGAATAGTTCCCGAGAGTTGATTGCTTGAAACATTGAATGCGGCCAAAAATGTTAGGCTAGTAAGCTCTGAAGGAATCTTTCCTGTGAGTTGGTTTGAAGAGAGATCTAGAGACTCGAGTTTTGACAAGTTTCTAAGCATGGCAGGGATCTGTCCTTTAAGATGGTTGTGAGAAAGGTTGAGATATCGAAGAGAGTTAAGCATTCGAATGTTGCTTGGAATCTCTCCTTCAAATTTGTTGTCTGAAAGGTCTACAGCCGTCAATATAGTGAGAATTCTTTCAAATTTTAATTCCCTTCCTTTCACAATTAGCTCGACTCTATCTTGGTAAATTTTTCTATATTGGTAAAATTCGTTCGAACCCATGTATAATGTCGCCGGGGGTCTTCCATCAATATCCATCATCCCTTGGAATTTCTCAAAATACTTTGAGGGCAAAAGACCGGTAAACAAGTTTCTAGAGAGATCAAGGATTCGTAATTTAATAAAGGGATCAGTTTCACTGCTTGATGTTTCGATTGCATCATAGAGCCTATTAGATTTTAGAACAAGAACTTGTAGCTGTGGAAGAGATGCAAGCCAAGAGGGAAACGTGTCGCTTATCATGTTTTTTCCAAGATCAAGAACTTCTAGAAGTCCACAATTCACCAGGCTTCTTGGCACCAACCCTTGTAATCGATTGTCATTGAGGTTTAGGCTAGTCAAGCTACTGCCGTTCTTGAAACAGTCGGGGATCTCACCGGTGATGTTATTATCCGATACATGAAAAATTTCTATGGAATTCGAATGGCAGATCGAAGAAGGTAAATCTCCTGTCATTGTGTTATTCTTAATAGAGTAAGCAATTATGCTAACAGGAACTGCTGGGAGGGTTCCGTGAAACATATTGTCATCAAGCTTGAGATATCTAAGGGACAATATATTTCCAATTGTTTCAGGAATTGGACCTGACAGATGATTTCCAGAAAGGTATAAGCTGACCAATCTTTTTGCATTTCCAATTGTTTCAGGAATTGGACCTGACAGATGATTTCTAGAAAGGTGTAACTGAACCAATCTTTTTGCATTTCCAATTTCTGCAGGTATATGACCTGAGAAATAATTATCACTTGCTTTGAATGACTCGATTAATTCACCAACTTGTGGTAAAGAACCAGAGAGCCTGTTCCTAGCAACCCGGAAGCTTCTAATTTTACTTAAGTTGATGTCTTTAGGAAAGGTTCCTGTGAGATAATTCGAGTACAAGTACAACCTGTCAAGCCTAGTGAAGTTTCTGAACGATGCTGGGATTGAACCAGTGAGAAAATTATTAGAAATTTGGAGGTCCATGAGAGCGGATGCACCTACAAGTTCTGCTGGGATTGTACCCGAAAGTTTATTATCGTATAGATAGAAGAAATACATACTAGTTAAGTTTCCTAAAGAAGATGGGATTTCCCCGGTGAGATTGTTAGACGAAAAGTCAAGATTCTCTAACTTCCTAATTGGCAGCATCCCAATTTCTTTTGGTATTGATCCAGAAAGGTGATTTTGAAGTAGGTGAAGGTGAACTAAGTTGGTTAAGTTACCTATCGTATACGGGATATTACCAGTAAGCCTATTCGACCACAAATATAGGAATTCTATAGATCTTAGGTTTCCTATCTCCAAAGGAATCACTCCTGAGAAGTCGTTGAAAGACAAGTCAAGAACTATTAGTTGGGAAACATTGGACAAGCCGGAAGGAAGAGGCCCAAAGAGCGAATTATTATGAAGATCCAAAACTTGAAGATAACTTAATGACGCAAAATTAAGATTCAAAAGACTACCTTTTAGGCCAAGACTTCCAAGACTAATATGGGTCACGTCACTTTTCGATAAATTTCCGTTTCTACAATTGACCCCAATCCAGCTTTGGCAAGGATTATTGTCTTTAGCCCAAGATACGAGAGCTGATTGGCTTTGTCCGTCAAGGCTTGCTTTCCATTCTAAAAGGGCTGATGCTTCGTTTTGTGCGTGTACAAAGCCAACTTTTGCATGACTAAGTACGAAAACGATGAGCATAATCATCCTTGGAGTTACAACCGACATATGGGATAGCACCGATCTCATGCTGCAATGGGTAGCGGGGAAGCAAGTATGGTGATATTGAATTAAAATAAGAACTTTAGATTCAAATGACGTATTTGTAGAAACACTAAGCCAAAAGACACTCTGTTCCCGAGTTTTAAAATGAAAGAGAAGAAGAGAAGAGACAAAATTGGACAGAAAAGAAGAGAAGAGTAATGTAATTTGTTTTTTTACACCATGTTCCCGAGTTGAGAGAGGAAAGAAGAGAAAACCGATGATTTTACAATTATACCCTTTGTTACATACAAAAATTATATTTTATTTTAGGGCATTTAAGTCATTGTTTAATTAAAAAGTTTCCAAATATACTTTCCCCCCAAATCATCCACTTTTGGGAAGAAAGTTTTGGAGAGAAATATAACCCAATTTCCTCTCATCTTCTTCTCTCTTCTCTCCTGAAAAAACTCTGGAACACAAATTTATTTCGTTTTCTTCCCACTTCTTTTCTCTTCTTTCAAAATTAAACCTCGGGAACGCAGTGTGAATAAAGAGAAAATTCTGAAAAAATGTACAAAAAGTGATGGTGTGGTCATCATCTAGTAAAAAAAACACCACTTCTTAAAATTGTCATGTGGGATTGTGCGAATGTGCGACTCAATCCAATGTGCGATACGTGTCCACTTATTTAATATTAAAATACATTGCTAGTTGGGTGTTTTCTCATATATTTTTTTTTTCTTATCACAAGAGTATTACAAAAGATTGGGCTAATGGGACCTGGATTCTTATGTGACTATCATTTAACAGGTTATCACATTCACAATAAACATACAAATTTCTATCACTTTTTTTCCACATTGACTAAGACCATCAAGACTTTTGGCTGACCCAAATTTTCTCCTCCAATCATTCTTTGCCCATTTCAAACGTCATAACTCATAAGGAGACTTGGAAACTTTCGGGGTGTTTGTTTCGGCTTATTAAACGTAAGCCCATTTGAGCTTATTTTTATAAGCAACAATTTTGTGATTTATTTTGAGACTTGTCGGCTTATATAAGTTTATTATGATATGATAAAAATTTGGGCTTATTTTTAATAAAACAACAACAACAACAAGAGTTAAAATAAACATAAAGATGGGTTGGTGGTTAAAAATTTCGTCTTGACGACGGTGTTGAATAATCGCTTGCTTGAAACAAAACCCAAAAATATTAAAGACGAGCAAAGAAAATAAAAAATATACAAGAGGGGGTTTATTATTATTTTGGGTCAATTTCATCTATATCTTTACAAATCTTTAATATTACATCAATATCCTTCAAATTTTCATAATTACATGAATATCCTTCTAAAACTTACAAAATACTCAAATATATCCAAATATGCAATTTAATTTTAGTTTTATTATTTACAAATTAATAAGCTATTCATAAAAGGAAGTATTACCTTTTTACCCTTATGTCTAACTTAATTTTGTTTATATATTCTTCTTCTTCCTCAAGATCTCTCCTTTTTCTTCATTAAATCCTGCTTCCTTTCACATATTAAGATCGAAATATGCATCATCAGTTATGTAGTTGAGTAAATTATACATTTACATTTTTGTTGAAAATCAGAGCACTATTGCAAATTAAATTAAGTAGCTCAAGCAAATTAGACATTTACAGATTGCTAATATATCTATGAATATTGTAGGGCTCTTGTTTAAAGAGATCTTATTTATTATGTAAACCAACACATTTACTATTTTGCTTTAATATTGATAGAATTGTTTTGGAATTAAAAATAATTTGAAAGAGCAGTTCAATTCAAGGAAGAAAAAAGAAAATAGATGAAGAAGACGAGCAGATAGCACCCATAGGAGGAATATGTGATGTTTTATTTTTTGTTTGATTAGCATAAGAGAGTAAAGAGGTAAAAGACTTTTTTAATTAATCTAGAGATAATAGTTTTTAATATTAAAATCATTTAGTTAAGCCATAATTATTTATTTGGATATAAATGTGTATTTGTAAGCTTTATATTAATGTAATTATGAAATTTAAAAAGATATTGATGTAATATTGGTGTTTTGCAAAGATATAGATGAAATTATCCCTTTTATTTTTGTGTGTGAGAATGAAATATAAAGTGAAAAATAACAACACACAACTACAACAAGAGAGGGTTTTTATAAAAGAGTATAAAGAATGGAGATCGAGTCTGGTCCTGGTCCAAACCCACGAGATTCAAGCGCGTGAGGGAGTTACTTTATAGTATAAAACTTGCATGTAGTATTTGTTTGGGTATGTTTGGGAGAGGGTCTTATGGGGCTTATAGGAGCTTAGGCTTTTAAAATAAATCGGCTTATAAAATAAGTCTCGTTTGTCATGCGGACTTATGAAATCATAAGCCTCTAAAAGGGCTAAAAACTTTAGCCCCATAAAAGGGGCTAAAAACTTAAGTCCGGGGCTTTTGAACAATAAATTACTTATTTACCCACAAAAATATTTAACTTATACAAAAACTCATTTAATTATGTCCTTTTTAGTAATTTTGCAATAATAAGCCTAAGCTTAAGCCCATTTGCCAAAAAAGTTTACAAAAATACAAATTTCAACTTCGGCTTATAATAAAAGCCCAAGCCCCAGCCCCAACCCAAGCCCCAGCTCCAGCCCATTTCGCCAAACATACCCTATGTATGTAGTAATTTTTTAACGTGGCACGCTTTCTACATAAAACGTGATCTAGCTAGCTATCCCCTCAATCGACTTGAATATAATTTTGATAATTTTTTAACAGGTAATCTTTTATATGATAAAACAAAACTCTTATTGAGAATATTCCATTTCAAAAAAATGCATTCATACCTTATTTAGTAATAATTTTATTTAAAAAAAAGATTATTTCTTATTATGTAACATTTTATATTTATCCATAACACAAGTAGAAGATAAATACAAAAAATATAGATAAGATGCAATTAATAATAGGATCAAAATTTTTAAATAATTACCATTAATAATAAAAAAAACTATAATTAAACATTATAAATCAAACAAAACAAAGATTAAATTATTTGTTTTTTAATAAATAAAAATATATAATTTAAAAAATAAAAAAAACCTGCGCGTGCGCAGGTATTATAACTATATTATTAGGGTAACGTATCGTTTGGGCTTTTCAAGGCCCAATTAACCATTACATACAACCAAGGTTTTGAAACCCGGGTCGACCCGGCCGGGTTAACCGGTTCGACCGGAAAAACGGGTCAAAACAACCCGGGTTTCTAAAACCGGGTTAACCGGTTTGACCCGCCGGGTTTTGAGTGACTCGGGTCAACCCGGTTCTGGAAACCCGGCCGGGTTTCATTTTTTAAAAATATTTTAATAAAAACCCGGGTTGACCCGGTGGTCGACCCGGCGGTCGAACCGGTTGACCCGATCAAAAAAATAAAAAAATAATAAATTGAAAACCGGGTTGACCCGGCGGTCCAACCGGTCGAACCGGTTTACCCGATGCCCGGTGACTCGACCGGGCCGATTTCGAACCCGGTTTTCAAAACATTGCATACAACAACATCTTGCTTTATGTATCTGGGTGAAGGACATAGATTCTTGTTACTATGTTGTTGTGTCACTTGTGTCGTCCAGCTTATAAAGATGGCACACATTTTATTTTCTTGGTTAATCTCGAGTTAACTAAAACAGAATATTGGCAAAAAAAAAAGTCTTTTTATTCATTTATTAAATTGATCAACTAGAAAAAATGAAATATATTCTTTAACTAGTCATCACATGTGTCATTTATTAATTTGTTTTTGTATCTTTTGTAAAGTTCCACGGAGCATGAGTTGTTGAACAGCAATAACAAAATTGCAAAGTCGGCAAAGAGGGGATGATCAAGAAAAGAGCCAACTTGAGTTGAGAAGAAAACAGATTACCAAATGACACATGTAATGACTATTTAATGAATATATATTTCATTGCTAGTTAGCCAATTTAATAACAATTTACTAAATAAAAAGAAGATTCTTAGCCAATATTCAACTTTAGCTAACCAGAGATTAACCAAAGAATTTATCACATTTTCATCAATTCACATCATAATATTTTTTCCAACAAAGTTAAAGTTGCATTATAAAGAAAATAACACTAAAAAAAAATGATGCCTTTTGAAAAATTACATTGTGTGACCCAAAATTAGGCCACACCCGGCATCTATGTAGGTCCGTCCCTGAGCATATTATTAGTGCATAGTGGCAGTGAGCTAGATTTGTATGTGTTGTTGGTTTTTCATTGTTTACCCGATAAGGTTTAGCAGTAGTCTAAGCAAAATTTGTTTGTGTGTTGGAAAAAATGTAAATTGGATGAGAAATGTTCAGAGGGAAATATAAGGAGTTATGAAGTTTGAATTAAAAGGTTCACTCGTCTTTGTGTCTTATGGTGTGGTTAGTGTAGAGCATTTTGAAGCACTTATCGTTTACCGTTTATAAAAAGTTTGTTTGACAACAAGCAGTAAGAACTAGCATCAAAATTTTAACGTTACTAAAACAAACATGACAATTCTAAGGCTAATTTACTTAATTTTACACAATTACAAATCATCTTTTAGTTACAACTATTTTATCGGACATGTTTATAAACAAATAAATTAACTGTTATTGCTTAGGCTTCGCGTGTTAGCATTCCAGCTTTCATAGTCTTCATAGATAATATGGGACATTTTTACGAGTTTAAGGTCAACCAAGCCTTAAGACCAACCACTTACGAGCTAAGCTACTTAAACCATACCTAAAACCAAACTCTTAGCTCAACCCCTAATCAAGCATTTCTTCCGATTACAACTCACAAATCAAGTCATGACAACACATATCCCACTAGCAATTTGGCTCAGCATAATAGACCGGGGACCAAACCGAACCAAGAAACCGGACTGGATCAATCATATTTTGGTCCGTCCTCGGTCCATCCTTTTCCTCATATTCGGTCCTCGGTTCAGTCCGGCTTGGTCGGTTCGGTCTTACGCACAACTGACTATTATGCTTTGTGACCGGATCCGATCAGAGAACCAGACCAGACCAACCTGGACATGGACCGAACAATCGAACATAATAAAAAGTTATACATCAATCTAACTATCAACGGCAGCATAGCAATAATAGCATGTATGTGTAAGAACATAATGAATCTATCATTGACAGTCATATACATACATGTATGTAACACCACCTATGCCTAAAACAAACATGCTACTTTCATAACGCAAATACTAATCGGGATTCTGGTAATATGTTACAACGTAACTTTCGATCTTTTAGATGGCTTTAAATGAAAAGACAACGCACACATATAAACTCCAATCAATGTTTCAAAGATAAGAGAAACGAAAAAATAAATTTAAAAAAAATAAATAAATGAAATAAAATAAAATAAAAAATAACTTTAACAGTTGGAAGGGGTGTTTGGGTTGCTTGTCAAATATGTCAACTGTTCATAACTTCATATTATGTCAATATGATTATTTGTGACTGAACTGAAGACAACTTAGAGGGTGTTTATGATTAGTTAACTAAAATGCCTATCTGCTTATTTTCAGAGCAAATAAGCCGTTTTGAGTGTCTGCTTATCCGACCGGTATAAGCTTATCATTAAAGCATATATAAGTAGTTTAAAAGATGTTTGCTTGAATAAGTAGTCATCTGCTTGTTGCATTCTATTAAAACAGATAAACATTTCCAAACATTATACAGTAAACAGGTTATCAGCTTATTTTAGAAGAAATAAGCACTTAAACAATAAGTACTGCTTAAGCAAATAAGCAGTTTAACATAAGCAATCCTACACACATGTGCCAAATTAAAAATTGTAACAGCATCGAGAGGCGAAGACGAGAGGGGCCAGGGTTGGCATGTGCCCCTTAGCCAAAAAAATTGTAGTGTAAAGTTTTTAAAATATCTCGATATTTTTGTAATTTGCCCCCTAACAAACCAATTTTTAATTATAGTTTTCTAGCTCCGGGACTCACACCATCCCTCCCATCAGATTAAACAACATTTTTTCAACATAATACTAAGGGTGCGTTTGGTTCGTAAGTAGGATTAGAATAGGATTCGGATTTAGGAAAGGTTTGAAAGATAATGAAGAGAGAGAAAATATGTAGTATATATAATTTATAATTAATATTATATTTAAACTATTATTTATTATAAATAAAAGTGCGAGAAAAAATATTAGAAAATAAAAATTAACTCATATTGATTTATATATATGGGGACCACTCAAAAAAGTTGTATCATTTAAGTGATACCTACCACTTTAGATTGGTATCACTTTAATGATTCAATTCTCATTGTTTTGAAACAAAAAATGTACCAAACAAAGGTTTTGAAATTTCTTTCATTCTACACCCACTAATACCCTCATACCAAACGGCCCTAAGTTACTAACATCTACCCTCTTTTACAACCCGGCCCACAGAAATCTAAGAAAAAAAAAAAAAAAAACATCTTTAATATTACTCAACAACAAAGTAACACCTACAACCCGTATAACAAAATACAACCACAAACAAAAGTCATATACTTTGGCAAAGAGTAAAAGTAAACTGCTTATTTAAAGAAGACAAGCATACACAATCTTAAAAACACCTAATAATAACATTGAAATATATATATCATTTGACTCCATTTCTTTTTAAAACGTGAACAACTAACCCCATAATAATAATAAAAATTATAAATCTACCCCTATTTCACAACGCCCCCTGCCTGAAATCTAACATGTAAAACAAGTTAAAAGGAGTAAACAAGATGGGTTTCTTATACAATGTGATGTTATAAAACTAAACAACCCTGTCCGTACAAAAAACACACCAACAAACAACAACAAACACAAACCATGTTAAGAACCCATCTGGGGTTTAACATGTTGAAGGACGGCAAACATGCAAAAGACACATACCTGAACCTGACTGACTTTCGTTATGTGTTGACGGTGATGGTGAATAATCGTTTGCTTGAAACAAGCCCACAGAAAAATATTAAAGACGACCAAAGAAAATAAAAATATACAAGAGGGAGAGGGGTTTTATTTTTATTTTTATTTTTGTGTGTGTGAGAATGAAATATATAAAAGTGAAAAATAACAAGAGGTTTATTTATAAAGAGTAGAAAGAAAGAATGGAGATCATGGTCTAAACCCACGCGAGCGATTCAAGCACGTGAGTGAGTCACTTTATATAAAAACTTGCATGTATTTAGTATGTGTAGTATTAACTAGTTATAATGCCCGCGCACGCGCGGGGTTTTTTCTAATTTTTTGAATAATGTATTTTTATTTATTAAAATAAAATAATTTAATCTTTATTTTGTTTTTTTTATGATTTTTAATATTGTATTATTCGGTAAAGAGAGCTCGACTATGTGTATTTATAATGCCCGTAAATGCAAGAGGATTTTTTTTTTTAATTTAAATAAGCTTAATGCCGCCTGGCTTAAATAATTTATAAATGATTTAATGCATATAATATAATAAAGTTTTGAAACATTTGAAGAATAATTTGAATAAGATTTTTAACAGCCAGGCGATAGTGTGGTGTTTTTTTAAATTCTTGAATAATGTAACTAAGATGTTAATTTTTTTGACTTAGACTTGAATAAACATATGATGATACTTGATAATTACGTATTAATATCATAGACATTTTTTTAAGATTATGCCCTATATTTTATTAATACATAAAATATTGTCTTAAAATGTACTGTGATTCATATTTTTAACGTTTGTTCCAATTATATTGCTTTTCTTTACATAATTTGTGATGAAGCATGTTATATAAGCCCAACACCTCAGCCCAACCCCTCTCACAAAAGCCACACTTTTGGGTTTGAATAAAAACTCCTTATATAAGCTCATAAGCCCACTTATATAAGCTCCTTCAAACACTTGGTTAGGCTTATTGACCTTTATAAACTAATAAGCCCATCATATTAGCTTAGTCAAACACCCCCTAAGAAGAGTAAGATCATTAACCATATGCATATCACAGCTAACACAATGGCAAAAAAATTTAAAGTCAAATTAATTTTTTCATGCTACACGATAATGAAACAACTTGTTACACCACTATAGGTTTTGTTCTTCCTGTATAAGTGCTAATTAAATTTCATCATATAGTTATTTTTGTCCATTTTTCTATAAGCACTCTCCATATTAAAAACACCTAAAGCCAATATTCAATTTATACATGTTGAACTCTTTATGTATTATACTTCAAAAAGGTCAATATATTTAATTAATTTATAGCATTTTACAACTAAAACTAATTGAAACTTTTGCTATAATAACAAACTCTTTTTTTTTTGGTTAACCATGGTTTCCAACCTTTTGGCCGTCTAATCAACTGGGTTTTAACCCACCGCCATGGATTCATGTTCCTCACAGCGTTTTGTCGTATCATCAAAAATCCCAAATGCCTCTCCATTAAGGAGGAGGATGTCACTGGTACAACCGTACAAAGATGTAGCTCGATTCCCATACCTCACACATCAGCATTCCAAGTTAACACCTGCATTTATGTCTTCATTTAATACGTGGTCTATTTAAGTCCAAAAAATAATGTATGGGAGATTCTATAAAAAAGTTTTTATCAAAAAAAAAAAAAAAAAAAAAAAAAAAAAAAAAAAAAAGTATCATCTAAAACTAACAAACTGTTAGTTTGTCAATCGCACTAATATATCTATAGTTGCTGAAGTCATAACTTTCAGTTCACCAACCATAAGTTAATGATGTAGTTAAGAAAGTGTTTCAGATTTGCCTTTTTAAATGTTTGTAACCCTTTTTCAGTGTTTGGATAAAAACTGCATATATACTTCTTTAGAGTACGACTTCAACATAGATATATAGTTTGAAATTAGCAAATCCCAAACGCCTCTTCATTATATGTCCAAAGTAACATCCTTTTAAAAAAACTAAAAACATCACGTAAAAGCTAAATTACCGAAGTGATCAAATGGTTGAATTATGTTTGTAGATATTCTTTTAAGATCAAGAAACTCAACATCGATAATTAATTTCTCTGTCAATGAAACCTCAAACGCCCAAACAAAGTCATCACTGCTCTTAAGCTGCTTATCTGTAATTTCTGCAATCACATACTATAAAGAAACTTAAATAATGCGAGAAACACGATTACCACATTCAAATCCATGTAGCTGTAAAAATTTCTATACAAACCACACCAGTTCAGGTGAAAAAGAATTTATCAGAATTATGCTGATGTTATTAATATATATGCGTTGTTTGAGATTGTTTGTTTAATAGCTTAATAGCTTATCTGCTTTGAAGCTTCTTATCTGTTTATACTTGTAAACGTATAATTTTTTAATAAGCATTCTCAAACGCCCTGTAACATATTTATTATATTGGGTCACATAAATGACCCGTTTGAACTAAAAAGTCAAAGTCACTATAGAGATACCTGGATGAGTCAAGGCTTTACGACCTCCTCATGATGAGACCACCCGAATGACGAATGAGGCAACTGAACGATAACTGGATTCAGCAGGTTTGAAAAACTGAAATGCATCAATCATAAGGTATACATTTAATGTTCAGGTGTATAATCACAACTTAAAGGCTGTTTGGGATTGCTTAGTATAAATGCTTATTTGCGTACCGTGTATTTCACTCGTAAACAAATAGGATTGGATGTACAATCCCGCTTAAGATTAATTTACTTTGCTTTGATGGAAAGATAAGTTGTGCAGCACAAGATGTCTGACCATCCTGCATGCAAAATTCCTGTCAATGAGCACACGTTTATACAACATGGTGTTGACTTTCCTTAGCAAAACTATTATCTTTTGAGAAATAATAAAGAAAACTATGGAATGTATCCAAGATCATGAATAGTACATGAGTTACCTCTACTCGAGACTTGACCCCCAAATAATAAATTCATGATACTTTTTGTCTAAATGATATAAAAATGAAAAAAAAAAAAAAAAAAAAAAAAAAAAAAAAAAAAAAAAAAAAAACACATAAAAGATATATATAATAAGAGAATACCTTATCTTGACCCAATAGTTTGTGCCAGACATTTTAATCATTAAGGAACCACCCTTTTTGCTAATACCTTCTATGCCATCTTTCCTTTTTGAGGTTTTATGATCACCTAACATAATGGTATCTCCCACAACATGTATAAGGTTTAAACAACCATTAACAGCTTGTTCAATTATACATTTTCATCTTGACTGAGTGAAGATGAAAATGACAAACACCACATTACAACACTTTGAAACTCATGTTTTCATCTCCAGTCTCCCTATAATGATCTTTCATTACATATTAAAGATGAGCTACAGCCTACAAACAACTACAATGAACAACGAAAAGCTTATGTGGATATATTTACAATTCTAGCATCATAATCCAACTACACATATAAAAAATTTCGTCGTTAATTTATCCGAAACAAAACATACAAAGTGAGTAAGTGACCGCTTAAACTAAAATTATCAGCGCCAATGGGATTCATCATGTGCCATACTTACAAAAACGTTTTTTTAACATAATTAGTTTAACTATATGTACACAAACCAAAACATTATTGTTCAATATCACACATACTTAAGTAAAATTTGTTACAAAGTGAACCAATTCTTTCAAGTCTTTCAATTCTTTCACAAAGGAAACCAAACAGTTATAAAATTAAGTCGTTTACCAAACGTTTGTTTACGTGAATTTTAATATATAACCATTTGAGTTACATAAACTCAACTATAATCATAATGGAGGATTATGCACATCCCATCCTAAATATAATTTGTCCCAATAAGAAATATACGAATATTATTTAACCAAAATCCCTTAAGCTTACTAAACAAAGTTAAGCAATATGCACAAAACATTTGTTAATGGGCATGACATAAAGATTTACCTATCTAGAAGAAACTTATTTTTCTTGACATTGCTTCATAAAGATCAAATCTTAGCTTGATAAACAAACTTTCAAACACCCATGATGCGAAAAGTACTAAACTTTATATAAACAGTTACCATCACTTACCACAAAGATGAAAACTGCATAAACACTTACCATCAAATTTACACAAAAATTTGATTCCTAAGTTTGAGGATACATAACATACAAATCATCGGACATTAGTTGCATCCCTGCAAACACCAATCAACAAAATTAAATCGAATTAAAGTTTAAAAACGAATTGAAAAAATTAGATTAGATAATCTGATCACATCTTGTGATTTTATGCATCATAACATAGCAAACCCGCAATGTTTAATTGATCTTTATTAATAACCTGGATCGTGAAAGAATAATAGCAATCGAGTACTCACCTAAATTTAGATGATAGAGGTGGGTTTTAGGGGAAAGAGTAGCTATTATTATTGATCATCTTCATCGATCCTTCGTTTTGATTCATGGATGTATTTGGTATCTTTGTATTTAAATGGTTTTTTCGGTTCTATATTTTGGAGATGTTGATTAGAGTGTTATGAGAAGGAAAAATCTTTTAGTGGTTGAATCAAGACCATACCGCTTATTATTTAAAATTTACACTTTAACCCTAGAATTATGAAAAAGTTGCCCCAAAGCCCATGTGTATTTTCGGGTTTTCTATACGTGTGAGTATTAAAACGAATTTTTATAAAATTTTGACCAAATTTGGAAATAATTAGGTTTAATTATTTTTAGAAATCCAAAAAGAAAATTAGATTAAAAAATTATTACTAAATAAGGTATGTATGCATTTTTTTGAAATGGAAAATTGTCAATAAGGGTTTTACTTTATTATATAAATATAAAAGATTTTTTAACGTGACACGCTTTGTATATAATCGTCATCTATCTATTCTATCCCCTCCATCGACTTGGATATAATTTTGACCATTTTTAACCAGTTTTAATGTTTCTATTAGGGTAACCTTATCCTTTGATGGGCCAGTAAACGTATTTAAGGCCCAACTATAACTCAAGTCCATAACGACGACGTGTATATAGGGGCGAACAGAAAAACCGAAATATCCGAATAAATCAAAAACCAAAACCGAACCGAACCGAAAATAATCGAATCGAACTTATAACCGAACCGAATTTGCCAAAACCGAACCAAACCAAACTTTTAATTCGGTTTACCGGTTTGGATATGGTTTTGGTAATCAAAACCGAAAACCGAATTCATATAAATTTATATATTTTTTATATATTTATATATATAAAAAGATCAATAAAAAGTTATATATATATTTATATTTATATTTATATACATATAAATAACAAAAAAATTCTATCCTAATATTAAAAAATACTTTTTATGTTTGAAATAACTTTTTTGGCAAAATATATTTGTATATTTTTCTTTTTTTTAAATAAAGTGTGTAATTTGGTTAAATCGAAAACCGAACCGAACCAAACTGAACAAGAATTTAACCAAACCGAACCAAAAACCGAATTTGAATTCGGTTTGATTTTGTTCACGGTTTGACCCTAAAATTTTTTTTAACCGAATTAACCGAACCGAATTAACTGAATAACCGAAAACCGAACCGATCAACACCCCTACGTGTATAACTTTATAGACCAAACCTTTTTTTAACAGAGTTTACAGACCAACTAACTACTAATGTTTTCCAACTCTTTTGTAGAGTTAAGGCCGGGAGTAATGCTGCATGTCACCAACTGATATCATCATGCGCAAGGGGAGAGGGGTTTTCGCTGCGCACGGATACCCCATGGATTTTTCTTGCATAATGTGAAATTATGTCAAATATATCGATTTTTCTAAAATGAACTTGGTCTTTAATTTTTGAGTTACGAGTTTCAGTATTTTTCCCAAAATGAACCTGATGACTTTTGGTCCTGAATTCGCTATTGATCACGCGCGAACCATATTACACTAATTGAGACCCTCCTCTGCCACGCATGGTGGTAGTATTAAGACCCCCACCTCTCCTAACGACCTAAATTGATGATTTTGATTGTTGAAATAAAATAAGTTTGGTGGTCACCACTGTTTGGTGATATACAGTAAACAACTTATCGGCTTATTTTAAAAGAAATAAGAACTTAAAAAATAAGACTTGCTTAACCAAATAAGCAAGCAATCCCACACACATGTGGCAAGAAAAAAATCGTAACACCATCCCTCCCATGAGATTAAACAACATATTTAAGGCACGAACATTAACATCTACCCTTCTTTCACAACCCTGGCCTGCCGAAATCTAAGAAAAACCCATCTTTATTATTACTCAACGACAAAGTAACACCTACAACATATAACAAAACCATCTGTATTATTACTCAACAACAAAGTAAGACCTACAACATATAACAAAATACACATTAATCCCAAACACCTAGGCAAAGTATGTGAACACATGAAAAGCATCCATCCACATCTACCCTACCCCTTTTTCGAATGAGAAAAACCCATCAATTGTTATTATTATTATCTACAAACAGTCAAATAACATCCTCCCCGGCCACTTTCAACATGTAAAACAAGACAAGATATAAAAAGTTGTTAACATATAGTAAACATGCAAAACATACATACCTTGTTTCTTTCTTTCTTCTGGTTTCGTCTTATTGACGGTGGTGAATAATCGCTTGCTTGAAACAAACCAAAAAATGAAAAGTCGACTACTTATAACCAAAGAAAATAAAATACGTATATAAGAGGGGGCTTTACTTTTTATTATGTGTGAGAATGAATGAATGAAAAATATAAAACACAAGAGAATAGATGGTTTTATTTATAAGAGAGTAGAAACAAAGAAATAAAGAAAGAATGGAGATCGATCGAGTCTGGTCTTTCTTGGTCCAAACCCACGCGATTCAATCAAGCGCGTGAGTCAGTATTTATATAAAACTTGCATGTATTTGGTATGTGGTAAAGTAAATTTTTAACGTGACACGCTTTGTATATAAACCTTCATCTTTCTTATCTATCCCCTCCATCGATCAATCTATTTGGATATATTTTTATAACCTGTATTAATATTAGGGTAAACCTTATCGTTTGATGGGCCATTCAACTTATCTAAGGCCCAACAAATACTTTTCCTTTTTTAATGCAAAAAGTCAAGTCCATAATGACGTGTAAAAGTTTATAGACAAACTAATGGGGTGCTTGGTTGAGGTTAGGGGTGTTCACGGATCGGGTAATATCCACAATAATCGAAAACCGAAACCGAACCGAACAAAAGAAAACCGAACAAAATTCGTAACCGAACTGAATTAGTCAAAACCGAACCGAACCAAAATAAATATTCGGTTATCGGTTTGGATATGGGTTTGGCAATGAAAACCGAAAATATATAAATATATTTTTTTTATGTATTTGTATATAAAAATAATCACTAAAAGTCTTTTTTAGTATAAATATAACATTATTTAAGCTTGAAAAAAAATTTTGTTCTAAAAATATATATAATTAAATAAAAAAATAATTAAAATTATGTAATTCGGGTTATTCGGTTCGGTTTTCGGTTATTCAGTTCGATTTTCGGTTCGGTTGAATCAAATTTGAATTCGGTTCGGTTCGGTTTTCGGTTTGACCCAGAAAAAAAATTTAACCGAACAAAGCGAACCGAATAAACCGAATAACCCGATAACCGAACCGATGAACACCCCTAGTTGAGGTTATGAGACCTAAGGAATGGTAAAAATAATGATAATAAACTTATCGTCTGACGGGCCAGTCAGCTTATCTAATGCCCAACCAATACTTTTCCTTTTTAATGCCAAAAGTCAAGTCCCTAATGACGTGTATAAGTTTATAGACAAACTAATTAAGGTTTTTAAGATCGGGATTTTACCTAAAATCGTTTTTGTCTTTGCAAAATTGTGATGGTAAGATCAAATGGGATCTTAAGATTTTACTATAATGTCATTTTCTTAATAGCTTTTGTAATATTATACAAATTTACAAATTATTATATATCATAAACACAAAATTAACATGGTATTTTTTAAATTCTACAAAAAATAATCTAGAAATTTGCAGTTTTTTAGTTTGTTATCCGAAAAAATTAGGATTGGATCGGATTAGATTTTAAGATAGTCAAGATCGGAATCCTATAAGATCTTAAGCTTTCAAATATCATATGTAAGATCCTGATCGTTTTTGCTTTGCAGTATTGTAAAATCGTAAGATTCTTAGATCATGATCGGGATCCTGACAACCATGTTAACTAACAACTTTCTATTATTATTATTGGGAAAGGATCAAGTAAGAAGAAAAGCTAAAATAAGAATAATAAAAAGAATTTCTAGCCGCACATTTCAAATAGGAGAGATAATTTTAAGGAGAGATGCATCTATTTTTGTATGTGCATTTAAAATGAGTGGTTGTGGTTTTTTCTTATCATTCTAATTTTAATTTGTCTTCTTATTTGATCCTAACTTATTATTATTATTATTATTATTATTATTATTATTATTATTATAAACCAACACTTTTATTAGAACCATAATAATATTATTATTACTATTATAATAATAATAATAATAATAATAATAATAATAATAATAATAATTATTATTATTATTATTATTATTATTATTATTATTATTATTATTATTATTAACGACATCCAACGATCTCTCACAAATGTTTTCCAACTCTATAGTAAAGTTAAGGTTGTATATCAGCAACTGGTAAGTCATCACGTGCAGGGGCGGACCAAGGGAGGTTTTTAAGGGCGCACGAGAATCTAATAGACCTTTTTTTTTTTTTTTTTTTTTTTTTTTTTTTTTTTTTTTTTTTTTTTTTTTACGTTTTGTAAAATTATGTCAAAAATATCGATTTTTCTAACATGAACTTGGTCCTTAATTTTTTTTATTACGATTTTCGTTATTTTTCTTAAAATGAATCTGATGACTCTTAGTTCTGGATTCGCCACTGATCACACAAGAACACTATTACACTAATTAAGAGCCTCTACCACGCGTGATGGCAGTATTAAGACCTCCTCCCTCTAACGACCTAAATTGATGATTTTGATAGTTGAAATAAAATGAGTTTGGTGGTTACCACTACGATTGCTCAGTAATTTGTTGAATGATGATATGACTGTGACTTTGAGGTGGTGGGCCTAAGTAAGAACTACTATTCATAGCTTGTATTTGTTATTCAAATGCCTATATGCTTATTTGTAAGAGCATGAGCAATGGCACAAAGTCATAAAGATTTGGAGCATTTAATGCCATTAATGCTACACACATTTAATAACTAAAGCTTTTAGGAATGACTTGGAGTTCACCAAGTCTTCTTAAAAAGCTTTACAAAAAGCTTATGATGCAATGTTAAAAACCATCCTCAAAAGTTTTTTGTAATAGTGAAAAGCTTTTACTTGTTTGAACCATTGGAGATGCTCTAATGGACTAACAAAGTTAGAGGGTGTTTATAAATGCCTATTTGTTTATTTTCGAAACAAATTTGCTCAACTGCTTTTTTACTTAATTTAGAGTAAAAAAACACATCAAAGTGTATCAGCTTATTTTTGAAGCAGTTTAAGAGAAGTTTTCGTACATAAGTGCTTATCCGCTTGTTGTATAACACATAAACTTTCCAAACAGTATACAGTTTATCTTTTAAACCAAATAACCAGTTTACTATACACATTTCCAAACACCTGTTCGAAGTAAAAAAATCGTAACATGGTCAAGTGTTAACACTACTATTATTAGGGTAACCTACATAAAACGTGGTCTAGCTAATATCCGCTATTCCCAATTCGATGGATTTGGATATAATTATTTTCTAGCCAGTAGTAATATTATTAGGGTAACCTATCGTTTGGGCTATTCAAGGCCTAATTAGATTGTTGGACTCGTTTGTCTTCGACCACTATGTAAATTCTATATGGCGAAAACTTTTGTTATGAGAACAAAAAAAAAAAAAAAAAAAAAAAAAAAAAAAAAAAAAAACCCTTTATAGCTAAAAAAAATTAGATTGTTGGACTCAATAATGATGACTAGACCCATTGACTAGACTATAAATGAGACTAAGGGTGTATCTGGGTGAAGGACATAGATTCTTGTTAGTATCTTGTTGTGTCATTTGTGTCGTCGAGCTTGAAAAGATATACACATTTCTTGGTTGATCTCGAGTTAAGTACAGTAAAATAATTGCTAAAAAGTCTTCTTTTTCATTTATTAAATTGGCCAACTAGCAATGTAATATATTCATTGAATAGTCATCACATGTGTCATTTGCTAATCTATTTTCTTCTCAACTCAAGTTGACCTCTTTGTCGACTTTGCAATGTTATTATTGTTGTTCAGCAACTCCTATTGCTAGGAATTTTATGAAAGATACAAAAACAGATTAGCAAATGACACATGTGATAACTATTTAATTAAGATATTCTACTGTTAGTTGCTCAATTTAATAACAATTATAAATTAAAAAAAAAATGACTTTTTAGCGAATGTTCTACTATATTAACTAGAGATTAATCAAGAAATAACACATTTTCATCGGTTGAGTTTAAATGCTTTCTTGTGCTAGTAGTTATTTAAAAACAAGACCATCAAGCAACAAAAGAAGTTTCTTTGTATATTAGTATATTTACTCGAGCATAGTCATTATAGGGGGGGGGGGGGGGGGGGGGGGGGGGGGGGGGGGGGGGGGGGTCTTCTGGCTATGGAGTAGTGAACATGGTTCTCTTTTTGACCTTTACCATTTGTCTTCATCAGCGAATCTCATGAAGTAATGCATTATACATCAACATCATAGTCATATGATTCATCTAAAGCTACCAAATAAGACGTATCTTTAGGACACTCTGTGCCATGACCAATTTGATTTTATTCTAACGTGCTATTCGAAATTTATTCTAATAAAACTTGTTTATGTACACAAATATGATATAAACATAAGGGCTTTACTTGTCTTCAGCCTTAGTCCTTTTGGGACATAACCAAACCGATACAAGTTCTCGTTAATAATATCCAACATGTTTTCGACCTTATGTGAATTTATCACAGCAATGTTCACAAAGAGTATAAGACAACAAACAGAATTATATATGCATATAAATGTACATGTATGTAACATCTTTGCTTAATAGATCTACTACGTTCATATACAGATATTGATCGTGATTTTGCTACGATTTTAAAGTATCTTTCAGCTTTTTAGATGGGTTAAATGGAACACAAGCCACATTTATCACTGTGGACATAACGCGTCCTATCACAAAGAAACAACACCCAAAGAGGATAAAATGTACATTCCATAAAAATATAAATGTGTATCATGTTTATAAGCAATTATAACTGTTTGGTTTCACTTATCCAAACTGCTTATTTGCAAGTGAAAATTAAGCCACTTAGAGGTTGTTTAGGAAATGTCTATCTGCTTGCTTGTAATTGACTAACAAGTTAGAGGGTGTTTGGGATTGCAATTATAAATTGTTGATGATCAGCCCCTTCCCCGGCCCGAACTCACACCCACAAAACACTAAGGGGGTGCTTGGTAGGGGGTTAAATGGGGTGGGGCATGGGTAAGATATTTAAAAGGGCCCACATCACTCAATATATGGTGCTTGGTTAGGGAGTGCAAAGGTATTGATTACCCCGTAGTGGGTAATCAACCATTATAGAGTAAATTGAGGGGTAAGGTATTAATTACCCACCTCACTCAATCCTTTGCATTCCCTTTTTCTTTCCCTTTACCCACTTTGAACCAAGCGCACCCTAACTACTTAATAAAGGAATGTGCACCACTTATTCCTACTAAACAGGAAACAACTAACCAACCCATGTATTCCTAACACATGGCAACTACTTGCTTATTTCCTCTAGAATCGGTCAAACCAAATACTAAGTCACTGACCCCATCAAGATTATACCCAACATAAATGCCTATTTGTTATATTTTCGAAACAAATTAGCTCAACAGTTTTTTTGCTTAATTTAGAGCAAAACAACACATCAAAATGTATCAGCTTATTTTTGAAGCAGTTTAAGAGAAGATTTCGTACATAAGTGTTAAACACTAGTATATCATTTTAAAATATGAACAAGCACATCTTTCACAACCCCCCATAATTATTACAGCAAAGTAACAACAACTACAAATTAAGATCTAGATACAACAAGTAAACGAGATATATGGGTTTCACAAAGAAAATCTCACAATGTGATGTCATTATACTCCCCTAAACAAACAAACAAACATTTATTTCGCAAGTCTGTAAACATCAGAAAGAAAGCATACACTTTTGTTGTCGTAACAAACAAACACCTGAAGCAAATAACATATAATCACTAAACAACATTTTTCAAACAAGAACCACCCCTCTTTCACAACGCCCCCCGAAATCTAACAAAAACCCAACTTTTTTCACATACAAAATACAACAACAACAATCACAAACACTCGGTCCGTACAAACACACCAACAACAAGCTAGATGGGGTACTATCTTACAATGTGATGTTATTAAACAAACATTCAACCCGGTCCGTACAAACAACAAACACCAAAAGAAAGATGGCCGGGTTGTTAACATGTTGTAGTGTTTTTTCTTTCTTTTATTACATTCATTTCTCTTTTTTGTGTTCATTAACTAACTTCATAACCCAATATGGTTTTCCTAACATGAACATAAGACATCCTAACCCTACGCCAAGTACAAGCCCACAACCATATCCCAGAACAACAGATTGCCAGGTAAATCCGTTAAAAAAGGTTGAAGAATCTTCATGTTGCGGTGACAATGGTAGAGTTGGCACTTCTTTGTTTCCACATCTCAGCAAAGGAAATCCACACAATGCACGGTTTTCTTGGTAGGAATTGTTGTCGAATGTATTAAATTGTCCTCCTTGAGGAATAGTTCCCGAGAGTTGATTGCTTGAAACATTGAATGCAGCCAAAAATGTTAGGCTAGCAAGCTCTGAAGGAATCTTTCCTTTGAGTTGGTTTGAAGAGAGATCTAGAGACTCGAGTTTTGACAAGTTTCTAAGCATGGCAGGGATCTGTCCTTTAAGATGGTTGTGAGAAAGGTTGAGATATCGAAGAGAGTTAAGCATTCGAATGTTGCTTGGAATCTCTCCATCAAATTTGTTGTCTGAAAGGTCTACAGCCGTCAATATAGTGAGAATTCTTTCATACTTTAATTCCCTTCCTTTCACTGTTAGCTCGACGCTATCTTGGTACTTTTCGTTCGAACCCATGTATAATGGCGCCGGGGGTCTTCCATCAATATCCATCATCCCTTGGAATTTCTCAAAATACTTTGAGGGCAAAAGACCGGTAAACAAGTTTCTAGAGAGATCAAGGATTCGTAATTTATTAAAGGGATCAGTTTCACTGGTTGACGTTTCGATAGCATCATAGAGCCTATTAGATTTCAGAACAAGAACTTGTAGCTGTGGAAGAGATGCAAGCCAAGAGGGAAACGTGTCGCTTATCATGTTTTTTCCAAGATCAAGAACTTCTAGAAGTCCACAATTCACCAGGCTTCTTGGCACCAACCCTTGTAATCGATTGTCATTGAGGTTTAGGCTAGTCAAGCTACTACCGTTCTTGAAACAGTCGGGGATCTCACCGGTGATGTTATTATTCGACACATGAAAAATTTCTATGGAATTCGAATGGCAGATCGAAGAAGGTAAATCTCCTGTCATTGTGTTATTCTTAATAGAGTAAGCAATTATGCTAACAGGAACTGCTGGGAGGGTTCCATATAACATATTGTCATCAAGGTTGAGATATCCAAGGGATGATATATTTCCAATTGTTTCAGGAATTGGACCTGATAGACGATTTCTAGAAAGGTATAACTCAACCAAACTTTTTGCATTTGCAATTTCTGCTGAGAATGACTCGATTAATTCACCAACTTGTGGTAAAGTACCAGAGAGCATGTTGCTATCAACCCGGAAGCTTCTAATTTTACTTAAGTTGATGTCTTTAGGAAAGGTTCCTGTGAGATAATTCGAGTACAAGTACAACCTGTCAAGCCTAGTGAAGTTTCTGAACGATGCTGGGATTGAACCAGTGAGAAAATTATTAGAAATTTGGAGGTCCATGAGAGCGGATGCACCTACAAGTTCTGCTGGGATTGTACCTGAAAGTTTATTACCGTATAGATAGAAGAAATACATACTAGTTAAGTTTCCTAAAGCAGATGGGATTTCCCCAGTGAGATTGTTATTCGAAAAGTCAAGATTCTCTAACTTCCTAGTTGGCAGCATCCCAATTTCTTTTGGTATTGATCCAGAAAGGTTATTTTGAAATAGGTAAATGTGAACTAAGTTGGTTGAGTTACCTATCGTATACGGGATATTACCAGTAAGCCTATTCGACTGCAAATATAGGAGTTCTAAAGATCTTAGGTTTCCTATCTCCAAAGGAATCACTCCTGAGAAGTCGTTGAGAGACAAGGTAAGAACTCTTAGTTGGGAAACATTGGACAAACCGGAAGGAAGAGGCCCAAAGAGCGAATTATTATGAAGATCCAACTCTTGAAGATAACCTAATGACCCAAAATTAAGATTCAAAAGACTACCTTTTAGGCCAAGACTTCCAAGACTAATATGGGTCACGTCACTTTTCGATAAATTTCCGTTTCTACATGTTACCCCAATCCAGCTTTGGCAAAGATTATTGTCTTTAGCCCAAGATACGAGAGCTGATTGGCTTTGTCCATCAAGGCTTGCTTTCCATTCTAAAAGGGCTGATGCTTCATTTTGTGCTTGTATAAAGCCAACTTTTGCAAGACTAAGTACGAAAACGATGAACATAATCATCCTTGGAGATACAACTGACATATGGGATAGCACCGATCTCATGCTGCAGTGGGTAGCAGGGAAGCAAGTATGGTGATATTGAATTATAATAAAAACTACACATTCAAATGACATATTTGTAGAAACACTGAGCCAAAAGACTAATTGAATAAAGAGAAAATTTGAAAAAGGCACAAAAAGTAATCGTGTGGTCATCATCTAGTAAAAAAACACGTCTTCTTAATAAAATGGTCATATGCGATTGTGCGAATGTGCGACTCTATCTAATGTGCGACACGTGTCCACTAATTTAATATTAAAGTACATTGTTAGTTAGGTGTTTTCAAATATATTCTCCTTTTTGTCTTATTACAAGAGTATTAAAAATGCCAAAATAACCTCTTTTTAATGTGCAACACGTGTCCATTAAATGTGCGAATGTACTACCAAGTTGTGCAACTCGTATTTTTTTTACCATCATCATCAACAGCTTTGGCGACAACCATATATTCCGGCGACACTCATATTTTCCTACCTCAACCTCTTTTTTATATGAACCGTTTGGTACGGTTGGGCTAATTGGGACCTTCTTATGTGACAAGAATTTAACAGGTTATCACATTCACAATAAACATACAAATTCCTATTACTTTTTTTCCACATTGACTTGACTAAGACCATCAAGACTTTTGGTTGTCCCAAATTTTCTCCTCCAATCTTCCATTGCCCATTTCAAACGTCATAACTAATAAGGAGACTTGGAAACTTTCGGGGGTGTTTGTTTCGGCTTATTAAACGTAAGCCTATTTGAGCTTATTTCAACAATTTTGTGGTTTATTTTGAGACTTGTCGGCTTATACTATAAGTTTATTATGATATGATAAAAATTTGGGCAAAACCCAAAAGAAAAATATTAAAGACGAACCAAAGAAAATAAAAATATATAGAGAGAGGGTTCTTTTTATTATGTGCGTGAGAATGAAAATTATACAAACAAGAGGTTTTTATTTATTTATAAAGAGTAGAAACAAATTAAAGAAACAATGGAGATCGAGTCTCGTTCTGGTCTAAACCCACGCGATTCAAGCGCGTGCCTGAGTGACTTCATCTATCTATATATATATATATAAAGAATGAGTTCCCTTATTGAATGTGAGCATTAATGTCATAAGCCAAGTGGTGTGGCGTGGTGATTTACATTATTTTTTTTGGTCATTTATAAGCTGTGTGTGATGAAAAAATTGCTTGACATTGAATGAAAATATGGAGCGAATGACATTAATGGTGGGGACGTTTGGTATTCAGCCTTTAATGAATGTAAGAGCAAATTAATGCTTCATAACAATAAGCAAGGCAAGGGTTTAGACATTTAACCTTAAAAGCTCTTAAAACCTTCAAAATAAGCTCCACATGGATTAAATTCATTAGCTTAAACTACATATTTAAATTTGGGATAATGATTTCTAAATGTATCCAACTTGACACGTTTTACCAATTAGTGTATGGAACTTTTAATTTTGCTATCTTGTGTAATAAACTTACTAATCTTTGCAAATTTGTGTACTCGTCCCACATGGCAATGAAATTAGCTTATAAATGACCAAAAAAAATAATGTAAATCACCACGCCACACCACTGGTATACGTGATGCCTCACCTACAACGATAATATATTGAAAAAGGCTTTGCTGTACGTAACTTCTAAACATCAACATAACTAATAACATCTTTACATTAAAGATTTGAAGAAATTGAATACTGATCTTTTCTTTTAATTTCCCAGGCTGCTAGAAGTCAAAATTGGTTGCCAGCTAAAGCTACATTAGCATGCTGTGGATACCCAAGATCGAGGCCCAAAGCCAAAAGGCATGTATGCTGATGAATTGCTCTTTGTATCTTTGCTAATCCCTTCCAAAAATCTCTCATGTTTGAAAAGAAGCGCGTCTTCTCCCCATATTTTACGATCATCATGATGTGCTAAAACTGGAATATGCAGAATAGCCTTCTACGGTTCTTTTTGTTTTGTAGCAGAAAAGGTCCGAGTATTGTATTGGTGATCGGTTTCATCATAACGACAATTAAGAAGAAGAAGGAGAAATAAAGTTTGGTGGGACGGGTCTGCGTGGGGCTGCGGTTCAGGAATAGTAGAAAATTAGGGTTGTGTTTTAAATGAATTAGGGTAAGAAGTTTTGTATAGTGAGATTTTTGAGTTTTTTATGAGTCCATCGTGATTTAAAAAATTAATTAACAAAGTACGTACATTTAAAAATAATTAAGATAATGTTGAACTATTAAAGAAAATCATTAAAACTCATGGAAGTTTTCATACCAGCCATCGTTCTCATCTCATTCTCGCATATACTCATTTCTTTCATCCTGTTCGTCCTGCTGACTCTTCCATTAGTTGTGGTGATGATGTACAACGTGATTCTCACGTCATCACTCGGAGAATTTTATGTATTCTTTTGATGATTCGGAAATCACCACGATTTCCTCGATCACGTAAGGAAACACAATAAACAAACAACAACTTGCTGACCGCTACCATAACAACTACGTAGTACTTCGTAATGCGATCAACGAAATCCAATACCATATATAACTACCTAAGGAATAATATGAAAACTTTTGTTATCGCAATGTTCATACGGAATTATCCTACGTTCGCATTTACGAAGGAAGTCAATCAAACTAACTTTGAAATATATTGTTAATCGAAATATTACATTTTCTTTTTTTTTCCTCTAGTGATGATGTCGGAATTAGGCCGTGCATCGTGATTGTCACTGATGACGGAAGTCGCGTCTCGCGCGGCAATGACACAGCCTGGCAGGCGTAGGAGATGATAATATCCAGATGAAGACCATGGCTTACTGTTATTTATTGATTATTCCTTTCTCAAGTTTTAATGAAAAATCGACATAAACATAAAGATCATGAAGCGGACGATGTTTTGGTTTGTTGTTAAAAGACTCATATTTATTTCATTAGATTTTCATGATTTAAAAAAAATAATTATTTATTTAAATAGTTTTAGAAGTACATACTTTGTTAAATAATTTTTAAAAATACTATAGTCCTCCAAAAAACTCGAGATTTTTTGGGTTTGTGTTGGACTTATTGGTTAAGTTAGAGAGTGTGTGTGTTTTTTGGTTCCTGTTTGTATATGTATGAGAGGATCAATTGGTCAAAGAAGGAGTGTTTCTTACCCTAAAGTTTAGGGGAAAACGTGTGGCTAAATAGGGTAGGTTATAAAGAGAGTTTCAATGTGTTTGATTAGAGGCTTTAATAATCGGTTACAGATTTCAAGTTATGGCCGAATTTCATGGAAGACTTTTAATGGAAATTGAAATCATACTGTGTTGAATGGAATTAAATCAAAATCAACTCCATTTGTGCTTTGTTCAAAATAACGTAAATAATCCATCGTTGATGAAGTTGTTGGAAATATTATTTGCTTTCACATTTAATCTTTTATGTATGTAAGGAATCTCAAATATGTAATTTGTTTTGCTTTTGGTCATAAAAGGCTAAAGGTGGATGGATCATGATTTAAAGTAAATAAAACAGTGGTTTTAGAGCACTAGGTGTAGATGGGGAGGCTTGCCTCCCCATTCGGGTCCCACCCCTGTCACATCACCAAACACCTCAACTTCAACTAACCACAACATACCTCCCTCACCAAACAACAAACCTCAACTTACCCATTAGGGCCCCACCTCTTACACATTTATTTTTTTATTCATTTTTCAATCAAATTAAATTTATTTCATTCAAAACAAAAATAACTAAAATTAAAATTTTATGCTTATATTTTGAAAAAATTTAAGCTGCTAAAAAAAAAAAAAAAAAAAAAACTGCAAATAAACAAAGACCAAAATTGTAAATATTGATAAGAAAACTACAAGGACTAAAACTGCAAATAAATTAAACCATAAGGACAAGTTTAGATGATGCCATTTTGATAAGAAAAACAAGGACCAAAATTATAAATGTTGTCTTCTTTTTCAAAATCAAAACCTGCAAACACAAGATATAAAACCCAAACAAAAAAAAAAAAAAAAAGAAAGAAAGATGCTGCCATTTTGTCAGTGGTTTTGCTTCGCCGTGGCCACGGGGAGGTGACCAACAACGAGCAACGGCGAAGGGCATTTGGTGTGGTGGCGAGCAACGGCTCGCCGTTGAGCTTGCCAACTCAGACGGCGAGGGAGAACGGCAACATTACACCTTGTGCTCTTATGGACTATATTTGGGATGTGTATAGTAGAGGAACAGTTCCATAGTTTTGAGTAAATCGAATCAGAACCATTTAGCAATTTTCTCTATTTTTTATTGTTACTATTTGCACTCAATTATCACAATGTTGCAAAGTAGATGGAACTTACAGTACTTTGTCTATCATATATGTCTAACTTTATAAAAGTAAAGAGTTTTGGTGGAAATTGTCTAATGGAGTAGTAACAAAAAACTTATGTAACCTGCTCACTTCCATTTAATCCAACTGATAAGAGAACCGCTCTTACATATTACATTGATGGTGCATGAAAGATGCATAGAGTGAGTAAAGCTGCACCAGAGCAGGTAACTAAGCACTTCCTGAATCCCAAGCTCTTTTAAATGCCAAAAAGCATAAGTTGATTAATAGTTGATGCTATCTCTTTGATCATTTTTATGAACTTCTAGATTTTAAATCTAGCAAAGAACAAGTCAGAGATTGAAAATAGGGTACACTCCATTATTGACAAATTTGCTGAACGTGGACTTCGATCTCTTGGAGTAGCTCGCCAGGTATGAAATAGGCATCTAAATACACAAGTTCTTGATAATTGTTTGAATTAAATTTTTGATGTATGGTTTTCATTTACACACACCAAGTACCTGCTAATAGTAAAGACAATATTGTTTAGTTTTCGTCGGTCATCAACATTTTTTGAAAAGTTATCATTTTGACATTCTAAGTATTACACGTAAATTAATTTGCGTTGAACAAATAACTGAGTTACAAAAAAATATATATATGAGACAAGTTTGAAATTTGTCATCTATGATTTATGGGGCCTTTGTGCACATGGTTAGTTTTCTTTGTTTGGCTAAAACTGAAAGGGTTTTTCTAACATGTGTCTTAGGGCACATGTTAAGTACACAAAAACTACTATGGGACCCATGAAAAAGGACATACAAAAGTACAATTGTCTGTACTTTTGCGTGGGTCCATGAGTACTTTTATGTACTTTTTGTTGTGCTTAACATGTACTCTAGGGTACATGTTAGAAAAACCCAAACCGAAAACTAGCATAACCCAATGTTGTTGACCCTTAAAAGCTAGCTAAAAAACGAATAAGCTTTTAGTTGAATGTATTAAATATTAATAATTATAGTAATGTATACTGTGCTCATGAGATAAAAAAATGTTTATTTCGGGAGTCATGGACAAGGGAATAAAAGATATATGAATATAAGCAGAATTTGTATTCACAATTTATGTTTTGTAATCTTACTAATATTCATGATGTACGTAGTTTGTTTAATTTATAGAAATAAACCAATAAGATACCGGTATTGTAAATGTATATATTTGTAAGAATTTTAAGCATATGAATTAACATGTGTGCTATTCGATGAAATTTGGAGAACATGGGACTAAACAATTGACAACTATATTTACAGTATGTCATAGAACTTGATCTAAGAATATTGTGACATATACATTAGTTTGTGTATATAGACAGAGCAAGAAAATGATGAATCATGGTAGAACGTTGACTCCTTCAATATGTGATTTAAGTATAAATAGAAGACATATAACAAATGAATTGAAACATCACATTATATCAATACATAAATATATGTGTAAACCTTCTTTTAACCGATAGTAGAACCAAATCACCAATCACAAAGAAACAATGTGAATACCTTTAACAAGAGTTAGATGATCAAGACCGTGAGTGGATTAATAAGATAATGATGAAGTTTTAATTTTTTAATAAGATATGAAAAGATACATTCTCAAGAATAAACGCATACAATCATGCAATTTAAAAGATCCTGAAACATTCATCAAATACTCTACTACTCAATAGAATCACCATAAAAAAGTCAATATTTTATATAACGTGGACTAATATTGGGCGTAGTCTATTCTACAAACACACTTGAAATTAGAGGTGTGCATAGTTTAGGTAATAACTGAATAAATCGAATGTGAACCGAATCAACAAAATCAAACCGAACTTATAATCTAATTCGGTTCTCGGTTTGAATATGCTTTTGCTTATTTGAATCGACAACCGGATTTATATAAATATGTATTTTGTTATATATTTATATATATAAAAAAAACCATTACAATTTGTTACTTTGAAAATGGGCTTAAATGTTACCCGAAATTTATTTTTTTGATACACAATGGATATCACTTGGTATAATGAGATATTTTGGATTTATAAATTATAATAACAAATTAAAAATTTTAAGATTTTCTTCTCGAGAGATTAGTTTTGCTTCTCCAAACAAAAAATATTGCGTTTTTAGGGATATGTTGTTAGATATGTAATGTTATGTGGAAATGATTATGGTTTTAAAATGTGCCTTTATATTTTGTGATATAGGTTCCGAAGAAGCGATAAGCGGAAGTTGAGTTCAAGGAAGCCTTTTGTAGTTTTTCACTTTTTAGTTCATTTGATTGTTTTATTACATTGTTAACCTTTGATGTATTTATATTGTTAGTCCTTTATTTACTTTTTAAAATTTTATGTAACTTATACCGCTATCAGTATTTTCTAAGATTGTCACATGAAAATTAATATTTGAAGTATTGGACAAAATCTTACTTAAAATAAGACCTCAAAGAATTAATTGCCGTTTCAAGTTGTAAGTTATGTAACTTTGTTGAGATGTATTGTCTATCACAATGTAACAGACTAGAATGAGTAAACCGATGCATTTAAATATTGTATACAAAAGAAATCAACACATCAACATAATCCGAACACTTTTTACCCGACATACAAGTATGATTTAATCATGGTGAACAAAGCCCGTGCATCACACGGGCCTCCCCAAACCGTGGTAGTCTTTCTCTGTTGTATTTTATCTTTTGTCCGTTTGTGCTTCATCTGATCAATTATCCCTTCTCGAGATGGAATAAGTATCATTATGTTTGACATGATTAGTATTTTTACATAACTCAAAAGTGTGATTGAATTTAAATATATCACTTTCCTAAATTTTATTTAAAATTCTTTGTGCAGAGTATCAGGATGGAAGGATGATCAAACCGAGAAACCTCAAAGCTGAGAATCCTTGAGCAAGCAAATAAAACGTGCACTTGCCACTTACAACCACGTGTACGAATGGTTAAACGCATCTTTGAGTATATTTCATATGAGACATTTTTATTTGTAAAATATTATTAAAAAGAATTTTTAATTTAACACTTTAAGTTTCGCGACTAATGTTGAAACACCTATTTAACTGTTGCGAGACTGATGCTACTTCATTGTAATCAAAGCCCGTGCATCGCACGGGCCATGCTGTCTCGTCTATATAAACTATAGAGTATAAATTTGCATGTATTTATTTATGTATGTAGTAATTTTTAACGTGGCACGCTTTCTACTTAAAACGGATAGCAGTCTAGCCATCTCCCCTCGATCGATTTATTTGGATATATTTTTATAACCAAAATTAATATTAGGGTAACCTTATCGTCTTATGGGCCAATCAACTATTCAAGGCCCGACAAAACTTTTCATATCATGTCAAAGTGGATGGAACTCATAATATAATAAGGAGTGGAGCCATTGACTTTTGTATCTGGGTGAAGGACATGTATTCTTGTTGGTATCTTGTTGCGTGACTTGTGTCGTCGAGCTTAAAAAGATTGGACACATTTCTCGGTTAATTTCGACTTAACTACAGTAGAATATTGTCTAAAAAGTCTTTTTTTTCATTTATTAAATTGGTCAACTAACAATGTAATACTCATTAAATACTTATCACATGTGTCATTTTTTTTTAACGGCGGGTTAGTTGTTAGATGTTAGTTGTTAGCTCGAGTTAGTGTCGCATCCTTGGGCAGAGATACCAACCGCAAGCCTCTCCTTTGTTGGAGTTTGTGGATAAATATTAATAAGTATATGTCTAGTATCGAACTCGAGACCACGGGATTGCACACTTTACGTATGAGAATTAAAGTTTAATAATTTAATATAAAAAGTTATATTTAATTATTAATTACACAAAACAAATAAAGAATGTTAGTAATTGGCGAAAATTGACTAACATACAAAGATAAGGACCATGGATAAAAAATGGAGAACCCTAAACTTGTTCCCTAAGTTTTGTATCCTATAAAAGCAAAGTCAAGGATTTTAATTTAGGGACTCTCGTACACACGTTTAATCCTAAACTTTAATATCACTTGCTTTTTCCTTCTTTATTCTTGTCGACAGTTATCATATATTGTATATATACATGCATACGTTTTATGCATGTGCATGTATATAAAAGATAGGTTTTATTCACTTTTGGTTACTGTGTTCGACAAGGACAAAAACACAAAAAGTGTTTGGTGTTTTGCTTGTTCTTTTGTTGACATGTTTTTGTTTTAATAAACAAAAATTGTTTTGTGTATTCTTTAAACTAGCATTTACTTTAATTCGTTAATAGTACGTGTGTACAAGAACGTGGTGTAAACATACTTTTGTTTACATCTTGGATCGATTAACAAAACGGTAAGGGGTTAATCATTGATCCATATAAACCCTAATTAGGGTTCTTCATATTGTTAAAGACAATTGCTTTTGATTCTTGTTCGGGCTAGAATCACCACGGTACGTTCCTATTTAATTTATGTTAATCTTTTATATGTTATAGATGTTCCTACGCTTCCGCATATGTGTTTACCTGTTTATATGATTGTCATGATTTTAATATTCTAACAGTGGTATCACGAGCTTGCTATAACATGTAATTGATTACATAAAACACATAAAAAACGAATTTTGATTGTTTTAGATACATGTTTTGGATCTAGGGTTTTGTTTTTTTTTACCCTAACCCTAATTTTGGGGGGGGGGGTCGATTTATTCCATGAACCCTAATTAGGGTTTGTGGTTTTATTAATTAATTGGATTAGAAACCCTAGGTTGCCTACATGTTTATGTGTTATTTGGGCGTATCCTTGACCTAATTGGTAATTGTTATGCTTTGATCCGTGACGAAACATGCATGTTAGTCATGGGTTATTAATTGTTTATTAATTGTTAAGCTTTTCACATATTTAGATAGATCTAATATTGGGGAAGACCCCATAATTATTAAAATCAATTATGTGCTATGTGGTATGTGATTAGCTTTGGCCTACGCAATTGACTTGTCAATGTATGTGGCTCACTTCCATTAAGAGGTGAAGGCCCTAGTTAATTATATGCATATTAAAACCTAGAATTGATTTTATTAGGATCTTTTCTAATACGGATTGCATGTGGCTAATTGTTTCACTTTTTATTATTGGTTGTTTTGATTTTCTTTGATACTTGTTTTATTGTTTTTCGGTTGGACTTGTTGTAAGCAATAAAAGGGTTGTTTTCATAAAGAAAATTAATACGGACTAATAATTGTGAAACCCTAAAGTGATAAAGTAAGAATCTTGCAAAGGTCTTATGACAATCGTGGTCCGATTCGCACGGTAATCAGCTCCCAGTCGAGACTAGCAAAATTCAAACTTTATTACTATTTTGAGATTGAATCCATAAACTTTTGCTTGAATGATGTTTTGTGCAAATATACTTTTAAAATTAAGTCTTTTAAGATGATATTCATAACCGTGATTTGAAGGCTTAGAAAAGAGCCTTAGAGTCTGCCTTGGTTATCACAATCTTGAATATGTCTTAAACGAATTACTTTTAAAATTATATGTTGTAGAAAGTCATCTTAGGGTTTTGGCATAAACCTCAAGTAAAACTTTGTGTATTAATTTCACGAATTGGTAATAAAAGGTTTTGAAAACTTATGTTATAAAGATGAGTGCATGCATCTTTATACATGTTTTGATTTACACATCAAAAATTTATACCCTAAAATTTAAGTTACATGCCATCTAACTATAAGAAACACTTGAAGTTATTATTTAGTAAACGTGAGACGCAGGCTAAATTTTAATGACAAGGTAAATTTCCGAGTGTGCGTGAGACCACACATGGAGAATTTGCAGTTTCTAAGTTAGACGACTTAATTAAGTTGATGCGTGAGACCTAGAGCTTAAGGCATGAGATGGGATGAAACATGCTTACATGACAAATTGATGAATCAATTTGATGTAAATCCCATAATGATCTAGGAATTGGAAAAGTGTTTGCCAATTATTGTTCGACAGATTACCATCTTTTATACTTTCACCACTAGCAGATCAACTGATGTGGTGGAATCTATGTAAAGTTGGATCCTAGATTTTCAAGAAATTAGTTGGTTATATGAATATAACCTTGGGTATTATATTTTCTTGGAAATATAAATTATCGAAAATACTAAAATTGAATTTTGTAAATTCTTTAAATGTATTAATGCAACTCAAAACCGTAAACGTATGTTATTCTTTTAATTGATCTACACCCGTAAGGGTTTTTGGTTAGAGTCAATGTTACAAAAAGAATAAATATAGTCTTCTTTCCATTAGGAGAAGTGTGAGACTTAAATCCTAATCCTTTTCATGAATGAGAAAGGTATAATAGGATGATTAGAATTGTCTAAATTCTAAATACATAACTCATAGCAAAATTTAAGAGTAAGATTATTTGCACTTTATGAGTTATTAAATTAGAAGCTAGACTGAGTACTGCAAAATGGTAAAAGACGAATTAGATTATCTTATCTAGTTGTTTTGATTTGACCATTGAAAGATACTACATACAATTGTTGGAATGGTAGATCTATACAGGAAGAAATTGCATGCCCAGTTTTTTTCAAGTTAATAGTTTGGAATGTGATGAATCACATTTATGTAGTAGAATACATCCTTTTATAACCTATATATAATTGTTGGAATAGGTTTTCTTAAAAGATGTAGGAAAGTAAATAGTACACTATTTCTTTCACTAATTAATGAAACATTTACAATGTTGTCAAATTCAGTGGGAGTAGTGTGTTCTTATGGCTGAATAAGGGATTATTATGAGTTCTCTAATTCAGTGGGAGTTACAAGACTTATTGTCTTGATTGTAACTTAGATTATCTTTTGAATATCTCAAGGTAATTACTTTCCAAATATAGACACTAATATTTTCAAGGATAGTCATGTACGTTTCCTTGATTGATTGAGTAAACTCTATATCTACTAAGTTATGTTAATGACACAAATCATATTGTTCACATTAACAAACGCGTGCGTGTTGTTTATGTAGTACATGGAGTTGTACAATGCACAAGTGGGAGAAATCTTCATTATGTGCAAAGTACAACACATAAGAATATGATTTAAAGAATTCTCTGCAAGTAAGAGATTATAATTCTAATTAGATTAATACATCTAATCTTAGAAACACTTGGTGTTGAAATTTAGTAAACGTGAGACGCAGACTAAATATTAACAACAAGGTGAATTTCCATGTATGCGTGAGACCAACATGGATAATTTACAGTTTCTAAATTAGACATCTATTAGAACATGTGTCAATATGATAATAAGACAACTTCAATATTTATGTATTATTGGAATGACATAAATGCATGAAGTAATATAATACTACTTCAATAATTATGTATTCATAGAATGACATAAATAAATGAAGTAGTGTGTTAACTTGAAAATATTATTGAAACCAAATGATGGTGTTCAAAGATTACTTTAATTATACATGTTTATACTTTATTGTATAGTTATAAATATGAAGTCTTCTAAGTATTACAAGACTTATAATTAAGTAAAGACGTTAGCTTGTTATGGTCTTTTAATTAAGACATATACAAGAAGTCATTGAGTTGATCAATGATTAATAACGTATAGTGGGATTATAACAAGTTTATGTTTTATAAGACATAAACATGAAGTGACTTGATTAATAAGTACTTGTTATAAAGCATGCAATTGGCTTGAAAATACTATTATACCATTAAGTTGATTTAGTTGGTAAATAGGTATGCCAACAGGAATATGGTTATCTTATATATATTGTTAGATCTTCTTACAATATTAATTCTAATTGAAGTACCACATATGGATAGTATGTTCAGTTAGGGAATCAAACTCTTGTTAGATTGTTTGATTGAAGATAACTATGATTTATTTTCTTCCAAAAGTTATCAAGGTTAGAAATTGAGTATGACTTGAATATACTCAATTAGACTCCTAGAAGATTAATAAGACGTTATTGAATTATGAAATGCGATGAATCACATTAAGTCTTAAAATTGAAGTTCTAAATTTGTTAAGTTACTTATGTGAAGGTTATTAACAAAGAACTATCAATGTGTATTTGTAATGTCCTAAAAGAGAACGCTGGATTGTTGCTCTAAATTGCTAAGTACTTATATTCTATATAATGCTAAAGGCAAGTGGGAGTATTTTATCTTGAAAAGATAGAATTACAAGATACATAATCTTCTAAAACCACACTAGTTAAAATCATGATGAGGCTTAACATGTAAATGATAAACCTCAAGATGATGGAATTATCATTCATAGATCCACTTGGATATCTCAGATATTTTATTAATATGCTGATGATTATATGATGTAGTATTACCAAAATAATGAATTGGGTAAATTACTCATATTATGAATGTTATAGATGCTGTTCATAAAGATATTCAAATTTAGAAAATTTGGTTTATCTTAATTCTTAATGGTTAGAGAATGAAGATGAGTTTATTCAAAGATAATGTAACCTAAGTGGGTTAAATCTTTGAATAGAAATCATATGGACAAAATTGTACACATATCTTAATGCATGTCTTATTACAAAATTATTAATCATACTTAAGCAATTAACTATGATTGAATACTCTTTTCTAAGCACATTAAAGATACAAAGATGCTTAATTGTCATGTTTATATGAATATGAAATTTGACAATGAATATCAAAACTCTTTCTTGAATAATTACTTGAGCGAGGACGATAAGTAATCAAAAAAGGTTTATGAATTCAAGAAAATCTTTGGAAGTGTACAAAGTGCAATAATCCATGAATGGATAAATGCATGCATCTAGGAGATTATTCTTATGATAAATTATTAAATCTATGTTTAGGTTTATGATTAAAATAAGGTAATTTCTAAGTATTCCTGAAAGCTAGTGGGAGTATTATGTTTGATTTACTAAATCATATATGTCGTATAACATATAAGAAGTTACATTCCATATAAGTGAAATGTTAAGACTTAGTTTGGAATGAAACTGTAAGTGAAAGATTTAGAAAATAAAACATACAACTTTGGAACAAAAGTTTATGTGCGGTAAATGATTCTAATAGAATATGATATATCATTTAGAAAATGGATATACATATTTGTAAAGATAGTACATGAATAAAAATCTAAGTTTGACTGAAGGATTTTCATGTGCATTGTATTATTGTTGTATCATGCTTAAGTGCTTAAATGATTTGACAATATTTGATATCCAATTAAAGGTTATTATATAACTTGTGTAATAGATATTCTAATGGAAAATGTTTGAAATTAGAATAATGATCCTCAACCTGGAATAGCTCCTAAACATTACACTATGGATATTAAGTTTACGAAAATTTTAAAGAGCATATTGTGTTTAATATACAATGATGCTGGTTTAATTGAGATGACACTCAATAACTAGTCATGAAGGATTTCATGAGAACTAGTTGTGCTCAACTATGAGCATAGTTGCATTAAACATTAAAAGAATTAGAATACTTTAAACTTTAAAAGGTTTGAAAGTTTGATTGTCATAAGTTGGTGATTGAGGATATCACACCATTTATGAAAAATTACGTGGCTATATCAAGATAGTTGGATTTACACATACAAGAATTTTAATTATTGAATTCTTGAAAGAAGTATTCTCAAAATTCGGATAGATCATAGTTAGATGAAATAAATGCCTTGTCAACAAGTATGATTGTCATTACTTGAGGCATAATTGTCAACAAGTTATTACTTGAGACAAAATTCATTAACTAGAATTATCATGCATTGATCTATTTAGTATTTGGATAAAGGACATTAAGCAATTATTATTTATAATGAATTAAAGTACTTAGTACGTTTGTTTTCATTAATAATAAATTGTGTCCTATATTTGCATGTTTAAAATCCGTGAATAACTAATATTATTCTAAATTGTCCATTGTCGATTAATGATATGGGAATATCATTAAACTAAGACAAATCTGAGTATTGGTTAAGAATATACTTGAAAGTATATTGATGCGTTGACATACCAATTTCACATGATATTCAATGAATTGGATATAGGACTTATCCCAACTACATGATTTTACTTTATGGATCTTGTCAGTAAGTAAATCATGAATTATTATCCTCAGACTTGAGATACCAGATAAGAGTCATGGATGTAGTGCATTTTTGTGAAGCAATCTACCGCTCACTGTAACAGGGAGTTATAAGGGTTGTTTTCAGAAGTGTTGCAAAGTTCATGGGTTATTCTTGTAGTCAAGAAAGAATTTGTTCCTTCTGATTTGTTCAGAAGTTTAATACTGCTGGGCCCCTCGTAGGGTTGTCAAGATGTTTGCGTGCGCACGCCCAAAGTCTATCTGGAATACGTTCAGATGTTTTGGTAATCTTGATCAATCATAAACAACGAGAAACAGAATAGTTAATTAAAGAATGACTCAGATCCATATCTTTATTAACGTGGTATTAGAAACAAAAGGATAATAATAATGATGAATCATTAAAGGTTTTTCCAGGAGACCTACCTCGAGTTGAACTAGGGGCATTGGCGTGTTGCTAGACGCTAACCAATGTCATTATACTATTAATGGATATCCAAGTGGGAGCTGTTGGAGTTTGTGGATAAATATTAATAAGTATATGTCTAGTATCGAACTCGAGACCACGGGATTGCACACTTTACGTATGAGAATTAAAGTTTAATAATTTAATATAAAAAGTTATATTTAATTATTAATTACACAAAACAAATAAAGAATGTTAGTAATTGGCGAAAATTGACTAACATACAAAGATAAGGACCATGGATAAAAAATGGAGAACCCTAAACTTGTTCCCTAAGTTTTGTATCCTATAAAAGCAAAGTCAAGGATTTTAATTTAGGGACTCTCGTACACACGTTTAATCCTAAACTTTAATATCACTTGCTTTTTCCTTCTTTATTCTTGTCGACAGTTATCATATATTGTATATATACATGCATACGTTTTATGCATGTGCATGTATATAAAAGATAGGTTTTATTCACTTTTGGTTACTGTGTTCGACAAGGACAAAAACACAAAAAGTGTTTGGTGTTTTGCTTGTTCTTTTGTTGACATGTTTTTGTTTTAATAAACAAAAATTGTTTTGTGTATTCTTTAAACTAGCATTTACTTTAATTCGTTAATAGTACGTGTGTACAAGAACGTGGTGTAAACATACTTTTGTTTACATCTTGGATCGATTAACAAAACGGTAAGGGGTTAATCATTGATCCATATAAACCCTAATTAGGGTTCTTCATATTGTTAAAGACAATTGCTTTTGATTCTTGTTCGGGCTAGAATCACCACGGTACGTTCCTATTTAATTTATGTTAATCTTTTATATGTTATAGATGTTCCTACGCTTCCGCATATGTGTTTACCTGTTTATATGATTGTCATGATTTTAATATTCTAACATCCTTAAGGGATAACCCCACTCCTATTCTCGATTCGCCTGATATCATTAGAGCTTGTGGTTCCCAAGTGAGGACTTCCCGGTCGGTCACCCAAACCGATACTACTCTCACTTGGGCTCGCTTAATTACTTAAGCCTGATATCATCACATGTGTCATTTGCTAATTTGTTTTTGTGTCTCTCCTAAAGTTCCTAGTATCAGGAGTTGTAGAACAACAATTAACATTGCAAAGTCCACAAAGAGGCCAACTTGAGTTAAGTTGAGTTGAGTTGAGAATAAAACAGATTGACAAATAACACATATGATGACTATTCAATGAATATATTTCATTGCTAGTTAGCCAATTTAATACAGTAACAATTTACTAAATAGAAAGAAGATTCTTAGCCAATGTTCTACTTTAGCTAACTCGAGATTAACCAAAGAATTTATCACATTTTCATTAATTTGCGTCATCAAATTTTTTCCAGCCAAGTTAAAGTTGCAATTTAAAGAAAATAACACCAATGTCGGAGGTTGCACATACAAAAAAAAATGATGCCTTTTGAAAATTTACACTGCGCGACCCAAAATTGGGTATGGCATGTGCCACACCTGACATCCATGTAGGTCCGTCCATGAGCATATTATTAGTGCATAGTGGCGTTGAGCTAGATTTGTATGTGTTGTTGGTTTTTCATTGTTTACCCGATAAGGTTTAGCAGTAGTCTAGGCAATTTGTTTCGCGTTGGAAAAAATGTAAATTGGATGAGAAATGTTTAGAGGGAAATATAAGGAATTATGAAGTTTGATTAAGAGGTTCACTCGTCTTTGTGTTTTATGGTGTGGTTAGCGCAAAGCATTTTGAAGCACTTATCGTTAACCGTTTATGAAAAGTTTGTTGACAACAAGCAGTAAGAACTAGCAGCAATATTTTAACGTCACTAAAACAAACATGACAATTTTAAATTTACTTAATTTTACACAATAACATATCATCTTTTAGTTACAACTATTTTATCGGACATGTTTATAAACAAATAATTACTGTAATTGTTATTGCTTAGGCTTCACGTGTTAGCATTCCAGCTTTCATAGTCTTCATAGATAATATGGGACATTTTTACGACTTTGTGGTCAACCAAGCCTTAAGACCAACCACTTACGAGCTAAGCTACTTAAAACTAAACTCTTAGGGGGCGTTTGGTTCGCCGTAATCTGACGTAATTGGATGTAATTGTAATTTGATTACATTATGTAGGCCGTTTGTTTCGCAGAATGGAGAGAATTGTAATTCAGATTACATTACGTACGCTGTTTGATTTGCGTTGTAATTGTAATTCAGCCATTACAACTACATCAAAGGAGGGAATTCAGATTACATAAGATGTTGGATGGAAAGTTTTGAATTACGTTGTAATTCAGAATTATTATTATTATTATTATTATTATTATTATTATTATTATTATTATTATTATTATTATTATTATTATTATTATTATTATTATTATTATTATTACATATATAATAAAATAATAATAATAATAATAATAATAATAATAATAATAATAATAATAATAATAATAATAATATTTATATAATAATAAAAAAATAATATTATAATAATAACCATATAATAATAATAATTATTATTATAATAATAAATATTTATTATTGTAATAGTAATATAATAATAGTAATAAAAATATAATAACAATATAATAATAATAATAATAATAATAATAATAATAATAATAATAATAAATATTTAATATAAATATTAAAATAATAATATTTATTATTATTATTATTTATTTTAATTATAATATTATTAGAATAATAATAATAATAATAATAATATTTTTATTATTTTCATTACTTTAATAATAATAATGTTATTATTATTTTTTTACTATTTTAATAATAATAATAATATATTATTATAATTATTTTAATAATAATAATAATAATAATAATAATAATAATAATAATAATAATAATAATAATAATAATAATAAATTATTAATATTAATATTATTAATTATATTATTTATTTTTAATATTATTTATTATTATTATTATTAAGTTTTTTTTCTTTTTTTTTAATTACAATTACATTGAGATCCAACCAAACAAAGTGACAGAATACATCAATTACAATTCAACACATTACAATTACAACAAATTACAACTATTTGACTTACAATTCATTCAAATTACAATTTCTTTGATAGATTACAATTCCTTTTAAAACATACTGCGAACCAAACGCAACCTTAGCCCAACCCCTAATCATGCATTTCTTCTAGTTACAACTCACAAATCAAGTCATGACCACACATATCCCACTAGCAATTTGGCTGAGCATAATAGACCGGGACCGGAGCGAACTACGAAACCGGATCGGATCAATCATATTTTGGTCCAGCCTCGGTTTATTCCGATCCGGTTCGGTCTTGGTCGCTTCGGTCTTACACACAACTGACTATTATGCTTTATACCGAATCGGATCAGAGAACCAGACCAGACCGACCCGGATATGGACCGAACAATCGAACATAATAAAAGTTATACATCAATCTAACTATCAACGGCAACATAGCAATAATAGCACGTATGTGTAAGAACATAACGAATCTATCATTGACATAGTCATGTACATGTACGCACATGTATGTAACATCACCTATGCCTAAAACCAATGGCGGACCTATGTAAGGGCAGGGGAGGGTCCCGCCCCTCCCCCTGCCCCAATAAATAAATAAATAAATAAATAAATTTGTGACACCTAGTGTAAATATTATAAGTTTTAGAGGTAATTTAGTTGAGGTTGCAAACAAATCTCCGATTCGGCCCTCTAAAATAAATTCGGCCCAAAAAAAAATGTTCTAGTTCCACCAGTGCCTAAAACAAACATGCTACTTTCATAACGTAATATATTACTAAGTTACTTTCGATCTTTTAGATGGCTTTAAATGAAAAGACAACCCACACATATAAACTCCAATGTTTAAAAAATAATAATAATAATAAATAAATAAATAAATAAATAAATAAATAAATAAAAAAACTGTTGGAGTGGGTGTTTGGGATTGCTTATCAAATATGTCAAATGTTCATAACTTCATATTATGTCAATATGATTACTAGTTATAATGCCCGCGCACGCGCGGGGTTTTTTTTAATTTTTTAAATAATGAATTTTTATATATTAAAAAACAAATAATTTAATTTTTTTTTGTTTTATTTATGTTTTTTTAATTTTGTATTATACAAAGAAGAGAGTGAAATAAAATATCTATTAGTGAAAACACATGGAAATATTCAGAGTTTTATTTCATACATGTTAGTTACAAAATCTCCATCGAAACTTAAATGTACACATGTGGAAGAGTTCGTGAGCCTCCCTTTCTTTCCCATCAATTCTACTTTCATATCTTGCAAGGAGTTGACTAACCTAAATCAAATCACAAACAACCTCATTATAGAAGATAAGAGATGACAAAATATTATTCAACTAAAGACTTCTTATTTTAAATACAAATAAGAATGAACTGAAAAATAAAACTTTGAAAATCTAATTCATATCTTATCTTACATAGAGATAAGTGGCAATTTATTTAATTGACAATATATAAATTAGGACTACATTATGAATTTTCTCACTCTCATCAATTTCTTGGGTCAACATTATCTAAATATTATAAGGAGTATTCTAGGTTGACTGCAGGCCAAATATAAGATCAGAACCTTGTTCAATGTTATTAAGACCACTTTACATACTATGTAGAAAGAGCTATAGGACATTGATTGCAGGGGTCAATTCTATGATAGTAATACCACTCAACTCTGTTATTGCTCTAACGGCTTAACGGCTTAACGGCTTCACAATTGACCATCTATGCTTTGTGGCGGAGATAGACAACCTTCCAAATAGCCATAAAATGGGCAGTCCTAGTTTGACTGTTCATGCCCGACTCCCTTAGTAACTTGTAAACAATATTTTTTATAAATGTGTTGGTAATTCAAATCTTTCCCAAGAAGCAACAAAGCTTCTTTTCCACACACACACACACAAAACGATTTTCAGGAAAAGCAATTTCGCAAAAAATAGAAGTACCTAGCTGGTGTACCAGATCAGCAAGCGTTGGGCCAAAGGTGAACGAACAATGCCCTTTGTCAAGCTGGTAATTAATTTGCTCATAGCTAAGCGAGCGTTTTGTCTTATCTGCAAATAGATCAACTTTGTATGTATGAGTACTAACATTCCTTACATCTACATAAAAGTTAGATGAATCCAAATGATAACCAAGGATAATAACAATATTTCAGGATGAAATTTAATAGATCCTTAAGTGAGATCCCATTTCTAATAGACTGCTTGAAACTCATCTCATAGGAACTCCTACATCACATAGTTAACAAACAACTCAATACATTCAAAAGCTTTGTGACATAAATATCACAGCAACATTGTGCTACGTGACAAAAAATGCTTATGACATGCACACGGGAAAATGTTAGGCTAAAAAATCCTATACAAATTTGCATCACTTGGTGAGTCCTAAACATAAAAGATTTAGTATACTTGATGAATATGTGACTATTGTATTTAACAAATATCGCAATTGTATAATAAGATGGAATCCTATTTTAAAATAAGCTTATTTAATGAAGAGGGCTTGAATTTTTAGCAAAATAAGTTTGAGCTCCTATAACCTATGTTCTTCCTAACATTGTCAGTCATAATGAAAGGATTTTCGTCCCATTGTCTTTTTACTTCCTAAACAATTACACACAATCACTGTTTAGTAAAAAAAAAATGCAAAATTGTGCACAATATCCTTGGCCAAAAAGACTACCAAATACCGACTGTTTGACCATCAAGAAGTAAATGGGTGAAAACTATCACCTCTAGATATGTGAATGCAAGTAGTAGAATGCATATATTCAAGTTTTGACTTTAAAGAAACACACCCTTTGTAAACTAATACCAGCACCAGCAACATACATATCAAATTTCCTGATAGGAATCCAAATACTCTAAATTCAAAGATCACCTAAGCCCATAATACAACTGCCATCTGTAAGTACTACAATGTATACCTGAATAATTGGTTTACATAAAAACTTAGTTAATCAGCAATGGGCACATTCAGATGAATATGTGGAAATTAAGTATAAAGGGGTATTTAGATTTGAAAATTTGAACATGTCAACTTAATATCATTTTTTAGTGTTTGGATAAACATATCTGAGTTCTCAATTAACTAGTAAAAACATTGCTACATTTAAAAAAGGATCACAAAATACATATAAACAAAATAATTTTGTTTTTTATAAGGAAACAATGTAATTGTTAGTGTTTCTTTTTTCTGGAAGAGTGTATATAAACACAAGACTTTCTTGCAAACTTAAAATCCTATTTTCAAGATAAGAAACTTGGAACTTCTAAGCTTTATGTTGCAATATGTGGTAGTAGATGATCCTATTGACACTGAACTAAACACTAAATATTATTGTTATGACTAAGTCGCAGTGAAAGTAATAGATACCTATAAAGAAACACTGAAAGCACCACGAGAAACATCTTCGTTTGTATAAATCTTCATCTAAGTTAAAAGAAATACAACACATTAGAAACTTCAACAATAATAAGGAATTCGTAAGACTCGGAATCCTTAAGCTAACAATAAAGAACACCTAGTTGTGGTGGCTGACCGTGAGCATGAGTTCGTACATTTTGATAAACCTCAAGGCATTTTGATAAACTTCAACCCGACCCTAAAAATGTAGCAGAAGCAAAAATTAACCAAATAATATTGGCCATTCAATAAATATATAACAATCAAATTCATTTAGTTGGCCCCATAAACCATACTAACTATCCCCATCTTTCATGTACTTCCAAACATACTCTTTTAAACAAATGGTGGATAGTGTGACAAATGAACTTCACATGAAAAATCGCTCAAATCTGTCAAATATGAGACCATTTCATCATTTACAAAATTTCAGTGTTTTCTTCAATTTAAACCTGGGACAAATATGTGAAGCCAAAACATAGATAGAAGATAAAATACCTTTGTTTCAGTTTAGAAGAAAGAGCCATGCAATAGGAGGCACCTCAATCGGGTCTTTCAGACACTCCCGCGCATGATACATCTTTTAAGTCAGTTATGGTGATCTGCTCGTAACCTAAACAAACCAAATAAATCAAATACCTAATATATTATATATATATATATATATATATATATATATATATATATATATATATATATATATATATGTATATATATATATGTATATATATATATATATGTATGTATATATATATATATATAAGAGGAAGGGGCTGTTTGATAGCCACTTAATGAGCCTCCCTCAGCATTGAAATCCTAATCGGTCAGCAGCTGTGTTGTTTGATAAAAAATATTATCCCACTTAATCATCCCACTAGGCTTTGAATGGCTAAGAATAAATTGCTTCCTAAATGGTTCAGTAACCGAAGTATACATTACTGCTTTAGTAGTGTCCCACTTTTTAGATTATTATATACTCTTATTTTATTTTTTGCATTAAAATAGTACTCCGTATATTCTCACCTGCATGACTCATGAGTGTATTTTTTTATGCAATAACTTATCAATCTATATTTATCATCTTGATTTCTTAGCATGCTCTTCTAGCGTGATATTTTAATCTCATGCTTATGCTACTCAAAATTTGTTTGATTTTTGTAACATAAGCACAATCATATTTCTAATTATATGAACTGCTATTATTAACGAAAGGTCGAAAGCTAATCATTTAACCAATCTAAAAATAATAATGAAAGTTATAACAAATAATCTATTTAATCAAATATCTTACAAAAACTAATAAGTGAAAAAAGATATTAATCACATAAATTATAACGTTAATTTATTGTAGTTAGATATATTTATTCAGTATGCTTGACAAACAACATGTTTTTATTCAGAATCAGTTTGATTCAGAGTCTCCAAACCATTCAGAGTCTTCAAACCATTCAGCACTAAATCATTCTGTTTTATCAAACAGCCCCGAAGCTATGCTTCCAATAGAATAGATACTAAAATCAACATATAAGAACCTTACAATAAGTCTATGAAATGTTGGTGATCACATTTATTTAATCTATTGATCATCAAGCTAATGTGCATATTCCAAAATTATTTTTTCTTAATCGCATGTAGTAGTTGTGTTGGTATAGCACGGATACATTTTGTGTTGTTATTATGTTGTACATATGATATAAGTATGGAGCAGTTCGATTTTTTCGGTTTGGGGTTTTTACACAAAGCCAAAACCGACCACAACATTCAATTTTAATGAAAACCAAAATACACTAATGAAATAAATAAATTATTATGTACAACATTATCATATACAATTTAATTCAAACCTTTTCTTTGAAGTAATTTAAGGAGTCCCAAATACCCCTTAAATCAGCTATAAGAGACAGTTCCAAATACCCCTAAACTCAGCTATTAGAAATAGTCGCAAACCCAAACACCTTTTAAGCCACCTAATAAGCAATCCCATACACACCATGTTAGGCATTTACTTAAGAGCCCTTTAACTAAAAAATTTATTCTTAAACCACAACATAACCATTAAATAATCCTTTGGGCATACACACAACTTTCCAACTCAAATTCTCGAATGCAAGTCACGAATTAGAAACATTATTGGAACCTACCACCAACAAATAGTGTGAATGCACCGCCCCCAAACTCAACCCATAAACCAACCCTGTACATAGTAGCCTGAATGGGTACCTAATATGTTTAGAATTAATTACCCAAGAAAATTATCATCATATTTTCAAAATAAAAAGCTTAAGATCAAGAACATCTCGAACATTGTAGTGACTGAAAATTCGAAGGCTCACTTGAATGCCACATCTCCACAATGTTCTGCAACATCATCAAATGACTGTTCTTTTCTCCTTGGATGTCCTATCCTTGACCTAAAGTTACAGTTTATTGATGTCATGCGAAAAACATAAATCATATAAAAAACATAATTTATGAGAAATAATAAAAGTGTTGTCAGTACTCATAATCCATGAATAATAAAAAGCATTTCACCTTCCTCTGCATCAAAGTCGGCTGCTTTCACTCTTTGAGCTCTTTCATTTCTTCCACTATCCCGAATAACAATAGATTAAAAACTAAGCATAACTTAAGTACATGTAAATAATTGAAAAAATAGATGATGTGCACCTGAACACACTCGTTGATTGCATCCGGCATACTTGCGCATATTTCAGTGTCGGGTTCCTATATGCAAAAATTTAGTAAATAATGGAAACACCCAGAAATAAGGAGAGGGAAAATGACAAAATTAACCTTGTATAACGCCTTTATTAGATCTGGTATAATATAGTCAGACAATTGGTTTTACATAGGACTCTTTGCGACCCTGGGATTGCCCTTCTCTACGGCTAATTTTGCTGAACGAAGTAACTCAGGCATAGCTACAGGTAAAAAAAGTCAAATGCTAAGAACAACATATTTAACTAATTTTAAGTTTATTCGAGAAGAATTAGTACCTGAAACTGCATCATTCCTAACTTGTTTGAAAATAAAATTTAAGAAGCGGCACTAACTTTTTTTTAAGCGGCACTAATTTTATGCAACCTATTCATTTATTTAGATTTTATACTTGGAAAGTTCCTTATGGAGTCTCAGACGACACCGCCATCAAATACAAAGAATATAGGTGCTTAATACATCATGGCCACCAGTAGATTTATTTTTTATTTTATTTATTTATTTATTTAATAAATCACATAAAGCACTACAATTTCCAATCCATACTTATCCTTGAGCTATCTCCTCCATTTACCTACTAATCACGTAGTTTACTAATTGGGTAGTGAGTAGTTAAAATTCTAAGATATATATGCTTAAGAGTAACCTCGTAAACTCATTGATCATGAACATGCTGCCTTATCACAAAATTCTTTATACATGATGATATATGCCGATTTCGCAAACAATTTCTTTACTTTAAGTCTTCACACGCAATTGGCAAGTGTTAAGATTTAGACATAAATTAAAGTTATTATGGTTCTAATCAATTAATGATCCTCTCAATTTGCATTCTATCATAAAGTTATTTTCTGTCCAAGATATACTTCCTCTTATCCTAGGGTACAATATGCGCTAAGCACATTTGTAGCCATTTATAATAGCTGGACGCCTTGGTGTTGCAATAGCATCAGAGGTGGGCAAAACATGCAAGTTTTGGTATGATTTGAGTTAGGTTGACCTAAATCAAATTATGCGTCAATCCTTAAATAATATTTTAATAAATAGTAGTGAGCATGTCAAATAGCTTGTGAAAATTTGAGTATTTTGTAGATGAGTTAGTTTTAACGAAATCTTCACATCCGGCTGATAAATAAGAAATAGTTAATATGCACAAATCAAATTTGTAAACTCTTAAACCAACCAAACAATTTAACACCCTTTCTTTTTTAGTCATACTTTTTACTTGTAAACCAGAAAATACAGCCCAAACCGACCAAGTGAAATAAATTGGGTTGACGTTGCCCCTGTGCCTGCCTTTCATATGTTTATATGTATATGCAAAGTTTCGATTTAGGAGATAAAAAATATACCTGATGAAAAGCATATGTGTCTTTGATTCTGGAAAGATGAAATCATCATTGTCTTTAGCAACCACCTTCCTTATTGGGAAAACTGATTTTCAGAACCAAGGCAACGAAATAGCGAACTTGATATTTGTAATTGGAAATGGTAGGCATTCCTCTCATTCAATGTTGTCGTATCGGAAAGGAGTTCCTTTGTGTGTCGGGATTGCTCCCTGTTGGCAACATGAATGTGTTCCCATCATGAAAGGTGGATGTCTTATCAACCTGATAAAAAGAAAAATATTCAAGTAAATAATCAGATGGTCACTTATTCGACAGTAACCAAATCCACAAAGAGAACGTAAACTTTTTATGAAACAAATCAAACAGTCAGTTGAATCATATTGACATAAAGGTCACTACTAGAAAATCGGGCATCAGCAACGAAAGTTTGCATTGCTATTCTGTCACTAAAGCCCTTCAACGACGGAATTGTGATAGATATATTCCATCACAAAAATGGGCCTCGCAAAATTTTAGTGACAAGTTTAGCGACGAAAGTCTAGAGTTTCGGCGACGGATGGTCAGTCTCTGGTCCCTCACTAGAGCCTTTTTAAAGTTACGTATATTAATATGATTCTACCATCAAGTGACGAATTAGCGACAAACTTTTTGTCTCTAATAGTAACATCAAAGCAGTCACTAATCCATTACTAACAATCGACTAGCCATTTTGTTGTTATTCACTATTAATTTGTTGCTTAAATCAATACCATTTCATAGCATGGTTAAGTCGCTAATTAGTCAATAAATGATTTTTTTGGCATTCGTTCAAGATGTCACACAAACGAATACCACAATGATAATAGTCACAAGATCCATATCCAAATCAAAAAACAAACTTATCCAAATAAAATAACAAATAGATTCAAAAGAAATCTAACATCTGATCTTCAACAACATAAAACAAAGTCTAAACCAAAGATTCTCTCTTATATAAGAGTTAAGAGGACCAAAACAGATTTAAAGTTCTTCAAACTGTAATGGTTGATGTTCAAGATGTATGGCCACTTGCATTACCTTTTTTTTGTTTTTGGTTGGCGAGTAACGTGCTTCTTGATACCATACTCAACAAACATATCTTGAATTTCAGCATGCATTTCTTCCTTGAGCTCTTCATGCATTTCTTCTTTTAGTTCTTCGCACATTTCTTCCTTGTGCTCATTATTCATTTCTTCCTTGAGCTCGACTTTCATCTTTTCCTTCAACTATCCACAAATGCTATCAAGATAGTTCTTGAACACAACAAATTCAAATATTAGTTTTTTGAGATATGTACTAAAATAAAGATATGTGATACTTCTTTGGATATAAAAGAAAGAAACACACCCGAACATCTTTGGATCCTCAAGATGGAGCACTAGTACATCTTGCAGTTCATCCTTAAGACAATATTGCTAGTAACAAGCAAATACATATATTGTATAAGGTTTTTAATCGAGAAACGGATGGGTATTTCTTGGCAATATGTTCTTGGCAATTGAAGTGAAATTAAGTGAATTACCTATGGCTCATTGGCTAATGTTCTAGCGGGTGCAACACTTTGAGCTTGACCAACCAATAGTTCGCTGCCTGGTTTATTGAAAAACGAGGAATCAAGATCAGCAAAAGTCAGCAACGTGTACACTTCTTCATCTCTTAGTTTCTTTCCTTTCAACTGTGGACCATATCTTATGTTGTCCACAACTGTACCTATTCAAAGATGGGTCATGAGATTGTTAATTATGCATCACATTGTTGTTAGCATGTGTCTTTTGAAAGTTACTACTGCAGCTTGCAGAATCATAATCAGATGACCAGTTGATTAAAACTAAAAATATCATAAGTTATATATTCTCATAACTTTTACACCTTTCTCCAAATCTTGTTATGCTGACCATATAATTGCAAAATATAGTCATAATCACTTTTTTATAACACTAAAAAGTGACATGGTCTATCCACTTTTGATGTGCATTCTGAATAATCAAAAAATCCAAAGATAAATTAGTCAACCACTAGAAAGCAAAAACTAATTTCCGTCCTTTGACATCACGTTAATCTAATCATAACTTCTAAAACACACATCCCTAAACCCCCACAACCACTTTATAAATATGTCTGAACACATTCTAAAAAACTACCCAAAAAGGACTTGGGAACACTTCTTATATAATGATCAGTAAAGTTCCACTCAAATATCAAAACTAGACAGTGGTCAGTCGAAAACATAATAACTATCTATTGAGATTATACACAAGGATGCCGCCCAATGATTTAACCTTTTATCATTTAGCCCGACCAAGTAGTGAAACTACTTTACACATCAGCCATCACCCAAATATGCATCTGGTTTATTTTCTACAAAACGAAGCTACTACAACCAAAATAAAGGTAAATAAAGAATGCATCTACGAAATCAATCAAAATTTAACACAACAAGTATTCAAAGGAGATGTATACATAAGTAGATTATGTTACGTTTTTTTTTGGCAATTGAAACAAAAAAGACCGCTGCAAGAGGACCATGAGATAAAAGCCAACTACATTAGGGGTTTCATTGATGCAAAAAATAGTCAATTAGAGATACCATCCAATGTAATAAGCACAAAACTAAGAGCATTGGGTGTGGATGAAGAATGCGAGTTCGCCGTCCGAGCTGGAGGTGCCAACGGCGAGCCGTTGCTCGCCGCCACACCGGAGGTGGCTCGCCGTTGGGAATCTCCTCGTCGGGACGACGAGCTTCTTTGTCTGACAAAAGTCTGATTTTTTTTTTTTTTTTTTTTTTTTTTTTTTTTTTACACTTTTAATAATGTAAAATGTATGTATATATGTATGGTTTTTTTGTAACATGTATATATGTATATGTGTGTTTTGATTTGTAAAATGTATATGTATATGTATATGTATATGTATATGTATGGTTTTTATACGTATATTTTTTTTGAATAATACAACTATATTAAACATAGGATTAAAATAACTTGAAACAACGTACAATTATTTTACAAATACGATAACAAGATTAAACTTAAAAACGAAAATTAAAAACCTTAAAGTAGCGTACGATAATAAAAACTATGATTCAATAAAATGAATCATCCGACACGTATCCCTCCTGACTCGAGTATGAGGCACTTGAGTCGTCCTCACTGGATGGGACAGGTGGAAGTCCCTGAGCCCAACGCCATTCGGCTCTTCTGTTCCTGCGATCTTGTTTTCCTTTGAGGTACACCTCACGCGCCCTTTGCTGACGGTCTTGTTCAGCTTCATATGCCCGTAGCACTTCCATATCCAGCTCATACTGTTCTTGTTCAGTCAATTGACGAATGATGGGCTGATTTGCAGGTTGATTGTTTGGTTGTTGGATGTTTGGCGGTGGAAACAAAACTTCTGGTGGAGTTGGAGGTGGTGGGTTGTCGTACTGAAACACCGGAAATATATCTTCCGGCTGTGTGTTTTGAGGTGGAAACATAACTTCTGGTGGGGTTGGAGGTGGTGGGTTGTCGTACTGAAACACCGGAAATATATCTTCTGGCGGTGTGTTTTGTTGGGAATTGTTTTGAGGTGATGCGTTGTGAGACATTTTTCTGGAAGAAGAAAGGAGAATTGTTTGATGATTGTGGGAATTGTGTGTGTTTTCAGATTTTGGATACGTATTTATAGAAGGTATCCCGCTCAGGTTTTGAATTCAAATTTTGAAATTATCCCGCTTTCAATTTGAATTCAAATTTTGAAATTACCCCGCTCAGGTTTTGAATTCAAATTTTGAAATTATCCCGCTTTCAATTTGAATTCAAATTTTGAAATTATCCCGCTCAGGTTTTGAATTCAAATTTTGAAATTATCCCGCTTTCAATTTGAATTCAAATTTTGAAATTATCCCGCTCAGGTTTTGTAACTGCTTTCAATTTGAATTCAAATTTTGAAATTTTGAAACTATCCCGCTTTCAAAAAACCCCTATTAATACCATATTATACCATTCAGTTTTAGACACACTTCAATATTTACCATTAAGTTTTACAATGGCTAATCGTTGGTCAGTGGAAGAAGAACGGTTGCTAGCAACTGTATGGCTTGAAGTTCATGATTCTGAAGAACTTGTGAATGAACGTTCTTTTTGGAATGCAGTTACACAAAGGTTCAACAATCAGACTGAAGGTCAGGACCGTAATAAAAATAGTATTACGGCTCAATGGAACAGAATGAACCTTGAATGTCGTAGGTATAATTCTATTTACAAAGAGTTGGAACGTACAAGTGCAGACCCTAATCGTCTCAGCAATGCAAACCGTATTTATCATGAACAATATGGTAAAGCGATTAAATATCAACATGTGTGGTTCGCTCTTAGAAACACGTTCACATGGGACAGATTCGATGAGTAATGGTGGATTTATTTTATGTACTTTATGTTAACTAATTATGTATCATGTGTACTTCTCTTATGTATTTTAAACGTTTGAATTCAAATGTTAAACGTTTACCCGCCCATTTAAGTGAATTTGAATTAAAGAAGTTTGAATATTTTGAAATTTGAATATTATCCCGCTCAGGTTTTGAATCCTAAATGTTTATAGACTCCTATATAAACCATACATTATCATACAACTCTACACACACTTCGGTTTCAAAAAAATTCACAATGGCAACTCGTTAGTCTATTGATGAAGAATGCTGGCTAGCCGAGATGTGGCAAAACGTTCACGAATTCCATGCCAACGAAGGACCTTTCTGGCAAGTTGTAACAGAAAAGTTCAATGAACAATCTGACGGTCCAACTCGTAGCAAAAGCCAGCTAACAGGTAAGTGGGCAGGAATGAACTCAGATTGCCAAAAGTTTCATGAAATTTACTTGAATTTGCAACCGACACGTCAGCCAGATGATCGTGTTGAAGATGCGTTGAATGTTTACAAAGAACAGCATGATGGGAGAGCTTTCAAATATTTTCAGGTTTGGTTGATTTTGAAGAGCAACACCATCTGGAACCGATTTATCAATTAATCGCCTTTGTATTATTGTATCGTTTGTTGGTTTATGTTAAGTATTTATTTTCGTGCCGTATCGTATGTTTTTTTTTTTTTTTTTTTCCGCAAGTCGTATGTTTTTTTTCCGTATTGTAACTTTTTTATTTGATGAAATAAAATTAGTATGTTTTGTTATTTTTTAGTATTTGTGAAATGGATTTAATTTATTTAATGAAATGAATAAAAAAATAAATGTGTAAGAGGTGGAGCCCGAATGGGGAAGTGGAGGTTTGTTGTTTGGTGAGAGAGGGTTTGTTGTGGTTTGTTGAAGTTGAGGTGTTTTGGTGATGTGGCATGGTGGGGCCCGAATGGGGAGCCTTGGCCTTGTTGCCACACCCAATGCTCTAACAGTTGACTAGCATACAACATTTTAAACTTGATAGTTTAAACTTTAAACTATGAAACTCGAAAAATAAAATACCACTTATTGGATGTTATATACATAGAATAGACCGAGAACCGAACCACAACCGAGAACTGACCCAACCCGAACCGAATTTTAGAACCGCGGTCTGATTCCGGTTCTTCAATATTACACATTGCGGTTCTCGGTTCGGTTCGGTCCGGAACCGCGGGTATCGGTTCCGGAACCGAAGAACCGCGGGATTAAGTGCTCCTAAAGAATATATATCTGATATAGTGTAAGCCAGCAAAAATAACACGATCACTGCTACAACTTACAACTTACAATCAATACATTAAGTGCTCTTAAAGAATACCAACCGAGTATACATTGAAGATATGAGTCAATATTCGTTTATAAGGCAAAATATTAAGGCCCATAAAATTAAACCTCAAACATCATCACAAGATATTACACATTACTGAACATATCATCTCATATGTGTTTAGTTTGTGTATAATACTAGGAAATTTTAGGCCATGTTACGCATGGCCAAATGTTCCCAAAGTTTCAATCTAAGTAGGAAGCCATTTGATGAACTAAAGATTAAGTGCGCTATAAATATCAATCCTTTTTAATTTGAAAAAGTGAAATAAAACAATGTCTAGACAAATCTCGTACCTTTGTAATACTGAAGTTATACATCAATTATTTTTATAGTTAATACAATCGTAAAAGATAGATACATATAAATAGGTTGCTAAATTACTAATATTCGATGTGTTGATAAAATACACACATATCAATCCACATACCTTAAACAGACATTGAAGGTAAAATTAAATCTCGATTATATAATACAATACCGGTGTCTTTCTTTTACAAAATATAATGTTTAGTTGAAGCATTAATTTGAGATACTGGAAATAATTACTTTGTATTTGTTGTACAATAATAAATAATTGAGACACCTCAAAAATGACACCACAAGTTCATTGAACTTTAATTGCTCTTGTTAATTTTTTTTGCCATGTACATTAATCATTCAATATCTTTATATGGTTTAGACATAAATAAACACGTGGAAAAAAATAATTTTTTTTGGTGTTTTTAAAAAAAATCGGTTCTAATCGGATAGAACAAAAATACCCGGACCGGACCCAAGAACCGAACCGGAACCGAAACATGCTCTTCGGTTCGGTTCTCGGTTGCTAAGATATGAAAATTTTGGTTATCGATTCCGGGTCGGTTCCGAGCGGTTCCGAAACCGCGCTCACCCTAACTTATACTACAGATAACACCTATTTTCATTAACAAATAAGTACAAAGATCATAATAACTTGATGCTACTAATTTAAGCATATTAACATAGTAATAAATACCCCTATTTTCTAGTAATTTGTTTGGTTATTATTGCGACACTGCTTTTAACTCCTCCAATCCTTTTGAACCAAAAGATGAACTTTCACATTCCACTGCACTTTTCCTATTTGTATATTACAAAACAAAACTAAGTGGTACCCGATATTTATGGTTAGACAGTTAAATCAACCCTTTTATACATGACATAAAAACATTATGCTTACAATTAAACAAAGATATACGTAAAGTTTTTTAGTTAACAAATAGATACATACACATTAACACGTACAAACATTTAGCCTGGGTAACCTTAAATTTCAATAAAAATCTGGAAGAATAAGATGGGTATGACTCACCGTTAGTAGCAGTGGTGTGACAGAGGGAAGAAGGGTGGTGCAGCGGTGGTCGACTGAAGAAGTTTTTCTGTAACAGTGTGTGAGAGATAGAGAGACCCATTAAAAGAATGATGATGGGCAAGTGGGTGTGTGGATCCTTGATTTGAGGGATTTACAAGGAGGGAATTTGGATTCAGAAAAAATAAAGGCGGGAATGAATTAAAATTTTGGGCCACACGAGAGGGAAATCAATTTTTTGGAGAATTATTTGTGTTATTAGTTAGATTAAATAACAAAAATGTAAACATATGAAATGTTTAAAGCTAATTTAATCGTATAAACTATTATCAGTCTGTTGCCTAATAATTTGAAGTTTTCCAAAATCATTCTACATTAAGTTGTTGTTCATAAACTCGATTAATCCTTAGATTGTATTGATGTAGTGTTATCAAGGTTATAAATAGCGCGAGTCGTGACCAAGCCTCATGCCTTAGTGGCCAAAGCGAAACTTTTGCATTTTTAATGCATGACATAAAGTAACATAAAATATGAAAATATTTATATATTTATAGCATATTTCATATATATCGAGTTTACATTTAGCGATAAAATTGTGACAAATGCATAATTCATCTCTAATTTTGTTACTGATTTGTCACTATTTAGTCGCTAATTTTTCAAAGCCAATTTTGTAGCTAATCTATCCCTAATTCGTCACTATGAACCATTTTATTGCGACAAACTAATTTCGTCACTAATTTTCGTCGCTGCTGCTCAGTATTCTAGTAGTGGGTCATCTTTTCTTACACTCATGTTAGTCCAAATTAAGAAGCAACTCCTTCACTGATTCTAACATGTTATGCAAGCAATGTTTTAAACTATAATAGCAGATCACAGAACTATAGACATAGTAATGGATTATGCGGGTATAATAATAAATAGTTAACTTAAGTTCCAGCCTTAACTGGCAAAATATAACCAAGACTGCACAAAAAATCATATTAAATTAAGAGTCGTGTTGGCATGAGATTTATATAAAAAGTTAACCAAAACTGCACAGAAAAGTCAAAACAAACTCAGACGCGCTTGAACCGTTTGCAAGCATCTGTGGATTCAATGTTCTCTAAGCATTTTATAAGGTAATTTAGTGATATTGTTTTTAATTATCCAAGGTAAGCAAAACAACAAATAAATGAGTTATAAAATTTGCAAATGTTATATTGTAGTCGGTATGTATTCTATGTTAGCATAATGTATTTTCTTCTACATATCACGCAGTCAACAACTACCCGCACTTTGGACCAACAATGTACGGTAACACATCATGGGCTTGCTCTTATTGCATCAGCCCTTGTAGTCGAACTGCTAGTTGAGATTTTGCGTCAGACTTAAGGATAAAGAAAGTGGGTGCAATAGACAATTATTTGATTATTTCACATCTATATATCATACTTATAATGTTGTTTACTTTTGGTGCGCATTCTCTACATGATATCAGCAAAAGGTGAATTTGGCAACTCTTTGGATAGTGGAAGCGAGGAGCAACCTCTTGGTGTATTACCCCATCAAATTTGAGGCTCCCTTTCACAATTTTCTAAAATGATACTCGTCGGAACTCCTCAAATAGCTGCACTTTTTTTTACATGGGTTTCCGACTCGACATTGCGAGCCGACTAATCTCACGGTGACTACCCTTTTTGGATAGCCCGAAGTTGGCGCATGTGAACCTCCGTGGCCACAAGGGGATTAATTTTCTCCCCGTTGGATTCAAACCCTTGACCTCCTCTTTCGAAAGCTTGTTGTCCAACCGTAAGTATTCTTTTACAAATAGATACAATGCTTTCTCTTGAACTTAAAAATACAAAAAAATTAATAGTAATGAGTAGCGTAATCACCATATAAGACATCTAAGCAATCCTCCTATAAGACATCTAAAATCATGGGGTGTTTAGATCTTTTCCAGTGGAACTTAATCACCATATAGAATTTAGATTGCTATCTAGTAATCTAGTATTAATGTATCATATCATAAAAGGATAATTCAGCGCACAAAAAGCTTATACTATGAAAATTGTAAAACGGTTACATTTATAAAAAATTACTCAAAACCCACCATAAAGATTTAATCATCAACAAAAAAAAAAATACAAAAGACCTAAATCGGTCCATTAATCATAAGCCGATATAATTAATAAAATTAGATTCGTTCATTAAAGAGCATACCTTTGATTAATCAAACCGAGATGTTGATTTAGGTCCACATCAAAAAAGTAAATTTGTGTTTGATTGAATGCATTGATGCGGTGTGATGGGGTGTTTTTAGGTTGAGTGAATTAGTGTTTGCTAGTTTTTCTTCTTTTCTTCTTTTTGTTTTGTTGTTGAGTGAATCTGGAACTCCCGTTTCTTTTTAGTTTTACACTTTGCAACCAAAACTATAAAGTATTACATCTCAACCCATGTGTATTTTTGACTTTTTTTTCTACTTATGATGAAAAAACAAATTTTTTATTTTTTTGGTCATATAAGGAAATATTTAAGATTTCTTTTCAAAGTATTTATTTTTTTTAAAATTAAATTAATTCAATTATTTCTCAATAAGGAATGATTTGATTTTTTTTAAATGCAAAAGTCCCCACTAGGGGTTTTATTTTATTAGGAAAAAAAGATTTGTGATTGAACTGAAGACAACTTAGAGGGTGTCTATGACTAGTTAATTAAAATGCCTTTCTGCTTATTTTCAGAGCAAATAAGCCTCTTTGAGTGTCTGGATGAAATTGCTTATCCGAGTGGTTATGCTTATCTTTAAGGCATATAAGTTAGTTTAAAAGATGTTTGCTTGAATAAGTATTCATCTGCTTGTTGCATTCTATTAAAATAGACAAACATTTCCAAATATTATACACTAAACAGCTTATCAGCTAGAAATAAGCACTTTAAAAATAAGACCTGCTTAATCAAATAAGCACTTTAACATAAGCAATCTACACACACGTGCCAAATAAAAAATTGTAACAGCATCGAGAGGCGAAGACAGGAGGGGGCCGGATTGGCATGTGCCCCCCTAACGAAAAAAATTCTAGTGTAGATTTTCTAAAATATCTCGATATTTTTGTAATTTGCCCCCCCCCCCCCCCCAAACCAATTTTGAGTGTAGTTTTATAAAAATTATCAAAATTTGCCCCTTCAACCATAAGTTTCTAGCTCCGCTTGACACCATCCCTCCCATGAGTTTAAACATTTTTCAAACACGAACTACCCCCACATAATACTAATATCTAAGAAAAAACCCCATCTTTATTATTACGCAACAACAAAGTAACACCTACAACCCATATAACAAAATACAACCACAAACATAAGTCATATACTTTGGCAAAGAGTAAAAGTAAACTGCTTATTTAGAGAAGACAAGCAAACACAATCTTAAAAACACCTAATAATAACATTGAAATATATATCATTTGACTCCATTTCTTTTTAAAACATGAACAACTAACCCCATAACAATAATAAAAATTATAAATCTACCCCTCTTTCGCAACGCCCCCTGCCTGAAATCTAACATGTAAAACAAGTTATAAAGTAAAGAAGATGGGTATGTTACAATGTGATGTTATAAAACTAAACAAGCCTGTCCGTACAAAAAACACACCAACAACAACAAGAAACACAAACCATGTTAAGAACCCATCTGGGGTTTAACATGCAGAACATACATACCTGACTGGCTCACTTTCGTTATGTGTTGACGGTGGTGGTGAATAAGCTTGCTTGAAACAAGCCCAAAAAATATTAAAGATGACCAAAGAAAAATATATGTAAGTGGGGTTTTATTATTATTTTTGTGTGTGAGAATGAATGAAAAATATATAAAGTGAAAAATAACAACACACAACAATAGAAAGTGATGGTTTTATTTATAAAGAGTCTGGTCTTTCTTGGTCCAAACCCACGCGAGCGATTCAAGCGCGTGAATGGGTTTATATGAAAAAACTTGCATGTATTGAGGAAAGTTCAATGCAGAACAAAATTTATCTAAAGAACAAATCAACCAATAATAACCATTGATTTAACTTAGATCCAATGGCTAAATTTAATCATTAATTTAAATTAATAAAACACATAGGGTGTTTTTGTAATTCGTGACTCCACCATTCTTATATTTCATCACTCTCGCATACTCACACACTCACCAGTTTACACTTTACACACTCATTTCTCACCAAATACACACACAAACCACCATAAACCTTCATTGATCTATCATATCATCATAATCCGTCGTCGATATGACGTTGATCGCGCCACCGATCTACTTTTTCGGCGAGTTCTTTTTTCCGATGAAGGACGGTGGCGTGAAAGAGTAACGACCGACGAATGAAGGACGGTGGCCGGTGACTGAGGTAGATATCTTCACCTACTTGTACTGTACAACTAATTAGGTTTTGTTAATTACTGAGGTGTAGAAATTGTTTAAGCATTACCTATTTGTACTGTACAACTATCTGGTCATGTTTGACTGAATATGTTTGGTACATGCCATCCTCGTCTTGAGCATCGCTGTGTTCAAAGTGTTTCCGGTTTGGTTGTTGGTGGGTTTATTGTAGGTGATTGGGTTGTTGGTGTTTGAATTGTTAGTGGCTGTTTTGTTGAGTTGTAGCTATGGATTCTCCATAAATAGTTGTATAGTTGTGGTGGTTGAATTTTGTTACTTTACACTTCTCTTCTTCTCATAAAGTTGTTACATGGCAAAGTGAAAATGAACTTGATTATATTCCTACCAGTACATTTGAATGGAAATGTAGACATGATGGATGCACATATACTATTGTCCTTTCTTACATTTATTGTTGTGCATTTCGTGTAAAAAAGTCAGCTTGTCATTTCTATCTTTGTTTTGAATATAAGAGCATAAGGTGTGGATGAGTAGATTTTCCTCTTCATTCGAGTCTCACGTGTGCCACATCACTTAACACATCTTCACAACTAACCTCCCTTACTAAACAACTAATCTCAACCTCTTTATTTGGCCCACCAACTATACCTTTATTTTTTTAACTTATAGGATATCTTACTTGATAGTTGATACTGGTAAAAAGAAATTTAGAGGTTGTTTATGTTGCTTTTTATTTCGCATGTTATTTAAAACAGAATCACATGTGATGTACACACGACACATGTGATTTACACGCGAATCACATGTGATTTACACACGAATCACAACAATAACAGAATCACTTTCTAGATTAAAACAGAATCACATGTGATTTACACTAGAATCACATATGATTTACATACGAATTAAAAAAAATATCACATTTGATTTTAATAAAAAAAAAATATTATTAACATTTACTTTAGTAATTTTTTTTTTTAACTAGACTTCTTGTAGTTAGTTTTATGTATTTAGCTTGTTTTGGATCACATGAAAGTGAACACATGTGTACTTTGAGATGTTCGGATTCTGATTAAATGCACTCTTTTGTTGCTCAATTTAAATTTTGTGTTTTCTTTATTTCATTTTTTTATTAGTTTTGACCAAACTAGAATGTGTAAAATCAAAGACAAAAGTTATGACGTTAATATTTGTTTGTATAATGTCTATGATGATTAAATCACATGTGATTTACACACGAATCACATGTGATTTACAGACGCATCACATGTGATTTACACACGAATCACAACAAAAAAACAGAATAACGTGTGATTTACTACTTTCTAGATTAAAATAGAATCACATGTGATTTACATGTGATTTCCACCCGTCTCACATGTGATTTTAGTCGGCTCTCAATGCCGAGTCGGAAAACCAGATTAAAAAAAAAAAAAAAAAAAAAAAAAAAAAAAAAAAAAAAAACATGTGATTTTTACAAATCACGTGTGATTTTTAGAAATCACGTGTGATTTTCCAGAACGAAAATTTAAAAAAAAAAATCGTCGAAAGTATATAATAGTGTATATCTATAGAAAGATAATTTAATTCTCGTCGCGACGGTATATTTTTCGTAGCTTGAAGATTCACCGTTTACAAGATATGCCACTTTTAAAAAAAAGGTGGAAATGGGTTTTTAAATAATTACATTTATGCCCTTCCTTTGTTATTTATTGATTTAATCTCTACCATTGGATGAAAAGAGGATGAATGGTTTAGATATTGTGATTTGTTCTTTAGATATTAGTGGTTTGTCATAGATCTCACCTCTGCATGTATTTAGTATGTACTACCTCCGTCCCATAATTATTGTCCACTGTTGACTTTTGAAGTCTTCGCTTTGCAACTTTGACCTTAAGTATTTTTATTTGTGTTATATATTATTTGATGCAAAATATATGAATATATTGAGTTTTAAATGTATTTTTTATTAGTATAACTTTTATCAAGTATTATATAACACAAATAAAAATATATAAGGTCAAAGTTACAAAACGAAGACTTAAAAAGTCAACACTGGACTATAATTATGGGACGGATGGAGTAGTAAAGTAAATTTTTAACGTGACACGCTTTGTATATAAACGTTCATCTTTCTTATCTATCCCATCCATCGATCTATTTGGATATAGTTTTTAATTTTTATACCAGTATTAATATTAGGGCAAACCTTGTCTCGTCTGATGGGCCAGTCAGCTTATCTAAGGCCCAACAAATACTTTTCTTTTTTAATGCCAAAAGTCAAGTCTATAATGACGTGAAAAAGTTTATAGATAAACTAACTAACTGGAGTACTAACTTTTTTTTTTATTTTTTATTTTTTATTTATTATTTTTTTTTAACAGCATCTAACTATCTTACAAATGTTTTCAAACTTTTTTGTAAAGTTAAGGCCGGGAGTAATGTTGCATATCAGCAACTGCTATCATCACACGCAGGGGCGAACCGAAGGAGGTTTTTGAGACCGCACGAGAAGTCGAGAATCTCATTTTTTTTTCGTAGTGTAAAATTAAGTCAAAATATCGATTTTTCTATAATAAACTTGGTCATTTTTTATTAAATGAATTTGATGACTCTTGGTCGTGGATCCGACACTGATCGCGCATCAACCCTTTGCACTAATTAAGAACCTCTACCATGCATGGTGGTAGTATTAAAACCCCCTCCCTCTAACAACCTAAATTGATGATTTTGATGGTTGAAATAAAATGAGTTTGGTAGTCACCACTACGATTGCTCAGTAATATGTTGAATGATGATGTGACTGTGACTTTGAGGTGGTGGGTTTTAGTGACCATTACACTCAGCCTAAGTAACTACTACTCATAACTTCTATTTGGTTATTCAAATGCTTATCTGCTTACTTGTAATGGACTAACAAGTTAGAGGGTGCTTGGGATTGCAATTATAAATGCCTATTTGTTTATTTTCGAAACAAATTAGCTCAACTGCTTTTTTGCTTAATTTAGAGCAAAACAACACATCAAAGTGTATCAGCTTATTTTTGAAGCAGTTTAAGGGAAATTTCTGTACATAAGTGCTTATATGCTTGTTGTATAACATATAAATTTTCCTAACACTATACAGTTTTTCTTGTAAACCAAATAAGCAGTTTACTATACACATTCCCAAACACCTATACGAAGTAAAAAAAATCGTAACATGGTCAAGTGTTAACACTACTATTCCAAATCCATTTTAAAAGATGAACAAGCACATAATAATAATAACTTTCACAACCCACGAAATCAAACAAAACCACCATCTTTCTTTACTAGTAGGGTACCTGTGCGTTGCAGTGACGGGTACCCTAAAATAAATATTAACGATACCAAATATCTAGTGGCGTGTCTTTATGTCCGTCACGGACAAATAATCAGTATATCAAATGTTTAACGACAAAAAGGGTAGTGGGTTTTCCTACCTTCGACCGCCGGTATCAACAAAAACAGAGGGAGATGGTTTTGGTGATGAACTCGAGCTGTGGTGGTGTTAATCGTGGTGTTGGGAGGTGTTTCTTGGCACGTGATGTACGTCAAAATGATGGGGAGGTTGTAAGGAGTGTGGTGGTGGTGGCGGTGAGTTTAAGTGGCCGACGGTAGTGTTTGTTTGGCCGGAAAAACAACTCAAGATGAAGAAGAAATAGGGTGCGGCTGGTTTGAGATAGTTAGGGTGTCAAACCCTAAGTGAAGGTATAATGTGGTTTATATAGGAAAGTGTTTTGAACCTTGTGTGAACCCTATTGCACTCTTAGGGACTAAGATTGCAAATATATGCTAGGGTGGGAAGTGTAGTTTACCAAATCTTTTAGTATTTCGTTCTCTAGGCAAATTTAGGTGTCAGAATGACTTCCCGTGACATTTTTATTAGTTCCATCAAAAAAATTTATTTCAGGGTAACCGCCGCTGCAACGTGCGAGTACTTGCTAGTAGTCATATGATTCATCTAAAGCTACCAAATAAGACGTATCTTTAGGACACTATGTGCCATGACCCATTTGATTTTATTCATAACTCATTCGAATTAAAAAAATTAATCTAATAAAGCTTGTTTATGTACAAAAATATGATAACAAACATGGATCGAATTTTTTTCATCAAAAACTTTAGTCTTATGCTAAAAAATGTCTGCACATAAGGGCTTTACATGTCTTCAGCCTTTAGTCCTTTTGGGACAGAACCAAACCGATACAAGCCCTCATTAATAATATCCAACATGTTTTTGACCTTTCACAAAGAGTATAAGCCAACAAACAGAATTATATATGCATACAAATGTACATGTATGTAACATCTTTACTTAATACAGATCTACTACGTTTATAGATCGTGATTTTGCTATGATTCTAAAGTATCTTTCGGCTTTTTAGAAGGGTTAAAGGGAACACAAGGCATTTTTATCACAAAGAAGCTACACCCAATGTCTTAAGAGGATAAAATGTACATTCCATAAAAATATAAATGTGTATCATGTTTATAAGCAATTATAACTGTTTGGTTTCACTTATCCAAACTGCTTATTTGTAAGTGAAAATTAAGCCACTTAGAGGTTGTTTAGGAAATGTCTATCTGCTTACTTGTAATTGACTAACAAGTTAGAGGGTGTTTGGGATTGCAATTATAAATTGTTGATGATCAGCCCCTTCCCCAGCCCGAACTCACACCTACAAAACACCAATCAAAACACTAAGAGGATTGATACACTGGTGTTATATTTAAAGGAAGTAAACTAAATACGTACAAAATTTTACAATCGAGATACCCTACTCTATTTATACTAATTACGTACTAACTACCTAATAAAGGAATGTGCACCACTTATCTATACTACATATAATAGACAAATGACTCTCTCTCCAAAAATTCTAAATGTACAAAAAATTATGCAATGTTTACAACACTTTAAAGCAAGGATTTTTCAGAATTACAACAAGCAAAGCATTGTGTACAATGAAAAAAAAAGCACAACTTGAAATTCAGACCAAAATACTACAATTAGACATTAAATAGCATTTAAAACACCCCTGGACCTATTATTACAATTAGGTAAACATAATGTACAACTCATGCATATTAATTTCAGACTTACAAGAAATTATGCATGATTTACAATACTCTAATGCACCATATTTTCATAATTACAACAAAATAAGCATAGTGTACAACAAAAATAAGCATGGTGTTATTTTCAAACCAAAATTCTGCTATTAAAAGTACCCCTTCACCAAAAATTACAACCGCTTAAACACAATGTACAATATAATTAAATGGCCAAATGCTATTAAATATTATAAATTTTGAAACAAGGTTCCGGTAAAACATCAAACTCAGTAGGATGGCAAATCTTTGTGTCCATAACAGTTCCTGACAAATTTATAAGAGAAAGAATTAGAAAAGTAAAGAAAATAAACATTAACAGCATAATCTATACAGCAGATAAACAAATGGAAATGACAAGAATCAATTTATCCTAACTTATCGAAATATAGACAAGAAAATATGTAAGGTTTATAAATTTGATATCATTCGAATGGTAAATAAACCCTTCATTGACCTTCAAATACAAATAAAGAACATCAAGAACCAAGAATAGACATGTGTTCTTTATTTTATCATTTCGAAATAAATAGAAATAAGACCCACCTGGTTCGAACCTCACCTCAAGTCAAACGATTTTTAAGGGTTAATTTTGTAGCTTCTGTTTCGAAATAGAGAAAGAAAAAAAAAGAGTAATCCATGTATTTTGTTGTGTGTTTCGGTTTGTTGAGTTAAGAAAGAAAGCCAAGAATTTTTTTTTTTTTTCTTTTTTTGGTGAATACAATGGTGGCTATGTTTGAGATGGAGTAAAATTAGGATAGTGCTAGGGTTTTCATTTGTATTTGGACCTTGTAGAATTGGGCCTAACTTTATATAAACCGAATTTACTTGGGCTTTCATTTTAGAGTAACCACTTAAGGCATCTAACTAATATAACTTTCACAAAGATACATTAAAGATGTATTTTTTTTTTCTTGATAAATTAAGTTTTTATTGTACATAAATGTTACAAGTATGAGTATGATATTCATTTTATACATGTGTATATACATCCGATGAAGTAGATTGGATCGTATGTAAAACTGTGTTATTATTTATGAAACAACTAAGTATGAAAAAAAAAACGTTGGATACTTTTATGTTTCTTCGTATGTTTTAGTTTTGACCCTTTTACTGTTTATCCATAACAAAAAAATATAAATCCGACACTAAGTTACTACGTAGGTTATAATGTAAATGTTCAACTTTAAAAGGTACTAAAATAGTAAAATACAACTACAATATGCATGACATTTCACTATTTTCTATTGTTGCGTAAATTATTATGGCAATAGCAATATGAAAGTATTAACAACTTTTTTTTCCATCAGTAAATTTGTTGTCACCATAAATGTATAATCAAAAAACATTGTCTGCCGTAAAACTTTGTTACATGGTACCCGCCGCCGCAACGCGCGGGTACCCTGCTATTCCTACTAAACAGGAAACAACTAACCAACCCATGTATTCCTAACAACATGGCAACTACTTGCTTATTTCCACTAGAATCGGTCAAACCAAATACTAAGTCACTGACCCATCAAGATTATATTATACCCAACATAAATGCCTATTTGTTTATTTTCGAAACAAATTTGCTCAACTGTTTTTTTGTTTAATTTAGAGCAAAACAACACATCAAAATGTATCAGCTTATTTTTGAAGCAGTTTAAGAGAAGATTTCGTACATAAGTGTTTATCTGCTTCTTGTATGAGGATACTTAATAGATATACTTTCCCAAACACTATAAAACTTATCTTTTAAACCAGATAAGCAGTTTACTATACACAATCAACACCTGTACGAAGTAAAAAATATATATATAATCCGGTCAAGTGTTAAACACTAGTATTCCTATTTTAAAACATGAAAAAGCACATCTTTCACAACCCCGGAAATCAAAGAAAACCACCCCGTCTATCTTTATTACAGCAAAGTAACAACAACTACAAATTAAGTTCTAGATACAAGTAAACGAGATATATGGGTATCTCACAAAAAAAAATCTCACAATATGATGTCATTATACTCTGCTAAACAAACAAACATTTAATTCGCAAGTCTTTAAACACCAGAAAGAAAGCATACACTTTTGTTTTTGTAAAAACAAACACCTGAAGCAATTAAGTAAAAACCACTAAACAACATTTTTCCAACACGAACCACCCCTCTTTCACAACGCCCCCCGAAATCTAACAACAAACACAAACACCAGTCGGTACAAACACACCAACAACAAGCTAGATGGGGTACTATCTTACAATGTGAAGTTATTAAACAAACATTCAACCTGGTCCGTACAAACAACAAACACCAAAAGAAAGATGGGTTGTTAACATGTTGTAGTGTTTTTTCATTCATTTCTCTTTTCTCTGTTGATTAACTAACTTCATAACCCAAGATGGTTTTCCCAACACGAACATAAGACATCCTAAACCTACGCCAAGTACAACCCCACAACCATATCCCATAACAACAGATTGCCATGTAAATCCATTAAAAAAGGTCGAAGAATCTTCATCTTGCGGTGACAATGGTAGAGTTGGCACTTCTTTGTTTCCACATCTTGGCAATGGAACTCCACACAATGCAGGGTTTTCTTGGTATGAATTGTTCTCAAATGTATTAAATTGTCCTCCTTGAGGAATAGTTCCTGAGAGTTGATTGCTTGAAACATTGAATGCAGCCAAAAATGTTAGGCTAGCAAGCTCTGAAGGAATCTTTCCTTTGAGTTGGTTTGAAGAGAGATCTAGAGACTCGAGTTTTGACAAGTTTCTAAGCATCGCAGGGATCTGTCCTTTAAGATGGTTGTGAGAAAGATTGAGATATCGAAGAGAGTTAAGCATTCCAATGTTGCTTGGAATCTCTCCTTCAAATTTGTTGTCTGAAAGGTCTACAGCCGTCAATATAGTGAGAATTCTTTCATATTTTAATTCCCTTCCTTTCACAATTAGCTCGACTCTATCTTGGTAAATTTCTCTATATTGGTAAAATTCGTTCGAACCCATGTATAATGTCGTCGGGGGTCTTCCATCAATATCCATCATCCCTTGGAATTTCTCAAAATACTTTGAGGGCAAAAGACCGGTAAACAAGTTTCTAGAGAGATCAAGGATTCGTAATTTAATAAAGGGACCAGTTTCACTGCTTGACCTTTCGATTGCATCATAGAGCCTATTAGATTTTAGAACAAGAACTTGTAGCTGTGGAAGAGATGCAAGCCAAGAGGGAAACGTGTCGCTTATCATGTTTTTTCCAAGATCAAGAACTTCTAGAAGTCTACAATTCACCAGGCTTCTTGGCACCAACCCTTGTAATCGATTGTCATTGAGGTTTAGGCTAGTCAATCTACTACCGTTCTTGAAACAGTCGGGGATCTCACCGGTGATGTTATTATCTGACACATGAAAAATTTCTATGGAATTCGAATGGCAGATCGAAGAAGGTATATGACCTGAGAAATAATTATCACTTGCTGAGAATGACTCGATTAATTCACCAACTTGTGGTAAAGAACCAGAGAGCCTGTTCCTACCAACCAAGAAACTTCTAATTTTACTTAAGTTGGTGTCTTTAGGAAAGGTTCCTGTGAGATTATTTGAGTACAAGTACAACCTGTCAAGCCTAGTGAAGTTTCTGAACGATGCTGGGATTGAACCAGTGAGAAAATTATTAAAAATTTGGAGGTCCATGAGACCGGATGCACCTACAAGTTCTGCTGGGATTGTACCCGAAAGTTTATTATTGTATAGATAGAAGAAAGACATACTAGTTAAGTTTCCTAAAGAAGACGGGATTTCCCCAGTGAGATTGTTAGACGAAAAGTCACGATTCTGTAACTTCCTAGTTGGCAGCATCCCAAATTCTTTTGGTATTGATCCAGAAAGGTTATTTTGAAATAGGTAAAGATGAACTAAGTTGGTTAAGTTACCTATCGTATACGGGATATTACCAGTAAGCTTATTCAACTCCAAATATAGGAGTTCTAAAGATCTTAGGTTTCCTATCTCCGAAGGAATCACTCCTGAGAAGTCGTTGAGAGACAAGCCGGAAGGAAGAGGCCCAAAGAGCGAATTATTACGAAGATCGAAAGCTAGAAGATAACTTAATGACGCAAAATTAAGATTCAAAAGATTACCTTTTAGGCCAAGACTTCTAAGACCAATAAGGGTCACGTCACTTTTCGATAAATTTCCGTTTCTACATGTTACCCCAATCCAGCTTTGGCAAGGATTATTGTCTTTAGACCAAGATACGAGAGCTGATTGGCTTTGTCCGTCTAGGCTTGCTTTCCATTCTAAAAGGGCTGATGCTTCGTTTTGTGCTTGTACAAAGCCAACTTTTGCATGACTAAGTACGAAAACGATGAACATAATCATCCTTGGAGATACAACCGACATATGGGATAGCACCGATCTCATGCTGCAGTGAGTAGCAGGGAAGCAAGTATGGTGATATTGAATTAAAATAAAAAGTATACATTCAAATGACGTATTTCTAGAAACACTGAGCTAACCAAGAGTCCAAGACTAATTAAATAAAGGGGTCCATGCATGAGACATTTTCGTAAATGATGATTCCCGGACCAATTCAAGATTTCTAACATAAATCCCTTTATTACGTTCTTGAAAAAACTAAAATAAAAAGAATAAGAATGATTTCTATCCACATATTTTAAATAGGATGAAGAATTTTAAGAGGAGATGCATTCATTTTTGTAGTTGCATCTGAAATGAGTAATTATGATTTATTCTTATCATTTTTATTTTTATTTTTCTTCTTATTTGATCATTACCTTTTCTTTTAAAACGAAAAGTACTTTTCAAAATATTTAATAGTAATCAATACTTCTCAACAAAATTTAACGATACTTCATGGGTCGAATTTTCAAGTAAGTGGATGTCCTTGATGCCAATCTTTTAAGGATTGCATAATTGTTTGGAAATACATCCAAGTTGTCATTTTTTCTATTAAATGTGCAAATTGGCTAATTATCTTATTTTGTCACGTCATCACTTTTACTTAATCAAATCATTTAATATACACAATAGGATAATTAGCAAGTTCTGCACATTTAATAGAAAAAGGTAAAATGTTATGCAACATAGTAAAAAATGACAACTTGATTTTTTTTTTCTTTTTTTTTTTTTTTTTAATGAAATGAATAAATATAATGTATTATACCACATCGATTTACATAGAGGTGTAATGCAAACGAACAACAAGCTGCGCCGCTAGCCCTTTTTGAATAACAAAGCCAATTCTTTTAAAAACTACGTCTGTAGATTTAGGTGTCATAATATTGTTATGCATAGCTCGTTTGACTCTGTTGAGGATCTCCGCAGCCTCAGGTGCAATGAAACCAAAAGTATCAAATGCGAAAGGAATAAAAACATGTTGATTTTCAATGCACGTTTTCTCATGTTTTGCCACTTTGTACGAAGCAGCTTTCAAATCAGCTTTTCCTACTGTAAAACCCCGGCTACTCAAACCAATGAGAGGAGAAACCCTTGTTAGATCCACACATGCATGTTTCCCTCCAACCCATCCAAACACCAAAACGTCTGCCAGTCTGAGTGTGGATCTTCCATCCAACGGGTCAGTCAAAAAGTTCACAGGTGCTTCTTTCTTGGCGGTTATCCCAACACGCCTACAAACGTCAAAAAGGACATCCCTAACCATATCGTGTCTGTACTTGAAGCTCGGGAGCTCTTTGCAATGAACTGCGTGTTCCATAAAGGAATCCAAACACGCCTTGCGACAAACTAGGCATATCTCATCAACTGGAAATAAAGAAATCATAAGGCGATACTTTTGGATAGTACGATATTCCACCGATGACATATGTTGACCTATCCTGTCTATGGAGATAGCTAGTAGAAAATCTTGGGCATGTGGGGCTCTAATTGTTAGACCGAATATTGTGTTTCCTCTTTTGAGTTATAGATTAGTTTGACACTTTAATGTGATTAGCAAGATTGAATACAATATTCGGTCTAACAGTTACAATTAATTATCCCTGTAAAAAAGCATAAGCATAAATTATTTAGGCAAACATTTCTTGTTATTTTTTATAGGATGCATTACATTATATTATAATTTGTGATGTTCACTTTGATTTGTAAATTATAAAATATGATGTAGTCGGGGTGAGATACTCGTAAAATTCAAATACTAACTAAAAATCAAAATCTGAAATCGAAAAACAGTGAAATCATTATTATTCGGAACGTATGATACGATAGTGAGGTTGGATATATGTAGATGAATCTTTGCAAGATCACATCTTATCATTGGTTTTATCCAAGAGTTCTATAATTGGTACCCTAGCTCATAAAAAGTACAAATGTTTTGTACTTTCTACTCCCTTTGTCCCCTGTTTATAGTATAATACAGTATTTTATCAGTTTCTGTTCTGTACTTTTTATCAGTTTAATACTTTTAACTTGTTAAACTTTACTATATTTTTTATTCTGCACTTTAATTTCATAGTTTTATAACATAAACAAAATTTTTTAAAAAAAAAAGAAAAAAAAAGCTGAAAAAAAGGGTACAACTTGTAGATTTGAGGGTCTTTATAACATATAATCTTGTTGTATCATTGGTCTCATGGATCTTTTACAACAACATTAAAATCAACTTTCGTGCAAAATCCAATGATTGATAGGATGTGTCACACATTTTTGAAGCCACAAGATCACACCCAAGCTCTGTGCCTTCATTTAAAATGAAACATTAAGGTGTCGTTTGTTATGATGGTTTTGATTGGATTTTGGTTTATGATTTAAATTGAAAAATGCCAAATATTCCTACTAAAACATCTTACAAATTCGCCTACTGAAAGGATCCTGCTATATAGCAGAATTGACGGTTTGAATGCAGAGAGAGAATGAGTTGGAGAAAACTATATAATATTGTTGTGTGTGTAAAATGATTTGTAAGATGAAATGATAGGAAGGTGTAACAAAGCTCTTTAAATTTTGTAGTTTGGTTGGAGATTTGGATTTCAAATAATGCAATGGACCCACTAAAACCCAAAGATAGATAGTATAGTGGGTTTTGATTATCTTTCTCTTTACACACACTCTATTTAATTTTTCTCTCTTTCTCTCTCACACATAAACATATTTTTATTTTTAAATAATACTTTTACTTTTGATTTTATTATAAAATTTATTAAATAAATATAATTTATCACTTCAAATTTAAATCTAAATTCAAATTATAAACCCGTGTACAAACCAAACGGGCCTAAATTAAACCACATTTAGAGCCCATTTGGTTTATAAATTAGGAGTTATGAAAGGTTTGAAAGATTTGGAATAGATTTGATAAAATATTAGGAGAGATAATATATATTATTATATATAAAAAAAAAAAGTTTGATTTTTAGAGTTAAAAAAGATTTAAAAATGTTATTTAGATTAAAATAGAAAAAAAGAAAAAAAAAAGGAAGCAAACAATATTAAATCAAAATTGCGTGGCTGAATTTGTCTAAAAAAAAAGATTGTGTGTCTGAGAATCTGAGATACTCTTTCTGTTAGAAAACCCAAAATATACATAAAAACTACCATAATATAGAGATATGGGTTTTATTAATCCCTCAACACTATTTCAAAAGTATTATACTTGTCAAATAATTTTAGAAATCATTCGAAGGCAAGAGTGCCACACCCCCTACCAAAATAGTTGTAACATTAGAATCGAAAAAGAATTAATATAAAAATAGTTGTAACATTAGAATATAAAAAAAGACAAAAATACATCGTTGGTCCCTAAACTTTCCAAGAAACATCGCCATGCACCTTAACTTTTGAAAAACGTCTCCATGTGTCCCTCCTCAAGTTTTTTTTGAGGCCGATTACGTCCTTTGTCCCGTTTTCCGTCGGTCAACGACGTTTTCTGCCGTTACATTTTGTTTTTAGCACAAGGGCAATACCGTCATTATGTAATACCGTGAATAGCAGCTCCGTATTACTTTCACATGTCATATCCCTCTTCCCGCCCCATAAACACATAGACGGCCTCTTTTATTCGTCCCAAAACTTTCGTTACAATAATTATCACAATTGACAAACCCTCATTGCATGTTATTGTGAAATTTTTGATAATTTCAAAACATGGATTTTACTCTATGGAAAGTAAGAAGAGATCCAGGTTATCGACTTGATGATACCGTTCTTTGCAACTCGGCTAAGAAAAAATACGATATGTTTTGTTGCTATAATCGTTGGAATTTCTAATTGGGGTATATTTAAATTTTTTATTAAGGTTTGATAATGTACTTTGGTCTGTTGATATGTTTCAGGTAGTAGATCTAATATGTTTAGCATGAGGGTTCATCACAATGGTGTTTTTAAATATTGGCCTGGTAGAATATACAATTGATGCGTGAGGTTTGCACCAGGTTTTACCTCTCGAGGGATCTCGAGAAGCTTACAACCTTCACCAGGCAGTGTACCTGATCGATGTAGTATAGTATAATGACAAGTACCGGGGGATTGATCGTTCAGCTAGGAATAGTGTCGCTAGGATTAGAAAACCTAAAGACTAGGTCTAGAGATGAGGGATGATTCTTTTTGTATTTTTTATAATTTTTAGAAAGCAAATTAAAATCTCGGGGTTTGAAGGATTTGGGAGGAATTAGTTGCTAGTCAACTAACCCAATACTAAAGATGCAATCAAAATAAAATACTAAAATGAAAATAAACTAAATTAAACTAAAGTTGTGAGCAATATATGGGAGAAATGTGTTTACTTAGATTTCACTACTCCCTAGATATCTTTTACATGTTAATTACTTGTTATAGTTGCGTGGATGACGGATTGTATTCCTTAATACCATTCATGGGGTGGCGTACTTACTTCCCCAATCCTATGAGTGCCTACTTCACTCCTATGTCGAGCCGGCTAAGAAGCTCCTAACATGGGATCATTAGAATTTACTCATGCATTAAATACAACTAATAAAACCTAGTACACATCGGTTCATGTTTCCTAAGACGTTCAAGCATGTTACATAATGGAGATCTGCCAGTTTCTTAAGCCTAACATTGAAATCATTCATCCAATACAACCATAAACAAGTAATCAACACATAATTAACATCTAGGTTTCATTAGATCTAAGCAAACACAAGATAGATCTAGCCTAGCATGTTGAAATTGAGACAAGCACAAGATATAGACAACCAACACATAGACATATTGATTGAATTAAGAGAAGACTTATCTCAATAGCACATGAAAGGATTCAAGGGCTGAAAACCCTTGAAAAAGCTGTAAAATACGTACAAGGTTCGGCCTAGGGTTTCTCCAAACAAGTTCCTCCCTAATGAATGAAAAATAGAAAAATATATATAGATTTTAGAAGGTGACGGCGTCAAGAACAAATGTCTGACGCCGTCATCACGCCGCCAAATAGTTCCTCGGAGTGCCTAGATCTGGGTCTGACGTCGTCTTGTGTACACCTTATGCACGCCGTCATGATTTTAACTCTTGACGCTCTTGTTGTGACGCCTTCAGGTTTCTTCTGGGTCGTCATGGATTTTACTCTTGACGCCATCAGGATTTCCTTCTTGACGCCGTCATACACTGTTCCCAGCATAGAAAATTAAGTCTTTGGCGTTTTCTTCACTTTTATGCTCCAAAAACGTCTGAATTGCTTCCTTTTCCAGATTTCTCTCCCAAAGTACCTAAAATCACAAAAGGAACAATTTAGGGTAATATTTGATCAAATAAATTCAATTCCGGGCTTAAATGACCCCCTAAAAGGTTCATTTTTCGCCTCATCATATACCCTTACACTTGAGATTTGCTTGTCCTCAAGCGAATGCGCTTTTATTCTAATCAAAATACAAGTTAGGGGTCATTTAACACTAATATAAAAGTAATTACAGCAAATAATCGTTCCACTAAAGACCAAAAACAAGCACGGAGGTCATATACTAGCACCTCACAAATAGTGTTTAGATACTCACATCTCTCGGGTGTAATAAAGTATAAATTACAATATGGAAACGGAAGATATCTCTCACTACCTGTCATAGCAAAATAGATTACCATAGGCTTGGGAAAGGATCAAACCTCCACCACATGGCGTAAGCACCTAGGATAAACTATCAAAGAGGTCTTTTAAAGGGTTGTAATGTTAGGTGTAGGGATATGAAATACACGGTTTCGTTGGATACAGGCAGTCTTTACTGGTGGCGAGTTAACAATCTTGGTTAATTACATGTACAATATGGTGTTGCTAAGCCAAGACTAGACTCGACTTAAGCTAATAAATGAAAAATAACAAAAACATAAAATGAACATAGAATAAAAAGGGATGGTAGTCCGTATGTTTTTTCTCTTTTTCTTTTTCTATTTTTTTTCTTTTTTTTTTCTTGTTTTTTCGATTTTTTTTCATACACTCTTATCCTACCATCCAAAATAATACATCATAGGGGATGGAAATTCCCCTTACACTTGAATTTTTACATACTTTACAATAAACTAATCTAATGACTCGAATTAAGAAAATCAAAACACTTGGAGTACTTTTAAGATTAACGCACATACGGGGGTAATAAATGATATTCTTCCCCATTACTCCATAAAATAAGTACTTTACCCATGAGTCCCAATCGTCCCAAAACAATATGTACAAGGATATGACTCGACTTAGCAACCATGTAATCAATTAGATAATTAACTTAGGGTTTAACAAATAACAATAATGCACTAAAAATGAGCGCATACACGGAAGGCTAAGGCTATTTGGGTGTATATTTAAGTGGGGTGTAACAAATTCTTCCTTTAAGTAAAATGCTTAAAGTTAGAAACGAAAAGATAGGCTCGGAGGGGTGTACTAGGGGTTTCGTGTACTAAAACTGAGTACAACGCTAAGGTGTGGGAGAAATTAATTGACTTAACTAGTCAAGTAATATGACTTAAATGGTCAAATAATTATGATACGGGTTTAACACAAGGGTGATCCTAATGCCTCTTATCATGTAGTAAATCCTACTACACGAATGTAGTCTCACTAGCGATCTCGGGATGCATCATTAACGCAAGTTCTAGAATCTAAATGCTACCGGTACACTCATAAGCACTAATAGTAAATGCTTTTCCTATCAAATCTAAAGGCGAACCTGTCACAACTCACCATTTCAGGTCATTTCTCAAACTTCGACAATTTACTATTCATAAATCACTATTCATCAAAACACTATTCATCGTTTTACTATTCATCATTTTCGAGGTCAATTTGATATTCTGAGAAACATTTGAAAATTTTACTATTCACTGAACACTATTCATTCCGGAAAAATTTTCACTATTCACTTGCATTACTCATTTCATCGTAAATTTAGTTTACGGGTATTCAAATTCGCGTAACCGGATTGGTTTAGGTGCGAATTCGTTTCATTATTAGTAAGGACATTGCATACGGACTAGAGACAGTCTGCATATCATCATAATAGCATTTTCATGTTATACCACTCTTAGGATTTTCAAATTTATATATTTGATATATTTAACGTTTTACGTATAATTATTTATAAATAAACGTTAACACACAGTTAATAAATACGATGAATATATCTAAATATTCCCACAATGGTCCCGACATATTTTTATATCCATTATATCATCATAAAAGTTATAATATTCATTTACCCAATATTTTTGAAATTTATTTTTATTTATAACGTAAGTTTATAAATATTGCGACGGTTTTCGTGGAAACTAAACAATAATCACCCGAACACTCAATACTTGTACCCAACATAATTTTAACATTTTTACAACTTTATTTTATCCCGAATAACTTTGTTAACATTTATTTCTCTCAAACCCGATACCCGATTTTAACTAATAACACAAATGTACACTTAAATTACACTAGATTCCTAATTAAATCACAAGTACCCCCCCCCCCCCCCCCCCCCTCACTCACTCATGACCAGCTCCTAAAGTCCTCCCCAAGACAACAAGTAATTTTTCTTAACCTCAAGCATTTATGTAATCTTATTATACATTATATTGTTACCTAAAATATCTACAAACACCTTTATACACAAATACACTTAGAAAAGAAAATCAAAAACTCATTTCTTCATTCTCTTTCTCTTTAACCCGTGACACAACCCAAACTCCATGATCAAGTGAAGATTTTTCAAAGATTAAAGCTACAAAGTTGTTCATTTTACCTTTCTAGTTAAGAGTTTTGAAATACAAACTCAAGAAACACAAGATTTCTCATCATCTAATCACCTAATATTTCAAAGTAAGTTATCAAATTTATTTTCATGATTTCATCTAATATATACTTGTATCATATGGTTTTCATGCTTAATTTCATGCACAAGCTAGCTATACCACATTATTTTTGTTAACTTTTTGAACATACAAACCCTAGAATTTGATTTAGGTATTCCCTTGTTAAATTAACATGATTAGTGGTGATTAGGAAGGAACCCATGGCACCCTAAGAAGGTGTATGGTAGGATTAGAATAGCTTTGTGGTGTTTGCAAGAGATTTGGTGATATTAGAAACTAGTTTTGAACATGGAAAATGGATTTGTAACAAGTATTTATACCTACTGTCCCATTTTTGTAAACCCAGGAAAATCAGTAAATATAAAGTAAACTTTGGCAAAAATTTTAGAAAATACTTTCAAAAACGAAGCCGTAGGCTAAAGAACGGATTAAAAAGAGTCTATAACGAAGGAGTTATGATTTTTGCAAGTTTATTGACGAAAAGTAATTTTCTAAAAATACATGCTGTTGGACGTTTTTCGTCGGACAAAACGAGGCTTTAGACGTAACCCGGACGAGCCAAGCTTTCCAAAATATATTACTACATACTAAGACGTAACCATGGATATAAAGAACAAGTAAAACGGACTTATAACGACAAAGATATTCACGTTTCAATATAGGCAAAATATATATTATTTTTGACAGCTTTTGGCAAAATAATATTACAACTACGTAGTAACTCTAGATTCTAAAAATAATACCCAAGTACCCAAAATCATAATTAGTGAATACAAGTATATTTTTATTACTACAATTCGTTATTTCAAGGATTTCAAATCGAGGATTTCAACACTAACACTTATATATATACGATATATATATATATATATATATATATATATATATATATATATATATATATATATATATATATATATATATATATATATATATATATATATATATATATATATATATATATATATATATATATATATATATATATATATATATATATACATTTCAACTAGTTTTATTTTCTAGTTGCCATATTCTCCTAAGTTTTGGAAAATGTATTATTTTGATAACAACAAGTATTTTTCAAAGAGTAGAGTGGTATAAGAAACATATTCATGGACATTATGATCTAAATTAGATCGTTCATCATTCATATTAGGTTGAGGCAGCTAACCGTTCATTGTTGTTCATTTCACTTCATCACAGTATCATCAATTTAAGGTGAGTTTTCATAGCCCCGTATACATTTTATGATTGTTTTCAAATCCCACGGGGGAGAATACATTGCACCATTTTAGTACGAGCCCAAGTATCAAAACTTATGTACATAGCTTAAGTTGCTTATCTGCCTTGTGATAGTCCCCTATTATCATCATGAACCGTTAATTTGCCTACTTAGCGAGAGTGAGTTGATAGATCTATCGAGGGTGACGCCTTTATCCGTGGTAGTATTTACCAACAGTAAGCGGATGCATTTCATGTCTGTGACATTTGAGTGTTTTGCAAGAACATTCAAGAGGGGCATATATTTCATCAGTCTAGCTTCGGTGTCATGAGCTTAAGGTCTATTGTACTATTTTACGTGACATTTGTCATGCACTTATACTTGTGGTGGCCGTACAACATTACATTTTATAAACCTATGATTATTCATCAACTTTATGTTGACCATTTTCGCAATGTATTTTCAGGTAACTAAAGGCATTATCATATTACATGCATGGAGTCACATTAGGGTGTGCCAGGGATGACGCACTACATTTTGGATTTTTTTCATGCACTTGTGTATTATCGTTTGATTGTACCAAACTTATTTCCTTAAACTTTTCCAGACTTTGGGACCTATGTTTTGTAACTCTGAACTTCTTTTAAATAAATCAATCGATGTATTTTCCAAACGACACTTTAGGTCGTTCAATATATCCTTGTTGTGATGCTATGACCGTTACACCCTCAGGCATTCCATTCCGCTGCAAGTCAGGTAAATTGGAGGTGTGACAAAACCTCACATATTTGGGTGGAAAATTTTTCTGAATGGTACGGTTATGTGCTAGTCATACAATCTCCTATCCATGAGACGCTTGCTATGGCTAAAGTTTCACTCTTAAATGTTGTAAAAAATTTTAAATTTGGCGCTAAAATTACACTAACAAGTATTTCTCATAGTTTTATTACACACCTACCATCAAACAATCAAACTTAAGCGAAAGTGTATCTATAAGGTATCATCATTTTACCCTCCCCTTACACTTAAGATGAACATTGTCCCCAATGTTCAAGTAAAGAATGTAAAAGTGAAATAAGTAAAAAGAATGAAATCAAATACTCCCCTGATTCGCTCGGTATGGATAATAAGGTGGCCAGGTTAGATCTTCCTCCAAGAAAATGAACAATCAAAGCTTCCCTTCCAGAAAAATAAATCATCTTCTTGTCATACATAACCTGTAAATCCAGACAAGGCAACCTCGCATAAAATCAACGGCAATCTACATATGTTACTAAATCCTAGAAAACAAAATAAGATATAATGCTTGTGGAATGATGTTTGCAGATTTCCTGGAGATTATAAAACTAATAATTCAACAAAAACTTTAAAACTCCGTTAGAAAAAGAAAACCGGTAAAATTTTCAGATTTTCGTGACGCCGTCAAGAGTAAACTCATGACGCCGTCAGAAGTGACCTGCAGAAATTCTTATGTTAAGTTTCCGGAAAATTTCTGGAAAAACTTGGTTCTACTTCCAGGAAAATCCTGCAAAACATCATTATGACTCGATACAAGCATTTGACTCTAACAAATACGTATATACATGTTCACTTAATATTGTGGAGAATCATGATCGGTTTGTTTCTTAAAAACATATTTGGGGTTTCCCCTTACACTTATCTTTTGCAAAAGTACCTTTTGGTGAAGTTAAGACTAGGCCAAACAACAAAGTAAAGTATTTCCACTATTTAGTTTTGAAACATGATCTATCAACAATAAAAATAAAGCATGCATACGGAAGCAAATAACAAACAAAGAAAATAAAAATCACACAAAACATGGGTTGCCTCCCAAGAAGCGCTTTTCTTTATTTACGAGTCTTGTAGCTAGACTCAAGGTCATGGGTTATGTTTTCCTTTCCCACTTTTGTGCCAACTCGAAACATCTAACCCAATTCTCATCACGCTTGTATTCCGGGCCTAGATTCATGCAACCCGAAGAGTATGTTCGCCTCCTCTCATAATAGGCGTCATCAGTAATTCCATTTTCCTTAACCTCATAGGGTCGAATTTCATCAATTTGTAGATTCTTGATGCCCTTTAATTCTTCCTTCATGTGAGGCATCATAAAAGTGACCTTCTCTATCCCATCAGTAAACTGAGCTATCCCCTTCTCATGGTCGTGATACATCTTAGTCTTCTCAACAAAAGGTTGTCCTAAAACTATTTCTTCTAGGTGTGGATCTATAATGCCTCTAACATCTTCTAGGATTACAAAGTCGCATTGATAAGTAAAATTTCCTATAAAAATGTGTACCCCTTTAACTCTCCTGACGAAGTTACATAGCCTATTAGAATTGTAAGGGTCTTTTCGAGGGTTTAACCTTTCGTTCATTATCCAATTGTAATAGAGCCTAGACATGATATTCATGGGTGCTTTTAAGTCAATGTATGTTTTCTCTCTAGACATGTACCCAATCATGCAAGGAATTTTTATGTTCCTGAAGTTATGACTCCTAGTCCATGGTGTCTTTCTATATTTTGAGGGGCAAGGATGTTGTAAAAGGAACCTATGGTAACTCAATTCATCCGGGGTTGGAGCGAAGTCCGTAAACTCAATTTTCATTTGAAGAGGCTTAATGAATTCCTTAAATGTGTTAACTTCTCTCTTTCTTCTTTTATGCGCTATAAGCCTCTTGCTAACTTCTAAATGGCGACTCTCTAAATCCATGAAGACCAAACTAGTACAAACAAAAACACGAAGAAATAAGATAGACTAAAGAGATCCTAAAAATTAAAATAAAATCTTACTAGAAAGGAATCTAGCAAGTAGACCTAATAAAAAGAGATTCTAACCTAGACAATAACTATTCCCCAGGCTGCGGCGCCAAAAACTTGATGCGTGGGGTTTGCACCAGGTTTTACCTCTCGAGGGATCTCGAGAAGCTTACAACCCCCACCAGGCAGTGTACCTGATCGATGTAGTATAGTATAATGACAAGTACCGGGGGATTGATCATTCAGCTAGGAATAGTGTCGCTAGGATTAGAAAACCTAAAGACTAGGTCTAGAGATGAGGGATGATTCTTTTTGTATTTTTTATATTTTTTAGAAAGCAAATTAAAATCTCGGGGTTTGAAGGATTTGGGCGGAATTAGTTGCTAGTCAACTAACCCAATACTAAAGATGCAATCAAAATAAAATACTAAAATGAAAATAAACTAAATTAAACTAAAGTTGTGAGCAATATATGGGAGAAATGTGTTTACTTAGATTTCACTACTCCCTAGATATCTTTTACATGTTAATTACTTGTTATAGTTGTGTGGATGACGGATTGTATTCCTTAATACCATTCATGAGGTGGCGTACTTACTTCCCCAATCCTATGAGTGCCTATTTCACTCCTATGTCGAGCCGGCTAAGAAGCTCCTAACATGGGATCATTAGAATTTACTCATGCATTAAATACAACCAATAAAACCTAGTACACATCGGTTCATGTTTCCTAAGACGTTCAAGCATGTTACACAATGGAGATCTGCCAGTTTTCTTAAGCCTAACATTGAAATCATTCATCCAATACAACCATAAACAAGTAATCAACACATAATTAACATCTAGGTTTCATTAGATCTAAGCAAACACAAGATAGATCTAGCCTAGCATGTTAAAATCGAGACAAGCACAAGATATAGACAACCAACACATAGACATATTGATTGAATTAAGAGAAGACTTATCTCAATAGTACATGAAATGATTCAAGGGCTGAAAACCCTTGAAAAAGCTGTAAAATACGTACAAGGTTCGGCCCTAGGGTTTCTCCACACAAGTTCCTCCCTAATGAATGAAAAATAGAAAACTATATATAGATTTTAGAAGGTGACGGCGTCAAGAACAAATGTCTGACGCCGTCATCTCACCGCCAAATAGTTCCTCGGACTGCCTAGATCTGGGTCTGACGCCGTCATGTGTACACCTTATGCAGGCCGTCATGATTTTAACTCTTGACGCTCTTGTTGTGACGCCTTCAGGTTTCTTCTGGGCATGGATTTTACTCTTGACGCCGTCAGGAATTCCTTCTTGACGCCGTCATACACTGTTCCCAGCATGGAAAATTAAGTCTTTGGCGTTTTCTTCACTTTTATGCTCCAAAAATGTCTGAATTGCTTCCTTTTCCAGATTTCTCTCCCAAAGTACCTAAAATCACAAAAGGAACGATTTAGGGTAATATTTGATCAAATAAATTCAATTCCGGACTTAAATGACCCCCTAAAAGTGGTTCATTTTTCGCCTCATCAACAATGGAGGTGTGGAAAGTTTAGTTGATTTGGTTGACGTTGATAGTGTGTCAGTTGAAGAGTTGGATGTTCTTATGTATGAATTGGGTTACGACCTAGGTCAAAAAATTACTATTACTTTGTTAAGCCTGGTAGTAATTTAGATGATGGTTTGTATAGCTTAAGTGAGGCTGCGAATTTAGAAATACTGAAAGATGTTGTTGAAGAACATAAGATGATAGAAGTTTATGTTGAAAACAGTAAGACAAGTTTGGATGTTGATGATATGTCACCAAAGTCAATTAGGACTGTTTTTTCTCAGGTGAATGCATCAAAGAAGAATGCAGCCCTTGCTATTGTGTCATATTGCTCAAAAAAATTGTTCTTAGAAAGCATAGTTAAAAAGCCTGTGGTAGAGGGTTTAAGTGAGGTTAGACAACCACCTTTGGAAGTCAATACTTTGGTAGAATCTAGTGAGGTGCTAGAAATTGAACCCTTGCTGATCATAGATACACATGTTGATTATATGCAAGCAGATAGTCCTGTTAGTGTTGAGTAGAGCCAAAAAGATAGTCTGGTTAGTGTTAACCAAAGCCACAAAGGGCGTCCTGTTTCTGTTGATCATAGCAAAAAAGATAGTCCGGTTAGTGTTGACCATAGCCAAAAAGATAGTCATGTTTCTGTTGACCATAGCCAAAAATATAGTCCGGTTAGTGTTGAGCATAGCCAAAAAGATAGTCCGGTTAGGGTTGACTATAGCCAAAAAATAGTCCGGTTACGGTTGACCATAGCCAAAAAGGTAGTCCTGTAGAGGTATGTGAAACTAAACAATAGTTTGGTCATCTAGATGACGAAATACATACACATGTCGATCGTATGCAAAAAGGTAAATCTATAAACTTATGTGAGACTGATGAAGAGGTAGATGATTAAAACGTGAGTGAAGCAGATAATTCTGAGCCTGATGTCGATGATATTGAGAACAATCAAGATGGAAACATTATTGTTGATGAAGAGAATATTTTTGATGAGCCTGATGTTGAGTTTGATATGTTCAAATTGATAGAGGAGGTACCTATACCCAGTATAGGTAGTTCTAGCCAGATACCAGGTGATTTTTTTAAGAAAAATGAGATACAAGAACTCTTGATTGATGATGACTTTGCAAGTGGTTCTGAGAATGAGGTTGAGTATGTAATTCGGAAGAAAAAGATGAGGGCATACAAAAAACAAAAGTTAATTGAGGCACAACAAGAAGACGAAGACATATTTTTTTTATGTGGTCAAACCTTTATAACTGCAAAAGAAGTGAAAGATAAGATCAACCTGCATTCAATTCAAACTCGGAGGAAATTGCAACTCATTAAGAATGACAAACAAATAATTAGGGCTAGGTGTATCGGAACAATACCAGCGTGTGGTACAAGTGGAGGTGTTGGACTTGGAACAGTACCTAAGAGGAAAACTGGTGCGTTAACTAGAGGTCGTGGAAGGAATGTATATTTGCGATCAGAAAAGGTGGAACCAACACATTGCCCATGGTTGTTATATGTAGCAAAAGATACATATAAAGATTTATGGAGTGTTAGAACTTTCAAGGATGAACACAAATGTTTGCAATCAAGAGAGATCAAAGCTTGTGACTACAAGTTTCTCTCAAAGCAAATACTTGACCAAGTTCAAGTGAATCCAGATATTCCAGTCAGGGCTGCTCAAGATCAACTCAGTAAACAGTTTGCAGTCCAAGTGTCTATGCAAAAGGCATTAAGGGAAAAAAACAAAGCAGAAATTGAGATCAGGGGTGATCATAAGCAGCAATATACCATTTTGCGGGACTATGTTGAAGAGTTGCAGAAAACAAATCCTAATACAACAGTTAGGATAAGTGTGCAAACTGCGTTAGATCCATCAAGTCCAACGAGAGTTTTCAAGAGGATGTGCGTTTGCTTAGGTGCTTTGAATGAAGGATACAAAGCTTGTCAAAGAGAGCTGTTGGGTTTAGATGGTGCTTTTATGAGGGGTCCATTTCCTGGGCAGCTTCTTACAGCTGTTGGTATTGATAGCAACAATGGAATATACCCTTTAACCTATGCTGTTGTTGAAGCTGAGAACAAAGATTCATGGATTTGGTTTCTTTATTGTCTTGCAGATGATCTTGACTTGCAACCAAATTCACACTACACTTTTATCAGCAACAGGTAAAAGGTGATGTTTATTTTTAATTGATTATATTTGGTTATATAATTCAAAAATTATTGGTTTATTAGTAATGGGTTGATGTTACTTTCTGCAGGGTATAATTACAGCTTTAGCAACAGTATTTCCTAGTGCGGAACACAAATACTGTTTGAGGCACATCCATGAGAATATGAAATTGCAGTGGAATTCTACAGAACACAAGTCACATTTGTGGAGATGTGATGCAGCAACAACCGTCGAACAATTTGAGGCAGCAATGCTTGCATTCAAGAGTTTTAGTGAGCCTGCACATGCTTGGTTAAGTAAGATACCACCAGCCCATTGGTCAAGGTCGCATTTTTCAGGTAGTAAACAATTCTGTTGTAGATCAACAATGTTCAACATTTTTTTATGGATTAATAAAACATGTACTATACATATGTAGGGAGAGCTCATTCTAACGTGTTACTTAATAACATGTGTTTAATGGGAAACTTGTGGGAGGTAGGCACCAACCCATCATTACTACTTTAGAATACGTTAGAGCATATTGTACGCAGAGAATAGTTAATGTTATGCATACAATTGACAAGTGTCCGGGACCGTTTACACCAAGGGCAACGCGCATGTTAGACTTCAATAAGAAAGAGGCTTACAAATATTGTGTTTTAGGGATTGAAGGAGATAACTATCAGGTTAGTGGATGGGGAGAAAAGCGGTTGGTAAATTTTAAAGCCAGGTCTTGTAATTGTAGAAGATGGGAGCTTACAGGTATGCCATGCAAACATACTATTGTAGCAAACCGGTATATGAAGTTGAATGGAATCGAAGTAGGATCAATAGAATCATGAGTTCATCCATGTTACTTGGTTAAGACATGGGCGGAAACATACAAACACCACATCCAGCCCATCAAGGGATATCCACATTGGAAAAAGTCAAATGTGCCTACAACCATTCTTCCATCTAAGCATCATAAACCATTGGGTAGGCCACGAAAGAAGAGAAGTAGAGCTTTTACAGAAAATGATGATAGTGATAAAGATAGTAAGTTGTCACAGTCTAGTAGGAATGTGGTTTGTGGAATTTGTGGCAACGCTGGACACAACAAGAAAACATGTCTTGGGCAAGGAGGTGTTACTGTAAGTCAAGCCAATACACAACAGTCTCAAAAACCAGGTTCATCCCAGCCAAAAGTTTCATCACAGAAGAAGAGAAAGGGTAAAGGTAACAACTACGAAGCAACTGAACAAGCAAGTGTCGACCAGTCTATTACTGGAAGTCAAGTGAATGCTGCTTGTGTATGTAATTCCTAAGACAATGGTTTTCATCTAATATGTAATTCCTAGACAATATTTTTTATGTTTTAAGAATGTGTGTTTCTGAACTATGTTTTAAGAAATCATATCCATTTTGCATTATATAAGAAATCATATCATGCTTGAGTTCTTACTTGGCTGATGTTTTTGTATTCTGACAGAGAGCAAATAAGTCAAAGCTTTGTCTTAGTCATAGCCAAATTACCAAAATTTGATGAAGTCAAAGCTTTCTACTAGTCAACCTACAATGACGCTTCTATATAACACTAAACATACTACTGTACATGCATTCTACATTCTATGAAGCTTTGCAAAACACAAAAAACATGTCTTTATAAAGACACTACATACACCATATGCAAACTAAAACAACGAGTATCCAGAATACAACACACAAGTTCCTCAAGCGGCAAACTTTCTCCTTCTCCAGATAGAGCTCAGCTACAGCTGCTTGGTGAGTAGCCTCTAGCTCGATTGCATTGTCTCGGGCATTGACGACCTCCAATGTCTCAGCCATGAGGCGTGTAAAACCTCGCGAAAATTCACATAATTAACTTCGGTTAATTTAATAAATATTCTTTGTCATTATTGTAATTATCATTTTTACGGGGAAATTTAAAATTTTCTTTGTATATTAAAATGGTTACGATTACGACATTGTCAAATTCGTCAAACGACAAAACAAGTTATTAACAAAATTAACAAAATAATTATTTAAAGGCCTTGATAGTATCAAGGAAAATGGCAACTAGATTGGAACAGATGAGTAAATTCCTGTTGAAGATAAATAAAATCTAGTTTAAAATTTCCTAAGTTGTATTTCTTTCCTGTATTTCACTTCAAGTTACTATGGATGTAACTTAAACAATAATCTTTCTACTGTATCGAAAAATCCCCCTTGTAATAGTTCCATAATAATAATAATCCAAGTTAATTTCTATTTTTATCTCATCTATCAAATGACAATATACCATAATTACTCCATAAATCTCTGAATTATAATATGAATCCTAAAATTTTCCACTTTATTTCAAAAAGAAATTACGTGTTATATCATAAAAACAACACGTTGAACACCATCAAAAACAATTTATAAAAATATATGATTGAACCAAACATCACATCATTTGATCCTCAATTATACATAACCTGATCAACTATGTATAATTTAGGAAGAATTATGTTATGAAAGGAACAATGATATTTTCAAATAAATTAATAACAATCTTCATTCAAAAGCAAGATAAAAAGCTAAAATAAATTGTTCATAATACATTGAACAAGCTATAACAAATATCTATCATATGTCATCACCATTATGATAGGAATCAACAAAAGTATAATTAAGCAAAACACCAATAATTCACAACAACTAACAAAAGACATCAATAACGAAAATATTTATTTAAAATCCATAAAAGTTAATACATAAACAAATAATTAGCATCGGAAGTGCTATCGTTACAATTATTACAATACAAACAAAGGAATCTTCAATAGGTTGATCCGCAATGACAAATAAGACTACCACCAACAAAACAATAGCAAGAGCCACCACAGGATGAATCACTTTAACGATACTGAAAAATAAATATAAACCAAATATTAAAAATAATAATGAGACAAATTCTTAAAAATAAAACGAGTTTTATTCATTATTCGTTACAAATACATAAAAACATAACAAGAACTTAATCCAAAACAACCCTAGCTTAAGATTTTACCCCCAGATCTTGTCGACGGCAATAGCAAGGATGGTCATGGGTACGACAAACATCAAGATCACAACCAAGAGTCCAAAGTCTTCATCCGGAACGTACGCCAAGTAGATAGCAGCAAGGACGACGTACACAATCGCTAAGATGGTTATGAGATGCGGCATTTTGGTGGATAATGAGAGGAAAATGGTTGATGGAAGAAGTGGAAAAATTGAAGTGGTATATATAGGTTAGAAATGTGACCGTTAGGCACTATTCCCGACCGTTGGGTCACTATTACTAGCCGTTATTTTACTATTCATGACCACTAATTTCAAATATTCACAACCCTTAAATACTTCAGTTACCTTAGCTTGTTGGGTACAAGTAAATCTAACTGAATCCCGTTTCCGTATTTTTAGGAATAGGAATCTCCCGACAACCTCTGTTCAAAAATTCTTTACTCAAGTAATCACATTAAATTTGAATTTCGGGACGAAATTCAGAATGACATGTGGGTACTGTAAAACCTCGCGAAAATTCACATAATTAACTTCGGTTAATTTAATAAATATTCTTTGTCATTATTGTAATTACCATTTTTACGGGGAAATTTAAAATTTTCTTTGTATATTAAAATGGTTACGATTACGACATTGTCAAATTCGTCAAACGACAAAACAAGTTATTAACAAAATTAACAAAATAATTATTTAACTAAACCTAATTAATAAAACTAATTACTAAAATTAACTAAAAATCCAAACGGGCCCTTAACACTCCCTAAGCCCAACCGGCCCACTATTAACCCAATTTATTTTATAAAAATTTCGTATAGATCGACTAAGGCAGCTTCAAAACGTCTCGTTCATTTCTAATTCTTACACACGATCTATGTATATTTTTGCCCATCCTCGTTAAGCTCCTAGCCAACTATTAGTGTGTCGAATCTCACGTTCCTACGTTGAAGTTTGATACGTTTTTACGAGGCATTCCGTTTAGTAATAAATCGACCCAAGTGATTTGTGGTTAATTCATTTCTTAACCATTTTAATCCCCGTTCATTTCTATGAGTTCCTAATAATATTTATATCATGTTTTCATGTATAAATGTTAAGTATGATCAACTAAGAACCATTGAAACACAAATGAGTATCTCGTTTGTATAGAAAATGGATGTCGACATATATAGGACTCACAAGGACGATTCATACTTGTCTACCCTTCACAAACCATTTTTAATATTACTCTAGCTAGCTTAGGACCTCTATTACTGACATTGCATAGTTGATGTTGTCTCCTCAAGATTTTTTTGAGCCATACGACTCAAAATCTTCATATATATAATACACCCGATCGTCCCTTTTCTTCTCCATTCATCCACAATTCGTTTCTACTCTTTCTCCATTCTTACATAATTTAAAAATATTAAGAAGACTATAATTGTGTAGTCTTGAAGCAAGAAATGTAACTTTAAAAAGTTATACGATCCATAGTTATAGTTTTCATTCGAACGCATATCAAACTAATCTTTTCATCCGTTTCTCTCGACTCTCTCCCACCCTAGTAGTGTTTGTAAGTCTCCACAATTCGTTTCTAATTAAATTCCTACGATAAATATTGATCATGCATTATGTATATTTTTATTCGAACGTATATACTTTACCTATATATTATACGTACATATTTATTATTAGAACACGAAACATGACTAGCCTCCATCTTGGTAGGCTTAGGAGTCACGTAGCACACTTGTTTCACGTTTACTTTCATGTTACATGCATATAACGAGTCCATTTCAAACCATGTCACACGTATAGAATTTCATTAAAACACTTGGTATATAATTCATAGTTTTTCAAAATAATAAATCGATCCGAACACTCCACAAAACCTACGTATAACTTTTAATTTCGTATAACAATTACCCAATATTTTTACTCGACCTAATAGACCACCTAGAAAACTATTAGTTTCGTTTATATAACTTATAAAAATAATCACGTTTTGACATGACAATCGAGCCAAAATAGATCGACGTAAACCGGATTTTCAAAACTAAATCTTATATAAAAACTAAATAGTTGTCGAGTGGGCTTAACTAAGGCCCAATAAGACATCACGTTTTAACAGCCCACTAGGCCTATAAAATATATTTTTAGAATCATAATGGAAGCCAAGTTCAAGCCCAAAAGAAATTTCATGCCCTCGCCTCTAAAATTTTAAATGGGCTTATATAACATTTCGTTAAGGCCCATTAGATAGAAAAATAAGCTTTTTATGAAATAAGCAGTTGAAATAAGCTAGGAATTAATAAGAAAAGCCACGGAAAATTTTATAAAATCTTTATAATCACTTTTGCAAAAATAGGACTAAAAATGTAACGCGACGACACGTATAGGGACTAAATGTGAAAACTGTGAAAACTAAGGACTAAAAATGTAGAAACAGAAAGAAAGGATAAAAATTGATAAAATAATATTGTTACAAGTTAAGATAGTAATATTTGACATGTAGTGGACTATAATTGTAAATATATATAAAAAGGACTAACGGTGTGACGCTAACGCCGTTAGTATAAAAGTTGTAAAATTGGAAAAAGGACAAGGACTACACTTAATCTATTTGACATTCTTATTTTATTTTCTATTTTACGGTCACCCTCACGGCATATGCATTTTCGTTTCATTTTATATATTTATTTATTTATTTTTTGTTACTAATATATATAACGTATATTAACTAATTTTTATTACGTATAATCGTTATCATAATAAAAAGTGGAAAACTTTATAAATAATAAAACTGATCATATCATTTTAAACATAATCATATCATTTACATATCATTCATTCATCATAACGATTATTTATCAATCGTTATTCACTTCGTATTTGCCAAATTGTATTTGGACAAATTCTTAGATAAATTTATTTATCAGGTTCCTATTCAAAGACGTTTCCATAATCTTATTCAAATTTACTCTTCGTCATCTCTTTATCAAATCCAGGTGAGTCATAGCCCCATTTCAAATAATTGTTTTTAACTCATTGGGGGAGATACATGCTTACATATACTTTGATAACTTGATAAGTATATGAAATAAAATAAAATATATGAATCAAATCAATTTCCCAATTGATATTAAAATAATATAATTTGTGATTTATAATATGTTAATGTTTCCAATGTGATTATTGTGATATGTGAAATATATATTTGTTGATGAATTATTTGACTGAAATATTGATATTCATGTGAAAGTTGTTCCCAATTCAATTATTGTGATATGTGATATAAATGTGTTACTGGCGATATATTCAAATTGGATTTCTGATACTCAAAGGATGATATTTTCAAATTGAATTTCTGATACTCAAGCAATACTATTTTCAAACTGAATTTTTGATACTCAAGCGATACTATTTTCAAATTGAATTTCTGATACTCAAATGATAATATTTTCAAACTGAATTTCTGATACTCAAGCGATACTATTTTCAAACTGAATTTCTGATACTCCAATGATACTGTTTTCAAATTGATCTCTGTGATACGATACTTGATTTCATGATGTTATGCTAAATGAGCCCATAGGTCCTTGATATTGCCTAAGTTACCCTATTGCCATAAAGCCCCTCTATCATGAGCCATTAATCACTGCGGTGAGCGCGAATATAGTGGACAGCTTCGAAACCTGTTTCGGGTTGACCTCCGGTCCCACTAATCCTTGACGGAATGCCAATTGCAATTGGTTAGCCGCATTAGTCGTGATACACTATATTTGAGTAAATAGGAATTGGCAAATCACCTATTACACGAGGGCAAATTCATCATTGATTTGATGAACACCCGCCGTTTACGGTATTTGTTAACGCCTTGCGTGTCATGAGGCTTGGTGCAATATCTATAAAGGAATAGTATATATATGTATTCAACATATATATTTAGATACAGCTGTATAGGTTCGCCCATATGTGAATTGTTTATCTGATTAATTTAGTATCATGAGTTTCCAGCTCATGTCAGGATTATTGATTCTTTATCTAATGTGGCTGAATATTATATGATTTATTTGTGAATATATTCGATAATTGTTTCATTTCTGTTAGTATTTTATTAATACCAAATATTCCTGAAATCAAATCAAATAAAGGGTTTTTCCTAAAACTCTATGAACTCACCAACCTTTGTGTTGACACTTTTAAGTATGTGTATCTCAGGTAATTTAACGGAGCAGGACAAGACACGGAGTGGGCATTTATTACTCTGATAAATTAAAATGGTGTAAAAATCAAATTTGTCATTTTTACAAGTCTTTATATCTTTTCATAAGATTTTAAATCAAATGGTTCATCTTTTATCAAAATTATTATTTGAATGACAAATGATTTTCAAAATGTTTCTTTTAAACCGTTTTATTGGTTAAAACTTCGATCGTCACCGTAACACCCAAATAAATTTTCCGCTGCTACAAACTTTAAAAATGGGGGTGTTACAGATTGGTATCAGAGCCACAGTTATAGAGAATTAAATGTTTTCAAACATTAAAACTATAACTTCATTTTCAAAATAATGATTTTACACCATAATAATTTATGCCCTCCGTGTCTGCAGACTGTCGTGCTCCATATTTTATTTGTTGAGATTATCTTACATGCTTAATAAGTTACTCATATACAATTGTTAATTCATCTGTATTGTTATATCTTTAACATACAAAATACTCATAAAATATTATTCTTGGGTTACTACTGTAGCATGTCTTCAGGAACGCCCGTGAATATCAATTCTACTCTCCATAATACTAATACCTCGTCAATCAATAAGAATTCTCCAAATAATGAAGATCCTTACGTACAAATAATAAAATCCCAACCTAATATAGAACTAAATCCGAAATCACCTCCGCCGTCACCTATTCATTCACCTTTACGTCAAAGAATCCGGAGAACTACCGAATCATATGAAAATTTGATTGGTGGCCAGGCAACATTCGAAGTTGGACAAGGTTCGAGCCAAGAGATATCATGGACGAATGTTGAACCAATTTCTCCGTTACCTTATACTTCAGATTCTACAATACCAAATTCTCCAAATAATTTATCTTCACCTAACTCTCCCGTCTACGATATAAGCACTCCTGAATCCATGTGGAATCTTATTTATCGACATGCCGGCATATTGGATGCCCATACTGAACAGCTAAAAGGGTTACGACCAACTCAATTTGAATGGTACGACCGTAACCTTGACGCATTGTTCAAGAGGGCTGATGCTGAGAGGCAAACAATATGTGAGATAGGGATAAAGATTAATGAAATAAAGGACAACACCAACCAGGAACTTGGAAGTTTGGACTCCAGGGTTCGTTGTGCAAGAAGAGAACACGGTCAAACACATGTAAGAATTGAGGATATTGAGAGAACCCTATGGATGGCTAGAGATGCAGCCAGAAACCAGGGTCAAAAGATTGCCGCATTAGAGAGTATGTTGGCAAACCAAATGAACATGTGTCAAGAACGTTTCTCAAACATGGAAGCTGCACAACTTGAACTTGAGAAAGAAATTAGATATTTACGTCACACGCATAACTAATCTTAAATTCTACAAGCTTCCTTGTTGTTCCTAATAAACCAAATAGACTTGGTTAATATTTCCTGTAATAGTCAATAATTCTGATACTTCAGAACGTGTAATCAAAACATATTGTATAATAACATCCTTTCTGTTATATCTTTATGTTATGATTCAATCTTTTCTTCCGTATAAATCATGTATGAAATGAATCCCCATATTTCATGCAAAAATCTCATCATTTGTTATTTCTATAATAACCAAATGATTCTATTCAGATCAATGAAGTATTAATAAAAGATCTTGTATCGCTTATCTTGCAAAGACAATCGATCAAGTTATTAATATTTTAATTGCATTTGTAATATTATTCAAATCTACCGTAAGATTTCTTAAAAATTTTCATAATTAACCTAAAACTTTAAGAGTCATCTAAATACCAATTTTTGAAAGTGGAATTAATGAATGAAGAAAAGATAATTAAACTTCATTTGAAATAGACAAGTCGGTTTGTTCCTTAGTAATCCCATATCAAGAGTTGATCATTAATAAAATGATACAACAAAGACATCTTGAAATTAGATTACAGTAGGGAGTCAATTCAGTCTATCATAAATGAAATAATTAACTTCATTATTTAAATTTCTCTGATATAATATGGATTCTAATGTTGAGTTTCATTTATGTTTACAGAAAATGGACAACATGAACAATGCATATCAATCATCATCAGAAATTTCCATGACTCCTGGAGCTATCCAGAAATTGGTAAATGACATAGTGTCGGTGGTACTAGAAGGGACTACCTTAGTTTATCCGAGAGGAGAGACGGGTATACTTGGTAATCAAAACCCTGTAAGTTTCATGAAGTATAGGCCACCTCACTTAAAGATTCAAGAAGGAATGATCAACCCTACCCTCAACCATCATCAAGGAATTAGGCATGGAATGTTACCAAATGGAAGTAATCAGAAAAGGAAGCTACCCGACGCAGGAACCGTCAATCCCGTCTACTGCAACATCTTCAATGCTCAAGATCGATATCGCAAACATCTAGAAAACCGTATGAAGTATCAACATCAGCTGGGAATCAATCAGATAGCTAATAGAAATTGTCTTGTCGCACCTGTTTCTGGAAGTGGTTATCTTGGAACTCTACCCTGGTGTAAGAAATGCAACCTACATCATATCGGGAAATGTAGGGTTAGATGCATGAAATGTCAGAAATTAGGTCATCAGACAATTAGCTGCAGGACTAAGGAAGTGAAAGTACAACCAACAACCATTGTATGTCACGGATGTGGTGGACATGGTCATCATGTGAAACGATGTCCAAACTACAATGTTAATTGGAAAGCCAAGACCTTTACAAGAAAATGAAGAATCTTTAAAGGCCTTGATAGTATCAAGGAAAATGGCAACTAGATTGGAACAGATGAGTAAATTCCTGTTGAAGATAAATAAAATCTAGTTTAAAATTTCCTAAGTTGTATTTCTTTCCTGTATTTCACTTCAAGTTACTATGGATGTAACTTAAACAATAATCTTTCTACTGTATCGAAAAATCCCCCTTGTAATAGTTCCATAATAATAATAATCCAAGTTAATTTCTATTTTTATCTCATCTATCAAATGACAATATACCATAATTACTCCATAAATCTCTGAATTATAATATGAATCCTAAAATTTTTCACTTTATTTCAAAAAGAAATTACGTGTTATATCATAAAAACAACACGTTGAACACCATCTAAAACAATTTATAAAAATATATGATTGAACCAAACATCACATCATTTGATCCTCAATTATACATAACCTGATCAACTATGTATAATTTAGGAAGAATTATGTTATGAAAGGAACAATGATATTTTCAAATAAATTAATAACAATCTTCATTCAAAAGCAAGATAAAAAGCTAAAATAAATTGTTCATAATACATTGAACAACCTATAACAAATATCTATCATATGTCATCACCATTATGATAGGAATCAACAAAAGTATAATTAAGCAAAACACCAATAATTCACAACAACTAATAAAAGACATCAATAACGAAAATATTTATTTAAAATCCATAAAAGTTAATACATAAACAAATAATTAGCATCGGAAGTGCTATCGTTACAATTATTACAATACAAACAAAGGAATCTTCAATAGGTTGATCCGCAATGACAAATAAGACTACCACCAACAAAACAATAGCAAGAGCCACCACAGGATGAATCACTTTAACGATACTGAAAAATAAATATAAACCAAATATTAAAAATAATAATGAGACAAATTCTTAAAAATAAAACGAGTTTTATTCATTATTCGTTACAAATACATAAAAACATAACAAGAACTTAATCCAAAACAACCCTAGCTTAAGATTTTACCCCCAGATCTTGTCGACGGCAATAGCAAGGATGGTCAGGGGTACGACAAACATCAAGATCGCAACCAAGAGTCCAAAGTCTTCATCCGGAACGTACGCCAAGTAGATAGCAGCAAGGACGACGTACACAATCGCTAAGATGGTTATGAGATGCGGCATTTTGGTGGATAATGAGAGGAAAATGGTTGATGGAAGAAGTGGAAAAATTGAAGTGGTATATATAGGTTAGAAATGTGACCGTTAGGCACTATTCCCGACCGTTGGGTCACTATTACTAGCCGTTATTTTACTATTCATGACCACTAATTTCAAATATTCACAACCCTTAAATACTTCAGTTACCTTATCTTGTTGGGTACAAGTAAATCTAACTGAATCCCGTTTCCGTATTTTTAGGAATAGGAATCTCCCGACAACCTCTGTTCAAAAATTCTTTACTCAAGTAATCACATTAAATTTGAATTTCGGGACGAAATTCAGAATGACATGTGGGTACTGTAAAACCTCGCGAAAATTCACATAATTAACTTCGGTTAATTTAATAAATATTCTTTGTCATTATTGTAATTACCATTTTTACGGGGAAATTTAAAATTTTCTTTGTATATTAAAATGGTTACGATTACGACATTGTCAAATTCGTCAAACGACAAAACAAGTTATTAACAAAATTAACAAAATAATTATTTAACTAAACCTAATTAATAAAACTAATTACTAAAATTAACTAAAAATCCAAACGGGCCCTTAACACTCCCTAAGCCCAACCGGCCCACTATTAACCCAATTTATTTTATAAAAATTTCGTATAGATCGACTAAGGCAGCTTCAAAACGTCTCGTTCATTTCTAATTCTTACACACGACCTATGTATATTTTTGCCCATCCTCGTTAAGCTCCTAGCCAACTATTAGTGTGTCGAATCTCACGTTCCTACGTTGAAGTTTGATACGTTTTTACGAGGCATTCCGTTTAGTAATAAATCGACCCAAGTGATTTGTGGTTAATTCATTTCTTAACCATTTTAATCCCCGTTCGTTTCTATGAGTTCCTAATAATATTTATATCATGTTTTCATGTATAAATGTTAAGTATGATCAACTAAGAACCATTGAAACACAAATGAGTATCTCGTTTGTATAGAAAATGGATGTCGACATATATAGGACTCACAAGGACGATTCATACTTGTCTACCCTTCACAAACCATTTTTAATATTACTCTAGCTAGCTTAGGACCTCTATTACTGACATTGCATAGTTGATGTTGTCTCCTCAAGATTTTTTTGAGCCATACGACTCAAAATCTTCATATATATAATACACCCGATCGTCCCTTTTCTTCTCCATTCATCCACAATTCGTTTCTACTCTTTCTCCATTCTTACATAATTTAAAAATATTAAGAAGACTATAATTGTGTAGTCTTGAAGCAAGAAATGTAACTTTAAAAAGTTATACGATCCATAGTTATAGTTTTCATTCGAACGCATATCAAACTAATCTTTTCATCCGTTTCTCTCGACTCTCTCCCACCCTAGTAGTGTTTGTAAGTCTCCACAATTCGTTTCTAATTAAATTCCTACGATAAATATTGATCATGCATTATGTATATTTTTATTCGAACGTATATACTTTACCTATATATTATACGTACATATTTATTATTAGAACACGAAACATGACTAGCCTCCATCTTGGTAGGCTTAGGAGTCACGTAGCACACTTGTTTCACGTTTACTTTCATGTTACATGCATATAACGAGTCCATTTCAAACCATGTCACACGTATAGAATTTCATTAAAACACTTGGTATATAATTCATAGTTTTTCAAAATAATAAATCGATCCGAACACTCCACAAAACCTACGTATAACTTTTAATTTCGTATAACAATTACCCAATATTTTTACTCGACCTAATAGACCACCTAGAAAACTATTAGTTTCGTTTATATAACTTATAAAAATAATCACGTTTTGACATGACAATCGAGCCAAAATAGATCGACGTAAACCGGATTTTCAAAACTAAATCTTATATAAAAACTAAATAGTTGTCGAGTGGGCTTAACTAAGGCCCAATAAGACATCACGTTTTAACAGCCCACTAGGCCTATAAAATATATTTTTAGAATCATAATGGAAGCCAAGTTCAAGCCCAAAAGAAATTTCATGCCCTCGTCTCTAAAATTTTAAATGGGCTTATATAACATTTCGTTAAGGCCCATTAGATAGAAAAATAAGCTTTTTATGAAATAAGCTAGGAATTAATAAGAAAAGCCATGGAAAATTTTATAAAATCTTTATAATCACTTTTGCAAAAATAGGACTAAAAATGTAACGCGACGACACGTATAGGGACTAAATGTGAAAACTGTGAAAACTAAGGACTAAAAATGTAGAAACAGAAAGAAAGGATAAAAATTGATAAAATAATATTGTTACAAGTTAAGATAGTAATATTTGACATGTAGTGGACTATAATTGTAAATATATATAAAAAGGACTAACGGTGTGACGCTAACGCCGTTAGTATAAAAGTTGTAAAATTGGAAAAAGGACAAGGACTACACTTAATCTATTTGACATTCTTATTTTATTTTCTATTTTACGGTCACCCTCACGGCATATGCATTTTCGTTTCATTTTATATATATATTTATTTAATTTTTGTTACTAATATATATAACGTATATTAACTAATTTTTATTACGTATAATCGTTATCATAATAAAAAGTGGAAAACTTTATAAATAATAAAACTGATCATATCATTTTCAACATAAGCATATCATTTACATATCATTCATTCATCATAACGATTATTTATCAATCGTTATTCACTTCGTATTTGCCAAATTGTATTTGGACAAATTCTTAGATAAATTTATTTATCAGGTTCCTATTCAAAGACGTTTCCATAATCTTATTCAAATTTACTCTTCGTCATCTCTTTATCAAATCCAGGTGAGTCATAGCCCCATTTCAAATAATTGTTTTTAACTCATTGGGGGAGATACATGCTTACATATACTTTGATAACTTGATAAGTATATGAAATAAAATAAAATATATGAATCAAATCAATTTCCTAATTGATATTAAAATAATATAATTTGTGATTTATAATATGTTAATGTTTCCAATGTGATTATTGTGATATGTGAAATATATATTTGTTGATGAATTATTTGACTGAAATATTGATATTCATGTGAAAGTTGTTCCCAATTCAATTATTGTGATATGTGATATAAATGTGTTACTGGCGATATATTCAAATTGGATTTCTGATACTCAAAGGATGATATTTTCAAATTGAATTTCTGATACTCAAGCAATACTATTTTCAAACTGAATTTTTGATACTCAAGCGATACTATTTTCAAATTGAATTTCTGATACTCAAATGATAATATTTTCAAACTGAATTTCTGATACTCAAGCGATACTATTTTCAAACTGAATTTCTGATACTCCAATGATACTGTTTTCAAATTGATCTCTGTGATACGATACTTGATTTCATGATGTTATGCTAAATGAGCCCATAGGTCCTTGATATTGCCTAAGTTACCCTATTGCCATAAAGCCCCTCTATCATGAGCCATTAATCACTGCGGTGAGCGCGAATATAGTGGACAGCTTCGAAACCTGTTTCGGGTTGACCTCCGGTCCCACTAATCCTTGACGGAATGCCAATTGCAATTGGTTAGCCGCATTAGTCGTGATACACTATATTTGAGTAAATAGGAATTGGCAAATCACCTATTACACGAGGGCAAATTCATCATTGATTTGATGAACACCCGCCGTTTACGGTATTTGTTAACGCCTTGCGTGTCATGAGGCTTGGTGCAATATCTATAAAGGAATAGTATATATATGTATTCAACATATATATTTAGATACAGCTGTATAGGTTCGCCCATATGTGAATTGTTTATCTGATTAATTTAGTATCATGAGTTTCCAGCTCATGTCAGGATTATTGATTCTTTATCTAATGTGGCTGAATATTATATGATTTATTTGTGAATATATTCGATAATTGTTTCATTTCTGTTAGTATTTTATTAATACCAAATATTCCTGAAATCAAATCAAATAAAGGGTTTTTCTTAAAACTCTATGAACTCACCAACCTTTGTGTTGATACTTTTAAGCATGTGTATCTCAGGTAATTTAACGGAGCAGGACAAGACACGGAGTGGGCATTTATTACTCTGATAAATTAAAATGGTGTAAAAATCAAATTTGTCATTTTTACAAGTCTTTATATCTTTTCATAAGATTTTAAATCAAATGGTTCATCTTTTATCAAAATTATTATTTGAATGACAAATGATTTTCAAAATGTTTCTTTTAAACCGTTTTATTGGTTAAAACTTCGATCCTCACCGTAACACCCAAATAAATTTTCCACTGCTACAAACATTAAAAATGGGGGTGTTACAAGGCGTGCTTGGAATTCTTGTAATGCTGCCTTATTACGGTGAATGTGCCTCCTCAAGTAAAGGATCACCTCCTTTGCTCTTGGTGGCATTGGTGGATCGTACCACCCATTGAAGGGACATGTGGATCCCTAAAATTAATAATCTAAAATCAAGACTTTGACGCTTATACTCGTTACTTGAACATAAACATGCAATCAAAAACAGGCATTAGACTAAAACATTGATTAAACTAAACGTGACATTTTAACTTAAAGCAACCCAACCGTGAACGCACCTCCACCGGACAATCATGATAACGCCTTCCGGCATTGACATTGTTCTAACAGGTCCTTAGGACTGCCCACCTGCCACATCCGCACCGCGCCATTCTTAAGATTTGATCGGAAATACTTTAGGATAAGATTTGATGAGAGAGAGGATAATTTAGGGATGAGTGGTGAATACATTTAGCTTTTATTAACATATAATTAATGTAGCATCTGCATACACCACGTGTGACTCAGCACACGGTATTACATAATGACGGCACTGCCCTTGTGCTAAAAACAAAATGTAACGTCAAAAAACGTCGTTGACCGACGAAAAACGGGTCAAAGGATGCAATCGGCCTCAAAAAACTTGAGGAAGGACACACGAAGACGTTTTTCAAAAGTTAAGGTGCCAGGTGATGTTTCTTGGAAAGTTTAGGGACCAACGATGTATTTTTGTCTAAAAAAATTGTTTTTAAGAACTTACATTTGTAATAAAACTTGCTATTTGAATCATATAATAAGACCACAGGGTACCATGGCTTGCACTTGCGCCAATTCCCATGTGGCCAAGAAATTGGCGCCGTCATCTTCAAGTGATGACACCCTCACCTCTCAAAATCTTGTCCGACGCCACTCAATTGGCGTGTGCTAAAGGAGGAAAAGGCCAAAATACTCGGTCCTACCTCACGTTAAGAACCACCAACTTCAACCAGATTCAACTTCAACCGTTGGCTGTGGTTTTCGGTGTTGAAAAGAAACGAGACTAAAACTGTTGCCCTTCGAAAGAGACAAGGTTGATTTATTTTTGTGTCATTTGTGGTTTATGCGTCATTTGTGCTTCGAAAGAGATAATTAGCAGCAAGCAACCAAAAAGAGTTGGTGGTTAATGTATGTTGCAGGATATAAGTAAAAGAGATGTTCAGTGGGTTGGTATAAGAAAGAATAAGGTTGATTTATTTTTTGGTATTTTTAATTAAATTAATAAAGGTAAGTTTGTAAAAATGTAAAAGAAAATAAAATTAAGGGTGAGTGAGGCTTAAATGGCATGTTATCAGTGAAGGGGTGTTTTGTTGTATGAGTGTTGAAAGTAGGGATGCTGAAGAGTTGGCACCAAAAAAGAATTTGGCATGCCATGATACCCCATGATCTAATAAACAACTTTTACAAAAGAAACATTGGCGTATATAGACTACTAGCTTATAGACCCGTTGACACCGGGTAATTTTTTTAAAGAGATATAGAAATGAGATGATAAGAAAAAGTATTAAAGTCAATTTGTTCCATTTAAAATATGAAACAAAGAATGAGACAATGCGACATTACAATATAAGAAATGGATTATGTTACAATTACACAAATAAACGTCCAACCTTGGTGTCTCCAAAACTTTTTTTTAGTAACAAAATATGTGTGTGACCGCCTATCGATTTACAACCAACGTGTAAGTTTGTTCCATTTAAACAAATAATGAAAGAATGAGTCCATTATAATATAAGATATTGTTTATGTTACAATTACACATAAACGTCAAAGTTTTCGGTGTCCAATTTTTTTTGTGTTGAGTAACAATAGATGTGAGTTAGAGCATATAGATTTACAACCATAACATTGGAAAATGAAAAATAGATTCAATTGTATATAAAATCATATGTGTGAGCGCCTCTTGATTCAAAACGCAATTCTTGGCATGATGATAGACCATCAAGACCTTTTATACATGTAGACTTTTTCCTATGTATATGACAAATTTTTCATCTTTTTTAGTTTAATGAAGCAAGAAAGTTAAAATTCATATAATGATAAACCAAAAAAAAAAAAAAAAAAAAAATCCCATAACAAAAGTAAATTAAAGGTTCATACACTGATAGAGATAGTTATCTAACTAGAGCTATAAACGAACTGAACGTTCAGTGAACATTTCATGAACCGTTCGGTAAAAAGTTCGTTTATTAAATGAACGAACATGAACAATATTTTACGTTCGTTTAGTTAAATAAATGAACATGAACAAAAGTCTCGTTCGTTCATTTATGTTCGTGAACGTCCGATTAAGCGTTCGTCAAAGTTCGTTTATGTTTATTTATCTATTTATATTCATATATCATATATTTTAATTTTATAATTTTAAAAATTGGTTTGTTCAAACAAAGCAACACTTATTAAACAATATATTATGAAGAATTCAATAAAGTTTAAGTTTGTTTGTCTATTTTCATTTTTGTTCGATCGTTTATGTTCGTTTAGCGTTCGTTTAGTGTCTTAATGAACGAACATAAACGAACATGAACAATTCATTCTTTTAATAAACAAACATGAACAAGAAAATTTGTCCGTTTAAGCGTCCATGTTCGTTTATTTGTCCGGTTAAAATTAAATGAACGAATATGAACAGGGATCCATTCGTGTTCGTCCAGTTCGTTTACAACCCTATATCTAACTTTGATCAATGAAACAAAAAACAGTTTTACCACAGCGCATCTATTATTGCGAACCTATTAAAAGATTTATTAAATTAGCACATTTTATAATATCATTAATTTATAAATTATGAACCTATTTACACTATGGATAAAGCTTTTGAGGTTTATAAATTATTCAAATATTAATTCATAAAATATTTCTTGGGTCTCTCCAAAATTGTAGATCTTTTCATGCTACCTATATAAATATGAAATGATTCCTCAGGGCATCTACTATGACGGACCTTTATAAAGGTTTATAATAGTGCCTAGTCATCAGAAATCATAAATTCATAAACCTTTTTCTTGTTATAAACCTTTCTTCATCTTTTCTTAGACCTTTTCATAAACCATCATAGTGGATGCTCTCACTATGATACAAAAATTCTTAGACCTCTTAATAATTTTTTAGACCTATTTTTAAACATCCATAGTGGATGCTTTTAGGCCTTAAAGAGATACTTGCGCAAATTCCATAGATTTGATACACATACTTTATTGACAAAATAAAGATAAATAGTTATTGTGAGATCAAGTCATCAAATTTCTTCATTGTTTCATGATTTCCTTAAGGGCATGTTTGGTAGGGTGAAATTCAGAGAAATGAAATGAAGCGAAGAAATCAAATTCACAGAAATGAATTCCACAAAAATTCAGTAAAAATTCTTGTATTTGGTAACACCAGAGAATTGACTTAAGAAATCAGTAAAAATTATTATTATTATTATTATTTTATTATTATTTATTATTATTATTATTATTATTATTATTATTATTATTATTATTATTATTATCCTCTAAGAATTGGTTTCCACTCAATATGTAAAGGAAATGAATTCTTTGATTTTGTATGTAAATTCAACTCTTTAAGAATTGCAAATCTTCACCCTTTTATTTCTTAAGCTACAAAACAAAGGAAATGAATTCATTTTCAATTCTTTGATTTTATTTCCCCAACCAAACATGTCCTAAGAGATAAGGTATTTCTAACTCGCCGTTAAATAAAATATATATATATATATTTTGCATTCTTGCGAAAATAAACGATGAACGTCTTTTCGTAACAGTTTATCGAACTCTACATCTATCTGGAAGAAAAAGAACAAAATAGAAACATGCTAGTTTCATGGTATCTTTAAAAAGTGATATAACATTTGAGTGTAAAATTGATTATATTTTATAAATTTAAGGGATAGAAAATTGTGTATTTATTAGATTCCTTGATTAATTAATTGATTCAAAATAATTTGTAAAATTGCGAAAAAGAATTTTGACTTTTCATAATTGAGTATGAAAATATTAATTTTGGCATTTAATGTTTTGACTTGGCTTTTATTTCATGAACAAAATATCAGAGTTGATAGCAATATTGTAAGAGTTTATATTATTTAATTTTTAGAAAAAAAAATGATAGCAAAATTACTAATGTAGACTCAACAACATTATATGTACGTCTGTGTTTATGTATTTAGGCAGCAAATAGCCAACGAACGTAAATATGGAATTGATGTTCATATCTCTTAGTGTTAGTAGTTATTTTAAAGAATTTGTATCGGGTAAGACTCTCTATATTGTAACTTTAAATATACCTCATTATGAGATAAATAAGATTGATTTTCTCTATTCTCTATATCTTTTTTGTTGTTCTTCACTATCTTGTTTTTTATTGTTTCAAAACACGATATCAGTACGCTCGCCTCTATATGTGATTTATGTTTAAATTACTATAGCACGAACGCTCTAAGTGACACGATCATCAACAAGGTCAAGAATATTGAAAATATGATGACAATGAGGATAGAAGAACTTTTTACGATTTACAGTGCATTGAGGTAAATCTGAAAACTTAAAATTATCTATGGTACCTCCTTTATGGTATCCTTTGCTGAGTTCTACACGTCATCAACATGCCTAACAATAATAGCTGGAGGCAGCAAAGTAAGGTGCTTAGTCCTTAGTCTTCTGTCAAGATTTTATACTAACAATGAGACAAGTTAAAATGTTTATGAGCGTTACAGGTAACAATTGCATGTTCTCAAATCATCGGTCAATAATGTTTATAAATTTATGATTCGCTATATTACAAAGTCCGACAGGCTACATTGGATACGAGACATCAATTTGACCCATGAACTTTTATAAAAACAAGAGGTTTTTATTTATAAAGAGTAGAAACAAAGAAATAAAGAAAGAATGGAGATCGAGTCTTGTCTTGGTCTAAACAGATTCAAGCAAGCGCGTGAGTGAGTCACTTTATATACGAGTATAAAACTTGCATGTATTTTATGTATGTAGTAATTTTTTTACGTGGCACGCTTTCCTACTTAAAACGTGATCTAGCAGTCTAGCTATCTCCCCTCGATCGATTTATTTGGATATATTTTTATAACCAGTATTAATATTAGGGTAACCTTTATCGTCTCATGGGCCACTCAACTATTCAAGGCCCAACCAAACTTTTTATATCATGTCAAAGTGGAAATAACGAGGAGTGGAGCCATTGACTTATGTATGGGTGAAGGACATAGATTCTTGTTGGTATCATCACGCGCAGGGGTGGAGTGAGAGAGGTTTTTGAGGGCGCACGAGAATCTCATAGATTTATTTATTTATTTATTTATTTATTATTATTATTATTATTATTATTATTATTATTTTGCGTACTGTAAAATTAAGTAAAAAATATCGATTTTTCTAAAATAAACTTGGTTTAACTTTTTTCGTTATGATTTTTTTTTTTTTTTTTTTTTTTTTTTAATGAATCTGATGACTCTTGGTCATGGGTCCGACACTGATCGCGCATTAACCCTATTCCACTAATTAAGAGCCTCTACAATGTTTGGTGGTAGTATTAAACCCCCTCCCTCCGACGAACTAAATTGATGATTTTGATGGTTGAAATAAAATGAGTTTGGCGGTCACCACTACGATTGCTCGGTAATATGTTGAATGATGATATGACTGTGACTTTGAGGTGGTGGGTTTCAGTGACCATTAGACTCGGCCTAAGTAAGAATTACTAGTCATAACTTATATTTATTTATTCAAATGCCTATATGCTTATTTGTAATGGACTAACAAATTAGAGGGTGTTTGGAATTGCAATTATAAATGACTATTTGTTTACTTTCTAAACAAAAAAGCTCAACTGCTTTTTTGTTTAATTTAGAGCAAAACAACACATCACAGTGTATCAGCTTATTTTTGAAGCAGTTTAAGAGAAGTTTTCTGTAACACCCCCAAAATCGGGTCCAGCGAAAGCATACATGTTACTGGGGTGCTACTCAATTGGTATCATAACACAAGTACAAAGAACGATTTTTATCTCAACCATTTAGAATAATTTTCATTATCAAAAATATTCAATTTACATTGTTAAAAAGAAATAGTACGGAAATATAGACCCATAAAAGAGTTTAAGCGGTCCCAAACATATGTCATAGTCATCTATGACCATGCCATGCCAAAACCTTCAACAGTTTGCTATCGCCTTAAACCTGAAAATACATGCTAAAAGTGTCAACACGAGGTTGGTGAGTTCATAGATTTATAATAAAACAGTAGTATTGTGAGTTTAATATAGAGTTTTGTGACCATTGTGTGGCTCACAATGTCATGAAAAATAGTGTTTACCTTACAGTAAAATTTGAATTGTGGACCATGAGTAGAGTGTGTGATCATTACAACGAATATAATGTCACATAGTAAATAGTCTATTACACTAGCACTAAGTTCATGCAACCGAAGCTTGACAGTGTGCATGCTCTAGAAGCACTTTAAATAAAGACCTTGCAAGTGTCTATCTCGTGACACTCGTGTTTTGACATGTTATACGCTCGCGTTTGCCTATCCGGCCAAACCAAACGGGGGTGTCAACCCCAATAGATCTATTTATAGCATTCGCGCTTCCCAGCAGGAATTGACGGTTCATGAGTTTGGGCATTGTGGGATTCATTGTCTTAGGCTAATCCGCGTAATAGTGTAAATAAGGCATAACTTTCAGTGTAGTCCATAAAAGTGTTTGCATAAAAGCAAGTGTTTTCGTAACAGCAATGATTTGTAAAGTGTTTTGCATATAAGCAATAGTTCATAGAGTGTGTAGCATATAAGCAATAGTTCATAAGGTATGTTGCATAAAAGCAATAGTTCATAAAGTGTGTTGCATGTTTATAAAATGCTTGTGTATGTTAGAAAATAATCAAGTATGCAACCAATATACACATAGGTGCACTTGAATAATCAATCAAGTATTGCGCATTCAAATAAAACAAGTGTCGAGTTTAGTTAAAAACGAGCATGTATTCTCCCCCAAAACAGTTATAAAACAAGTAAAAGTAGGGGTCATGAACTCACCTCAATGGAGTATGCGGTAAACCAAGTGAGTCAAATAGAGTGTGGCACCAACACGCGACCTAGATTAGTAAGGCATGATTTAGTTTACAGTTTCAGGCTTAAGACTTGATAGAGTTTAAATAAGTTTAAAAGTTTTGAAGTGTTTGCGTTATTGTTGCTTGTGTGGCAGCATTTAAGTAACTTTTGTAAATGTTGGTAAGGATTGGCTCTTAAGTATACAACGACAGAGATATCAAGGGCGTATAAATCTTTGGTTTGAAATACCTGAAAGACGGAGTACGGAGGAGTAGTAACAATTGCGTTTAGATGATGACGATTTATATAATTCCTTCGATAGAGAAATTTATAATACTAAGTGTATGTGAATATATTTATCATAATCTAATCATAAAAAATATTGAAAACAAAGTTTAGTGTTAACTTCGTCTAATATTCTCATTTGTACGTCGTATCAAACCTTATCACTGTTGTTTATAAAAATAAATGTAAGTTATACATATATTTTGGCGAAAGATGGGCATGACCCACGTATTATACCTTTGTTTCACGTGGTAACGATAATTTACAAAAATATTTGTTTAAGAAATAACCGTTTTACAATGTTATAAAATTTAAGTTTGTTTTTTATATAATACCATTTCAAGTATACAAGTTAAATGGGCGATATAAGTTGTTGACCATGTTTGATATTTGAAAGTTTAGTTTGATCCGTTTTGCAATTATAATTTAATTATGTCGCCATTTGCACTTTATAAAACTCGTATAGTGTTCATAAAACAAAGCAAGTTTATAAGTGAGTTAGCTAGGTGAGATTAATAACGTGCTTAAATTTAAAAGTTTAGTTTTCCTAGGTTTGGAATATGTATTTTGGTTTATCATTTTATGTTTTGAGTATGAATGCTGTTTTTAGTCAAATCTCCATAAACTAGTTATAAATGACTTTCCGAGCTTGAGGTCAAGTGATATGAATTAAGTCGGGAACGAGTCGAAATAAACGGAAAGAATCAAATAGGCAAACGTGAATGTGGTTTGTGCACAAGACAGTAACCAAAACACACCCCATGACTGTTTTAGATGACGTGGGCTATGCCCATCGTGAGCCCACAATTGGACTCCTTGGACGCGTAAAAGGGGCGTTGGCCCAACCGTGAAAGGAATCAAAATATCAGGACAATCTCACATGGATTTAACGCAAAACATAAACTCTTCTTTTTGACTTAAACAAAACAAAGCCGAATAGCCAACATAATTTTAACATTCAAGATCTTATGACAGTTGGTGGCGTTTGATACAGTAGTGGGGATAAGAGAGGGTGTCGGTTTGTTATGCTGCCCCATGGACCGATTTTTGTAGTTTTACCTTTCTTTTATTTATTATTTAGTTTTTGTTTTTATATAAAGTGAGGGTGTATTAAAAGTAAAATGAGGTTAATTTAAATAAAAGGTAAGTTGTGAAGTGTTTTTGGTTTTGCAACCCTCGTGGGGATCTAAGTGTACCCTGTGTTCCGTTGAGATCAAGTGCAATTTTGTGTTTTCGAGGTCAGCGGGAGTGCTAAAATATTATTAAAGAGAACGTTTTTATAACAATGATATAAAAAAACAAAGTTTATTAATTTCGGATAACAAGTATCAAAATCATGCCGTTACTAGAATTTGTGTTGGAATGCGTGTGGTGTTTGATGCGAGATAATTCTCGTGTTTGATCAACAATGATTAGTAACAGTTAGAAAATGACACATTCACATTTTCTGATAAAATAACCAATGTAGTGATTTACAGTGCGCGAGTTTGTTTTCCCGAAATAGTTTTGTAAGCTCATGTATGGTTAGGTAAATTGCCATTTATTATTTAGAATTAGTTTGGAAAATTCCAGTTTATTACATTTTCGTACATAAGTGATTATCTTCTTGGTGTATATATATACTTTCCAAACACTATACAACTTATCTTTTAAACGAGATAAGCAGTTTACTATACACATTCCCAAATACCTGTACAAAGTAAAAAAATCGTAACACAGTCAAGTGTTAACACTACTACTCCCAATCCATTTTAAACATGAACAAGCACATAATATAATAATAAGTTTCACAACCCACGAAATCAAACAAAACCACCCATCTTTCTTTATTACAGCAAAGTAACAACAACCACAATATTATTAGGGTAACCTACATAAAACGTGGTCTAACTAATATCCGTTATTCCCTTCGATAGATTTGGATATAATTATTTTTTAGCCAGTAATATTATTAGGGTAACCTATCGTTTGGGCTATTCAAGGCCCAATTAGATTGTTGGACTCGTTTGCGTTCGACCACTATGTAAATTCGATATGGCGAAAACTTTTGTTATGTGAAAAAAAAAAAAAAAAAAAAAAAAAAAAAAAAAAAAAAAAACTATATAGCTTAAAAAAATTAGATTGTTGGACTCAATAATGATGACTAGAGCCATTGACTAGACTATAAATGAGACTAAGGGGGTATCTGGGTGAAGGACATGGATTCTTGTTAGTATCTTGTTGTGTCATTTGTGTTGTCGAGCTTGAAAAGATATACACATTTCTTGGTTGATCTCGAGTTAAGTACAATAAAATATTGGCTAAAAAGTCTTCTTTTCCATTTATTAAATTGACCAACTAGCAATGGAATATATTCATTGAATAGTCATCACATGTGTCATTTGCTAATCTATTTTCTTCTCAACTCAAGTTGACCTGCTTGTCGACTTTGCAATATCATTATTGTTGTTAAGCAACTCCTGTTGCTAGGAACTTTACAAAAGATACAAAAATGGATTAGCAAATGACACGTGTGATGACTATTCAATAAATATATTCCATTGATAGTTGGCCAATTTAATAAATAGAAAGAAGACTTTTTAGCTAATTTTCTGCTGTAATTAACTCGAGATTAACCAAGAAATAACACATTTTCATCAATTGAGTTTAAATGCTTCATTATGCTGGTAGTTAGTCCTATCACTCATTTAAAAACAAGACCATCAAGCAACAAAAGAAGTTTGTTTTGTAGAGGACATGGTTCTTTGTTATATTGTCATGTCAGTGAGCTTCAAAAGGTGTATACAATCTCTTTTTGACCTTTACCATTTGTCTTCATCAGCGAATCTTCAATTATGTTTTGTTTTGTTTTCTAGGCTCATCAAGTAATAATGCCTTAAACATCAACATTATAGTCATATGATTCATCTAAAGCCAACACTCTCAAGCTACCAAATAAGACGTATCTAAAGCCAACATTATAGTCGTATGATTTTATTCTAACTTGCTATTCGAATAAAAAATTTAATCTAATAAAGCTTGCTTATGTACACAAATATGATAATAAACAGGGATTGAATTTTGTTCATAAAAAAAGTTTAGTCTTTTGCTAAAAAAATGTCTACACATAAGGGCTTTACTTGTGTTCAGCCTTAGTCCTTCGGGGACGGAACCAAACCGATACTAGCCCTCGTTAATAATATCCAACATGTTTTTGATCTTTCACAAAGAGTATAAGACAACAAACAGAATTATATATGCATATAAATGTACATGTATGAAACATCTTTACTTAATACAGATCTACTACGTTTATAGATCGTGATTTTGCTATGTCTTAAGAGGATAAAATGTACATTCCATAAAAATAGAAATGCGTATCGTGTTTGTATCTTGTTTATAAGCAATTTTAAGTGTTTGGTTTCACTTATCCAAACTGCTTATTTGCAAGTGAAAATTAAGCCACTTAGAGGTTCACTACAAGAAAAAAGCCATTTAACGACTTTCTTAGCGACATATTTCATGATTGCGACTTTTAGGTGATGGGTCGCTGTAAACGAGTCGCAAATTTTTTGCGACTCGTGACCTGTGTCGCTAAAAAGAGCGACTAGTATAATGACTTCATAAAATAAGTCGTTATAAATTTGCGACTTCAATATTTCTTGTCGCCATTTGGATCGCTGTTTCAAAGAGATGTTGCCATCTAAGTCGCTTAACACGACGCTATTTTTGTAAAAGTCTCTATTTAAGTAGCTAATTAAATCGCTATATAGCGACTTAATTAGCGACTTAAATAGAGACTTTTACAAAAATAGCGTCGCGTTAAGCGACTTAGATGGCAACATCTATTTGAAACAGCGATGCAAATGGAGACAAGAAATACTGAAGTCGCAAATTTATAGCGACTTATTTTATGAAGTCGTTATACTAGTCGTTCTTTTTAGCGACGCATTTCACGAGTCACAAAAAATTTGCGACTCTTTTACAGCGACCCATCACCTAAAGTCGCAATCATTAAATACGTCGCTAAGAAAGTCGGTAAAGGGCTTTTTTCTTGTAGTGGTTGTTAAGGAAATGCCTATCTGCTTACTTGTAATTGACTAACAAGTAACAAGTTAGAGGGTGTTTTGCATTGCAATTAAAAATGCCTATTGGCTTATTTTCAAAACAAAATAAGGTCAACTGCTTTTTTGCTTAGTTTAGAGCAAAACAACACATCAAAGTCAACTTATGTAAGGCCCAACCAATACCTTTTTTCCTTCTTTAATGCCGAAAGTCAAGTCCATAACGACGTGTATAAGTTTATAGACAAACTAACTACTAATTTTTTTATTTTTATTTTCTTATTTTTTTATATTTTTTTTCGGCATCTAAGTATCTCACAAATGTTTTCCAACTCTTTGTAAAGTCAAGGTCGGGAGTAATGTTGCATATCAGCAACTGGTATCATCACACGCAGAGGCGGACCGAGGGAGGTTTTTGAGAGCGCACGAGAATCTCATAGATTTTTTTGCATAGTGTAAAACTAAGTAAAAAATATCGATTTTTCTAAAATGAACTTGGTCCTTAATTTTTGGTTACGATTTTCGGTATTTTTTATAAAATAATCTGATGACTTTTGGTACTGGGTCCGACACTAATCACGCATCAACCATATTACACTAATTAAGAGCCTCTACCACGCATGGTGGTAGTATTTAGACCCCCTTCCTCTAACGACCTAAATTGATGATTTTGATGGTTGTAATAAAATGAGTTTGGTGGTCATCACTACAATTGCTCGGTAATATGTTGAATGATGATGTGACTGTGACTTTGTAAGAACTACTACCCATAACTTATATTTGGTTATTCAAATGTCTGTACACTTACTCGTAATGGACTAACAAGTTAGAGGGTGTTTGGGATTGCAATTATAAATGCCTATTTGCTTATTTTCGAAACAAATAATTTAGCTCAATTGCTTTTTTGCTTAATTTAGAGCAAAACAACACATCAAAGTGTATCAGCTTATTTATGAAACAGTTTAAGAGAAGTTTTCGTACATAAGTGCTTATCTGCTTGTTGTATAACTATAACATATAAACTTTCCAAACACTACACAACTTATCTTTTAAACCAGATAAGCAGTTTACTATACACAATCCCCAACACCTGTACGAAGTAAAAAAAATCGTAACACGCTCAAGTGTTAACACTACTATTCCAGATCCATTTTAAAACATGAACAAGTACATAATAATAATAACTTTCACAACCCACGAAATCAAACAAAACCACCTCATCTTTCTTTATTACAGCAAAGTAACAACAACCACAATATTATAAAACGTGGTCTAGCTAATATCCCCTGTTCCCCTCGATCGATTTGGGTATAATTATTTTTTAGCCAGTAATAATATTCAAGTCCTAATTAGATTGTTGGACTCAATAATGATGACTGGAGCCATTGACTATAAATAAGATTAAAAGGGTCTTGCCTTATGTATTTGGGTGAAGGACATGGATTCTTGTTGGTATCTTGTTGTTTCATTTGGGTCGTCAAGCTTGAAAAGATATACACATTTCTTGGTTAATCTCGAGTTAAGTACAATAAAATATTGGCTGAAAAGTCTTTTTATTTACTATTAAATTGGCACATGTGTCATTTGCTAATTTGTTTTCTTCTCAACTCAAGTTGAGCTGCTTGTTGACTTTGCAATGTTATCATAGTTGTTCAGCAACTCCTGTTGCTAGGAATTTTATGAAAGATACAAAAACAGATTAACAAATGACACGTGTGATGACTATTCAATTAATATATTCTTTGTTAGTTGCTCAATTTAATAACAATTTATATATTGAAAAAAAACTTTTTAGCCAATGTTCTGTTGTAATTAACTCAAGAGTAACCAAGAAATAACACATTTTCATCAATTTACTTTTAATGCTTCCTTATGCTAGTAGTTAGTCCTGTCACTCATATTTGAAAACAAGACCATCAAGCAATGAAAGAAGTTTGTTTGTATATTAGCATATTACTCGAGGATAGTCGTTGTAGGGAGTGGTCTAATGGCTCTATGGAGTATGGTGTAGAGGACATGGTTCTTTGTTATATTGTCGTGCCAGTGAGCTTCAAAAGGTGGATACAATCTCTTCTTTTTGACCTTTACCATTCAGCGAATCTTCATTTATCTTTTGTTTTGTTTTAATTTCTAGGCTCATCAAGTAATAATGCCATAAACATCAACATTATAGTCATATGATTCATCTAAAGCCAACACTCTCAAGCTACCAAATAAGCCATGACCTATTGAATGAAAAAATTAATCTAATAAAGCTTGTTTATGCACACAAATATGATATAAAAATAAGGGCCTTACTTTCTTCAGCCTTAGTCCTAAAAATTAATCTAATAAAGCTTGTTTATGTACACAAATATGATATAAACATAAGGGCTTTACTTTCTTCAGCCTTAGTCCTTCTGGGACAGAACCAAACCGATGCAAAGCCCTCGTTAATAATATCCAACATGTTTTCGACCTTTCACAAAGAGTATAAGACAACAAACAGAATTTTACATGCGTACAAATGCACATGTATGTAACATCTTATCTTAATACAGATCTACTACGTTCATATACGGATATTGATGGTGATTTTGCTATGATCTTAAAGTATCTTTCGGCTTTTTAGATGGGTTAAAAGGAACACAAGCCACATTTATCACTGTGGACATGACGCATCCTCTCACAAAGAAACACACCCAATGTCTTAAGAGGATAAAATGTACATTCCATAAAAATATAAATGTGTATCTTGTTTATAAAGCAATTTTAAGTGCTTGGTTTCACTTATCCAAAGTGCTTATCTGCAAGTGAAAATTAAACAACTTAGATCGAGGTTGTTTAGGAAATGCCTATCTGCTTACTTGTAATTGACTTACAAGTTAGAGGGTGTTTGAGATTGCAATTATAAAAGCCTATTTGCTTATTTTCGAAACAAATTAGCTCAACTGCTTTTTTGCTTAATTTAGAGCAAAACAACACATCAAAGTGTATCAGCTTATTTTTGAAGCAGTTTAAGAGAAGATTTCGTACATAAGTGTTTATCTGCTTCTTGTATGAGGATACTTGATAGATATACTTTCCCAAACACTATACAACTTATCTTTTAAACCAGATAAGCAGTTTACTATACACAATCCCAAACACCTGTACGAAGTAAAAAAATATAATCCGGTCAAACGTTAAACACTAGTATTCTCATTTTAAAACATGAACAAGCACATCTTTCACAACCCCGGATACCCCATCTATCTTTATTACAGCAAAGTAACAACAACTACAAATTAAGTTCTAGATACAACAAGTAAACGAGATATATGGGTGTCACAAAGAAAATCTCACAATGTGATGTCATTATACTCCGCTAAACAAACAAGCATTTAATTTGCAACTCTGTAAACACCAGAAAGAAAGCATACACTTTTGTTGTTGTTAACAAACAAACACCTGAAGCAAATAACATATAATCACTAAACAACATTTTTCAAACAAGAACCACCCCTCTTTCACAACGCCCCCCGAAATCTAACAAAAACCCGACTTTTTTCACATACAAAATACAACAACAAACATCCAGTCCGTACAAACACACCAACAACAAGCTAGATGGGGTACTATCTTACAATGTGATGTTATAAAACAACAAACACCAACAGAAAGATGGGTTGTTAACATGTTGTAGTGTTTTTTCTTTCTTTTATTACATTCATTTCCCTTTTTTGTGTTCATTAACTAACTTCATAACCCAATATGGTTTTCCCAACATGAACATAAGACATCCTAACCCTACGCCAAGTACAAGCCCACAACCATATCCCAGAACAACAGATTGCCATGTAAATCCATTAAAAAAGGTCGAAGAATCTTCATCTTGCGGTGACAATGGTAGAGTTGGCACTTCTTTGTTTCCACATCTTGGCAATGGAACTCCACACAATGCAGGGTTTTCTAGGTATGAATTGTTCTCAAATGTATTAAATTGTCCTCCTTGAGGAATAGTTCCCGAGAGTTGATTGCTTGAAACATTGAATGCGGCCAAAAATGTTAGGCTAGTAAGCTCTGAAGGAATCTTTCCTTTAAGTTGGTTTGAAGAGAGATCTAGAGACTCGAGTTTTGACAAGTTTCTAAGCATGGCAGGGATCTGTCCTTTAAGATGGTTGTGAGAAAGGTTGAGATATCGAAGAGAGTTAAGCATTCGAATGTTGCTTGGAATCTCTCCATCAAATTTGTTGTCTGAAAGGTCTACAGCCGTCAATATAGTGAAAATTCTTTCATATTTTAATTCCCTTCCTTTCACTATTAGCTCGACGCTATCTTGGTACTTTTCGTTCGAACCCATGTATAATGGCGCTGGGGGTCTTCCATCAATATCCATCATCCCTTGGAATTTCTCAAAATACTTTGAGGGCAAAAGACTGGTAAACAAGTTTCTAGAGAGATCAAGGATTCGTAATTTATTAAAGGGATCAGTTTCACTGCTTGACGTCTCGATAGCATCATAGAGCCTATTAGATTTCAGAACAAGAACTTGTAGCTGTGGAAGAGATGCAAGCCAAGGGGGAAACATGTCGCTTATCATGTTTTTTCCAAGATCAAGAACTTCTAGAAGTCTACAATTCACCAGGCTTCTTGGCACCAACCCTTGTAATCGATTGTCATTGAGGTTTAGGCTAGTCAAGCTACTACCGTTCTTGAAACAGTCGGGGATCTCACCAGTGATGTTATTATCTGATACATGAAAAATTTCTATGGAATTCGAATGGCAGATCGAAGAAGGTAAATCTCCTGTCATTGTGTTATTCTTAATAGAGTAAGCAATTATGCTAACAGGAACAGCTGGGAGGGTTCCATGAAACATATTGTCATCAAGGTTGAGATATCTAAGGGACGATATATTTCCAATTGTTTCAGGAATTGAACCTGACAGACGATTTCTAGAAAGGTATAACTCAACCAAACCTTTTGCATTTCCAATTTCTGCAGGTATATGACCTGAGAAATAATTATCACTTGCTGTGAATGACTCGAGTAATTTACCAACTTGTGGTAAAGAACCAGAGAGCATGTTGCTATCAACCCGGAACCTTCTAATTTGACTTAAGTTGATGTCTTTAGGAAAGGTTCCTGTGATATTATTTGAGTACAAGTACAACCTGTCAAGCCTAGTGAAGTTTCTGAACGATGCTGGGATTGAACCAGTGAGAAAATTATTAGAAATCTGGAGGTCCATGAGACCGGATGCACCTACAAGTTCTGCTGGGATTGTACCCGAAAGTTTATTATCGTATAGATAGAAGAAATACATACTAGTTAAGTTTCCTAAAGAAGATGGGATTTCCCCGGTGAGATTGTTAGACGAAAAATCAAGATTCTGTAACTTCCTTGTTGGCAGCATCCCAATTTCTTTTGGTATTGACCCAGAAAGGTTATTTTGAAGTAGGTAAAGGTGAACTAAGTTGGTTAAGTTACCTATCGTATACGGGATATTACCAGTAAGCCTATTCGACTGCAAATATAGGAGTTCTAAAGATCTTAGGTTTCCTATCTCCAAAGGAATCACTCCTGAGAAGTCGTTGAGAGACAAGGTAAGAACTCTTAGTTGGGAAACATTGGACAAACCGGAAGGAAGAGGGCCAAAGAGCGAATTATTATGAAGATCCAACTCTTGAAGATAACCTAATGACCCAAAATTAAGATTCAAAAGACTACCTTTTAGGCCAAGACTTCCAAGACTAATATGGGTCACGTCACTTTTCGATAAATTTCCGTTTCTACAAGTTACCCCAATCCAGCTTTGGCAAGGATTATTGTCTTTAACCCAAGATACGAGAGCTGATTGGCTTTGTCCATCAAGGCTTGCTTTCCATTCTAAAAGGGCTGATGCTTCATTTTGTGCTTGTATAAAGCCAACTTTTGCAAGACTAAGTACGAAGACGATGATGAACATAATCATCCTTGGAGATACCACCGACATATGGGATAGCACCGATCTCGTGCTGCAGTGGGTAGCAGGGAGGCAAGTGTATATGGTGATTGATTAAAATAAAAACTATACATTCAAATGACGTATTTGTAGAAACACTGTGACAACCAAGACATTTTTGTAAATGAAGGTTCCTTGCTTGGACCAATTCAAGATTTCTAACATAAATTCATATTTTTAATAACGTACGTAGTCCACTGACGAGACAAATATTTCACTTTCACTTTACCATGAAAACAATATAATACACAACTACGTTTGATAAACAATTTCATTAAGAAACAATGCTAATTATCGGGTGGTAGTTAGAGAAAGATAGAGAGAGGATAACCTACTCAGGTTTAAATTGTCAATCCGCGAATTTGACAGCAAGTGAAGCAGCACAACTTGTTTTACCAACACCACCTTTCCCGCCTAACATGTAATACTTTCTTTGATTCCCTGAAACGATTTCCTCAAACTCGGCTGTGAGCCATCGTTGATCTCACTGTAATGAAGTTGCAACGACCAAAAAAATTATCAAAAAGAGGCAACTTATTAGCGTCGTGGCTTGTCCCCTATAGTATGCTCTAAATAAACATAATGATTATAGTACTAAGTTTTAGGAAAGTTACTTGCTAGAATTTTAACATAAAGAAAGAAAGTGATTAACTTTTCGGCCATCATAAAGATCATCTATGAACTATCAAAGTATAACTATAAGTAAACCATTGTACTTTGAAAGCCACATATTGTTGTAATGTCTACAACTTCTTTTGTAACCATTGTTCTTGATTAGGTGGCCTAGTGGCACTACTAGAAAAAATGCCTTTTAGACCGGTTTCTCAACTGGTCTAGAAGGGGGGAGGTGGAAAAGCTTTTTCCACATAAAGACCGGTTTGGGAACCGGTCTAAAAGAGTCATTATATAGCCGGTTGAGATCCTTATAACGACCAGTTCAAGAACCGGTTCTTAATAGTAACTCTTTTAGACTGGTCTAAAAGAGTTATTATTATAACGACCTGTTCTGTCTACCTGAACCTACAGGGATATATAAGCACATGTATAAATAAGTTTTAATCGTCTTAGGAAGACGATTATGTATATGCTTATGATATCCACATATTCTTTTATAGTAAGAAGATTTTGTATGTATAAGAAGATTGCATAATTAAAATAAATTAAGATCAATATAAGATGTGAACTTACAGGTTAGTCGCCATTGACTCGGTGGTGGATAGACCCCTTCTTGCTATTGTTATATGACTTGCACAAGCAAATACTATAAATTAAATGAAGATATATTGACTTATTGAGGCAGACCAAAGTTATCATATAACAACAATGCTAGATTTTCAAAATAAGTTAATTATATATCCATAATTGAATAATTTAATGTACTCCACAATCTCAACGAACTGAACACTTCTGTAATTTAATTAAATGCATTATATCGACTTACTGAAACAATGCATTACATTCGTAATCTAATACAGATATTAACTTTTATCACATTGCAAATTCAGTATTACATAAAGGGATATATATGAACGCCGGTAATTACAAGCTCTGTGAGCCATATCACTGGGAAAACTGAATGCAACTCAGACACAATATAAGCAACTAACATAAACAAACACTAATGAGATACCTTCTGGTTAGCACAATGTTGATGACCGTAGTGAACTATGGTGGTGGAGTGCTAGCTATGTGATTAATCATATGTAGAGCCCCTATATAACTTTGAAAGTAAGTCCTATTGGGCCCCCAAACAGCCCAATTAACCAACTTTGGGGTAGTTACTGATATATATACTTTGGTCTATATCAAATGAATCAAGGCAATAGCCATATTACAAATCTCTACAAAGGCATCTAAATGTATGGTTTCATACTATTTCTTTTAGTGACAAAACTCTCAAGTATAAGTTCCTTTTATAAAGATTAGGAGAAAATGTTATGAAGCTCATACCGTGTCGGTCTAGAAGGTTCTACAACCTTGTCGGTTTCAAGGCACCCTCCTCAACAATGGCTAGGAAATATTTGGTTCTCACTAGGTCACCAGCATTGACCACTTTCGTTTCATTACCACCTCTTGCTGTTGACTGCGCTCCTGGCTTTTTGGAACGATTACCTGTGAAAAAAAAAAAAAAAAAAAAAAAAAAAAAAAAAAAAAAAAAAAAAAAAAAAAAAAGCAATGTATATAAATAGTGTATAAGAAACTTTTATCATAAACGTATTTTACAAACGTGAACGGGTGATGCAGCAACCAAAATGCCAGCCACGTTACCGCCTAATACACGGCCATGCATCTGGCCAGATAGGGACATGCTTAAAACCCTATACGTATGTTCTAATACGTTGACCATCATTTTAGAAAGGATCTCAAAATGTCCCTAAAAAACAATTCAGAACAACCATTAAAAACTCGACACATAGTGATGAATAAGGATTACAAAGTACTGGGATTTATGAGAACTAAAGAACCATAATATAAAAACATACGTAGTCATAGGTGACAGTTCCACCGGTTGTTGTCGCATGTTGAAGTTTCCCCAATATATCCTATATACAGAAAAGTAAGAAAACGAAGAATTTTAATAAAACATTTAAATCAAACAACAAATAGACTTGGTAGAATCATCAATTGTACCTAAAATGTTTACTCTAAAATCAAACAAAAGCATTCAATAAAGATCAACAACGCAACTTAATAAATACCACTTGATGCTACCAAAATCCGCATGGTCGTCAAGGTGATGAGCTGTCCGTTAGACTTGGGTTTGTCCTTGACTTCGGGTCTTCGGTAACAGTGCTGAAAAGACAAAAGAAAGATCGTTAGAGAGGTCCTCGGGCTGAGCCCGAGGGAACCCCCTCCGACGATCAAGTCAGTATTGATCGTAATAATATGAGCATGCTTTAGAAGCTAGGATGCCAAGCTATAGATAAGAGTATGTGAGAATGTTATATGTTTCTAGCGATATTACGTCGAAGGGTACAAAGGGTTATTAATAATTTCTCGGGTGGCGATTCCCCTTAGGTAACTTCATATTATATATGTAGTTTTACGCCACATTTCCGAGTTGGGATCGAATGACTTTGTTCGAGAGAAATGAAAGTTTTTTGGGATATCTTTCCTTTACTCATGCTCCTGTTTTCATAACAACATGGAGAAGTTTTAATAGAAGTGAAGTAGTGTAGATAGAGAGAGGAGAGGAGATGAGGTGTGTTTAACTTCGTGTTCTTGTGTTCTATTTATAAGCAAGAGGAGATGTATCGTGAGATATCTTCAAGGATGTGATTGCATTTTATACGATAGGATTTGGATGATCTTCTGATATCTATGAGATTGGATATTATATGATTATATTTGGATGATCTTTTGCAATCTATGAGATGTGATAAGATCTCCAAAATATTTTGTTTCATGCAAGTTGATCTGACCATACATAATATTTCATGAAATTCTCTACATTTCGGCATGTATATTTTATGCAAGTTGTATATTAAATTAGTTATACTATCAAGCCCCCTAGTCCATGCATGTTTATGAAAGTAACATGTATGGACTTATTTATTTTCAAGGGTCAGTTTGTGGAATGACGCATGTTCGATAATTGACATGGTTCTTTGCTTTACATGATGGAATTTCATGTCTTTGTAGTGGTTATGTCTATGGTCCCACAATTGCGCAATATAGTTATGCGTCTTTGAAGTGGGCATGCCACTTTGCGCGATAGGTTTCGCGTCTTTGTAAGCAATATAGCTTATTATCCCATTTAATGGCGGGATGGTTTTTGGTACCTTTTTATGTACGTACATGTCGTTATTTGTAGCTTTCTTAATCACTTTAATGGCGGGATTAGTATCATTGGAGTGGACTTTCCACTTTACGCGAGTGAGTTTCGCGTCTTCTAGCCAGAGTTGTTGCTTTGCGTGATGAAATTTCACGTCTTTAAAGCGGTTTTTCGCTTTTGCGCGTTACGATTCCGCGTCTTGGGGTGGACATGCTACTTTGTGTATTAGTTATTTATAACTTTTTATCCCTTTCATGGCGGGATATTATATTGGTCCGGACCTTTTCACTTAGCTTTATATTAAGCTTGCGATTAGCTACTTAAAGCTTTTCATCCCTTTAATGTCAGGAGAAAATCGTGGAAAGTGGTCATATATGCCACTTTTGGGTGATGGAGTTTCACGACTTTGGAGCGATTGTTCCGCTTTTGCGTGATATGGTTTCACGTCATTGAAAACGCCGTGCAGTGTTGCGTGATATATTCACTCTCGACTTTGTTGCATCATTATATAGCTCTTTCCTATAGAAGATATATAAGATTCTTGCTTTTTTCTTGTTAGATCGGTTATATATACAAGATATGGTAGCAAACAAGCAATATCAAATATAAATGCATTAAAAGTATTAATACCTTTGCAACCAAATGTGATATTGTCTTTTCATCCATTTAATTATCTACCACCATATGATATATACTACTCTCAATCTTAGCCGGCGTATAAAAACATAATACCATCACCAAAAAAACCTTGTATCATATTTTCCCATGTCTTCTTTCTCAATCTTCATCACATACACAAACCACTAAAACTTAACAAACCAGAATGAAGAAGACAAACCTCTTTCATCTTTTCACCATCATTATCTTCACAACCCTTAGTGAACTTTAATGTTTAAAACAAATGTTTTGTTCGTGTCCCACGCTATGTTTGTATAATCCTCCCACCATGTTTGTGTAGTGATTGTGCATTCAACCATCTAGCTAGGCTTATGAGAGTAGTATACATATAATGGAATGAAGCATAAATGTTACCTTTTATCCTTGCTCTCTTCTCCTTCTTTTAACCATGGCAAGAGACCATTCTAGTTGGTAGTCATGGATGCATGGGTACTCATATATTTGTAACACTAAATGTGTTTCCATCAATATATATAATATACATGAAACTCATAATCAAGATAGTTGTTAAACGCAATCATTAAGTCTATTCGCTAGATTAGATTTGTTTGTAAAGTGATTGTCTCATGATTTTGAAGACCTTAAAAATGAGATGGTACCTTATTGTAACCTGTTGAAATGTTTTCCACTCATGGCGGGTGTGGCTCCATGAATAACAAGTTTTCTATTTTGACGCCATTATTTAAACAAGGTGGGGTGAGGGGTGTAGCGACACCATCCTTGTGGTCGATAATAATGCACATCGCCTGAATTTTCACATCAATTTTCTGATAGCCGACTTTTGTTGTGTGTCAAGTGTGGGTCCAAAAGAAATCTGGACAATGGGATGTGAAAACCTATCTGAAGGTAATAACATAGCACAAAAAGGTGATAGAGAAGTGAAACACATATTTCCATGAATTTTGTTTTGCTGCTAGTATGTTGTAACCACCTGTTTTGTTCAACTATTCAGTTTCTTGCCTCAAGGAGACTACAGTATGCGTTTATTATTTCTTTTGGATGGATGCATCAATGATTGTCATGGTGTAAAGCTAGCAATTTTTCTTTGAAAATTAGGATTGAGTATGATTTGCCTTATTTCCTAAAAAATAATGAATGCAGAGTACCTCTGTTTTAATCAACAGGAAAGGAGTAGCTAGCACATGAATCATAGTGGTTAGGCACCGATGTACTTATGCTTTTGAAAACTATGTCTATGCATAAGTTGGGGTATGTATGCATAAGTGTGCTTTAGTAGTTCCTAGTTAAAGTTTTAATTATAACAGCAGAATGTATTAGTGGCTCAATATATGAGTAAATAAGTAAGAATAGTATAACATCACAATCATGTGTGCTATTGTTTAGAAATTCAGCTGTGGTGATACCTTATTATAAACTGAGATAAGACTTTGCTTACCTTCGCATCTGATTAATTCCACGGGAGAGTTGCGCTTACAAACTAGATTCATATTGGCTTTCAACACGTACTCGAGTGGTTGCACTAATAAACTGCGACTTATGTGACCTGGGGCCATACCCTTATATGTGAAACTATACGGGTTGTTTACCCATGACTAACCAACAGTCATGCCAAATATTCAGCTTAGTGCGACTATGCCACATGTTTCATTAAGCGTATCAGCCTGCACAACATTGGTGTGTCAATGTCTAGAGATGCCTTGTGGGATTACATCTCTTGTACCTTGCACAAACATGCTTTTACACAATTGTAAACAATTTAGAAATGAATATGAGACTTACAGGTTATACATCTGCCTTGTTTTTATAAAAGGTTGTATGATGCAGCCTCTTATTGATCGGTTTCTCGTGCCATTACAGCCATATGAAATTTTCATGCTGCTGCCCCAGTCATTTCGCGAGATATTTTCAATTTGCTGTCCTTGAAGTGCTCATAAGGATTGCATTATCTTTGTAAAGATAGCCTAAACCAGGGATGTTTATCTTCTTGGTCTACTTGATAAGACTAATAGTGTTGCATTTTGCTTGTAACTTGTAAGAGTGTGACCATCGGATTGAGTCTTTTCAATAAAACTTTGCAAGAGAATGTTTTTGTATGTAATTACTTTCCGAAAAGGATAACGACTCTGTTATCTTACCTTCTCAAATTTTTACCAAATAAGTCTTGATAAATTCCCTTTGATCGATGGATATCTATTAGCTTCAATAAGCTAGGCAAAAAGGGCGAGTATTGGCTTGAAGTTCACAAGTAGACATGATTGCGAGTAGTGAGACTTTAAACTTTCATTTTCAGAACGTAAACCATTAACGGTATTCTGCATCGACCTGTTCATTTCTTGAGCCATAGCCAACATCCCCTCGGCCTGGTGTAGGGAGCTAGTGACCTCCTCCACCCTTTTTTGATAACCATCGAACATCCCCTCGCCCGAAGCCCGAACCCTCTTTGGACAACGGGTCAGCGAAGTTGAATTCAGGCATTGTTAAGATACGTTGTATAATCTTGTGGTTGAGACATCACACCATAAGCTTGGCCCGTATGTGCACGACCTGGTTCAATCCCAGTCATTGCCTCAACACCTGGTGGCTCCTTAACTTGCATTTTGTAGTCATTCTCTAATGCACTTGTCCAATTTTGTTGTGACGGAAGCTCGCTCACCATGCTATTCCCACCAACGATACTGGCATCTTTTAGCTCGAATACAGTCTCGAATAGACCCAGATCTGAAGGGACGTCGTTGGCTTTCTTTTTTGCTTTGTCTTCGTCCATACCTCTTAAATAGGTCCCGGCATTTGTTGTCTAAGTGGGTGCGCTGCATAACCTTTGATTGAGATGATGGCGACTCACCTCTGTGGCGGGATAGACTTTACGAATATTTGATCATCACCAAGCCAAAAATGATTACCCCACTTTTTAAGTGGGTTAGGCTGGGGTGTTTGAAAGGGATTTGAACACCTCATATTAACCTCACAAAGACAGAAGTCTTGATTTCTGCCCCATGGTTCTTGTTGTTTCTTCGAGACTGATATGAACGGGTTGTGTCCTGTGTTTAACATACTCCACCATTTGTAAGTAGGTTGCGCTAGGTTGTCATACTAGATGGTGTCTTTCCACACTAGCTGTCATGTCTGCTGCTCGGGTTCCTCATATGTTCAGTGGTATAAGTTATTTGCCCGTGGCCAAATTGAATGGTTGTGTTTCATATTCAGCTGCTTTCGTGCGGTGATTGCCACATTTTTATGTGGATGACCATGTCCCTAATTGATGTGCCGGATTCCACAAAGTAATTTGAGCTGGCATAGCTTGTGGTGAGGACACCTGAGTTTGCATAGCTTGTACCTTGCACAAATACACCTATACACAATTGCATCTTAGAAATAAGAATGAAAAGTAGAGGGTGCACTTTTTACCTTCTAATGTACAAGAATGTATGTCAGCAACCCCCTATTGATTATGGTGTGTGACTTATCGGCTACATGAAACGTTCATGTTGGTGGACGTGTAGTTTTCAAAGTACTTGTAGTGCTATCTTGAATCGTATTTGTAAACGATGACCCAAGTCATGGGTTCATCTCACATAAACAAGGTTGATGGAATTCAGGAAAGGAAACCTTTACCAAGACAAACCCTTCCCACAACTAAAACTTTCTTGGAATTTTTCTAAAATCCACTTGTGTTGCATTGACTGTGACCGTTAAGATCCAGTCAAATTCCGTAAGAGTATTTTTTGGAGGCCGTACATATCCAAAACAAGGATGAGTGAGTCCTCTGGGTGCTATACAAATCATGAATATAAACAATTTCTCTTGCGAACTGGTTTAGACTTGAGTAGTTTGGAAATACATTATGCCAACTGATTTTGCTATAGGACTGGTAAGAGATCATGTGACTAAACCTTTTTTTATTTCTTTGCCCATTTGCTTCGAGAAAAGAACTCCAGTAGTAATCTACTTAGTTTATATAGATAGATAACTATCCTTTTGGGTCCTATATAAGTGCACATAATTTAGAAGTTGTTGTCAACTTGACATGTGAATATTTGTGAGATTAACTTGCTAATCATAACATAAGACATAAATTCTATAAAACTGATCAAATATAAATGAGATTAAATTGATCATGTTATCATACTTTATAGTTTTTAACCACTTATACGAGTGGCTTTGAAAGATGTTATTAAGCTTTTATCAACGAAAATCTACTGACCTCATTAAGCTTGTTCGAGATGAAAGGCGATAATAGGTTAGTTATCATAAAAGAGAGCATACAAAGCTAGTTTTTGCTCGTGGTCCCACGGATGGCGCCATTTGATGCTACCAAAATCCGCATGGTCGTCAAGGTGATGAGCTGTCCGTTAGACTTGGGTTTGTCCTTGACTTCGGGTCTTCGGTAACAGTGCTGAAAAGACAAAAGAAAGATCGTTAGAGAGGTCCTCGGGCTGAGCCCGAGGGAACCCCCTCCGACGATCAAGTCAGTATTGATCGTAATAATATGAGCATGCTTTAGAAGCTAGGATGCCAAGCTATAGATAAGAGTATGTGAGAATGTTATATGTTTCTAACGATATTACGTCGAAGGGTACAAAGGGTTATTAATAATTTCTCGGGTGGCGATTCCCCTCAGGTAACTTCATATTATATATGTAGTTTTACGCCACATTTCCGAGTTGGGATCGAATGACTTTGTTCGAGAGAAATGAAAGTTTTTTGGGATATCTTTCCTTTACTCATGCTCCTGTTTTCATAACAACATGGAGAAGTTTTAATAGAAGTGAAGTAGTGTAGATAGAGAGAGGAGAGGAGATGAGGTGTGTTTAACTTCGTGTTCTTGTGTTCTATTTATAAGCAAGAGGAGATGTATCGTGAGATATCTTCAAGGATGTGATTGCATTTTATACGATAGGATTTGGATGATCTTCTGATATCTATGAGATTGGATATTATATGATTATATTTGGATGATCTTTTGCAATCTATGAGATGTGATAAGATCTCCAAAATATTTTGTTTCATGCAAGTTGATCTGACCATACATAATATTTCATGAAATTCTCTACATTTCGGCATGTATATTTTATGCAAGTTGTATATTAAATTAGTTATACTATCACCACTGCTTAATAGAACGGAAAAAAAAAAAAAAAAAATGAATGCAACATATATAATAAAGTTAATTATCACTCACTTTTAAGGATACTAGACGAGTACCCGTGCATAGCAACGGGATTTTATAACGACAAATAGTTTATTGATAAAAAAAGTTTATAGGTTATAAACGAAAAATAATGTTTTGAAACCCGGTTCGACCCGGTTTGTGTTTTAATTGGTTGTATTTAATTTGGTAGATTGTTTTTAATTGGTTGTACAATGTGAATAAATCATTGTACTTTTAAGTAATGGATAATGTTTTGAAACCCGGTTCGACCTGGGTAGTTCAACCGGTTGAACCGCTCCGATCGAAAAATTGGTCGATTTAAACCGGGTTAACTTGCTAGGTTGGGTCGAAAAAGGGTCAAATTACCGGGTCAACCCGGTTTGTGTTTTAATTGGTTGTATTTAATTTGATAGATATGTTTTTTTAATTGGTTGTACAATGTGAATAAATCATTGTACTTTTAAGTAAAGGATAATGTTTTGAAACCCGGTTCGACCCGGGTAGTTCAACCGGTTGAACCGCTCCGATCGAAAAATTGGTCGATTTAAACCGGGTCAAATTACCGGGTCAACCCGGTTTGTGTTTTAATTGTTGTATTTAATTTGATAGATATGTTTTTTTAATTGGTTGTACAATGTGAATAAATTATTGTACTTTTAAGTAATGGGGTGTTTTAATTAGAGTATTAATTAGATTGTTCAAGTTTCCTTAATTAATAAGGGTATTATGAGGATTGACCAAAAGTTAAGTTTTCACTTTGACCATTTTCTCTTTATAAGTAGTATAGATAACGGTGGTGGTCAGGAGCAAAGGCGCTGGTGGTGGTATAGACTATCATATGGAGAGAAAGAATCGTGACTATTACTCCCTCCGTCTCAAATTTATTGTCCGATATCTCAAAATAATTATCCAATTTCCTTTTTAAGTAAAAAAGAAAATATTTTAAGGGAATGGTTGAGATTTATAGGGGTCTCATTTTTATTAAACTTTGTAATTTCTCTCTCATTACAATTAATTTGAGACGGATGGAGTAATTTTCTTTCAGGCGGGTCAATTCAAAATTTTTAAGAGAAAGTAAATTAAAGGGTTAAGGTTCTCAAATTCTTATTCTTATATAGTTATATATATCATTTCTCCAGGGATCGCTTTCCCAGATCGTATATAATAGTATTTTCACGAATTCCCAGTTTTCATATAATATTGTTTCGTGACATTCATGCACTTTCGAGATGACGTATGCTTTACTTTTGGACTTGGTTCTTTTTCGGGTTTGTTTAATGTTTGGGCTTATATTCTACGTAGTATTGTGTTGGGCCATTTTCTTAGAGTTGGTCCGTCAGTCTGTGGCCATTATTAGTTTCTATACCAATACGATTCGTATTCCGAATCTTTCCAGAACTTTGGGTATCTTTCTTCGTTGTGACGTTTTTGGCAGGTGGTACAGATCTCGCCTTCGCTTTCTCTTGGTTTACGTTTACGTTGTGCTTGATCTTTGTTTTTTTTTAAGTAAACAGTTGCTTATAGTAGATGTTGGTTAACTAGGTTAGCCTTTGTGCTGTTGTTTTCTTTCTTCATTGCCACAGTCATTCTTTCTTTGTGCTTTTGATTGCCAATAGTTACATACTTACATGCATGCTTGTTAGGAACAGTTGTATCTATGACGTTTTAGTTGTTTGCCTTTGCATTTTTTTTTTTTTTTTGCTGCTTTTGGCTAATTTTTTAACTAGTACTAATGAATGTGTTTTTACGTGGTCGTGTGTACCATGAATCGTACTTCTTTAGTTTTTCACTATTCCGTTTTCCATGCATATTACCCCCAGATAGATTGCAAATCTGTTTGCAGTCCTTTAGGGTAGATATGCTGGTATCGCATTACCGTACCAGCCTCTAAATTGCAAGTCTGGACCTGTTAGGCTGAACGCTTGCAATGTTTTGTAACCATCCATCTAGCAATGTATCTATCCAGTTTTGTATACAGCAAACGTACACACATACACACAGGTTTATCAAACATGTTTAGATGCCCCCGCCGCGTTGCGGCGGTTTCTACTCCTTGTTTTCAATCGTAGATAATGAACTTTGTAAAATAACATTATCACCAACTTTTAACATTTCTACATATAGGTAATATATTTTTGTCTCGGACCATCATATGAGTTATGTAGTTTTATCTAACAGTGTGTTCTCAAGTTTGAAGTGTGGAAAGAAAGAGAAGTAAATGAAGGATCAAAAAAAAAAAAAAAAAAAAAAAAAAAAAAAATGTTCGTTAGTTTTTTGAAGGGGAAAATGAGTGGAAGTAAGTGAAAGTGACATATAGCTCTTTGATTTTTTAAAGTAAAACTTTCTGCCCATATTCAAGGCTAAAAGTGAAATAAAGAGAGATACAAAAAGGTTTGTGCCAAACAAAAGTACCCCTCACCAATTTGTACTTATTGTGCGCATAAGAGGATTATAGTAAATGTAAGCTCAAAAATATAAAAAAGTGTCTCACATATAATGACATATTATGTTACACTTCCTCTTCACTCGAAATTTAAGAACACAATCTTTTTCACTGCATTTACTTCTTCCTCTCACATCATTTTCTTTAATTTCCTTTCTCTACTTTACATTTCATTCCAAAAAAATACTTGAGAACAGAGTGTAAGTCCGTCATATGTTTAATATACTATTACAAAATTTTCAAATATGGGTCATATTTTCCGATACAAAAAAGTTAGGATGGTGATAATAGTATTTTACAAAGTTCATTACCTACAATTGAAAATTTAAGAAAGTTAATAACCAATCTGTGGACTTAACCCTAAATTAAATCCCACCAAAAACTTTATAGAACCGTGCATTTGGTTACGATAGGTTTTAACGGCCCTTTGGTTTGTAGGTGGGTTTACAATTTGGATTTGAATTTAATGTATGAGATAGAAATTAAAAAAAAAAATGTATTTAACTAGCCCTCTTTCTATGAGAATATGTGGGGCCATTCAAGTTCATTCCTAATTTTGAATCCAAATAAACATGGTATTTGCATTGATTAAATCTCAACCCAATGAAAGCGACGTACCAAACGGGCCCTAAGTGCTTTGAGAAAATATTACCGTCTAAAAAAGTAGTCTTTTAAACCGCTTGTTTTGATTGTAACCGGCTTAAATGTATTTTTGGTATTCACACATGTTGTTTTGATTGTTTTCATATAAGGTTTTTATAAGGAGGTCTAAAGCCTCTTTTTGTAGTAGTGTGACAAAAGGATTTGTGACCATCATTTTAAAATATGTGAGGTTTCAAATTCAATTCCTGCTAAGTGCAAACAATCTTGAAGTGGCCACGTCAACCTTTTAAAAAGAGAGAGCTTTACCTGGTTTAAGTGTGTGTAGCGGTGGGTTCAAACTCCGTGGATTAATCGACCAAAATGTTGGAAACTGGGGTTACCAAAAAAAAATGTATTTAGTTGGCAAAATCTGTACAAACGTATTCCAGCATACGGACTATTTTATTACATCCTCGCTGTGATTTAAAAAGGCATTAAGCCAAAACATGTCTAATATTCCACTACTAAGCCATTGGTGGACTTGAACCATTTAAAAGGCATTGGTGGAAAGACATTATAAAGATGTGATGATTTCATTGTTCTAGCAATGTCAGATTAGTTCTTTACATGTTCCAACATTTTGTTAGACAATTTTTACACTTTCGAACATTACTAGTCTTCTGACCCGAACAAAACCAATTAAATATTTTAGGGAAGCCTGTCATCTGGCCCAGTTAAGGCCCAACGAAACTTTTCATATCATGTCAAACTGGAACTCATAATATAATGGAGGTGATTTGCACACTCAGTAATTGATTGGGACACTCAAAAATCTTGTATCTTGACATTTATACCCTTGCAAGGGTGAACATGAGTACAAATGATCTAAGGATATATATGTCAATACACAATACTTTTGAGTGTCCCCATCAATTAGTGGAGTGTGCAAATCACTTCCCATAATATAATGAGGAGTGGAGCCATTGACTTATGTATCTGGGTGAAGGACATGGATTGTTGTTGGTATCTTGTGGTATCACTCGTCTCGTCGAGCTTAAAAAGATGGACAAATTTCTCGCTTAATCTCGAATTAACTACAGTAGAACATTGGCTAAAAAGTCTTCTTTTCATTTTTTAAATTGGCCAACTATCAATGGAATATATTCATTAAACAATCATCACATGTGTCAATTGCTAATCTGTCTTCCTCTCAACTCAAGTTGGCTCTTTTCTTGATCACCCCTGTTTTGACGACTTTGCAATGTTGTTATTGTTGTTCAACAACTCCTTCTAGAGTTTTATGAAAGATACAAAAACGAAGTAGCAAATGTCACATGTGATGAGTATTCAATGAATATATTTCATTGCTAGTTGGCCGATTTAATAATAACCTAATAAATGGAAAGAAGACTTTTTTAACAAACTAGGCGAGTACCCGTGTATAGCAACAGAATTTCTAGCGGCAGATAATTAACGATTTGTGATATTGTGGTGAGTGTTTTGTGTATCGTTCAAAATAGAACGTGAACCGATCATAATGTAATTGCAAATAAAAAGCCGTTGGCCGGCTAGCTTAAAGTTTTATTGTTAGACATAAAAATGTAGTAAAAACATGATGTTAAAATTTAATACGCTAAAATTTATAACAATAAAGATAAATAATGTAAAATAAATAACTTTGAATGTATTGTTTAAAAGACAAAAAGATGAAATAAAAAAAAATAAAAAATCAAAGTCGATAAAAGACTTCTTTGTACACAACATTAGTTGTGTGATTGCAATAATTGCCATCCTTGTCACAATACGGCTGCATATAGTTGTCCGTATGAAGAAAAATAAAACCCTTTGACTTTTGTTAATTATCATGTCAAATCAATAATGATATATTCTTTCAGTTAGGAGGTTTTGTGCTTTGAAGTATCCTTTTGGGCATCTATCGAATCATCTCCTCACATTCTTTCCTGTTTAGCCCCTTCGAGATAAAACATAACGTGAACCCATCATGACTATTTTGGTCAAAATGTGCATTTCTCAATTTTTGGCACACACGGAGTTACGATAAATGGCACTATATATTATGTTTCCAGATTCAATTTGACCAACTTTTAACTTTTAAAATGCTACTTGTATAGGCATTCGTGGTGGAGAAGTACAATAGACCAATGCCAAAGTTAAGAAATACAACTACCGAGACCGGGGGATATGAACAAAGACCAGCTCCACCAGGTACCTTAAACGTGGCACAGCTTCGCCAAATCATCCTTCTATATCAAGGCAAAGCCGAAGATCACAATGGCCCAATGGACGTCAAACAAATCGCGGAAAAGTTTCGTGTAGATGTTGCTCAGGTTCATCGAGCCGTGCAGTTTCTTTCTATGCCTCCAGAATACTTCAATAAACAGAAAAAAGATCCAAGATAAAGGCTTTTACTTACACTTCAGCTTATATCAGTGATTTTGTTACTGCACCAACGAGCACAATTTTACAGGGATATAACAGTAGCATTATACTTGTTCCAAATAAAACTCAGAAAACTCGGCATACTTGGGATTGCAACTACTTGAACCAATTTGGTTTATGTTGTGAGGTTTTAGTTTAGCACATTAGTCAACTTGTTGTATGGCAGCCTGCGGGAATTGGTCTGATTTTTGTTGTATCGTGATTATGCTTGTTTTCTTTTATCAGTTTTATGGTTTCTAGTCCATATATGAACCTATTTTGGTGGATATATAGTCTCTTGTTTCTTGATCGAATTTCATGTCTTGGAACAGCAAAGTAACAACAACTACAAATTAAGTTCTAGATACAAGTAAACGAGATATATGGGTATCACAAAAAAAAAATCTCACAATATGATGTCATTATACTCTGCTAAACAAACAAACATTTAATTCGCAAGTCTTTAAACACATAAAGAAAGCATACACTTATGTTTTTTTAAAAACGAACACTTGAAGCAATTAAGTAAAAACCACTAAACAACATTTTTCCAACACGAACCACCCCTCTTTCACAACGCCCCCCGAAATCTAACAACAAACACAAACACCAGTCGGTACAAACACACCAACAACAAGCTAGATGGGGTACTATCTTACAATGTGATGTTATTAAACAAACATTCAACCCGGTCCGTACAAACAACAAACACCAAAAGAAAGATGGGTTGTTAACATGTTGTAGTGTTTTTTCATTCATTTCTCTTTTCTCTGTTGATTAACTAACTTCATAACCCAAGATGGTTTTCCCAACACGAACATAAGACATCCTAAACCTACGCCAAGTACAACCCCACAACCATATCCCAGAACAACAGATTGCCATGTAAATCCGTTAAAAAAGGTTGAAGAATCTTCATCTTGCGGTGACAATGGTAGAGTTGGCACTTCTTTGTTTCCACATCTTGGCAATGGAACTCCACACAATGCGGGGTTTTCTTGGTATGAATTGTTCTCGAATGTATTAAATTGTCCTCCTTGAGGAATAGTTCCTGAGAGTTGATTGCTTGAAACATTGAATGTGGCCAAAAATGTTAGGCTAGTAAGCTCTGAAGGAATCTTTCCTTTGAGTTGGTTTGAAGAGAGATCTAGAGACTCGAGTTTTGACAAGTTTCTAAGCATCGCAGGGATCTGTCCTTTAAGATGGTTGTGAGAAAGATTGAGATATCGAAGAGAGTTAAGCATTCGAATGTTGCTTGGAATCTCTCCTTCAAATTTGTTGTTTGAAAGGTCTACAGCCGTCAATATAGTGAGAATTCTTTCATATTTTAATTCCCTTCCTTTCACTATTAGCTCCACGCTATCTTTATAATTTCCGTTCCTCCAACCCATGATTAATGATGCCGGGGGTCTTCCATCAATATCCATCATCCCTTGGAATTTCTCAAAATACTTTGAGGGCAAAAGACCGGTAAACAAGTTTCTAGAGAGATCAAGGATTCGTAATTTAATAAAGGGATCAGTTTCACTGCTTGAAGTTTCGATAGCATCATAGAGCCTATTAGATTTCAGAACAAGAACTTGTAGCTGTGGAAGAGATGCAAGCCAAGATGGAAACGTGTCTCTTATCATGTTTTTTCCAAGATCAAGAACTTCTAGAAGTCTACAATTCACCAGGCTTCTAGGCACCAACCCTTGTAATCGATTGTCATTGAGGTTTAGGCTAGTCAATCTACTACCGCTTTTGAAACAGTCGGGGATCTCACCGGTGATGTTATTATCCGACACATGAAAAATTTCTATGGAATTCGAATGGCAGATTGAAGACGGTAAATCTCCTGTCATTGTGTTATTCTTAATAGAGTAAGCAATTATGCTAACAGGAACTGCTGGGAGGATTCCATGAAATATGTTGTCATCAAGGTTGAGATATCTAAGGGACGATATATTTCCAATTGTTTCAGGAATTGGACCTGACAGATGATTTCTAGAAAGGTCTAACTCAACCAAATTTTTTGCATTTCCAATTTCTGCAGGTATATGACCTGAGAAATAATTATCAGTTGCTATAAATGACTCAAGTAATTCACCAACTTGTGGTAAAGAACCAGAAAGCATGTTGCTATCAACCCAGGAGTATCTAATTTTACTTAAGTTGATGTCTTTAGGAAAGGTTCCTGTGAGATAATTTGAGTACAAGTACAACCTGTCAAGCCTAGTGAAGTTTCTGAACGATGCTGGGATTGAACCAGTGAGAAGATTATTATAAATTTGGAGTTCCATGAGAGCGGATGCACCTACAAGTTCTGCTGGGATTGTACCCGAAAGTTTATTATCATATAGATAGAAGAAATACATACTAGTTAAGTTTCCTAAAGAAGATGGGATTTCCCCGGTGAGATTGTTAGACGAAAAGTCAAGATTCTCTAACTTCCTAATTGGCAGCATCCCAATTTCTTTTGGTATTGATCCAGAAAGGTTATTTACAAATAGGTAAAGGTGAACTAAGTTGGTTAAGTTACCTATTGTATACGGGATATTACCAATAAGCCTATTCCGCTGCAAATACAGAAATTCTAAAGATCTTAGGTTTCCTATCTCCAAAGGAATCACTCCTGAGAAGTAGTTGGAAGACAAGGTAAGAACTCTTAGTTGGGAAACATTGGACAAGCCGGAAGGAAGAGGCCCAAAGAGCCAATTATTATGAAGATCCAAAACTTGAAGATAACCTAATGACCCAAAATTAAGATTCAAGAGACTACCTTTTAGGCGAAGACTTCTAAGACTAATATGGGTCACGACACTTTTCGATAAATTTCCGTTTGTACAATTGACCCCAATCCAGCTTTGGCAAGGATCATTGTCTTTAGCCCAAGATACGAGAGCTGATTGACTTTGTCCGTCAAGGCTTGCTTTCCATTCTAAAAGGGCTGATGCTTCGTTTTGTGCTTGTACAAAGCCAAATTTTGCATGACTAAGTACGAAAACGATGAACATAATCATCCTTGGAGATACAACCGACATATTGAATAGCACCGATCTCATGCTGCAGTGGGTAGCAGGGAAACAAGTATGGTGATACTGAATTAAAATAAAAACTATATATTCAAATGAAGATTCCTTGCTTGGACCAATTCAAGATTTCTAACATAAATTCATATTTTTAATTACGTACGTAGTCCACTGATGAGACAAATATTTCACTTTCACTTTACCATGAAAACAATATAATACACAACACTGTTTCATAAACAATTTCATTAAGAAACAATGCTAATTATCGGGTGGTAGTTAGAGAAAGATAGAGAGAGGATAACCTACTCAGGTTTAAATTGTCAATCCGCAAATTTGACAGCAAGTCAGCTGGTGAAGCAGCACAACTTGTTTTACCATAATGATTATAGTACTAACTACTAAGTTTTAGCAAAGTTAGACTTGCTAGAATTTTAACATAAAGAAAGAAAGTGATTTAACTTTTGGGCCATCATAAAGATTATCTATGAACTATCAAAGTATAACTATAAGTAAACCACTGTACTTTGAAAGCCACATATTGTTGTAATGTCTACAACTTCTTTTGTAACCATTGTTCTTGATTAGGTGGCCTAGTGGCACTACTAGAAAAAACACCTTTTAGACCGGTTTCTCGACTGGTCTAGAAGGGGGGAGGTCGAAAAGCTATTTCCACATAAAGACCGGTTTGGGAACCGGTCTAAAAGAGTCATTATTTAGCCGGTTGAGATCATTATAACGACCAGTTCAAGAACCGGTTCTTAATAGTAACTCTTTTAGACTGGTCTAAAAGAGTTATTATTATAACGACCTGTTCTGTCTACCTGAACCTACAGGGATATATAAGCACATGTATAAATAAGTTTTAATCGTCTTAGGAAGACGATTTTGTATATACCTTATGATATCCACGAATTCTTTTGTATTAAGAAGATTTTGTATGTATAAGAAGATTGCATAATTAAAATAAATTAAGATCAATATAAGATGTGAACTTACAGGTTATTCGCCATAGACTCGGTGGTGGATAGACCCCTTCCTGCTATTGTTATATGACCTGCACAAGCAAATGCTATAAATTAAATGAAGATATATTGACTTATTGAGGCAGACCAAAGTTATTATATAACAAATACTATGCTAGATTTTCAAAATAAGTTAATCATATATCCATAATTGAATAACTTAATGTACTCCACAATCTCAACGAACTGAACACTTCTGTAATTTAATTAAATTCATTACATTGACTTACTGAAACAAAGTATTACATTCGTAATCTAATACAGATATTAACTTTTATCACATTGCAAATTCAGCATTACATAAAGGGATATTTATGAATACCTGCAATTGCAAGCTCTATGAGCCATATCAGTATATCACTATATCACTGGGAAAACTGAATGCAACTCAGACATAATATAAGCAACTAACATAAACACGCACTAATGAGATACCTTCTGGTTAGCACAATGTTGATGACCGTAGTGAACTATGGTGGTGGAGTGCTATGTGATTATTCATATGTAGATCCCCTATATAAGTTTGAAAGTAAGTCCTATTAGGCCCCCAAACAGCCCTATTAACCAACTTTGGGGTAGTTACTGATATATATACTTTGGCCTATATCAAATATTCAAATGAATCAAGGCAATAGGCATAGTCCTTAGTCAACTACAAATCTACAAAGGCACCTAAATGTATGGTTTCATACTATTTCTTTTAGTGACAAAACTCTCGAAGTATAAGTTCCTTTAATAAAGATTAGGAGAAAATGTTATAAAGCTCATACCGTGTCGGTTTCAAGGTCACTTTCCTCATCTCCGCCTCCCTCAACAATGGCTATCTGGCCAGATAGGGACATCCTTAACTCTATACGTATGTTCCAATACGCTGACCATCATTTTCTGACACCATATATAAATGAATCAAAAAGAGAAAGGATCTGAAAACGTCCCTAAAAAACAATTCAGAACAACCATTAAAAACTCTACACATAAGGATCATTTATCTAAAGAACCATAATATAAAAACATACGTAGTCATAGGCAAGGGCGGAACTATGTAGGGGCAGGGGAGGGTCCTGGCCCCCCAAAATTTGTGGCAACTAGTGTAAATATTATAGGTTTTAGAGGTAATTTAGTTGAGGTTACAAACAAATCTTCGATTTGGCCCCCTCAAAATAAATTCGCCCCCCCCCCCCCCCCCCCCCCCCCCCCCCCCAAAAAAAAAAAAAATGTTCAAGTTCCGCCAGTGGTCATAGGTGACAGTTTCACCAGTTGTCGCCTGTTGAAGTGTCACGTTGGATATGGCACCAAACAAGTTTCCACAATATATCCTATATACAAAAAACTAAGAATATTTTAATAAGACATTTAAGTATTGAGTCAGATTAAGCACTAAGATCAACAACAAATAGACTTCGTAGAATTATCAATTGCACCTAAAATGTTTACTCTAAAATCAAACAAAAACATTCAATACCACTGCTTGATAGAACAAAAATATTAAAAAAATAAAAATAAAAATAAAACTCACAAAATCAGAAATGCAACATATATAAACTTAATAATTATGAAATCAAGGTCACTCACATTTAGAGGTTTGCTACGGCAGCGTTGGCAGGTGACTGTGGTGGTCAGGTGCAGAGGCGCTGGTGGTGGTAGAGACTATCAGATGGAGAGAAAAAATAGTGACTATTAATTTTCTTTTAGGGGGTCAAATTCAAAATTTTGAAGACAATGTAAATTAAAGGGCAAAGGGCAATTCCATTTAGTTAAACTTTTTTTTTTAATAATTTTTAAAAATTTTAAATTTTCTTTTTCTAAAATTTAACTAAGGGTTTGAAAAACTCATTTTTCATCAACTAAACGGCCTCTAACACTCTGATCCCGAGTTCTAATTTGGAGAGAAGAGAAGAGAAGTGGAGAGAAAACTGAAAAAAAGTCGCATTCCAGAGGTTTTTTTGGAGAGAATAGGAGAGTAAATTATGTCAAAACTTCTCTCCTAATCTTCTTCTCAAATTAGGATGATTCGGAGAGGAAGTTGTTTTAAAGTCATTTTTCCTACATGCCCTTTATTTTCTCTCCAATTAGGGAACACAAAATTGAAAATATTTTTTTTTGCATCTCCTGTTCTTTTATCTTGTTTTTCCTTTATTCATTTCTCTTCTTTCCGTTTTATACTCGGGAACAAAGTAAGGTTCTCAAATTTTCAATTGTAGGTAATGAACTTTGGAAAATATCATTATCACCATTCAAACTTTTAATAGAACAAAAAGAAATAAATCAGAAATGCAACATATATAAACTTAATTATGAAATCAAGATCCACTCACTTTTAAGGGTTTGCTACGGCAGCGTTGGCAGGTGACTGTGGTGGTTAGGGTTGTGGACGGATCTAACGGTGGTGGTCGGCGCTGGTGGTGGTATAGACTATCAGATGGAGAGAAAGAATAGTGACTATTAATTTTCTTTTAGGCGGGTTAATTCAAAATTTTTAAGAGAAAGTAAATTAAAGGGCTAAGGTTCTCAAATTTTCAATCGCAGTTAATGAACTTTGAAAAATAACATTATCACCAAACTTTTAACAATTCTACATATAGGTAATATATTTTTGTCTCGGTCTATCATATGAGTCATGTAGTTTTATCTAAGAGTGTGTTCTCAAGTTTGAAGTGTGGAAAGAAAGGGAAGTAAATGAAGGATCACAAAAAAAAAAAAAAAAAAAAAAAAAAAAAAAAAAAAAAAAAAAAAAAAAAAAAATCATGTTCTTTAGTTTTTTGAAGTAAATAAAGTAAGTGAAAGTGACATATGGCTCTTTATTTTTTAAGAGCAGGAGGTACTCTTGAGCCGTGGGTGGCGTATCAACCCTAGTGCAAACTATAAGTCAAGCATATAAATTCTATTAAAGACCACAGGCCATTACCCTAAAGAGATTGCTAACTACTGATATGGCATCAACACAACTTCCATCCGTTGTTCTGCTCTTTTTTATATCTTATTGAATTAGTGATTGCTAACTACTGATATGGCAAATGAAGTCAAAAGCTTATCTCGTTGTCCTAGCAACCCTTGCTTATAAAGAGCTCTATGTTTTACAATCACTGCACACACACGCACTGAGATACACCGCCTAATTCTATATTACGCACTGAGATACAAGGCCGAGGCGTTACAAGGTCAAACAAATCAGTTATAACTCACATTAATTTTCCACAAATAAAGAGCTCTATGTTGTTAATGACATGTAATTTCCAACAGCCACAAGCTTAATTTCACATTGAAAACTTCTAAATTTTCCACAAGCTTTTGCTGCTCAAATAATCAATTATACCTTAGCTGCTCAAACCATAGCTTCTGCAACTCAAACCCTAGCTTCCACGTTAACAAGCTTTGCTGCAACAACTCGATTAACAACCGATTAACTGATTTAACTACCGATTAACACTATTTGAACGATTAGGGTTCGTATTTGGGGATACTCATCATATCGAATTAGAGTAGAGTACTGATGGAATTAATCGTATGAATTTTGGTATACTGATGGAATTTGGAGTTTTGGACATGAATTAGTGGAATGAATTTGGGATACTGATGGAAGAGTGGTATAAAGGAAAAAAATAATGACACGTATGTGAAGAAAAAAAAAAAAAAAAAAAAAAAAGTCCACGCTTTTTGATGTGGATTTAATTTTTTAAACTTATTCCACAAGCTTTTTACCCAATTTTTTTTCCACGCTTTTTTGCGTCAATAAACTTATTCCACACTTGAAGCTGTCAACTAATTTAAATATTTTACACACCCTTATTTGCGTGTACAAAAACCAAAAAAAATTCCACCTTTTGCAAAGGGTGGCAAAATAACCGTGTACATATTCAATTTTGTAGTAGTGCAAGCCACATTTATCACTGTGGACATAACGCATCCTCTCACAAAGAAAGAACACCCGATGTCTTAAGAGGATAAAATGTACATTCCATAAAAATATAAATGTGTATCATGTTTATAAGCAATTATAAGTGTTTGGTTTCACTTATCCAAAGTGCTTATCTGCAAGTGAAAATTAAACAATTTAGAGGTTGTTTAGGAAATGCCTATTTGCTTACTTGTAATTGACTAAAAAGTTAGAGGGTGTTGGAGATTGCAATTATAAATGCCTATTTGTTTATTTTCGAAACAAATTAGCTCAATTGCTTTTTTGCTTAATTTAGAGCAAAACAACACATCAAAGTGTATCAGCTTATTTTTGAAGCAGTTTAAGAGAAAATTTCGTACATAAGTGTTTATCTGCTTCTTGTATGAGGATACTTGATAGATATACTTTCCCAAACACTATACAACTTATCTTTTAAACCAGATAAGCAGTTTACTATACACAATCCCAAACATGTACGAAGTAAAAAAATATAATCCGGTCAAACGTTAAACACTAGTATTCTCATTTTAAAACATGAACAAGCAAATCTTTCACAACCCCGGAAATCAAACACTATACAACTTATCTTTTAAACCAGATAAGCAGTTTACTATACACAATCCCAAACACGTACGAAGTAAAAAAAAATATAATCCGATCAAGTGTTAAACACTAGTATTCCCATTTTAAAACATGAACAAGCACATCTTTCACAACCCCGGAAATCAAACAAAACCACCCCATCTATCTTTATTACAGCAAAGTAACAACAACTACCAATTAAGTTCTAGATACAACAAGTAAACGAGATATATGGGTATCACAAAAAAAAATCTCACAATATGATGTCATTATACTCTGCTAAACAAACAAACATTTAATTCGCAAGTCTTTAAACACCAGAAAGAATGCATACACTTTTGTTTTTGTAAAAACAAACACCTGAAGCAATTAAGTAAAAACCACTAAACAACATTTTTCCAACACGAACCACCCCTCTTTCACAACAAACATTAGGGTAACCTTTTCTTTTTGGATATATTTTTATAACCTGTATTAATCTATTTGGATATATTTTTATCTATTTGGATATATCTTATCTATCCCTTCCATCGATCAATCTATTTTGATATATTTTTATAAACTGTATTAATATTAGGGTGTGTTTGGTAGAGAGAAATGGAGCCAAAGAAATGAAAATCACATTATTTCTCTTGTTTGGTACATCAAGGAAATACAAAAGCGGAGAAATCTGATTTCTCGAGATTTTGTTGCTTTGTAACTTGATTTCCACTCGCTTAGGTGAAGAAATGGAGAGAATTGGATTTTGTTGCTTCGTAACTTGATTTAAAAAATAAGTTTAAAAAAAATTTAAATATATATTTTTTAGAATTGTTATTTAGAAAAAATATTTTTTTTTAAATATATATATTTTTAAATAAATTTAAAAAAAAATTAATTTTAAAAAATCTATTTTTTTTAAAATATATAGTTTTTAGAATTGTTATTTAGAAAAAATATTTTTTTTTTAAATTTTTATAAAAAAAAAATTTAAAAATTAAAAAAAAAAAAACTATTTTTTTAAAATATATATTTTTTAGAATTGTTATTTAGAAAAAGTATTTTTTTAAATAATTTTTATAATTTTTTTAAAATTAAAAAAAAAATTAAAAACTATTTTTTTAAAAATATATATTTTTTAGAATTGTTATTTAGAAAAAATATTTTTTTTTTTAAAAAAAATCAATAAATATATTTTTTTTTCATTTCTCGGGTCAAGTCTCTGCTGTTACCAAACATTAGAATTAAACAAAATTCTCTGTTGATTTCTATTATCTGAATTTCTATTCTCTACTTTATTTCTTTTTTCTGAAATTCACTCTACCAAACGTGCCCTAAGGGTAACCTTTATCGTCTGATGGGCCACTCAACTTATATAAGGCCCAACAAAACCTTTTCTTTTTCACAAATGTTTTTCAACTCTTTTGTAAAGGTAAGGCCGGGAGTAATGCTACATATCAGCAAGTAATGCTATATATCAGCAACTGGTATCATCACACATAGGGGCGGACCGAGGGAGGTTTTTGAGAGCGCATGAGAATATTATAGATTTTTTTAGGTAGTATAAAATTAAGTAAAAAATGTCAATTTTTTTCTATAATAAACTTGGTCCTTAATTTTTTTTGTTACGATTTTCGTTATTTTTATAAAATGAATCTGATGACTCTTGGTCATGGGTCCGACACTGATCGCGCATCAACCCTTTTACACTAATTAAGAGCCTCTACCATGCGTGGTGGTAGTATTAAGACCCCCTCCCTCTAACGACCTAAATTGATGATTTTGATGGTTGTTATAAAATGAGTTTGGTGGTCACCACTACAATTGCCTGGTAATATGTTGAATGATGATGTAAATGTGACTTTGTAAGAACTAGCTACTACTCATAACTTATATTTGGTTATTCAAATGCCTACCTGCTTATTTGTAATGGACCTACAAGTTAGAGGTGTTTGGGATTGCAATTATAAATGCCTATTTGCTTATTTTCGAAACAAATAAATTAGCTCAACTGCTTTTTTGCTTAGTTTAGAGCGAAACAACACACCAAAGTGTATCAGCTTATTTTTGAAGCAGTTTAAAAGAAGTTTTCATATATAAGTGCATATGCTTGTTGTATAACATATAAACTTTCCTAACACGCTTCCTATATAAAACGTGGTCTAGCTATCCCCTGGATATAACTATTTTTTAACCAGTAATCTTATCAGGGTAACCTATCGTTTGAGCTATTTAAGGCCCAATTAGATTGTTGGACTCAGGCTATATTTGACAAAATTAGTTGTGATCAGTAGCTGTGAGCTGTAGCCACAGCTCACTGCTCACCGCTCACAGCTTCTTAAAGAAGCATTCGAAAAATGAGTTTTCCTAAAAAATAGCAAAGCTCACCGCTCTTTTCCCAAAGGAATATTAAAAATCAAAAAGCTCATTGCTCACCGCTCATCGCCTCAAAAAGCTCCAAAAAGCTTTGCGACAAACATAGCCTCAATACTGATGACTAGAGCCATTGACTATAAATAAGACTAAGGGTCTTGCCTTATTTATCTAGGTGAAGGACCTCGGTTCTTGTTAGTATGTTGTTGTTTCATTTGTGTCGTCGCTTAAAAAGATGTACACATTTCTTGGTTAATCTCAAGTTAAGTACAGTAAAATATTGGCTAAAAAGTCTTATTTTCATTTATTAAATTGGCCAACTAGCAATGGAATATATTCATTGAATAGTCATTACATTCGTTTACTAATCTGTTTTCTTCTCAACTCAACTCAAGTTTGCCTCTTTATCGACTTTGCAATGTTGTTATTGTTGTTTAGCAACCGGAGTTGCTAGGAGCTTTACAAAAGATACAAAAACGGATTAGCAAATGACATGTGTGATGACTATTCAATTAATATATAATATTGTTAGTTGCTCAATTTAATAACAATTTATAAATTGAAAAAAGACTTTTTAGCCAATGTGCTATTGTAATTAACCGGAGATTAACCGAAATAACACATGTTCATCAATTGAGTTTAAATGCTTCCTTATGCTAGTAGTTTAGTCATATCACTCATTTAAAATTGATGACGTATAGTCTATATTTGGGCCACGAGCCCAAATGATAAACATCACTAAGGCCCAAAACCACCATGAGTGGGCTATTATAACTTGGGCCGCATTGATAATGAGATTGGGCTCACGTAGACCCAAGCCCAACCAAACTACCGGAGCATAGATAAGGATCTTCTATTTACGGAATAGATATCCTTAACCCGGATAAGCACCACGTGTGCGAAGAGTAAGGGGCAAGAAACCTACGAGGATTCTGCACCTATATAAGGAATGACATAACTCTCATTATAGGGACGATTCACAAACCCTAAACTCTTGACAAGAACCCTAAAAACCGATTACTTACTCTCACGCCGGAGGATAATCGTGGGAGACAATCCCACGATAAGCCTAACGGTGTTTGTTTACTTTCTTAGTTCGCAGGTTTCAAGCATTAAGAGCGAATTGGTACGAGAGCAAGAGCCCAAACTAGGAACGCTGAACTTTTGTATCAACAAGTGGCGCCATCCGTGGGACCCACGACTAAAGAACTAAGGAACTAGAATGACGAAGAATAAAAATTCAAGCCAGCGGACTCCGTAGTTGGAAAAAACACGTGACCCCCAGAGGAAGAATCAACAAGATTCGACCCCTAGGCAGGCCTCTAGGACAACCAGTGCGCCTGGTCACCAAGAAACGGGACCAACCTAACCTCTCCCAGTGGTGGAATTGCCTGTAAGGACTACCCACGTCACCACCGTAGTCCCAAGCGTTGAAGAACTCCAGCGCACCCTCTTCAATACTCCTCACCAAACGGCACCTACAGTGGACAACACTGTGCCGCCGGGCGCACCTAACAGAGATAGGGTGCCCAATACTGAGGCAGATATTCTTGCAGCGAATGAGGACGCGCCTGACCTAATGCTGAGTAATTTTGTATCCCAAAATTACGAAACTTTAACCGCCCTCATGCAAGAAGAAGCGAGGAGAAGGTCGAGTACGAGCCTGCAAGCCCGGCTCAACTTTGGTCCTGAACGCGAATCGTCGCTACCCGCGCCACCTACAAGGAAGACGCGAAAATAACGAAAGACGTACCACTATCCATGATAGGCTGGGTACGACATCTGACTTACAGTATTCAGAGGAATATGAAGACGGCGAGAGGCTCACTAATGTTCATTCCAGACTTGGTAGTCGAGGGATACAAGACAGATTAGGACCTCAACATTCACCAAGCGAAGGTTCCTCTAGGTCTGGGAGCAAAAGAATTCACGACAGATTAGGGAGAAGAATATCCCCAAGTGAAAGCCCTCGAGCTCTTCCTCTGAAAGAAGCCGGCGCAAGCGCCGCAAAAGAGATTACTCCTCCTCCGACGACTCCTCGGACAACGAGGATAAGGAAACAAGACACTGGAAGTCTAGAGGAAAACGTCGTGAAGAAGAAGATGAAGATATGTCTCTTCCGTGGCGTCGCCAGAAAGTTGATGCATTTACACGACGCATCAGCGATTACTCCAATCACAAGAGGAGGCGCATGCCTACTAATGTCAAAACATATGATGGAACAGGTGATCCGGATGACCACCTAAAAATTTTCGAATCGGCTGCTACTATCAAAAATTGGCCACAACCTGTGTGGTGCCATATGTTTAATTCCACATTAATAGGGAATGCGCGCACGTGGTTTAGCAAGCTCCCACGACGGAGCATTGGCGGGTTTGAAGAATTGCGGAAAGCATTCCGTTTAAACTTCACCCAAAGAAAGAAGTGCGCTAAAAACCCTATTGAACTAGCCAGAGTAAAACAGCGCCAAGGGGAATCAACCAGTGCTAATATGGAACGCTGTAAAGATGAGTGCATACATGTCAAAGCATGTCCCGAAGTCCTAAAAATTTCAGGGTTCATGAATGGGATTAATAACTGATTCGCCTCAAACAGTCAGATAATTATTGATCAGCCACTTGTGAATGGCCAACTGTAATAGTCAAACAGCTGAGGCAAATGCTTCCGTGAAATACAGTGTTTTCCCGGGTCATAAATGTCCCAACGAGGTTGTGATGGTATTAAAAACGAATCTGTGATCAGTGAATGTGAATAGGAAAGATATAAAAGTGTATGTGTGTGTTTAACTAGGGTTTTATAACTTAAAATAACTATTAAAACGATTACGTAAAACCTAGATATCTAAAACGTTAAAACGTTCACCAATTTAAAATCAGACGCGACTGCGTACTGAGAAAAAGGTGAATTTTAAGGAAAAATAAACTACAAGGGTTAAAAATGAAAATTCTATAAACTTTAAACTTAAAATAAAATTTAATTAAAAAGAAAACTATTTTTTAGATTATTTTATTATTTATTATTAATTATTTAATTAAAAACTATTTAACTATTTAATTAGAAAATTATAAATACTACAAATTAAACTAAAAACTTGTAAAAATAATTTCTAAACTTAAAAATGAACTTGAAGAAAGTATAAAAAATAAAAATAAATATTTTTGTCTTTTTATGAATTTTCTATTAATTAAAAACTATTTATATTAATTAAACTATTTAAACTAATTTAAATTACAAATATTATTAAACTAACTTAGAAAATTATGAAAAATTTTATATATCTAATTAACCATCATGGGAATCCTAAAAAATTATAAAAACTTTATTTTATATATTTTTAAACTAGTTAACTAATTATTATTCTATTTATTAATTAATATCTAATTAAACTATTTAAATTATGAAAACTATTAAATGAACAGTAAAAATTTTAGAAATATTACTAAAATTGTTTTACAACATATAAAAGCTAGAAACAATATAAAAACTAGGTGTTGCTTTATAAAAACTAATTATGCTATTTATAATTTATTTATTAATTAATTACTAATAAAACTATTTTTAATTCTAATAAATATCAAATGACAATATAAAAATCTAAGAAAATTATTTAAATTACTTTAACCTATAAGGAAATTAATAAAAATATAAAAACACAAATTACTTAATTAAAATCTAAAAATGAAAATTAAAATTAAATTGTATTAAATAGAAACTATCACTTATTTTTATATTGTTTTTTCTGGATTTTTATTTTACAAAACTATATTATATATAAAAATAGACAACTTTTATAAAAACAATAATTTTATAGCTTATTATTAAGCACTGTGGAAAGCAATAAGCTCCACAGTTGACCAAGTTTGACCAAATAAGCAAATAAGCTCTACTGAGCTTATGTGGGACCCACTATGAGTTTTTCTGATTCAGCTAAGATAAATAAACAAATATAAGCTAGAAAAATCACAAGTGGAACACTGAATAAGCCAATAAGCCACAATAAGCACTTGCTTATTGTGGACTGAGACAGAAAAATGGGACAAGGTTCAAGGCTGATTCAAGGTGGGTCCCAGTGGTGCACAGGTCAAACTATGGGTCAATATAGATAGCCTACTAGGAGGGGAGTTGTAAGAACCTAAGTTTAATAGGTGGGGCCCACTGAGGTGGTCACAAACCACCACCAAAGGTGGTGGTGTGGCCTGAATCTGCTGGTGCAGGGGAGGTCTTCCTCCCTGCAGTTGTCTTTGGTTAAGTGTGGGGCCTACCACAAAAATCTTAAAAATAAACTAACAATGGGAAAATGAAGTTTAGGTGGTGGACAACAAACCCTAACAAGCACAATCTCTAATTCTCACCACAAAATTCACAAATATTCCCATACTTTTGGAAAAAATCTGAGAAACTAACTTTTGACTTTTCAAGTTTTAAGGCTAAGTTGACTTATTTGAGTTTCCAACTTAATTTAGCTACTGATTAAGATGTAATAAGCTATAATAGACCTAAAATAAGCTAAAACTACAACCTATGAGCTAATGGGTGGGTTTGTGGATCACAAATCCTTGACAGTCAACTGTCAAGGAGTTATGAGATGGATTTTGACTTTTTATTGTTAAACCTAGGTGTTTTATGTTTAAACTAACCTAAAGGTACATATATAAGACTGTATGAACTAAAAATAACAACAAAGACAACCTGTGACTAGGCCAATTCACACAATCCAAACACCCCTTATAAAACAGTTTACTCTAACAATCTTAGATTTAAACCTTGAAATACCTAACTACTAATCTAACTATCTTATTATATCATTTTTAAAGCTAATTGAATATTAGAATGCAATATTAACAATAAGAAAATAGAAATTACAATTATTAAGATTGTGACTTACAATGATCCTGATTGAGACTAGGGAACCAATGAACTCAGAACATAACCTATGACCTCCCAAGAGGTAACTAATACCACAACAATCAAAATCACACCTTGCTCAGCCCTTCTTCCTCTCTTCCTTCTATTTTTTTATTTTTCTTTATTTAATTTATTATTTTTGGTAATTTTGCTTTCCTAACTTAAACTGAAATTGAAACCTTCTAAAAGCTTAAATCAGCTTTGTCAGAGCTTATATTAGCTAATGAGATGCTTTAACAACAACTAACAATAACACATGAACTTTTTGTGATTCTTGAAATAAGAAAAATTTGCATAACTGAGATCAGAACTGAAACTTAAATTTAATGGATGAAAAAGTTTAAGGATACACTTAATTCACTTATTACAATACTGAAAAACTTAAAATTACACTAGGATGAGAAATTACACTAAAACGATTTAATTATACTAAAACCTAAACTAATACATCTTCACCACTGCTTCTTTTCCCTTTTGTAGACCTTTTCTGAGTTTGTGGGACCCACTGGGGTATTTCCCACCACATCCCAGCCATTGGATTGGTCTAATCAATCCACACCATTTAAATTTGTTTCTTGGCGCCAAAGTCTTCTTGGGTACTGTAGATTACGTGGGGCGGTTTTTAAGGGTTTAATGGGCTTTGGTAGCTTGTGTGAGGTGGAGGGGTGAAGTTGTGAGCTGGAGGGGTCAAGTTGGGTGGAATACCAAGGTGGTTTGGTTGCAGTGGTGGTGAGGGTAGTATTGGAGGGAAAGGGGTAAAGGGGGTGGTGTTTGACCGGATGGGTTGACCGGGTTTATTTATTAAAGATGGGATGGATTGGGCTGGTGGATGGGCTGGACAAAAAGGGAAGGGATGGGCCTGGTGTGTTGGGTTGGATTTGGTGGTTTTGGGGTTTAATATTTAGGATCCGTTTGGTTTTTTAGTTAGAAATCACAAGGACCTAAATTGTAATTTAAGCAAAGTTTGGGGGCTGATGTGGCTTTTTCCAATTTTATTTTATGAGGATCATATTTGCCAATAATGAATATCCCAAGGACTATAATTACACATTTTTTCCATTTTTAAATATTTAAAGGACTATTTATGTAATTTTCGGATTTTTGAGGGACTAAACATGTAATTTTCCAAAATATTATCAAAAGGTCCAGTTTTGTAAAAGTTGAATAGTATAGGGACCTTAAATGATAATTTTTCATTTATTGCAATTTAAAACACCCCGGGGACCATTTCTGCCAAACTTTTAAACTCCAGGGACCAAACATGTAATTTTACCAAACTTTTCACCCAAGGACCATTCCTGCAAAAGATTATTAGTTCAAGGACCAAAATTGAATTTCTCAAAGTTTTTTACATCCCAGGGACCATTTATGTCAATTTCCAAAGTATAGGGACTAAACTTGTAATTTTGTGAAACTTTGCACCAAAGGACTAAATATGTAACTTTATGAATAAAAAGGACCTTTGGTGACATTTTAATGTTTTTAGAATAACCAGGGACTAGTTTTGCCAATTTATGAAACTTGAGGGACTGAAACTGCCAATTATGCAAACTTTGTACGTTTTTCATCTGTTTTTGCATATTTTGCATTTGAAACATATAAAACACAACTTTAAGATATTTTATGTATTTTGATACATATTTGAGTGTTTTTGTATGTTTTGGCAGCTCAGATTGGTATAAAATGATGAGTATTTAGACACTCATCAATCCCCCACACTAAACTATTGCTAGTCCCTAGCAATCTATTGAGAAAAACTTAATGGATTTGAAAAACTCTTTACCAAAAGCCATCACTTCCGGAGTAGCCAGGTGTAAGAACTGTGGCACACCTGATAAGCGTGTGATTTTGAGCAAACCACCAGCTGTCAACGGATTTGATTAGTCTTTACCAAAAGCCGTTTGCTTCTGGACTAGCCAACTCTTGATGGAATAGTCAACATCTTGGTGAGCTGATTACCAATTATGGTTTTTCCACTGCCTTTACCACAAGCCATAATCTTGCGGGCTTGCCAACTCATTAGCTTTTGAGGATAATGGGGAGTTGAGGAACCATACAATTTTTGGCAAATTGCAAGCCATAAACGGGTTTGAGTTATCTTTACCAAGAACCGTTTGCTCCTGGATTAGCCAATCCTGTTGTGGGTTAGACATGGAGGATTGATACCATTTATTGCGTTCTAAGTGAGAAAAAATTTTAAAATTTTGGCTAAAATGGGGGTTCTTGATGGAACATGTGTTTAAAATTCGTTAGAATAACGAATCTCCCCCCACACTTAGAACTGAATATTGTCCTCAATATTCAAAGTACCGGGTGTTAAACCGAACTTAGAACGTAAAAAGAAAATATTCCATAGCCTTTATTTAAGATGTATATACATACAATTATTTTTTTAGATAAAACTTCTTAAATAGAAGCTATCACTATATGTACATTTTTTTTTTTTTTTTTTTTTTTTTTTGAGATAACAACATGTGGGGCATCTCCCCCACACTAGGGTGTTACACACGGGTGAAAACCCATGTTTTTGCTAGTGTTTTTGATTCCCGAGTCACTAGCTTGACTCGACCCCGTATTTGATTCCTTTTCTCCCAACTGTCAGGTTTATCACGCAAGCTAACCGCTTGTGAACGGTTAACTGTAATAAAGAAGTCCTGAACAGACCTGGAGAAAAAGCAATTTAAAAATCTATGGGGAAGTAAGTGGAAGAGACAATCTCAATCGGACTTTCATTCAAGATGTTTGGATAAACATTTGAAGCACGTGAAAGTTCCACACCGATGAGACAAGTACCCGGCTCATAATTTATAAATGAGAATGCCGGGGTCAAAGATTATATCCTCACTCCCGAAAGAGTGAAGAACAGGATAAGGAACAGAATATATGAAGAAAAGAAAGAAAGTCATGATGAAAATCATGATTAATTCCTCATCTTCAATAGGAGAATTCATTGTTTCATGAATCTCCTCAATTAAGCTCGTTTGATCAAGACATATTATGGGTATGTCTAGATCAAAATAGAAATTATCATACTCCGGTGGAGATATGATATTGGTGAGTTCAAAGGAGAACTCCTCGTAAAGAGAATCATTCACAAGATGTAAATCCGTGAACTCATGTTCCGTTGTGGACTCATCACAATCCTCATTCTGAATATCAAAGAGTGGATTATCAGAAATCAAAGTGAATTCAGATTCGAATTCATATAGAGGATTGGTGAGAGTAGTCTTGACTGCTTCGGGAACAAAGTGATTATCATTCTCTTCTTCTGAGTTGACAAGCTCAGAAGGTAATTCCTCCACATAACTGATGTCTCCAGAAGATAAAGAATTATCATCAGTATGTGAAGTACTAAGCTCGATGTTGGGATTAGAGTTTAAAATATTTTTAGTTTCTCCCATATCGGCTTCAAAATCAAGAATATCATCATTACTTCCAGATAGAAGTGGAATGATGTGAGTGAGTTCCTCTGTGAAATCCTCAAGAAGAGGATCAACATCAGAATGAGGCAATGATGCCTCAACATACTCAATGTCTCCATAAGATATACAATCATTACTGGAATTAGAGACATTCTCAATTTGATCATTTGGATTATCAGGGTGGGTAGGAATATCACACATATGATCAAGAATTCCCTGTGACTCTCTCGGGATTGAGACAAGGTTCTCAACACTAGACTTTATGAATTCGTCCGATTCCCTTACGGGAATTGTGTCAAGATGCTCGTCCCCCATGCTCAGAGAGTGAGTGGGAACCTCGGGTGTGATAACATCATACAGAGGGAGCTGAGAAGGACTAGCAGTAATGGAGTCTACAAGTTCCATTATTTCTACTGCTGGTGTTTCAGTTATATTCTTTTCTCCCTGTATATCCATGGAAGTAGTCTCAACTGATGAACTTGATGAATCTTTTTGAATGATAACAATGTGATCATCATCATCACTGTCATCATCGTCCTCATAAAAAGCAGCATAGCGAATATTGGCACGTATTTTGGCTACTCTTTGCTCAGCAATTAAATCTTCCATGCTTTTCCCAGAATCTCGTTCTTCCGCAAGTAATTCTGTGATAGATTTATCACGAGAATTTTGAATTAGTGGAAATTGTGGGGTTGTAGATGTGTCAAAACCGGAAGGTTGACATTGATCATCATTATGAGGACCCCCACAATATACACAAGAAGAACTTGGATCATGGCGAAGCGACATATTAGCTAACTCCTCCCTAACGTTTTTAAGTTTTTCAAGAACCTCTAGACAAGGGTCTTGCTGGTTTTGAGGAGTTGCTTGGTTCATTTGGTACTGTGGAGGTGGGTCTTGAAATGAATAGTCGTAATTGTTGCAAGGAAATGGATTCCTTGTTTGACAATCAGAGCTAAAGTGTGGACCTCCACAGTACTCACAACAGTAAAACTGTTGAGTCTGGCTTGGTGTATTTTGATACGAAGCATCATTGAAATTTGGATAATATGATTCTTGCTCGTATGAATGTGATGGGTAGTTGGAAAAATTTGAGGAGTCGTTGAATGAGTTTTGATCAGGATCATAAGCAAATGAATTACTCGATCCACAAAACAAACAACTCCCATTTTGAATATCATTACCACATTGTACACATGTACACCAACGACATGGAAAACCGAAAAGCGGCTCACCACAACCGTCACAAGGAACAAAATCTGGAGGTGGGACAAGTGGTGTGCTCTTAGAGCTAGCAATTTCCACCACTTCCGTTATGGTCTCGGATTTTTGTTTTTCATAATTGTGAAGATTAGGCGAATCGTTCTTTTCAGTAATTGCCCTAAGCTCTGTACGTTTGCTTGACAAACTTTTAACCGTAAACCGTGAAAGATCAAGATTGATTTTTGAAGGTTTAGGAGCATTTGTGAGCTCAGGTTTTTGGACAACCGTGGTTTGGATGTATTTAGCACCTCCATCGTCAGAGGAAAGTACAAGGTCCTTTGTCACCTCGGTTTCGTGATCTCTTTCCCTCACCGGAGAGGGAATAGGAATCGAAGGTCCATCATAATTAACATGACATCTCGACATTTTTGACAAGGCCATAAGTTTTTCAACTTCGCTTTTAAAGGCCCTTTGTTTAAAGAAATCGTCATCGAGAGATGTCATTAGAATCAATTATGAGATAAGTCGAAGAATGTAGAATCAAAGGGTTTTGGGGATGTAAAATGAAGAATCAAATAGGTAGGGGTATAAAGGTGAATATTTTTGTGTTTTGTTTTATAAAAATATAGATAAAAGATGGTAAATATACAATGGATGTATATTCAGAATCACTAATACGCAAAATCGTTTAAAATAATGCGCATAACCTCCCCGGCAGCGGCGCCAAATTTTGATTCGCCTCAAACAGTCAGATAATTATTGATCAGCCATTTGTGAATGGCCAACTGTAATAGTCAAACAGCTGAGGCAAATTCTTCCGTGAAATACAGTGTTTTCCCGGGTCGTAAATGTCCCAACGAGGTTGTGATGGTATTAAAAACGAATCTGTGATCAGTGAATGTGAATAGGAAAGGTATAAAAGTGTATGTGTGTGTTTAACTAGGGTTTTATAACTTAAAATAACTATTAAAACGATTACGTAAAACCTAGATATCTAAAACGTTAAAACGTTCACCAATTTAAAATCAGACGCGACTGCGTACTGAGAAAAAGGTGAATTTTAAGGAAAAATAAACTACAAGGGTTAAAAATGAAAATTCTATAAACTTTAAACTTAAAATAAAATTTAATTAAAAAGAAAACTATTTTTTAGATTATTTTATTATTTATTATTAATTATTTAATTAAAAACTATTTAACTATTTAATTAGAAAATTATAAATACTACAAATTAAACTAAAAACTTGTAAAAATAATTTCTAAACTTAAAAATGAACTTGAAGAAAGTATAAAAAATAAAAATAAATATTTTTGTCTTTTTATGAATTTTCTATTAATTAAAAACTATTTATATTAATTAAACTATTTAAACTAATTTAAATTACAAATATTATTAAACTAACTTAGAAAATTAGGAAAAATTTTATATATCTAATTAACCATCATGGGAATCCTAAAAAATTATAAAATCTTTATTTTATATATTTTTAAACTAGTTAACTAATTATTATTCTATTTATTAATTAATATCTAATTAAACTATTTAAATTATGAAAACTATTAAATGAACAGTAAAAATTTTAGAAAAATTACTAAAATTGTTTTACAACATATAAAAGCTAGAAACAATATAAAAACTAGGTGTTGCTTTATAAAAACTAATTATGCTATTTATAATTTATTTATTAATTAATTACTAATAAAACTATTTTTAATTCTAATAAATATCAAATGACAATATAAAAATCTAAGAAAATTATTAAATTACTTTAACCTATAAGGAAATTAATAAAAATATAAAAACACAAATTACTTAATTAAAATCTAAAAATGAAAATTAAAATTAAATTGTATTAAATAGAAAATATCACTTATTTTTATATTGTTTTTTCTGGATTTTTATTTTACAAAACTATATTATATATAAAAATAGACAACTTTTATAAAAACAATAATTTTATAGCTTATTATTAAGCACTGTGGAAAGCAATAAGCTCCACAGTTCACCAAGTTTGACCAAATAAGCAAATAAGCTCTACTGAGCTTATGTGGGACCCACTATGGGTTTTTCTGATTCAGCTAAGATAAATAAACAAATATAAGCTAGAAAAATCACAAGTGGAACACTGAATAAGCCAATAAGCCACAATAAGCACTTGCTTATTGTGGACTGAGACAGAAAAATGGGACAAGGTTCAAGGCTGATTCAAGGTGGGTCCCAGTGGTGCACAGGTCAAACTATGGGTCAATATAGATAGCCTACTAGGAGGGGAGTTGTAAGAACCTAAGTTTAATAGGTGGGGCCCACTGAGGTGGTCACAAACCACCACCAAAGGTGGTGGTGTGGCCTGAATCTGCTGGTGCAGGGGAGGTCTTCCTCCCTGCAGTTGTCTTTGGTCAAGTGTGGGGCCCACCCAAAATCTTAAAAATAAACTAACAATGGGAAAATGAAGTTTAGGTGGTGGACAACAAACCCTAACAAGCACAATCTCTAATTCTCACCACAAAATTCACAAATATTCCCATACTTTTGGAAAAAATCTGAGAAACTAACTTTTGACTTTTCAAGTTTTAAGGCTAAGTTGACTTATTTGAGTTTCCAACTTAATTTAGCTACTGATTAAGATGTAATAAGCTATAATAGACCTAAAATAAGCTAAAACTACAACCTATGAGCTAATGGGTGGGTTTGTGGATCACAAATCCTTGACAGTTAACTGTCAAGGAGTTATGAGATGGATTTTGACTTTTTATTGTTAAACCTAGGTGTTTTATGTTTAAACTAACCTAAAGGTACATATATAAGACTGTATGAACTAAAAATAACAACAAAGACAACCTGTGACTAGGCCAATTCACACAATCCAAACACCCCTTATAAAACAGTTTACTCTAACTATCTTAGATTTAAACCTTGAAATACCTAACTACTAATCTAACTATCTTATTATATCATTTTTAAAGCTAATTGAATATTAGAATGCAATATTAACAATAAGAAAATAGAAATTACAATTATTAAGATTGTGACTTACAATGATCCTGATTGAGACTAGGGAACCAATGAACTCAGAACATAACCTATGACCTCCCAAGAGGTAACTAATACCACAGCAATCAAAATCACACCTTGCTCAGCCCTTCTTCCTCTCTTCCTTCTATTTTTTTATTTTTCTTTATTTAATTTATTATTTTTGGTAATTTTGCTTTCCTAACTTAAACTGAAATTGAAACCTTCTAAAAGCTTAAATAAGCTTTGTCAGAGCTTATATTAGCTAATGAGATGCTTTAACAACAACTAACAATAACACATGAACTTTTTGTGATTCTTGAAATAAGAAAAATTTGCATAACTGAGATCAGAACTGAAACTTAAATTTAATGGATGAAAAAGTTTAAGGATACACTTAATTCACTTATTACAATACTGAAAAACTTAAAATTACACTAGGATGAGAAATTACACTAAAACGATTTAATTATACTAAAACCTAAACTAATACATCTTCACCACTGCTTCTTTTCCCTTTTGTAGACCTTTTCTGAGTTTGTGGGACCCACTGGGGTATTTCCCACCACATCCCAGCCATTGGATTGGTCTAATCAATCCACACCGTTTAAATTTGTTTCTTGGCGCCAAAGTCTTCTTGGGTACTGTAGATTACGTGGGGCGGTTTTTAAGGGTTTAATGGGCTTTGGTAGCTTGTGTGAGGTGGAGGGGTGAAGTTGTGAGCTGGAGGGGTCAAGTTGGGTGGAATACCAGGGTGGTTTGGTTGCAGTGGTGGTGAGGGTGGTATTGGAGGGAAAGGGGTAAAGGGGGTGGTGTTTGACCGGATGGGTTGACCGGGTTTATTTATTAAAGATGGGATGGATTGGGCTGGTGGATGGGCTGGACAAAAAGGGAAGGGATGGGCCTGGTGTGTTGGGTTGGATTTGGTGGTTTTGGGGTTTAATATTTAGGATCCGTTTGGTTTTTTAGTTAGAAATCACAAGGACCTAAATTGTAATTTAAGCAAAGTTTGGGGGCTGATGTGGCTTTTTCCAATTTTATTTTATGAGGATCATATTTGCCAATAATGAATATCCCAAGGACTATAATTACACATTTTTTCCATTTTTAAATATTTAAAGGACTATTTATGTAATTTTTGGATTTTTGAGGGACTAAACATGTAATTTTCCAAAATATTATCAAAAGGTCCAGTTTTGTAAAAGTTGAATAGTATAGGGACCTTAAATGATAATTTTTCATTTATTGCAATTTAAAACACCCCGGGGACCATTTCTGCCAAACTTTTAAACTCCAGGGACCAAACATGTAATTTTACCAAACTTTTCACCCAAGGACCATTCCTGCAAAAGATTATTAGTTCAAGGACCAAAATTGAATTTCTCAAAGTTTTTTACATCCCAGGGACCATTTATGTCAATTTCCAAAGTATAGGGACTAAACTTGTAATTTTGTGAAACTTTGCACCAAAGGACTAAATATGTAACTTTATGAATAAAAAGGACATTTGGTGACATTTTAATGTTTTTAGAATAACCAGGGACTAGTTTTGCCAATTTATGAAACTTGAGGGACTGAAACTGCCAATTATGCAAACTTTGTACGTTTTTCATCTGTTTTTGCATATTTTGCATTTGAAACATATAAAACACAACTTTAAGATATTTTAAGTATTTTGATACATATTTCAGTGTTTTTGTATGTTTTGGCAGCTCAGATTAGTATAAAATGATGAGTATTTAGACACTCATCAATAACCCAGAATTCATTCGGAAGCTAAACGACAAGGTTCCCCAAACCTTCGATGAGCTAATGAAGCGCACAAGATCCTTCATACAAGGAGAAGCAGCCGCTGCGGACATCAAAAAAGGCTACTCAAATTATAGGCAATAAGAACAGCTTAGGAGACAATCCAATGATCAGAATAGCAACCGCAGCAAGAATTATCGCAGTGGACGAGATAATGACAAGTATACCCCTCTCACAAAAACTCCGAGGGAAATATTTGTAACAGAAGGAGCAAACTTCCCAAAGCCTCCGCCAATGCGTACCGCAGAGGACAAGCGCATAGGGAATGGATACTGCGAATATCATGGCCAAAAAGGTGATGAGGCGAAAAATGAACCACTTTTAGGGGGTCATTTAAGCCCGAAATTGAATTTATTTAATCAAATATTGCCCTAAATCGTTCCTTTTGTGATTTTAGGTACTTTGGGAGTGAAATCTGGAAAAGGAAGCAATTCGGACGTTTTTGGAGCATAAAAGTGAAGAAAACGCCAAAGACTTAATTTTCCATGCTGGAAACAGTGTATGACGGCGTCAAGAGGAAACATTTGACGGCTTCAAGAGTAAATTCCATTACGACCTAGAAGAAACATGAAGGCGTCACAAGTAGGGAGTCAAGAGTTAAATGCGTGACGGCCTGCATAAGGTGTACACATGACGTCGTCAGACCCAGATCTAGGCAGTCCGAGGAACTATTAGGCGGCGAGATGACGGCGTTAGACATTTGTTCTTGACGCTGTCACCTTCTAAAATCTATATATAGTTTTCTAATTTTCATTCATTAAGGAGGAACAAGTTTGGAGAAACCCTAAGGTCGAACCTTGTACGAATTTTACATCTTTTTCAAGGGTTTTCAGCCCTTGAACCCTTACATGTGTAATTGAGATAAGTCTTCTCTTAATTCAATCAATATGTCTATGTGTTGGTTGTCTATATCTTGTGCTTGTCTTGATTCCAGCATGTTAGGCTAGATCTATCTTATGTTTGCTTGGATCTAATGAAACCTAGATGTTAATTATGTGTTGATTACTTGTTTATGGTTGTATTGGATGAATGATTTCAATGTTAGGCTTAAGAAAACTGGCAGATCTCCAATTGGTAACATGCTTGAACGTCTTAGGAAACATGAACCGATGTGTACTAGGTTTTATTGGTTGTATTTAATGCATGAGTAAATTCTAATGATCCCATGCAATGTTCTGAAAGGCTCAAGGCGCACTAAGGCGCAAAGAGGGTCAAAGATCCTCGAGTTGAGGCGCAAACCATGGCGCGGGATTCATAAATATGAGGCGCACTATACATTTAGGGTTTTTATAACATATGTGACAACTTATGCAACTTAAATAACACAAACATATCAATATTTAATGCATAATGTCACTTAGTAGTTATTACATCTAACAAAGGTTGCATTTAAACCCAAAATATTAAGCAGTCAACATATCAGAATCCATGAACTATCCTAAATTCCTGAATATACATTACAATATATGAGTTTATGACTTATAAAATTTAACAAATTACCATGTATCAAACTATCTACTATCAACAACAAAAAATCTATAGTTGTTTGGTAACACTTAACACTAAAGAAACAACATTTGTATCTGTTAATAAGCTACTATTCTTAGACATTAGATTACAAAAAAACATAGTTCTTTGTTGATTGTGTTTTAGTTATTTTCTAAAATATTAGAGTTATTAGATACTTTATAACTTAAAGGGCCAAATGTATATAACATGTTAGCCGAAAATGTATCTTACTATTAAGAAAAAAAAAGCCAAAACCCTGTTACATCTTCTAGGCGCACAAATCCCCAAGGCGCTAAAGCGCAAAAATCCCCAAGGCGCTGCGATTTTTACGGGATTCATGCATGTCGTGAGCCTCGATCTAAAAAAATCCCAAAGGCTGGAGCCTCGTAGGATTTAGGGAGTAGGCGCGCCTGAGGCGTGATTTTTAAAACATTGATCCCATGTTAGGAGCTTCTTAGCTGGCTCGACATAGGATTGAAGTAGGCACTCATAGGATTGGGGAGTTAAGTACGCCACCCCATGAATGGTATTAAGGAATACAATTCGTCATCCACGCAACTATAACAAGTAATTAACGTGTAAAAGATATCTAGGGAGTAGTGAAATCTAAGTAAACACATTTCTCCCACTTATTGCTCACAACATTAGTTTAATATAGTTTATTTTCATTTTTAGTATTTTATTTTGATTGCATCTTAGTATTGGGTTAGTTGACTAGCAACTAATTCCGCCCAAATCCTTAAAACCCGAGATTTTTACTTGCTTTCTAAAAAATATAAAAATACAAAAAGAATCATCCCTCATCTCTAAACTTAATCTTTAGGTTTTCTAATCCTAGAGACACTGTTCCTAGCTGAACGATCAATCCCCCGGTACTTGTCATTATACTATACTACATCGATCAGGTACACTGCCTGGTGGGGGTTGTAAGCTTCTTAAGATCCCTTAAGAGGTAAAGCCTAGTGCAATCCCTATGCATCAAGTTTTTGGCGCCGCTGCCGGGGAATAGTTATTGTCTAGGTTAGAATCTCTTTTTATTAGGTCTACTTGCTAGATTCCCTTCTAGTAAGATTTTTATTTTTATTTTTAGATTTTCTTTAGTCTATCTTTTCTTTGTGTCTTTGTTTGTAAAAACCTTTCCATTGACTATTCCGTTAGCCATTATGGAGAACGCGAATCCGCCATACTACCAACCACGAAATTCACCCTCTCCAAATGACATCTTGATGTTTAAACAACATGAGGATGAACCTATCTATGATGCATGGGCTCGTTTTAAATATTTACTCCGAAAAGTCCCTCATCATAATTTCTATCTGTGGTCCCAAATTGAAATATTTTACCACCGTGTCGACCACTATACCAAAATGGACATTGACCATGCCGCAGATGGGGACCTTTGGGGATTAAGTGTTGATGAAGCATGGGAAACCATAGAGAATTGTGCCATACTTGCCAAAAAAATGGAAAACCCAACAAATGCTGTTACGGATCAATTGATAGCAAGTTTGAGGGAACAAGCAAGAAGTTTGTTTGGGGATAAAACTATAGATGAGATAACTGGGCATACGGAGTGGTTTGATTTCACCACAATACAAGCTGAACCCATAGGTGACCTTGATGTGATGGAGGATTTAGCCGAACATGATCACATTGATCAAAAAGACCTAGGTTTTATGATCGATGATGATGAATCTCAAGAAACAGATGATGAATCTTTTGGGCAATTTGTATCTAGCAGTCAGAATATTGAGGATGATCCTTATGATTCGGACATAGAAGTTGAGATGCCTAGAGAAGCACGTGAGATACTTGGGAAAATGTTAGGGTTAGATTATAATAAAACACATGTTGAGGATTTAGGTGATCGTGACATAGGGAATGATGAAGTAAATAACATAAGCTCACCAAATACCCCACAATTCCTACCATCATTTGAGGCATACACACCACCCGTGACTTATTCGGATGAAGTAGATGAGACTTTAGGAATCCCAATTGAGGTAGAATCTTTGAACCAAACACAACTAGAGGATATAGGTTTGAATACTTATAATGATAACCGTACTCTTAGTTCTAGGGAAGTTCATAGTTTTGATGAACCGGAGCCTCAACCAAAACCGTTACCTAATCTTCCATCCTTGGATGAAAATTTAGGAATTGAAATAGGCCCCGATCCACCCATCAAACCATATAGTCCGGGTAGTCTTATGATAAAGGTATTGGACTCTAAGCCTTGTAGAGAGGAAGCCAATATAGGAGTGGAAAATGACCTTACATGCTTACATCACCCATTTATGACTGATCACAAGAAACATTTTGGGTTTAAACCGGGTTTATTAGGTCAAGATGGATCCCTAACTAGTAATCTCTTGAAGTGGAATGAAAATGATCCCTTTCTAGGAGAAAATCTTAATCCACCCATTAACCTGATTGAATTTGGTAAGGTTATGATGATAGGAGCACACCCCTTTGAGCATATAATTCATCCACCACACGTTCCTCACGAGGCATATTTCCACCCTAAGGGTGTGTATCGCTACTTCCACCCGCACTTGATCCTAAGTGTAGGGAAAACCTCCCCTATTTTCGTTAAATAAGGGTAGAGTCAGGCTCGTGACTCGAAAAAACACAAGTGCTTATTGGGAGGCAACCCAATCTTTATTTATTTGTTTGTTTGTTTGTTTTTATTTGTTTCCGTATGCATGCTTTATTTTTATTGTTTGTGGCTAATGTTTCAAAGTAAATTGTGCAAATGCTTTATTTTGTTTTTCACTTCGTCTTAATTGCATATAAAGGTATTTTGCAAAAGATAAGTGTAAGGGAGATCCAAATTTGTTTATAAAAACGAAATTGAGCATGAACCACAACAATATTAAATGAACATGTGTATTAGTAATCGTTAGAGTCAAATGCTTGTATCGAGTCATAATGATGTTTTGCAGGATTTTCCAGGAAGTACGACCAAGTTTTTCCAGAAATTTTCCGGAAACTTGATGAGGCGAAAAATGATCCGTTTTTAGGGGGTCATTTAAGCCCGAATCCGAATTTATTTGATCAAATATTGCCCTAAATCGTTCCTTTTGTGATTTTAGGTGTTTGGAGAGTGAATTCTGGAAAAGAAGCCATTTTGGATGTTTTTGGAGCATAAAAGTGAAGAAAACGGCAAAGTACCAAATTTCCATGCTGAAGACACAAGGTGACGGCGTCAAGAGTAACATCTTGACGGCGTCAGACATGAGAAATAAAATACCGAAGGTGGTGACGGCGTCAAATGTCATCATGACGATGTCAAAGTGGCAAGAATAAAATACTGTGGTCGGTGACGGCGTCACATAGGCCGTCATAAGTAGATCAAGGCCGTCCGAGGAAGTATTTGGCGGCGAGGTGACGGCGTCACATGGTGGTCTTGACGCCGTCAGCCTATTTTTCCTATATATAGTTTTCTAGTTTTTTCATTAGAAAAGAGAGAAGTTTTGGTGAAACCCTAAAGACGAATTTGGTGTATCTTTTACAGGTTTTTCAAGGGTTCCAAACCCTTGAGACCTTGCATTGTAATTGAGATAAGTGTTCTTCCAATTCAATCAATATGTCTATGTGTTGGTTGTTTATATCTTGTTCTTGTCTCAATTCCATTATGCTAGGCTAGATCTCTTTTGTGTTTGCTTAGATCTAATGAAACCTAGATGTTGATTATATGTTGATTACTTGTCTATTCTTGTCTTGGATGAATGATTTTATATGTTAGGCTTAAGAAAACTGGCAGATCTCCAAATGGTAACATGCTTGAACGTCTTAAGAAACATGAACCGAGGCGTACTAGGTCTTTATTGGTTGTATTTAATGCATGAGCCACTGTTTACAATCCCTATAGTTGTGCTGGGTCATGGTGTAGGAGGAGATAAGAGCTCATAGAGTTGGGGAGTTATGTATGCCACCCCACGAATGGTATTAAGGAATACAATCCGTCATCCATACAAGTATAACAAGTAATTAACGTGTAAAAGATATCTAGGGAGTAGTGAAGTCTAAGTAAACACAATTTCTCCAATTACTGCTCACAACCTTAGTGTAATTTAGTTTAATTTCATTTTTAGTATTTTATTTTAATTATATATTAGCTTTGGGTTAGTTGAATAGCAACTAATTCCGCCCACTCTTCCAAAACCCGAGATTTTACTTGCTTTCATAAAAATATAAAAATACAAAAATAATCATCCCTCACCTTTAGAACTACTAATTAGGTTTTCTAATCCTAGCGACACTATTCCTAAGCTGAACGATCAATCCCCCGGTACTTGTCACTATACTATACTACAACGATCAGGTACACTGCCTGGTGGGGGTTGTAAGCTTCTCGAGATCCCTCGAGAGGTAAAGCAAGGTGCGATTCCCACGCATCAAGTTTTTGGCGCCGCAGCCCGGGGAATAGTTATTGTCTAGGTTAGGATTTCTTTTTATTAGGTCTACTTGCTAGATTCCTTTCTAGTAAGATTTTTATTTTTTTATTTTTAGGTCTTCTTTAGTCTATCTCATTTCTTCGTGCCTTTGTTCGTAACTCTTTACCAAACACCTAAAATCACAAAAGGAACGATTTAGGGCAATATTTGATCAAATAAAGTCGGATTCGAGCTTAAATGACCCCCTAAAAACGGATCATTTTTCGCCTCATCATTCACCTTTAGATTTGATAGGAAAAGCATTTACTATTAGTGCTTATTAGTGTACCGATAGCATTTAGATTCTAGAACTTGCGTTAGTGATGCATCCCGAGATCGCTAGTGAGACTACATTCGTGTAGTAGGATTTACTACATGATAAGAGGCATTAGGATCACCCTTGTGTTAAACCCGTATTATAATTACTTGACCATTTAAGTCATATTAATTGGCTAGTTAAGTCAACTAATTTTTTCCACACCTTAGCGTTGTACTCATTTTTAGTATACGAAACCCCTAGTACACCCCTCCGAAGCCTATCTTTTCGTTTCTAACTTTAAGCATTTTACTTAAAGGAAGAATTTGTTACACCCCACTTAAATGTACACCCAAATCGCCTTAGCCTTCCGTGTATGCGCTAATTTTTAGTGCATTATTGTTATTTGTTAAACCCTAAGTTAATTATCCAATTGATTACATGGTTGCTAACTCGAGTCATATCCTTGTACATATTGTTTTGGGACGATTGGGACTCATGGGTAAAGTACTTATTTTATGGAGTAATGGGGAATAACATTATATATTAACCCCATATGTGCGTTAATCTTAAAAGTACTCCAAGTTTTTTGATTTTCTTAATTTGAGTCATTAGATTAGTTTATTGTAAAGTATGTAAAAATTCAAGTGTAACGGGAATTTTCATCCCCTATGATGTATGATTTTGGATGGTAGGGTAAGAGTGTATAAAAAAAATAGAAAAAGAAAAAGAGGAAAAACATACGGACTACCATCCCTTTTTATTCTATGTTCATTTCATGTTTTTGTTCTTTTTGATTTATTAGCTTAAGTCGAGTCTAGTCTTGGCTTAGCAACGCCATATTGTACATGTAATTAACTAAGATTGTTAACTCGCCACCAATAAAGACTGCCTATATCCAACAAAACCTTGTATTTCATATCCCTACACCTAACGTTACAACCCTTTAAAAGACCTCTTTGATAGTTTATCCTAGGTGCTTACGCCATGTGGTGGAGGTTTGATCCTTTCCCAAGCCTATGGTAATCTATTTTGCTATGACAGGTAGTGAGAGATATCTTCCGTTTCCATATTGTAATTTGTACTTTATTACACTCGAGAGATGTGAGTATCTAAACACTATTTGTGAGGTGCTTGTGTATGACCTCCGTGCTTGTCTTTGGTCTTTAGTGGAACGATTATTTGTTGTAATTACTTTTATATTAGTGTTAAATGACCCCTAACTTGTATTGTGATTAGAATAAAAGCGCATTTGCTTGGGGACAAGCAAATCTCAAGTGTAAGGGTATATGATGAGGCGAAAAATGAACCACTTTTAGGGGGTCATTTAAGCCCGGAATTGAATTTATTTAATCAAATATTGCCCTAAATCGTTGCTTTTGTGATTTTAGGTACTTTGGGAGTGAAATCTGGAAAAGGAAGCAATTCGGACGTTTTTGGAGCATAAAAGTGAAGAAAACGCCAAAGACTTAATTTTCCATGCTGGAAACAGTGTATGACGGTGTCAAGAGGAAACATTTGACGGCGTCAAGAGTAAATTCCATGAAGACCCAGAAGAAACATGAAGGCGTCACAAGTAGGGAGTCAAGAGTTAAATGCGTGACGACCTGCATAAGGTGTACACATGACGGCGTCAGACCCAGATCTAGGCAGTCCGAAGAACTATTTGGCGGCGAGATGACGGCGTCAGACATTTGTTCTTGACGCCGTCACCTTCTAAATTCTATATATAGTTTTCTAATTTTCATTCATTAAGGAGGAACAAGTTTGGAGAAACCCTAAGGCCGAACCTTGTACGAATTTTACAGCTTTTTCAAGGGTTTTCAGCCCTTGAACCCTTACATGTGTAATTGAGATAAGTCTTCTCTTAATTCAATCAATATGTCTATGTGTTGGTTGTCTATATCTTGTGCTTGTCTTGATTCCACCATGTTAGGCTAGATCTATCTTGTGTTTTCTTGGATCTAATGAAACCTAGATGTTAATTATGTGTTGATTACTTGTTTATGGTTGTATTGGATGAATGATTTCAATGTTAGGCTTAAGAAAACTGGCAGATCTCCAATTGGTAACATGCTTGAACGTCTTAGGAAACATGAACCGATGTGTACTAGGTTTTATTGGTTGTATTTAATGCATGAGTAAATTCTAATGATCCCATGTTAGGAGCTTCTTAGCCGGCTCGACATAGGAGTGAAGTAGGCACTCATAGGATTAGGGAGTTAAGTACGCCACCCCGTGAATGGTATTAAGGAATAAAATCCGTCATCCACGCAACTTTAACAAGTAATTAACGTGTAAAAGATATCTAGGGAGTAGTGAAATCTAAGTAAACACATTTCTCCCACTTATTGCTCACAACATTAGTTTAATATAGTTTATTTTCATTTTTAGTATTTTATTTTGATTGCATCTTAGTATTTGGTTAGTTGACTAGCAACTAATTCCGCCCAAATCCTTAAAACCCAAGATTTTTACTTGCTTTCTAAAAAATATAAAAATACAAAAAGTATCATCCCTCATCTATAGACTTAATCTTTAGGTTTTCTAATCCTAGCGACATTATTCCTAGCTGAACGCTCAATCCCCCGGTACTTGTCATTATACTATACTACATCGATCAGGTACACTGCCTGGTGGGGGTTGTAAGCTTCTCAAGATCCCTTGAGAGGTAAAGCCTGGTGCAATCCCTACGCATCAAAAGGCCATACAACTAACGAGTGCGTCCAGCTACGACAACTAATTGAAAAATTAGTAAGGGAAGGTAGAATGGATCACCTCGTAAAAAACATTAAAGAAGGGAAGGAAAAACAAAGGAATGGGGGCAAAAAAGAACCTTCCAAAGACAAAGCGGACATCATCTACATGATACAGTCATGGCAACGCAAGACAAAACAAAAAGTCAGTCAAAGGTTCTCTTCAGAAAAGGATATATCCTTCCCCACTTTAGCTGCGGACAACGCAGTAGTAGAGCCACTAACTATTGAGATACATACGGGAGGACACGAGATTCGCCGCATGTATATCGATGGAGGGGCATCCGCAGATATTCTATATGAGCATTGCTTCAAAAGGCTACGACCTGAAATACAAAGTCAATTGATACCAGCCACAGCGTCGCTGACTGGATTCACAGGAGAAAAGATTTGGCCTATGGGGCAATTGCGCTTGCTCGTAGTTGTGGGCGATGAACAACACTCAACAGCAACATGGATAAATTTCATGGTAATTAAGTCTCCCTCACCATACAATGGCATCATTGGGAGACCTGGAAAATCATCCATGCGCGCTGTACCATCCACAACACATGGGATGCTCAAATTTCCGGTGGAAGGAGGAATTGTCACCCTCTACAAGACTACAACACCACAGTACCACCCAAAGAATGTAACGCAGTAACCAGTGAGTTGGAGAATATTCCAGAACAGTGCGCAGAAAAAATTCCAAATTTAAAGGTCGCTATTCATCCCGATTACCCAGATCAACAAGTATCGATTGGAGGATCTTTATCTGACAAAGGTAAAGCAGCTGTGTGCGCACTCTTGCAAAAGAACCTGAATATCTTTGCATGGGAACCAAAGCATATGACCGGAGTGCCATGCTCTATCACGGAGCACAAGCTACAAATCCGACAAGGATATTCCCCAATACGACAAAAGAAACACGGCCAAGCCCCATATTGCGCAAAAGCTATTCTGGAAGAAGTACACAAACTTGTAGACGCAGACATCATGCGCGAAGTATACTATCACGACTGGCTTTCTAATCCAGTGATGGTAAAGAAGAGTGATGGCAGTTGGAGGATGTGCGTGGACTTCACAGACCTCAACAAGGCATGCCCACAGGACTGCTATCCACTGCCGGAGATAGACTGGAAAGTAGAATCCCTATGCGGATATCCTTTCAAGTGCTTCCTAGATGCATACAAAGGATACCATCAAATCCAGATGGCAGTGGAGGACGAAGAGAAAACAGCTTTCCACACGAGTCAAGGGGTCTATTGCTACACAAAAATGCCTTTTGATCTAAAAAATGCAGGCACAACATACCAGCGATTGGTGGACACAGCTTTCGAGAAACAAGTAGTTCGAAACTTGGAAGTCTATGTTGAAGACCTTGTCATCAAGAGCCACACAGAGGATGAATTGGTGCGCGACATTGAGGAAACGTTCAAAACATTGGGCAAAATAAACATGAATTTAAATCCTAAGAAGTGTACCTTTGGCGTGACAGAAGGCATGTTCCTTGGGTACTTAATAGAACCAGATGGCATCAAGCCTTGCCTAGAAAAAACAAGAGCTGTTATCGATCTTCCCTCACCGCGCACACTCAAAGAAGTCAAGTCATTAAACGGAAAGCTAGCTGGGCTAAACCGTTTCTTGTCTAAATCAGCAGAAAAATCACTCCCTCTCTTTAAAACACTCACAAAGTGCACCAAAAAGGGAGACTTTCGTTGGACTGAGGAAGCAGAAGAAGCTTTCCAACAGCTAAAACAGCATCTGGCATCACTCCCCAAACTTGTCGCACCGTGACCAGGGGAAGAGTTAATCATGTACTTATCTGCAACCCACGGAGCAGTTAGCGCAGTACTATTGACAGATAGAAACTCCGTCCAGACACCCATATACTTTGTAAGCAAAGCATTGAAGAAGACAGAGACTAACTACAACGCCATGGAAAAGCTGGTCTTAGCTCTAGTATTCGCAGCTAAAAGACTGCGCAGATACTTTCAAGCACACCCAATAGCTGTAATCACAGACCAGCCGATCAAACAAGTTATCTCTAAACCTGACGCATCAGGGCGGCTACAAAAGTGGAGTGTGTTGTTAAGTGAATATAACATCTCGTATAGACCACGCACTGCAATCAAGGGGCAGATATTAGCTGACTTTATTATTAAAAAGCTAGATACTGATAGTCCACCTTCAACAAGCAAAACAGACCTATAGGAACCTTGGATTCTATTCACAGATGGATCCTCATGCGTAGATGGATCAGGCACAGGCCTTATCCTTACTAATCCAGAAGGAATGGAGTTCACCTACGCGATGTGTTTCGAATTCACGACCACAAACAATGAGGCGGAATACGAAGCCTTACTCGCTGGACTGCGTATTGCAATTCAAATGGGTGTACACAACCTGGAGGCAAACGTGGATTCTAGGCTATTAGCTAACCATGTGCTAGGTGAGTATGAAGCCAAGGATGAACACATGATCCAATACCTGGAAAAGACCAAGTCCTTAATTCAGAACTTTGATAGGTTCACAATCAAACAAATACCTAGAGGGGACAACAGAAAAGCTGATGCGCTTAGCAAGATTGCATCTACAAGCTTTGCGCACTTATCAAAACAGGTATTGGTAGAAACTCTAAAAAACAAATCAATCTTGGAGATGGAAGTATCCACTGTGATTGATGCGTAGGGATTGCACCAGGCTTTACCTCTCGAGGGATCTCGAGAAGCTTACAACCCCCACCAGGCAGTGTACCTGATCGATGTAGTATAGTATAATGACAAGTACCGGGGGATTGATCGTTCAGCTAGGAATAGTGTCGCTAGGATTAGAAAGCCTAAATAATAGGTCTAGAGATGAGGGATGATTACTTTTGTATTTTTTATATTTTTATGCCAGCGAATAAAAATCTCGGGTTTGAAGGAGTTTGGCGGAATTAGTTGCTAATCAACTAACCCAATACTAAGATGCAATCAAAATAAAATACTAGAAATGAAAATAAACTAAATTATACTAAATTTGTGAGCAATATGTGGGAGAATTGTGTTTACTTAGATTTCACTACTCCATAGATATCTTTTACATGTTAATTACTTGTTATAGTTGCGTGGATGACGGATTGTATTCCTTAATACCATTCATGGGGTGGCGTAATTACTTCCCCAATCCTATGAGCGCCTACTTCACTCCTATGTCGAGCCGGCTAAGAAGCTCCTAACATGGGATCACTAGAATTTGCTCATGCATTAAATACAACTATTAAAACCTAGTACACATCGGTTCATGTTTCCTAAGACGTTCAAGCATGTTACACAATGGAGATCTGCCAGTTTTCTTAAGCCTAACATTGAAATCATTCATCCATTACAACCATAAACAAGTAATCAACACATAATTAACATCTAGGATTCATTAGATATAAGCAAACACAAGGTAGATCTAGCCTAGCATGTTGAAATCAAGACAAGCAAAAGATATATTCAAACAACACATAGACATATTGATTGAATTAAGAGAAGACTTATCTCAATTGAACATGAAAGGATTCAAGGGGTGAAAACCCTTGAAAACACTGTAAAATATGACCTAGGGTTTGCAAAGTTCGGCCCTAGTTTTCTCCACACAAGTTCCTCTTTTAATGAATGAAAAATAGAAAACTATATATAGAGTTTGATAGGTGACGGCGTCAAGAACAAATGTCTGACGCCGTCATCTCGCCGCCAAATAGTTTCTCGGACTGCCTAGATCTGGATCTGACTCCGTCATGTATTCACCTTATGCAGGCCGTCACCAATTTAACTCTTGACGCCCTTGTTGTGACGCCGTCAGGTTTGCACTGGGTCGTCATGGTTTTTACTCTTGACGCCGTCAGGATCTTCCTCTTGACGCCGTCAGGTATTGTTCTCAGCATGGAAAATTAAGCCTTTGGCTTTTTCTTCACTTTTATGCTCCAAAAACGTCTGAATTGCTTCCTTTTACAGAATTCACTCCCAAAGTACCTAAAATCACAAAAGGAACGATTTAGGGCAATATTTGATCAAACAAATTCAATTCCGGGCTTAAATGACCCCCTAAAAGTGGTTCATTTTTCGCCTTATCATATACCCTTACACTTGAGATTTGCTTGTCCTCAAGAAAATGCGCTTTTATTCTAGTCAAAATACAAGTTAGGGGTCATTTAACACTAATATAAAAGTAATTACAACAAATAATCGTTCCACTAAAGACCAAAGACAAGCACGGAGGTCATACACTAGCACCTCACAAATAGTGTTTGGATACTCACATCTCTCGGGTGTAATAAAGTAATATCACATTATGGAAACGGAAAATATTTCTCACTACCTGTCATAGCAAAATAGATTTTTTTTTGGGTAAAAGGTCAACGACCCGGTAAATATATTACTCCAAAAAAGATTTAAGTACAACGGATATGAGTGAATCCCATATCTCAGCCCGTTACATAGGCGAAAAAGCTTACATAACAAGATACTTCCTATTTTCTAGACAAGAAAACAAAATCACTACCACATAATATTGAAATACTCGGACAAACATCTAAACTACTTCCTACGACCTTGGAGATTAAAGCCATAAATGGCATTAAGAGCATCCAATTCCCCTGGAAGATCGTAAATTTGCTTGGAGTAATCATCATAGTCTTCAAGCTCATCTTCACGCTCATGACCTCCACCAAAAAGATTAGCTGATTCATCGAACGTGTTAAGAACCTCCTCCTCCTCACTATCAGAAACCACAACCTCACCCACCTAGGAAAATGGGTTAACCCTTTTAGTGACTGAGGCGGACGGAATAGGATGACCTTGATCATCCACAAGAGTAGCTTTCCCATCGATAAGAAGCTTTTCAAGCTTACTAATTTTCGCAACTAAAGGAGTAGAACCAGCTTCCATAGCTCCCATTGAATCATTCACAAGCGGTTCTTGTGATGTAGTACCAGTCTTAACCGACTCATCCTCATTAACTTCCATTGTACGTCCAGCATCCACATCCATGTTGGTGTTATAAGTAGGAATACCAAACGTATCCGTATCATCCATATTAAGAGCATCAAATTGGTTAGATGTAGAAATCTTAGTACCACTAGAACTAGCTACATCAGAAGTCTTCTTCTTAGTGCTACCAGATTTCTTAGGTTCAGGAGGAGTCTTTTTGGGTTGATACTGAAACTGCTTACCCACAACAGGTTTATTAAACCCCCTTGACCCGGAATTGTAGGACCACCTTGCTTACCTTTCTTCTTGTGATTGACAGTCTTGAAACTATCATTAACAGGCTTAGTAGGCTGAACAGGAGGTATAACAACTGTAGGACAATCAGGCAGAGTATGACCAAATATCTTACATTTGTCACACCGGGGTGGTTGCCACTCGTATTCAACCCGTATCTTCTCAATAGTCGAACCCGAACCATCAAGTAATGGTATCTCAACAGTGAGGCTGTCCCGAAGCACCTCATCCGATCTCACTTCTATCATGCATCTTGCAAAACTACTACGGCCCCACGATTCCTTGCACATTTGGCTTGTAAAAGCATCTAACCTTTTGGGCGTGCCGATCAGTGTGGCAAGAAGACTGAGGCCATCATCAGAAAACATTGCAAGGGGAACATCATGGAATTTAACCCACACAGGGATGTTAGTCAAATCCTCTTTAAGTAGATTAGTGTTCAAAGTCCATGGTTTAAGAATAATAGGAACATTTCTGATCACCCAAGGACCGTTTTCAAGCACATCATCAACACCTTTCTTCGAATTGAACTTAAAGAAGAAGAATCCCTTTGCATTCATCATAACCTTTTGCATACCAAACTTAGCCCATGCATTGCGTACATAGTAATCCACAACAGGAAAAGCAAGGCGTTGGCCAAGGAAATAACCGTATAGAGTATTCTCAAACCTCGTGTTTACCTCTTCCACTACTTTCAAAGGAACTGAAAGGTCAACATCATCCTTCTTTTTGCTACATTCCAACCTCCGAAAATTAGACACATGTTTCTGAGATTCATTAGAAGTAGAAACCGCGTAAGAAACCGACTTTACTCCACTAGTAGTATCATCCTTAGCAGCATTAGGACTAGAAACTTTCGAGTTAGAATTATGCCCAATACCACTTGAAGAGGAAACCTTATTAGCAACAATCTCCCGTTGAATATTAGTCATGGCTTCATCAAAATTCTTATGTGCATTAAATAGCAAGTGCTTCACATCAGCACTTGTAACCGGGCCCAAGTCGTCACCATGTGATGTATCATTCGTAAATGGAACCGGCTCCACTATCTGATCATCATCCACAAACAAACTATCTACTTCACCCAAGTTTACATCTTTTTTCAATTCCGTACCCTCACCATCCCCACCAGATACATCATCATTAGATTTAGTAACACCAGACACACACTTGTTAATCAGGAAACCCTTGTTAATCGTCTCTCAACCCACTAGCAACTACAGAAATCGACCCAAGTAAGAAAACCCTAACGGACCGATTAAGCTTCAAACGAAGAAAACCAGAATCTCAACCTGCATCCATCATGAATCGCACCAACAAAAGGATAAGTCAGATCCAACAAGGCCTAAAGGGATGTTGAAATCGACTAGCAAAGAAAATAATGGAGGTGCGATCAAATTCAGAAAAAGAAAACGATTTCTAAAAAAACCCTAATAAAAACGATCACACAATTGATCAAAACGATGTGGTTAAGCAGAAAATATGATCAGGCTAATGAGTAACACGAATGTTAATCAATATCCGTACAAATCCTTGCAAAAGACACAAGATTCTGGTCGATTAGGGTGAAAAACGATTTAGGGTTGTTAAGGTTTTTAGAAAATCGCCAGAGAGAAATCGTGTGGGTTTTTAGAAAATCAATCCGCTTTCCAGTTCAAGTTCTCTTTGGTTCATGTTCTCACTGGTTTCAGTATCATTCATAGCAAAATAGATTACCATAGGCTTGGGAAAGGATCAAACCTCCACCACATGGCGTAAGCACCTAGGATAAACTATCAAAGAGGTCTTTTAAAAGGGTTGTAACGTTAGGTGTAGGGATATGGAATACACGGTTTTGTTGGATATAGGCAGTCTTTACTGGTGGCGAGTTAACAATCTTGGTTAATTACATGTACAATATGGCGTTGCTAAGCCAAGACTAGACTCGACTTAAGCTAATAAATCAAAAATAACAAAAACATAAAATGAACATAGAATGAAAAGGGATGGTAGTCCGTATGTTTTTCCCTTTTTTTTATTTATTTTATTTATTATTTTTTTTGCGCATACACTCTTACCCTACCATCCAAAATAATACATCATAGGGAATTTAAATTCCCCTTACACTTGAATCTTTACATACTTTACAATAAACTAATCTAGTGACTCGAATTAAGAAAATCAAAACACTTGGAGTATTTTTAAGATTAACGCACATATGGGGTAATATATGATGTTCTTCCCCATTACTCCATAAAATAAGTACTTTACCCATGAGTCCCAATCGTCCCAAAACAATATGTACAAGGATATGACTCGACTTAGCAACCATGTAATCAATTAGATAATTAACTAAGGGTTTAACAAATAACAATAATGCACTAAAGATGAGTGCATACACGGAAGGCTAAGGCGATTTGGGTGTACATTTAAGTGGGGTGTAACAAATTCTTCCTTTAAGTAAAATGCTTAAAGTTAGAAACGAAAAGATAGGCTCGGAGGGGTGTACTAGGGGTTTCGTGTACTAAAAATGAGTACAACGCTAAGGTGTGGGAAAAATTAGTTGACTTAACTAGCCAAGTAATATGACTTAAATGGTCAAGTAATTATGATACGGGTTTAACACAAGGGTGATCCTAATGCCTCTTATCATGTAGTAAATCCTACTATACGAATGGAGTCTCACTAGCGGTCTCGGGATGCATCACTAACGTAAGTTCTAGAATCTAAATGCTACCGGTACACTCATAAGCACTAATACTGAATGCTTTTCCTATCAAATCTAAAGGCGAACCTCACATATTTAGGTGGAAAATTTTTCTGAATGGTGCGGTTTTGTGCTAGTCATACAATCTCCTATCCATGAGACGCTTGCTATGGCTAAAGTTTCACTCCTAAATGTTGTAAAAAAATTTAAATTTGGCGCTAAAATTGCACTAACAAGTATTCTCATAGTTTTATTACACATCTATCATCAAACAAAACAAACTCAAGCGAAAGTGTATCTGTAAGGTATCATCTTTTTACCCTCCCCTTACACTTAGGATGAACATTGTCCCCAATGTTCAAGTAAAGAATGTAAAAGTGATATAAGTAAAACGAATGAAATCAAATACTCCCCTGATTCGCTCGGTATGGATAATAAGGTGGCCAGGTTAGATCTTCCTCCAAGAAAATGAACAATCAAAGCTTCCCTTCCAGAATAATAATCATCTTCTTGTCATGCATAACCTGTAAAACCTGAGAAAACAGACAAGGCAACCTTGCATAAAATCGGCGGCAATCTACATATGCTAATAAAACCTAGAAAACAAAATAAGATATAATGCTTGTGGAATGATGTTTGCAGATTTCCTGGAGATTATAAAACTAATAATTCAACAAAAACTTTAAGACTCCGTTAGAAAAACAAAACAGGTAAAATTTCCAGATTTTTACACGTGACGCTGTCAAGAGTAAACTCGTGACGCCGTCAGAAGTGACCTGCAGAAATTTTTATGTTAAGTTTCCGGAAAATTTCTGGAAAAACTTCGTCCTACTTCCTGGAAAATCCTGCAAAACTTCATTATGACTCGATACAAGCATTTGACTCTAACAAATACGAATATACATGTTCACTTAATATTGTGGAGAATCATGATCGGTTTTGTTTCTTAAAAACATATTTGGGGTTTCCCATTACACTTATCTTTTGCAAAAATACCTTTGGATGAAGTTAAGACTAGGCTAAACAACAAAGTAAAGTATTTCCACTATTTAGTTTTGAAACATGATCTACTAACAATAAAAATAAAGTATGCATACGGAAGCAAATAACAAACAAACAAATAAAAATCACACAAAACATGGGTTGCCTCCCAAGAAGCGCTTTTCTTTATTTACGAGTCTTGTAGCTAGACTCACGGTCATGGGTTACTACGTGACCTCATTGTTGGTTTCACACTCTAGGTCGTCTTCTAAGCCAGTTTTGTATTCCGGACCTAATTGCAAGCATTCTTTGTAGAAACCAAGCATCCTGTTCTTCACATACTCTACTCCTCTATGTCTATCCTCATCATTCCTATAATAAGCCGCTTGTTTGTGTTCCTTTTCTATGTTAGAGAGAAGGCGGTATTGCTCAATCTTGTAGGGCATTTGGTAGGCAATCTCATCATTCTCTCCCTTAAACCTTACTATCCCTAAAGTCGGATCATAACTCATCTTAGTGGCCTCAACAAATGGTTTTCCGAATATTACTTGGGTTAGGCAATCATCTATCACCGGACGAGTATCTTCTACTATCATAAAATCGATCTCATAAGTGAAATTACCTATAATCACATGCAATCCCTTCACTCTTCCAACAAAATTACTTATCAAATTCTTATTGGGCATCATCCTATAACCAAGTTGTTTCTTCATCACCCAATTATAATAAGTCCTAGTCATGATGTTTATAGGAGATCTAGGATCGATATAAGCTTTCCATATATGCATATGCTCGATGTTGCATGGTATGTTGATGTTAGAGGGGTCTCCCATTTTGATAAGGGGTGTGCCAAGGATATATGGTGTCTCAGGGCCATCGAATAAATCCTTATGGTATTCCCGTTCTTCCTTGGTGGGCAACTCATCAAAGTGCTTTTCTATAGTCTCTACTTCCTCTAACTCATCTCCCTTATTAACCTCAACTTCCCTAATTTCATCCCTAGTCTCGGTTTCTACTTCAACTTCATCTTTGTCACTTTCTTCTATATCCTTATCTTTTAGCTTAATGGTGACAACATTGACAAAGTGGACATGTTTGGATGATGAGGGGTCCTTAATTTGGATTCCGTTATTGGCGTCCCTAGTGTCCTTCCTAGGTGTAGTTAACGATTGGTTGTTGAGGGCTTTCAACAAGTTGTCTATCTTGTTGGTCATCTCCGTTTGTTGTTGGTTGAATTCGGTTTCAAACCTAGCTATGCGAGCTTCTTGAGATGCCATAAAATTAGACATCAATCCTTCAAGATTGTTGGTACTACCATAATTGTTAGAAGGATTGTTGTTGAAAGTACGGTTGGAGGGTGGACCGTTTGATTGGTAACGATTAGGCAGATTGGAAGAATTAGCTTGATTTTGTTTCCACCTAAGGTTTGGGTGATTTTTCCAAGAGGGGTTGTAAGAATCACCGTAAGGGTTTGGCTCGGGTTTGAAAGTGTACTACTTATCTCCCGCTTCGTCGGTACGCGAGGATGCGTAGTCCGCAAAAGCTGTTCCGGGGAGTTCCACACAATCACGAGTGTCATGGGGACCACTACATAATTCGCATGAAGAAGTGATTTTGTTCACTTGGCTTGAAGGCTTAGGAGCTTCGTAAGATTTCATGAGAAACTTGACTTGGTCCTCAAGTTCCATGATCCTACGGTCGGGAGTGCTAGAGTTGTTCGAAGGCAAAGATATTGCCTTGACCGTTTTGTTCAAATCGGGATCATTCCAATTTTCGTTGTCATAGAGAGCAAGATCTTCTATGAGTTCCCATGATTGTTCCGCACTTAGATCACGTAGCTTACCACCGGCAGATTGGTCAATGGCTCGCCTTGTGGAGAGATCGATATGGTCATAGAATATTTGGACATGGAGCCAAAGATCTATGCCATGATGAGGGACCTTTTGGAGTAAGTCCTTGAAACGAGTCCATGCTTCATAAAGAGTTTCATTTTGACGTTGTTGGAACATCAAGATGTCATTTCTAAGCTTGGTAGTTCTCTCCGGTGGGAAAAATTGAGCAAGGAAACGAGTGGTGAGATCATCCCATGAGGTGATGGATCCCGCGGGTAAACGTTCAAGCCATTGGCTAGCTTGATCACGTAGAGAGAATTGGAATAGGCGTAATCGGGTTGACTCTCTAGTTGTAACATCAAGGTCTATAGAATCTACGATTTTAAGGAAGTCCTTGAGATGTTGGTTTGGATGTTCGGAACGAAGTCCATGGAATGCACATCCGCTTTGCACCAACCGGATGGTGTCGGATAGCAAGGGGGTCACATTGGCTTCGGTGAGCTCAATGGTGTTTCGATAGCCTTGGTGGCTAGGTCGGGAATACTCTCCTAAGGTTCGGGGCCTAAGAGGTTGGTTGTCTAGTGGTGGGTTTTGTTGTGGTGGGATGACGGGTTCAAAGATGTTCCCATCGTCCATGATGTCGGGTGGCGAAGAGTTACGAACAAAAAACACGAAGAAATAAGATAGACTAAAGAGAACCTAAAAATAAAAATAAAATCTTACTAGAAAGGAATCTAGCAAGTAGACCTAATAAAAAGAGATTCTAACCTAGACAATAACTATTCCCCAGGCTGCGGCACCAAAAACTTGGTAGCGTAGGGATTGCACCAGGCTTTACCTCTCGAGGGATCTCGAGAAGCTTACAACCCCCACCAGGCAGTGTACCTGATCGATGTAGTATAGTATAATGACAAGTACCGGGGGATTGATCGTTCATCTAGGAATAGTGTCGCTAGGATTAGAAAACCTAAAGACTAGGTCTAGAGATGAGGGATGATTCTTTTTGTATTTTTTATATTTTTATGAAAGCGAATAAAAATCTCGGGTTTGAAGGAGTTTGGCGGAATTAGTTGCTAATCAACTAACCCAATACTAAGATGCAATCAAAATAAAATACTAGAAATGAAAATAAACTAAATTATACTAAAGTTGTGAGCAATATGTGGGAGAATTGTGTTTACTTAGATTTCACTACTCCATAGATATCTTTTACATGTTAATTACTTGTTATAGTTGCGTGGATGACGGATTGTATTCCTTAATACCATTCATGGGGTGGTGTACTTACTTCCCCAATCCTATGGCGTCTACTTCACTCCTATGTCGAGCCGGATAAGAAGCTCCTAACATGGGATCACTAGAATTTGCTCATGCATTAAATACAACCAATAAAACCTAGTACACATCGGTTCATGTTTCCTAAGACGTTCAAGCATGTTACACAATGGAGATCTGCCAGTTTTCTTAAGCCTAACATTGAAATCATTCATCCATTACAACCATAAACAAGTAATCAACACATAATTAACATCTAGGTTTCATTAGATCTAAGCAAACACAAGGTAGATCTAGCCTAGCATGTTGAAATCAAGACAAGCAAAAGATATATTCAAACAACACATAGACATATTGATTGAATTAAGAGAAGACTTATCTCAATTGAACATGAAATGATTCAAGGGGTGAAAACCCTTGAAAACACTGTAAAATATGACCTAGGGTTTGCAAAGTTCGGCCCTAGTTTTCTCCACACAAGTTCCTCTTTTAATGAATGAAAAATAGAAAACTATATATAGAGTTTGATAGGTGACGGCGTCAAGAACAAATGTCTGACGCCGTCATCTCGCCGCCAAATAGTTTCTCGGACTGCCTAGATCTGGATCTGACGCCGTCATGTATTCACCTTATGCAGGCCGTCACCAATTTAACTCTTGACGCCCTTGTTGTGACGCCGTCAGGTTTGCACTGGGTCGTCATGGTTTTTACTCTTGACGCCGTCAGGATCTTCCTTTTGACGCCGTCAGGTACTGTTCTCAGCATGGAAAATTAAGTCTTTGGCGTTTTCTTCACTTTTATGCTCCAAAAACGTCCGAATTGCTTCCTTTTCCAGAATTCACTCCCAAAGTACCTAAAATCACAAAAGGAACGATTTAGGGCAATATTTGATCAAATAAATTCAATTCCGGGCTTAAATGACCCCCTAAAACTGGTTCATTTTTCGCCTCATCAGTGATAGAAGAACAAGATCCCACGTGGATGACACCTATCATTGAATTCATTAGCAAAGGAATCTTACCACAAGATCATAAGGACGCTCGAAGAGTACGGCGGACAGCGCAGCGATTTGAACTACGAGATAACATCCTATATCGACGTTCTTTCTTGCAACCTTGGCTCCGATGTGTTGGACCTCTTCAAGCAGACTATGTACTTCGAGAAATTCACGCTGGATCATGTAGCATGCACTCAGGACCACGGTCCGTTGTAGCGCTCGCTCTACGGTCAGGATATTATTGGCCTACTATGCACCGCGATGCGCGAGATATGATAAAAAAATGCAGCAATTGCCAAGTACACAGACCAATTCCGCGCCAACCACAACAAGAGCTAACCCCCATCACCTCACCATGGCCATTCTATAAATGGGGCATTGACATCGCAGGCCCCTTCCCAGTTTCAGCGGGAGGGCTAAAATTCCTCATCGTAGCCATAGACTACTTTACGAAGTGGATCAAGTCAAAGGCAGTGGTGAGTATCACGGGCAATCAGGTAAAACACTTCGTATGGGACAATATTGTGTGTCGCTTTGGGCTACCAGGTGAAATCATATCAGATAACGGAAAACAATTATGTGACAACCCATTTAAAGATTGGTGCGCGCAATTGAACATCACACAACACTTTGCTTCAGTAAAACACCCACAAACCAATGGTTTAGTTGAGCGCGCGAATCGCAGCTTAGGCGAAGGGATAAAAGCACGCCTCGACAGACACAAAGGAAGATGGGTGGACGAGTTGTCACACGTTTTATGGGCGCCCCGTACCACAATCAAAACCAGTACCGGAGACACACCATTTTCTCTTGTCTATGGGACAGAAGCCGTCATACCAGCTGAAATAGGGATGCCAACTATATGAACAGCAGAGGTCAACGTCACAACAAATGACGAGGAACGGCGCATAGACTTGGACTTGCTAGAAGAAAGGCGTGAACGCGCAGCCATACGCGAAGCAAAGGCAAAAGCAAAAATGAAGAAGTATTATGACGCAAAAGTCAAGCATACTTCCTTCAGGCCAGGAGACTTCGTATACCGCGCTAACGACGCGAGCCACGCAGAAGACACAGGCAAGCTTGGACCCAAATGGGAAGGACCTTTCGAGGTCACTGATGCACTAGGCAATGGTGCATACAGGTTGCGCGATATGGAAGGTCACGACCTGGCGCGCACTTGGAATATCTGCAACCTCAAAAGATGTTATCTTTAGGAAAGGCTACGGCTTACAAACAGACAACTTTGCACTTTAGTATGTGCCCAATAATTGTTTGTTTTTTCTTTTCTTTGTTAAGAATTGTTTTTTACTTTTTCAAAAACTTGCAACTATCAATAAAACGTTATGGTTTCTAGCTAACTCCATAACACATTTCACTTTATTGCGTACATTCTTATATGTGTCAATATTGTTATACTATATTTTTGCCTACATAGCGTGCATGCACTAATTAAGACCCACGATGGCATAAAGGATGAGTAAACCTACTAACTAACTTGTTGAGTAAGAAGGTTGCAAACCCATCAACATTAGATCACGCATCCTTGCTAGGCGCCTTACCTTCAAGACGTTGAAGTAAGTTTTCCTTGCGCATCCCACGAAGGATGCACAAATGTCACATACAAGCTTAGCAAACAACGAGCCAAGACTCTTGGTCACACAATAAAACTTTGCAAACATAATGCAAGTTTATACTTATAATTTATCTTAAGTCACGCACTTAATTTAATCATAACTCCAAAAAGAGTATCTTATTTAATCTTTTTACATAAAAAGACAACAATCTACGAATAGATACCATAACACACAAACGATATACTTTGTTATTTATACAATAAATATACAAGTCACAAAAAGCCTATATGCTATGACGATGCTCAGGACTATCTTCTGGGGCAGCGGAGCTTCCTGCCTCTTGAAGCTTTCTCAAGAGCAACACATCCTTAGGAGATACGGTCACTACATTAACAGGAATCCCATCTGACCTGGGAATATGCGCAGCGCCCACACCGCATAAGACGGCCTTGCCCTTAATACCCTTTTTCTTGGCAGCTCTTTCTGCGTGCAGCTCCAACACCTCCTTAAGAGGAATCTCCTTTTCAAGAGCAAAATGATTCAGCATATGGAGTGGCCGTGCAAAAATAGGAACCTGCAGCTGCGACTCGTCAGGCTTGAGAAAGTAGTCTGGCTGCGCCTCTGCATCCTCCAAGATATGGCGCCCCAGGGTCAAACCCTCCATAATTACCTTTATAGGGTTATCCTGGTCGCGTTCCAGCCGCGCAATATGGGGAAGTTCGAGCAGCTTAATCTCCTCCATGGCCTGCATCAGTTCGTCATAAGCACTGGCGTTGTAGCCAGGCACTTCAGTATGTGCCACATTCAACGCCTTTGCCTCATGGAGCTCCTCCATAGCTTGCGCCCTACCACGCTCCACGGCGCATTGCACCACCTTTCCAAAGGTCCCCAACACCTACGGAGACTCTAAGGTGCCCATCGCAGCCAGGCGCAAGCAATGACTAATCAACCACCTACATAAACAGGAAAAGGATGTATTAGTGGAGAAGCAACAAATCAATCAATATAAGGAAACATTGCAGAAAATATATAAAAACGTACCTGCGTTCAGCTATGGTAGACATAAGATGCGGGTATAATTCCTCATCATAGTCTATGCTCAGGCCGCGCAACTTCTCCTCCTGCACCTTGATGATCTTCTCCATACGCAGGCGAAACTCATCAATGTTCGCAAAATGTTCATCCATCTTCTCCTCAAGATACCTTACCGCCCAAGTAAGGTTGGCCCTAAACTGATGAAGTTCCCCGTGCGCGTGCTGCAGCTCAGCCATCATGGTCAACTTTTTGCCAGTGACCTTGTCTGCGTGCGCCTTGAAGGACCCCACCTCCGCTTGCGCCTCAGCCAGCTGCGCACGGAGAAGAGAAATCTCCTCATCTTTCTGTGCAAGAGTGCTGCTCTCCCCGACGTATCGCGTCTTCAACTGAGCGACCAACTCAGTTTGACGCTCAGCAGCAGCAGCCAACTCCATCAACAGTTGCTGCGCAGATACGTCCTCAGCCACCTTCATTCCCTCCTCCACGTTTTCATTCTGAGGAGGGACCACACTCTCCATAAATGCCGCATCATCCTTCGCAGCATGGTCACTACAATGAATAAGGAAGCAAGTCAGCGCATATTACGACAAGTAATAATACATATATAAAGAATAAGGAGGAATGTGGAATATCACTTACAGAAGTGGAGAAGCCTTTGCAGTCTCCTTCTCCGCGCCAGTAGCGGATGTATCATCCTCCGCAGACGACTCTTCATCCGCAATCAGATGACGCCTCCTCTTGGAAGTACCAGGGGCATCATCCTCTCCCTTGCGCTTCAGATTCTGCGCTACCACCTGAGGCTCTACTACCTCCACGCTGTCAGAAGATTCAGCTTGCAACTTCTCCATATCTGCAGACTCCACAGTAGGAGCCGCGCTCTGTAATGGCGTCACAAGAAGAGGGGGCGAATCTTCATGACCAGCTGGCCCCAACACAGTCAGATGCCCAGCAGTCGCATCCAAGAGCGGTTGCTCGTTCTCCCTCAGAGGGCGCACACCAACGGTCACCTGTTTTGGCTTCTCAAGCTTCACTACAGCAAACAAATCCATCTCTGCGCAACACATGAACAAATAACAAAACACAGATTAGTTATTAAAAGTGCGCATACAGAAAAACTTACATTATTTGAAGCGAACAATTAAAAGGGATGAACACCCACCCTGACCTTCCTCATCAATGAAGGTTGGCACCTCGTCAGCACCATGGAAATAGTTGCGACTCAATCCCATGTGCACAAAAAACTCCTCAGGGTAAGGGTTAATGGGGAAGCGGTTGACATCAATAGTCTGCGCATCTGCCAAGCTATACGAACCGGGTGCGGGGCGCCCATCCCTTGGCAACGTTTCTTGAGTATAAAACTCAAATGGTGAAGGAAACACCACATCATCCACCCAGAAAAAATATTCCCTCCAATGCCTCAAGGAATCTACCTTATCGGTATAGCACTGAAGGCTCCCTGCGCACTTCGCAAAGGATACCCATCCATGCAACCACGTTGTGTGGTAAAACGCACGAAATAGGTCGACAGTTGGGTTTATTGCAAGTAAACGACAGTTTACTTCAAAATTTGATATCTTCGCCGCACCTATACAGTGCAGCTGAGAGATATGAAGGTGATAGAAATTGAGCACGTTGCTAAAAAATATGGATATTGGTACGCGATAGTTAGCGTACTCAAAAAAGCGCGTGTATAACCCTATCTTCCCTTCGGGGAAATCGGCAATACAAGCATCGACATCCGGGGCCTCTGGATGCACATCCAGAGGAATAAAGTAATCAGATGAGAACTAACGCACGTCATCCTCATCCATCGCAGAGCGAAACTCCTCTAACTGAGCAACCATTTTAACAGTACAACAAGATCTACTACGATGCGCACGCGCAATTACCTAATGAAACAGTTGATTTCTTTGAAAAACACTTTGAAGAAATGTAAAATGGTGAATGTGTGTTTTTATTGTGTGTTCTTTGGTAAAAGGGAGGCGGTTTTATATAGGGTTACCAAAACCCTAGGATGAGAGCCACGTGGATTCCACTCGTAAAAGCGTGTGGCTAGAAAACGAAAGGTACATGCACTTTTTCCCGTTTTCCAAGGAGTATGTGGACACACTCCCCGTTTCCCGAGGCATTTTTTTGAAATATCTTGGACTAGATACATAGTTCTTCATATTGGGTGGCAAATTTCTAAATTTGTCCCGCTACGCTTACCGCTGTTCTCACTAGTCTAGCATCCGCGGCTACGAGCCGCGCACACTAGACTGGGGGGACATGATGACGTATAGTCTATATTTGGGCCACGAGCCCAAATGATAAACATTACTAAGGCCCAAAACCACCATGAGTGGGCTATTATAACTTGGGCCGCATTGATAATGGGATTGGGCTCACGTAGATCCAAGCCCAACCAAACTACCGGAGCATAGATAAGGATCTTATATTTATGGAATAGATATCCTTAACCCGGATAAGCACCACGTGTGCGAAGAGTAGGGGGCAAGAAACCTACGAGGATTCTGCACCTATATAAGGAATGACATAACTCTCATTAAAGGGACGATTCACAAACCCTAAACTCTTGACGAGAACCCTAAAAACCGATTACTTACTCTCACGCCGGAGGATAATCGTGGGAGACAATCCCACGATAAGCCTAACGGTGTTTGTTTACTTTCTTAGTGCGCAGGTTTCAAGCATTAAGAGCGAATTGATACAAGAGCAAGAGCCCAAACTAGAAACGCCCAACTTTTGTATCAACAAAAATCAAGACCATCAAGCAATGAAAGAAGTTTGTTTGTATATTAGCATATTACTCGAGGATAGTCGTTGTAGGGAGTGGTCTAATGGCTATGGAGTAGAGGACATGGTTCTTTGTTATATTGTCGTGCCAGTGAGCTTCAAAAGGTGGATACAATCTCTTCTTTTTGACCTTTACCATTCAGCGAATCTTCATTTATCTTTTGTTTTGTTTTCTAGGCTCATCAAGTAATAATGCCTTAAACATCAACATTATAGTCATATGATTCATCTAAAGCCAACACTCTCAAGCTACCAAATAAGACGTATCTAAAGCCAACATTATAGTCGTATGATTTTATTCTAACTTGCTATTCGAATAAAAAATTTAATCTAATAAAGCTTGCTTATGTACAAAAATATGATAATAAACAGGGATTGAATTTTGTTCATCAAAAACTTTAGTCTTATGCTAAAAAATGTCTGCACATAAGGGCTTTACTTGTCTTCCGCCTTTAGTCCTTTTTGGGACAGAACCAAACCGATACAAGCCCTCGTTAATAATATCCAACATGTTTTTGACCTTTCACAAAGAGTATAAGCCAACAAACAGATTATATATACATATAAATGTACATGTATGTAACATCTTTACTTAATACAGATCTACTACGTTTATAGATCGTGATTTTGCTATGATTCTAAAGTATCTTTCGGCTTTTTAGAAGGGTTAAAGGGAACACAAGGCATTTTTATCACAAAGAAACTACACCCAATGTTTTAAGAGGATAAAATGTACATTCCATAAAAATATAAATGTGTATCATGTTTATATGCAATTACAAGTGTTTGGTTCCACTTATCCAAACTGCTTATTTGCAAGTGAAAATTAAGCCACTTAGAGGCTGTTTAGGAAATGTCTATCTGCTTACTTGTAATTGACTAACAAGTTACAAGGTGTTTGGGATTGCAATTATAAATGCCTATTTGTTTATTTTTGAAACAAATGAGCTCAACTGCTTTTTTGCTTAATTTAGAGCAAAACAACACATCAAAGTGTATCAGCTTATTTTTGAAGCAGTTTAAGAGAAGATTTCGTACATAAGTGCTTATCTGCTTCTTGTATAAGGATACTTGATAGATATACTTTCCCAAACACTATACAGCTTATCTTTTAAACCAGATAAGCAGTTTACTATACACAATCCCATTCCCAAACACCTGTTCGAAGTAAAAAATATATATATATATATATAATCCAGTCAAGTGTTAAACACTAGTATTCCCATTTTAAAACATGAACAATCACATCTTTCACAATCCCCGAAATCAAACAAAACCATCCCATCTATCTTTATTACAGCAAAGTAACAACGTACAAATTAAGTTCTAGATACAACAAGTAAACGAGATATATGGGTATCACAAAGAAAATCTCACAATGTGATGTCATGATACTCCGCTAAACAAACAAACATTTAATTCGCAAGTCTGTAAACATCAGAAAGAAAGCATACACTTTTGTTGTCGTAACAAACAAACACCTGAAGCAAATAACATATAATCACTAAACAACATTTTTCAACAAGAACCACCCCTCTTTCACAACACCCCCGAAATCTAACAAAAACCCAACTTTTTTCACATACAAAATACAACAACAACAAACACAAACACTCGGTCCGTACAAACACACCAACAACAAGCTAGATGGGGTACTACCTTACAATGTGATGTTATTAAACAAACATTCAACCCGGTCCGTACAATCAAGAAACACCACAAGAAAGATGGGTTGTCAACATGTTGTAGTGTTTTTTCTATCTTTTATTTCATTCATTTCTCTTTTCTCTGTTCATTAGCTAACTTCATAACCCAATATGGTTTTCCCAACACGAACATAAGACATCCTAACCCTACGCCAAGTACAAGCCCACAACCATATCCCAGAACAACAGATTGCCATGTAAATCCGTTAAAAAAGGTTGAAGAATCTTCATGTTGCGGTGACAATGGTAGAGTTGGCACTTCTTTGTTTCCACATCTTGGCAATGGAACTCCACACAATGCGGGGTTTTCTTGGTATGAATTGTTCTCGAATGTATTAAATTGTCCTCCTTTAGGAATAGTTCCCGAGAGTTGATTGCTTGAAACATTGAATGCGGCCAAAAATGTTAGGCTAGTAAGCTCTGAAGGAATCTTTCCTGTGAGTTGGTTTGAAGAGAGATCTAGAGACTCGAGTTTTGACAAGTTTCTAAGCATCGCAGGGATCTGTCCTTTAAGACGGTTGTGAGAAAGATTGAGATATCGAAGAGAGTTAAGCATTCGAATGTTGCTTGGAATCTCTCCTTCAAATTTGTTGTCTGAAAGGTCTACAGCCGTCAATATAGTGAGAATTCTTTCAAATTTTAATTCCCTTCCTTTCACAATTAGCTCGACTCTATCTTGGTAAATTTCGTTCGAACCCATGTATAATGTCGCCGGGGGTCTTCCATCAATATCCATCATCCCTTGGAATTTCTCAAAATACTTTGTGGGCAAAAGACCGGTAAACAAGTTTCTAGAGAGATCAAGGATTCGTAATTTAATAAAGGGATCAGTTTCACTGCTTGACGTTTCGATTGCATCATAGAGCCTATTAGATTTTAGAACAAGAACTTGTAGCTGTGGAAGAGATGCAAGCCAAGAGGGAAACGTGTCGCTTATCATGTTTTTTCCAAGATCAAGAACTTCTAGAAGTCTACAATTCACCAGGCTTCTTGGCACCAACCCTTGTAATCGATTATCATTGAGGTTTAGGCTAGTCAATCTACTACCGTTCTTGAAACAGTCGGGGATCTCACCGGTGATGTTATTATCTGACACATGAAAAGTTTCTATGGAATTCGAATGGCAGATCGAAGAAGGTATATGACCTGAGAAATAATTATCACTTGCTGAGAATGACTCGATTAATTCACCAACTTGTGGTAAAGAACCAGAGAGCCTGTTCCTACGAACCAAGAAGCTTCTAATTGTACTTAAGTTGATGTCTTTAGGAATGGTTCCTGTGAGATTATTTGAGGACAAGTACAACCTGTCAAGCCTAGTGAAGTTTCTGAACGATGCTGGGATTGAACCAGTTAGAAGATTAATAGAAATCTGGAGGTCCATGAGAGCGGATGCACCTACAAGTTCTGCTGGGATTGTACCCGAAAGTTTATTATTGTATAGATAGAAGAAATACATACTAGTTAAGTTTCCTAAAGAAGAGGGGATTTCCCCGGTGAGATTGTTAGACGAAAAGTCAAGATTCTCTAACTTCCTAGTTGGCAGCATCCCAATTTCTTTTGGTATTGATCCAGAAAGGTTATTTTGAAGTAGGTAAAGGTGAACTAAATTGGTTAAGTTACCTATCGTATATGGGATATTACCAGTAAGCCTATTCGAATGCAAATATAGGAATTCTAAAGATCCTAGGTTTCCTATCTCCAAAGGAATCACTCCTGAGAAGTCGTTGAAAGACAAGCTAAGAACTTGTAGTTGGGAAGCATTGGACAAGCCGGAAGGAAGAGGCCCAAAGAGCGAATTATTATAAAGATCCAAAACTTGAAGATAACCTAATGACCCAAAATTAAGATTCAAAAGATTACCTTTTAGGCCAAGACTTCGAAGACTAATATGGGTCACATCACTTTTCGATAAATTTCCGTTTCTACAAGTTACCCCAATCCAGCTTTGGCAAAGATTATTGTCTTTAGCCCAAGATACGAGAGCTGATTGGCTTTGTCCATCAAGGCTTGCTTTCCACTCTAAAAGGGCTGATGCTTCGTTTTGTGCTTGTACAAAGCCAACTTTTGCCAGACTAAGTACGAAAACGATGAACCTAATCATCCTTGGAGATACAACCGACATATGGGATAGCACCGATCTCATGCTGCAGTGAAGCAAGTATGGTGATATTGAATTAAAATAAAAAGTATACATTGAAATGACGTATTTGTAGAAACACTAAGCTAACCAAGACTAATTGAATAAAGGGGTCCATGCA